>OW964837.1:4079102-5438803 GCA_943142095.1 Ophonus ardosiacus
GTTTCAGCTGTCATCTATTGTGAACGTGTGGGGCCCAGCGGGTGATCTGCCCCTTGATCTAGCCCTAAGGGCTCACAATACAAGCATAGCTAATACTTTAGTCCAACACCAAGCTGATGTAAACGCCAGAGATCCTTCTGGAGACACATTGTTACATAGAGCAATTAAGAATGAAGATAGTTTTGCTGCAGGGTTTTTACTGGACAATGGAGCTGATGGATCTTTGGCAAACAGGTAAAAAACAGTGATAAAATATCAACTTTTCATTACATTTTTCGAAAAAGCTAATTTTTGAAATGTATATGTTTTATTTTAAAAAGACATTTTCGATGCAATATTGTCAATTTAAGCCAAGTTTAATATTTAAATTTCGTTATTTTTTACAAGTGGGTTGGTCCGACCCTGCCCTTTTAAATTATTATTACATGTATATGTCACTTGACAATGGGCTACTTGCGTACCTTTTTTTTATTTAATATTTTTGAAGAGCAGGTAAAAACTTGCTACCCATATTTTTGCTTTTGACAAAATTTTTATTAATTAGCCAGAAAAAAAATAATTAAATTAGATTATTTGAATTCCCGCCATGTATGACGTAGAATTACGCCGCACCAATGAATAGTCGTAAAGTCACAGCGTGGTGCCGTCCCATAGTAATGGTATGTTTGTGCGGGTAATGTAGATCACCTGTTTGACGTTTCAATAATAGTTTGGAGGTTAGTATTTTAGTTTATCTTTTTGGTATCGATATTTTAAATTACAAGTAACTACCTATGTTTTTATTTATTAAGTAATTAATGTATTTGAGAGACCAGAGAGAGAGAAAAATGAACTAATGTCAAATTCAAATTAAAACTTTCTCGCACGCCATGCCATCTATTGATAACATTCTTAAACATGCTTCCCCTCCCCCAGTTCAATATAAAGACGTCACAGAAAATTTTCTTTCTTAATTTAGTAAAAAACAAATAATTATTTTAAAATAAAATTTATATTTTTATATATATTTTCAATATAACATTACGTATATAGTGACAGAAATCGGATTTTCAGTACCACGCAAGTAGCCCATTATGTTTAGTATTTGTAGTAATGTAGAAATGCGACAATTAAATCAAATTGTCTCATTATCATAATTTTGTTGTTTAAAACAAATTTTCCCTTCTCAGAATTAAAAAGCGAATGATAATGAATCATGTATTGTAATGCTGTGACTAATAATGTCTGCTGATATTTTATCTTCCCAAAAAAATAGAGTATGATTATTTTTTTAGAAGCGAAGGCGACACCGCTCTACATTTGATAGCGGGCGCAACTTCTATGGATGATGCAGGCAAAATTGCCAAGCAGCTTTTGTCTAAATACGTCAATCCGAATGTTCAAAATCGCCAGGGATTGTAAGTAATTTTTTTTACACATTTTCACGCCTTTCATACAACAATCACGAGGGTTGTTCGTAAATCCAACGCATTTTTCTCGAATTTTCCAGTTATTTCGGAAATAATTTCTCGACCGTAAATGTAGATTTCTTTAAATTTCCAGTTATTATTTATTATCATTATTATTCTATGGAACGCCGTTTTAATATTTATTCTATATTTAAAGATATGTTAAATTATATAAAGACGTCATTAAATGAAATAAAGACGTCGTTAATTCATTTTTGGATGTTCTTATAATATTTTTTGATATCCAAAATGTTTTAAAGACGTCTTAAATTCAAATATTTATAGATATCAAAAATTCTTTTTTAGATATCAAGAATTGAATTAAGGATATCAAGAATTAAATTAAGGATATCAAAAATTGAATTTTGGATATCAAAAATTCAATTCTGGATATCACATCTCCATAAATAACATGTCCAAAATTCGAATTTTTGACGTCCTAAATTAATTTTTGATATCAAGAATTGAATTATGGATATCACATCTCCGTAAATAACATGTCCAGAATTCGAATTTTTGATATCAAGATTTGGTGCGCCATCTAGTTTAAAGTGACTGAAATACTTTGTGTCGGTAAATCAGATTTCCTCAGCGAAATTATAAAAGCGTTGGTTTAGATTCTGCCTTAGGATTAGTCAGAATGCAAACCTATTTCACAAAAACGAAAAGAATCACCAGTTTGTTGGCCTTTATCAAATAAAATCTACAGATTTAATGATGTATACATTTAGTCATGATTTCGCTAAGGAAATCTGACTTACCGACACAAAGTAATTTAGTCATTTTAAACTAGATGGCGTACCGAATTCTTGATATCAAAAATTCGAATTCTGGACATGTTATTTACGGAGATGTGATATCCATAATTCAATTCTTGATATCAAAAATTGAATTATTGATATCAAAAATTCAATTATTGATATCAAAAATTCAATTCTTGATATCAAAAATTCAATTCTTGATATCAAAAATTCAATTCTTGATATCCAAAATTTAATTCTTGATATCAAAAATTCAATTCTTGATATCAAAAATTCGAATTCTGGACATGTTATTTATGGAGATGTGATATCCATAATTCAATTCTTGATATCCAAAATTAATTTAAGATGTCAAAAATTCAAATTCTTGATATCAAGAATTCATTTAAGAATATCAAGAATTGAATTAAGGATATCAAAAATGGAATTAAAGATATCAAAAATTTAAATACAGATATCTAAAATTTAATTTTTGATATCTATAAATGTATTTTTGATATCCTTTATTCAATTTTGGGTATCTAATATTCAATTTTTGACATCCTAAATTATTTAAGGATGTCTGAAATTAATTTTAGACGTCCTTAATTATTTAAAGATGTCCATAATTCAATTTTTGATGTCTTTTAATAATTAAGGATATCTGAAATTAATTTTTTGACGTCTTTAAATAATTGAAGATGTCTTTAAATGTAGAATAAATAGTAAAACGGCGTTCTATATTATTCCAATAAATTTTCAGTTATAAATACATTTTTTTCTAGAACTGCGCTCCATATAGCGGTGATGGCCGACAACCAAGAAATATTTTCAATCTTGCTGGAAAGCAGCTCGTTGGAATTGAATCTCAAATCTAGTCCTCAAGAACACACCGCTTTATATTACGCTCTTTTAAAATACGAATCCGGCGACAACAATGATGACTGTTATGCGAACAGATTAATAGAAAAAGGCGCACAGACAGACTGTATTTATTCATCAACTTGTGATAGTCTTCTGCAGACTTTAATCCGCGAAGGCGCATATTCAGCTGCGAATTTCCTAACGAAATATGTTAAAAACATCAACCATGTTAATTCGCAAGGCGAATCGGCGCTACATTTTGCCGCGCAATATTCTGCAGATCAACTTATAGAGCCGGTATTAAAAACAGGCGCGCAACCAAACGCTCTTACAGCAGAATTGCGGCAAAGTTCACTACATTACGCAGTGAAAAGTAACAGTTTGGAGTGTATTAAAGCGTTTATATGTTTTAATAATAGTACTGATGGAACTAGCAACAGTATGGTTAATTTTAATGTCAAAGATATTAACGGAGATACTGCAATCAGTTTAGCTTTGAACGAAGGCTATAAAGAATTGGTTCCCATGTTAATTGAAGGCAAAGCAGATGTAAATGTTAGAAATGGAAAAGAATTTACTTTGTTGCATCAAGCTATTTTGAAAGAGGATCCGAAGACTGCCATATTTTTGCTGGACAACGGCGCTGACATCAATGCAAAGTAAGAGAAACATATTCATAAAATAAGTTGCAGCTATTATTGTTTTATCAATCTGATTATTTCATATTGTCCATTGTGTACTACTTTACATTTTTAATTTGAGTCCGAGAAATGGCACTTTACAGTACCGCGGCCGGGAAGTGTTGCTTCGAAACTTTTCCCGGACTGTTTATTTTTATTTTTTACCTCCCGCTACCCTTGGGAAGGAAGGTATAGGGATCGTGCTAAAAATCACATATCGAGATTTTAGTAAATGACCACGTTTTAAGGTCTCTAGAATCCAATTTTAACATTTTCACGATGATGTCTGTATGTATGTGTGTGTGTATGTGTATGGATTTTGTCTTCGCTCTAACTCAAATACTATCATTCAGAAAATTCTGAAACCTTGTATTTATACCCTATTCTAATATGAAAAGAAGCCATTAGATTTTGGTGTAAATCGGATAACCGGAAATGGCATTTTATGTCTTATGAAAATTAAAGATTATTGAATTTTCTACAGGAATACATTAATACTTTTTCTATATATTTTACAGATAAATTTAAAAATATTTTTTTTTATTAGTCGCGAATCCTAAAATAAACACAATTCCTTTGTTACACAGTTCATATTTCAAATGAATGTAACTGACAGTAAATGTCACTGTTAAAAAACGAATTACTTCAAATTAATAATAGTGACATTTTAAAAAGAAAATATTAAATAAAGCAATAGTTTTCTGCAATGCAACAGTTTGCAGCGTTAGTAAATATGTATGTACTTAAATTAATAAAAATTAAATAGCGGGAGGTTTTGTGTTGGCCACATCAGATTTTTTATTTTGTGGTTCTTGTGCTACATAGCAAGATATATTTTCTGAAATATTTTATTGTTTTAATATCAAACGCAATGATTCATAGCTTTACTAACAATACAAGAAAAACAAATAAAGTTTGGAAAAAAATTGACGTCATTTGTTTGCAAGAGTTTAGAAATAAGACACCATAACAAATTATGGCAATTTTTAAGAATAATCGACGAATTATTCAATCTTGATAAATAAGAGAAATTTACTAATAAATTTGAGTTATTATTATATTGTTAAATATTTATGTTAGCTAGAAATGTAATTTAAAGTTACGTTATAATGTGGAAATATCTTTAAATAAAAAATAACACTTCCTCCATTATTATTAGAAATAATACTATTTAAGTCACGATAAATGAATTTAACAAATAGGCCAAATAATATGAATGGGGTCATGCCAAAAAAAAAAAAAAAAAATGTTGCTAATATTTTCATAAAAATAGAATCTATGACACTTATTATCCATATTGCAACATAAAACATCCCAATATGTAATAGTTTTCATTCATAATTTACTTAAAAGATATTCGCGCTACGATTTTCTGTGACGTCATGTATCGGCTACTCACGCAACGACACTAGTCACACGTATATGAAGGTCACAATGTCACAAACTTCAAACGCAAAGGTAAACTAACCAAATATTTATAAAGCTGTCAGAGGAAAAGTGCGCTCTATTCAATCTTTTTTGTTTCATAAAGATTTAATTATTTCATTAGAGAAATATTATTTTTAATTGCAGGTTTGTGTGCTTGATATATAATTTAATACATAAAAGTGCAGTTCCAATTTGTGGAAACAATTTATTAAAAGACCCAAAAAAACTATTTATAAACAATCTTAATTTACATTTTGTCCGCCAGGGTGAACTGGAATCGTTCAGATACATGACGTATGTGCTCACGTGACCTCATTGAGATTTAAAATTGACCCCTATTTTTAAAAAAAATATCTACAAAACAATGCACACAAATGGCGTGAAAATATTATTTACGTGTACTGTGACCGGTAGACTTCCAGGAAAAAAATAAAACAGAAAATGTGGCATGACCCCCATTGGACTCCTTCGTTGTCTCGTCCTTTAATTTCTCATTCGTACCGTAATAACTCACTTCTCACCCTTGTGACGTAAATTACTATTTCTTCAGGACGGCAGACGGAGAATCTCCCTTACAGCTATCCATCCACTGCCGTTTAGGCGAAGTTGTTGACGCTTTATGTGTCAGAGGCGTCGACATGTCCGCTTTAGACATTAGGGGTAGTTGCCCCTTATGGGCCGCCCTTGATTCCGGCCAGGAGGACATAGCTAGCATTTTGGTCCGACATGGGGTTGATACGGATTGTTGGGGCCCTGGACCAGAAGGTTGTCGCCAGACTTTGCTCCATAGGTAAGAATTTAAAATTAAACTGTGATCTGCGTATGATCGTTTTTATTGATTTTCCCATATACCTATTAACTAATATATTACGGATCCTTTGCCTTTCTTGAAGGAAACGCTGTGAAATGGAAATATCATTTCTGCATAAGTCTTCTCACACAAACGCCCAACTGCGAATTATGCGCAAGTTTGGAAACTTGACTACTATTGGCTAACGAGAAAATCATGATCACTTTTTGCGAATCACAGAGTTCTGTTTATTAACGGCTAGCGCGAGAAATTTTAAATTTAAATTTGAGAAATTAAACAATGTACCTACTATTTATTTTGTATGTAAATTCTTGAATATAAATATTAGCAATAATAAAAAAACATTGTCATATTCTAGTGCTAAATTTGAATTAAATAATTTACTTTGTTGCACTGTAAAAATAATAGGAATACAATCTGGTCAGGATTAATTTATTTAGGTGACAATAAATTACTGTATGAAACACAAAGCAAATGCTTTCGAAGTGCAACAACAAACAGAAATGAAATCAAACGTCAAAGTCAAACCATGTGCTCGCCAGGGCAGCGTTCCAAAACAAAGAATACCGAGTTTTGGCGTAGAGTATGATGTGTTGTGTTTTGGAACGAATAAGAGTTTTGTTGAAGTAAAAAATTGAAGCTAAATTAAAAATAATTTAATTTAACTAACAAAACTACTTATAATTACAACATTAATGTCAAGCCCGTAATAAAAGCGCTTTTATGGAGCACTCTCCTCAATATAATGTGAAAGTACGCTCCATAAAATCGCTTTCATTATAAAAGTATTCTCGTAATACACGCCAACGTATTTACTTATGTTTATTTTCAACCAAAAGCATGTTTTCTTCCTCAAGAAGGCAAATTACTTTCATATGTTGAGAATCGTGAGCATCTACGTTTAAAAATATTGTGGAGTAATTTCTATACCCTCCTCGTTAGTAGAGTAAGTAGAACATCACTTTGGAGTAAATTCTGGCTGTTTTGGAACAGGTTGAGTAAACTCTGAGAGTAAGGTTATTAGTTTTGAAACGACTTTGGATAATTTCGTTCTCTAAGAGCAGGATTTTGGAACGCAGCCCAGCCAGCGACGCTGTCAGCGTTAGCCAATAGTAGTCAAGGTTTCCAAGCTTGCGCATAATTCGAAGTTGGGCGTTTGTGTGAGATAGACTTCTGCAGAAATGATATTTCCATTTCACAGTGTTTCCTTCAGCTACTTTTATGGGAAAGATACGAGCATTAGCAATATATTAGTTAATAGGTATATGGATTTTCCTATCTCAAATATTAGTTTAAATTTTTGATAAACGATCATGCGCAGTACATCAAAATAAAATATGCGGAAATGAGGATAAATAATTATTCTGTACAGGGCGATTGACGAAAATAAAGAATCCGCAGCTATTTTCCTAATCCAGGCCGGGTGCGATTTAGATTGTTCTCGGATGCCAGGCCCCAATGGTGAAGGGGGCGACGAAGCACGAGACGGTGCTTCACCCTTGCATATTTGTTGCCATTGGGGCTTAGAAACCGTTGTCCAAACTCTGATAGAACACGGAGCGAACGTCAATACCAGAGATTCAGAAAATAAAACTCCGTTACATATTGCGATAGAAAATCAACAACCACAGATTATTTCTATGATGTTGTGTCATCCGAATATTGATTTGAGTTTGAGGGATAAAGCAGGATTAAGTCCTTTTGCAACAGCTTTAACTTTCAGGAATAATAAAGCTGCGCAAGCTATTTTAGACAGATTGCCTTCCGCTGCTGAACAAGTAAAAATATTTATATATTTTTTTGTGGTTGTTCCGAACCCGAAATATTTGTTTTAGGTGGATACAAGAGGGCAAAATTTCCTGCATACAGCAATCAAAAAGAATGATTTAGAAAGCGTTTTATTTTTAATATCAGTCAATGTTGATGTAAATTCTCGCGTACAAGACGCCACGTTAACCCCGCCGTTACATTTAGCCGCCAGAGGTATAAATATCGCTTAAAATTGAGTATACAGGGTGTCTGTTAAATAGGGGGACATGGCTTAACCACAGATTCCTGAGGCTAAAATAAGACGATTTAACCAAACTTGCTTCTACCGGAAAGTGTACCATTTAGCCAGAATTCTGCTTCAAAGTTCTTCGAAAAAAAATTAATTTTGCTTATAATAAAAGAACGCTTTATTCGATTTGGATGAAATTTGGTATGACAGTTTATATGGTTATGTCATCTTTTAAGGTTATACTTGTTATTATTAGTGAACTACTAGTGTATGAAACTTAGGTGTCCCAACATTAATTAGACCGTAACTTTTTAATGACAATGCCGAAAACGTGAAATTATTTTTCTTCAGAAAGATACCTTAGTTAAATCGTCTTATTTTAGCCTCAGGAATCTGTGGTTAAGCCATGTCCCCCTATTTAAGAGACACCTTGTATATATTTGAAAAATTTATTTTAGGTGGAAATGAAACTCTAGTCCGAAGTTTGCTTCTAGCGGGAGCTAGAACCGACGATAGAGACGCTCACAAGTAAAACCACAAACATTTTTACATATTTTAAACATTATTAATTATTTTTTTTAGGCAAACAGCTCTCCATGTAGCATCTGAAGCCGGCCACGCGTCCGTAGTCTCCGCTTTACTGACTAACGGTTCAGATTGCGATGCTTTGAACGTAGATGGAGATAATGCTCTTCATGTAGCAGTGAGAGAAGGACATCTTGCAGTCGTCAGAGTTCTTTTAACAGAGTCTCAAATAGATGCAGAAGCTGTTAACCTAAAAGGAAGAAATCCGTTGCATGAACTTTGCAGATGTGGGAAGGAAAACGCGGCAGCTATTTGTGAACTGTTCTTGGAATGCATGCCGGAGTATCCCATCAACAAGCCCGACTTACAAGTAAGAAAAATATTTAGCCCGCAGATTTGTCCGACCAGTGGCGTCGGTGCTCGCACGCTACAATATTTTATATTGTTTTTAGGGCAATACTCCCCTTCTTCTGGCTTATATGAAAGGCCAAGGTCAACTCTGCCGCGTTTTAGTTAAATCTAAAGCATGTCTAGCCGCCGAAAACCAAGAAAGAGTTACAATTTTCAACTACCAGGTAAGTTTTTCTCTATTTTCTCGTCCATTTCTCATAAAATCTTGTCAGGTTGCAACGAAGCAGTTGCTGTATCGTTTACTTGATCAACTAGAACAGCAAGTTCCTTGGACTACGTCCGATATGTGTCAAGAATGTGGCAAACCCTTCACTTTAACAATGCGCAAACATCATTGCAGACATTGTGGGAGGGTTTTGTGCAGTAAGTGCTCCGATCAGGAGGTTCCGATTATTAAATTCAATGAGAATAAACCCGTGAGGGTTTGCAAGGTTTGTTTCGATGTCTTGCAAATGGGGAGCGGGTAAATACATTCCTTATTTATACGTAAATTGTTCCGTACTTTTGTTGGATTTAGATGCATTTATTATAGAATAAATGAACAAATAATGCATATGTATGTTACTAATCTTTTTATGTTTATATATTGCTATAAATTATAATGTGTAGCAACGTAAATAGTAAAGTTGTTAATGTGTTTAAAATTATATTTTCCTGACCACTTTTTCCTCATTATCCTTCAAATAGTTTCCAAATTACAAAAATAAAAAATACAAATTGAACTTGAAAACAGATCTAAGTTCCATTTTTTTGTTCGCTAAAATAATACAATCCTTATCTTAATTTAATCGTAATTTGTTTATAAAATGCGTAAATTTTTAATCGCTTTTTTGCAAAATTGCAATTGTATATTTCATTTAAAAAAAGATTGCTTGTACTATTATTACCTCCTGGCAACCTGCATATATGGGTAAGGGAGGTATTGTTTTCGGTCCAAAAATTCGATAGTTTTCAGTGAATAAGCACGAATTAGGGTCCTTACAAAAAGTTTTTACCATTTTTACAATGATGTCTGTCTGTGTGTCACGATTATTTCGTTTAGGATAACATCAAAATTCCAAAAATTTAAAACTACATTCAGATAAAGAGTTGATTAGATTTTGGGTAAAATTGGACAACTGGAAGTGGTACTTTACTTGAAACCCATAACAGTTTTTAATGAAAATTGTATTAAAATATAATCCAAAACTTTTCAATTTTAGTATTTATGACTTTTATATTTTAATGGAAACAACATATTTTGGCTAAATTGATAAACTTGAAGTGAGTGATACTTGCTTGAAGCTCTAAACTAGTGGTGGGATCCGGATCCGGATAGTTTCGGTTTCGGATCCAAAAATATCCGGATAATTGATTGTTGAAACTATCCGGATCTGAGTATCGGATTTTGGATCTGGATCTGAGTATCGGATTTTAGATCCAAATCCGAGTATTGGATTTTGGATCCGAATATGAGTATCGGATTTTAGATATAGAATTTCAGAATCCACATCGCTTCTCGGTATAAATATTATCATGGAGCTTCAAAACCAAATAAATCTGATTATGAAATAATCCACAATAAATTTTTGTTTGATATAGTTAATAGAATTGGATCCAGAATTATAATTCAGATCCGGATCCGTAAACTAAACATCGAATCCAAAAGGGATCCGGACTCAAATCTGGATCCGGATCCAAATCCGAATTAAATTTACGGATATCCGCTTCAATATCCGAACATCGGATATCCGAGGAACCGGATATTTTGAGATCCGGGTACTCGGATCCTCACAGCACTGCTCTAAATACATATTCGTGAAAAATATAAAATAATTGCCTTTTACAATTGTACATTTTTTTCAAGTGAAAATAATATATTTGGCACTTAGATTTCTTTGAATTTAAATGTTGTATATAAGGGAACTCAAAAATAAACCAATAATTTCTTTTTATAGATTTATTGACCTATAGAATTAAATACATCGCTAACGAACTATACAATCCAGCAATTTTCTGTACTTCGGCTGAAAATCTGGCAGTTGTTATTAAAGATCTAAATGTACATAGTAGGTACAGAAAAATGCGTATACGATAACAATTTACTTTAAATGACTGAACAATTTAGGAGTGACACAATGATCAATCGCATGTAAGAGATCGAACAATTCTTCAACACAAGTTTCAGAAGTTTGTGATCTCGAATTGACCCTGTCATTGCATTCTTGGTATTTTTGAGCCAGGGCTTGAGCGTGGTGGCCCTCCTTGCACTTATCCTAAAACAGACAAATGTCTCATGAAAATCCGCTCACAATTCACAAAGGATGGTAGCATGCATGGTGATTAGGAAATGACTATATCTGTCAATCATTTGTCATCTGATAATCACTATTTTATGCGTGATTCGTTGAAGAAATGTGTGAAATATTTGTTTATAAGGATAAAAGATAAATCCATACCCTCAAAACCTGCTGAGGGTCGACCAACTCTTCGTCGTCATCCGCCTTAACTCTAGGGAACACAAATTTGGAGAAGAATTGCTCAAACATTATGCTAAAAGATAAGCACTAATATTTAGGGTTTATTGCAGTAATTCTTCGAATATTTTACCTTATTTTTCGGCTCTTGCGTAATTAAGCAAAGGTTTTTGATATAGATACAGCGACGGGGAGGAGAATAATCCTACTACTCATTCTACCAAATATCTTGTTGTGATTGGCTGGTTTAAGCACTACGTGATCAAAATTTTTATTAATTTTCAAAATTTTAACATAAATAAATAGTAAAAATGCTGTAGAAGTTTATTATTATAATAAAGAATATTGTTGTGTGCGTTCGGCAGCGAAAAAATGATTAGTTGTATTTATTAAAGTTGTTTGTAAGTTTGACAGTTGGTGCAAGTAGTATCAGTTGACACAAATGGAGGTTATATTATTTTGTGCGCGATGCTTACCCTTAATTTATTATTTCTGATTCGGAATCAGAGATATATATCGCAACTAAACTCCTGCAAGTTCAATTTTAAACATTAGAGTACGATAGTAACATTAAAGATTAATATTTGTAATGTGTTAACTTTTTTATTTTTGATATATTTTATATACAACATTAATATTTTTTGTATAATTCGCTAAAAGACAGTAAAGGTTTGTGTCTCATCAATTTATCCACTTACCATTCTTGAATCTGTCTTTGTTTTAGGATGAACGGTACAATGGATCGAGGAAGCAATCTGCCCCATAGTTCTCAAAAGCCTCATCGGAATTATAAGCTCTTAGTTGATCCATTTCTTGTCAAGGGCTCCGCTAAGCTCTATCGGTACGATGGGAATGTGCCTGGAGATCCTACTTATCCGATAGTAACTCCTAGAGATCCTAGATCGCACTTGACAAGAATTTGGACTCGATTAGAGCCTCTAGATCTGCCAGCTCCAAGGTATTT
Source organism: Ophonus ardosiacus (assembly GCA_943142095.1). Taxonomy (NCBI): domain Eukaryota; kingdom Metazoa; phylum Arthropoda; class Insecta; order Coleoptera; family Carabidae; genus Ophonus; species Ophonus ardosiacus. The sequence goes on from OW964837.1 coordinate 4,091,429, forward strand.
GATTTATTTGAACCCTAGAAAGTCATACGTTGACATTTGCGAAAGATTTGATTGATGAAAGGTCGTAGGAGTTACGTTTGGTTTCATCATTATGTTTATGGATAGATAGTTGTATATTTGAATTAAATTTGTTTTGGTTTTAAAGGATTCAGACATAATTTGATGTTTTAGGAAGGTTAATTATCCAAAAATTGTTAATTTGTTAAAAACTAATGTTTATACAATACCTAACCTAAAAATAGTAATGTTTTTTTGTTCATTACGCATTAAACGCGTAATTAATAAAGTTTTTGGTCTAATATTCATGTTTTCCACACGAAGAAACACATTTTGAACAACTTTTTCTTCATTTTTTCAACAATAAACAAATGATGATTTGCAATCAAAGCTGATTTGATTTTTGTTTGCTAGGTTTAAAATTGATTCTAATTACGTTGGAGATCCACCGCCGTTAGAAGTAACAATATGTCATTTAAACGATAACATAGACAAAACATTTCTCACGGACATGGTCACGAAATTCGGACCTGTTGAAGAATTATTTATTTACTATCATCCAAACACTAACAAACATTTAGGCTTGGGTAGGGTCGTTTTTGAATCCGTGAAAGCGGCCAAGGGTTGCGTAGAAAAACTCAACGGTACTAGCGTCATGGGAAAGGTAAAAAACACATAATTCGAGAGCCCATAACCAAAATTTTTGTCTCATAGTATTACGGCCAAAACCGTGTGACCCTGAACCCGAAAATGCTAATTTTAGAAATTTCACGTCTAGTTTCTGACCTGAGCGCATTTTCAAAAATGTCAATAAATTTTATTAAACTGTATTATAGTATTATCTGATTCGAGAATGTAGTTAAATTATAGTTTTGAGATATCGAGAACAAGTTTTTCAGACGCCGATAGCGTAGCGCGTACCCAGGAGACATTTTTAAAAAGAAAAAAAATGAGAAAAAAATTATATCGTCTGAAAATCAATTTTCAGAAAAAAGTAAAACTACGAGACATGATTTTGGCCGTGGGCTCTTGTACTAAATATTTCAACTTGTCAGCATTTCTGCAACATATCTTTTAGGTATTAAAAGTTTATCTTGACGCTTTCGGCGAAGAATGTCGCAAAATCTTTGAAGAAGCGACGGTAGAAAAGAAACCTCCAATACCTCCAGCTCCAGTGGAAGAAAAGCCAATCCCAAAACCGGAAGTAGAGAAAAAGGAAGAGGAAATAATAAGAGAAAGAGAAGTAGTAGACAATCATAAAGAAGAACACATTGTTAGAAATGTGAAAGAAAGAGAAAGGTATACTACTAGGCCGCCTTATGTAGGACCTAGGGGCGATTACCCTACGCCTGGGAGCTCCGATATGGGGTACGGGACATCTCAAAGTGATACCTATTCGACTACGTATGGATCGACCAACACCACACCTTTAGGGTAAGCAACAAATTGAAACAAATTTTGCTGACTGTCTATTCATCATTTTTTGCAGCTACGAATTCCCCCACACCTCCCAATACCCTCAATACCCCCCCGCGTTTAACGCTTACCACACAATGCCTCCCCCAACCCATATGTGGCCCCCGATCGGCGGCTGGACCCCCGCTAGCGGTCCAGAGGGCTGGCCGGACCGTCTTCCTCCCGCGACCCCCAATTCTATACCTCCCACTCCTGGGGGCCCCAAATGGACCTCCACAAGTCCCAGGGACTCCACGAGGGACAGGGAAAAGGACCACCGGGATCGCGATAGGACGTCGCCCGACAGAAAGAAGAGAAGTAAAAAGAAAAAGGAGAAAGAGAAACCTACGACTGAAGAATCGAAGACTTTGGATTTGGATACGAGGATAGCGATGTTGTTGAAGGGTAAATCGGGGGGGATGGCTCCCCCGTTTTTGCAGTTAGGGGAGGATTCGGAAGATGAACTCAAGCTGCCCTTAAATTCGGGGGTAACTGCTGCAGCCCTCGACAGCGACGACGGTGAGTTACAAATATTTTTTAACTTTCACAAAAAAATATTAGACCCGTATTTTTTATTTTTCCTTAATTCCATCTGTAATCATGAAAAAAATGTAATTGAAAATGATATTTTTTAAAACGGGGCTGCTAGACCTCCGCTTCGTCCCTTGCCCAGTGACGTCACAAGTTCGGAGCAATGACTATTTTGATTTTCACACTGTTTTATACGTCAAAGTGACATTTAAAGATAACCTGAAATTAATAAAAAAAAAATCTGTTGTGGCCAGCACAAAACCTTCCGTCAATTCGATGTATTTTGTATATATCCCATACCAAAAGTTCCTTAAAAAAGATTCTGTATCCTATAAAATTGTAACACGAACACACTATTTTTTACAAATTCTATACCGAAAGTTCCTTTCCCTATTTTATTAGGGGTCGCTGTTTCTTACTCTTCTCTTTTAATCATTCCTGTCCAACGCATCTTCACACAATTCTTCCTCTCTCAAATCTTCTGCTACACAGTCCTTCCATCTTCTTCTCTTTGGAGGAACACTCTATCACATTCACACATAACTTTCTGACCCTATACTTTCAACTTTGGTTTTGCATTTGACACTGACATCTGTCAATTAAATTTTTCTGAATATATCTGTTGTTTCCATAATTTTAACAAAGCTGACTAATTTTTGAAAGTTAATCTCTCTTAATGTCTCTATAACTCTATATCTATTGAATATGAACGAAACTGTATAATCAAACCGTATAGAGAATAAGATTTTCTTTCATATTGATAATCACAAAATGTCGAAAAATAATATTTAACTGCGTTTTTTCAAGAAAAACTGTTAAAAACCAAAATCTAATCAGCTCTTCATATGGATGTAAAGAAGAGGAATACGAAAAAATTATAATTTTTAGAATTGTAGTATTGGAGTTATCGTCGGAGAAAAATTTGTCACACACACACACACACACACACAGACATCATCTTAAAAATAGTAAATTCGTATTCTAGGGGCCCGAAAACGTGCTTATTCATTAAAAACTCACCAACGAATTTTTTGACCAAAGACAATACCTTCCTTACCTAAAGGTGACGGAAGGTAATAAAGAATAAAATAATATTCTGCAATATATTCAATGTTTCACATGCGTATATAACCTTTTAGCGTTTAATGCCAAATCACAAGTGAAAGAAACATCTGATGTAACGTGTAGATAAGTTCACGCCAAATGAAAATTATATTTATTAAAATGAATAGAATATTGTTATATAAATATATTATAGCATATTTAGATTTGTAACCCTCAATTTATAGTCTATATATATATTTTAGAAATTCTGTGTCCATATAAAATGTCTGAAATGAGTCTGAACTTAGGTTCGAAACCTGTGACGTCACAACATGACTGTTTTTTGCAACTTTTTAAAAATATGCTTTAAAACGATTTTATAAAATAAAAAATGTAAATAAAAAAAAAATACTTATAGTGAGCAACGAATTAGACTATCCTTCTTCGATTTAAACGTGCTATCAAAAAGTTCCCTACTGACTATCCGCGACAGCATTTTAATGCTCATTTTCTCCGCAGACCGCTCTAGCGTGTCTCTAAGCGATCTTCCAATCAACCCCCCTCCCCCTGACTCTGATTCCCGCCTTTCCCCTTTAAAAAACGACCCTGCCCTCCCTTTATCCTCCCCTCCCTCGCCATTTTTATCCCTCGAACTCTATCTCCAATGCCACCGAATCGCTTTGGAGCAAGCAACTCTCGCTAAACAACGAGAGGCGTTGGAAACTACTGCGCTTCTCGAAAGAACGAAGCTGGAAATGGAAAAACTGGGAAGTGACATCAGTTCCAGTGAAGATGAACTTCTGACTCGGGAAATAGAGAATAATTATAGCCCGATAGATGGATCGCCGCGGACTAGGGCACATATAAACGCGATTAGTAAAGGAGAACTTAAAGATGATGATAGGATGTCGTTAAGTTCGTTGAGTTCTGGAGAGCAGAAGATTGAAGAGAAGACAGCTCCGGAACCAACTGCCCCACCACCGCCGATGACTTTCCAGTCGTATCCTCCGTATCCAGGTTAGTAAAATCCGACGATTTCTTTAATAAATGAATATATCATCACGGCATATTACCCATTTCTGGGTGTGCCAATCTGTTTTATCACAGATATCGGTAATGATGATGACATACAGCTCCTCGAAGCAAACATTTGCCCCGGAAAAAACGTGAACTAAATTTGTAGCTGTAAACTATATCCAATCAGAACAACAGAATTGTGAATGTACACACACTGTCAAAATCATTTACGGTGACTGGACTACGCGATTTTTTAATTATTGTCAGTTTTGTGAAAACAGTCTTTGTGAATAGTACTTTGGCCAGTGGCACTTATTGCTGGCGTGGAGAGTGCGCCACAGGGGTCACTTTTGTGCCATTTAAAATTCGAAATATTTGGCGTTGATCGGGATCGAACCCGGTTCCCCAGGTTATAAACATATCATTATTGACTCATTATTGTTTCGTGAAATTGTTTTTCTATACTTAGAGATAATAGTGTCAAAATTATTGACCTAGGCCATATATCTATTAACTAATATATTGCGGATCCTTTGCTTTTCTTGAAGGAAACACTGTGAAATGGAAATATCATTTCTGCATAAGTCTATCTCACACAAACACCCAACCGCGAATTATGCGCATGTTTGGAAACCTTGACTACTATTGGCTAACGAGGAAATTATGATCACTTTTTGCAAATCACAGAGTTCTGTTTATTAACGACTAGCGCGAAATTTTTTTAATTTAAATTTGAGAAATTAAACAATGTACCTACTATTTATTTTGTATGTAAATTCTTGAATATAAATATTAGTAATAATAAAAAACATTGACATATTCTAGTGCTAAATTTGAATAAATAATTTACTTTGTTGTACTGTAAAAATAATAGGAATACAATCTGGTCAGGATTAATTTATTTACGTGACAATAAATTACTGTATGAAACACAAAGCAAATGCTTTCGAAGGGCAACTACAAACAGAAATGAAATCAGACGTCAAAGTCAAACCATGTGCTCGCCAGGGCAGCGTTCCAAAACCAAGAATACCGAGTTTTGGCGTAGAGTATGATGTGTTGTGTTCTGGAACGAATGAGAGTTTTGTTGAAGTAAAAAATTGAAACTAAATTAAATATAATTTTATAAAACTAACAAAACTACTTATAATTACAACATTAATGTGAAGCCCGCAATAAAAGCGCTTTTATGGAGTACTCTCCTCTATATAATGTGAAAGTACGCTCCATAAAAGCGCTTTTATTATAAAAGTGTGCTCGTAATACACGCCAACGTATTTACTTATGTTTATTTTCAACCAAAAGCATATTTTCTTCCTCAAGAAGGCAAATTATTTTCATATGTTGAGAATCGTGAGCATCTACGTTTGAAAATATTGTGGAGTAATTTCTATACCCTCCTCGTTAGTAGAGTAAGCAGAACATCACTTTGGAGTAAACTCTGGCTGTTTTGTAACAGGTTGAGTAAACTCTGAGAGTAAGGTTATTAGTTTTGAAGCGACTTTGAATAATTTCGTACTCTAAGAGTAGGATTTTGCAACGCAGCCCAGTCAGCGACGCTGTCAGCTTTAGCCAATAGTAATCAAGATTTCCGAGCATGCGCATAATTGCCTGTTGGGTGTTTGTGAGAGATAGACTTATGCAGAAATGATATTTCCATTTCACAGTGTTTCCTTCAGCTACTTTTATGGGAAAGATACGAGCATTAGCAATATATTAGTTAATAGGTATATGACCTAGGCCAATAATAATGTTATCGTTTTCATTCCATTATTTTTGACACCAGATGTCATATTGGTCGAAGTTATTTGCCAATATAATGGAATAAATTTCGTAACTAATTCTTATAATTAGGTGTGTGCTAGTAGTGAAAAAATAATATATACACCACGGTTAGGAAGAGCATTATTGACCGAGCGAAAGATTATAATTCGAAAACGTGATATTGTTTGACTCACATAATTTGCAAAACTTGCTTCGCTCGTTTTGACAAATATTATATTCATCAAACAATATCACTCTTTTCATAACTGATTACGTAAATAACTATTATCGCTTTAGGTTATCCAGGCGGAGCCTATTATCCACCACCAACTTACCCGCCTGACTGGCGAACAACTTACCCTTATTCTGCCCCAATGTACCTACCGCAGTATCAATTTAACCAATTACACCCTACCCAACCATATGTTCCGCCATATTTGGTTGCGACAGCAGCCAGAAGAACTGCAGAACCATCTAGTGTTGCCAGTAAAGACGATCCTCATGCTCCAACCATCAACGGAGTTATCGAGCAAGTCACTGCCGAATTAAAACAGATTTTAAAAAGAGATTTCAACAAAAAGATGGTGGAGAATACCGCTTTTAAAAAGTTTGAGAGCTGGTGGGATGAACAAGAAAAGTGCAAGAATAAGGTTTGTTTCAATATACGTGCCCAAACTCTTAATAATTTTCAACAGATTATAAAAACCTACACAAATAGTTAGAAATTTCTACAAAATTCGTTTGGCTATTTAATGAGCCTGTTTCACATTTTTCAAAAACTATTTTAAAGGAAAGTTTATGGAATGATTTTCTTAGTAATAATTTTTATTTTAATAATTTGTTGTTATTTGTGGAAATAATTAAATAAAAAGATTAGCGTCCTGAAAAACTACCCCCCACTCCTGTGACGTAGAAGCACATACATTACATCATTAATAGCCAATAGGAAAACAGTTTTTCCATCACCTACTTTTATTCATATTATTTATATAAATAAACGTAGGCTAAAGTTTGTCAAATGTTAATAACAAAATCTTTTAATTTGACATTTGACGCTGACATTCCTCATTGTAAATGAATAATAAAGTAATAATGGCTAATTCAAATTACACTCAAGCTAAGTCGGACAATTTACCGAAGGTCGATAGCTGGATGATGGCTGAATTTATATCAGAACGATTGTTTTACTGCTACCGAAATAAGGGGTGTTGATTCTTATTTGACACTTGTCTGACAGCTTTGACAATACACTTGACACCTTAGAACCGCTGAAGATGTATGTACTCTGACGTCACATTCTGTTTCAGATCACGTGACTTATTTAAAATTTTATCCAAATTAAAAAAATTAATTGTAGAATATCTAAAGGATATTTCGCGATATTTTCAAATTTGAGGCTCTTTAAAGAACAATATCTTTTCAAATTTAATACTTAGAAGTCATATAAAAATTCTTGCAACAGCCCTAACATAACCTCCCGCTGGGTTTTTAACCATACGGTATAAATAAAGCAGTCATTATGTTCAAATTTAAATTCGCTCATAACAATCTTTATTTTACTTTTAAAAAATATATCATTCGATTATCATGTGCCTATAGCGCTCAAGGGCCAAATGACGGTTTTATAAGTTTTAAATCTATATTTTAAACTAGTCGAAAGAAATTTCTAGATATTTCTCTCCATTTGCGTAGGTCAGGGCCGGCTCAAGATATATAGGCGCCCTGAGCCAAAAGTCAATATAGCCCACATTTAGATAAAAACTTCAAAATTTTCAAAAATCTAATTTTTATGTATCTAGATACTTCTCAATGCGCTGATTCTAAATTTTGAAACCGCAGGTCGATATCTCTTTTCGTTCTCGAGATATTTAGATTCAAAGTTTTACTCGAAACTGCCCATTTTTGGGTAATAACCCAAAAATGGGTCGAGATATGAATTTGGCGACAACACCATTCGATTCTGCGGGCAAAATTACATAAGTGTACCAATTTTCATAATTTTTAAACACCGCATACAATCTCTAAAGCAAAATAACTAAAAATGGCCAAAATCTGAAAAAATCGTAAGGGGTACCCCTTAGGATTTTTTCAGATTTTGGCCATTTTCAAACTTTTGTTCATAAAAAATGAACCGGTTGGACAAAAATTATGAAAATTGGTACACTTATGTAATTTAGCCCGTAGAATCGAATGGTCGTGTCGCCAAATTCATATCTTGGCCCATTTTTGGGTTATTACCCAAAAATGGGCAGTTTTGAGCAAAACTTTAAATCTAAATATCTCGAGAACGAAACAAGATATCGACCTGCAGTTTCAAAATTTGGAATCAGCGCATTGAGAAGTATCTAGATACATAAAAATGATATTTTTGAAAATTTTGAAGTTTTTATCTAAATATGGGATATATTGACTTTTGGGGCAATAATTCAAAAATTGGTAGAGATATAAACTTGATAGTAATATTATTTGATTGTAAAGAAAATGTTACGTAAGTATACGCATTTTTAGAGTATTTCAACAACAATACCTTCCTTGCCTAAAGGTTACGGAAGGTAAAAAACCTATCAGTATTTAAAACTAACGAGAATTCAAGAATAATTAAATTATATGGTAAATTTCCGTGCCTTTACTATCGCAAATTTATGTATCATTTCTTCCTGACTTGATTATTTCGCAATGGCATGTTCAATTAATTACACAATTTATTTACAAAAACTAACTTTGTGGGGCTCCAAAATTTAATAATACAGGAAAGGTATATATTCCATATATTGATTTTTTTTGTTTATTTATATATTTGTCTTTAGTTTTTATATTTTTTGGACGCCCCAAAAAGCCAGTGCCTAAGTGGCGCAGGCCTTAAGCCGCCACTGGCGTAGGTTATATAATTTATTTGTTGAAATTGAAATTAGCCGAAATATTATGGGTTTGGGCTTGTACAAAAACGTTTACATGTGTCTTTTTTTTCTAGATCGGTGTAGCAGTTATTCCAACAATTATCGAGCAAGAAATCCCTCAAACTATAAAAGACAACATCAACGTTCTTCTGGAGCAAAATAGAGAGTCTAACATTAGTCTAGATAGCATAGGTCTTGGTAGCAACTTCGGTTTAGGTCTCCGCGCTAGTCTCCCCAAAATGCCAAGCTTCCGACGGAAGAAAGTCCCCAGTCCGGTTATTATGGACGAAGATTCCCGCAAATTCTCCGACCAAGAAGAAATGGTCCAAGGCTCCGACTCAGAGTCCAGAAGTTCGCGAGTTATGATCCGACGAAGAAAAACATCAACATCTTCGGCTTCTTCGAGCTCTTCGGCGTTCAGCAGCAGCTCAGAAGCGGAAATCAGTTCGAGTAGCGACTCAGAATCTAGTTCGGATTCTGAGTTGGAACTCCCAATGGCTAGAGTCAAAACTCCTGAAGATAGATCAACACCAATACCAGAAGATGGCGGATTTTCGCCGATTGACGAAAAGTTAATATCGCCCAAACCGGAAGTTTCAAGAGAAAAAGAAATATCTTTCAGTTATGACAGCGACGAAATGAGTGAAGGAGAAAGAGAATATTTAGAAAGAAGAAAGAGAAATACGGAATATATGGAACAGATCGAAAGAGAACGACAGATGAGAGAAATAGAACAACCTAAAGAATTTATCAAACAAGAATCGCCCGTTAAAGAACTTAAAACAGAATCTCCACGTCCTGAAAAATCACCATCTCCAGTTAAAGAAGTCAAATCCGAAGAGGATAAAGACTATTTTGAACGACGCGAAGCTGAAAGAGAAGCCCTACTTACATTGGATAGAAATCCTGAACCTCCCACGATTACTCCAGTAGAAAACGGCGATCAAAAATATTCAGCCATCGATGCTCTAAAACAACTCGCGGAAAGAACAAGTTCGGACGAGGAAAATCTAGAAAGCAGAAAACGCAAGAAACAGCTAGAAAAATCCGAAAAAGCCAACGGAGTTCTAGATATAAAACCAAAACGTCTAAGCGAAAGTTCTTCCGATGGGAACTCATCCCCAAGATCGCAAGTTACTTTCGAGCATTCTTATTGTCTTCCACCAAGAATTGACAGCCCGATTATGAACGCTGAACATCTAGAACATGACCATGGATATACAACAATGAAACAACCTGAAAAAGAAAAGAAGAAAGAAGTCACTCCAGTCAAACCCAAAAAGCAAAAATCCAACTACAGACAACTACAAGACATTCAAAATGTCATGCCGGTTAACCGATTACCCCCGCCGCCTGCGCCATCCGTGAAACACAAAGAAAGGGACGTCATGCAAGAAATGGGACTTCTATACGAATTCCTAACCAAAGGAATTGACAGAGAAGACATAAATTATTTGCGAACATCTTACGAAGCGATGTTGGCAGACGATGCCATCGGATATTGGCTCAACGACACTCACTGGGTCGACCATTGCGTCACAGATTTGAGTTCTAGTCCTCCGAAACGTAGAAAACGCGACGATGCTCGAATCCACTCATCAGGAAGTGCAAGAACCGAAGGCTACTACAAGTTAGAAGCCAGAGAAAAAGCCAAATACAAATACCACCACTCTAAATCTCATTCAATCGCTCAACAAAGCCCAACAAACATCAGACAAAACGTCAGCAAAATGCAAGGACTTTCCCGAGAAGCACGCTCCAACCAAAGACGCCTCCTCACCGCGTTTGGCATCGACACCGACTCAGATTTGCTCAAATTCAACCAGCTTAAGTTCCGCAAAAAGCATCTCAAGTTTGCGAAGTCGGCCATTCACGACTGGGGATTGTTTGCGATGGAACCAATCGCAGCGGATGAAATGGTTATTGAATATGTTGGGCAGATGGTTCGGCCGGTTGTTGCTGATCTAAGAGAGGCCAAATACGAAGCCACGGGAATTGGGAGCTCGTATCTATTTAGAATTGATTTGGATACGATTATAGATGCGACGAAGTGCGGGAATCTTGCGCGGTTTATCAACCACAGCTGCAATGTAAGTATCAATCGGGGCAAGAAACCGAAAGTTTTGTTGTTTTATGTTTATTTACGCTGATCGTCAAAAAATGCAACACCTTAAAGGAATTTTTTCTTATAGTTATGTACGATTCTCGAAAAAGTTTAAGCTAATCTTCATTTTACTTTAATTTTGACAATTTATATTTTAAAATATAGCTCTATTTGTTCCTCGTTTCTACCTTCGCTACGAGAGGTATTGGATTCATGCTGAAAATCGCATATCCAAATTTTAGTGAATAAGCACGTTTTAAAGACACTAAAATCAGATTTTAACATTTTTACTATTATGTCTGTGTGGGTGGATGTTGGAAGGACGGTTTCTCAAATTCCATAAGACTAAATACCAATTAAACTAAGTATTCCTTAATTTGACGTTAATGGAATGAGCTGAAAAGGTTTTGGTAAGAAATGGACAAGCGGAAGTAGCAGTTTCTTAAAAGAAATCTTCTAAATATAATTTTTTGGAAATTTATACAGTGTTGTATAAAATACTTTAAAAAACGTATTTCAAATAGAAAATACAAAATACTAAATAAAAGTATTTCATATGTTTGGTAAAATACGATTATTTTTTTAGTATTTCAAATATACTAATATTTCAAATACTTTTACTTTTAAATATATTTAAATAAATAAGATATATTACGATATTGTAAAAATGTTTTTCGAATTCAACTTATTCTCGTATTTTTAATAATATTAAAAAGAAATTCCTACATTAACATAGGCATTTGTTTTTTTAAGAAAAAAATTAGGGAATTATTCCGTTATATTACTAACAGACCACACATGACTGAGGGTTTCTATTTCAAATACATAAATCTATTTCAAATACTTGTGTATTTTAAATACAAAAATGTATTTCAAATATTGAAAAATTGTATTTCATACAAATAATAGTATTTTAATGTATTAAAATATAAAATAGAAAAGTATTTAAACCAAAAATACAAAATACCTTTATTTTGAAGTATTTCAAATAATTACTTAAAATAGTTAATCTAATTCAAATACTTATTTCAAATACATGTATTTTAAATACTATACAACACTGAATTTATATTACTGCAAATATATATAAAATTCTCTATCCGATACATTTAACATTTATATTATATCTTCTATAGATTTAGAGATAATTATAAATATATAAAATAATCTGTTTCAATGAATCTCACAGCTCAAATAACTCCAGGGAAACCAGTTGAAAAATTAAAATGTTTGTAATTGACAGAAAAAAGTTAGTGTCAAAAATCCAGATACATTATTGAAGGCTTTTTCTGGGAAGTACATTTAATCTTTCTTATTTTATTATTAATTAAATATTTAAAATATATTACATATACCCATCAGAAATAACGCCAATCTTATCAATAAATTTGAAGAATCTCGAACATTTAGAAGAGATGAAGGAAACTTATTTATAGAATGAATTAAAAAATATATTAATAATAGATTAATTAGAATTTTTGTGTGCACCAGAAATGTTAAATCAATACTTATATAGCCTAATATGGAAATAGCGAGAGGTCTTGTGCTGGCCACAACACATTTTTTGTTAATATTTGGAAGATTAAATTTTAAATACTGGAAAAGAATAGAATTCATTAATCAAAAAATGAGGATTAGCTTAAACTTTTTTGAGAATCAAGCGGTAAAATGATTAGATTTTGGAGTAAATCGGACGTCGCATTTCGCGTTTTTATTTGATGAACCGCTGAGACAGTTAATTATGGGTGTTGCATTTTTATGGCAAGCAGCGTCCACCATTCGGATTCGGTTGAAGGTTTCTGGCCCTGATATGAAGTGAAAATTTCCTTACAGGTGTTTATAATTTCTGTGATATTTTAGCCCAACTGCTACGCCAAAGTAATAACGATAGAGTCACAAAAGAAAATAGTAATTTATTCTAAGCAAAGTATCAGTGTGAACGAGGAAATAACATACGATTATAAGTTCCCGCTTGAGGATGAAAAAATTCCTTGTTTGTGTGGAGCGACCACATGTAGAGGAACGCTGAACTAATAGTGTAAAGTGATTATAAAACAGTGAACTTCGAAAGCAGTCTGACATTTATTAATTGTAAACTTTTATTTAAAATAGGAAGATGTGAAATATTTTATGAGATAAACTTGTCGTACATTGTGTATATAGTTATATGTGTTTATTATTATTATTTTTCTTTCATTATTGAAATAAAAATTTTAGCATTTGTAGATAATTATAATCGCGAACAGATTTGATTTGTACATATTTGGAATTAAGCGTTTTTATTTTCATTTGAAAAATGAATTGTATATAAAAAACTTTTAGTAAAAACTTTATTTTTCAAACATTACAAAATAAAATCAGTCTGTCAAATTCTGCCCTTTACTTAAGTGCTGCATATCTAACTGCGCTTGAGCGATATCGCTTAACGCTGCTTGAATTTGCTCAAGCAGATCTTGCCCCCTTCTTACAATTTCTTCCAACCGTTCGGCTGCTTCTTGGTTCTCTGTTTCTAAATGTCTTAAGCTAGCAACCTATAAACGAATGATTGTATATATCCTTTGATTATTTCATTAACCTTTACCTGAATTTCAGTGGAACTTTCTTCGCTAGGAAGAGATTCTATAAGCGTGTCTATATCTTTAGAACATCGGGCGATTAGGGTAGTAAATAATTGCACGTAATCATCTTGAGTTTGTTGTTGATTGGGGGTTTGAGATCCACTTCTATCAAACCCTGGGAACTTACTAGGCGGGGCATATTGTTGGAGAATGCCGATACTGTTGCAGAAATGCTCAGCTTGCTACAAATAAGAAATGTTGAGCAATCATTTGAAAGCAACAGAAAATTAAGGCAAACCTGGTTGATGCAGTCTTGAAGCTGTGTTAAGCGATCTGCCATTTTATAACATTACTCAACTTTGCAAAAATATTAACCAGTGTTTTGTTGTATAAACCTCATTCAGCTGTCGGCTGACATTTTCTGTCAAAACAGTTGAAGCGCTTTGTAAAAAATCTTTATTTGGCAACAATTTTTGGATATTTTTTTACAATTTTCTACCTAAATTGTCTGGTAAATATGTGTATTTATTCAAGTATTAATAATTTTTTTTAAAATATTTAGTTTTATAGTGGCAACACTGATACGAAGATTGGTACCACTTTAGTACCAAAGTGCGCGCTTATCAGAACGCACTCATTCTCATTCAACCACATTTTAGTTTCTGGTAAACACGTTTTCGGTTAGCATCTCACGTTTCGTGTCATACTGACTTAAAAGTAAGTTTATTTTTATTACATTCCAACAATATTACTTCCATACAACTCCCTTAATATTATTTTGTAACAATATGTAACTATTTTGCCTCGATTGTTTATATTTATTGAGATAAAAGTAGATACATTTTGATTCATGGCGGTTATTTAACCTTGTTTCTTTTCGCGTGTTTACAGAATGCGTTACGTGGCTGCTTACCTGTTAGCTGTCCTCGGGGGCAAAGCTTCTCCATCTTCTGCAGACATCGAAAAAATTCTTGGGTCTGTTGGAATTGAAGCCGATGGCGAAAGACTTAAGAGAGTCATTGGCGAACTCAACGGCAAGAGCATCGACGAACTCCTCGTGAAAGGTTTGAATTATTTTTTGTTTATTTTGTTTTAATTTGTTGTACATGATGATTTATTTGTTAACCATCTTTCGGGGCTGATGAATCCTGATGGATAAATTTCTAACTGATATTTTTATATTTATTATTTGGATGAACTAGGTAGGAACACGTTTTGATGAATTGTTCATTACAGGAAGAGAAAAGTTGAGTTCCATGCCGGTTGGTGGTGGAGCTGCTGCCCCTGTTGCAGCTGCTGGGGTTCCTGCAGCCGCTGTCGAAGAAAAGAAAGGTATAACTTTTATTCCTAATAACACAACTCGTAAAACAGTTTTATTTAAATGATGTTATACTTTTACCATCTTTCGCCAGAAATAATAATGTTGAAAGATTTTTGTACTGATACCAAATCATATTTTTAAAAGTATGTTTGGTTTTTTTTTGTGTCTAATACTTTTTTATATTTACAGAGGAGAAGAAACCCGAAAAGAAAGTCGAATCCGAATCCGAGGATGACGACATGGGCTTCGGTCTTTTCGACTAAATTTCAAGAAAATGTAAATATTTTATTTATTTTTACATTAAACATATCTTAATTTTTGTAATGATGACTAAATTTAACACCATCTTTCGACTGATAAATGTTGATGATACCTTTAAATCCTGATTATTAAATTCAAAATTTATTTAACTTTCCTTTGAAAGAAATGATTGTTAATAGTTTTTCTTTTTTCAGATCCAAGTACAAAGAAATATTCCTTGAAACAGATTGACTTCAAAGTGCAGGTACCAGATTCAATCTTTTTTTAAGAATGATTTTTATAATAAATGTTAAGACCAATTATCAATTTGTATTTCTTGATCCTTTTAGTTCATAACTAATTCCTAAATTATCCCAAACTATAAATAAATGCGAGTTTAATTTAGATATGGGGTTCGGATGAACCCATTTAAACAAACAATTGAGCTTATTGATTGTAAAAATAAGTGATCATATTTATAAATATCTGAACGCATCCTTAGACGTCACAAAGTGCCATGTGGCATTTTTACGGAAAAGTAGTCCGCTATTGTTGTATGTAATTATTAATTAATGGAACAATTGCATGTAAAGTATTGTGTTTATAGTAATCTATTGCGTTATTTTGTGCAAATTTAGGCGTATAATAAGAAGAATCTGTTGAGAATTCAGCCGGTATTTGTGCGGTGTAACACATTCTGACGTTGCACTATTTCACTATTTGCTCCACCATCTTTCCTCAATCGGTTACCGCCATGTTGGGTGTTCGTTTCTTAAGATCCGTCACAGTACGTTAAAACAAATCAGTTTTCGGGTGTTTTTGTTTCGTGTTAACAAATTCTGCATAAGAACTGGAGAAAACTTTTATTTCTACACTGGAGTTGCTGATTAAGTAGCAGCCATGACGCAGCAGATGCTACCTATTCGTTTTCAAGAGCATTTACAGGTATTGTAATTGTTCCGCCCCTTGACTTTGGAAAATTCTTTGCATTTAATCATTTTTACAACAGTGCTTTTAATGATTAATGTTCTAAATTTAATAATAAATAAATTTTGGGCTTGAAAAGCATGTGGTTTTACGTAATTATCAAAAAATTAGATCATATTTTGACAGATGACATACCGACCTAGTTTAAATAATCAGACGAATTTTAATGTTAGGGGCGTGTAGCTATTGTGACATTTAAAGGTTTCTTTTACCTTTCATTTGGCCTGTGAATAAATGGGGTAATTTTGTCAAAATTATTGATGATGATTTCATGTTCGGAAAGATCTTTGACATGTACTGTCATGTCCATCTATTTTTAGATCAAGTTTGTTATTATCTGACGTATTATTTCTTTCTTTGTCCACTGTTTCCTGCTTTTCATTTGGCCACGAGTTCGATTTATTTGACGCCCAGAATTTTTGCTTATCTGACGTATAGATAATGCATTCAGCATTTTATGCAGATAATTTATGACTCATACGCATTACACAAATATAAACAGCTGTTATATTTTTCCGCTAGCTCACAAATGTCGGGATCCAGATGGCCTCGATTTCTTTCAACACCCTTACAATGGAGTCGGATAAGTTCATCTGTGTCCGCGAAAAAGTGGGCGATACAGCTCAGGTCGTAATCATCGATATGAATGATCCAACTAACCCAATTCGTCGCCCAATTTCTGCAGATTCTGCAATTATGAACCCCGCGAGTAAAGTCATTGCTTTAAAGGGCAAGGCTGGCATAGAGGCGCAAAAAACTTTACAAATTTTTAACATAGAAATGAAATCTAAAATGAAGGCACACACAATGACAGAGGATGTCGTATTTTGGAAATGGATTTCACTAAACACTCTTGCGCTAGTAACAGAAACTTCTGTTTATCACTGGTCCATGGAAGGCGATTCCCAACCGGTTAAAATGTTTGAGCGCCATTCATCTTTAAACGGTTGTCAAATCATTAATTACCGTACGGACCCCAAACAAACTTGGCTTCTACTCATCGGAATATCAGCCCAGCAAAATAGAGTCGTAGGAGCAATGCAGTTATATTCTGTTGAAAGAAAATGCTCGCAGCCTATTGAGGGACATGCGGCCAGTTTTGCCACTTTTAAAATGGAAGGAAATGTCGAAACATCAACTTTGTTCTGTTTTGCTGTGAGGACTGTACAGGGTGGAAAGTTACACATTATTGAAGTGGGGCAACCGCCTGCTGGAAATCAGCCGTTCCCGAAAAAAGCAGTGGATGTTTTCTTTCCGCCGGAAGCACAAAATGATTTCCCGGTTGCCATGCAGGTGAGGAATAATTATTTGTGTTATTAGACGCAAAATCACTTATAATTTAAAATATGTCCAAATATTTTTTGTTTTACGAACAATAATGAGTCAGTAATTATTTTAATTGTTTAGTAAGCTTTAAATAAAGAGTCCAAATTTCAAAACTAATTATTGAAGCATTTAAAATTAATAAATAATCCTTGATTTGAATTTAAATATGTCGAGAAATATGTCTAAAGATTGTGCACGGTAAATTCTGGACACATTCATTCTAAAAATCGCATATCCAGATTTTAGTGAATAGGCACGTTTTAAGGTCCCTAGAATCCGATTTTAACGTTTTTACAACTAGACAACCGGAAGTGGATGTTTCTTTAAAAAAATTCTTCTAAATATTATTTTTTGGAAATTTTGAAAAATATAAAATTCTCAATCTAATGCACTTAATTTTTTTATTATATCTTCTATAGATTTAGATTATAGAATCGCGGGGTCTGAACTGCACTAAGGAAACCAGTTGACAAATTCAAATGTTTATAACATAGTTTGTAAATGACAGATGTCAATGTCAAAAATCAACAGTTTTAGTGACATTCTGAAAGCTTTTTCTGGGAAGCACATTTAATCTTTCTTATTATTTTATTAATTAAATTTTTAAAATTATATGTAAAATGCATATATCCATCAGAAATACCGCCAATCTTGTTAATGAATTGGAAGAATTTCTGACATTTAGGAACTTCCTCATATAATTAAAAATAGATATAATTAAAATTGTATGTGTGCAGAAGAAATGTTAAATACAATAAAAAACAATATTTGGCTAAAGTTTTGTAATTTTTTTGTTATAAAACGACGGTTCGACAGCGAAGTGCAATACAATACTTACATAAAATAAAATGGAAATGGCGAGAGGTATTGTGCTGGCGACAAAAAAAAATTTTTTATTATTTGAATTTTTTGGTGTCCCAATTTTACCGTGCACAAACTTTAATTTGTGTCTGCAAAAGTGTATAAAAATCTATGAATAATTAAAATAATTGTGGGATTTTCCGATATCGTATTTTGATTTAGGTTTCGGCGAAATACGACGTAATCTATCTCATCACAAAATACGGCTACATCCACATGTACGACATAGAAACAGCAACTTGCATCTACATGAACCGTATTTCCAGTGAGACAATATTCGTGACCGCCCAACAAGAATCCAGCGGCGGAATTATTGGTAAAAGATCACCTAATCATTTCTAATTCACTCAATTTATTTGTCGTTTCCCTCAGGTGTAAATCGCAAGGGCCAGGTTCTTTCCGTAACTGTAGAAGAAGAGAATATTGTCCGCTATATCAATTCCGTGTTACACAATCCGGACTTAGCGCTTCGGATGGCCGTCAGGAATAATTTGAGTGGCGCTGAAGAACTTTTCGTCAACAAATTCAACCAGTTATTCCAGAATGGGCAGTACGCGGAAGCTGCGAAAGTTGCGGCGAATGCTCCGAAAGGAATTTTGAGAACTCCGCAGACGATTCAGATGTTCCAGCAAGTTCCGGCAGCTCCGGGACAGACCAGCCCCTTGCTGCAATATTTTGGTGAGTGAAATTTCACACAAACTCCCAAAAATATATGTTTTCTACAGTCGCTATACAAAGAAGCCATTTGCGCTCTCTTTTGTCAACGCAAAAAAACTATTTTAAATAAGAAGACGAAAATATACATAAATTAATGAGTATTAGTGAAAAAATTAAGTTTAAATATTGATTAGGTCGCAAACTACAAGCAACTGAAGTTCATTACTAATTTAATAGGCACCTCAGGAATTTTCTATCGTCTTTTGTTTTTGAGCTACAGACTAATGCCCGATTGCACCAACGTATCTAAAATATTAAACACGGTTTAAATTGACAACATTGCATCGAAATGGAGTGTCAAATGAATTACAATATTTTGCTGTCAAATATTTTGATTTGAATTTTTTTGTTTAAATGTAGATTAAACATGATTAAAATTAATTTCATGTTGGTGAAATTGGGCATAAAACTTGTTTTCGCTTATTTTGAAAGTACCTCATATCTCGCTTATTATAAAAGATAGAAAAAAAATGTTTAGACAAATTTTATACTATTTTTTACGTAGAATAATGTGGTGGAATTAGATTTTTTCAAAACTTAATATTTCTCGAGATATACAAACATTATATTTTTTAAATGGGAACATATGTTGAAAATAGCCTCATCTTTTTCCTTATTTTATAAGCTTTTTAACAAGTCTACATTCTTTTGTTTTAAACATGGACAAAATCATTAATTTTTTGGGTAAAAAAAAAATGAAATTTATTAAGAAACAATTGAAAAAATCAATTACATTTGGTTAGTTTGATTCTATATCTATTAATTAAATTCACAAATTTTCAGTCAATTATTTTATAATCTTTCTGAAGTGTATATATTTAAAAAATGGATGGAAATAATGAAAATAACATTAAAGATAAACAAATGATGATCTATAATTGATTTTAAATTTCATTTTTCACCCCAAAAAAATAATGATTCATGTTTTATTCATGTTTAAAACAAAAGAATGTAGACTTGTTATACATCGTTGAAAAGCTTATAAAATAAGGGAAAAAATGGTACTATTTTCAACATATTATGTTCCCATTTAAAAAATATAATGTTTGTGTTATATCTCGAGAATAATTAAGTTTGAAAAAAATCTAATTACTTCGCGTTATTCTACGTGAAAAACAGTATAAAAATTATCTAAACGTTTTTTCTTTATCTTTTGTAATAAACGAGTTATGAGGTGTTTTCAAAATAAGCGAAAATCTAGTTTTAGCCTGTAGCTCAAAAACAAAAGTAAATAAATAAATAAATATATCATCACGGCATATTAGCCATTTCTGGGTGTGCCAGTATCTACAACACTTGTAGACATCGGTAATGATGACGATATATTTTATCGTGTGGGCGCTTACCAGGCATCACCTCACGGGCACTCATAGCTGGTGTGGAGAGTGCACCACAGGGGTCATTTTAATGCCATTTAAAATTGGAAATATTTGGCGTCTGTTGGGATCGAACCCGGTTCCCTCAGGGTCGCGACCAGACACTCAGGCACGCGGCCACGGGACCCCATAAAACAAAAGACGATCGAATATTCCTATTAAAGTTGTCTCAAAAAGTTGGCCCATAAAGATCTACATCAATTTTCTGTAGCTTGCATAATAAGAAAGTTTTTCATATACGGAACTCGAATTTGTTCCACCCTGTACAAAGTGTTCATTTTATTATTTTTCGTTGTGGTGGAGGACCCCATTGTGGTGACTGTAGAAAAAATCTTCTGTGTGTTTCAAGCGCAAATAGCTATTTTTAGTTATAATTGGGGTGTCTTTTCAGGAATTCTTCTCGATCAAGGCCAACTAAACCGTTACGAATCTTTAGAACTATGCAAACCAGTTTTGTTACAAGGTAGAAAACAATTATTAGAAAAATGGCTGAAAGAGGATAAATTAGAATGTTCTGAGGAATTAGGCGATTTAGTCAAACAAGCTGATCCTACTTTAGCTTTGAGCGTTTATCTTCGAGCAAACGTACCAGCTAAAGTTATCCAATCATTCGCCGAAACCGGCCAGTTCCAAAAAATTGTTTTATATGCTAAAAAAGTGTCATATACGCCTGACTACATTTATTTACTGCGATCTGTCATGCGAACAAATCCCGATCAAGGAGCAAGCTTCGCTTCTATGTTAGTTGCTGATGACGAACCCTTAGCTGACATTAACCAAATTGTTGATATTTTCATGGAACAAAATATGGTGCAACAATGTACCGCATTTTTGTTGGACGCGCTGAAAAATAATCGTCCTTCTGAAGGTCCTTTGCAAACTAGACTTCTGGAAATGAATTTGATGTCAGCTCCGCAAGTAGCTGATGCTATTTTGGGAAACGCGATGTTTACGCATTATGATAGAGCCCATGTGGCTCAATTATGCGAAAAAGCAGGGCTTTTGCAACGAGCTTTAGAGCATTATACAGATCTTTACGATATTAAAAGGGCTGTGGTTCATACTCATTTACTACCGGCCGAATGGTTGGTCAATTTCTTCGGTACATTATCGGTCGAAGATTCTTTGGAGTGTTTAAAAGCTATGTTGACGGCTAATATTCGCCAAAATTTGCAAATCTGCGTTCAAATTGCCACTAAATATCATGAACAGTTAACAACAAAATCTTTGATTGATTTATTTGAAAGTTTTAAAAGTTACGAAGGCTTGTTTTACTTTTTGGGCAGTATTGTAAACTTCAGCCAAGATCAAGAAGTACATTTTAAATATATTCAAGCCGCTTGTAAAACCGGCCAAATTAAAGAAGTTGAACGTATATGTCGCGAATCAAACTGTTATAACCCCGAACGCGTCAAAAACTTCCTTAAAGAAGCAAAACTTACTGATCAACTTCCTTTGATCATCGTTTGCGACCGTTTTGATTTCGTCCACGATTTAGTGTTGTATCTCTACCGCAACAGTCTGCAAAAATACATCGAAATCTACGTACAAAAAGTCAATCCCAGCCGATTACCAGTCGTTGTAGGCGGTCTTCTCGACGTAGATTGCTCCGAAGACATCATCAAAAACTTGATTCTAGTAGTTCGCGGTCAATTTTCAACAGATGAGCTTGTTGAAGAAGTCGAAAAACGCAACAGATTAAAACTATTACTCCCTTGGTTGGAATCTCGCGTACATGAAGGATGTGTTGAACCAGCTACTCATAATGCTTTAGCAAAAATATATATCGATATGAACAATAATCCTGAAAGGTTTTTGAAAGAAAATCAATGGTATGACAGCCGAGTTGTTGGTAGATATTGCGAAAAGAGAGACCCTCATTTGGCGTGCGTTGCTTATGAACGGGGACAATGTGATAGAGAATTAATCGCAGTTTGTAACGAAAACTCTTTGTTTAAATCTGAAGCCAGATATTTGGTCCGCCGAAGAGATCCTGAATTATGGGCTGAAGTTTTGTCCGAAGCAAATCCATACAAGCGAAGTTTGATTGATCAAGTTGTTCAAACAGCTCTTTCAGAAACACAAGATCCGGAAGATATTTCCGTGACTGTTAAGGCTTTTATGACCGCAGATTTGCCTAATGAATTGATTGAATTGTTAGAAAAAATCGTACTGGACAATTCCATTTTCTCCGATCACAGAAATTTGCAAAATTTACTCATTTTGACTGCTATCAAAGCCGATTGTACCAGAGTAATGGATTATATCAACCGTTTAGACAATTACGACGCTCCAGACATTGCAAATATTGCTATTAACAACCATTTATATGAAGAAGCTTTTGCTATTTTCAAGAAATTCGACGTGAACACTTCAGCTATTCAAGTTTTAATCGAACAAGTTAATAATTTAGACCGCGCTTACGAATTTGCTGAACGGTGCAACGAACCAGCTGTTTGGAGTCAGTTAGCCAGAGCTCAGCTTAATCAGGGATTAGTTAAAGAAGCAATTGACAGTTACATCAAAGCAGATGATCCGTCAGCTTACATAGATGTTGTCGAAACAGCCAGCAAAAACGACAGTTGGGAAGATTTAGTTAGATATTTACAAATGGCAAGAAAGAAAGCCAGAGAATCTTATATCGAAAGCGAATTGATTTATTCCTATGCAAGAACCGGTCGTCTGGCAGACTTAGAAGAGTTTATCAGCGGCCCAAACCACGCAGACATCCAAAAAATCGGCGACAGATGCTTCAACGACAAAATGTACGACGCCGCAAAATTATTATACAACAATGTTTCAAATTTCGCGCGCTTGGCCATCACTTTAGTCCACCTAAAGGAGTTCCAAGGAGCCGTAGACAGCGCTCGAAAAGCAAACTCAACCAGAACTTGGAAAGAAGTCTGCTTTGCTTGCGTCGACGCACAAGAATTCCGATTGGCCCAAATGTGCGGAATGCACATTGTTGTCCACGCAGACGAACTTGAAGATCTTATTAATTATTATCAGGACCGCGGACATTTCGAAGAACTTATCGGGCTGTTAGAAGCCGCGCTAGGATTGGAAAGGGCTCATATGGGAATGTTTACAGAATTAGCGATTCTTTACTCGAAATACAAGCCCAGCAAAATGAGAGAACATTTGGAGTTATTCTGGTCCAGAGTAAACATCCCGAAAGTACTGAGAGCAGCAGAACAAGCCCATTTATGGGCAGAACTCGTATTTTTATACGACAAATATGAAGAATACGACAACGCTGTTATGGCGATGATGGCCCACCCGACCGAAGCGTGGCGCGAAAGTCATTTCAAAGATATCGTCACTAAAGTTGCAAATATGGAACTATATTACAAAGCTATACAGTTTTATTTGGACTACAAACCTCTGTTGTTGAACGATATGTTGTTAGTTCTTGCTCCAAGGATGGACCACACACGCGCGGTTAATTTCTTCACCAAAGTTAATCATTTACAGCTGGTGAAACCTTATTTGAGATCAGTGCAGAGTTTGAACAACAAAGCCATCAATGAAGCCTTGAATTCGCTGTTAATCGACGAGGAAGACTACCAGGTGAGTTAAATAAAAAATCTGATGTGGCCAACACAAAACCTCCCGCTATTTAATTTTTATTAATTTAAATACATACCTACGTATTTACTAACGCTGCAAACTGTTCCATTGCAGAAAACTATTGCTTT
Source organism: Ophonus ardosiacus (assembly GCA_943142095.1). Lineage (NCBI taxonomy): Eukaryota > Metazoa > Arthropoda > Insecta > Coleoptera > Carabidae > Ophonus > Ophonus ardosiacus. The sequence continues at coordinate 4,115,322 of OW964837.1, forward strand.
ATTTACTATTTTCTTTTTAAAATGTCACTATTATTAATTTGAAGTGATTAGTTTTTTGACAGTGACATTTACTGTCATTTACATTCATTTGAAATATGAACTGTGTAACAAAGGAATTGTGTTTATCTTAGGCTTCGCGACTAATAAAAAAAATTATTTTTAAATTTATCTGTAAAATATATACCGTGAGTATTTTTTAACGTGAAACATTGGGTTTGTCATATCCATGGTTATGACTTGACATTTGATTGACAGCAACGTATTTGCCCGTTCCATTTAAAATGAAACATAGGGAACGAATTTGACATTTGATAAGACGTCAATAGAGGTTAATTTTGTTTAAATAATTATACCTGCATTCTAAATTAAAATTAGTTGTTGAAAAATATAGTGTGTACCTTATGCCCGATTTCTTACAATATCTAAATATCATACTTCTGTCAAATTCAGTTCCCATGTGTCATTTTAAATGAGACAGACAAATACATTGCTGTCAATCAAATGTCAAATCATAACTTATAGGAAAATTCAACGGTTATCTGTCATATTGAGAAGATGTCATTACTTAGAGGTTAATTTTGTTTAAATAATTATACCTGTTTTCTAAAAGTTAAATTTAGATGTAGAACCTTGTGCCCGAAATATGTTTAGTGCTCTTGAGTGGTTTTCTGACTCCGCTAAATTTCTTACAATATTTAAATAGAATACTTCTGTCAGATTCGTTCCCTATGTTTCATTTTAAATGAAACGGGCAAATACATTGCTGTCAATCAAACATCAAATCGAAACCATGGATATAACAAACCCAATGTTTCACGTTAAAAAATACTCACGGTAGAAAAAGTATTAATGTATTCCAGTAGAAAATTCAATAATCTTTAATTTTCATTAGACATAAAATGCGAAAAAATGGCATTTAATGGTATTTTTTGAAGAAAAACCATTATGAGCTTCAGGTAAAGTGCCATTTCCGGTTATCCGATTTACACCAAAATCTAATGGCTTCTTTTCATGAACGGGATGGAAATACAAGGTTTCAGAATTTTCTGAATGATAGTACATATTTGGGTTAGAGTGAAGACAAAATCCCTACACATACACAGATACAGACATCATTGTGAAAATGTTAAAATTGGATTCTAGGGACTTTAAAATGTGGTCATTTTCTAAAATCTCGATAAGTAATTTTTAGCACGATCCCTATACCTCCCTTACCAAGGGTAGCGGGAGGTAAAAACTATTTCGGGAGTCTAGAATAACAAGTTGTAAATGCAAGAAAGTAATGACAAGGAAACTGATTTGAAATTTTAACTCTTTATTATTTTAACACAAAAATAAGCACGCTTTGTTTCTGTACTAATTCGAAAATGGACAACAAAATTTAAAAACCAATATCAACCTTGTTATCCTAGAATCCGCGATTGCTGAATTTGTATTTTACGTTTCTTTTGATAGGGTCTGCGCACCTCGATCGACGCCTTCGACAACTTTGACAATATCGGCCTGGCGCAACGTTTAGAAAAACACGAATTGACTGAATTCCGAAGAATTGCTGCCTACTTATACAAAGGCAACAACCGTTGGAAACAAAGTGTTGAATTGTGCAAGAAAGACAGGTTGTTCAGAGACGCCATGGAGTACACAGCGGAGTCTCGCCAGCAAGAATTAGCGGAGGAACTCATTGCGTGGTTTTTGGAACGCAAAGCTTACGACTGCTTTACCGCCTGCCTTTACCAGGTAAGGAAATATTTCAAACTTTAATAACACAAATAACGGTTATACAGTGTGAAAATAAAAATGGTCGTTCCTCTCATCCTGTGACGTCAATTGACTAGGAACGAAGCGGGATCTTTTGCCGCATTTGGAAGAATTTTATTTTCAATTACAATTTTTTAAATGATTAAAGATCGATTTGAGGAAAAATAAAAAATACGGGTCTATTATTTTTCACTACTCTATCGATTAAAGAAAAGCGACACAGTAACATACTCAGACAATGGTCATTTGTTTCGCGCGCAATATTTAAATTTTCTTCTGCTAGTAAAAACAATCTAAGGTCATGCATAATCTGTGCAGTAACACAAAATAACATTTATTTACATGTAAAGCACCGAAAATAAATTATTTGTTGCCATATATTATAAATAAACAAATATATCTTCACGGCATATTACCCATTTCTGGGTGTGCCAGTATCTACAACACATAAACTTATTTTTAAAGTATTTTTTTTTTTTAATTATTCGACTTGTGCTGCCATCTATGACACAAAGATTTCTTGGCGCGCTAAATTTAAGTAAAACCATCAGATGAATGTTGAACGTCTTGTACAGCCCGATTCACAGAAAAGTTTAAGCTAACCTCATTTTTGGATCAGTGAATTCTATTCTATTCCGGTATTTAAAATTTAATTTTCATGATATTATCAATAAAGGTAGATACTAGAAATAGATTAGACTATATTTTAAGTTATAAACTGTCAAAATTAGAGTAGAATTCGCTAATCAAAAAATGATGATTAGCTTAAACCTTTTTGTGAATCGGGCTGGTATATTTTAAATATTAAGTTTATATGTTTGAAAGTAAAACAACATGATACACATTAATAATAACTATGGGCCATCCAGCGAATCAAGCGGTTTACGTCATAAATACAATATCACTAGAAACAATGACGTCATATGTTAAAAAGTTTACATGAGCATGTAAAACGGATTAAAATATGATCTGTGGGTTGTCTTCATAAATCCAAATCTTTCTTAAAACACGTCTGGTATAATTTTTTTTTTTTCAGCGAAATCCAATTTCATTTAAAATATTCTGGACGATACTGCTTACGCCGTCATAAATACTTCATTCTTGTAGTATATGCAACAAACTATCTAGTATTATATAAGATCCTTAAAAAAATACAGAATACTGCATTACGATACAATTTCTCACTGTTTCTGTACATTGCGTATAGCGAAATATTACCTCAATATTACAATTCAGTGAAAGAGCCCACCAATCTATTTTTCATTTTCAAAGTAAGTCAATAAATTAACTACAAGCTCTTGAATTTGACATGACAGAGCATTTGACATTTTGTCAATGAACAACGAAACCAAAAACAAAATGAAATCACAATACAGGTTGAAAAGTACAATATAGACATATAATATTTAGTAATATTCATGTTCAGAATTACCAATATTAAAAAAATATAATCAAACGTCATTTTGCAAAAATTTACAAAATTTTACTTAATAATAATGTATCCAAATATAATTATTTCTATTAAAGGTGTCAAATACATAATAATAATAAGAAAATCAATAAAATACCGTTAATAAAATATATTTTAAAAAATAAAGAAAATTTCAAAAATCCCTAAACAATGACGTAAACCGCTTGATTCGCTGGATAGCCTATAGCTTTACAATTTTATTTATTAATTTTACACTCAAATTTATTTGGCAACACAGGCAATGTACACAAGCCGTATTCTTTGCAACCATGTTTGGGCCCCACAAGCACTTGTCAAAGTCACGTGGCATCCCGCCGCTCATATGAAAAGTGCATTCAGCAGAGACTTCCTTGTTCGGTGACCGTTCGGTCAAGTGTTCAGGGACCAAATAAATCTGCTGAATGCGCCCAATGTGTTGCACAGTAAATGGAACGCATTTTAATTCGCTAAAAGTGCACCAGATTGCGTATCTATCAATATATTTCTGTTTTTGACACAGATTTGTTCGGAATGGGCTACTTGCGTACCTTTTTTTTATTTAATATTTTTGAAGAGAAGGTAAAAACTTGCTACCCATATTTTTTCTTTTGACAAAATTTTTATTAATTAGCCAGAAAAAAAATAATGAAATTTGATTATTTGAATTCCCGCCATGTATGACGTAGAATTACGCCGCACCAATGAATAGTCGTAAAGCCCGGGCGTGGTGCCGTCCCATAATAATGGTATGTTTGGCGGGTAATGTAGATCACCTGTTTGACGTTTCAACAATAGTTTGGAGGTTAGTTTTTTTGTTTATCTTTTTGGTATCGATATTTAAAATTACATGTAATTACCTATATGTTTATTTATAAAGTAATTAATGTATTTGAGAGACCAGAGCGGGAGAAAAATGAACTAATGTCAAATTCAAATTAAAACTTTCTCACACGCTGTGCCATCTATCGATAACATTCTTAAACATGCTTCCCCTCTCCCAGTTCAATATAAAGACGTCACAGAAAATTTTATTTCTTAATTTAGTAAAAAACAAATAATTATTTTAAAATAAAATTTATATTTTTATATATGTTTTCAATATAACATTACGTATATAGTGACAGAAATCGGATTTTCAGTACCACGCAAGTAGCCCAAATAATTTTTCTTGTAAAACTTAGCGAGTATCATTTATTTATTTGTAAAAGAAATATTTTAGAATATATTTTTAGAGCTAGATCACGATAAAAATAATTATCAGTATAATTTAAATTATTCATGTTACCAAACATTTTCAGAAAATACGTATGTAAATTCCGATTTGGCACTTTAATTAAATAAATTTATAAGTTAACAAAACAAACATCACATCATCATAATATGCTGAAACTCAACATTTTTTTGTGTCAGGCAGTGTTCGCTTATGTCGTTAATAGAATGCTTTTTGTTGTACACTGTGTTACACACTGTCTCTCTGTGTCTAATTCGAAAGCCGCCATAGTGTGTTAGCTATTTGATGAACGCCCCCCTGAGGTACCGCGCATGATCGGTGGTACAATGCGCGCGAAAGCTACGTGTAGGTGTAACAGAGAATTGAGGTTTGGCAACCGAAAACCCCAAGATATCCGGGAGAGCCACATCCTAGAGATGGCAGCACTAATGACCGACTTATAGGGAAAACATTATATTTTACGTTTGTGCTAGTTGTATTTTGAGGCTGTGTTTTGAGGATATTTTGTTATTTTTAATTGAAATCAAATATATTTATCATAATGTTAGATATATACATTTATTAAAATGATGCTGTGCGGCCTATGGTCGAAGGAGAAGCAGTATATAAGGGTAAAATAAGATTCAAAATTGAGGTTATCTGCATGTTAACTATTATTTAATTATTTTAGCTGGACATTTTATCTTTTGCGGATATAAGACAGATAAACAGAATAATATAGAAATAAATTAACTGTGTGTTCAAACATCTAATTTGAAAGGGGCTAACCACTCAATCGTAATAACACTAAATACAAATGCACATCAAGTTCTTTGTTTTGCACGTCTTCCTCTTGCTCAATTTTTGATATTTTTGTAGTTTCTTCTTCTTGCCTGTCTTTCCTATAAACAATTTAAAATAAATATATAATATTAAAGAATAATAGTTACTACTTACAGGTAACGTCTCTCTATTTTTCTTCTCTGTACAGCGGTTTTGTCGAATTTTCTTTGCTGTAATTTTTAGCTTGCTATATCATTTTTTTAAATATTTTTCTTTTATTGACTACAAAAACAATCTAATAATGTTTTGAAGCATAAATTTTTATAAATACTTAGATGGAATAAAATCGCTTAGGTAAAAATGTGAACAAACGTTCATGAACGGTGATGTCCTTTCCGATTTTTAACGCGATTTTCCACTTATTTTTTAATATTTCTCTTTTTGGGAAATAATGAACGGATATGCCAGCACTTGCATAATTATTGCACTGCTGTACAGAACAATATCTCTTCGATTTGCTGGTCATTTTTGGTTGTTGTTTACTTATAACCCTGTATGACAGCACAACGTTTTCCCTACAACTTATATGTTTTATTTTGCCACCAGATGTCAGACACTTTGTTGGCTCTTACCAATTGGTTTCCTTTAAATTTACCTTCAAAATTAGGGAGGACGTTTTGTATCGTATCAACAACTGTTGCTTACCTCGGCTCATATTTTCCTCCATTTATAATTAAAATATGTATTTCTTTTAGTGTTACGATCTTCTTCGGCCAGACGTAATCCTGGAACTATCATGGCGGCATGGAATCATGGACTTTGCCATGCCATATTTGATCCAAGTCACCCGGGAACTCAACTCTAAAGTAGAGAAATTAGAACAAAGTGATGCGCAACGGCAGCAAGAAAAGGCAGAGGAACAAAAACCGATGATGATCCCTGAACCGCAGCTCATGTTAACGGCTGGACCAGGTAAGAACATAAAACACTAATAAAATCCTCGCTTTTTTCTCGTCTTCGTCCCGATCTTCCTTGTACCTCGCCTGTCCTGCGAAATAGTGAAAAAATAAAAAAAAGATTACTTGCTACCAGGTATGGGGATTCCGCCACAAGCGACCGGCTACGTTCCGCCGCCGGGCTATGCCCCGCAAGGCTACGCCCCGCAGATGCCCTACCAGACTTACGGCATGTAAAGAGATAGCTGTAATTAGCTCCGAGACAATATTACTGATATCGTATGTCTGCGCTGATCTTTCTAGCTCTCGTACTGTTTAGATTGTGTTGCTGAACAGGACAATGGTGTACATATTTATTGTTTGTCCAATAATCAGGTGATTCAGAATGTGCAGTTGTAAAAATGATCGTACTATCTATAGGTCAACAAATTGCTATTTATTATTTGTTGTTTATTAATTTTTATGTATCATCTTCGTAGTCTAGTTATTTTAACTAATTCATGGTGGTCTGTTGGGGAAATTTTAGCTAAATAAATATTTTAATCGTAATTTTTTATCTATTTTAAAAGAACAGATCACCCAACTATCATCCATTTCAGATTTATAGTCAGTTGAGTTTGAAGCTCAATAACTTGCTTTAAAAAAATTTAAAAATTATGGAACACAATTTAAATTATGCACTAGACATTTCTACGTAACTACACTAAGTTTCATGTTTTTAAATTATTTAATATAAAAATAATGACAAGATTTATAAAAAATTAAATTTTAATATGTTATAACCACATGCTTTTTGAATAATTTGAACATTAATTTATTTTCGATTTATTTATATTTTGTTTATAACAATTAAAAAAGTAAAAGTATTAGATCTCAGCTTCTATTAATAATTAAAAATTGATATTTGGCATGCTGATTTAGAATGTAATTTTTATGTAAAATATGAATAAATTTTTATTTTAAATTCATTCAATTTTAATCATTTTTTACTGTTTTCGCGCGTAAGCGCATATTGCACTTTTATAATAAAACAATTATTAAAATTAAACTAATGAATTTCAAAGAAAAAATTATTATTTTATATAAAAAGTACATTCTGAATCAGCATGTCAAATATCAATTTTTAATTATTAAAAGAAGTTGAGATCTAACACTTATTTTTTTAATTGTTATAAACAAAATATAAATAAATCGAAAATAAATTAACGTTCATATTATTCACAAAGCCTGTGGTGTTACAACATATTAATTTTTTTTCCATTTGTACTTTTGAATAGTAGACAACAATGAAGTTCAGTATTTCTTCATACTCGTTGAAAATGGGAGTCATTATTTTTATATTAATTAATTTAAAAATATGAAACTTACTATAGTTATGTAGAAATGTGTAGTCCATATTTTAAAGCGTGTTTCATAATTTTTGAATTTTTTAAAGCAAGTTATTGAGCTTTTAACTCTACTGACTATAATTCTGAAATGGATATATATCCGTCTCAAATGAAATCGAAAGTCATCGGTTTCTACTTTTATTTTTATGTTTAATTCTTCGAGAGTGTGAACTTCAGCATAGGCTTAGGGCATAAAGAATCATTCCTCATTCTTTCACCCATCTTTCGACACTTGTGCAAATGTAGTTATTGTTGAACAATGAACATTGTTTGATGTTTCGTGTCGGAAATATTAATGTTATGTATTTGTTAGGAACAAATTTAAGTTCTGATGTAAGTACTGCAGGCGTAGAGAGAAACTATTAACAAGACTTGCGTAAATGAATGAAATATTTGATACATAAATGCAGCATTGAATATTTTATTATTAAACACTTTGTAGGACCAAGATTAGAATTGTTAGTAGAACAACGTAATCTTTTTGGTGGCGAACGATTGCAGTGTTGTTGGTTTTGCGCGTAGCTTCATTTAATGTTGTATTTATGTACGGTTGTCAGGTGAATATTGCAACTGCACTATTAGCTTTATTCTATAGTTATTAAATTCTCTATAGGCACATTATAATCATAAATTGAAATATTAAAGGATTCTATTGAACTTGTTTCTTTATTTTACTTGCCTACTGCTTTATAAATAAAAATAACCGCACTAACTTTAAACTTATTTATTTACAAAAACATTTACAACAAACGCTTTTAAATATAAAATAGCATTCTTTTTAAATCTTAACGCAGTCTTACATTAATTATTTCCAGATCGACGTCTGTTTAAATTATTTTGTAGATGTGGTTTCTTTTCATATCTCTGCTTTATGATTTAAATTTGAAAGGAAACTGACCCTTATGTATTTCGTTAGAGAAGACTAGAATTGTACTCAATACCACTGTAATAAAGGAGATATTTAAGGATTCAGAGATGTATTTAAAGATGCAAGCAACCCTGGAGTCGGAACCACTGTTTAAAAAGGTTTAAAATATTTTAAATACCACCCCCTGTTTTGCTATTGTATAGGTACCGTAGTCATCCATCTATTTTCGGAAAGACAGTAATGTATTTTTGGGATTTCCTACTCCATTTGAATCAGGGCATCGAACCCGCCAAAAACTGGGTTCGGTTTAGGTTCAGGTTAATTTGTTTTTTGAAAGATGGGTTCGGGCGCGGTTCTGGTTCAAGCATTAATAAAATTTACGGTTTTGTTCGCGGTTCAGGTTCGAAATAATGTAAAATGAGAGCCGGAATTTACGCAAAACGCAACAAGTAACGAATACAATTTTCACGAAACGTCAGCCCAGACAGCAACGCAGACGCCTAAGACGTCGATTATCGGCTGTATTTACTTTTCGAACTAAAAATTAACCTGAACCGGAGTTGAACCCCGAACATGAATTTTAATACTCGGTTCGGTTTCCATTCAGGTTCAATTAAAAATATATCTGAGGTTCGGTTCTCGGTTTGGGTTCCCTAAAATGTTACGGTTTGGTTCCGGTTTTGGTTCGGTTCAGGTTCGGGTTCGATGCCCTGATTTAAATGGATATTTACAAAAATTTTCAAATCATTGGGCAAAGTTATGAAAAGAAACCACATCTATAAAATAATTTAAACGTCAATTTTCATTCGCTGGTCTTACTATAAAACAGTCGTCTTTGAAGAAAACTGTTGTACAGCCGAAACTTTGGCCAGGAAAGAAGTAATTTATGTAAGACTACGTGTCTGATTATCTAATTTCCCATTAATAAAATTTTTGAAACATACAAATTCGAAATCATACATTGTTTTAACTTTGTAACGCTTCTTTCTTTGCTAAATTAATATCTTCAAAACTCATTAAAAATTGGCAGTTTGCTTTTGCCACCGCAAGAAAGAAACACATTACAAACAAATATTTTATTTATTTATACAAATCTTATTCCTCAATAATTTGTTTTCCTATCCTACTACACTCAAGGGCGTTCCGGAGTAAAATTTCTCTTTTGCGCCTAGATGTTTACAGCCCGCCAGCCCGGTAAATTTAAGTAACAACTAATTTTTAGTCGTAATGTTCATATGAGCTCCGTAATAATTGCTTAAAGTGTCATATTCAGCTTATATCTCTAATTTTGTTATGCATTTGAATATATCTTTCTTAAAATTGTAATCTGTAATCTTAGATCAAAGATAATTTGAGTATTAATATTGCCGAAAAATGAGTTTAGGAGTTTTATATTGGTTTAAAAGTTGTGCAAAAATGTGATTGTACATTATTTCAGTGTGTGTAATTTATTGTTTTGTATTTCAGCGCATAGAAAACATTTACATTTCGACAAATTATGAATAAATCATCCTCAAATGTAAATACGTCAAGATCAGCTGATTTTAAATTCGAATGCGTTCAGTTTTACAATCACGGTCATATGATATAATGAAAATAAATTATAAACATTTAATTTAATCTAAATAACCGCATTGTAATTCACACATAAGTATATCTGCGATAAGATTAGACGTTATTTGTTAATAACAAATAATATTTGAAGATAAATTTTATCTACATAAACTTCTAACGTTGGCAGAATTACCTTCCTCAAATATGGACGCTTGTGAGTACAGTTTGATTTTATTTTTTATTTAATCATAGTAAATAACATTAATAATTATTATTTTTGCTAACAATCATCTTCTTAAAATGTACTTGTTGTATGTTTATCAAAATTTTATGTCAAACTTTCAACAAAATTCAAAAATTACAATCTGTCAGTTTTGCTATTTACATTATTTAAATTACTTGCAACAATTCTTTGGATTATATAATTTAAATATGGTTCGTTTAGCAATCATGGTTTTTAACAAATTAACAGCTACTCAAACGAAAACTATTATTCGTATAGCTCTGAGCAAAGACACCCTAAAAAAGTTCCGAAGCGCTTTTTATGCCGATAAAAAGAACATCTTAGCCCAAAATGTGTGCTCGAGAACCGATCCATTCGAAGTTTGTCTATCCCGGAAATATTTGGAAAACACTTTACATGTTTTCACCCATAAGGTAAGCCTGAATTATTAAATAGTCGACCTAGATTTTGTCTTAAAAATGAGGATTGTTTACTTGTAGGTAGATTTGGAAGGTAAACCAATGACCAACCAGAAAAATTCAGGGCGATGTTGGATTTTTGCAACTTTAAACGTTATTAGATTACCATTTATGAAGCATAATAACGTCGAAGAGTTTGAATTCTCGCAGGGATACTTGTTTTTCTGGGACAAAATTGAAAGATGTAACTATTTTCTAAATAATATTGTTAAAACAGCGCGAAGAGATGAACCTGTAGACGGCAGGCTGGTTTCTTTTTTACTACAAGTATGTTTCACACATTTTCCGTGAAAAATACTAACAAAAACTTATTTAGGATCCAACTTGTGACGGGGGACAATGGGATATGATAGTGAATTTAATCAACAAACATGGACTAATGCCGAAGAAATGTTTTCCTGAAAGTTTCAGTTGTGAATCTAGTATAAAAATGAACACTGTTTTAAAAAGTAAAGTGAGTAAAAGTTAAAATATTTCACCTTGACATGACGTGAAAACGCGTTTTCTGAAGGTCAGATTGTTTAGTGAAAATTACGAGGTGAAACTTTAAATTTATTCGCGCAGTGATAAGATAATTGATGCATTTATTCACTGATATAAGGGCCGTTTCATAATAAACTTTATCGTCATTTTAATAACTTAAATTAAAGTTGCGTTTGTTTTCATAATATAACTTTAGAACTAGCGAGTACTGTAGCATTACTTTAAAATAAATATAAAGTTTTACAGCCGATTTCATAATAAATATAAAGTAACTTTACTTTTAAAGTTTTTTCTAAAAGTGGAAAAAACGTTTCATAATTTCACTTTAAGTTAAAGGAACTGTCAGATGACTTTATTTTAAAGGACTTTAAACCGACAGCTTTAACTTAAAGTGGAATTATGAAATGTTTTTTTCACTTTTAGATCAAACTTTAAAAGTAAAGTTACTTTATATTTATTATGAAACCGGCCGTTAAAAAGTAATTTTAATGAAAGTCTTAAGTGAACGTGGTTTTAAAAAGGTATTTCAACCGAAAAATTTAACTTAAAGTGAAATTATGAAATGCTTTTATTTCACTTTTAGATCAAACTTTAAAAGTAAAGTGACTATATTTATTATGAATCTGACCGTTAAAATATCTTTTAAAAAGGTATTTAATCGAAAGCTTTAACTTAAAGTGAAATTATGAAACGGGTTTTTCATTTTTAGATCAAACTTTAAAAGTAAAATGACTATATTTATTATGAAATCGGCCGTAAATGCCATTTTTGTTTAAAAATCATGCACGAAACAAACTTTAATTAATATTCATATCCATTTTGTTTCGTTTTCTCTTTTTCAAATAAATAATGAAAGTTGTTATACCCATATTTAGTTATAATATACATTTTCAACAAATTTATAATGGAATTTGTGCTGAATTCAAATTTTTATCACTCCGACGGAATTTAGAAATTATGTTAGTGTATTTAATTTTTGTAGTTAAGAGAATATGCAAAAGTCCTCCGTGATTTGGTCGCCGAAGGAACGGGAGACGCCGATATCTTAGCCGTAATAGAACGACAAATGGAAACAATATTCCGAATTGTCGGAATATGTCTAGGAGTCCCAAATGAAACCTTTAGTTGGGAATACTACGACAAAAATAAACAGTACAATTGCGTAGGTCCTATCACGCCCTTAGAATTCTACGAGAAACATGTTAGGCCCTATTATAACGTCGACGAAAAAGTAAGACGTTATTTTCGTAAGTGTAAAGATGTTTAGAAATTATTTTTTAGGTGTGTTTAGTTACCGATCCTAGGCCTACAAATACGTACAACAAAGCGTATACAGTAGATTGTTTAGGAAATGTAGTTGGAGGCAGAAAAATTATTTATAATAACCAACCTGTACAACTTCTTTTAGAGTTAGTGGGAAAAAGTATTAGGAAAGGAGAAGCCGTGTGGTTTGGATGTGAAGTAAATAAAAGATTCAACATGAAACACGGCATTGAAGACTTGGATGTGTGAGTTTTTAAATTTTAAATTCATTTGTATTTTTTTTTTTAAATATACAGTCATACAAAAAAGTCTCCGTACGACAGTAGTTTTAATGTATTTTAGGATAAATAGCAATACGGTGGTGACAGCATTATGTCTAGGGGCTATAACTCCTCAGCGGGTGTACGAAAATTAGTAATTATTGCAACAATGGATAGCAAAGGTTCCCTCGACATTTTAAAAGCAAATTTTAAACAATGTGCCGAAAAATAGGGCCTTAACAGACAATTTTAATTTCGTGCATCAGAAAAATTCGACAAATAATTCGCTCTATAAGAGAATGTGTACTGTATAATATTAAAAATATGCTTAATCATCCCTCACAGTCTCCGCACTTTAATCAGATTGAAAAAGTGGGGAAAATTCTTAAAATAAATAAGAATGTAAAGCAGAAAAGAATTTAAAATTAATTACAAGTAAAATGGCAGAATATAATGCCATCAGTGACCAAAAATTTTGTGGATTCAATGACTCATCGCTTAGTTACTGGTGGAAAAACCAAAGAAAAACCCTCGAAATATTATATTTCTTTATGAAACATAAATAAAGGGTTTATTATTTAAATGTTTTGGTTATCGTACGGAGACTTTTTTGTCATGAAATTATGAATACTTTCAATGTTTACCCCATAATATAAATAAATTAAATAAATTATTTGTTTATTTTATATTAATAATAACGTAATATACTGCGTTTTCTTTTGGATTAAAAGCAAATTAAATATATTGGGTTTTAGACTGCTATTTTTCCTAAAATACATTAAAACTACTGTCGTACGGAGACTTTTTTGTATGACTGTATATACTTAGTTTCAAAAATATTTTATTTAAAAATATTGTACAATGTACATTTCGAGGTATTACCTCATCATCAGGTAGAAAAATATATGATATAAATATAAACAAATAACAAAAGAGTGAAACAAATTACAAATTAATAAAGATAACAAAATTGAAAATTTATTAATATAAAATTATTAATATAATATTACTAAAATTTTGAGAAAATATTAGGATCTAATAGGGGTGAAGTGTAAATCTAAAATTTCAATCATTAGATTTTCTTTTTTGTGTAAAGATTTTTTTATTTCGAAAGCTTCTAAACAATTTAGTTTTTTACTTTTGTTTTCAATATGGAGTATTTTAAAATTTTGAATTGTACAAAAATGTTCATTGTTAAATAAATGTTTTGCCAAATTTGAATTTTCTATTTTATTGTATTTAAATTGTTTTAAATGTTCATTAAATCTTAACTTGAAATTTCGCCGTGTTTGACCAATATATTTATAATTACAATTGATACAAGAAATTTCGTAAACCCCAGATTTATCTAATTTGTCAAAATTTTCAATTTAAAAATTATTATTAACAAAAATAGATTTATATCATTGGAAAAGTTTGTGATATATATTTGTTTCAGACACGATTTCGATTTGGTCTTTAATACAGATATTCAACAAGTTTTGTCCAAAGCCGATCGCTTATTATATGGCGAAAGTATGATGACGCATGCTATGGCTTTTACCGCTGTTTCCATAAATGTAAGTCGATTTCTAAACAGGGCATCGAACCCACCAAAAACTGGGTTCGGTTCAATTCGTTTTTTGAAGGTTTGGTGCCGGTTTTGGTTCGGTTCGGGTTCGATGCCCTATTTCTAAAACATATTCTTCTATTTGTAAGTTATTTTCTTAGGATAAAGACGAAGTCACAAAATTGCGAGTGGAAAATTCGTGGGGCGACGAGCGAGGCGATAAAGGCTACCTGGTCATGAGCTCTCGTTGGTTTCACGAATTCGTCTTTGAAGTCGTGGTGGATAAAAAATTCGTCCCTCCAGAAGTTATGGAAGTCTTTAGCCAAGAACCCGTTGTCCTTCCAGCGTGGGATCCGATGGGAACTTTGGCGCACTGACGACTAGAATTTATAGGTAAGTAGTAATTTTTTTCCTTTCCTTCAATCCTTGGTAAAATCCTTGTTCCATTTATGACAGAGATGGTAAAAGGATAATGTTATAGATTCACAAAGACCAGTGGAAACGCCAGTTCATATCAAGGTAAACGAAGGACTTTGTGTTTTAATGTGAAAAGTGTAATTATTGCATTTTATACTTAATTGTAATTATGCTTTTGTAATTGTGTTGTATTGTATTGAATCCAGTATATATTAATATATTACAGACGTACAAACTATCCTATAACTTTTACAATAGTTAGTCATTAAGGATCAGTTTTACAATCTCTGGTCAGAATTTTACTTTAAGTTAAATAAACAATATTGAATCAGATTATTGACAGCAATGATCAATTTGTCATTTGACAGTCCATTTCGCTTCAATTTTGTTTATTTAACTAGCAGTTAAAATTTTAACCAGCGATTGTAAAACTGGCCCTAAGAGGTGATGCTTAAAATTTGAGATTATTTTGAATTTTTTAAGGCTGTTGCAAGAATTTTTATATGACTTCCAGGTATTAAATTGTAGAAGATATTGTTCCTTAAAGAGCCTCAAATTTGACAATATCACGAAATACCCATTAGATAGTTTACAATTAAATATTGAAATTTGTGTAATTTGAAATAGAATGTGCCGGTTTTTTTTTTAAACGCTGAAACATGTCGATTTTAGTTTTTAAAAATACATATTAATATGTGCGATTCATTTTCCGACTTTCATTTGTTTTTTAGTTATGACGTCATTACAAAAAAATAAATGACAACATAGATTTTTAGTAGTAGAATCCGATAATGATTTTTCTTCCTTTTATGATCATGCAAATAAATCATAAGAGTGCAAATCAAAAATTTTGAGAAAAATTGAGTTAAACATTTAATATGTACTGTTTAAAACAAACATTCTGTCAATCTTGAACGCTCTTACCGTAATTATTATAGTTTATTGTCGAATTCTACTAAATTGTCATGGCCATGACAGATTTTTTTTTAAATAAAATTTCAATTAATAGTTTGCGAATTATGTTGATACAAAAAAACTTAGAAAACTCAAATCATGGCTGTTAAAAAGTAACAATACTCTACGCTTAATGGATTTGGTTTTGAAACATGTGTAGTTTCAAATTTTAGGCATTATCCCTTATAAATTTGGTTTATTATATATAATCTTTTAATTTTTCTTTGAGCAACATTATTTTTTTTACTTCATATTATGGGTTCCTTACAAAAACCTGCACAAAATAAAATTAAAACAAAATTCCAAAAATATTTTACAAAATAATCACTTTATTTCCTCATACAACAAATACAATCATAATATCCTTTTTTTCTTTCTTTCATATTCATATTTCAATTTCGCCCAAATTCCCAAACACATTCTAATTAACCTAGTATCTACAACATTTGAACTTTTTGCTACATTATACTCTTTATAAATAATATTTCTAGCTATTTTTAAATATCCTCTTTGGATTAAACTCAAACTAAAATATAATTTACATCTCGCTGCTATGGTTGGGTCGCCCAATCTTAAAGCTAAGTTTAGCTGGTGGAATGAAATTTTCCCGGCGATTATAGCACAATTGGAAAAATAATCGCCCAGGGCTGAAAATGCTCCTCCTAGGGTTGATAGCCAGGATAATGCGTGGTCTAGTTCTACTCGTTCCCAAGCAAGATGTGTTGTACGTTCATTCCTAAAAAAATATTTATTACTTATTTCAAACACAAATTTGTTGAAATTTTACCATGCGTAATCTATGATCTGTTTATCAGCCGGTACGAGTTGAAATATAATTTTGTTGTTACCATTTTTTAATTGTTTAACAATATGGATAAATTGTTGTCTATAATTACCAGAAATTCGCAGTTCTTTGATCATATAATGCGCTAAAATTCCATTTATACAAAATATAGGAATGGATTCTTTATTTGTTTTGCAATCCCCACAAGCTAAATTTTTTAAAAGTTTAGTTTCTGATTTAGTTTTTGTAGTAGAGTTTTTGGAAAATACTTTTTTTGGGTGCACTATTAGATAATCATATTTACAACTGTTGTTTCGTATTTTTAACAAACAGAAGTCTTTTTGATTCGAGGTTATACAACATATTTCTACCATTTCTTTAATTTTTAAACAGTATTTATTATTGAATTTATTTAAAATACACACTAAATTATTTTTTCTGGTCACATATAATATTGCAATGAGATCACAAATAATTTATGTCAAATTAACCGTCAAAATTGACAAATCATGGGGTCATATTTTTGCAAAACATTTGTACTTGATACATATTAATTATTATAATTATGTGCAGAATAATCTCTCCAGAATTGATAAATTATCTATTAAATGATTCTAGAATCATTTTGAAATTAATATTACTGAATTTATTGCGCTCTCTATGCAATTTTCACGAACTATAGGGACACTTTATTCCGTAAAATATAGAATTATAGAAAACTACAAATGGCAAACATAATTTAAAATTATACAATAAATACGTAGTTCGCGAAGTTTCACAAAGATGACACAACCAGTATTGTTTCAGTTTCAATCTTGTTCGACTCAACGTGTTTTTGCCTATCAATAAGCAAACTAATTAATTTCTGAATAATTTATCAACTATTTCACAAAGTTTTATTATTAAATTTTGAATAATTTTACTGGAAAACTATTTTTTTAAAAGATTACAGTTTTGATATTTGTCAAAGTGATAGCCATTACATTCCGACGTGACTGGTTGTATAATCTATTATAAAATGTGGGCAAAAAGTAAACAAAGATTTAGTGGATATCAAAACATTGATTGCAGAATTTGTGCTGAAGAATTTGTGTGTGAATAATCAAGAATACTGTTTTATATATT
The DNA here is from genome assembly GCA_943142095.1 of Ophonus ardosiacus. Classification (NCBI taxonomy): domain Eukaryota; kingdom Metazoa; phylum Arthropoda; class Insecta; order Coleoptera; family Carabidae; genus Ophonus; species Ophonus ardosiacus. The sequence continues at coordinate 4,132,826 of OW964837.1, forward strand.
TAATTGTTGCCCCTATTATCAGGTATGAGTGTTATCTAAAGAATGTTTAGTTTTTGGATCATTATTTTTAACGGTTTGATGCACATAACCTCTCGTAATAAATGATGAACTTTATTGTGCAATAATAATGGTTTTGTACACATTTTTGTTGATAAAATGATACAGAAGTTGTTGTTTTTATAGCGAGATATGTTAGGGTTATAATTTATTGTAGTTTCATATATGTTGTTCATCAATTTTATTGTTGTAATCACCCCAAAACGGATACTGATAACCTTTGTTAACACTTTTGCAAATTATTTTTACAATTGATAAAAATAATAGTCTGATACGTGACTTTAAACTGTTAATAAACATCACATGCATTGGTAATCACCAATTTAGCTTACTTGGTAAACAGATAACAGGAAAAACGTTACTAAATATAGGAATATAGAAACAACTGTATTTTAAAAACAAATTTATTATGTATAAACAGCAGTCTTTTAATTAATCAATAAAATACAATGCAGATGAAATGAATAAAATGAACACAGATCACAACACACTACAGCTAAAATTAAGTAAAAACGTATGAGATCTAAACAGTATTTCTCATTCGTTTGTTGCGTGAAATACTGCTAACTATTGCTTCCAAAGACTTCTTGAGATGCATATGTAACGTAGAGGAAGCCATCGGGACCTGCGAATTCGCTGTAGGCCTCCGCTAATGTCACGCTGAGACTCAGCATAGATCTGTTGTTCACCAGAAGGTATAAAGTTTGCGTAGATGATATTCTCATTCGATTCCTAAGAAAAAGAGTTTCGTCATTATCTGGGCTTCACGAACTTTTGAGAGTGACTATGGGGTCCTCCACTCTAATTTTTTTGTTATTTTAAATTAAATTTCTTTTAATTTTGAAGCAATTTATAGTATTAAAAAGTCTTAATTGTCTTTAGTTTAACTGTATTTGATTTTTAATGTCAATATGACGTCACGGTGACTCTTCTATTCTTCTCTCGCTCTGTACCACACTCTGTAGTAGGCTGTGAGAGAAAGATAGCAATAGTGTGACGTCACAGTGAGACTGACAAATATCAAATATCTCCTAAAGTAATTATTTAATTTTTTTTTAAACTTAATAGTTATTTATTGTGCAGGATCTTAAGTAGAAATTGTACATTTTATTATTTTTTGTTATGGTGTAGGACCCCAAAGCATTTGATTTTTAAAGTCAATATGACGTCATTTTTATCGTTTTCTCGCTCTGCATCAGACGCTAAAGTAGGCTGCGAGAGAAAGATAGCAATAGCATGACGTCATTGGGACACCGACAACAAATATCAACTAAAATAATTATGATTTTTTTTATCTTAATCGTTATTTATTGAGTAGTACTTTAAGTACAAAGTACATATTTTATTATTTTTTGTATTATTCTGTAATTTAAACTTTCTAGAGAATTTTTTAATATTTTGATGTTTATTTATTGTGAAACTTTGGTTGTTCTGGTAAATATCTCATTTCCATGGCAGGCACTCTCCTTTCATGCTTTTCCATTTATGCGTAACACAAATACTCCATTATACAAACTAAATAAGCCGTTTTTGGTACTTACCGTATTATTGTGACGAATTGGGACATGGTGATTTCTTGTGGTACTAAAAATTTAGATTTGTCTAAATGTGGCAGGCTGGTTTCTTTTGAGAATCTTTGGACTATAATCTGCAAAAATAATTGAGAATATTGAAGCACCTAAATTCGGAGGCACAAAGAAATATAATCATTGATTTAGAAATGGTACAATATAAATTCCAAAAGTACGAAGCCGAAAATGGTATTACTTTTTGGAAAAAGGGTTGTATAATAATCTTAAGAATAATGATTGGGATTTCAAATTTTATCCCCATATTCTTGGGTCATTCTAGTATACAGGCTATTTATTTTAAATAAAAAGAAAAGAAAAAATATTTTTTTCGACCAATGGTTTTTAAAATACGGGACCCAACTTTTTTATTTTAAATGAGAACATATATTTTTTATTTCCTCATTCGTTAGAGAATTTAATTTTGAATTCAGTGATATAATACTTTTATACTCGTACATAACGATTTTTTTGAGAAAAATGCATAGTTTGATATTAATTTGATTAAAATCTAGCTATAATAAGAGTGCTATGAATGGAAAAAATGCATACGTGTTAATTTTTTTCACATGGAATTAGAATGCCATGAAAGAAACAAGTGAATATTTTGATCAATTAAAAGAACAAATTATTCACTTGTTTCTGTCAGGGCACTCTAATTTTATGTAAAAAATTAATACATATTCATTTTTTCCATTCATAGCACTCTTAATATAACCAGATTTTAATCAAATTAGTCATAAAACTTTACATGCATTTTTCTCAAAAAATTCGTTATGTAAGGGTATAAAAATATTGTATCACTGAATTCAGAATTAAATTTTCTGACGAATGAGGAAATAAAAAATATGTCTTCTCATTTAAAATAAAAAAGTTGGGTCCCAAATTTTAGGAACCACTTGTTGAGATTTTTTTTTTTTAATTTATCTTGTGAAATAGAAATTGTTCGCCCATTTTTTCCAGCAATGAGTGCCCGTGAGGTGACGCCTGGTAAGCGCCCACACGGTAAAATATATCGTCATTATTACCGATGTCTACTTGTGTTGTAGATACTGGCACACCCAGAAATGGGCAATATGCCGTGATGATATATATATATATATATATATATATATATATATATATATATATATATATATATTTATATATTTAACAGTCTTTATAGTTCGTATAGTTCTCGAGATAGCAATAGTGGCCCATGTAAAATAAACAGCCTGTATATTCTAATGTTGAGTGGATTTTTAAAACCTCTTTTCCTCGAAAAAAAAAAAAAAATCTAAAGTGTCAAAACCCAACGTTATTTAAATGGAAAAAATCATTCATTTAGTCACGGTTAAATATTAATATTAGTACAATTTGTGTTTTTAAATTTCTATCGTTTACGTTTGACCTTTTTTTGTTTATATCTAGTTTGAAAAGTTTTGTTGCCCAATTCTAGTAAAAATTTAAATCCGACTGGACAAAATGAAGAGGTCAAAATATAAAAAAAAAACACTTAAATCTCTGAATTTAAATGCTTTAGTTTTACAAACATAATTCGCAATTTTACATACATATATTTTTTGTTAATAAATAAGAAAATAAATATAAAATCTTACAGGTATTTTGGTGGGAAATCTATTGCGGATGGCCAGTACTTCTTCCTTTCTGATTTCTGAAAATAAATTTGCAATTGAACAAAAATCTGATGTGGAAAACTACTGATAAGCATTTATATATTTTGGAACCTTGAAGTCTGGTATGTACTACTGATAATTACAAATAACATATTAACTATTTTCAAAATATACTCACTGACCTACAGTTTTCTTGGGTCTCGTTCCAACATTGCTGTTTATATCTTTCTTGTGTCTTTCCAAAATATTCTTCCGCATATCCATATTATTTAAAGAGTTTGCGAGTTTCAAAACACACAAATTATGTTCCCCCGTACAGTAGCACTTGTTAAGAGACAACAGAGTTCCTTTAGAGTACATAAAAACTATTTTTATTTACTGTTCAAAACGAAAACCGGGTACCTCTCAGCACTAAATCACTCAAACACTAATAAATATTGAAGGATTCTCTTCAACAGCTGAATATATTGTGGATGTGTTTCATCATCAACTGTTTTAAAATTGAATGAGTACTGCGCGTGCAATTGCACACGTATGAAGTGTTTGTTGTAAGCGCGATTGCTGTGTTTATCACTAGGGATTCTGTGGATTCAGCTATAAGTCGAAGGTAGTTCTCTGTACCAGTGTTTGCTTGATTATGTTGAAATTAATCAGTCGACGGTTCTTAAGTTTCTCTTTCTATATTTGTCTTTTTTTATTGTTGATCAGTTGAAACACAGGGACGAATGAAGTTTATTTCTTTCGGGAATTTATTTATATTCAGATTTATCAATTTGTTTGTTATTGTTTGGTGTGATTATAGGTTGACGTAAATTCATAAATTGTGTATTGTTTTTTCTTCACAGTATTAATAACTTTTATCCACATATACACATACTATTACTATTATTTTTTTTTGTTGTAATATCCAGTTTGAAATACTTTTTAATTTTTTACAAGGAGCCGGTTTCACATTTTTAAAATAGTATTTTAAATGAAAGTTTATTTTTATAGTAACAAAAAATATTATTGTTCTTTTTGTAAATAATTAAATAAAAATATTGACGCTAGAAATATAATGAAAAACAACCCCCCTCTCCTGTGACGTCGGAGTACATATAGCATACGTCATTCATAGCCAATAGGAAAACAGTTTACGTTATTTATATAAATAAAAGTGGCGATAATTTGTCACATGTTAAACTGTATGTACTTTGACGTCACATTCTGTTCCAATTACGTGACTTTTTCAAAATGTTACATAAATTTCAATATTTAATTGTGAAATACCTAATGGATATTTTTCTTTAAAGAACAATATCTTTTAAAATTTAATGCTTAGAAATCATACGAAAAATCTTGCAACAGCCCTATACCTATTCGAATAATTTTCTGGTTGTAATACCCAATTTTTACTAAGTAATTCCCATATTACCCTGATAATATCTGGTAATACTAAAATTGTTACTATGTATTTTCCTGTAATTCTTATGAATATCTATTTTTTTTAAATAATATTTTCTTTGTAATACCCAGTTGTCCTCAAATAACACCCATATTTCTTTGATATTATTTAGTAATACCTATTTTTCCAAATATTACTTCCTTTGTTATACACATTTTCCTGAAGTAATACCTTTGTTTTTTATTATAATATTTGGTAATACTTATATTTTGTACCCTGTATTTCCCATACTTATAAATTTCCATGAAATATTTTATATTCCTGTATTTTATTTGTAATACTCAGTTTTCCGCTAGTAATACCTGTATTTTCTTGGTATTATTTGGCAATATCAAATTTTTTAATTATTTCTGTAATTCCTTTAAATTTTTCTTGTAATATTTTCTTTGTAATACCCAATTTTCCAATTGTATACCCCATTTTTCCCATACCTAATAATTGTATATTTTGCGTAATACCTATTTTTCCAAATATTACTTCCTTTGTAATACACTTTTTCTTGAAGTAATACCTTTGTTTTTCATTATAATATTTGGCAATACTTGTTTTGTTTTGTACCCTGTATTTCCCATATCTAAATATTTTCATGAAATATTTTATATTTTTCTGTAATTTCTTTATAATACTCAATTTTCCTACAATAATCCTTGTATTTTCCTGGCACTATCAAATTTTTTAATTATTTTTTTGTAATTCCTATAAATTTTTCTTGTAATATTTCCTTAGTAACACCCAATTTGCCTAAAGTAACTCCTTATTTGCTTGGTATTTTTAAATTTTCCATACTTACATTATATGAAGTACTTTATATTTTCCTGTTTTTTTTGTTTTGTAATACTCAAATTTTCCCTACTAATGCCTGTAATTTTCTGGTATTATTTGGTAATATCAATTTTTAAAATTATTTTTCTGTAATTCCCCTAAATTTTTCTTATATCTCCTTTCTAATACTCAATTTTCCTAAAGTAACACTCTCTTTTTCTGGTATTATTTGGTAATACCTAAATTTTCCGTAGTTACATTATATGAAATAATTTATATTTTCCTGTAATTTCTTTGTAATACTCATTTGATTAAAATATGGCTATAATAAGAGTGCAATGAATGGAAAAATGAAAACGTATTAATTTTTTTCACATGGAATTAGAGTGCCATGAAAGAAACACGTGAATATTTTGATCAATTAAAAGAACAAATTATTCACTTCTTTCTGTCAGGGCACTCTAATTCTATGTAAAAAATTAACACATTCATTTTTTCCATTCATAGCACTCTTATTATTTTTGGGTAATATCAAAATTTGAGCCTAAGTAATACCTTAATTTCTTGGATTTATTTGGTAAATCAATTTTTTAAATTATTTTTCAGTAATTCCTATAAATTTTTCTTATAATATTTCCTTTGTAATACCCAATTTTCCTAAAGTAACACTCTCTTTTTCTGGTATTATTTGATAATACCTAAATTTTCCGTAGTTACATTATATGAAATAATTTATATTTTCTGTAATTTCTTTGTAATACTCAATTTTCCCCTACTAATGCCTGTATTTTTCTGGTGTTATTTTTTGGTAATATCAAAATTTGAACCTAAGTAATACCTGTAATTTCATGGTTTTATTTCGCAATATCAAATTTCCTATAAATTTTTCTTATTATATTTTCTGTGTAATGCCCAATTTTCTTAAAGTAACACCAGTATTTCTCTGATATTTTGTAATACCAAATAATACATATGTATTTTCTTCTTCAAGTAATAACTACATTTTCCAGTAATTCCTATATTTATAATAGCAAATTTCCCCTAAATAATATTAGTATTTTCTTGATATTACCGTACAGATTTCAATTTCTTTCGTAATACCTGCAATTGCTATTTGCATAGTTACCCACAAAGTAACACTTTTTTCTGGTTCCTTTGAGCGAATCCAACCCTGTGTTTTGTTGCTAAGTGCCTCTGAGTGACCCCTTGGTGGTAAAGTTGATAAACACTCTTCTATCTTGGAAAATAAATGTATTTAACACCATACATAAATTTGGTTGGATAATACATTTTCCTTGGCTCTTATTGGTTGAAAAAGTATACTTAATGCACACCCACCCTGCAAATAAAAATTGAAGACTTTAAAATAGATATTGGAGCAGAAAGTTGTAAATATCTGTTGTTGGTAACAATGTAAATACATAACAATACGTCAATCTGTTATACTTGATATAGTTAATTTTTTTCGAAGTAGGACATTGACATTTTGCAAACTATATCAAGGACTAAAAATTGGAAAAATATGATAAGTTATTATCTTCTTTAGTAATAAATGTAAATGTGTTAGTATTGTATCGATGAAACATAAATATATATGTTTATTAATGGAAATTTCCTTAAGAATCAAGAATATAATTTTTATTTATATTTTTTTCATTCATTAATAACTCCTATATTATTTTAATTTTAAGGCAAAGAATAATATCTATAACATTTTGCAGTTAAACAAGTAAATATATAACTATATCAATATATACTTTAGTTCATTGCCATTTAGTGTTTATCTCAATTTTTGCGACGATTTTATCTTAAAAATATTAATTACTCTTAATAGTATTTCCTCATTGATTATTTATCATATTATTTAAAGTCTATTCAAATATTAAAAAGTATTTACTAGAAAACAATTCATATTTGTGTGCTAAATTTAACCAGTAGGTCATATAAGTAAATAACAACAGTTATCAATATTGAAAACAAATAAATTTCGGCATTGAACGACAGAGGTGTATTTATAAATTTTTCTGTAAGTTTCTTATCTTCATACATACTGGAGAGGTCAGAAAGTTCGCGGAATAAAAAGAAAGGAGAATAAATTTTCCATTTTATTTCTATTTTTGGAATAGCTATTTGTGTATTAAGAGCGCAAAATGGGATATTGTCGAATGAGAGGTTATTACTAAAAAATAATAAAATGTACATTTTGTACTTACAGTACTACTCAATAAATAACAATTATATATTTTTAATTTTAATTTATCGTTATTTTCCATTCTTTGGAGCTATTGCTACAGTCTAATCTAAGCATTTTTAACTTTCGTTTTTTATAAATGAATGCCCTATTTTATTTTTGTATTCCTTTACACAGCAGTACGGCATTTTGTTGTGTAAGTAACTACAGCGCCATTAGTTCCTAACTAAACATTCCCATTAAGAATGTAGATAAGTGACATTTCTCAACATTGTATACTTTGAAATTTGGACAGCGAGCGTTTTTTCTACTTTGTCGTGCATGAGCGGCAAAGTGACATTTTGCGTTGACAAAACCGAGCGCAAATGCCTACTTTGTATATAGACTATAGAAAATAGCTATTTGTGTATTAAGAGCGCAAAATGCGACATTGCTGATTGTTTCGTCGCGCGGCATTCCCTCGAAATCGACAATGTCCATTTGCGCTCGAAACACACACAAGATTTTTTCTACAGTCGCCACAATGGGGTCCTCCACCATAACAAAAAATAATAAAATGTATACTTTATACTTACAGTACTGCTCAATAAATAACGATTGGCTAATACAAAAGATACGGTTTAAACTTAAAAAGGCTTTTAAATGATTATATCGTTACATTAGCCACCTATTTCATTAAAAAAAAAAACCAAAATTAGAGCATGGAAGCAAGGATTTGTGATGATTTGATGAGTTTTTGTAGCAAAATGTGTGGTTAGTTGTCACGCCTGTCACACTGAAAAAATTAACATATATTTCAAGGAATTTGTGATTATATAGACATGTATGTGCATAGACTGACTTCTCGCAATTATTTAAGTAACGAAATAACTAATAACTTTATTGTAATCAAAATAAATAGTTAACTAGAGATCAGATGTCAGTACGACTCGCAACTATCCTACCGCCATCTGTGTACAATCATTCCTATTACTAAACATAACTGTTCACACAATTTATTTTATATTTAATTTTATTTTATCGTTATTTTCCATTCTTCTTGAGTTTTTATTCAATCTAATCTAAGCATTTTATACTTTCGTTTTTGTAAATGAATGCCCTATTTCATTTTCACAGCAGTGTGGCATTTTGTTAGGTTATGTTAAATACCGACAGAACATATGTCAAATTGACTTGTGAACGTGATAAATGTGTAATTACAGTGCCATTAGTTCCTAACTAAACATTTTCATTAAGAATGTAGACAAGTGACATTTCTCAACATTGTATATTTAGAAATTTGGACAGCGAGCGTTTTTTCTACTTTGTCGCGCATGAGCGGCAAAGTGACATTTTGCGTTGACTAAAGAGAGCGCAAATGGCTACTTTCTATAGTGACTATAGAAAAAAATATTTTCACTTCTTTATCGTCCATCTTTGTAACGAATTAAATACCTACTATAATTGCAGATATATTTGCATTCTGAGATATTTTTTCTTTTTAGGACAATGAGAAATTGAACAATCATTATGTTACTGACATTGTATTACATGTATGCAACTATTATCCAATGGTGGAAATTTAGTTCAACTCGAGCAAAAATCTCCAAAGTTTTAAATAATCAATCATCTTTAGTTTTGTATCAACGGGAAAAATGTGTAGAGAAACATAAAGGAAATTTAAAAGATCTTTTATTTTTTAACGATGATCGTGTTGGATGCACCATAGTACCAAAAGTAACAATTTCAATTAATTGTTCGAAAAACAATAACCAAAAATGTTTAAATTGTTTCAGAGAAAAGTATTTCTCAATTCATGGATGCCATTTTCTTCTCATACTCTTTTTCCATCTTTAAGTAACAATTTAAAATTGTCAACGCCCGGTTTTCCAATTTTAATACGAGCTGATATCAATAGTTATTTTGCCGAAAAGAAATGCGACAAAATTCAGGTAATTTTTTTCTTTGAAAACAAAATGGGTAGTAATCCATTTCGATACCGTCCAAAAATATGGTACAATATACAAATTTCAGAAAAATATTTCTACTGGTATTGTAATTAATTATTTTTAAAAAATAGAAAAATCTGATAAAAATTTAAATAGTTTTGTTTGAAATTGCCGCTAAGTTTCTGTTGCTCGCTTAGAAATTACATAAAAATTATTTTACAGACAAATTAAAACAAATTAATTCGATTTGAAACGATTGGCAATCTTCTAAAAATAGAACTTTGGTTTCGACAAGTCTACTGAAATTTAGTTTTATTTTGTATGTTACTGCTATATTTTACTCTTCGTAAAAATTAGTGAACAACTGTAGCCATATTTTTGTACGGAACTGTATATTATTGTTAAAATTTACAAATTGCAAGAAGTTTTTAAAAAATATGTTCGCAGATTACAGATTTGGGCATTCCAATCGCTTGGACTGCAGATGAAGAATTTAATATGATCTTGTCTACTGATTTAGATAATTTTTCTAAACTGATTTCATATTTTTTGTCGAATTCTACAGTTATAAACGATGGAATGGAAGTGCTACAAATTGAAAGTAATTTTTTACAATGTTTTGTGAGTTTATAATTGATTGAAATATTTTTGTAGCAATAGATATCGACGGAGAACCAAAAGTAGTTGAAAATGAATCAGTTTTTAAAAAAATAAACTGGCCATTCCCCGTTTCCAGTTATAAAAAATGGAATCAATTCGTTCAAGAATTAAAAACTATTTGTAAAAAATCTAAAATGCTGGACATTTCCAAAAAGTAAGAAATTAATCTTCAAAATTTACAACATTTCATTGTATTCATTTTTAGCGGAACTATTTATAACATAGAAGAAACTTCTAGCAATATTCCTATAATTATTAGCGAAGTTAAAAGCACAAATTGTGAGTCGAAAAAGTCTGAAAATCATTTAGAATCATCTTCAAAACACAAATCATCCAAAACTGAACTGAAACCGGAGAAAAAACATAAACGACATGAAAAACCAAATTGTAGCATTGAAAAATCCAAAGATAAAGAAAAAAGATCTGGCAGTAAAGATAAATTGAAACATTCTTTATCGCAAGATAAATTAAAACACGAAGAAAAGAAGAGAGAGCATGAAGAAAAGAAGAAAGAGCACGAAGAAAAGAAAAAAGAGCAAGAAAAGAAAAAAGAGCACGAAGAAAAGAAGAAAGATCACGAGGAAAAGAAAAAAGAAGAGAAGAAAGAACATCATAAGGACCATCGAAGAGAGAGAGGAAAGAAATTTGTTAAAAGGCACTCAAAAGAAAATGTTTTGGATGATAAAGTGGAAGAAAAACAACATAAAGAACCTCCTGAAAAAGAAAAATCAAAACATGTTGATAAAAATCCTGTAAAAAAGAATTTTAAAAAAGCGAAACCTCCAAATGTTTTGGTCTACGCCGACAGTTTAGAAACGCGGGGAAATGTTAAAACAGTTCTTGGCCAGGTTCTAAATGAAGACAGGTAATAGTTATTTACGCACATCTGCTTTAAAATTGTTTGATTACATCGTAGTTACCATGACGGAAACTTAAAGATTACACCTTGCGGGCGGTAAAGTAGCATATCCGGGCGGGAAAATACAGCAAAAGCCCGACTACTGGTAAACAAAATGTCAAAAATACAATTGGAAATATAATCAAGACTCTTATTTTTAAAAAAATGATATTAGTTCCGCTAAATTTTCACTGGGTTTTATTAGAATTGCTTAAGGAATTACTTCAAAAATTGTCTCAAAGCTCCAAGTTTGACATTTAAAAATATTCATATAACCAAATAGTTAGCAATGCAACGCATCGCCTTATTGTTTTGTGACATGGCCACCTGGCCACGTAATATTTTTTATATAGTAACAAGCTTTAAATGTATTTAAAAAATCTGTTGTGGCCAGCACAAGACCACTCGCCATTTCCATATTAGACTATATAAGTATTGTATTGCACTTCGCTTTCGAACCGTCGTTTTATAACAAAAAATTACAGAACTTTACCCAAATGTTATTTTTTATTATATTTAACATGTCTTCTGCATACATATAATTCTAATTATATCTATTTTTCATTGTATGAGGAAGTTTCTAAAGTCAGAGATTGTTCCAATTCATTAACCAGATTGGCGGTATTTCTGATGGATATATGTATTTTACCACAATTTTACCTATAATTTCAAATAATTAATTAATAAAACAATAAGAAAAATTAAATATACTTACCAGTAAATCAGAATGTCACTAAAACTGTTAATTTTTGACACTGACATGTGTCATTTACAAATTATGTTATAAACATTGGAATTTGTCAACTGGTTTCCTTAGTGCCGTAGCCTCTGCTATAAATTATAGTGTTTTTATCTCTAAATCTATACAAGATATAATAAAAATTTTAAGTGTATTAGATGGAGAATTGTATGTTCTTCAATATTTAATAAAAAAACCTCCCAAAAAATTATATTTAAAAGAATTTTTCTAAAAAACTACTACTTCCGGTTGTTCATTTGATACCAAAACCTTTTCAGCTCTTCCCAGGAATGTCAGATTGAGGAAACTGCAGTTAAATATTTTTTAAGTCTTATAGTTTTTGAGGAATCGTGACTACAACATCCAGACATACATACATATACACACACACACACACACACACATATATCCACACACACAGACATCATTTTAAAAAATGTTATAATCGGATTGTAGGGACCTTAAATCGTGCTTATTCAATAAAATCTGGATAAGCGAATTTTAGCATGAATCCAATACCTCTCTTAGCGAGAGGTAAAAATAATTTTAAAACATTTCATTTGATTGCAGTTGTGCGTAAAACGTTGTACATACCTCGGGCCGAAAGAAGTTTGCACCCTTGGACGAATAAAAGCCCTCCGTTACGCGTCGGGCTTCAAATTTCGTCCGCAGGCGTAAACCTCTATATGTAAATAACTATTGCATATAGAGGGCCGAAAGAAAAGATTTACGCTTGCGGACTAAATTTGAAGCCCGGCGCTTAGCAGAGGCTTTTATTTGTCCAAGTGTTTAAACTTTTTTCGGCCTGAAGTATGTACAACGTTTTACGCACTACTGCAAACAAACAAAATGTTTTTAAATAATTTATTAAATACATACAAAGCTTGTTGCTATATAAAAATATATGGGGACAGGTTAATCTTATTTTGTCCTTTAAAATTTTAGTAATTAAATAATGGTTAGTATCATTACCGGGCGTTTTGGCTTTTTTACAGCCCGTCGGGCGGTAAAACTGGCAAAAAGCCCGGCGGGCGTAATGTTCAACTTTCCGCCCTGCTAACTAAGATGTAAACAAACAATTTGATGCAGTTGTGCATAAAAAATAAAATTTAAAGGATCAAATTTATTTCAGGTACACGATCTACGAATTATCGCCCTCTGGCGCCCCTCATTTTACAGATAATTCCACACTTGTAGTCGTCTCTGGAAATGTAAATCCCAACTTGACTCCGCATTTATTACATTATCTTCTAAACGGGGGAAATCTTCTTTGTTTATGCTCAGATTTTCTTAATAGCGTTTTACACACGTTTACTACAGCTGAAGTACGAAAAAAATATTAAAAATTTATTGGATATTGTTGAATTATTTGTGATTTAAGGTTCGCGAACATGAATTAGTCAGGTTTTCTTATGGACAGTGGAAAAGTGTACAAATGATGCATCATATTTTTTGTTATCAAGCTTCGCCCGCTAAGAAACATTTCTCGCAAGATTCCGACCCTAATTCCAGCAATCATAGGTAAGTTATTTATTTTTTGTCAACCGGGTTCTTTTTTAAAATTAATAGCGAGTCGCATCAATATTTATTTGAGAATTAAATCAACGTTTGTATTCCTATAAAATATATGTATTATATAAGTGTTGAGTTTAATTAATTTGTTTAATTCCCAACTAAAATATAAATTTAATTTAATTACATTTCTGGCTTTATTAATCAGCTACGACATGACATAATATAAAGTTTGTGCAGTTGAAAGAGCTGATTCTAAATGATTTGACGTAGTTTCTTTTTTCTGCTCGCCATAAATATTGCAACACATTGAAGAAATTGAGACAGGTATTTCTCCTTATAGTTATGTACGGGAACTACAGTTGTCTTTAAATCAGGGCATCGAACCCGCCAAAAACTGGGTTCGGTTTAGGTTCAGGTTAATTTGTTTTTTGAAAGATGGGTTCGAGTGCGGTTCTGGTTCAAGCATTCATAAAATTTGTGGTTTTGTTCGCGGTTTAGGTCCGAAATAATATAAAATGAGAGCCGGAATTTACGCAAAACGCAACAAGAAACGAACACAATTTTCATGAATAGTCAGCCCAGACAGCAACGCAGACGCCTAAGACGTCGATTATCGGCTGTATTTACTTTTAGAACTAAAAATTAATCTGAACCGGAGTTGAACCCCGAACCTGAATTTTAATACTCGGTTCGGTTTCGACTCAGGTTCAATTAAAAATATATCTGAGGTTCGGTTCTCGATTTGGGTTCCCTAAAATGTTACGGTTTGGTTCAGGTTTTGGTTCGGTTCAAGTTCGGGTTCGATGCCCTGATTTTAATAAGTATCTTATTAGTTTGCAATAATATACTCACTTTAAAATATTTATTAAAATAATAAATGTAATTTTAATGTATCAAACAGATAATCTAATTTTCTGCAAACGAAAACGAACTGAACATGTGGAAATGTTCTAAAAAATATAAATGTGCATGTCTCAAACTAAAAATTTCCAGCCGAGTTGGAAATTAGTCATACAAAAAAGTCTCCGTACGAGAATAGTTTTAAGGTATTTTAGGAAAAATAGGAGTCTAAAATCCAATATATTTAAATTTCTTTCCATCCAAAATGACACGCAATATATTACGTTATTATAAATATAAAATAAACAAATAATTTACTTATTTTATTTATATAATGGGGTAAACATTGAAAGTATTCATAATATGATGACAAAAAACTTTCCGTACGATAACCAAAACATTTAAATAATAAACCATTTATTTATGTTTCATAAAGAAATATAATATTTGGATAGTTTTTTTTTTTTTTGTTTTTCCACCAGTAACTAAGCGATAAGTCATTGAATCTACCAAATCTGGTTAAAGTCCGGAGACTGTGAGGGATGATTAAGCATATTTTTAATATTATACAGTACGCATTTTCGTATAGAATGTCGAATTTTTCTGATGCATGAATTTAAATTGTCTGTTAAGGCCCTATTTTTCGGCACTTTGTTTTAAATTTGCTTTTAAAATATCGAGGTAACCTTTCCTATCCATTGTTGCAATAATTACTAATTTTCGTACATTCGCTTAGAAAATATAGCCCCAAACATAATGCTATCACCGGCGTGTTTATATTTATATGAACGTTTTTATGTAACCGCAAGACTGATGGTTTCAAACCGTTCTATGAACAAGGCTAATATTTTGAATAATTGTCTTGAGTTTAAGCGAACAGTGTTGCATTTTTTATGGCGAGCCCAAAAAAATACTTCGTGTTTTAAACAGTAATTACTTTATTTTTACCTCATAGCAGTAGCGGCAATAGCCCAATAGCCCCTAGAACACCATCTATAGTCGAATTACATCACAATAATAAAACATACACAGTTCAAGTCAGAGTTTTGGGCCAGGAAGAAACTTGGCAAACTCCCAGTATTTTACTGGCTAATGTAAAAAACGGCACAGGAAAAGCTGTATTTTCACAGGTAAAAACAGAAATACGAGTCTGAGAACAAAAAATAATTTTATGCACGGACGTATCATAATTTAATACGAATTTCTTTGACATAAACATCAAACCAAATTATAACCTATAATATAAACAATTTAAACAGGCAACATGAAAAGCTTTTATTACAAATCGTTTTTTTTTTTATTTTTTAATGAAAAATGAAATAGTTATTTACATTCGACTGCGTGTAAGTTGTATTTTACAGCGCGACAGCTTTGTTATTAGCTGGAGCGCTGTAAAATACTTCACGCACAAGAATTGTATCAAATTTTTTCAGCAATGTTCGCCTCGCGTATTTGACAGGTATATCGATCGGTGACTATGTCGGTAACGGCGGATTTTTACAATAATGACAGATGTTGCTGCTGTGATTTTGGTTTATATAAATTAATTTTAAATATAGGAAATGTTAAAGTAAAAAAATAACTTAAGTAGGTAGTACTTTTTTACATGAACTTTATTATAGTAAAGATGATTTCTTTTCTAAATGCCCATAAACATCCAGTGTATTTTCATTATTTTACCGCATAGTTAGACAAGTTACAACACAGTAAGCGTAAAATGTAGGTTACACTTGCTGTGTATACAATTGTAAAGTTCCCATTACACTTCAGGAGGGCAAAAATTAATTTTGTGATATTTATATGGAAAGCACGGAGATACACAAAATAAAACCCAAATGACATAACTAATAAACAAACAATAAACTGTTGTTTTCCGCTTTCATAGCACCACTAGATACTGGATGTACGAGGACAAATCCTTTTCGATACAATTTTTCTAACACTCATAATTTGAAAATTTTCGTCCGTGCATAAAGTTTTGTACGTACCACGAGCGTAACTTGCTTTTATGGCCTTTGACGTGTTTTTATCCCTCGGCTTACGCCTCGGGCTCAAAATCCCGCCGCAGGCCATAAAAGCCTCCTTACGCTCTTAATACATAAATAACTATTATATTTGTAGGTACATTTAGAAATAGATCCAACACAATATCAAAGCGATGAAAATAAATACACAGCTTTAAAAGAAAGTAATTCAGCTAGGCTTGAAATATTAAAAGATATTTTAGCTTCTCATTTAGAAATGGATTGCACTTCTTTGGAAAAAGCTTCCGAAGAATATAAACCTGCATTCTTTTTAGGAAAACACGATGTATGTTTACATAAATTCCAATTTTATTCCTCTTATTTAATTCATATTTTCAGTCAAAACTAAAATTTCTTTCCGATCTTTCCGGAATTATTGATAACAAGCTTCAACTTCCAAAATTATCTCTGCAGTTTTGTGGAAAAGGAGTTGAGCCTCCTACAGCGTCTGCGAACCTGTTACCCGTTTTAATTCATTCCTGCCCGGAAAATTTCAGCACCATTGAATATTTTGAAAACTTACAGACTAATTTATTTGGACGGTTGGTGATCTACGCGGATGTAATGACGAGTTCTATGGATGTAATTGGGAATCATAAATTTGATCATGGGTTGGTGGTGTTGTCGTCTAGGCAAACTAGGGGCCAAGGTGAGTCGAAAATTAATAAATAATATTTATGTTTTTAATTAATATTTCAATAGAAAAGCCGTAAAAAATTTTACAGAATTCAATCTATATTTATTGAAAAACTATTTGTATTCGTATTTTAATTTTCATTACGGAAGATATTCAAGTTATTTCTTATATAGTTGCTAACAAAAGTTTTGGGCCAAACATATTTTTAATTCATATATATTGTAAAGGTTATAAACAGTTAAGGTTAATTTGTTTTTTGAGAGATGGTTCGGGTGCGATTCTGGTTCAAGCATTAATAAAATTTGCTCTAATGAAAATTGAATAATAATAATAATAAAGAAATAATTTAAAATGTGAGCCGGAATTAATAATGCAAAACAATTTTACGAACAGTCAACACAGGCAGCAACGCAGATCGGCTACTTACGCTTGAGTTTCGAACTGAAAATAAACCTGAACCGGAATACTGAACCCGAATTTAAATACTCGGTTCGGTTCCGATTCTGGTTCTGTTGAAAGATATCGTCGGATTTCTGGTAAAAAGACTTAACTGCCAAAAAATGATAAAATGAGTTATGCACATAAACGGATACGTCTCTTCACGACGCATGCTCTAAACACAATATCTGAGCGCCAAAAAATTTATGTTAGAAGGTAATTCATTCTAAAGTTTCGTAAACGCCATCTGACACTATTTGATGCGCACAGAAATTTTATACGAAATGTCTTAAACGCCATTCTGTGTTAATGTAATGGGTGATGTTAACGAGTTGAGTTCCACAAAAGTTAATTTATTTAGATATTATTTATTAATCTGGTGTTCACAACTATATAAATATAAAAAATTTGGGTATTAAGCTATATATTGAACAAAAAAAAACATTTTTATTAAATATTTCATGATATATGCTTCAAAATGTTGCGAAAGTATGTTGAAAAATGTATAAAATATTAATCTCATCGATATAACACAATACCTTGTTAAATAAATCAATATTGTAAATAAAAACAAGTTTTTCCTGTTTATCTCAAAACTAGTCAAAAGGCGGTTAAGTCTTTTTACCAGAAATCCGACGATATATCTGAGGTTCGGTTCGGCGTTTAGGTTCGCTAAAATGTTATGGTTTGGCTCTGGTTTTGGTTCGGTTCAGGTTCGATGCTCTGGTTTTTCAAAACTATTAAAACATCAGTTCAATCTTTTTTGATTTGTGATTTTATATTCCATATTTAATACATACATACATAAAATCACGCCTGTCCCATCTAGTGGGTTAGCAAAAACCCGAAAACAGTAGTAACAATAAGAAAAGGGATAACAGTAAGAGCTGAGCTGACTCACTTCACTCTTTAACAATATTCTTCTTTCGCCTTGTCCACAATCATACCACATCCGGACCACAATAATAGTTACGCAACAATCATCCTTCGCTACACATTCCTATCCATGCACATTTCTTTCACTTCAGCCACATTCATAAATGTAAAATTGATTTAATTAAATTTGTAATACTATCTTGTGTGCGTATTTTTAACTTGTTGACCTAAAAATTATTTTACTACTATTACTTACTATTACTACTATGTAACTAAATGTTTTTTTAATACTTACATCACCAATACGACCTATTTTTTTAAGACCTCGAGACAGAGATAAAATAAGTTTGGCTCAATATTTTTGCTCACAAGAAGATCTATATTTTTTTTGTAAAATAAATCTCTTTAATTTCAAATACATTTGTCTCTCCATCTTTTTAGGTCGCGGTGGTAATTTTTGGCTAAGTCCAATAGGTTGTGCTATGTTTTCGTTACAACTCCATATACCGTTGAAAAGTCCTCTTGGACAAGCGTTACCATTAGTACAACATTTAGTTTCTATTGCAATTGCATCTGGAATTCGTTCTCAACCGGAATACGAAGTAAGTTTCTTACGTTTTCTTCACATATTTCAACATAAAAACATAACAAAATGTCTATAAAACATTTTACGCCCAACTGCATTCAAATTGTGTGTTTATATCTTAGTTACCAGGGCTTTTTACCAATTTTAACTAACTTTTATTTAATTATATGAATTTTAGAAGTATTTCATTAATTATTTATAATATTTTTTACATAGTATCAAGCTTTGCATTAAAAAATAAATGAAAAAAACATATCATTTGATTGCAGTAGTGCGTAAAACGTTGTACAGGGTGAAACAAATTCGAGTTCCTTATATGAAAAACTTTCTTATTAAGCACCCTACACAAAATTGATGAAAGTCTTTATGGGCCAACTTTTTGAGACAACTTTAATAGGCACCACAGGAATTTTCGATTGTCTTTTGTTTTTGAGCTACAAGCTAAAACTTGTTTTTCGCTTATTTTGAAAATACCTCATATCTCGTTTATTATGAGAGATACAGAAAAAATGTTTAAATAATTTTTATACAGTTTTTTAAGTAGAATAACGTGACGTAATTATATTTTTTCAAACTTAATAATTCTCGAGATATAATACAAACATCATATTTTTTAAATGGGAACATATGTTGAAAATAGTCTCATCTTTTTACTTATTTTATAAGCTTTTCAATGATGTATAACAAGTCTACATCTTTTGTTTTAAACATGAATAAAACTTGAATAATTAATTTTTTGGGGTGAAAAAAATGGAATTTATTAAGAAACAAATGAAAAAAATCATCTACAGATCATCATTTGTTCATTTTGATTATATATCTACTAATTATATTCTAAAAATTCTTTTTAGTCAATTATTTTTGGTTTAGTTAATTTATTTTTTATCGGCGTTATAGTTGGCTTTGATACGATTCCAAAAATGTAAAAAATATGCTCTCTAAAGTATATAAATTAGGAAAAATGAGTAAAAATAATGAAAATAACATTAAAAATAAACAAAACATGATTTGTAATTAATTTTATCATTTGTTTCTGAATAAATTTAATTTTTTCACCCCAAAAATTAATATTTCAAGTTAAATTCATGTTTAAAACAAAAGAATGTAGACTTGTTACACATCGTTGGAAAGCTTAAAAAATAAGTAAAAAGATGAGACTATTTTCAACATATGTTCCTATTTAAAAAATATTATCTTTGTAATATATTTCGAGAATTATTAAGTTTTGAAAAAATATAATTACACCTCGTTATTCTACGTAAAAAACTGTATAAAAATTATCTAAACATTTTTTCTTTATCTTTTATAATAAGCGAGATATGAGGTATTTTCAAAATAAGCGAAAAACAAATTTTAGCCTGCAGCTCAAAAACAAAAGACGATCGAAAATTCCTGTGGTGCCTATTAAAGTTGTCTCAAAAAGTTGGCCCATAAAGACTTTCATCAATTTTGTGTAGGGTGCTTAATAAGAAAGTTTTTCATATAAGGAACTCGAATTTGTTTCACCCTGTACATACCTCAGGCCGAAAGAAGTTTACACCTATTCGCGAGTGAAGAAGAGGAGGAGCTTAGCGCGTGACGTAACAATATGGCCGGTTTAAGGTAGATGCTTCGTTTCCCGCAACTGTATTCTTATACACTGCGGCGTTTGAAATAGAAAGTAATATTAATATTATAGTTAATATTAAATAAATATTAATTTTGAATTTTGCGAACTAGTCCGTTTCATATAAAGATTATGTTCAACATTCTCTCGAATTTTGAATGTACATGATTCGAGTCTTTGTTTTCTTGAATCTACATAGTACTGCATTATTAGAGTCTTTGGTAGATTAATGGAGAGATAAGTATTATTATTTTATTGTCATCTGTGTGCAGGCAGGTCTACAAGTTTAGATTTCATTACGAAATATTTTATTAAAGACACTAAGTAATTATTATCTTGTAGTTATACCCGGCAAAATATAATCTTGCTTTACAAAATGCAAGGAGCAAGCATTATTTTTACTCGGTTCCTTTCCCATTTTTAAAAGATGAATGCGTAACTTTCGTCTACCAACTATTTCAAATTGGCAAATTTCTCTAATAAATTTTTCTATAGAATTTAGGTTCTTGTTTTCGGGAAATTATGGAAATTAATTATTTCTAGATTTCTGCGTGCTAATGACGTACATAGATTAAACGCAACTAAAACGTGTTGAAGTTTTAGATTTTGTTATTATACTTTATTTCACGTAATAATAGCGTTGGTTTAGTTAGGGATATATAAATTCTACCCTTTGATTAGTCAGAATATAAACCTATTTCACAGAAACGAAACAAATATCGTCAGTTGTCAAATAAAATCTACAGAATTAAGTGATGTTTAACCATATTTTGTTGCAATTTTAGATTTTGACATTTTTACAGATAAATATATTTATTATTGACAAAGCTTGGTTTCACAAATTGAAATTATTTATTTAATGCATGTAAAAACGGTCGGCTCTTAAGAGTAATCTACTATTTTCTTACGTAAAATGAAGTATAGCCTACAAATTTCAATCCAATCGTGATTTATTTGTTAAATAAGTGACAGAAACGATGCGTTCGCCGCTACCTCGGCTAGGACTTACTACCATGTACTAGTTCATATTTTCGCCGCTATACGTCATATTGCTCTATTTCACTAGCGAATAGCACGCGTCGATCTTTAAATTTCGTCCGCAAGCGTAAACTTTTTCTTTCGGCCCTCTACACGTAAATAACTATCACCGTTTCGTTTTCGAGATGTTTTTTGATACAATTATTCTTTTAGAATATCGATATCGGCCTGAAATGGCCCAACGATATATACGCAGACTCCAGTGTTAAAATAGGAGGCATTATAACAACTTCTACAATAGAATCTGATATTGCTGTAGTAAATATTGGCAGTGGAACAAATTTGAGCAACACTTTACCTACAACTTGTATAAATAAACTAATAATGACACATAATGACTCGAAAGGAACTAATTTGAAAACTTTATCTTATGAGAAGTTCCTAGCGGTCACTTTTACTGAACTGGAAAGAGTTTACAATATTGTACAAGAGGGAAATATGGATTATTTGTTCGAGCTGTACTACAAATATTGGTTGCATACGTAAATATTCTACTTAAATAAATAAATTTAGGGTTGTAAGTTTAATTTATATTTTCAGAGGTGCAGAAATAACCGTTTTAACATCTGACAGTTCTTCTAGAGATGTAACAATCACAGGAATTGATCAATATGGTTTTTTAACAGTTCTTTCAAAAGACGGAACATCAAGCAGTGTAGAACCTGACGGAAATTCTTTCGACATGATGCAAGGTCTCATAGCTCCAAAAATTCGTTAAGTACGTTTTTATTTTGTTTATTTTTTTATCAATTTTATTATAAAAAGTGATAATTTTGTAATTAAATATTGTTTTTTATGTTATTTACACATTTTATTCAGCTTAAAACTACTTAACAGTATCTGTGTGCTGTTTTTCAACTTCATCTACCTAAATGTGTTCAACTAGAAAAAATTCTATCATAAATGTTGCTTATTCGAGATTTTATCACTGTTCACAATCATATCTTGCGTAGTTGAATGTTTAGGATAGTGCTCTGTTGTAATTTATGTACCTGAAGAATATAACATTGTTCAAAAGAAAAAAAAAACCACCTGATGTTAGTTTGAGTTTCATATTGATTTTATTTGGGATTTAGTTACAAAATTATCATTTATTTTTGGTGACGAGACCGGCAGGCCCTTTAGCAAGGCCAGTTTGTTTTTCTGGAACCATTCGCAAAGGCATAAAACCTAATTCGCCTAATGGAATACCATAAGTTTGTAGTTTCGCTTCGTATGTTTGAAGTAAATCGTCGTGGGCTTTTGCCACACGCGCGAGTTCATATTGCAAGTCTTTTATTGTTGTATTTTTACGTTTTAACAATGTCTGAAAAATAGCAAGAATGTTAGGTTCCTAAAATTATTTGATACAGTTAAGAATAATTTAAAATAGTTTCAAATTAATTTCACATACTTTAGAAGTATTTCAAATAGTTTCAATCAATTACGAGTAAATTTAAACCATTTAGGAATGATTTAAAATTGTTTTTTTTTTCTGCGTATGATCATTTTTATTGTTTTAAAATAGTTTCAAATTAATTTCACCCACTTTCAGATACTTTTGAGTAAATTTAAAATACTTTAGAAGTATTTCAAACAGTTTGAATCAATTTAGATTAAATATAAACTATTTAGGAATGATTTAAAATTGTTTTGTTCTGCGTATGATCATTTTTATTGTTTTAAAATAGTTTCAAATTAATTTTACTCACTTTCAAATAGTTTTGAGTAAATTGCAAATACTTTAGAAGTATTTCATACAGTCTCACTTATTTCTAAATAAATTTAAACAATCTAGGAATGATTTATAATTGTTTTTGTTCTGCGGATGATAATTTTTATTGATTTAAAATAGTTTAAAATTAATTTCACACACTTTCGGATAGATTTTAGTAAATTTCAAATACTATAGAAGTATTTCAAACAGTTTCACCAATTTTAAATAAAATAAAACTATCTAGGAATGATTTATAATTGTTTTTGTTCTGCGCATGATCATTTTTATTGATTTAAAATAGTTTTAAATTAATTTCACACATTTTCAAATAATTTTGAGTAAATTTCAAACATTTTCAATCGATTTCGAGTAAATTTAAACGAATAATTATTTTTTTTTCTGCGTATGATCTTTTTTATTGATTTAAAATAGTTTCAAATTAATTTCACACACTTTCGGATAGATTTAAATACATTTCAAAAACTTTAGAAGTATTTTAAAGAGTTTCACCCAATTTTAAATAAATTTAAACCATTTAGGAATAATATATAATTGTTTTTATTCTGCGCATGATCATTTTTATTGATTTAAAATAGTTTAAAATTAATTTCACACACTTTCAGATAGTTCTGAGTAAATTTCAAATACTTTAGAAATATTTCAAACAAATTCAATCAATTCCGATTAAATTTAAACCATTTAGGAATGAGTTAAATTTTTTTGCTTATGATCATTTTTGTTTTGAAATAGATAGATAGATTTAAATAAATTTCAAATACTTTAGAAGTATTTCAAACAGTTTCACTCAATTCTAAATAAATTTTAACCATTTAGGAATGATTTATAATTGGTTTTGTCCTGCGCAAGATCATTTTTATTGATTTTTCGATCTCTGAAATTATTAGTTTAAATTTTTGAATATAGTCAGTACAAATCTCATCCTATGAAGCAATTCTTGACATTCTTGTGGATTATGATCAGAAAATCAATAAAAAAGATCATGTGCAGTACATCAAAATAATTTTTTTGTGGTATTTAAACATAAAAATATTTACCTCAAGTTTTTTGTTAACCGCGTGCGGTTGCAACTGTGTCGCTGCTATAAGTTCCCCTAAATTGGCATCTTTCACTTCAACTTGCTGTACTAAAGATTCAATTTTCTGTTGAAGTAACAAATTTTTAAGACCTGTTTTTTGTTGAACTTGCAAAATTCCTTCAATGAATTTATTATTAAGTTCGTCGCGTTCTGCTTTTAGCTAAAAAATGTTTATTAGTACCTATTTGAAATGAAATTTGAGTTATACTTTTTCAAATCGAAGTTCCAAAGCGTTGTTAGCCCATTTTAAATCTTCCAGTTCTTTTACGGTTTTGTCTAAATTTTGTTTTGTGTGTTGAAAAGCTAGTTTGTCTTTTTCGTAATTTAAAAGTTGTCTTTTAAGCTCTCTGGCTTCGCTTAAAGCTTGTTTTAAAGGTTCGGCCAGACGTTTATTTTCTGCAGTGATGTCGTTCACTTGTTTAATCATTCTTTCATTTTGTTTTGTTAAATCTTTCATTTGCTCCTAAAATATTTACAAAATTATTTGGAAAACTTGAAAATCAATCGAATATTACTTTCATGGTACTTATGAGGGCTAAATTATTTAAAGTAATGTCGTTATAATAATTCTTAACATCTGCAAAAGCTTTGTTGTGGTCTTCGATTAAATTCGCGATTTGTCTGTTTTTTCTTTCTTCAACTTCGGACATTTCCATAGTGTGTTTAGTTTTTAGTTCTTGTCGTAAAATTTCGTACATTTTTTCATATTTTTGTTCGGTTTCTTTGGCCAAATCTTCGAAATGTTTACGTGCTTTATATATTTCTTCATCTTGTTTCTGCAATAATTTTATTGGTACGAAATTTTTACAATATGAACTCCTGGACAAAATTATCGCACCATTTAATTTCATATATAATTAGGTCATGCACGACTTTTTCTTATAACTTTAATCGATAGAGTAGTGAAAAATATTAGACCCGTATTTTTTCTTTTTCCTTAAATCAATCTGTAATCATGAAAAAATTGTAATTGAAAATGACATTCTATAAAACGGGGCTGCTAGATCCCCGTTTCGCCAGAGTGACGTCACAGGTTCGGAGCAACGACCATTTTGATTTTCGCAACTGTTTTAAACGTCAAAGTGACATTTAAAGATAACCTGAAATTTATGAAAGTAAACATGTTTATGAAATGTTTCGTGCCAAAACAAAGAATTAAATAATATTCTGCAATATATTCAATGTCTCACATGCGTTTATAACCTTCTAACGTTTAATCTCAAATCAAAATTGAAAGAAACATCTGAAGTAACGTGTAGATAATTTCACGCCAAATAAAAATTATATTTGATGTTATATTCATATATTATAGCATATTTAGATATGTAATCCTCAATTTATAGTTTTTATATATATTTCGCTTTTAGAAATTCTGTGTCCATATAAAATGTCTGTTTGAAATGAGTCTGAACTTAGGTTGGGAACCTGTGACGTCACAACATGGCTGGTTTTTGAAACTTTTTAAAAATATAATTTAAAACGATTTTATACAACAAAAAATGTAAATAAAAAATAATTTATTCATACTGAACGATAAATTAGACTATCCTTCTTCGATTTAAACAGGAAAAAGTACAATTATTTTTTTTTTGCCTGACCTCATTGGGAAGTATTTAATTAAATGTCAATTTGGCACGAGATATTATCAAAAATGTTATCTAAAGAAATCAAAGCTTTTCTTCTTGAATCCTTATTTTACAAATAGAAATAAATTAGAAAACGTGAATGGAAATATTTTATATCCTTCTGAATTATTTTTTCTCCTTAAATTACATTTCACGATCAATTTTGACAACTTGACTGTTGTATTGAATAATGATCAGACATACGTTTCTATGTTCATAGACTATTCCGAATTAGGTATTTTCTGAACACTCTGTATATGATTCTGTTTTAAAATATATCGTAAAAATAGAAGTGGTGCGATAATTTTGTCTAGGAGTTTATTTGTAGTTATACCAATTTTAAAGCTTGAATTTCTTCTAAATTGCTGCTATCAGCTTCGCGTAATTTTTTCTTCAAATCCTTTTTATCCCTGAGTATTTCATTTTCCTGTTCATTGTGATCGTCTTGAGCTTTTTTTAGGGTCATCATCGCCTCGGCTTTGAGGTCAGCAATATTATTTTGATGTTCATATTGTAAATATTTGATTTTTTGTTTGAAATTTTTAATCTCTTCGTCGTTTTTTTCACTGGCAACTTCTATTTCTCGGTCTTTATTTCTGAGTTTCGCTCGGATTTCGTCTAGTTCATTTCTGGTTATGTCCCAAAAGGTTTTCAGTTTGTCGCGTTCTAGTTGGAAGAAGTTTCTTTCTTCTCGCTCACGTTCTAGTTCTTCTTTGATCCGGAGGGAGAACAACTCGAGTTGTTCTCGAGTCATCTCCGCTGTGTTCACCCCATCGATGACGACCCCTTATAAATAAAAAGAAGAAATAAATGTAGTGGGTAATACGCTGTGAAAATATATTTATTTATAGCTTACCTTGACTCTTACCTTTTCCTTTCCCTTTGGGTTTTGGCGGCTGCAAACATCATTTAACTGTCAAATTTGTTAAAAATATGTTATAATACGTACCATTTTAGTGGTTTTTATAGTACATTTAAATCATTTTTTATTGAAAACTCATTTTTATGAGAGAAATATCTAGTTTCAATAAGATTTTATATTTATATTGATCAAATTGATGTCACAAATTCGGTTGCTATGGACTCTAAATTATATAAAGGGAAAATTCACAATAGAAATCATTTTCTTTTGTCTGCAATTCATAATACATTCAATACACTAATAAAATATTTATAACAGATTTATTTGATAAACAAATTACAATAATTTCGATTTAACATTTCTTTCGAGATGTCCATATTACGCACATATTTTTTGGAATCGTCTTTCCACGGTTTCCACTTTATTTTTGAAAGAGAACGCCATTGGACAGAAAAAGTTTTTTGGTTGATTTGCGTCATATTATGTTGGTCTGCATCTGTGTATTTGATCCGAGCATCTTTGGATGATTTTCAGCATAATGCTATAAGTTTTGTGGTTGAAACTAGTTATTTAGATTGGGATACAAAATTTCCGTCAGTAGCTGTTTGTGAATACGACAACCAGAGACAAATTGCAGAAGTTACAGATCGGTAATCCATGGAATACAATCACAAATATATAAATTTTTACTAGAAATATATTTGTAGATTATATGGAGATCCTCACGATTACAATTTAGATGAAATTGTAAAGGA
Source organism: Ophonus ardosiacus (assembly GCA_943142095.1). Classification (NCBI taxonomy): domain Eukaryota; kingdom Metazoa; phylum Arthropoda; class Insecta; order Coleoptera; family Carabidae; genus Ophonus; species Ophonus ardosiacus. The sequence continues at coordinate 4,160,283 of OW964837.1, forward strand.
ATTAGTTTATTTCAGAGGTTTATCTTATTATACGATTCAATTATGTGGACCTAATGTTGTTCCGAATGAAAACTGTTTGAAAAATAACTTTTCATATTATTCTGCGATGGTAAGAAGTACTTGCCAACAAACTTTTAAAACTTGTAAATGGAACGGTGAACCGTTTGATTGTTGCGAATATTTCACCGAAATCGACACAGAACTCGGATTATGTTACGGAATAAATTCTGTGCAAGCCAGAAATCCGAAACATAAAAAGTATCCTATGATTTCTAATAAAAATGACGGACCAGGCAGTTTTTATATTGAAGTATTTGGTTTTGTTAATGTATGTAGTAATTTTAAGAAGTATTTTTTTATACTTTGTTTAGATTTATGTATTAGGAGAACAGGAAGTTCCGTCTTTAACAACTTTACAGACAGATATGTTGCAAGTTTCGCCGCATATTCGTTATAATAGATTTATGGCTATAAAAGAAATAGAAAACGATGAAGAAGTATGAAAAATAGTTGTTTGTCAATACATTTTCATATAAATTGTGTTTTAAGGTTAGAGATGTTAGTGTTGAACAAAGGAATTGTAGATTCATGGAGGAAAACAATTTAAATGTTTATAGATATTATAGTTACAGCGCTTGTAGTGTTCAATGCCGAAAAGATGCCCAAATACGTTTTTGTAATTGTACTCATCATCTTATGCCGAATACTGGTACACGTACATTATCAAACAAATAGAGCGATTTTGTAGGAACCAATAAAATATACTTTTCTAGCGTTTCAAGATCAGTGTGAATTGCCTGGGATGGCTTGCTTAAACGATAACTACAACGAATTAGCCGTTTTAAAAGCTCATTGGGCTAAACGAACCGGTTTAGTTTGTAATTGTTTACCAAGTTGCACCGAAACAGAACTATTTCTAATCAAAGATGAAAAAACTGGGTATTGTTTTCCCCAAAAAAACTATAAACTGTTGTTATAATAGTTTGTTTGCAGTATAAAAGAGGATTTTGCTATAATCGAGTTTACTTTAGAGCGATTGCCAAGCGAAAGATTTAAGAGAAATGTTGTAAGAGGTAAACTAGATCTTGTTGTGTCTATGGGAGGAACTGCAGCGCTATTTATGGGCGCTAGTTTGCTTAGTTTCGTCGAAATTTTGTATTATTTCGGCCCTAGGGCTTTGTGGGATAGTTATCAAGCAAGGAAAATTAAACAACAAAATGTTGTTAAAACTAAGATTGTTCCTTTCGTCAAATAATTGCACCGTTTGAACAATTGTGTTTGTGTGTGATATAACAAATAAAATGTGTTTGTGTGTGCATTAATTCAAATTCATTTTTCCCTCTCAAAACTACTCCGCTTTCCGCTTAGTTAGTAACTAGCTTTGCGTGTTTTTCCCCTAAAGTTGACGTGCAATCTGTCAATAAAACATCTTCAAAACATTTATCATGGATCGTTCGGTGGACGACGAAGACAACCAAGAAGACGATGCGCACGATATATTCATAAATTTTCCTCTAGAAGTGCAAAACGCCATCGAACAGGTACTGAAATATAACCACGCTTTTATATCGACATCAGCTGAAGTTTTTATAGGTTCTGCCTTCAAATGATCCTTTGGACCAGCCAGATTTCAACACTGTTGATTACATCAATTCTTTATTCCCGACAGAGCAATCTTTATCGAATATAGATGATGTAGTTTCGAAAATGGAATTAAAAATTCGTTCTATTGACGATGAAATCAGCACGGTTGTTAGAGGGCAAACTATGTCTAGTCAGGACGGTAGATTGGCTTTAGAAGAAGCACAAAGAGTTATAAAACAGTTATTTGTTCATATTAAAGATATTAAAACTAAAGCTGAAAAATCTGAGGAGATGGTAAGAGAAATTACAAGAGATATTAAGCAATTAGATTGTGCAAAAAGGAACCTAACAAGTGCAATAACTACTTTAAATCATTTACATATGTTAGTAGGGGGCGTTGATAGTTTAAAATTATTAACAGAAAAACGTTTATACGGAGAAATAATTCTTCCATTGCAAGCAATAATGGAAGTAATGCAACACTTTCAAAACTATTCAGACATTCCACAAATCAAAAACCTTAGCGATCAAGTTCATCGAATTCAAGTTGAACTAGCAGAACAAATCACAACAGATTTCAAAGAATCATTCTCAGTTACAAACTCAAAAGGTTTCATCCCTAATAAACAACTATCCGACGCATGTTCAGTAGTTTCAATCTTGGATCCAAAAGTCAAAAGAGATTTACTCAAATGGTTTATAAACCAACAACTGCAAGAATACAACCATTTATTCCAAGAAAATGAAGATACTGCCTGGTTAGACAAAATAGACAAACGTTATGCTTGGATCAAAAGACATCTTTTGGAATTTGAAGATAAACTCGGGTCTATGTTTCCAGTTAACTGGGAAGTTTCGGAACGAATCACCGTGCAATTTTGTCAAAAAACTCGGGAAGAACTATCGAAAATTATGGCGAAAAGAAAGCACGAAATAGACGTAAAGTTATTGTTGTTTGCGATACAAAAAACAGCTAATTTTGAGAGTTTGTTGGCGAGAAAATTCACCGGTATTACTTTGGAAGATGGGGCTGAAAAGTCGATTAAAAATGAAGAAAATTTAACCGAAAATGATATAAGATCTTCGCCGTTTAATGGCCTAATTGGTCAATGTTTCGAACCTTATTTATATATTTATATAGAAAGTTTAGATAGGAATTTAGCTGATTTAATTGAACGATTTATAATAGACGAAAAACAAAACTTAACTACGGAAACTGCAGAAACACAAGCTACTGTTTTGCCGTCCTGTGCAGATCTGTTCTTATTTTATAAAAAAAGTATGGTGCAATGCGCCCAACTTAGCACTGGAAAACCTATGCTTGGATTAAGCACTACATTCCAAAAATATTTGAGAGAATACGCTCTTAAGTTACTCCAAAATAATTTACCCAAAATTGATGGCACCTCGCAATCCATAAGTAAATATTTCAGTAACAATTTCTTCCTCAAATTGATATATTTCATTTAAGGTACAAGTGTTTCATCTATAACTCGCGATTTGCAAAAAATGTCCACATCTGGTTTAATCCAAAACTTTAGTAGTTTGTTAAAAGAAGGAGAAACCCCACGTTTTACAAAAGATGAGCAGAAAAAAATCTGTTGTATTTTAACTACAGCTGAGTATTGTTTAGAAACAACGCAACAATTAGAAGAAAAATTAAAGGAAAAAGTTGACCATCCTCTTTCCGATCAAATTAATCTATCGCATGAGCAAGATATATTTCACAAGTAATATAAATATTACATTTTTTTGGGAGATTTCAACAAAATATATGTTTTAGTGTGATATCAAATTGTATTCAAATTTTGGTTCAAGATTTGGAGGCTGCTTGTGAACCTGGTTTAATAACAATGAGCAAAGTAAGTACAAGGATGATGCCATATTCTTCATTTTTCTCATGAGGGGTTTTCTTATTTAGATTCAATGGCAAAACGTTGAATGCGTTGGAGACCAAAGCAGTTATGTTACAGCTATAACCTCACATTTAAAACAATCGATTCCAATTATACGTGATAACTTATCCCAATCCCGCAAATATTTCACGCAGTTTTGCGTTAAATTTGCAAATAGTTTCATTCCTAAATTCATCCAAAACGTTTATAAATGCAAACCTATTAGTACGGTAGGCGCAGAACAGTTACTTCTCGATACACATATGTTAAAAACTGTTATTTTGGATCTGCCATCAATCGGTTCGCAAGTAAACAGAAAAGCGCCCGCTAGTTACACAAAAGTTGTCATAAAAGGCATGACGAAAGCCGAAATGATTCTTAAAGTTGTTATGTCTCCTACGGAACCCGCGAAAGGTTTTACGGATCAGTATTTGAAACTTTTACCCGAATGTCAACTCTCGGAGTTTTATAAAGTGTTAGAAATGAAAGGTTTGAAGAAAAATGAGCAAACGGTTTTTGTTGAATTGTTTCGAGCCCAAAAACCCGCGAATCAAGATGATGTGTATGATGGATTGGTCAGTCCTGACCATGAGGCAGGTAGGATACGAAAATTGGAAAAACTTATTAAGAAAAGATTACCCAACTGATAAATTAATAAATGAATACTTAATTGTGTTGTGGTATTTTATTTTATTTATATAAATGTAACTAATAAAGTATTTACAAGCTATGGAAATAAACTTGTTTTTGTCTTCCAAAAGTACAGGGCACTACCTCTCGCCATTTCCATATTAGGCTATATAAGTATTGTATTTAACGTTTATGGTACACACAAAAAATTCTAATTACATCTATTCTTTATTTTTCTATTCATTCTATGAACAAGTTTCCTCCTACTGTTCTTAATGTTCGAGATTCTTCTAATTCATTGACAAGATTGGCGGTATTTTTGAAGGGTATATGTTTAAATATATGTATAGCTAGCGCGTGTTTAGTTACTTTGGCTTATAAATGAATCCATTTTTTTTTACCAATTTTAAATGTTGACGAGTTTTTTCCTCGTTATAATAATAGCATATTATAATTACTATTACATCTCGACTTGTCCAAATACGAATTTTAGTTTTTCCGCATTCAAGGACAGTTTTATCTATAATTTTAAATATTTAATTAATAGTAAAATAAGAAATATTAAATGTACTTCCCAGAAAAAGTCTTCAGTAATGTCTCTGGATTTTAACACTGTTTGATTCACTATACAATGGATTATTTTATATATTTATAATTCTCTATCTTTAAATCTATAGAAGGTATAACAACAATGTTCAGTGTATTGAATAGAGAATTTTATATTCTTCAATATTTGTAATACATAAATTTCCAAAAAATAATATTTAGAAGATTTTTTTAAATAAACACTACTTCCGGTTGTCCAATTTTTACCAAAACCTTTTCAGCTCTTCTCAGGAATGTCAGATTGAGGAATTCATAGTTAAACAGGTCTTAAGTCTTATAGTTTTTGAGGAATCATCCTTCCAACATCCACACAAGCAGACATCATCGTAAAAATGTTAAAATCGGATTGTAGGGACCTTAAATCGTGCTTATTCACTAAAATCTGGATATGCAATTTTTAGCATGAATTTAATACCTCTCTTAGCGAGAGATAAAATCTGTTTACGCAGTGTATTTTATTACTAAATAAGATCTAATGTAGTTATCACTAGACATAATAAATATATAATAGTTGTCTTAAAGTTGCCAGAAAAAGTTCTGAAAGATATACAAATGTGAAATGCGCAAATCTGTCAAAAGGTAATCGAAACGTGAAATAACGTATTTGGGGATCAAAATATTGGACAGACGACTATTTACCGAACTATCTGGGAATGTGAAGAAAGTGTATTTTTAATTTACCAAAAAGGGGGCGATCCGAACTTTTGCCCCCAAGCCGTTACGGCCGTATAAAGTTACATAAAGTTTTTTGGAGATTTCTTTTTAACTTTCAAATCGGCCTATTTCGCATGTTTTCATTTGCCACTCATATACGGTTAAAGATACAATAACGGGCGTAGAAAATTTGAATTCAGCGTGAAATTCTTTATCATTTCTTGTGTCGTATTATTTTTGACAATTATTCTGAAAATTTGTGAATTTGTTTATCTCTTTATGAATAATCGATCAGCAAAAATTAAATTTAGAGCAAATTTTGAAACCTTATTGAAACGAACAAAAGTTGTACTTGATTTAAAATATATTTGAGGTTTCATATTGTTACAAATTAATAATAATAAGTTTAAACAATGCTTCAGCTATATTATTATAATCTGTTTTCTATTTTATGAAAACTATTATAACATTTCAGGGCTATTTTAACAATATTTCTCTTTTTTTCAGCAATTTTCAAAGTTGGCGGCAAAGCAGTACGCGCGCGTTACTATAAAACTCCCACAATCCCATTTCCGGCTTCCGGCATGTTCATTACTTGCCATGTCGTGCTAGAAGAGAAAATGGCCAACATCTTTTTGATGATACAAATACATGATTTTGTTGTGGAAAACTAGGAAAAGCAGAGAAAATTTACGCAAAAATGCGAAATGAAGTGTTCTTTAAACGTTTGTAATAATAATTTTGTGGGAATCGATTGTTTAATGCAAGAAAACAACCAAATTTTTGTGGCTTCTGTGTTATGTAAGTGGAATTTTACTTATTTTCTTATATCTTTATGTACTTGAAAGTATTGGGAACATTGTTTTTGATAACTCATCTGTAGTTTAATATACAATATGTATAATTTGTTCGTTCCTGTATCAAGCATTCTTAATTGCCGTTTGTTATTCAACAAGTGATTGTGATAGCCATTTTGTGTTGTAACCGATATCGAGTTTTTATTGATTTAATAGTGAAATATAGTTAAATATTCTTGCAATTTAATAACAATCGTAAGTTTAATTAATGTTTCAACTATATTAATAGTTATTTTTGTTGGAAATATATTTTTTCTTATAAAAATTACGTGGTAAATTTTTTCATAAAGCCAAGTTTCAACTATAATTTTAAAAATTATTGTTATCTAATAATGTTCTGTTTAATTCATACCAAATATCATTAGAAATAATAATTTTATTGTATACTACAATGAATTAATTTCTTTTCAGTAGAAATCAGAGAATCTACAGTGTCCTGACCACTTGAAATAAATAAAGAAGAACACTTAACACTGTTCATTGAAACTAAGTTACAGAAATTCACTGTTGAATTCCATCTAAACAGTTCTTTACATTTTAAATAATATCCAGAGTCTAGCTAGAAATCTAAAAAATCAGAGAACAGTATCCCAGTAGTTCAGACAGCAAGAAATCACCAAATGTAAGTGGATATTTATCTTTATCTCTTATTTTATATTTCTGTGGTCATTATTAAATGTATTTATTTATTGGGTTGAAACAGCAACAGCTAATATTTGTTGGTAATACAACAATACTTTATAATCTACGAGTCGAATCGTAGAATAAGAATTAACTAGTTCAAATCTAGTTACTAGCCAATAAATACTATTGAAAGTTGAATGACCACCTGAAACAAATTCTATCTCTCTAGTGTGTGGAATATATATTTGCATCTGCCACTCATACGCAGTTAAAGATACAATACGTTAAAATAAATGTACCTACTTTGTGTTTTATATTGTAACAAATTAATAACAATAATAAGTTTAAACAATGTTTTAACTATATCTATACTATTTTAATATACTCAAAATCGTACAGTAATGGGTTACTTTACAACTTAGCAACCGTTACTGCATAACAACGGTTTTGCCAAATCGGTCAAGCAGCCGATGCACGTCATCACTTAGTGTAAAAACCTTACTACATTAAAATTACTAATAGTAAAAAATTAAATAAAATTTCAATCATTTTTAACCGTCTAAATGTGTATGCCTTATATAATTATTATTAAGATGAATAGTAGAGGCAGGGATTTGTTAACTACTGGATGGAGCAAGTGTATATCGATATACGTATTTCTTGTGTACCCGGCTAGATTAAGAGAGAACACAGGAAGTGTGAGTGAGAAAGATATAGATAATTCCACTTTAGACAAGTGAATTTGATATTCATGTCTGTCATATTCACATCTGTCAAATTCACGTCAAAAATTAATTGTGTTTAAGTATATTTGATCATGAAACGTGAAATAAGTACGAATACATCTAATGCAATGCTAAATTAGAACACCTATAAGAATATAAGTCGTTTATTTGTCAAATTATTTTTTTGAAGAAATCATAATTTTAATCATAACTTACTAATGAAACGACACAGCACCGTTCATCACATATTTTTTTTCACAATTTTCAACACAACACCTTCGAACCATTTTCATATATTAAAATAAATATATTTCAATAATGATATCAAGAATAACCTAAAATCTGTCAAACCTGTCAAACAAAAGATTTGACAAGTAACGGAAACAAAGACAACAAATCGGAATTATGTATGACTATCTCTGTCGATCTGGCCGGGTACATGGTAAAGATTCACTCGCTCCATCCAGTAGTTAACAAATCCCTGAGTAGAGGTCATTACTTATCGTGTACGACATGAATAATATATGAATAATGTACATCTACATCATAGTATTCGTTTATTTGTTGATATAGTTGGCAACATTGATAATTTGTATGTTTCTATTGTCAAAGTTATTATTTGACAATTTAAAAAATATTTGCATCTCGTTTGAAACATTTCTGTGCGTTGTAAAGGCCTATTTATAATAAAGTAACGTTAAACGCAACATGACCGTTAACGAAAACATAAAATCTGTTATTTATAATACGAGGGTCACGCCAAAATTATTGAGATACAGAAATATTATTTGAAGGAGTATCCCCCCCCCTGCTTCAATACACTTGTGTAATCGAATTTTCCAGAGATGGAAAGCTTTGAGCCATTCATTTTCTGGAATCGTATTAAAATACTCCATTATGGTATTGTTAATCTCCTCTTCTGACGTAAATTGACGACCACGTAAATGTTTTTTCAAATTAAAAAATAGCCAGAAGTCACACATTGCAAGATCAGGAGAATACGGTGGATGCTCAATGACTTTAATACCATTTTCTTTCAAAAACAGTTGTCGCAGCGGTATGGGAGGACGCATTATCATGGTGAAGCATTAAACCCTTAATTTTCACACTGCGAAGAACTTCAGGTAGACATTTTTGTGTGTACCAATTGGCAGTAACAGTCTTCTGTCCCTCTAACCTAATTGCTTTCACAAGACCTGTACTTCTGCAAAATACAGCGTACATAACTTTTTTAAGTGCACGTTGTTTTTTCACGGTAACTGGTGTTGGGTCATCTTCAAACACCCATACCCTACTTTCTTGACGCGTTGGAACATCATAAAAGGGTATGTAAGTTTCATCGCCAGTTACAATTTTAGAAAGAATACGATGACCGCCATTATTTAACAATTTTAAAGTGGCGCGACCAATTGTAACACGCTTGGCTTTTTGTTCTTCCGTTAAGTTGTGTGGCACCCAACGAGAAACAATTTTTCTAACACGAAGTTCTTCATGCAAAATTTTTGCTATTGCTGTGGATCCAATGCCAAGGGCATCTTCCATCGTTTGATAGGTGACACGATTGTCATCCTTTATCATTTGTCTGATGGCAGCTACATTTTCTGACACTACCGCTGTAAAATTTTGATTTTGATACAATTCATTCATAAAATTAAACCATAAATTTTTCCATGGCTCCATCATTGAATAAATTATGTATGAAATTTATTTCTGACAGCTGCCCCTCACGAAATTCGTTTGTTCTGAATCGGTCTATAATCTTTTCTTGTGGACTGTGACATATGAATGTCATGAGTCAAAGTGTACTATGAATAAACTAACCTAATCTGTCATACACTTACATCGACAGAACATTAGCATACTTTTTACGACAAATTACCGTAAAGGTTCTTTATAAAATAGCTTAGAAAAATCAAATGTTACAATACGTCACAATACGCCACGGCGATATACGTTACGGCTTACGCTGTATAAATCCAGCATTACTTCATTATATTTAGGCCTTAAGTTATTGTAGTTCTATAATATTTTGAAATAAGATTGTATGCAATCTGTATAATCCTTTTTTATAAAGATTCTAAAACCTATGTAAACGTACCAGTACATGACGTTACACATCTAGTTACTTTTATTCAATTTTTATAAATGACGTTCATTGGCTGCTTGACCGATTTGGGTATAAAACACATTTTGACACAAGGAATTTTTTATTGTTTATCTTCTAAATCGTTTTCCATGTTCTTTACATCATATAGATCCATCGTTTTGCAAATCGATCTCCAAATATTAATTTCTTTGGAGGTTGTAAGGTACAAAAAATAATAACTGTCAAGTTACTTTGTTACTGAGAATCAGACTGTTTTTTAGATGTTTTTAATTTAGAATATTATGCCGCAAAAAAATCAAATGTTAATATTAATATAAAATACGAAAAAATAGTATACGCATCGAGTCAGAAAAGTGATTTTACTGTACTCGTATGGCATTTAAGAACTTGCTATCGCTCGTACTTAAACTTGCCATACTCGTCTGGTAAACTTTCACTTTTCTTAACTTTGAACGTAATATACTATTATTTCTATAAAAATCATGCGGTAATTTTCTTCCAGTTTTGCTTTCATTAAATAATGTTTATAAAATAAAATACATATATTTGATGTTTCATATTGTTGCAAATTAATAATAGTAAATTTAAACAATTATCTATATTAATACTTATTTATGTTGCTAAAGTGTTTATTTTTGAAAAAATCATGCAGTAAAATATCTGCTAATGTACTTCATAAATTATTTGTTTCTATTTACGAGCCCAAACTCATAATTAGGGCTAGGACTTAGAACTGGGTATTTAGCTAAATGGGAAATACCCACCCTTCCGGACCAACTGGAATACGGGTCGGAGTTTATTCTTCATCTTCACATCGACCTTTAAACTAATAGACGCAACGTACGAGCAAAACGCTTGTCCCACCATAACGGTGTAGGCACAGTGGTGGCTTTATAATTATGCGACACAGAGAGACGAAATATTAGACAGTTGAAATGTATTGAAAATAGTTTCCTCAACAGATACGGCCAAAATTCCTTCATATTCACACTCAGCCATGGTTCTTTGATAATAAACCAAATCTTATTCATTTCTATTGATTGGTTCAGGAGTTATTGAATAAAAAGTACAGTACCACCGCTGTAAGTAGTTTTGATAACATCAACTATAATTTTTCAATAATTACTGTGGAAAAATATTGTATATAAATTATTATTTAAGAAGGTATAGAACATGTATACCAAGTTTCATTTACAACTATTGAGTGGCTTTTGATTTATTAAGAAAAATATTTTAAAAAATCGTTCAAAATTTGCAAATTTGGAATTAATAAAACCGTGTATACTTATCATTGCAACATGGCTGAGTTCAAATCTGAAAGAATTAAGTCCATATTTTTAACACATTATTCAGCTTTTGTAAGTTTCAAATCTATTTTAAACTAGTCGAAAGAAATTTGTAGAAATTTCTCATCATTTGCGTAGGTTTTATAACTTTGTTGAAAACGTAAACCGGCCGAACTATTATGAGTTTGGGTTCGTATTTAGAATAATTGCAAACGAAAATGTCCAAATATTCCTATTACAATACGGCCGTAAATTATTTGTCGTATTACATAAAACATCTGGACAGATCGCTAAGTCAGTAAATTTTACATCAAGATCATTCGAAATCTGCTAGAAACTGTTCTTTAAAGCTGCATACAAAATACGCGGTTATTATGGAATAGATATTTATTTAAATAGGTTAAAATGTATTTGTTTTAATTTGATATTTCAAAAGGACATTTGATAAAATATATTGCAGAGTAAGTCGCATACAGTTACTGTAATGTTAATATATAAATAAATAAATAAATAAATATATCATCACGGCATATTACCCATTTCTGGGTGTGCCAGTATCTACAACACATGTAGACATCGGTAATGATGACGATATATTTTACCGTGTGGGCGCGTACCAGGCGTCATCTCACGGGCACTCATAGCTGGTGTGGAGAGTGCACCACAGGGGTTACTTTTGTGCCATTTAAAATTGGAAATATTGGGCGTCAGTCGGGATCGAACCCAGTTAATATATGAATGTTTATCTTACGTTACTTGAGATAAACATTCATATATTAACATCACAGTGGTTCTCTTTGCACTATTTTTTTTTATCAAAAGTGTTGTCAAAAATGTCAAATTAAAGCAAATATCAAATACATTTGAAACCATTTAAAAACTGTTGGATATAATATCGCATTGTACACGTAGATTCATTACATATATCACATTACATAAATCACTTAAAAAAAATCTGTTGTGGTCAACACAATACCCCTCGCAATTTTCATTTTGTTACATGAGTATCGAATTTAACATGTGTACACACAAATAATTATATCTATTCTTTCATAAGGAATCTTGTCTTACTCTTCTAAAATGTTCAAGATGGTTCCAATTCAATGACTGGATTGGCTGTATTTCTTAAGGATATAAATACTTTTACTATTAATATACATACCTACCCACGATTTTAAATATTTAAATACTTCCTAGAAAAAGCTTTCGGTAATGTTAGTAAAACTGTTGGTTTTTGACACTACCATTTATCTGTCAATTACAAACATTTGAATTTGACAACTAGTGTAGTCTGGACTGTGTGATTTATTGCAATAGATTATTCTATATATATTATATTTTCTTTATATCTAAATCTATAGAAGAAATAATAAAATTTAAAATTAGATGGAGAATTTTATGTTCTTTATATTTATAATAACAAAAATCTTCAAAAAATATTTAGAAAATAATTTGTATGAAACTATTACTTCCGGTTATCCAGTTGTTATTAAAACCTTTTCAACTCTTCCTATTAATTTCAGATTGAGAAATAGATAGTTAAACAGGTCTTAAGTCTTATAAACATAAAGACACATATACACACAAACACATACACACACATACATAGACACACACGCATCACGTACATACACACATACATAGACACACATGCATCACATACATACACACACACGCATCACATACATACACATACACGCATCACATACATACATACATATACACGCATCACATACACACACACATATACACGCATCACATACACACACACACACACGCATCACATACATACATATACACGCATCACATACACACACACGCATCATATACACACACATACACGCATCACATACACACACATACACGCATCACATACACACACACACATCATCGTCGTAAAAATGTTATAATTGGATTATTCAATAAAATCTGGATATGCGATTTTTAGCATGAATCGAATATTTCTCTTAGCAAGAGATAAAAAGCAATACTGTTCTCAATTGTCTTCTGTAATTCCATACGAAATTTTATCCAACAGTATTTTAAATGGTTTAAAGAATACCACAACCTAATAATTAATATTTAATAGGTGGACCTTTGTTTATTCTGATGCGTCAAAAACTGACGATCTTTGGATTTGAACACTACAAATCTTCGACGTAGGCGGCCATCGATGGATGAACTGGTAGGAAACTTTATTTTTGTCATAATTGTAATGTTTAAAATATTATCTTGTTCTTATGTTCAATCATGAGAACTTATAGTTAAAGGAATATGATTATATGCCTAATTATTATTTTGTTAGCATACTTAGCCATGAGAACTTATAGTCTAGGGAATAGGACTATGCATAATTATTATTTTGTTCTCATACTGAACCATGAGAACTTATAGTCAAAGGAATATGACTATGTGCCTAAATATTATTTTGAACTCAAATTCAGTTTTGAGTACTATAGTAAACTAAATATAACTTTCATAAATGTCCTTATAATATCCAAACAATTTGAAATTGAAATATCGACTTATTTATTAATAAAATCAATATCTGGGAACAAATGATTAGCATATGTCTTTCAGGAATCGGACATCTAGAAGACTAAAATTATAGTAGCTTTATAAGTTTTAGTATTATTTACGTAAGAATGGCATTGTGCAATAAAATGTACGCTTGCTAAGAGACGTAATTGAAATAGTTTTTTTTTTTTGCCACACAGTTTATAGTATTTGTTCATAAGGCAACGTATGTTGTAACCTGTTTAGGAAATAATTTGAAACTGTCAACATGATTCGTATACATTGACGTGTGTTTAAAATTTTTATGTCTTGTATTGATTTACTGATTTATTAATAATGGTTGCTTTTGCGTATCTTGATGCAGGAAAAGATAGTTTCTCATTAGATGTCAGCACAGATTATAAAGCGAATTGAACTTGTGCAATACCATTCGTACGTGAGGAATACTATAGTTTTAAGTTATTTTAAATGTATTTTCAGGTTTTAATTAAACTTTGGCTCATCGCGCCGTCGAGCAAACACGCGTTTTCTTTAAAAATTAAAAATAAATTGATTAATTTGAAGTGCATTCCGGGGCGATCATCCTAAAATCGCGCGTCTACGGTTGCAGCGGTAACCGTACACGCGGCTTACCCAGTCGGTAGCTAGGGAGAGTGCTTGGGAAAAGAAAATACGGACGTATCGGGGGATGCTTGCAGGTGGATGGATGAGTGAGTCAGGAAGGAGGTAACAGATTCGAAACTTTGATGTGGGTGTTCGGGTTCCTTATTCAATTAACTTCACACGGTCAGAGGGGCTGGGTAGGTAGGGTTCGTGCGCGATAGCCATAATTGAGTGGACTGATATGTACAACGCACCGTCATGTGAATCCTGTTGTTATGGTGGATCGCTTCACACTTGTGTGAATGTTTCTAGGGACATTAATCCATAGTTGACACAGAAAGCTTTCTTATGGCCTTATGTGCTCTCCTCATCCGGAGGCAACGTAATGTAATCATCATTTAATGGTAATGGCAACGAATAATTAAAGACAAGGTAAAGTTTTTGTTTGATTTAACTTTGTTGAGCACACGGGTTAATAACCGCGTTCGGTGTAGGGTATCCGCGAGAGGCGCGGGCGAATGTCTCCGGGAGTAGCTAGGTAGGTTGGCGTGTACCCTAGGTAGTTACATGTAACTGCTACCGTACTCTCTACCTAGTTCGTGTATTAGGCCGTAAATGCTTGCATCGCGTGGGGTCGGCTTAACCCCCTCGTAAACTTCCGTGAGAACCAACAACGGCGTTCGACGCCACGGCGTTCTCACCATTTGCTTAGCTCGTACTCTTTCTCTCTCACACGCCTTTAGCTTAGTTTAATCTAGATATAAGATAGTTCGCGTAGACATAAGATAGCTTAGATATAAGTAGGAAGGGTTGTTTTTGCTTTTCAAGAGAGAGAGAAAAATTAACGTAACTTGACATTTTTAGACTTGCTTTTCTTTGAAATCGTTATTAACGTAAGATAGGCTTTTTTAGATTTGTTTTTCTTTGAAATAGATCTTTAACGTAAGATAGGGTTTTTTGTGCACTTCACTAATTTAATTTGGGGGGGGGGGGGGGGGGGAACTACAATAATTTAAGTTAGATTATAAGTATTATTGTACACGGAACTGTATTTAATAAACGGTATATATAAGGGAACGTGGGTTTGGTATTTGAGGGCGGTGTTTCCCTTATATATACTATTTATTAAATAAAGGGTTTCGTTTTTAGTTTTAAGATAGTTTTCAGGTTAAAAAGATCTCCCCACCGCCATTATCGTCAAGATTGCAGTGCCGACTGGAGACGTAGACCATGGCTTCTTCTTCATTTGTTTAAAATGTTTGTATAACAAAAAAAAATATATTATTTTAATTTAAACCCAATGTCCCATTAGTTTTAAAGTAGGTAGTTTTAGAAAAAATTGTAATTACTACAGATATTTAGGATAGAACGTTAGTGACTTCAATACAAGTGAATACTTCGTTTCTGTTGCGTCTGAATTCATCTTTTGCAGTTATACTGTGGGTTATTAGATATTGTTTATCAATTAGCATGTCCTTTGCATTGGGGCCAACGTTGGAACACGGTACACAACCATAGGCCTCCATGGGCACCCCCCCACGTCCTCGTACGTGGCAGACGGAACCCATGTGCCTATGCCGGTGTTGTCGGGAATGCGGAGTTCGTTTGGGGACGTAGGCTTTAAGTCGACGTCGTGAGACCCATATACCTATTATCTAGGTGATAGGTGTATAGTGAGTACCATGGCGCCTCGGCTAGGCGTGAAATCTCTGACTCCTGCTCGTGTATAGGCGAAACCAACCCGAATGGGCGGGAATCATCGGCACAGATTCCACCGTTTTTTTATGTTAGAGTCACTTAGATTTGCGGACAACACGTGTTGTTCTTTAGATTCAGGATGGGAATTAGGGATGGTGTAATTGCACTGGGTGGATTCAGACGTATTCAGGGCAAAGTGTTGCTTTGAGAAATTACTGGCGTTCGCCTAAATTTCTGATGTAATATTTTAAGACGTGGTTAGGGCAAAGTTAGATTTTAAGTATTGTAAACGAAGCTTTATATTAATAAATATTATATATTTTGGTAAGTAGGAGGTTTGGGTGGTAACAAAAAATATAATATTAATATAAAGTTTCGCAAACGGTCTTCAACTGAATAAGAAATCTTTATACCTTTCAAAATGGGTATAAGGAATCTTATTTAGGGACCACCAAGATTTAATTTGTTAAATTAGTATTGTAAATGAAACTCTACATAATATAGTATTATTTTACCTTAAAACATAAATATAAATGTAGAGTTTCGTATCACACATAAAACTGAAATGTTTGTAATCAAATAAAATTGTGGTTATATTATTTGTGTTTAATTCTATTGCATGTTTATTCAGTCACTGAATAAAGTTGCAAAATAATTAACAACAAATAATACAACTCTAATAATGATAATTTTATTTGGTAACACACGTTTTAGTTTTATAACTAAATCATGTAATTTTGAATTCGTGTCATGTATTATAGTGTTTTTAAATATAACTGATTATTATACATATGTTTTTCATTTCATATTTCAGGTACCTTAGACCAAACAGGCGATGGCATGAAAGAAAACCGGTATAGGGAATGTTAAGTGTTAGCAGAATTTCTGTTAAGCAGCACTATTTACCATGAGTTATTATGTAATAGTTGAACCGCCCCAATCAAGAATAGTAGATTGCATCAAAGCAACATCCATGGTTTATTAGATAGTCACGAATACCAAACCGGTTTTCTTTCGTGGCATCTACTATTCTAAGTCCAAAAAAGAAATAAAGCATGACGTTACATGATTACGTAATACTCTCACCTGTTATTACGTAATCCGAAAATTAAAGTAAAAAATTTAGATCAGCCTCCAGAGACATTCGATCCCTATACACACATAAATCAAAAAAATATTCCAAGTCCAGAAAGAAATAATTCTTAACCTTACATGATTACGTAATACCCTCAGCTGTTATTACGTAATCCAAAAAGTAAAATAAAAAAATTTAGATCATCCTTCATAAACAATTGTAGCAACCCTTAGTACTCAATACTCTTCTCTGATCATACCATTAAAATATTCTAAGTCCAAAAAAGAAATAAATCATGACGTCACATGATTACGTAATACCCTTCCCCATTATTACGTAATCAAAAAACTTTGTAGCAACCCTACACAATACTCATCCCCTATCATATCATAAAAATATTCTAAGTCCAAAAAAATAAATCACACGTCACTTGGTGACACAATACCCTCCTCTCATATGCCATCACCTCCCTCATCTTTGACACCCTTATCACTTCACCTCCCATTGCTAACTTAACCACCCATCATCTAATTGAATTAGATGACATGTCTGCTTCTGCCATAGGAGACCCGTGTATCCCCGGTAGGCTATCTGTTGTTCCTAGGGTAAGTTGTACCTGAAATATTCTAAGTCCTGAAATGCTAGTAAGATAAATAAAAGAAATGTATTATGTTATTAAATTATTTATTGATCCTATCTATATTGGTACAGTGATATACATGTGAGATCTTATGTACTATGCCTATACTAGAGGTGTCGGTATACCTATACTACAATGTTGGACTTAGAAAAAATTTTTTACATCAAAATTTTTTCTAAGTCCCTAATTGAAAAAAGATGGACTTATAAAAATCTTCGTTCCTCGATTTTTAACAAAATTTTTACCGGGCGCTACGCGCCCGGTTAGCTTGTCGACTAGGCGATATGGCCAGGTCGACAAGGCGTGCTGTACAGTGTTTTGTGCAGCACGACTTTAGGTAGTTTTTAGCTTGTCAGAAAGTAAGATGGCTAACCTCAATAAGCGACCTAACCTAAATAAACGACCTAACAAACTAGGTCATTCACCTTTCCCCAAAAATGTTACGTAATTAACATCTTTGGGAATCAGTTACTACTATATTCTTACACTTGTATACTTTAAATTCTATACAAGTGTTTCGCTATATGTATGAGGTTGCCATTCTCACCCCCGACATAAACTCGTATAAAAATTCCAACTTATACCCCCAAAAAAATGTTACGTAATAACTGTAACAGTTATTACGTAATCAATTTTTTTGGGAATATATTACAACTAATAGTAGTTGTATTTTTATACGAGTTTTTGCTATGTGAACGAGATTTTTACAAGTCCAATAAATATCTAACTTACAAACTAATTTCAGGAGAACTAGTGCATACATTTTGTTCTATAACATATGTATAAACGTATGTATATATCTATTCCTAAATTACCATTTTCTCCTAAGATACTTCAAACATGTACTATGATTTTCTTTGAACTTTCCCTATGATATATACACATATGTGTAATATATGTGGCAATATTACTTTAACTCTCAAAACCATTAATATCGATACTATTATTTATGAACCATTACTACAATTACTACTTTCACCATTCCCTTACGAATTCATCAAATACCCTTCAAATGCTAATTATTGCAATTACTATGTATTACTCTATAAAAACTTCAAATATAGTACCCAAGTACCTATTTAAAAAGGTTACTTGTTCGAAAATCCACAACTCCGGACAACATTGAAATATCGCTCTTACATTATTAACTGTGTTGGCAGAAAATCATTAACAGTACTGATACTAACTACAACCGATAATACAATGTACTCCGGACTTATTAAGTTTCAAACAAGATTCTATGCTTATTATCCATCCATATTACAACGATTTTACTATGAAAATTTCTATATACTTTTCAACATTACTATATGTAAATTACTCTTTCAACCCTTCAACATCTAAATGAATAATTTTTCTATACTTTCAACGTATATGAATATTCTTGAACTTCAATTAACATTGCCTCATCTTACACGTACATGTTCTGCTCTCATTTCGATATATACATACGCCCATATGTTATATAACAAAATATGCACTAGTACTATTTATATTTGCATCAAATAAAATACGTTACTATTTTCAATAGTGCATTTTTTATTATATCACATATGTTCCGTCTCCATCATTTACATTCTTACACATTTTCCTACTACTAATATTCGATAAGTTATAAGCATGATTTCTATTTGTACAATAAATTAATATCAGTATTTCCCTTATTCTAGTCATGTATGATTTTCTTCTTCTCAACATTACTATAATAAATCTTGTTTTATTCAATAGGGGTTATTATTAAAATTCCTATAAGGAAATTTATCGAAAACTAAAGTAATTATCGTCGAAATTTTTATACGAACTTTCGCCGCCGGTATCAATAGGGATTTCGATTAAATTTGTTACAAGAAAGTCTATCTAAATCTGTCAGGAATTTCCTCAAAAATACTATAAGTATAAGGATTTATGAAAGACATTTCCTTTCATTGTACAATTAATGTTGACATTATTCAAACTAATTTTGTTTCATCCTACAGGGATTTCTTTCAAAAAACCAACAACATTTTCTGCCCGCTTTTCTTCTTCGAACTCTACAGGGATTTTTCTTAAATTTTATGCAAGGACATTATTTGTTATTTGCCTGACTCTATAAGGATTAGTACTACATTTGCTACAAGAAACTTTATAAAAACCCGTTGGGATTCTTTCGAAAATTTCTTACAAGGAAATTCGCCTGCTACTTAAGGGAATTTTGTGAAATTTGCTATAAGGATATTTTACTTAATTCATGAGGAATTCAGAAAAAAATACTATAAAGGATCCTGTCTGATTCTATAAGGAAATAAGTTACATTACATGGGGATTCTTTTAAAAATTCTACAACGACTTCTATTATGTTACATAGGGATACTTGTTAAAAAACATAAAACGAAATTCATATCTATAGGGTTTTCTATACAATTTTCTACAAGAAAATTTGCCTGAATCATATCCCTATATGAATTACAGTTTACAAAGATTTTGGGTAGAAACCCTATAAGTCGTACTGTCTAATTTTAAAATTATTTCGGTTAAAAATGCTACAAGAATTTTTTTCTCTCACTTTGCGACGAATTACAATAAATTTTCTATAAGGAATTTCGTCTGCATAAGGATTTCTGTTAAATGTGCTATAAGACACTTCGTCTACGTCTTCAATTAATTTAAAAAAAAAAAAAACTCTACATATATGTTACTCGAAAGACTTTTCCATTAAATTTTCTCCAAGGAAATCGACGCAATTACTATAGCAAACTTTGTACATTTCGTCTGTTACACTACAACAATAGATTCAACTTTATTAACAAACTAAATGATCTGTTGCACCAATAACTAAAAGAAGTTCTAATAATTTTGGCTAAGTATTTTTTTGCTACAATAGAAACAACTTCTGAATAAACTGCGCATTAATTTCGGCATTAATAATTATAAAGGCTTCTCAAACATTTTACTCAGTACTTCAGTGCAACAATGGGTACAAATATTCTGAAATTATCTATTAATTCTTGCATCAACAAGCTAACAGATTCCTCTAAATAAATCAATGCAACAATAGGTACAACCATTACCCAAATGTCTATTAAGTGTTACACTAATAACTACAAGGAATTATTAAAATATTCTAAACATATATCAATGCAACAATTGGTACCACTATTAACTGATTGCTCATTGATTATTGCAACAAAATCTAAAGGGATTGCTGACAGTTTTGTACAAGTACAGGACCACATATGGGAAAAGACCGTTTTTAGAATAATTACTACATAGTTGTTAATGGTAGTTCATAGATGCGATTAGGAACATTCGCTTCGAGGGTTTCAGATGGCCTACCATTTCAATTACAATTACAAAGGAGCCGTGGACGATATAGTAACGCATGTTCATGTAACATAATATATTTGTATTAAATTGTAAATTTGTCATTGCAACACTCCGAATCTTTCGGCGCCATTTTTATATGGGTTGGAATGGCGTACTACCAAACCGCAAGCTTACATCTCAAAGCTTCAACATATCGCAGAATCATACTGAGGTTTGGTACTACCCCATTCCGAAATTTCAGACCGATATTTTAATAGCGACGAAAGATCCACTGTATACCAATGACAGACCCACCATTTGCAACAAAAGTATGGTGCGCGAACTTGCGGTACTGTATCGTCCACTAAAACGGTAGGCCCAGGGCATTCAACCCGTGAAAAACTGGGTTAAGTTCGGGATCAAGTTAATTTGTTTTTTGAGATGAGTTCCTGTAAGGTTCTGGTTCAAGCATTAATGAATTTGCGGTTTTGTTCCGAGTTCAGGTATTAAGTCCTGGTTCGGTTCGACTTCATGAAAACTGGATTAATGTTTTTTAATAACTAACTTTATAAACAAATAATTTGAAATGCTAGTAAGAATTTATAAGTTCATGAACACAATTTCACGACAGCAACGCAAATGCAAAGGGCGTCAATGATCGGCTTTAACACGTTCGCTGCCGGTAATTTTGGGCTAATTTTGCCAGGGGCCAAAACGTGTAGAAAATTCCTTTCTGAAGTGCCTACGAACATAACAACACTCTGCCACAGCGCCAGCCACACTAGTGTGCTTTGAAATAGTAGCGTAGCTGTCGCCTGATGGCGACGACGGTACATGTAAGTATCTAGCGCGTCGCCTTAGGGCGACAGCAGCAGCGAACGTGTTAAGTACTACGTTTTCAACTGAAAATCAACCTGAACCAGAGCTGAACCCTGAACCCGAACTTTAATATCCGGGTCGATTCCGATTGGGGGTCAATTGAAAAATATATCTCAAGTTCGATTTGGTTCCGGGTTGGGGTTCCCTAAAATGTTACGGTTTGGTTCCGATTTTAGTTCGGTTTAGGTCCGATACTAGCCATTCTAAAAACACTCACTTCATATATGTAATCCTGTACCAAAAACTATAAGGACTTCTATCTGTCTTCAATACTTCTTTGCAACAATAGAAACAATTTTGTAATAAACGATGGATTAACTTCGGCACTAATAATTATAAGGCATACTGAAAATTTTGGCAAAGTCTTTCAATGCAACAATATGTACAAATATTCAGAAATTGTCTATTAATTCTTGCATCAAATCTACATGAAATCTTGATAATTTAATGCAATATTATGTTGTACCTATCACCAAGCTGTCTATTAAGTTTTGCAACAATAACTGCAAGGAATTATTAAAAATTACTAAATACTTCAATGCAACAATCTATACAACTATCAACAGATTGTCTTCATTCTATCAATAAAATCAATTAGGATTGTTGAAAGTTTTGTCAAAATATTTTACAACAAAAATCTGTTAAACAATTAACATCAACTGCTGTACCTATTACTGCAATAAATCATAATTTCTATACGAAAATTATAAGTCGACGTACCTACTGCATTTCTTTATGTATGTACCTATGCATTTATGTATGCATTTGTAATCATATGTTTATGAAAATATTTCTCTATATTCCTCTGATATTTCATAATCACCCATACCTCTATTGATACTTATGTTTCATGCTTATAACTTACCCAAAACTTATGCCTAACTACCTATACAATGTTCATATTTACCTTATGTAACTATGAAAATTGTATGTCTATCTTTTATGTCAATTCATATTCATATTTCTCAATGAAAATATTAATGACGGTATTATGGGGAAAGGTAAAGTTTCATTTAATTATTAATCAGGGGTTCGTATTATTTGGGGGCTTTTGGAATGGCGTGACAGGGGCGTTCTTCTTCAGGGAACCTTCTCCAGGGCACAGGAAACCTTCTCCAGGGCACAGGAAACCTTCTCCAGGGCACAGGAAACCTTCTCCAGGGCACAGGAAACCTTCTCCAGGGCACAGGAAACCTTCTCCAGGGCACAGGAAACCTTCTCCAGGGCACAGGAAACCTAGGGGCTGTTTCTCTACTGCTACACATCTGCAACAATCAAAAGAAAACTAATGTTAGCATGTTACATTCATAATAAAATAATTATGTATGAATTGATGTAGGTACATGTTTTACTTAACTAGAAGATATATGAAAATAAATGATTTTTATTTCATTTCATGTTCCAATGTATGACTAATAATAAAATAAAGATGCCAACCATTTATTTATGAATAAAGTTGTTGTCACAGGATTATCTTCTTCGAATGATCTGCTAGGACTCTTCCAATTGCTCCACCTCTTTCTGGGTGTCGCTGAGTTTCTGCAACTTTTTTGAAGGCTCTCCAGAAATCCAGCGGGATCTCCAGGACCCTTCCATTTGTTCCTCGTCTTTCTGGATGTCTCTGGGTTTCTGCAACAATGAAACAACAATACTTAGTATATATTACTTCTTCAAAAAATAATATTCTTAACAAAAATATGTGTAACGATTTATTTTATTATTTAAATAAATGCATAACAATAAAAATAATTCACTTGATTCTTACCTTCTTATTTCAATTTTGAAAGCTTTCCAGAATTACAGCAGGGTCTCCAGGACTTCCATAAGTACTCCATGTCTTCCTCCAGGTTTGTAAAATACTGCAACAATAGAAAATACAATGAGCAATTGTTTAATAACTTCAGGCATTACATATTTTTGCAATTACACCATGAATATAATTTAAAAATTCATATCTCGAAAGTCGAAGTTCCCCAAGAATTTTTTTAATATTTACCCGTTGGGATTCTTTCGAAAAATTCCTACAAGGAAATTCGCCTACTATTTAAAGGATTTTTGTGAAATTTGCTATAAGAATATTTCACTTAATTCATAAGGAATTCAGAAAAAAATTACTATAAAGGATCCTGTTTGATTCTATAAGGAAATAAATTACATTACATGGGGATTCTTTTAAAATTCTACAACGATTTCTATTATATTACAAAGGGACTCTTGTTCAAAAACCTATAAAAAAATTTGTTACATTACATGGGGATTCTTTTAAAAGTTCTATAACGGTTCCTATTATGTTACATAGGGAAAATATAAAACGAAATTTATCATCTATAGGAATTTGTATAAAATTTCCTATAAGAAAATTTATTACAGTTTACAAGGATTTTGGGCAGAATTCCTATAAGTCGCACTGTCTACTTCTAAAATTATTCCGGTTAAAAATGCTACAAGAATTTTTTGTCTCACTTTGCAAGGAATTGCATTAAATTTTCTATAAGGAATTTCGTTTGTTTGCATAAGGATTTCTGTTAAATCTGCTATAAGACATTTCGTCTACGTCTTCAACTAATTTTGAAAAAAAAAAAAACTCTAAACATACCATTAAAAAAGTCCAAAAAGAAATAAATCATGAAGTTACATGATTACGTAATACCCTTACCCGTTATTACGTAATCCAAAAAATTGTAACAACCCTATTACACGATACTCATCCCCTAACATATAAACTAATTTTGAAAAACTCTTAACAAAATTTATGTTACTCCAAAGACTTTCCCGTTAAATTTGCTCCAAGGAATTCGACACAATTACTATAACAAACTTTGTACATTTCATCCAGAACACTATAAAAATTTAATTTAAAAATTCATATCTCGAAAGTTAAAGTCCCCAAGAATTTTTTTAATATTTACTTTTAATGTACTCCTCCCAAATTAAGGTGTTACAATATACTTCCCCAAAAAATGAAGTGATCAAAATTTTCACCCACTTGTGAATCTATCTTACAGTGTTATCTTATTATTTCAATAACATTTTTTGTATAAATAAGGTCTTTAGGCCAAAAAATTAATAAATTGATTCACACATACTCAAAAAACGATAGAATCGAATGGAACAACGTACAAGTTTGTATCTCTTTTACTTTTAGAGTTATAGGGTGTTACATTTGGAAATAACATGGAATACATTTTCATTAAAACATATCTTGCAATAAATTTGTCTCAAATTTTTTCCAACAATTTACAATTGCTGAAAAATGGTACACATATCGAAAAAAGTATGCTGAATCCAAATTTAGAACTTAAAAGACCCTAACGATATTAGTTTCCGAGATATGAATTTTTAAAAATTATAAAAAATTACTAATATTTTAAATTATTTAATAACGGTTTACATTATTACGTAACACTTTGCCCTAATGCAAACTGGTACAAATATATACCAAAATTGGTTCAAGGGTTAATTTACTAATGGGGCACAAATTACATACCACGGTTAACATTCCAAATTTTAAAGAATATGTAACATATGGACAAAAACCCTTATACTAACGTTTATATCATATTATCACCAGTAAAAATATGTACCTAATGCACTTGTTTATGAAAACGCATACAACACCAAAAAAATTTAAATCTGTAATTTATTATTTAATATTTCAACAATATGTGCAACAATTACATTGTATATAGGTACACCTTTGTACAACAATTGGTAGAAGACACACAAGTTACGTTATTCATTGGTACCTTTAAATACGTAAAAAATACACTTCAAGATTTGTATAAATTAATAATATATGCATTTTGCATCCAATAATAGGTACAACGGCATATAATATAAGTAAAGAGATAGGTAAGTCACGAGCTAATGAAAAATATGATAATAACATTCAATATGTCATTATAATTACATCAAATTTCATCTACCAACCCTTACTATGATATTTAGGATTTATATACGCTACACCCACAAGTGGGTCTCAACTCTTAACAGCTAACAAAGACGGATAAATTTACTCACCACGCAAAATGAAGTTCTCAGGTAAGTTTCCAGGTCCTGAAGGGATGTTTGAAGATCTTTTCTTGCACCAGGAAGTCGTCCTTTAGGTCGAAATTCACGAGCACACCACACACACGTCCGCACAATTTAATCGTCGCCTTGAAACTGAAGTAATTAATTACCATAATTGGTAGGCATTAGATAACATTCATTAAATTTCATCAAAAATAAATATTAAAAGTGAATATTAAAAAATAAAATAATGAGCGTGTATATGATATAATACTTTATTCCGAGAAATAAATAAAGTATTTATTTTGCTTACGAATGATCCGGGTTCGATTCCAATGCAAAGTAGTTCACTTACATCTCACTGCTTTACATATTCTTCTTTATTATTTGCAATTTAATGCTATTTAATTTGATACCAAGCAATCCTATATTACTAGCATTTTCTGTCATTCCTTATATTTCCATGCACCACTCCTATACGGTTAAACATAGAATAACGGACGATAAAAATTTAAATTCAGCATGAAATTCTCTTTCTTTTTATTCCCGCATGATTTTTTTTCATGTTCGGATCTCGAGTTACATATGCTTAAAGTTTTTTTTCATCAACCCCTCCTACACGGTTCAAGATAGAATTACGATCGATGAAAATATGAATTTTCTTTCTTTTCTTCATCCGTTACCGAGTCAAGAAGGCATAAAGTAACTTGTATTTTTAGAATTTTTAAATATTTTCATTTTGGTTCGTTTCTTCCATTTTCATGCACCACTCCTACACGGGTAAAGATGGAATAACAGGTGATGAAAATTTGGATTCAGCATGAAATTCTCTTTATTTCCCGAGTTACGGGCGCATAAAGTTACATGTTTTTTTCAGAAGAAACTTTGCTGAATTTCTGTAACACCATACACTGGTACATGTAGAAAAAAATTCATAACTTCTAAATTATTAGAGATAGAGCATTGGAATATCAAAAATTTAAATCTACGGAAAATTTACCATCAGTATACCGTCATTTCGCATTTTCAGAACCACTGGTTCACCGGTTATAAAGCTAACAATTATTTTCTAGGTGCATTATTGGAGAATATAATTAATTACTCCAACACAGTTAAAGATACGAGACTAGGACAAGAAAAATAAGAATCTACGGAAAATTTCCTATCAGGTTACGTTCACTGTGAATTTGCAGAACCACTGGTTCAAAACTTACTAAGCTGTAAATTATATTTCAAGGTGTATTCTTAGAGAAAACAATTAATTACTCAGACACGGTTAAAGATACGAAGCTGGAACACCAAAATATGGAATCTACGGTAAAATTTCGCATAAGAATATGTTTGTTTCACATTTTTACGATCACTCGTTTCGGAGTTATTTACCTTCAAAATACTTTTTGTATGTTGTTATAGAAGAAAATTAATAATTACACGGACACGGTTAAAGATAGTAAGCTGGGACACCAAAATATGGATCTACGATAAATTTCGCACAAGAATATGTTTGTTTCACATTTTTACGACCACTGGTTTCGGAGTTATTTACCTTCAAAATACTTTTTGTATGTTGTTATCGAAGAAAATTAATAATTACACGGACACGGTTAAAGATACTAGGCTGGGACACCAAAATATGGAATCTACGTTAAATTTCGCATAAGAGTATGTTTGTTTCACATTTTTACGACCACTGGTTTCGGAATTATTTACCTTCAAAATACTTTTTATACGAGGTGTGTTCAAAAACTATCGCGAATTTTGAATTTTCGCGGGTTACGTATATTCGAATTTCGATCTTTTTGTGGCTTTATGTTGGTACTCATGTCTCTCACTTATGTCGACAAGCTCGGCCATTTTGAATGTTCACTTAATTGTTGACAGCTGTTTTGCTTGCACGTGTTTTGGATCGTCTTCGATTTTTACCTATTCAAAAAAATGGAACAAAGAACCTGTATCAAATTTTGTGTGAAAAACGAAATTAAGTGCGCGGATGCATTCCGAATGTTGACTGTGGCATACGGAGAAGCTACCTTGGACCAAAGCAACGTTTATCGGTGGTACAAAATCTTCTCAGAAGGCCGAGAGAAGATTTTGTACCACCGATAAACGTTGCTTTGGTCCAAGGTAGCTTCTCCGTATGCCACAGTCAACATTCGGAATGCATCCGCGCACTTAATTTCGTTTTTCACACAAAATTTGATACAGGTTCTTTGTTCCATTTTTTTGAATAGGTAAAAATCGAAGACGATCCAAAACACGTGCAAGCAAAACAGCTGTCAACAATTAAGTGAACATTCAAAATGGCCGAGCTTGTCGACATAAGTGAGAGACATGAGTGCCAACATAAAGCCACAAAAAGATCGAAATTCGAATATACGTAACCCGCGAAAATTCAAAATTCGCGATAGTTTTTGAACACACCTCGTATGTTGTAATAAAAGAAAATTAATAATTACACGGACACGGTTAAAGATACAAGGCTGGAACACTAAAATATCGAATCTACGGTAAATTTCGTATAAGAATATGTTTGTTTGACATTTTTAGGACCACTGGTTCAGAAGTTATAAATTAATAAACATACTGTATAAGGAGTTACTCTTGAACCACTCAAACACGGTATAAATTAAATTTCACACGTATATAATTCCAAAATTTTCCGCACCCAAAATGAGGGCAGCACCTGTCGACTTACCTTTTTTTTCAAAGTGCAGTATGTGGCACACAAACACACGAACAAGAACATTCATACCAACCTACACGGTTAAAATATATCAAATGTAATTTTTGGAAATTTTTGGTACATTTCAAAAATTGATATAGGTAAGTACTTCACATTTCAATACTCAAAAGTGTAAACATTATGGCAAAAAATTCGATATTGCACATGTTTCACTCAAATGATGGAAAAAAGAAAAATTTTACTTTGTTTTGTGTAACTCTCAATAGAAAATTAACGCCTTTTGGGACATTTTCGGATACTTTCTTTCAAAAAGGTTAAAAATTTCCAAGATAAAAGTGTTGAATATATTTTAACAGTGTAGGTCGGTTAAAATATTCTTGTTCGTGAGTTTGTGTGTCACATATTGCAATTTTAAAAGGTAATTTGACAGGTGCTGCCCTCCTTTTAGGGGCGGAAATTTTAGAACTACATACCAGTATAACTTTTTTCAAAGTATGTTATCTTGAAATATTTTTACCGTGTTGGTGGGTTGAAATGTTCATGTTCGTTTGTTTGTGTGTCACGTACTGCACTTTGAAAAAAAAAAGATAAGTCGACAGATGCTGCCGTCTTTTTAAGGGCGGAAAATTTTGGAACTATATAGGGAACATAATATTTTAACCGAGTAGTTGCTAGTTGAAAATGTACAGAAAATATGAAAAATGAACTAAATTAAAAAAATACACAAAATTTCGTTGAAAAAACATGTAACTTTAATCGTCTATAACTCGAGAACTGAAGATGTAAAAAAATCATGCGTAACATAAAAAAAAGAGAATTTCATGCTGAATCCAAATTTTCAACGACCATTGTCCCATCTTTAACCGTGTAGGTGTGGTGCATGAAAATGTAAAAAATGAACTAAATTGAAAATACACAAAATTTCGATGAAAAAACATGTAACTTTAATCATCTGTAACTCCAGAACCGATGATGTAAAAAAATCATACCTAACATAAAAAGAAAGAGAATTTCATGCTGAATCCAAATTTTCAACGACCATTATCCTATCTTTAACCGTGTAGGTCTGGTGCATGAAAATGTAAAAAATGAACTAAATTGAAATACACAAAATTTCGATGAAAAAACATGTAACTTTAATCGTCTGTACCTCGAGAACCGATGATGTAAAAAAATCATGCGTAACATAAAAAGAAAGAGAATTTCATGCTGAATTCAAATTTTCAACGACCATTATACTATCTTTAACCGTGTAGGTGTGGTGCATGAAAATGTAAAAAATGAACTAAATTGAAAATACACAAAATTTCGATGATAAAACATGTAACTTTAATCGTCTGTAACTCGAGAACCGATGATGTAAAAAAATCATGCCTGACATAGAAAGAAAGAGAATTTCATGCTGAATTAAAATTTTCAACGACCATTGTCCCATCTTTAACCGTGTAGGTGTGGTGCATGAAAATGTAAAAAATGAACTAAATTGAAAATACACAAAATTTCGATGAAAAAACATGGAACTTTAATCGTCTGTAACTCGAGAACCGATGATGTAAAAAAATCATGCCTGACATAAAAAGAAAGAGAATTTCATGGTGAATTCAAATTTTCAACGACCATTATACTATCTTTAATCGTGTAGGTGTGGTGCATGAAAATGTAAAAAATGAACTAAATTGAAAATACACAAAATTTCGATGAAAAAACATGTAACTTTAATCATCTGTAACTCCAGAACCGATGATGTAAAAAAATCATACCTAACATAAAAAGAAAGAGAATTTCATGCTGAATCCAAATTTTCAACGACCATTATCCTATCTTTAACCGTGTAGGTCTGGTGCATGAAAATGTAAAAAATGAACTAAATTGAAAATACACAAAATTTCGATGAAAAAACATATAACTTTAATCGTCTGTAACTCGAGAACCGATGATGTAAAAAAATCATGCGTAACATAAAAAGAAAGAGAATTTCATGCTGAATTCAAATTTTCAACGACCATTATCCTATCTTTAACCGTGTAGGTGTGGTGCATAAAAATGTAAAAAATGAACTAAATTGAAAATACACAAAATTTCGATGAAAAAACATGTAACTTTAATCGTCTGTAACTCGAGAACCGATGATGTAAAAAAATAATGCGTAACATAAAAAGAAAGAGAATTTCATGCTGAATTCAAATTTTCAACGACCATTATCCTATCTTCAACCGTGTAGGTGTGGTGCATAAAAATGTAAAAAATGAACTAAATTGAAAATGCACAAAATTTCGATGAAAAAACATGTAACTTTAATTGTCTGTAACTCGAGAACTGAAAATGTAAAAAAATCATGCGTAACATAAAAAAAAAGAGAATTTCATGCTGAATCCAAATTTTCAACGACCATTATCCTATCTTTAACCGTGTAGGTGTGGTGCATGAAAATGTAAAAAATGAACTAAATTGAAAATACACAAAATTTCGATGAAAAAACATGTAACTTTAATCGTCTGTAATTCGAGAACCGATGATGTAAAAAAATCATGCGAAACATAAAAAGAAAGAGAATTTCATGGTGAATTCAAATTTTCAACGACCATTATCCTATCTTTAACCGTGTAGGTGTGGTGCATGAAAATGTAAAAAATGAACTAAATTGAAAATACACAAAATTTCGATGAAAAAACATGTAACTTTAATCGTCTGTAACTCGAGAACCGATGATGTAAAAAAATCATGCCTGACATAAAAAGAAAGAGAATTTCATGGTGAATTCAAATTTTCAACGACCATTATACTATCTTTAACCGTGTAGGTGTGGTGCATGAAAATGTAAAAAATGAACTAAATTGAAAATACACAAAATTTCGATGAAAAAACATGTAACTTTAATCATCTGTAACTCCAGAACCGATGATGTAAAAAAATCATACCTAACATAAAAAGAAAGAGAATTTCATGCTGAATCCAAATTTTCAACGACCATTATCCTATCTTTAACCGTGTAGGTCTGGTGCATGAAAATGTAAAAAATGAACTAAATTGAAAATACACAAAATTTCGATGAAAAAACATATAACTTTAATCGTCTGTAACTCGAGAACCGATGATGTAAAAAAATCATGCGTAACATAAAAAGAAAGAAAATTTCATGCTGAATTCAAATTTTCAACGACCATTATCCTATCTTTAACCGTGTAGGTGTGGTGCATAAAAATGTAAAAAATGAACTAAATTGAAAATACACAAAATTTCGATGAAAAAACATGTAACTTTAATCGTCTGTAACTCGAGAACCGATGATGTAAAAAAATCATGCGTAACATAAAAAGAAAGAGAATTTCATGCTGAATTCAAATTTTCAACGACCATTATCCTATCTTTAACCGTGTAGGTGTGGTGCATGAAAATGTAAAAAATGAACTAAATTGAAAATACATAAAATTTCGATGAAAAAACATGTAACTTTAATCGTCTGTAACTCGAGAACCGATGATGTAAAAAAATCATGCCTGACATAAAAAGAAAGAGAATTTCATGCTGAATCCAAATTTTCAACGACCATTATCCTATCTTTAACCGTGTAGGTGTGGTGCATGAAAATGTAAAAAATGAACTAAATTGAAAATACATAAAATTTCGATGAAAAAACATGTAACTTTAATCGTCTGTAACTCGAGAACCGATGATGTAAAAAAATCATGCGTAACATAAAAAGAAAGAGAATTTCATGCTGAATTCAAATTTTCAACGACCATTATCCTATCTTTAACCGTGTAGGTGTGGTGCATGAAAATGTAAAAAATGAACTAAATTGAAAATACATAAAATTTCGATGAAAAAACATGTAACTTTAATCGTCTGTAACTCGAGAACCGATGATGTAAAAAAATCATGCCTGACATAGAAAGAAAGAGAATTTCATGCTGAATTTAAATTTTCA
The DNA here is from genome assembly GCA_943142095.1 of Ophonus ardosiacus. NCBI lineage: Eukaryota > Metazoa > Arthropoda > Insecta > Coleoptera > Carabidae > Ophonus > Ophonus ardosiacus. The sequence continues at coordinate 4,192,567 of OW964837.1, forward strand.
ACGACCATTGTCCCATCTTTAACCGTGTAGGTGTGGTGAATGAAAATGTAAAAAATGAACTAAATTGAAAATACACAAAATTTCGATGAAAAAACATGTAACTTTAATCGTCTGTAACTCGAGAACCGATGATGTAAAAAAATCATGCGTAACATAAAAAGAAAGAGAATTTCATGCTGAATTCAAATTTTCAACGACCATTATCCTATCTTTAACCGTGTAGGTGTGGTGCATGAAAATGTAAAAAATGAACTAAATTGAAAATACATAAAATTTCGATGAAAAAACATGTAACTTTAATCATCTGTAACTCGAGAACCGATGATGTAAAAAAATCATGCCTGACATAGAAAGAAAGAGAATTTCATGCTGAATTTAAATTTTCAACGACCATTGTCCCATCTTTAACCGTGTAGGTGTGGTGAATGAAAATGTAAAAAATGAACTAAATTGAAAATACACAAAATTTCGATGAAAAAACATGTAACTTTAATCGTCTGTAACTCGAGAACCGATGATGTAAAAAAATCATGCGTAACATAAAAAGAAAGAGAATTTCATGCTGAATCCAAATTTTCAACGACCATTATCCTATCTTTAACCGTGTAGGTGTGGTGCATGAAAATGTAAAAAATGAACTAAATTGAAAATACATAAAATTTCGATGAAAAAACATGTAACTTTAATCGTCTGTAACTCGAGAACCGATGATGTAAAAAAATCATGCGTAACATAAAAAGAAAGAGAATTTCATGCTGAATTCAAATTTTCAACGACCATTATCCTATCTTTAACCGTGTAGGTGTGGTGCATGAAAATGTAAAAAATGAACTAAATTGAAAATACATAAAATTTCGATGAAAAAACATGTAACTTTAATCGTCTGTAACTCGAGAACCGATGATGTAAAAAAATCATGCCTGACATAGAAAGAAAGAGAATTTCATGCTGAATTTAAATTTTCAACGACCATTGTCCCATCTTTAACCGTGTAGGTGTGGTGAATGAAAATGTAAAAAATGAACTAAATTGAAAATACACAAAATTTCGATGAAAAAACATGTAACTTTAATCGTCTGTAACTCGAGAACCGATGATGTAAAAAAATCATGCGTAACATAAAAAGAAAGAGAATTTCATGCTGAATTTAAATTTTCAACGACCATTGTCCCATCTTTAACCGTGTAGGTGTGGTGAATGAAAATGTAAAAAATGAACTAAATTGAAAATACACAAAATTTCGATGAAAAAACATGTAACTTTAATCGTCTGTAACTCGAGAACCGATGATGTAAAAAAATCATGCGTAACATAAAAAGAAAGAGAATTTCATGCTGAATTCAAATTTTCAACGACCATTGTCCCATCTTTAACCGTGTAGGTGTGGTGAATGAAAATGTAAAAAATGAACTAAATTGAAAATACACAAAATTTCGATGAAAAAACATGTAACTTTAATCGTCTGTAACTCGAGAACCGATGATGTAAAAAAATCATGCGTAACATAAAAAGAAAGAGAATTTCATGCTGAATTCAAATTTTCAACGACCATTATCCTATCTTTAACCGTGTAGGTGTGGTGCATGAAAATGTAAAAAATGAACTAAATTGAAAATACATAAAATTTCGATGAAAAAACATGTAACTTTAATCGTCTGTAACTCGAGAACCGATGATGTAAAAAAATCATGCCTGACATAAAAAGAAAGAGAATTTCATGCTGAATCCAAATTTTCAACGACCATTATCCTATCTTTAACCGTGTAGGTGTGGTGCATGAAAATGTAAAAAATGAACTAAATTGAAAATACATAAAATTTCGATGAAAAAACATGTAACTTTAATCGTCTGTAACTCGAGAACCGATGATGTAAAAAAATCATGCGTAACATAAAAAGAAAGAGAATTTCATGCTGAATTCAAATTTTCAACGACCATTATCCTATCTTTAACCGTGTAGGTGTGGTGCATGAAAATGTAAAAAAATGAACTAAATTGAAAATACATAAAATTTCGATGAAAAAACATGTAACTTTAATCGTCTGTAACTCGAGAACCGATGATGTAAAAAAATCATGCCTGACATAGAAAGAAAGAGAATTTCATGCTGAATTTAAATTTTCAACGACCATTGTCCCATCTTTAACCGTGTAGGTGTGGTGAATGAAAATGTAAAAAATGAACTAAATTGAAAATACACAAAATTTCGATGAAAAAACATGTAACTTTAATCGTCTGTAACTCGAGAACCGATGATGTAAAAAAATCATGCGTAACATAAAAAGAAAGAGAATTTCATGCTGAATTCAAATTTTCAACGACCATTATCCTATCTTTAACCGTGTAGGTGTGGTGCATGAAAATGTAAAAAATGAACTAAATTGAAAATACATAAAATTTCGATGAAAAAACATGTAACTTTAATCGTCTGTAACTCGAGAACCGATGATGTAAAAAAATCATGCGTAACATAAAAAGAAAGAGAATTTCATGCTGAATTCAAATTTTCAACGACCATTATCCTATCTTTAACCGTGTAGGTGTGGTGCATGAAAATGTAAAAAATGAACTAAATTGAAAATACACAAAATTTCGATGAAAAAACATGTAACTTTAATCGTCTGTAATTCGAGAACCGATGATGTAAAAAAATCATGCGAAACATAAAAAGAAAGAGAATTTCATGGTGAATTCAAATTTTCAACGACCATTATCCTATCTTTAACCGTGTAGGTGTGGTGCATGAAAATGTAAAAAATGAACTAAATTGAAAATACACAAAATTTCGATGAAAAAACATGTAACTTTAATCGTCTGTAACTCGAGAACCGATGATGTAAAAAAATCATGCCTGACATAAAAAGAAAGAGAATTTCATGGTGAATTCAAATTTTCAACGACCATTATACTATCTTTAACCGTGTAGGTGTGGTGCATGAAAATGTAAAAAATGAACTAAATTGAAAATACACAAAATTTCGATGAAAAAACATGTAACTTTAATCATCTGTAACTCCAGAACCGATGATGTAAAAAAATCATACCTAACATAAAAAGAAAGAGAATTTCATGCTGAATCCAAATTTTCAACGACCATTATCCTATCTTTAACCGTGTAGGTCTGGTGCATGAAAATGTAAAAAATGAACTAAATTGAAAATACACAAAATTTCGATGAAAAAACATATAACTTTAATCGTCTGTAACTCGAGAACCGATGATGTAAAAAAATCATGCGTAACATAAAAAGAAAGAGAATTTCATGCTGAATTCAAATTTTCAACGACCATTATCCTATCTTTAACCGTGTAGGTGTGGTGCATAAAAATGTAAAAAATGAACTAAATTGAAAATACACAAAATTTCGATGAAAAAACATGTAACTTTAATCGTCTGTAACTCGAGAACCGATGATGTAAAAAAATCATGCGTAACATAAAAAGAAAGAGAATTTCATGCTGAATTCAAATTTTCAACGACCATTATCCTATCTTTAACCGTGTAGGTGTGGTGCATGAAAATGTAAAAAATGAACTAAATTGAAAATACACAAAATTTCGATGAAAAAACATGTAACTTTAATCGTCTGTAACTCGAGAACCGATGATGTAAAAAAATCATGCGTAACATAAAAAGAAAGAGAATTTCATGCTGAATTCAAATTTTCAACGACCATTATCCTATCTTTAACCGTGTAGGTGTGGTGCATGAAAATGTAAAAAATGAACTAAATTGAAAATACATAAAATTTCGATGAAAAAACATGTAACTTTAATCGTCTGTAACTCGAGAACCGATGATGTAAAAAAATCATGCCTGACATAGAAAGAAAGAGAATTTCATGCTGAATTTAAATTTTCAACGACCATTGTCCCATCTTTAACCGTGTAGGTGTGGTGCATGAAAATGTAAAAAATGAACTAAATTGAAAATACACAAAATTTCGATGAAAAAACATGTAACTTTAATCGTCTGTAACTCGAGAACCGATGATGTAAAAAATCATGCATGACATGGAAAGAAAGAGAATTTCATGCTGAATCCAAATTTGCATCAACCATTGTTCTATCTTTAACCGTATATGTGTGGTGCATGAAAATAGTTATTTGGGTATATTATTGTTTGTATCTCATGAACCTACCTACATTCTACATCATTTTCTTCGACATTCTTAAAGCAAATTGCATATACATTGTAAATCTTTAGTACATACCTTTACTTATAACCCTGTAAAAGTGATACACGAAAATATATACAGGACAGATAAGGAAAATGCATTTATTTGTATTAAAATATATCTTTCACAGTTTTACAGTCTTAAATTAGCTTTGTTCGACAATAGGGGTTGGTGAAGTTGGTTTTGCTGGTCCGGTCTGTGTGATAGGTACCACCCTTTCACCCCCAGTATTCTGAATTTGCTTCTTAGGGGCGGTAATCGTCAAAATTCCGTCCGAAGATAAGGATGAGACTACGTCATTCACATCATGCTCTCGGGGCAAACGTAACGGCGGACGAAATAGCGGGAGACGTAACCGTGTTCGTCTTGTTTCTCTTCGTGCTTTTCTTCGACTACAATGCAGTTCTGATTCGTCTTGACAGTGATTTCATTTGGCGAAAATTATTGAACATCCAGAATTACCTACGGAAGTTTTATTAGAAAATTAGTGTAATTTTTTTATTCAAATTTTGGTCATTTTCCAAGGTGTGTAATTTATAAATTGGTGCTTGTAAAAAATTAATTTTGTTGCATAAGATGCAAAATTTAATGTAGTTTTCAAATTTTTATCAATCATTCATGTATTTTTAACCGTATAGGAATGGTGCATAAAAATATGAGGAATGAACCGAATTGAAAATACATAAAATTCCAGTGAAAAATCATGTAACTTCAAGCGACTGTAACTCGAGATCCGATGATTTAAAAAAAATCATGCATTATATGGGAAGAAAGAGAATTTCATGTTGAAAACGAATTTTCATTCCTCGTTATTCTATCTATAACCGTGTATGAGAAATATAAGAAATTGAAAATACACAAAATTTTGATGAAAAATCATGCAATTTCAAACGGATGTAATTTGATATTTGATAATGGAATAAAATAATGCTGTCATGAGAAGAGAATTTTATGTTGAATCCAAATTTTCATCGCCCGTTTTTCTATCTTTAACCGTGTAGGAGTGGTCTATGTATTTTCCACAAATCCCTTACAGAGAGTTCCTTGGAAAAGCTTCTATATATCCAGTAAAATTTTAACACAAACGTAACTATTTCCTACAAATTCCATACCGAAAATTCCTAGAAAAAGTTTCTATATATCCAATAAATTTATATCACGAACATATACTATGTAATTTGCACTTGACATTGACAACTGTCAATTAGAATATTTGAATATATCAGCTGTTTCCATGATTTTAGCAAAGCTGGCTGATTTATGAAAGTTAATTTCTTCATAATTCATTAACTCTATATGAATATTAAGGAAAATGTCTAATCAAACCGTATAAAAAATCAAATGTTATCCATATTTATAATAACATAAAATCTCAAAATGTAATATTACATTGTGTATTCTTATTTTTTCTTAATTTGTAACAATGGTCAAAGACGTTGGTAATTTGATTTTGCGAATCCATTAAATATCAATTTTGAAATACGAAATGCATACAGAGATTTGCAAATTTAAATTTTTTGCAGTCCGACCTTAAGCGCCAGATAGTGCTACCCCCAGGTGTTCAAATTTGCAAGCATAATTCATTATACTGTGTATTCAGTACTACTGAAAAGATTTTATATATCCAGTAAAATTGTAACACGAACATAATATATTTTTTTTCAAATTCCACACAGAAAGTTCATTGGAAAATATTCTATAAATCCAATAAAATTATCACATGAATATACATTATGTATACTCATATATAAATACAATATTACTACCAAGTTTACATCTCTGCCCATTTTTGAATTATTGCCCCAAAAGTCAATATTTAGATAAAAACTTAAAAAATTTCAAAAATCTAATTTTGTATGTATCTAGATACTTCTCAATGCACTGATTTTAAATTTTGAAACCGCAGGGCGATATCTCTTTTTGTTCTCGAGATATTTAGATTCAAAGTTTTGCTCAAAACTGCCCATTTTTTGGGTATTAACCCAAAAATGGGTCGAGATATGAATTTGGCGACAACGCCATTCGATTCTACGGGCAAAATTACATTAGTACACCAATTTTCAGAATTTTTGAACTACGCATACAATCTCTAAAGCAAAATAACTGAATATGGCAAAAAATCGCAAAAATCTAAGGTGTACCCCTTAGGTTTTTTCAGATTTTGGCAATTTTCAAGGGTTTTCAAGCTTTTATTCATAAAAAATGAACCGGTTAGAAAAAAATTTAGAAAATTGGTACACTTATATAATTGTGCCCGTAGAATCGAAAGATCGTGTCGCCAAATTTAAATCTTAACCCATTTTTGGGTTACTACCCAAAAATGGGCAGTTTGGAGCAAAACTTTGAATCTAAATATCTCAAGAACGAAAAGAGATATCAACTTGCGGTTTCAAAATTTGTAATTTTCAAGTTTTTATTTAAATGTGGGGTATATTGATTTTTGGGTCAATAATTCAAAAATGGGTAGACATATAAACTTGCTAGTAATATTATTTGATTGAGAAGAGAATGTTACGTATGTGTAAGCATTTTTGAGTATTTGAATAACTGTGTGAATTTTTAGAAATAAAAGTATTGAAATGAAAATGGATAAATGCTATAAAAAAAGTTCCTTGGAAAAATTTTCAGGATCGTATTTCTAATATTTCAACCCCAATTGTTATTTATTTAAAACCAGACATACAAATAATGAAAATATACTACTTACTTTTGTTGTAATCCCAAAGTGGTTCCCAGGGTGGTTCCTAGAGTGGGGATTGGTGGTGATAGTCCCCACTTTCAAGGTCATTTCATCCAACGCAAATTTGGCACTTAACACCACTTTCGTAATCAATTTACACTGGGCTTTAATTAGTTTCAAGGTCATTTCATCGGACAGCACTTTTGGCACTTTTACTGCACTACGGATTCGGATTTAGGGATATCGCGACCACGAGCACTGAGCAACAACCCTTAATGGCGGGGTGCGCTGCTTTTTACGCATTTAGATCTGCAACCCTCACCTTTTCGCAACCCGGCTTGGGACGGGCTTTGGCTAGGCTTATTGCAGATCCATCTGCGCAAAAATTGGGTACACAAATAAAAACACATATATAAATATAAATAACAATGCTTTATTTAGTTTAATTACAATATATTTATTTATTTTGCAATACAATATATTATTATTATTTCATTTTGAAGTTCTTCCTGTGAACAAAAGAAAACATAAAACATAAATGATTAATGATTTGTGGAGTTGTTGGTTCCCACCCCTCAATTTGAGGGATGGGTTAAGCTCTGCCACCACGTCAAGGTCCCTCCACTCGGCAGAGGGCGCCCGTTGCAGCTTAATATGATTTTATTTACTAAATTAATGAAATCATATTTAAAATTATTTAATATTTAATTAATAATCAAATATTAAACTGCAACGCTGAAAAGCAAGCAAACAATTAGACTAACACTAAAGCCAACATACATCACACACACATGCACTCTGAGGGCCCTCAGACACACACCATTCATCCAAGGCAGGCAGCCCCTGTGCTGCCTGCGCTGCCGCTGGACCCGAAGCTCTGGAACCGTGGCATGACGCGGAGCCCTGAAAAAAAACTAGCAAGTCAGTAACAATGTCAATAACAATTAAACTTATTCTAATAGACTTTAATTATTATCAAAAGACTTTAATAAACTTTAATCATTATCAAAAGAATTTAAAAACCTTCAAATTATTTCAAAATCATTATTGAAAGTCATTCAAACTTTTCAATAATGCCCATTGTTGAATTTTCAATGAAGAAAATTCTTCAAGTCAATATCAATTGTTAAAATTTTATAAAAGAAAATCTCAAGAAAAAAAGTGTAAAAGAAAATTATTCTCACCGCTATTGGCATGGGGCTGGACTTCTGGAGCGGAGGCCCGTTGGGGCGAAACCCTCGGTCCCAACTCCGTACTCGTAGTGGAATAAACCTAAACAGAAAAACAAAAATATTCATAGTTTTTCATAATATAAAGTTTTAAATTATATTTCATTACGTAATATTTCCAATAAGAAAATTAAATATTTTAAAGCAATTTAGAGCTGCTACATTCACAAAATGGGTGTGAATGTAATTTTTATTTATATTAATAAATACTTGGAAGATTTTTTTACCTGGCCAAGCTACGTTTCTTGCTAGCTTGGATGCGTCATGCCACCTCTTCAACCCACTTTCCGCCGCTGCCTGGTGGACGGCTGCTAGGCTCTTCTTCTTCACGAACCACCCCCTGTTTCGGAAGTAAGTCTTACTACGCTCCCTACTTAGGGGGGTGGAACGTGCACTAGGGCCCTCTAGGTAGGCAGGTTTACAATTCCCCCTTCTTATCGGCGCTACTCCGCGTACCCGCTGCCCATCCACCCGTCTACAGCAACCTGGCCAGGCTTCGTATAACTGTAGGGGGTGGACTTCTCACGTATTTTAACACACCTTTCGTCGCCGCTCACGGCACTTCGTGTTACGAAACGACTACTTGGTGCCCTCTGACAATTTATTTTTTACGTTCGCCGTCGGGTTGATCAGTCCCGACAACTACTAGTAAGTTTCGCCACAAACCCAACAACAGCTACACGACTAACATATATTAGCAGCGATTTATATTTTAGCTTTAGCTGAATGGGTCTATGATGCAGCTGTGCTACAGACTTTCGTTTAAAACGAGGCCTTATGTAGCTTTAATTAACCGCCCTAACTGTCCCGGTTTGTCACCCGACGCCCCGGTCAGTCCATAAACGGTTAGCCCTTAATAACCACCCTAACTGAACCAGTCCGTCTCACTAGACTCATCGGTCAGTCCATAAATGGTTATGCCCTTTAACCACCCTAACTGCGCCAGTCCGTCTCACTAGACTCATCGGCCAGTCCATAAATGGTTATAATTGTCAGAGGATGAGTGGGCCGCCCTCACTAGGGCTACGAATACGTTTTTCGGCTTCCGGAGGGAATATACTGAACCTACAAAGAGGGTTATCCTAGTGCTCTATCTGCTTGGCTCATCTGGTGTCTCCCACGTTGGTGGGCCCTGGGTCGTACACTCATTCTACTCTCTCACAACAACATGAACCGAACGTGAAGAAAGTCGGCAATGAAATGAGCCGAGCGAAGCATTGTTCGTTCAATTATAATGAATAAACGCGTGAGTTGTTACGTTCCCTCGCTTGTTAATTGAATTAAAATCACGTAATTTCTATACAAAATAATAAAAATAAATTTATATTTTTTTTAATAAATTGAAGGTCGATGTTTATAAAACATTTTATGAATATTAAAATACACAAATAATATGTAGAGCAAATATGTTTACCCTCTTTTTTTGTGTAAGGGAGTTTTTATTTTTATAATTTTATGAGGATATACCCCACGAAAATATATTAAAACTTAATGCCCTATAAAATCAAAATTCAAGCAATGTATACATTTTACAACCCTAACATCCTGCTTTATTTTGTAATAAGATCATAATTTATTTTTAATCGAGTATGTGCATTGTATCCTTCAATCTTACAAGGATGTTATAGGACTTCTAATCTTTTAAAAAATCCTTTCTTTACTAGGACACAGAGTTTCTTTGTGTAAGAAACCCTTCGTATTTCATAGACCTGACATTGAATTCAGCAAATCATTTTCTACATGTATATATCTCTGATAATAAAAGAGATATCGATCTGACCGTTTCAAATTTGAATTCAGCACATCATTTTCTATATGTATACATATTTTCAGTAATTTTGAATCGCTGAAACAAGTTTCAGATATGGACAATTGGAGTGAAAGAGTAAAAATTGTTTATGAATTAAACTTTTGTAAATATCTCTGATAATAAAAGAGATATCGACCTGACCGTTTCAAATTTGAATTTAGCACATCATTTTTTATATGTATACATATTTTCAGTAATTTTGAATAGCTGAAACAATTTTCAGATATGGACAATTGGAGTGAAAGAATAAAAATTGTTTACGAATTAAACTTTTGTAAATATCTCTGATAATAAAAGAGATATCGACTTGAACGTTTCGAATTTCGATTCAGCATACAATTTTACATATGTACACTCATTTTCAATAAATTTGAATAGCTGAAATAGTTTTCCAATATACACGATTTAAGTGACAACAGAATTTTTTAGTTAATAAATATAAACATTCATATCTCTGAAACTAAAAGAGATATCGACCTGACCGTTTCAAATTTGAATTCAGCACATCATTTTCTATATGTATACATATTTTCAGTAATTTTGAATCGTTGAAACAATTTTCAGATATGGACAATTGGAGTGAAAGAATAAAAATTGTTTAAGAATTAAACTTTTGTAAATATCTCTGATAATAAAGAAGATATCGACTTGAACGTTCCAAATTTGGATTCAGCAAACAAGTTTACATATGTACACTCATTTTCAATAAATTTGAATAGCTGAAATAGTTTTCCAATATACACGATTTAAGTGACAACAGAATTTTTTAATTAATAAATACAAACATTCATATCTCTGAAACTAAAAGAGATATCGACCTGACCGTTTCAAATTTGAATTCAGCACATCATTTTCTATATGTATACATATTTTCAGTAATTTTGAATCGCTGAAACAATTTTCAGATATGGACAATTGGAGTGAAAGAATAAAAACTGTTTACGAATTAAACTTTTGTAAATATCTCTGATAATAAAAGAGATATCGACTTGAACGTTTCAAATTTGGATTCAGCAAACAATTTTACATATGTACACTCATTTTCAATAAATTTGAATAGCTGAAATAGTTTTCCAATATACACGATTTAAGTGACAACAGAATTTTTTAATTAATAAATACAAACATTCATATCTCTGAAACTAAAAGAGATATCGACCTGACCGTTTCAAATTTGAATTCAGCACATCATTTTCTATATGTATACATATTTTCAGTAATTTTGAATCGTTGAAACAATTTTCAGATATGGACAATTGGAGTGAAAGAATAAAAATTGTTTACGAATTAAACTTTTGTAAATATCTCTGATAATAAAGGAGATATCGACTTGAACGTTTCAAATTTGGATTCAGCAAACAATTTTACATATGTACACTCATTTTCAATAAATTTGAATAGCTGAAATAGTTTTCCAATATACACGATTTAAGTGACAACAGAATTTTTTAATTAATAAATACAAACATTCATATCTCTGAAACTAAAAGAGATATCGACCTGACCGTTTCAAATTTGAATTCAGCACATCATTTTCTATATGTATACATATTTTCAGTAATTTTGAATCGTTGAAACAATTTTCAGATATGGACAATTGGAGTGAAAGAATAAAAATTGTTTACGAATTAAACTTTTGTAAATATCTCTGATAATAAAGAAGATATCGACTTGAACGTTCCAAATTTGGATTCAGCAAACCATTTTACATATGTACACTCATTTTCAATAAATATGAATAGCTGAAATAGTTTTCCAATATACACGATTTAAGTGACAACAGAAATTTTTAATTAATAAATACAAACATTCATATCTCTGAAACTAAAAGAGATATCGACCTGACCGTTTCAAATTTGAATTCAGCACATCATTTTCTATATGTATACATATTTTCAGTAATTTTGAATAGCTGAAACAATTTTCAGATATGGACAATTGGAGTGAAAGAATAAAAATTGTTTACGAATTAAACTTTTGTAAATATCTCTGATAATAAAGGAGATATCGACTTGAACGTTTCAAATTTGGATTCAGCAAACAATTTTACATATGTACACTCATTTTCAATAAATTTGAATAGCTGAAATAGTTTGCCAATATACACGATTTAAGTGACAACAGAATTTTTTAATTAATAAATACAAACATTCATATCTCTGAAACTAAAAGAGATATCGACCTGACCGTTTCAAATTTGAATTCAGCACATCATTTTCTATATGTATACATATTTTCAGTAATTTTGAATCGCTGAAACAATTTTCAGATATGGACAATTGGAGTGAAAGAATAAAAATTGTTTACGAATTAAACTTTTGTAAATATCTCTGATAATAAAGAAGATATCGACTTGAACGTTCCAAATTTGGATTCAGCAAACCATTTTACATATGTACACTCATTTTCAATAAATATGAATAGCTGAAATAGTTTTCCAATATACACGATTTAAGTGACAACAGAAATTTTTAATTAATAAATACAAACATTCATATCTCTGAAACTAAAAGAGATATCGACCTGACCGTTTCAAATTTGAATTCAGCACATCATTTTCTATATGTATACATATTTTCAGTAATTTTGAATAGCTGAAACAATTTTCAGATATGGACAATTGGAGTGAAAGAATAAAAATTGTTTACGAATTAAACTTTTGTAAATATCTCTGATAATAAAGGAGATATCGACTTGAACGTTTCAAATTTGGATTCAGCAAACAATTTTACATTTGTACACTCATTTTCAATAAATTTGAATATCTGAAATAGTTTTCCAATATACACGATTTAAGTGACAACAGAATTTTTTTGTTAATAAATATAAACATTCATATCTCTGAAATTAAAAGAGATATCGACCCGACCGTTTCAAATTTGAATTCAGCACATCATTTTCTATATGTATACATATTTTCAGTAATTTTGAATCACTGAAACAATTTTCAGATATGGACAATTGGAGTGAAAGAGTAAAAATTGTTTATGAATTAAACTTTTGTAAATATCTCTGATAATAAAAGAGATATCGACCTGAGCGTTTCAAATTTAATTTCAGTACATCATTTTCTATATGTATACATATTTTCAGTAATTTTGAATAGCTGAAACAATTTTCAGATATGGACAATTGGAGTGAAAGAATAAAAATTGTTTATGAAATAAACTTTTGTAAATATCTCTGATAATAAAAGAGATATCGACTTGAACGTTTCGAATTTCGATTCAGCATACAATTTTACATATGTACACTCATTTTCAATAAATTTGAATATCTGAAATAGTTTTCCAATATACACGATTTAAGTGACAACAGAATTTTTTTGTTAATAAATATAAACATTCATATCTCTGAAATTAAAAGAGATATCGACCCGACCGTTTCAAATTTGAATTTAGCACATCATTTTCTATACGTATACATATTTTCAGTAATTTTGAATCACTGAAACAATTTTCAGATATGGACAATTGGAGTGAAAAAGTAAAAATTGTTTATGAATTAAACTTTTGTAAATATCTCTGATAATAAAAGAGATATCGACCTGAGCGTTTCAAATTTAATTTCAGTACATCATTTTCTATATGCATACATATTTTCAGTAATTTTGAATCGCTGAAACAATTTTCAGATATGGACAATTGGAGTGAAAGAATAAAAATTGTTTATGAATTAAACTTTTGTAAATATCTCTGATAATAAAAGAGATATCGACTTGAACGTTTCGAATTTCGATTCAGCATACAATTTTACATATGTACACTGATTTTCAATAAATTTGAATAGCTGAAATAGTTTTCCAATATACACGATTTAAGTGACAACAGAATTTTTTAGTTAATAAATATAAACATTCATATCTCTGAAACTAAAAGAGATATCGACCTCACCGTTTCAAATTTGAATTCAGCACATCATTTTCTATATGTATACATATTTTCAGTAATTTTGAATCGCTGAAACAATTTTCAGATATGGACAATTGGAGTGAAAGAATAAAAATTGTTTACGAATTAAACTTTTGTAAATATCTCTGATAATAAAGAAGATATCGACTTGAACGTTCCAAATTTGGATTCAGCAAACAATTTTACATATGTACACTCATTTTCAATAAATTTGAATAGCTGAAATAGTTTTCCAATATACACGATTTAAGTGACAATAGAATTTTTTAATTAATAAATACAAACATTCATATCTCTGAAACTGAAAGAGATATCGACCTGACCGTTTCAAATTTGAATTCAGCACATCATTTTCTATATGTATACATATTTTCAGTAATTTTGAATAGCTGAAACAATTTTCAGATATGGACAATTGGAGTGAAAGAATAAAAATTGTTTACGAATTAAACTTTTGTAAATATCTCTGATAATAAAGGAGATATCGACTTGAACGTTTCAAATTTGGATTCAGCAAACCATTTTACATATGTACACTCATTTTCAATAAATTTGAATAGCTGAAATAGTTTTCCAATAACGATTTAAGTGACAACAGAATTTTTTAGTTAATAAATATAAACATTCATATCTCTGAAACTAAAAGAGATATCGACCTGACCGTTTCAAATTTGAATTCAGCACATCATTTTCTATATGTATACATATTTTCAGTAATTTTGAATCGCTGAAACAATTTTGAAATTTTAACCGTGGGTGGAGGAAAGATAAGAAATTATTATGACATACGGTGAAATGTTGCCAAATTTACTGGAAAGGCGAAAAAAATCCACACTTCGTGTAGCTTACAAAAGGCTCAAATATGGGACCAATTCTACCTATAAAACTTTGGATCCAACCGACATAAAGCGCTCATCCAGCGATTCCACTTTGAATATTTATACTTTCATTTATAATCAATTACATGTTATCTATTAATAGAATTCACTAAATTAAATCAGTATTGATGTCCTAGTTAATCAGAGATAAAATTAATTAGGAGAGTCGTCCTTTGTTTATACGCACCAGTACCGTAATATGCAAATTCCGCTTTCCTGTTTCGTTTTCAAGTTCGAGTGTCAACTGTTACCTGGACTCAATAAATAATACATTAAATTTCATTCATCGTTTTCGTTTGATTTTCGTGTAATTATGCACGGTGTAACAGAATTAAGTACATTAAATTTTTACCTCCCGCTACTCTTGGTAAGAGAGGTATAGGGATCGTGCTAAAAATCGCATATCAAGATTTTAGTAAATGACTACGTTTAAAGATCCCTAAAATCCGATTTTAACATTTTCATGATGATGTTTGTGTGTGTGTGTGTGTGTGTGTGTGTGTGTGTGTGTGTGTGTGTGTCACACCCTTACGGACAACTTAGACCAAGTACAGTCAAGGTTTTTGGTTTTAACTTAGCTCTCAAGTCTAAACTGTACTTACACATAAATAAATATATCATCACGGCATATTACCCATTACTGGGTGTGCCAGTATCTACAACACATGTAGACATCGGTAATGATGACGATATATTTTATCGTGCGGGCGCTTACCAGGCGTCACCTGACGGGCACTCATAGCTGGTGTGGAGAGTGCACCACAGGGGGGGGGGGGGGGTCACTTTTGTGCCATTTAAAATGGCACGTCTATTTCATAATTTACACTTTTTATATTTTTTGATATTTTTATATTTATACATACATCGTTGACGACTGTTAAATATTATGCTCAACATTTACATTTTTATTTATTGACTTTTCGATGTTAATTTATTAATTAATTCATTTATTTGGAGCTTTATACATTTTCACACTTTTACAACGTTTATCTCCTGAAGAAGACCCATATGGGGTCGAATCGAAACTATCGAGACTGAATAAACTATAGTGGCTGAAATCCAGAAACTGTTCTTTACATCAAAAGTAATGATGTTTTATTGATTGCTCAATAAATATATTTCGTTGCAAAATTTATTTCCCATGTCATATTGTAAATAGACATCTACCTGCTCCTCTTTTCTGTGTCAAAATTTTAATTACGGTTGCTTAAGTATGCTGGGAAAAATTAATTCGCCTTTTACTGCGATTATATTCATATTGAAGGTTAAAAAATGAATAATATTAATAAACATCAAAAGACAAAAACTCTTGCTACATCACAGAAGTGCATTTTCAATATTAAATGATTTTATGATTTATAAAACATGAGTTTCTTTGTATTCAAAACGTTACATTGTTAATTATTAATAAAAAAAATAAATTTATGTATCTTAATTTTTTCAGAATATCTTATTAAAAATATTATTTCATAATACTAGAAAAAATTGTTCGCAGAGATTTGCTCAAAACAGCTATAGACACGTGTTTCGCTCTTCTTAGAGCTCATCAGTACAGCATAGTTAGTTAATAGGTGGACATTAACTAGAAATAGTAAAAAACCAACAACTTGTAAAAGCACTAGTACCTTTAGGTCTTTCGTCGAAAAATTCGTTGGTGAGTTTTTAATGAATAAGCACGTTTGATGGTCCCTAGAACCTAGAATACCTACTAATTTACTATTTTTAAGATGATGTATGTATGTATGTATGTATGTGTGCGTGTGTGTATGCGTGTGTGTTTGTGTCCGTGTGTGATAAATCCATTACTACAATTCTAAAAATTATAATTCTTTCGTATTCCTCTTCTTTACATCCATATGAAGAGCTGATTCAATTTTGATTATAATTGATCCACCGGAAGTACCCTTATTTGAAGTTTCTGTTTTCTTAAAAAAAAAAAAAAACGCAGTTAATAGTATATTATGTGGCAAGTGTGTGAAGCTGTGTGTGTTGCAAACCACCCGAATGTAAAATAGGCTTCACACACGTGTTACATACTATACTTTTTCTACGACCTTGCAATAAAATATATTTTTTCTTCACATTGTCATTCTTTAAACGTAAAGCCTCTGTATTATCGACTTGTGTAACCATTGTTACCAACATTACGGGTGTTTAACAGCTTTGTTTTATTAAAATACAATTCAGTTTGTAATATTTAAAATAATGAACGGTGCGTGAAATGTTACTTCACGCACACATAAAAATTGATACGTGAAGTACTCACTTCACGCATGGGAGTAGAAAAATATTATTTTTTGACATTTTATCTTTTGTAAATATTAAAGAAAATGCTCTTCTCTATACGGTTAACGAACTTATAGCGGCTGTTGAAAGGTACTTTGCGGACAAACCAAAGGAATATTATTATAATGGATTAAAGATGTTATTGAAGGATGTAATACTTGTATTCAAAAGCACGGGGCCTACATTAAAAAATAAATTATTGTTGCTGTTCTATTCTTTTCTTTTCATGCCTAGTCCGGGAATATAAAAACGATCCCTTAAAATTCTCAGTGTGTACATACTTTGCCATTTTTGATATCTCTCTATACACTACATATTTATATATTCACAAATTACTTCATTCACATAATATCATTTGATTTGATTTGATCCCATCCCAACCCTTCCCCTTCTAGAGTTCTCAGTTCGATGCCCGCTATCTCCCACAAACATTTCATCCAGCCATCAGTTCGCGAACAACTGCCGGCGCGAATGTTTCGCTAGCAACTGTTTACATCCTCCTGTTGCTATAGTAACGTGCGAACGCGACGGGACGAAACGATCACTCCTGCCCACAACTTTCTGTGATGCTGCGATAATGTAGTAGCGAAGTGCTCAACTATCTGTGATACACCGCACCAAAATAGAGTGAAGTGGTTAAATGGCAAAGGAAGGAACGAAAAGAGAGTGATGGTCTGCAAACAGGGGATGATACTAACTTGGGTGGCGATTGTTGGTTTTGTTGGAGCTGTCAAGGTAGGCCATGAATTTCAGGAAATTATTACTGATGTTACAATGAAATGATGTCATATAGATCAAAAACTATTCTCATTGAATTGTTTTGTGCGTGATACATATTTTATTTATATGTTAATGTTAACTTTTTATGGATATACTGAAATATTCCTGTTGAAAATATTATTTGATTGCGAACATTTACAATAAATGGATGGAACTTTAAGGGTTGATTTTACCCTAGATTTTACTAATAAACATGCTGTAGTTCAGTTAAGAAATAAGTAGTTTTTCAGATTTATTTGACAACGAACAGACTTTTGTTTTTGTTATAAACAAAATTGAATTTTCTCAAATTTCATTTCGACAATTTTGAGTTTTACCTATTTTTTACCTCTCGCTAAGAGAGGTATTGGATTCATGCTAAAAATCGCATATCCAGATTTTAGTGAATAAGCACGATTTAAGATGTGTGTGTGTGTGTGTGTGTGTGTATGTATGTGTGTTTGTGTATATGTATATATGTGTGTGTGTGTATGTGGGAGGGACGATTCCTCAAAAACTATAAAACTAAAGACCAAATTAACTACGTATTCCTTAATCTGACATTAATGGGAAAGCTGAAAAGGTTTTGGTAGCAATTGGTCAACAGGAAGTGATAGTTTCTTAAATAAAATCTCCGAGCTATAATGAAACGTCAAACCAAATTATAACCTACAATATAAACAATTTAAACAGGCAACATGAAAAGTTTTTATTACAAATCGATTTTTTATATTCTTTAATGAAAAATGAAAATGAATTTTGTGATATTTATATGGAAAGCACGGAGATACACAAAATAAAACTCAAATGACATAACTAATAAACAAACAATAAACTTTTGTTTTCCGCTTTCATAGCAACACTGGATGTACGAGGACAAATTCTTTTCGATAAAATTTTTCTAACACTCATAATTTGAAAATTTTCGACCGTGCATAAAGTTTTGTATGTACCACGAGCGTAACTTGCTTTTATGGCCTTTGACGTGTTTTTATCCCTCGGCTTACGCCTCGGGCTCAAAATCCTGCGGCAGGTCATAAAAACCTCCTTACGCTCTTAATACATAAATAACTATTAAAGCCCGATTCACAAAAAGGTTTAAGCTAATCCTCATTTTTGGATTAGCGAATTCTACTCTAATTTTGACAGTTTATATCTTAAAATGTAGTCTAATCTATTCCTAGTATCTACCTTTATTGAAAATAATTAAATTTTAAATGCCGGAATAGAAATTCACTAATCCAAAAATGAGGATTAGCTTAAACTTAAATATTATTTTTTGGATATTTATGTTATTATAATTATTAAAGAATATTTAATTATCTATCCAATACAGTGAATACTTTTATTATATCTTCTATAGATTTAGAAACAGAGAGTTATATAAAATAATCCATTGTAAAATAAAACAAAAAACCAGTTGAAAAATTAAAATGTTTGTATTTGACATAAATGTCAGTGTCAAAAATCCAGAGACATTACTGAAGGCTTTTTCTGGGAAGTACATTTAAATTTCTTATTTTATCATTAATTAAATATTCGATCCTCATATCTCCCTTACCTAGGGTAGCGGGAGTTAAAAAAGTAATGAATAAGCCCTGATGGTAGGTATATTTATTTAGTTATTCAATAGAAATCAACCTAAATTGTAGAATCTTCAAAACAATCCATTAATCTAGTATTCTCATAGTACCAGCATAATTTACTGTACATTACTTCAATGAAAAAGAGAACTCCGTGAGATAAAAACAATCGCGGCACTTCCTGGGAACTCTTTACGGTAATTCGTTATTCGTTTGCGAAGCGCGAAAGCCTAGTGCACTAGAACAAGATGAAACACATAGACGCAACACTAACCTACACGAAGATGCTGAGTTGATGAGTTAACAGTAACACTTTTAAAGTCAAAGAATGTGCAGATGATCTGAAACAGGATAGACGCGGTTAAGGTAAATGCGGATGGACAGGAATTGTATTTTTGTGTCAATAGATCATTTTCTAAGTATAAGAAAAAAGAAGTCTTGGAAAATTATTTTACGAACGTACGACGTATATACCTATACCTCCCTTACCAAGGGTAACGGGAGGTAAAAATCTGATGTGGCCAACACAAAACCTTCCGCTATTTAATTTTTATTAATTTAAATACATACCTACGTATTTACTAACGCTGCAAACTGTTCCATTGCAGAAAACCATTGCTTTATTTACTATTTTCTTTTTAAAATGTCACTGTTATTAATTTGAGGTGATTAGTTTTTTGACAGTGACATTTACTGTCAGTTACATTCATTTGAAATATGAACTGTGAAACAAAGGAATTATTGTGTCTTAGGCTTCGCGACTAATAAGAAAAATTATATTTAAATTTATCTCTAAAATATATAGAAAAAGTATTAATGTATTCCGGTAGAAAATTCAATAATCTTTAATTTTCATAAGACATAAAATGCGAAAAATGACATTTAATGGTATTTTTTGAAAAAAAAACCATTATGAGCTTCAGGTAAAGTGCCATTTCCGGTTATCCGATTTACACCAAAATCTAATGGCTTCTTTTCATATTAGAATAGGATAGAAATACAAGGTTTCAGAATTTTCTGAATAATAGTATTTGAGTTAGAGCGAAGACAAAATCCATACACGTACACACATACAGACAGAGAAAATGTTAAAATTGAATTCTAGGGACCTTAAAACGTGGTCATTTACTAAAATCTCGATATGTGATTTTTAGCACGATCCCTATACCTCCCTTACCAAGGGTAGCGGGAGGTAAAAAAACTTTAAATCGATTTATTCGAATATCAATTATTGACATGCCTGTATAGCATTTTTCAAGAGCTTTTATTTTATGTCACAAGAGGTATATTGCCATTTAAGATTTAAAAGTTGAGAGTGGTGGGGGTGAGATTAGTGAATTAAAATTTTTTTTTTAATAAAATGTTGTCCCCTAGATGTTAAAACATTTAGCGTAAACCGGGCATGTCTATCACAATTCGTTTCAAAGTTATTAAGGGTGGATCGTCTTAAGCGTGTCACTCTGTATACAGGGAATTTATTTTAACATGCAACATATGGCGAATCACTTCCATAGTTACTCACTATTGTCAAAAAATGACAGCAATGTAATATTTGTCCATTTTAAAATGCAATATACGAAATTTGTAGTTTTGTATTATTAAAACTAATTTCCAATAAATTAGCCTACATATGATTAACAAGTAATCAAAACATGAATGTTGTACATCTTAACAAACTTTAGCTTACAAAACTTCATAACTTTCATGTAATAAATTTTAAAAAATACCCCCAATCACTCTGAGGCAATATTCTAGTTGGTCGTAATAAGAATTGACACCATTTGTGATGTGTTTTGGAGCTATCTCCTGTGCTGCAATACTATTTATAATGTTGCATTTTAAAAAGGACAAATATTACATTGCTGTCATTTTTTGACAATAGTGAGTAACCATGGAAGTGATGAACTATAATGTTGCATTTTAAAATAAATTCTCTGTATATCTGATTAATGAAATCCGCGAATCAAGGAAAATTATATCAGACATATTGCTAATCAATCACATTATCAGAACAAACACGAATCTAGTATTTTTTTCTCTGAAAAATTCCATGTCAATAATTCCGTTTTATCTTCAATCTCTACTCATCCTCAATAAAATTAGCATATTTTGAATAGAATTAAAACGTGTCAAACTCTTGACATTGTAACACTTGTCTTGCAACACTGGGGATGCTAAAAAGATTTACAGGGTCGCTCTGACGTCTAACGAATTACTGACATTACTCGCTCGAGTTAAATGTGGATTGGTGTGAATTCTCATACAACCACATGCCGCGTATGGTAATTCGGTTGTGAAATACCGACACGCAAGTATAATGAAATATTTGTAACAAGTTATTGTTTTTAGAAAGATGTCATGGTTCAGATTAAACATAAATTTCAGGTGTAATGAAAATATAATATGGGAATGAAATTAAGTTGTTGTTTTAACTGAATAACAGTGATGATATATTTGGTCATTGTTTTGATAATTGCTGAAGAATAATATGAAGAAAATTCATTTTTGAATTATTGCCCCAAAAGTCAATATACCCCACATTTAGATAAAAACCTCAAAATTTTCAAAATTCTAATTTTTATATATCTTAATTTTTTTAGAATATCTTATTAAAAATATTATTTCATAATGTATTTAAGTATTCAAAAATATTATTCGGCTTTCTAGTTCTTTGCTACATACAATGTATCTAGATACTTGTCATTGCGCTGATTCCAAATTTAGAATATTTTCCAAGGAACTATTTATAGTATTTATCTATTTTTATTTCAATACTCTTATTTCTAAAAATGCGTACACTTACGTAACATTCTCTTTACAATCAAATAATATTACTACCAAGTTTATATCTCTATCCATTTTTGAATTATTGCCCCAAAAGTCAATATACCCCACATTTAGAAAAAAACTTCAAAATTTTCAAAAATCTAATTTCTGTGTATCTAGATACTTGTCAATGCGCTGATTCCAAATTTTGAAACCGCAGGTCGATATCTCGCTTCGTTCTCGAGATATTTAGATTTAAAGTTTTGCTCAAAACTGCCCATTTTTGGGTATTAACCCAAAAATGGGTCGAGATATGAATTTGGCGACATCACCATTCGATTCTACGGACAAAAATACATAAGTATAGACATTTTCATAATTTTTGTCCAACTGGTTCATTTTCTATGAATAAAAGTTTGAAAACCCCTGAAAATGGCCAAAATCTGAAAAAATCCTAAGGGGTACCCCTTACGATTTTTGCGATTTTTGGCCATTTTCAGTTATTTTGCTTTAGAGATTGTATGCGGTGTTCAAAAATTCTGAAAATTGGTGTACTTATGTAATTTTGCCCGTAGAATCCAATGGTGTTGACGCCAAATTCATATCTCGACCCATTTTTGGGTTATGACCCAAAAATGGGCAGTTTTGAACGAAACTTTAAATCTAAATATCTCGAGAACGGAAGGAGATATCGACCTGCGGATTCAAAATTTGGAATCAGCGCATTGAGAAGTATCTAGATACTTGAAAATTAGATTTTTGAAAATTTTGAAATTTTTATTTAATTGTGGGGTATATTGACTTTTGAGGCAATAATCCAAAAATGGGTACAGATATAAACTTGGTACTAATATTATTTGATTTTAAATAGAATGTTACGTAAATGTACGAATTTTTAAGGTATTTATATAGGAGTATTCATATTCATGTGATAATTTTATTGGATTTATAGAATATTTTCCAATGAACTTTTGGTATGGGATTTGTACAAAATACATCAAATTAACGAAAGGTCTTGCGCTGGCCACAACAGATTTTTTTTATTGAAAATGACCTCAGGGGCTATTAATTTTTGTTACACTAGTCCTGAAACTTTTCAGCCAAGTAGAATCTAAACCAACTTTATTTTTTGGTTTAATGAATGTGGCATTTACCCATAATTTTTTTGTTACATATATGAAAGTGTTTACATACAGATACTTTACTCTACACACAAACTGCAATTATTTATCTCCTTTCATAATAATTCTTGTTGCATATTTTATCCAGATTATAAATAAGCCTTTTACTAGTACTTTCATTTATTTTATTGTAGGTATTATGAAGATGTATTGTTATCTAGAATCGATAGTATAAGTTTACTACTTTTACTTAAATATATATTCCTCGCAATTTATAAAAGATGAGCACCTTACATAAGAGGTGAAACACTTAACAATATGTTTAGTGCTGTAACATGTCCAATAACACAACATTAATTAGGATTTTCTTTGCTGAACATGTGAGCACAAACTAAGCTGAATGCTCCGATTCTCGTGCGACTTTTGCACCGTAAAGCGAACAATTAACAGAGAATTATCGCGTTATCCTTAGGTTATGTCACTCACACCGGCATTGCGTTTTAAATCGTAGGAAAGAATTCGTTTCACACAGATACCCACCACACACCACAGTTTTAAAAACAATAGATTTGTGAATATGCTTAGACTCACCGATTTGTGATAGGTGTAGATGTTCCCAGGAATAATCTGTAACAGAAATTTATTTTGTAAATAAATGTCACGATTTCTAGCAAATTTTTTGATTATGATAATATAATATTGTGACAAATTCGAGTGTCTTCTTTGACAATGGGGGATTACGGCTCAATCGAATTAAAGGAAAATAGTAAAAAAATACGAATGTAAATGCTGAATAACGAATATTAATAAAAAAATTAAATGGTATAATTGAGATATTTCGGAAATAAAGGGTTTTTTGTTATAACGCTTCGACACTAATATGAAAATATTTTGATTGGCGACCGAGAAACCGCCTATACATGCATTACAAATAGCGTGTCAGGAGGTGGGATTACTACCAATGGAAGTTAAGAAATTCAAATTCGAAAGGAGGGGCTAACATTCCTGTACTACAGTTTCCAAACAGTTTTTATTTTAACATAAATTTCTTGCATTAAACTTAATAATTTAAATACACCTGTAATTATAAATTATGTATACTTATACAGTGTTATAATATTCATTTATTTTTATGTAAATATAACTTAAAATAGCATATATTTCAAGAACATTTAGGTCCATGATGAAAACAGTTTGATATAAAAACACATAAATGTGACGTCACGTCAATCTTTTCAAAATTCGGGAGACCATAACTCGCTTATTAATAGGAATTTTTTCACCGGAGTTTCATCAATAGTCTTAGTTTTCCTAATATTTTCAGATGAAATTATAAAAAAAAATGGTGTAATCCCCCATTTAATAAATTTAAAAAAATAATAGTCTTTAAGGTTGTTATTAAACAAAGTTGAATTTTCTCAAATTTCATTTCATGAATTTTGAGTACTACGTGTTTTTTTTTTAATAGCGAAGAACCCTTGGAAAATTCCCAAAAAATTGTTGATACAGCTTCTGTATTAGACAAGTGAACTGTCAAAATATTATAAACTCTCTTGGTTATATTATATCTTTTTTCTTTTTCTGTCTGAACTGCAACAGATAACACAAAGAGAGAAAAGTTTACTATTGAATGTACCATTCTGACAAAATTATTTTACGTTATCGGCGTGGCCATTAAAAAGTTACAGTCTAATCAATGTTGGGACACCTAAGTTTCATACACCAGTGGTTCACTAATAAAAATAATAACAAGTATCATCTTAAAAGATGACATAACCATATTAACTATCATATCAAATTTCATCCAAATCGTATAAAGCGTTCTGTTATTATAAGCAAAATTAAATTTTTTTCAAAGAACTTTGAAGCAGAATTCTGGCTAAATGGTACACTTTCCGGTAGAAGCAAGTTTAGTTAAATCGTCTTATTTTAGCCTCAAGTAACTGTGGTTAAGCCATGTCCCCCTATTTGGGAGACAACCTGTATATCAACATACTTGATTGGCTAAATATTTGATCACTGAGTTACAGAAAAGACCCGATCAGTTTTTGTAAGTTCAAAATCTACACTTCAAACTAGTCGAAAGAAATTTGTAGATATATCTCACCATTTCTGTAGGTTTTATAATTTGTTTGCTAAAAATGTAAATCTACTTAACTATTAAAAGCATGAGATCGAAACTCATTTTCGCTGAAAACGGAAGATAGGAGGAGATATTGCTAGTTCAGTAAACTTATTTTCGCTGAACGTGACAGATAGAAGTTACATTAAAATATAACTAGAAACATTCTACTAGCAAGTATACAAAATCTAACCGTATAAGTGAAAGATATAAGATATGTAATAAATTCTTGAAATATATCTGATGTAAAACATGTATAATCAATTAATATTTAAATTAAAATAAATCGTTTTCAATTTGAACACTTTCTCAAACTTTTCTTTTACTTAATTCATATTGCAAATCAGGCGTTGAAAATAGAGGAAAACACGGGTGAAATATCCGGAGAAAATCGCGATTTTCCAGTGATTTGCTAACGACAAATTCAGGCTTTCTTGTTGTGTGCAATTAATTTATTGTTAATTAGTGTAATCTCGCCGTATCTGCACTAACGTTACGTAAGTGCGCTCCTACGAGGGATAATTTGCATGAAATTGCCATTGTTAAATCCCAAAGTAAACAAATTAATTTTTTACGCGATAATTTTGTTGTTTTTTCAAGTAATTTTATTCTGCTTTTTTCAGGATTTTTTTTTGTTAATGTAAACTACTGTAACTAATGGTACACTTGTCATTCTGTGTTGAAACGCAACGGTTAGCGAAAGTTCATTGCCATAGCTTCTAACCGGGGGATTTTAGTTTAAATATGAATTAATATAATTTAAAATGCCGGTGTACATAACCGTGGTATACTGTGGGATTCTACATCAATCCTCTGAGGTATTACATACTGAGAATTCCGCCGTACGGCGGAATTAT
Organism: Ophonus ardosiacus; assembly: GCA_943142095.1. Taxonomy (NCBI): domain Eukaryota; kingdom Metazoa; phylum Arthropoda; class Insecta; order Coleoptera; family Carabidae; genus Ophonus; species Ophonus ardosiacus. The sequence goes on from OW964837.1 coordinate 4,218,746, forward strand.
CACCATTGTAATAACATATCCGCCGAGAAAACTAATATATTCAGCAGGCGAGGCGGAATACATCTATTAGTAGGTATGTTCTTTGATTACTTATAAATTCCGCCGTAAACATAACCAAGTTATAATAGTTCGCCATGGCTACAGACACCTAAACGCACTCTCGGATTTAGATGGAGAGTGATTATTTATCACAACACGTAATCTGCCCACGCAAACAGCCCACTGTATTAGTAGTATCACTAATATTGGCATGTCAACAAAGAAACGGAAGAGGACAACAAAGAAAACATTATTATTTTAGAAAAATTTGGAATTTTTATTTAATATTTTTATTAAAATGACCAGACCAAAAGTGATGAAATAACATTAAGCATTATAAGGTACGGGTCGGTGATTGGGTAATTGCAGTAACAGATTAACGCCCGATATTTTCATCACTGGTTAAACTGCCAGTTAAGTTAGATGTCGGTTATAAAGGTGAAAACAAAAGGCATAAATGGTCCACGTGTATTATAAAATTATAACGGAAGTTTCGGGCTTAGTCCATCTTCAGCAATCGTTTTAAATACAGTAATAATTAAAATTTATGACAAAATTTTAAAGATGTATTAGACACGATGATCTATATGAACTACGTCGAAAATAATTTTAAATACAGCATTTCAACAACCTTCCGAATCAATTAGGAGTTGGTGAAATACAGTAATAAAGAATTTTTTTCGCGATCGCCCAGAAAATGATCTCTTTCTGATCACTATTTAGACCGGAAAGTCCTTCTTTGATGAGCTAGCTCGGAAAGTTGTCTATAAGGAATCGGAAAGTACTTTACCGATCCTGGGACAGGTAAAGCTAAATGTTTCCATGGAGATCAGTTGTTTATTTATTTCTTATTTGCTCGCAGTAAAAAATAAAATAATACTTTTTTCAGGATCTCAAAAAAAATATTGTACCCAACATGACCTGAAAGTGTCTATACTAGGCTCACAAGCTTCCAAAGCTCGCCTACGGTTCGCTCTGGAATATGCTTGCTCACCCAGTAAAGTACCTATCACTTTCAGGTCTTGTTACGTAAATTACTATTACAATACACGTGGGCCATTTATACCTTTTGTTTTCACCTTTAAACCATTCAACGGTTGGTCCTTCCATCCCTTTCTTCTGTCGGTTATAAGAACAATATAGCATCGAAAAATTGACACACATGTAATTTTTACAATTTAGGCTGTGTCCGATGTCGCATTTTCGCATTTAGTATTTAGGATTTAGGTCTTCTTCACATAAATACAACTCCGAATGGCACACTAGTGATATGGCAACACTTTACAATAACAAAAATGAATTATACAATTCGATTCAATTTGATGCTTCAGAGTAAATGTTAATATTATATTTCATAAAATAGAAGTTAAGAAGCTATTCTTTGACAGTAAATTTGACGTTTTTTACAAATTATAGCAACGAATATGATTTGTTTAATTAGTGCGCGTCAACTTCAAGGCATAGTGTGCTCCTGCAAAACTCTAAAATCTAATTCCTAAAATCCTAAATAATCACTAGATTTACATTGGACACAGCCTTAGGCTATGATATCGATGCTGTGTTTTTCTTTTAATTGACCGTTAAATTAACAGGTTGTTTAACCGGAGATGAAAATACCGGACTTTACACTATAGAAATGTAGACATGTTAACTTTGCGATTGTTAGAATAATCCCTATATTTCCTTGGTCAAGGATAGGGGACGATTAAAAGTTCATGCAAGTGTCTCTTATATAATTCTAATTTTATTTATGTATTATATTCTATTATAAATCCGCAAATAACAATTAATTTATTTATGCACTTGATAATGATAAGTATGTACATAATTATCAGTTAAGAAGGATATCCATGTCTATCGTATAATTACACTGTTCTTTATAAAAATTCACGGTTAGATTAGTATTCTCGTTTATCAAAAACGAAAGTATTATTGAAAGCACCTGATACCTACAAAGATTTTTACAGATTCTATAAAAACCGATTCGGCTTTCAGACTTTCACTGTAATATTAATCTCATGTCATTCTTTACTTCATATTAAAGTCACGCTTCGATAATTTGCGAAATGTTTTAGCGAGAAATACTTAGAGAATGGGCAATCTAACACGATAATAGTAAAAACTGAGGCTTTTTTCACGAAAAGCGGACCGTAGAAACACAAAAACCACGAAATTTTGTTATGAAATATGTAAGTATTTTATGTGTTCTTTGTAGAGGAAACAGGAAGATTTTTTGAAGAACAATTCATTTTAATTATCTTACTTATAAAAAAGTTAAGCATTTTAACATAAAAAAGGTAATTTGAATGTAACTACATTTTTATGTAGATTTTTTAAGAGATTACATTATGTTACTTTGCAGTTTAGTAGGTGTTAATATGTCTGGTTTAGGCAGATAATATAAAAACGAACTTTCTGAACAGAAACGATAATTAAAAATTTACTTTTACTAGGGTGCGTGGCTGAGTGCAATTTCATCGGTTGTGGTTCTGAAGAGTAATGTTCGAATCCAATCTGTAGTATATACTCTTTACCAGCCCGTGAGTTAGTGCCTGGTAAACTATTGGCCCCAATTTTAGTGACACCAATATATGTTTCCCAAATTTTTCAGTTTTCAATTGGCACCACATTAAAAATTTGTTGCGGCCAACACAATACCTCTCGCCATTTCCATTTTATATAAGTATTTTATTGCACTTCGCTATCGAACCGACGTTTTATAATAAAAAATTCAGAACTTTGCCCAAATATTGTTTTTCATTGTATTTAACATGTATTTTGAACACATACAATTCTAAATATATCTATATTTCATTGTATGAGGAAGTTCTTAAATGTCAAAGATTCTTCCAATTCATTAACAAGATTGGCAATATTTCTGATGGATATATGCATTTTACCTACAATTTTAAATATTTAATTAATAAAACAAGAAAGATTAAATGTACTTCCCACAAAAAGCTTTCAAAATGTCACGAAAACTGTTGATTTTTGATACTGACATCTGTGCCTTTATCTCTAAATTTATACAAGATATAATAAAAATTTTAAATATATCAGATGTAAAATGTTATGTTTTTCAATATTTGTAATGACACATATTTTCAAAAAATAATATTTAGAAGATTTTTTTAAAGAAACTATTACTTCCGGTTGTCCAATTGTTACCAAAATCTAATCAGCTCTTCCCAGGAATATAAGATTAAGAAAACTGCAGTTAAATATTTTTTAAGTCTTATAGTATTTGAGAAACCGTGGTTCCAACATCCACACATACATCCACACACACAAATACACACAAACACAGCCATCACCGTAAAAATGTAATAATCGAATTATAGGGACCCTTAAACGTGCTTATCCATTAAAACCTGGATATGCGATTTTTAGCGTGAGGTAAAAATGCAAAAAATATAAATTTATCGACCGCCAAATTTTGAGCTCGGTAGGTTTACCGTGATTTTCAATAGATTAGTTCCAGATTAATTTTCAAATTATTTACTCTTGAGTTTGTACAATCAGTAACAACACCTTCGATTATGCATGAATTGACAGATAATCATTGCACTATTGTTAAACATTCGTACAACAAACACTTAATCGTAACGAATGTTCGATCCAATACATTGTTTCGTTTTCGCCCCACAACAATTCCATAACTAAAGCTATTATAGAACGTGAAACATTAACCTCAATTCAATTCACCAGGGTCGCATTAAGGGGGCAAGTTGACAAGGTCGTTATGAAATTACCTTCATGGGTGTCAGTATGACACGGGTCATTTCAATTTATCTGTCAAACAGATTTGTAGATGTGGAGAACAAGAGAACAGGTATTACGCATTGGTGATTGTCTTAAATAGACGATCAGCAGGACCGGATACGCACAAATTTGGCGCGTAATTGTTCGCAATTTTTATGACCTATCATACAACAATAATGTTTGTTGATAATTTGATAATTAGTTAAATTGCACGATACATATCTTAAATTAGCGTTACGCAAGAAAAAAGCTTATTCTTCATTGAATTATTTCGGGGAATTTTTACCTTCCGTCACCTTTAAGTAAGGAAGGTATTGTCTTTGGTCAAAAAATTCGGTGGTGACTTTTTAATGAATAAGCACGTTTTAGGGTCCCTACAATACAAATTTACTATTTTTAAGATGATGTCTGTATGTATGTGTGTGTATCCGTGTGTGTGTGTATGTGTGTCCGTGTGTGTGTCCGTGTGTGTGTGTGTGTATGTGTGTTCGTGTGTGACAATATTTTCTCCGACGATAACTCCAATACTACAATTCTAAAAATTATAATTCTTTCGTATTCCTCTTCTGTACATCCATATGAAGAGTTGATTAGATTTTGGTTTATATATACGGCGGATTTTTACAATAATGACAGATGTCGTTGCCGTGATTTTGGTTTATATAAATTAATTTTAAATATAGGAAATGTTAAAGTAAAAAAATAACTTATGTAGGTAGTACTTTTTTACATGAACTTTATTATAGTCAAGATGATTTCTTTTCTAAATGCCCATAAACGTCCAGTGTATTTTGATTATTTTACCGCATAGTTAGACAAGTTACAACACAGTAAGCGTAAAATGTAGGTTACACTTGCTGTGTGTACAATTGTAAAGTTCGCATTACACTTCAGGAGGGCAAAAAATATTTACAAGATTTTTTAAAGAAACTATTACTTTCGGTTGTCAAATTGTTACCAAAATCTAATCAGCTCTTCCCAGGAATGTCAGATTGAGGAAACTGCAGTTAAATATTTTGTAAGTCCTATAATATTTGAGAAACCGTGGTTCCAACATCCACACACACATACACACACACACGGACATCATCGTAAAAATGTTATAATCGGATTATAGGGACCTTAAAACATGGTTATCCACTAAAATCTGGATAAGCGATTTTTAGCATGATTCCAGTACCTCTCTTAGCGAGAAGTAAAAACCTGTAGATAACTTTATTTTTATATGGCTATAGGTCGAGGTGTGTGTGTGTGTTTGTGTGTGTGTATGTGTGTCCGATAACTCAAATAATACTAGTCTTAGATAAGTATCTATACCCTAATATTCAGAGCACTGAAATACTCACCTGACAGCGGGACACACAGTACACAGTTTATGTGGTTAAAACTATAATTCCAAAAATTACAATTTGTTTTTTTACATCCATTTAGGCCCAATCTTACCACCTCTGGTTCAAATTTTGACTAACAGTTGAATAAACAATATTGAATCGAATTATTGACAGCAATTATAAATTTGTCATTTGACAGTTCATTTCGTTTAAGTTTTGTTTATTTAACTAGTAGTAAAAATTTTAACCAGAGATGGTAAGATTGGCTCTTAAAGAGCTAAATAGATTTACCATTGCTATCAATAGCCCAATTTAATATTGTTTATTTATCTGAAAGTCAAAATTTTAACTAGAGGTTTACTATTTGTGTTTCACAAATTCATTCCGTTCAAAATAAAAGTGTTGTAGGACGTGTGAAATGAAAATTCCAAAGTGGATTCTAATTAGAGTTGCTGGTGATTCTTAATTTGTTTACAATTAGTAACCGGATTCAAAAAGCGGATGGCTACGGCAATGAATTAATGCTTTACTGAATTTGTGTTAAATTAGCGGCCAGGATAGCTGTTATTAAGAAATTAGTAATTATGACTGAAAATCAACAACACGTAATATGTTTAGAAAACTTTTCTGGGTCGTGGAACATCCTTTGATAAATGAATTCGTATTATTTATTTATTTATTTATTTTAATTGTTAAACTTAACTTTTGCAACCTAATTTTAAATAACAGGAAAATAATTCATTGACATAATGTCAAATGTTCTATCATGTCAAATTCAAGAGCTTGTAGTTAATTTATTAACTTATTTTGAAAATGAAAAATAGATTGGTGGGCCCTTACTTACACTGAATTGTTTTATTAAAGTAATATTTTGTAAATTAAATCTATCTCTCGCTAAGAGAGGTATTGGTTTCATGCTAAAATTCGTATATCCAGATTTTATTGAATAAGCACGATTTAAGGTCCCTAGAATCCGATTATAACTTTTTAAAAATGATGTCTGTGTGTGTGTATGTATGTGTGTGTGTATGTATGGATGTTGGAGGGACGATTCCTCAAAAACTATAAGACTTAAAAAATATTTAACTGCAGTTTCCTCAATCTGACATTCCTGGGAAGAGCTGAAAAGGTTTTGGTAACAATTGAACAACCGGAAGTAGTAGTTTCTTAGAAAAATTCTTCTAAATATAATTTTTTGGGAGTTTTTTTTTTATTAAATAAGAACATAAAATTCTCCATCTAATACAGTTAAAATTTTTATTATATCTTGTATAGATTGAGAGATAAACACACTATAATTTATAGAGTAAACTAATCGCAGAAGCTAAGGCACTAAGGAAACCAGTTGACAAATTCCAATGTTTATAACATAGTTTGTGAATGACACATGTCAGTGTCAAAGATCAACAGTTTTAGTGACATTCTGATAGCTTTTTCTGGGAAGTATATTTAATATTTCTTATTGTTTTATTAATTAAATATTTGAAATTATAGGTAAAATTGTGGTAAAATGCATATATCCATCAAAAATACCACCAATCTGGTTAATGAATTGGAAGAATCTCTGACATTTAAAAACTTCCTCATACAATGAAAAATAGATATAATTAGAATTATGTGTGCAGAAGACATGTTAAATACAATCAAAAACAATAGTTCTGTAATATTTTGTTATAAAACGACGGTTCGAAAGCGAAGTGCAATACAATACTTATATAGGTAGCCTAAATATGGAAATGGCGAGAGGTCTTGTGCTGGCCACAACAATTTTTTTTTTTTAGGATCTCACGTAATATATTACGAGAATGAAATATTTATAACGGCGGCAGGAAATTTTTAAGTAAAATTGGATTTCAGTGGAAAAAATTATAACAGACGTGTTACATTTTTAAGAAAGATTTGGATTTATGAAGGCAACCGCAGATCATAATCCGTTAATATGCTCATAAACTTTTAAAACATGACGTCATTCAGCACTCTTCACTAGTGTAGTGATCTTTCTAGTAACTATGGAAACAGCTTGCATCTTTTTCTTATAAATGCATTATTGAATACGTCTCTCTTTATTTTGTTATTTTTAGTTAAGCTTCTTTAGTTAAAGAAGAGTGCTGAATTCGGCCCACTGTATTTATGACGGAAATTGCTTGACATTGTATATTTACGAAATATATAATCTATATCTATTGATCTACCACATTCATCCTGATAGTGGTCAAAGAATGCAACTATGATGATTTGGTAATTCTTTTTCATCTGTGTACAAATTTTCCTTCGCTCATCATTTTAGTTTGGTGCCGACCTTGTATTTTGGCGTTCAACTCTTTGGGCATAATGCGTGTCCAGCGAATTGGAGAGGTCATCTTTAAACACATTCACACTAAAACACAGGCGATGTTAGATAGATATATCGGCACAGTAAAATAGGATGTGCAATGTTTCCAACGCTTGCAGGAAAGCATTCCATGTACGTTTGACTTATAAATCGAAAAAGATGATGAATAGTTGCAATTCAAAATGACACAATAGACGCAGAATGAAATTTTTGAATAACAACCTGATATGACCCACATAAATTTTAAGATTAAGTTTAGAATCTATAATAATTATTTAACTATAAGGGGTGGAATCCCAAATCTACGCTATAATAGCGTACCCCTTATTTTTCACCTTAATATCCCTATCAACTACCACGGTTGTTAGGGAAACGAAGTGTTATTTGTCGGTACACTGTCATAGCGTAGTCTTGGGATCCCACCCCTGGTATATTAATAAGAGCGGTTAATAATCGAGACATTTCTAAAATATAAACAAAGTTTAACATAACCTAACCTCACAAAATTTAAGGGCATGAGTTATGTACATAATGAGTAGGCGTTCATTAAAAAAAATGTGTGTGCTTAAGACCAAACGTCCGAAGTGAAAACATATTTTATTGTAATATTTCATATAATTAATGGCAGCTCATAAACATTATAACAACTATCTTATGTTTCATGTGTACTTGATATTTCAATTACTATAAAAATAGCTTGCTTCGATTTTGGTTTTATATTCTTTTAAACATAATACAAATTATTCAACATTACCTACATACACAAACACAATGACTGAATCATTCTTCAATAATATTTCTCACGATTCAGCATCTCGCATATGTTTCTACTACTTTTTGAATGTTTCTCCGGGTTCAGAAACTTAAATGGTTGACATTTGGATCGTACAGCAAATTTTATATTAAAATCTGGTCAAAACCCCAAAAACTCTAGTTCAAAACCGGTAATGAGGGAGCGATTTATTCCCGTTGACATTTCAATGTCATTTTTAGACTTTCAAAAATTAATTGAATAGTTGTTACCACGTTATAACGCTATTAATATAAGGTTTCTCAAAGTAATAAACAAAGAAAATATATAACAAATGCAAATGTAAGAAATATTTTGACAGATGTTGTGATGTTTCCCGGCCTTGTATTAATAACGTAGGCTAAGACCACAATTAACGTGACATCACGTTAGGTTCTCCTCGAGTTTACCCGAATGACCGAAACACGTAACTGGGAAGCCTTGTTCACTGCCTAGGAAAAAGTGTGCAAGGTGCGTCTATAGAAGTTTTTACTTCAAAAATATTTTATCATCTGACTACGACATAAAAAAAACAATAGCGCATGTAAAAGTAACTATGGGGTATATAAACGCATAAAGAGTGTAATTATAGGCATTAGTTTTAAAATTTTTACTTGATTTACCTATTCAAGGGCTCTGTTGTATAAATGTCGTCGTGAACATTTTCAGAGGGCATTTTCAGTTTAACCGAATGTTTTGACACAAGTTCACTTAGACACTTTAGAACAAAGTTAGAATTAGCACGGGTGAATAATGTGTATCCCTAGTCAGATTGGATATGTATGTATCTATGTAAACAGTTATAATGCATACACTGGTGGTAGAGCGAATAAAGCCGTAGGTAAAACTCGGTGAAGCCGAGCTAGCATACTAAATTAGACGAAAAAATGAAGGATCTTCTGTAGTTTTTCTTGTATCATGTACTTATTACAAAAAATACATCTCTACATCTACCTATTTACAACACAATGTAAATTTGTATCTGTTAATATCATCGTACTCGTCAGATTGCAATTAAGTAGGTACTGCATTAATTAATAATGAATTAATCATTAACTGAGATAATACTAAGATGCAATGGATTGAGAAGAACAGATTTTACCTCAAAAGAAACAAGATGCTGACAAGGTCATAGGTTACTATCTAATCGTTTTCTAATTACGTTAATTAATCAGGATGTGTGTTTAATTATATCATCAAGATTTGTTTGATTTTCTAATTTGAAAATGAGATGTAAACTAGTAATTGTTTTGTACATATTTAGTTTTAGCGAAACAATACACGGATATAAATAGCACATTACAAATACAACTTTTTACAAACCCATTCAATTAAAATTTGAAGAATAATTTGAAAAATGTTACCACTTCGATAGTCTGTACTTAAATGGAAAGCATATATATATATACAGAGGGTGTTCATTTTAAATGGGCTGCAATTGCTATCTCGAGAACTCGTATAGCCATATTTTAATCAAATAAGTATTAGTATACCGTGAGTATTTTTTAACGTGAAACATTGGATTTTTCATCCATGGTTACGACTTGACATTTGATTGACAGCAATGTATTTGCCTGTCCCATTTAAAATGAAACATAGGGAACGAATTTGACATTTGACAAGACGTCAGTGGAGGTTTTGTTTAAATAATTCTACCTGCTTTCTAAATTAAATTTAGCTGTAGAAAAAATATTGTGTGCACCTTGTTCCCGAGTGATTTTCTGACAATACTTAAATATAATACTTCTGTCAAATTCATTCCCTATGTTATAAATGAGATAGGTAAATACATAGCTGTCAATCAAATGTCAAGTCGTAAGCGGTTATATGTCATATTGACATGATGTCATTAGAGGTTAATTTTGTTTAAATAATTATACCTGTTTTCTAAAATTAAATATTGTGTGCACGTTGTGCCCGAAATATGTTTAGTGCTCTTGAGTGGTTTTCTGATTTGGGTAAATTTCTTACAATGTTTAAATTATAATACATCTGTCAAATTCGTTCCCTATGTTTCATTTTAAGTGGGACACGCAAATACATTGCTGTCAATCAAATGTCAAGTCGTAACCATGGATGACAAAAAATACTCACGGTATTACGTCCGAGGTGGGAGATGTTTCGCTACAGCCGAGGGTTTATATACCTATATTAGCGAGAGGAGAAGCCTCGAGGTGAGATAAAGCGCGAGGCTGTAATGAAACTCCCACCGAGGTTATGTATACTATTTTATTCACAATCATCCTCATTTTAAATCAATAATTTTCAAAATAAATCAATGAGTTATACTTATAACCTACTATTTTACTAATATTTTTGACACCTCTTTTAAAATTTGTTTAATCTCTTTATTACGAGTATAGAGATCTATAGCAATGTTGTTAGGCAACCCCTACACAACATTTCCAACCCAAGAGATGGAAGTGAAATCTGTTATTTGCAACCCAATAGATTATCATTAAAGTTAGGAATGACGTATTTCTTAAACTCCAAAAGGTTAGGAATCGGTAATGATTGTGAATAAAAACTTTACATACATTTTTCTCAAAAAAAAATATCATTGAATTCAGAATTAAATTCTTTAAAGAATAAGTAAATAAAAAAATGTTCTCATTTAAAATAAAAAAGTTCAGTCTCATATTTTGAGAACTATTGGTTGAAAAACATATACAAATATATAATTCTCGAGATAGCAATGGTGCCAGCCGGCTTCTATTTACAGCTTGAGAGCTTCACGTGACGGGCTTTCAAATCTGTCATGGAGAGGGCACCACAGAGATCTCTTTTATACTATTTGAAAATAATTTAAAATTTCAAGGTTGACTTTGGTCGGAATTGAACACGGGCCGTCCAAATCATAACCGGTCACCTAATGCACACAGCCACGCGAGTCTATGGAAAGCAAAAATCTAAATAATCTTGTCGAATTTTAGAATTTATGTTTAGTTTAAAGTAAAGCTTTGTTATGAGAAAGAGGTCAATAATTTTGGCTGTAATCAGATTGCATGGTTTATAAAAAACATCATTGTTGGTATGTAGTACAGGCCATTTATTTTACATTTATTACTTTCTGATTTTAGATAAATTTATTTCAAAATAATCATTAGTTTTGTTGGCTTGTACTTGGCATATAAAAATTAATAAATATTTGTATATTTTAAATTGTAGTCAATCAACAATATTCCTTAGCATTCCAAAAAATCTGAGCTGACCAGCACATAACCTTTCGTCAATTCTTTGCATTTTGTACAAATCCCATACCGAAAGTTCCTTGGAAAAGATTTTATAAATCTAATAAAATTATAACGCGAACATACATTATGTAAATTGCACTTGACACTGACATCTGTCAATTAAAATTATTTGAATATATAAGTAGTTGTTTTCATGGTTATTGCATAGCTGGTTGATTTATCAAAATTAATCTGTGCATAATTCTTTAACTGTATAATTGAATATGAACGAAAATGTATAATCAAACCACATAGACAATAAGATATTCTTTCATATTGATAATCACATAGAATGTCAATAAATGATATTTAACTCCGTTTTTTCGAGGAAAACTATTAAGACCTTCAAATAAGGGAACTTCCGGTTGACCAATTATAATATGGATGTAAAGAAGAGGTACTTATACGAAAAATTTATAATTTTTAAAATTGGATTTATCGTAGGAGACATTTTTGTCACACACACACTCACACAGGTACACACACACGCACACACACTGACACACACTCACACACAAACAGACACACATACAGACATCATCGTAAAACTAGTAATTTTTTGACGAAAGACAATACCTTCCTTATTAAAGGTGACAGAAGGTAAAAATTGATTCCACAACTTTCCCAAATGATATACCCAAATTATTCAAGCAGCCAATGCACGTCATCACTTAGTGTAAAAACCTTAATGCATTAAAATCACTAATAGTGAAAAATGAAATAAAATTTCAATCATTTTTAAACGTCAAAAAGTGTATAGCCTTATATAATTATTATTAAGATGAATAGTAGAGTTCATTACTTATCGTATATGACATAATGTACATCAACGTCATATTATTCATTTAATTGTTGCTATAGTTGGCAACATTGATAATTTGTATGTTCATACTGTCAAAGTTATTATTTGAAAAATATTTGTATCGTGTTTGAAACATTTTTGTGCGTTGTAAAGGCCTATTTATAATAAAGTAATGTTAAACGCAACGCAACGTTACCGTTAACGCAAACACAAAATCTATGCATCTGCCAAAGATAGCACTTCTAATCAATTAGAAGAATTCGGTACATTATTTTGAAATTCGGCTCACTTTTATTTATTGCCTTTATATAGAAGTATAAATAAGGTTAGTATTATAAAATAATTTAAATAGAAATGGACAGTGACGAAAATATAGTATTTATTTTGTAGATGTGACAGTTTATTAATATGTCGGTAATACAGATTGCAATCTGTATAACTCTTTTCATAAAGATTCTAAAACCTCTGCAAACGTACCAGTACATGACGTCACACATCTAGTTACTTTTATTCAATTTTTATTAATGACGTGCATTGGCTGCTTGAATGATTTGGGTATAGAACAGATTTTTTTGCCAGAAATATCATTGAAACAACTTAAAATCAACTGCATGTCATTATACTTATATTTCAATTTATGTTTAGAAATTTACCTTTCCCGATATGTAGAAAATTATGGCCGTTACATATTTCTCTATTTCTATAATTATTATTATATTATCTGTATTTTTATCATTCACATTTCCTCTAAATTAGCATATGCTAACGAACTCACGGTATTCATGTTAAGAAAAGAACTACCTAATGACTTTCTCATATCACAGATCTTAGTCGCCGTAGAGAAACTATATCATTTATTTGTCTTAACAGAAATAAATGAACAAAAAGTTGTGAATGAAGTCTATAGAATTCTAGTAGGCCATGCAGCAAGAGCAATTGTTTTTGCTGGAGAACTAAAGAGGATAGTAACACAGTGCAGAAAGAAAAGAAAGCATGAAGATCTGCATCCGAAGAAAGATTTTATTTATCCAGGAAAGTAGTTAATATTTCTGGCGAGTTGTGCTTCAGTAATTACACACTTTTTATTTATGAACAAAAGATAGAAATATTATATTGTCTTAAAATTTTTTACTGAAAAAGAAATCTTTCTTACGTTTTAAAGTCGCTGTTATGAATAAATTTTTAGTAGGTATGTATATCAAAACCGAAAAAGGGTATGCGAAGGTTAATATTCGAAAGGCCATTTGAAAAATTTGTGGCCTAACAATGAAATCAAACAGCTTTTGGATCGCCATAAAACTTTGGAACACCCTCAATTTTTATATATTATATGATATCTATATAAAAATGTATGTATATATATATATATATATATATATTTCAAACAACATAAAACTTTATGGATTATAATAACAGTGACATTGAACATTTGCAAAATACTATTGTAATTGACTATAAAAAAGTAGATGATATTGTAATGTCAAGCACCTCCTCTGTTGAATACAAAAATAAAGAATTATGTCTATTTTTTCATTATACAATTCTTTTGTGTGCAAATCTTCCATTTCACTTATTTGACAATGTTTTATTAGCATATTAATGAGATATTCACTTACAATTTCAATAAAAGTTCTGTACAACCAAATCTAATGAGCTCTTCATATGGATGTAAAGAAGAGGAATACGAAAGAATTTTAATTTTTAGAATTGTAGTATTGGAGTTAGTCATAGAAAAAAATGTCACACACACGCACACACACATACACATGCACACACATACACACGCACACATAGATACATACACAGATATCGTAAAACTAGTAAATCGTATTCTAGGGACCCTAAAACGTGCTTATTCATTTAAAACTCCACCGAATTTTTTGACCAAAGACAATACGTTCCTTACCTAAAGCTGACGGAAGGAACAAATCAGAAAAATATGAATTTTTGCATTTATCTAGTGACCTATGAATTTTTACGGAAAAATATAGATATCTTTAAAATGTAAACAAATCTTTTTTCCTAGGGTTATCGCTTAAATGCAGCTGTAGACACGTGTTTCGCTCTTATTAGAGCTCATCAGTACAGCATAGCTAGTTAATAGGTGGACATTAATTAGAGGTAGTAATAAAAAAAAAACTACCTCTAGTTAATGTCCACCTATTAACTAGCTATGCTGTACTGATGAGCTCTAATAAGAGCGAAACACGTGTCTACAGCTGCATTTGAGCGATAACCCTAGGAAAAGAGAATTGTTTACAAATTTTGCGCTCAAGAAAAGTTTTTGTTTTCGTATCTTTAAAATGGTCTATTATCTATTAAAATGGCAACTTTACCCTAACTTCGTATCTCTTATGGTTTCCAAAATCCCAAGAAACTTGTGTACCGCATACTTATTTTTCAATCTTTACTATATTCGCCGTCAAATAAATATAAACTGATGCTCAATTTTTTCCTTCTTCCCACTTTGTCCCTTGCCCTGCGGTGTTGCCGCTTTGTCATAACTTAGTATTTTCAACATCAACAACGGATTGGCAACAGTGTAGAAATCTGCAATCCATATTTATTTGACGGCAAGTATAGTAGCACAACTCGAAAAACAGTTACTGTTTGTATTGAAAAATACAAGCAACAATGATGAACAACAACCCCTGAATTGGCAACAGTGTAGAAATCTCCAGTCCATATTTAATTGACGGCAATGGGGTATTCCACCATAACAACAAAATTAAGAAAATTTCTATTTAACATAAAGTATGGCTCATTAAATAATAGTTAAAACAATGAAAACATTTTTTAAAAAAATACTTTACGAGATATTTCACATTTGCTAAAAGGGAAAATTGACGTCATACAATTGTTATCCTTCTCTCGCAGCATACTCAGAGCAGTGTGTGTGAGAAAGACAAGTATAGAGGAAATGTGACGTTACACTGATTTCTCGAAAATAAAATACTCTGAAACTAGGTACAATTAAGATTTTTAATACTATGAATTGCTTCAAAACTGAATGAAGTTTTATTTAAAACAATAAAAAAAATTGAGTGGAATACCCCATTATAGTCCAAACAACATAAAACTACTTATAATATTTGTGTCGTGTATGAATAGTGATGTTTATTTTTTAGGTGTACGATATTGGAGGTCTCGGGTCGCACACAGAGTGTGAAAACTCATCGGAGGTCAAAAGGCACGCTTGGCTGGCCAACCAACACACACACACACCCACGCACGCACGTAGACACGTGCAACCAGTAGTTTTGACACTGTGCGAATATCCTATATCATTATATGCATTCATGGGTAGCAATCCCATCCAGATATATACACACTAGCATTAGATTCCTAGTGATTATGATCAGTACATAAAAGCTTAATTAAATTACAAGGTAACCATAGGTCAACGAAATTTAAAAGTAATATTATGTACCTGTAATAAATAAATTTCGTTCATTTTTGTTTCGGCTTATTTGATTCATGATTTGGCTGAAAGCCTTTAAAAATGTGTGCTTTGATGTCATAATAGTTATTTACATTCGAGTGCGTGTAAGTTGTATTTTACAGCGCGACAGCTTTGTTTAAGGCACGAGCCCTTAATGCGAGTGCCTTATTAGCTGGAGCGCTGTAAAATACTTCTCGCACGAGAATTGTATCAAATTTTTTGGCCGACGATAATGTAAATCACTTTTTTTAATGAGATAGGTTGTACTTCTGAAAAGAGTTAGTTTAAAATACTGGGGTTGTCAATTTCCAAATTTGATTTTACTTACCTTCATTAGAGTACTTCTTCTAGCGAAAATTTATTTGTAATAATAGACGTTGTTTATGACTAATAATATATTTATTTGCTCATGTTTTCTTCGTAATAAATAATAGGTAGGTGTCGATATTTGACATTTCAGCAATTTTCGCCTCGCGTATTTGACAGGTATATCGATCGGTGACTATGTCGGTAACGGCGGATTTTTAAAATAATGACAGATGTCGCTGCCGTGATTTTGATTTATATAAATTAATTTTATATATAGGAAATGTTAAAATAAAAAAATAACTTATGTAGGTAGTACTTTTTTACATGAACTTTATTATAGTAAAGATGATTTCTTTTCTAAATGCCCATAAACGTCTAGCGTATTTTGATTATTTTACCGCATAGTTAGACAACACAGTAAGCGTAAAATGTAGGAAGGAGGAAGGGTTTTACCTAATGTCAGTTTGCTTGAGTGATTTTGCTCAAAAGCAAAAAAAATGAGTGCTTAAAAATAAAAGTTTATCTGAGAAAATCTGAGAGGTCGTGTGGCATTTGGTGAAATAAATTCCAAAGACAACGCAAGATGAAATTGACACATTAATTATCACACTGACAGTTATAAACAATAACAACTGTTTATTTACTTGGTAGAAGAAAATTATCGGGGTAACGGAGTTTTATCGGAGTAACGTGGTTTTATCAGTATAATACTATTCCCATTGGTTGAACTTTCAAGTGTTTTGCATTATGATTGGTTAAAAACTAGTCGTTGGATTTTATCACTAGCAGCCCGATTCACAAAAAAGTTTAAGCTTATCAACCTCATTTTTGGATTAGCGAATTCTATTCTAATTTTGACAGTTTATATCTTAAAATATAGTCTAATCTATTCTTAGTATCTACCTTTATTAAAAAATGAGGATTAGCTTAAACTTTTTTGTGAATCGGGCTGTAGAGCATTAATCAATTCTGTCCACGATTTTTAAGAAATTTCTATGTTATGATTAACGTCACAGAACTTTTTAAAATTTATGTTCCTTGGTACAAATAATTCTGAGTAGAATTTATGGTTAAAAATTAGATTCGTTTGAATAATTTTAAATACAGTGTGTCCGTTTTTCGAGGGCCACTATTAGGATTTAAATATACCTCAATTAGATACGTATAATTTTCTATGATAGTTGTTATAAATAAATGTCCATTAAAATTGTGAATTATACAATTAAGTATTAAAAATTCCAAGAATCCTCTCATATAAACGCTTTTATTTTATTTCGTAGTGTAAAATTAATTTAACTGTTAATATAATTTTAAATACCTACCAGGTAATTTTCTTTTCATAAACTTGATAATTTTTCACTTTCTTGATGTGTCAGTTTCTTTAAAATTAAAAACTGTGAAGCAATAATTAAATTAAAACAGTAATTTTTTGCAAATATTTTAAAACTTCCGCAATTCCAGACAGTTACAAAATACAAAAATATGAAGACAAAAAACAAAGCTGAACAATTTCATCTCCAATTTAACACGAAAATTTCTGTCTCGAAGTAAATTAAGGGAATAAGAAAAATAAGTGTGTACGGGTACTTATACTAGTAAGTGATATAATCGAATGTATATAAAAATGCATTCGAGTGATATAAAACTTAAAAAACAAAAACTTCTGAATATCTTAAATACAGCAGGATAAGACAGAAGTTAAATGACGATTTAAATTTAGCAATATTTTTATCTCCCGCTACCCTTGGTAAGGGAGGTATAGGGATCGTGCTAAAATCACATATCGAGATTTTAGTAAATGACCACGTTTTAAGGTCCCTGGAATCCATTTTTAACATTTTCACGATGATGTCTGTATGTGTGTGTGTATCAATTTTGTTTTCACTCTAACTCAAATACTATCATTCAAAAAATTCTGAAACCTTGTATTTCTACCGTACTCTAATACGGAAAGAAGCCATTAGATTTTGGTGTAAATCGGACAAACGGAAATGGCACTTTACTTGAAGCTCATAATGGTTTTTCTTCAAAAAATACCATTAAATGCAAATTTTTCGCATTTTTGTCATTATGAAAATTATAGATTATTGAATTTTGTACAGGTATACATTAATACTTTTTCTATATATTTTGCAGATAAATTTAAAAATCATTTTTCTTTTTTTAATCCCAAAGCCTAAGATAAACACAATTCCTTTGTTACACAGTTTATTTTTCAAATGAATGTAACTGACAGGTAAACGTCATTGTCAAAAAACTAATCACTTCAAATTAATAATAGTGACATATTAAATAATAAAGAAAATCGTAAATAAGGCAATAGTTATATGCAATGGAACATAATATAGTTTGAAGCATTACTAAATACGTAGGTATGTATTTAAAGTAATAAAAATTAAATGGCGGGAGGTTTTGTGTTGGCCACATCAGATTTTTTAAGTTAGTTTCTATACATTTAATATATACTTATTAAAATAAATATATATTTTAAATGTTTGTTATGTCTAAACACCAGCACTCTCCACACCAGCTATGAGTGCCCGTGAGGTGACGCCTGGTAAGCGCCCACACGGTAAAATATATCGTCATCATTACCGATGTCTACATGTGTTGAAGATACTGGCACACCCAGAAATGGGTAATATGCCGTGATGCTATATTTATTTATTTATTTATTTATGTCTAATACTTTACTCTGAAGTCTTTGCAAGACATTTCTAATTAAATTGAAATTGGACAAACAATAAATGAAATAAATAATAAATCACAATCACAATATAAACAAGGTCTGGTAATAAAAATTCTCTAGTGAACGTGTCCATTATTTGCGTGTAATGATTTGTATATGTCGCAACATCGTATATGACAATGGTATCATTTCAGTGACACTGGTTCGCGTTATAGTTACATGCGGGATTGTGATTCGCTCATTACTATTTCGGTATTTATTTTTAATTAAACTAATCATATTCAAAATATTGCCACACCGGTATAAACACCGTCTCATCGAAACCCAAGGGATCGTAATAAGCAGCTTAAACACTCGTATACTATAAAAATACAAAGGAGAGTTCAACACAGTGTATTTGGGTTTCTTTATCAACTTAAGTGAGAGGCGTTCGAAAGATATATAGCGATCATTTGGATTTCGATGAGACAGATTATACTCGTATGTGTGACAATGTACCTACATAAATGATGGTACTTACCGGTTGATGGAATATCTTCAGTTCTGAGACGTTTTCGTTTAACACACATTTACACAAAAAAATTTATGTTTCTTTAAATATTAGTTTGCAAATTATCAACAAAAACACAGCACAGAAATATACGTCTATACAGTTCTACGCGTCACAAGAAACTACGTCATATTGCGATTTTAAACTTGTTTCAGTAGGCACTGATCACAATGTAAAATAAAATATCTTTAAAAATGAATGCAATAAATACAGTAATATTTTTAAAAATAACATTCTTTAACAATGAACAATTTTGGTCGCATTATATTTTTTGAAATATACGAAATTTTAGTGTAGGTCTTCTACACTAATACGAGATTATTTCATTAAATATCACATCGTTATTACACATCTAAAATCTTTAGAGTGCATTACATTTTACATTGTACTAAGGCACAAAGTTTTTTTTTATAAATTGTAAATAATTATTCTTAATAAAAATTACTATACCGTGAGTATTTTTTAAGGTGAAACATTGAGTTTACCAGATACATGGCTACGACTCTACATTTGATTGACAGCAATGTATTTGCCCGTTCCATTTAAAATGAAACATAGGGAACGAATTTGACAGAAGTATTATATTTAAATATTGTAAGAAATTTAGCCGAGCCAGAAAACCACTCGAGAGCACTAAACATATTTCGGGCACAAGGTGCACACAATATTTTTTCTGCAACTAAATTTAATTTTTCGAAAACAGTGAAACAAAATTAACCTCTAATGATATCTTGTGAAAAAGTCAGAAAATCACTCGGGCACAAGGCGCACACAATATTTTTTCTACAACTAAATTTAATTTAGAAAGCAGATATAATTATTAAAACAAAATTAACCTCTATTGACGTCTTGTCATATGTCAAATTTGTTCCCTATGTTTCATTTTAAATGGGACAGGCAAACACATTGCTGTCAATCAAATGTCAAGTCGTAACCATGAATATGACAGATTCAATGTTTCACGTTATAAAATACGGTATGAAAAGTTTCATTACATATACCGGGTGTTCTTTTCCAAGGTGTATAGGATGATACAAATTCGAATTCCTAATATGAAAAACTTTGTTATTATACAGGCTACAGAAAATGTAGATCTTTATGGGCCAACTTTTTGAGACAACTTTAATAGGTACCACAGAAATTTTCCATCAACTTTTGTTTTTGAGCTACAGGTTAAAACTTGTTTTTAGTTTATTTTGAAAATAACTCATATCTAGCTTATTATGAGAGATAAAGAAAATATGTTTAGATACTTTTTATACTGTTTTTTTTTTTATCTAGAATAAAGTTGCGTAATTAGATTTTTTTCAAAACTTCATAAATCTCCAGATATAACATTTTATTTTGTGTAAAAAACTTGTAGAAATACCTACTCTCTGAATAATGTTTATCATTAAACTTGAAAGGCATACAAAATTAAATTTATATAATTACGAGTATAAACAAAAGCATAAAATTACTTACTCATTTCACAGCAAATCCAAAATTTTCTTGAAGACATGCGTATTTGAAAATCTGCAACAAAAAGAATCATTATAATTTAACAAGTTATGTAAATATTATTATCAAGTATATTAATTTCATTGCTAGGTGATTTTGGTGTAAATCGTATAACCGGAAATGGTACTTTACTTGAAGCTCAAAATAGGTTTTCTTTAAAAACTATTATTAAATGTCATTTTTTCGCATTTTATGTAATTATGAAAATTAAAGATTATTGACTTTTCTACAGGTATACATTAATACTTTTTCTATATATACTACAGATAAATTTAAAAAATAATCTTTTTTATAAATCCTGGGACGTATGTTTTAAAGATAAACACAATTCCATTGTAAAATCATTTCAAATTAATAATGGCGATATAAAAAAAAATTAGTAAATAAAGCAATAGTTATATGCAAATATAGTTTACAGCATTAGTAAATATGGAGGTACCTATGTATTTATATTAATAAAAATTAAATAGCGGGAGGTATTGTGTTGGGCACATCAGATATTTTAATAACGTTTTAATTCTTTTATAAAATTGTTATTTTGTAAATTTTCATATCTAATTACTAATGGCTGTTCCAAAATATATTCTGTTTATTGGTTTACAAAAATAGAGCATTTTTGTGTAAAATAATTTGAAAAGTAATTCACAAGGAAAATCTTAATTTAGGGATATGCTAGGGGTTATTTTACAATAGAATGTATAGTTCATAATATATGTACCAGTGAAGAGGACTTCTACAGCATACGAAATATTTTCATATAAGCTTTCATTTCTGCTTGGTTACATAAAAGCAAAAACAATTTAATAATAATAATGTGTGTTCTTAAAATTATATTGTTCAATGATTGTAACTAACCAAGTCATTTAACATTAACTTAATAATGGAAATCAAAATATTAAGTAATAATGTCTAAGTAAATAGCCAATTTGCTAAATGTATCCGTTCATTATTAAAATTTTGTGTAATGTTGTAATTAAAGTAATAAAAACATGTAACAATAAAATTAAAATAAATTTGAAAGCTTTTTATGTAATTAAAATTTATGTTTTTCTTTTTTAAATTGCATAATTTTTATTTTTTTCAGATCACAGAAGATAACTTAAAAAATCTGCTAACACAATCAGAATGGCACCACATTATGGGACCAACAGAAACAGGTAAATATTTTTTATAAAATGTAGAGCAAAACTGTTAAAAAATATGCTATAGTTAGGAAAATTGACTCTGTCGGGTTCAGCAATAAAACTACAAATATCGTAATTATGACAAAATTTAAATATAAATACCTGTCAAAAATATTTTATTATTCATGCAATTGAATAGATGATATTGAAAATGTTTCATCTCAAATGATGTGTCTGTATGTTTCGATTATTGTAATATTATTAGTTTATCTAGTTTTCAGTATCTAAAATATTCGGAAAGTAGACAGTAAAGCTCATATTTTTTGACAACAAGATAAGAAGTAGTTCATTTAGTATATAATTAAATTTAGATTGTTTAATATAATCTAGCACTTTTTGTCGTATAAAGTAATTACCTGTAACAAAATAAATTACAATTACGTTCTTATTAATAAAGTTAATGATACGGTTTTTGATTTAGCTTTACATAAAAGTTTTGTAAAAATTTCCGCTTTAGAATGCTATGAACCGAACCAATTTCACAGTAAAATAATTAGAAAACTTTAAAAATTAAAAATCCAAGTAGGTAAGTACTTTCTTCAAGTGAAACCTATTTAACGAACTGAAACAATCATTGATATCTGAAAATCTCGGGCATTCAATTAAATAAAAATTTGCTTATTGTTTGTTTCTGGTTAAATTTTACGGTCTATCAACAGTTCTTTACTTTCTACCTCTATAAAAAAATCTGTTGTGGCCAGCACAAGACTTTCCGTTAATTTGATGTATTTTGTACAAATCCCATACCAAAAGTTCATTGGAAAAGATAATAAAAATAAAAAGTTTATAATTCTTGATGACAAATGTATCTAAATGAAATAGTCTCTCTATTTTTCATCAATAAATTAAACGAAATTAAAAGCGTAGCACACTCGAATTTGAATTTTATAGTTTCTCCGAAAAACGACTGTGTCGTCATGGTTTCCATTATAAACAAAACCAAATCAGATGAAAGTAACATTAAAATTACAATTGCAAAGCCGTTGTGCTCTTTTTTATTTAAATTAACACACAATTAAAACAACATACTAAAGAAAATTACGAAACAATAGGAAGTAGAACAATCTTAACACTTTGTACTAACCTTTTCGAAAAATGTAATTTATGTTGTACGAGAATTAAATGTCACCTAGATTTATTTTTGATTGTGAATTTCACTTTCTGGTGTATTATAACTAATTAATAAAACCTTACAGAGCAGTATTCATAAATTCATAGGTACTTCAATAACAACATACAAAAAATATTATTGCAATATTATGGATATACAGGTATAAATAAACCAGCAAATATCTCGCTTATTATTACTTTTAGCGATTTAAAGAATCCAATATGCCTAAATTATAATATGTTATCTCCTCTATAAAATGACGTTCAATACTATTACTTCCGGTTTCCTAGTAATTGATAGAAACTTTTAATATTGAAATGGAACACTATGTACATATATAATTTACCAAATTTTGAAAAGTACATGCAATTTTGTTAAACATTCATTCAAGGGTGGACCCAAAAATAACCGGATTTATTTTCTGTTCCAACTTCTACCGTGACCCCTGTGGTGCACTCTCCACGCCAGCAATAAGTGCCCGTGAGGTGACGCCTGGTAAGCGCCCGCACGGTACAAATATGTCATCATCATTACCGATATCTGCGATAAAGCAGATTGGCACACCCAGAAATGGGTAATATGCCGTGATGATATATTATTTATTTTATTTTAACTTCTACCGCTAGGGCTGCGTTCCAAAATCAGGATGTGTGATCAAAACATCTCTGCATACCTCTGGCATAGTTTACATGCTGAGTAATCTTCACTTCTCTATCTTACTATTTTGTAACTTCTACTGATGAGAAAGTAGTTCTCGAAATACGTATACAGGGTGTCTCAATAAGCTTGCTCACTATTGGTAACTTTTTTATTTGAAGAGATACGAGGTTGGTTAAATGAGCAAAATTGTGCCATTTTATATTAGAAAATTGGTCAGGTAGACAAAATAAAAATTGTGTCAGCGGTTCTCAAAATTTGGAACAAAATATATATTTTTTAAATGAAATCTTATACTTTTTATTATCTTAGTGGAAAGAGTATGTTTTTCTCTTTCCAATAATGAGTTATTTACGGTTAAAAATTAAAATTTTGTAAACTGTTTTATTAGTTTATTTAGCAAAGTAAGCTATGGAAACAATTGATTCTTTGTTTGTTTGACGTTTAATAATTTCTCCCGTAAAGTTCTCTGTGTTTAATAATGTTTAATAACTTTACAAATGAAGAAAAATTAGATGTGATCTTGCTATATGGAAAGTTATATCTAGACACCTGTTACGTAGAATGGTCGGCTCTCTTTCCAAAAGAGCTGAAATGTGCGAAATGGCTTTCAATTTGAATATTTTCTTTAATTGTTTTGTTCATACTGTAAAATAAGTTATAAAATAAAAAAATTATAAAAGACAATTGTTTCCATGGTTTACTTGACTAAATAAACTAATAAAAGAATTTTTATCTTTAAACGTAAATAACTCGTTTATTTGAAAAAAATGTACATAAACATTACCTTATTGGAAAGAGAAAAAAATATTCTTTCCAATAAGATAATAAAAAATATATAGTTCCATTTAAAAAATATATATTCTGTCCCAAATTTTGGGAACCGCTGATACAATTTTTATTTTGTCTACATGACCAATTTTCTAATATAAAGTGGCACAATTTTGCTCATTTAACCAATCTCGTATCTCTTCAAATAAAAAAGTTACCAATAGTGAGCAAGCTTATTGAGACAGCCTGTATAGTTTTTCTTTTTTGAAATTATTGTTAAGGGATATAAGGGATTTTTTTTCTTAGTTTTAAGACTCCATTTTAGTTTTTAACCTGCATCTATTCAAACAGTATTTTACTGAAATACAAATATTGTGAATTTAAGGATAATTGCATAATTTCGTACAATATTGTAATTAAACAATTAAAGTATAGTTAAGTAAATACAGCACTGATAATTCGTATATAGCGAACGTTTTAACTCATAAATTTATGGCGTTAAATTGTTTAATCCTTGGCCCGAATAAACCATTTTTAATTTGTATGAAAATGTCTACTTGTTTCGATTTTAAAGTTTTATTGAAAATAATCTAAATCATAATTACATGTTATAAATTACATTTGAAAGTATAAGTTAAACTGAAACTCATTGTGATAGAGCTTTGTGTTTTCCATATAAATTTGCAGTATTTAACTAATTATCTCCTCATTTAGATAGCTAATTTAAATAAGAAAAATAGCGCAATGTTTGGCATATCCTGGATTACCTAATTGATTTCCTGCTTCGCCAATTAATAAAAGGCGTTAAAGTTACACTAAATAGGAACAGCATGCACAGGGCCGCACTAAGGCTGTATCCGATGTCGTATTTTGACATTTAGTATTTAAGTCTACTTTACATAAATACAACTCCAATACGACACTAATGACATCCATTAGTTTTTATGGGAACATTTTAGAATTATATTATATGCTCCAGGTTAAATGCTAATATCAAATTTCATAAAATAAGCTGAGAAAGCTATTCATTGACAGTTAATTTGACATTTAGCACAAATTATAGCAACGTACATGATTTATTTAATTAGTGCGCGAAAACTTCAATAAAAATGTGAAAAAACAAAAACAACAAGTAACCAAGGTAACATTAAAAGTACGTAAATGTTACCTTTTTTATGTATACAATTTTCTAGAGAATATAATTCATTAGTCACGTGACATGTATTCCGCCAATCAACATTCAGAATTTCCCTAGTTACATGTATATCACAGCGATGATAAAAAACAAAGAAATTATCACCTTATTTACATTCGTTACTAAGGGATTTTTACAACATTGACAGTTAATTTTAACAAAAATTTATTATATTCTCTCATTAAATATAAGCTCGTGATATGATTAATAATCGAAGATATTGCTCGTGAAACCGAAGTAGCACATTTCACTCGTCCTTCGGACTCGTAAAATCTGCAACTCGGTTTCACTCGAAAATATCATCGATGATAATCATATCACTTGTTATATTACGTATGACAATATATGCATGCCCGGCAATAACTCGAATGGCGAACATGCATCTTCTCAGAAAAGCTTTCCTTTTGCCAGAGGAAAAACCGTCCCAAAAACTGGCAGAGAAGTGATCTGTATAACTCAGAGACGCTTTATCTGTAGCAAGGGAGAAGGCACCTTCTTTTATTTAATTGTTTTGACAGACAATAATTAACCAATAGACATTATAAGCATTGTTGTTAAATGAATATACAACAAGGGAAAGTTTCAATCCATAAAAGCTTGATTTATGTTAGAATCAAATTTAATTATCAAGTAACTTTTTACTATTGTTTTGATGTTCTAGTTGAGACGATTCTACAACTGTTGTTAATGCTGAACAACTTGTTGAAATCGTTATCCGACTATATTAATTAACTCGGACTATAAACTTAATTTCTATTAGATAACTTTGAGAAGTCATTACAAGTGTTACAAAACAAAACTCTCAAAACAGATATTTATATAAAAGGGAAAATGGCCGTTCAACTAAATGGTTATATATTAATAAAATTGAATCCTTATGGGCATATTTTAGAAAGAGAAATTTTCTGAACCAATTATGGTCAAAATATTGGTAAAGTGTAGGTTTCAATAGAGTATCCTAAATAACCTTACACTTTTACCAACCTAATATCAAAATCCTAAATTAATATGCTCTAAATAACGTCGTTCTTTAGGATTTTAGGAATTAGATTTTAGGGTTTTGAAGTTCACGCCTACTAATTAAACAATTCATGTTCGTTCGCTATAATTTCTACAAAATGTTAAATTTACTGTCAAAGAATAGCTTCTTAGCTTCTATTTTATGAAATTCAGTATTAACATTTAATCTGAAGGATCAAATTAAACCGAACTGTACAATGGGGGACCAGTAGGACTATCTAACTTTGAGTAAGAAAATGTATGCATCACATGAGATATGAATTTTAAAAAATTTCATCGCAATTCAAATTTTCTTATCACGGCGCGCTTATGACGTCAACTCGATGGTTACATCTGTAACGAACTTCAGCGCCTAAATCCACATGTTCATGACAACCATTTGCTTGTTTACATACAGAGAATTTATTTTAAAATGCAACATTAGAGTTCATCACTTCCATGGTTACTTACTACTGTCAAAAAATGACAACAATGTAATATTTGTCCATTTTAAAATGCAACATTATAAATAGTATTGCAGCACAGGAGATACCTCCAGAACACATCACAAATGGTGTCAATTCTTATTACGACCGACTAGAATATTGCCTCAGAGTGATTGGGGGTATTTTTTAACATTTATTACATGAAAATTATGAATTTTTGTAAGCTAAAGTTTGTTAAGATGTACAACATTCATGTTTTGATTATTTGTTAATTGTATGTAGGCTAATTTATTGGAAATTAGTTTTGATAATACAAAACTACAAATTTTGTATGTTGCATTTTAAAATGGACAAATATTACATTGCTGTCATTTTTTGACAATAGTGAGTAACCATAGAAGTGATTCGCCATATGTTGCATGTTAAAATAAATTCCCTGTATGTAAAGCACTAGATTAAAAAATCAAAACAAAATTTGCTTCAAACTATCACAGCTTGCTCGGTAGGCTCACCGGAAAGAGACCAGCCCTCGTATAGAGTCTCCCAAGTTATTCTCTCTTTTTGCAAATTTTCCTGAATACGGTCAGTCTCGCGTGGGTGAAAGTAACTAGATTAGCAAGATGTTATCTGGCGGAACTGGAGACGCGAATCGTGAGAGCGACAAGGAGGAACTTTACCTTACCGGCCGATGGTGATGGTGTGAGGTGCGAGTGACTCCGTGACTGACACAATCCGTGATCATCAATGCAACACACCACAAGCCCGGAAATTTAATTATTTATCTTCGCACAACACAAATAATTGTGAAATACTGTACAAGTGCACATAGGCAGATTAGAGAAGAATAAAATAGGTGATTAAAAACAAGGTTTCCAATTTTATTGTACTTACTAGGACTTTTAAGGCTGGTAATTATTCTTTAATTACTCGAAATTCTTATCTACTGTGTTGTTAATGTAAGCTAGTATAATTTACCAATGAAGTATAAGGACGTTTCTTTCCTGAATTAGAAAAAAAAATCTGTTGTTGCAAGCCCAAGACCTTCCGTTAAATTCATGATTTTTGTACAAATTCCATAGCAAAAGTTCATTGTAAAATATTCTATATATCCAGTAAAATTGTAACACGAACATAATACAGAAAGTTCCTTGGAAAATATTCTATAAATCCAATAAAATTATCACATGAATATGAATACTCATATGTAAATACCCTAAAAATGCGTACATTTACGTAACATTCTCTTTAAAATCAAATAATATTACTACTAAGTTTATATCTCTACCCATTTTTGACTTATTGCCCCAAAAGTCAATATACCCCCACATTTAGATAAAAACTTCAAAATTTTCAAAAATCTAATTATTATGTACCTAGATACTTCCCAATGCGCTGATTCCAAATTTTGAAACCGCAGGTCGATATCTTGTTTCGTTCTCGAGATATTTAGATTCAAAGTTTTGCTCAAAACTGCCCATTTTTGGGTATTAACCCAAAAATGGGTCGAGATATGAATTTGGCGACATCACCATTCGATTCTACGGGCAAAATTACATAAGTCCACCAATTTTCAGAAGTTTTGAACAGCGCATACAAGCTCTAAAGCAAAATAACTGAAAATGGCCAAAAATCGCAAAAATCTAAGGGGTACCCCTTACGATTTTTTCAGATTTTGGCCATTTTCAGGGGTTTTCAAACTTTTATTCATAGAAAATGAACCAGTTGGACAAAAATTATGAAAATGTCTATTCTTATGTATTTTTGTCCGTAGAATCGAATGGTGATGTCGCCAATTTCATATCTCGACCAATTTTTGGGTATTACCCAAAAATGGGCTGTTTTGAGCAAAACTTTGAATCTAAATATCTCGAGAACGAAACAAGATATCGACCTGCGGTTTCAAAATTTGGAATCAGCGCATTGAGAAGTATCTAGATACATAAAAATTAGATTTTTGAAAATTTTTAAGTTTTTATCTAAATGTGGGGTATATTGACTTTTGGGGCAATAATTCATAAATGGGTAGAAATATAAACTTGGTAGTAATATTACTTGATTATGAAGGAAAATGTATAATCAAACCGTATAGAGAAGAGAATTTTCTTTAATATTTATAATACATAAAATGTCGAAAAATAATATTTAACTACTTTTTTTTTAAACTGTTAAAAACTTATAACTAAAATTTAATCAGCTCTTCATAAGAATGTAAATTAAGTATTGGGCAAAACTGGGCATACCTTGGGCAAAATTATACCATAATTTTATTCTCAAAATTCCTACTTGGGGGTGCCAACTTCACGCACCTTCATACATTCCCACTGCTTATCCCAAAATATTTTTATTCCAGAATACAGCGTAGTATACCCCATTCACAGCCGCGTCCGCCGTAGTCTAACTCCCCTGGACAGAGACCTGGAGCTTAATGCACCAGCTCTGCGGAGAAGATTCACGTTGGAGTTGACGCCCAGCCCTGCTCTAACCACGCCTGGCTTTCGCCTCGTGGCCACCTGGAGCAACCGGTCCGAGGACATTCCTACGGAGACGGTGGCCACAGATTGCTTCTACAGAGGGGAAAATAGTGCCTTGAGTCTTTGTGGGGGAATAGTAAGTAAAAATACATTATACTACATACATAATTCTCAGCGTTTTAAATAGTTATTTATCTGTCTTTTCAAATTAAGTGAAGCGAAAGTAAAGTTAGGTTAGGTTAGTTGTAGGTGATTATTTTTTGACATTTCTTAAAACCAATGAAATGTTTCATTACCTGTCACGTGTCAACGTTTCAAGCAATCGTGCCATTAGTATAGTAAAAAAAAATATAGAAACCACTTATGGAAACACCGTAATTAATAATCACTCGGTATAAGGAGATTATTTATATTTAAACCGTTTCAAGATTAAAACTTTTATTTTGTTGTTTATTAAGTAATTGCTTTAATGGTTCATATCCAAATAAATAAACATGACTATAAGGCAAAGTTGAACAAAAAAAAATCTGTTGTGGCCAGCACAAGACCTCTCGCCATTTCCATATTACGCTATATAAGTATTGTATTGCACTTCCCTTTCAAACCGTCATTTTATAACAAAAAAATACAGAACTTTACCCAAATACTGTTTTTTATTATATTTAACATGTCTTCTGCACACATATAGTTCTAATTATATCTATTTTTCATTGTATGAGGAAGTTTCTAAATGTCAGAGATTGTTCCAATTCATTAACCAGATTGGCGGTATTTCTGATGGATATATGCATTTTACCACAATTTTACCTATAATGTCAAATATTTAATTAATAAAACAATAAGAAAAATTAAATATACTTCCCAGTAAAAGCTATCAGAATGTCACTAAAACTGTTGATTTTTGACACTGACATGTGTCATTTACAAATTACAAGATATAATAAAATTTTTAAGTGTATTAGATAGAGAATTTTATGTTCTTCAATATTTAATAAAAAAAACCTTTCAAAAAATTATATTTAGAAGAATTTTTCTAAGAAACTACTACTTCCGGTTGTTCAATTGTTACCAAAACCTTTTCAGTTCTTCCCAGGAATGTCAGATTGAGGAATCTATAGTTAAACAGTTCTTAAGTCTTATAGTTTTTGAGGAATCGTGTCTACAACATCCAGACAAAACCTCCCAAAAAATTATATTTAGAAGAATTTTTCTAAGAAACTACTACTTCCGGTTGTTCAATTGTTACCAAAACCTTTTCAGCTCTTCCCAGGAATGTCAGATTGAGGAATCCATACTTAAACAATTCTTTAATCTTATGGTTTTTGAGGAATCGTGTCTACAACATCCAGACATACACACATACACACATCCACACACACACACATACACACAGACATCATTTTAAAAATGTTATAATCGGACCTTAAATCGTGCTACCAATACCTCTCTTAGCGAGAGGTAAAAATGAAATGCTGATGGCCTCAAATAATGATATTAAATTAATGCCTTTGTTAAAAACCATATAGGTATAAAAGTTTTATTTTGCCTTTGAAGTAAATCATGCGTTTATTTTCGAAAAGTTTATTTAGGCCCAGTATTTTCATCTCCGGTTAAACAGCCTGTTAATTTAACTGTCAGTTAAAAGAAAAACGAGCATCAATATTATAGCCTAGATGAAAATATTGGGCCAAGTTTTATAACTTTGAAAAATACAATTCTAGAAGCAAGTTTCATTAGAATAATGTTGTCGTAGTGCATTTTTATTCAAAGTTGTTTAAGTATTAGATCGTATAATCAAAATGTAGGATGGGAACAGAATCCTTTAATTCTTAAAAATCAGCTCATCCATTACAAAACCGTCATTTAAGATTCAAAATTCCGCAATAAATCCATCCAGTGGTGCAGTAAATTCAATTAGATTGCGACTGGCACGTTGTTACGCTAATGATCAGAAAGAAATCGTGTCTTCTCTCTGTCCGTCGAACTAAACTGGGTCGAAAGCGAATCCCACGTTCCGATCTAGGCATAAAAATCCGCGTGTCATTTGTTTTTGTTTGACTAGCACCACACCGCAACGAAACGAAACGACACTACGCTGAAACAATTGCAAGACTGTGTTTCATTTGTTTGCGT
Source organism: Ophonus ardosiacus (assembly GCA_943142095.1). Taxonomy (NCBI): domain Eukaryota; kingdom Metazoa; phylum Arthropoda; class Insecta; order Coleoptera; family Carabidae; genus Ophonus; species Ophonus ardosiacus. The sequence continues at coordinate 4,250,492 of OW964837.1, forward strand.
TTTGTTTGGTGGGTGATTTTTTAGCGCGCTCTTTTGTAGCGGTAAATCAAATTTGTTAGCATTTCAATAAATAGATGCGTTGCATGGCGATTGCCGGATACGAATGTAATTGAAGAAGACACGCGAATGAATACAAATACGATATTTTTGGTTTTGTTTGGATTCGACTAATTTCAAATGAATATTGTTTGACATTTCTTAAAACCAATAAATGGCCGATAGTATAATGGTCAGTTAAAAATGTGTTGAACTGCAGTTAAGCAAACGGAGTTTATTTAGTGAACTTAAGTTAATTATATTTGGCTGGTATAACATTAAAATGAACTGGGGTCAACTGAACGTAGTTTATCCCTTACTCAGTCGGTAATATTTCATACAACTCACTTCATGTCATTGTATTTGTCAATTTTATTGAATGAATGTTCTCGGACTTGTTGACCTACGAATATAAAATGAACAAAAAGCAGAGATCTAAGAATTTCGATGAAGAAAGAAAACAGTCATTCGTCATTTTTCTAGATCACCAGCTAAATATGAAAAAAAAAAAAACAGTTCCTACAATTCACAAGTTTATTAAAATTTGATTTGTTCCTATTCGTGGCAGGTTCTAGCAGAGGTCCCAAAATATATAGAAATTTTAAAACCGTTCGTTTTTCGAAACGAAACCGCAATTTAAATTAAATATCGTTTCGAAAGGATTTCTCCTTTCCCGAAATATTCGATGGCGTCTATTCATTATATGCATTCATTATATTCTCGTCGTCACTATAAGAACTTGAATCGAACAACATAATTACCTCTCGCTAAGAGAGGTATTGGATTCATGCTAAAATTCGCATATCCAGATTTTATTGAATAAGCACGATTTAAGGTCCCTACAATCCGATTATAACATTTTTAAAATGATGTTTGTGTGTGTGTGTGCGTGGATGTGTGTATATATGTGTGTGTGTGTGTGTGTGTGTGTGTGTGTGTGTGTGTGTGTGTGTGTGTGTATGTATGCATGTCTGGATGTTGTAGTCACGATTCCTCAAAAACTATAAGACTTAAAAAATATTTAACTGCAGTTTCCTCAATCTGACATTCCTGGGATGAGCTGAAAAGGTTTTGGTAACAATTGAACAACCGGAAGTAGTAGTTTCTTAGAAAAAATCTTCTAAATATAATTTTTTGGGAGTTATTTTTATTAAATGTTGAAGAACATAAAATTCTCCATCTAATACACTTAAAAATTTTATTATATCTTGTATAAATTTAGAGATAAAGGCTCTATAATTTATAGAGTAAACTAATCGCAGAGGCCAAGGCACTAAGGAAACCAGTTGACAAATTCCAATGTTTATAACATGACACATGTCATTGTCAAATATCAACAGTTTTAGTGACATTCTGATAGCTTTTTCTGGGAAGTATATTTAACTTTTCTTATTGTTTTATTAATTAAATATTTGAAATTATAGGTAAAATTGTGATAAAATGGATAAATCAATCAGATATACCGCCAATCTGGTTAATGAATTGCAACAATCTTTGGCATTTAGAAACTTCCTCATACAATGAAAAATATATATAATTAGAATTATATGTGTGCAGAAGACATGTTAAATATAGTAAAAAACAATATTTGGGTAATGATGTTCTGTAAGTTTTTGTTATAAAACGACGGTTCGAAAGCGAAGTGCAATACAATACATATATAGCCTAATATGGAAATGGCGAGAGGTCTTGTGCTGGCCACAACAGATTTTTTTTAATCTAGAATTTAAAACAGCATATAATTAAAATGAATTATAAAATATTTGCTAAAGCACTAAACTTACCAAAATATTAATTATAATCAATAAACTTTCGTACATACTTATTTACAACGTAGACACTTATAATTCTGAAGGTTATTTAGAATATAAAAACGTCAATTATTATTTAAACTCAATTTGAACGGATGAAATCGGCCGCTCAAGTTAGGCGTAGTTTAAACTCAAGCCAAAAGCTGATTTTGCTTTATACTACAGAAATTTTATTTGAACCTAGTTCAATATTAATTAAACTAAGTTAAAAAACTGAACTATGTTTATACTATCGGGCAAAAATGTTTCATGTGTTTCACCTATCGTACTTTTATTTTTCCAAATAACTATTAACGTTTTCTTTATAGAGAGGGATCGTTTCGAGCGACAACAACGAATACTTCATTATTCACCCTCTTCCCCTACGATTTCAGACTTCAGAAGACCCCCACCCTCATATTTTAATCCGCCGCCCTGCTTCGCACCCCTTTACAACCCCTGACTCTACACCACTGCCAGAAGAGCCCATTATTTGTGCCCATGATGAATCTACCCAACATATCAGCAAGAAATACTGGTCAAAACATCGGAGGAAAAAACCAGAAAGTGAAGACAATGAAGAAGAGAGAGAGAAGAAAAGAAAGAGGAAGAAATATGTGGGTGAAAGTGAGAAGAAATATAGTAAAAGGGTGAATGCAACAGAAAAAGTGAGAAGCAAAAGGGCGTTATTGTCATTAGGAAGTCCAGTGTTTGTGGAAACTGCGGTGTTTGTAGATAGGGATTTGTTTCAACATATGAGGACCAACTATCCTCAAGATACAGAGAGGGAACTGGTCAGATTTGTTCTAGCCATGATTAATGCAGTAAGTTTTATTATAATGGGGTCTTTAAAAAATAATATCAGGAGTGGGATCACGTAAAAATGAAAACGATATTGCGATTATCGAGAAGTGAAAACGACATTCGTTTCCTTAGCGATCACGTAAAATTAGTCACTCACTACGTTTTCAACTTCGGTTATTTCCGTAAAGTGACTACGTTTTGTGAAAACGATATCGTTTACAGACTAATGTTTTTGTATTAAATAGTAGTTTTGACAGATAATTTATATGAATGTCATTAAATTTTTTAATCTAATGTCAAAAAGTATTATTCTCGCCCTTCGTTTTTATTTCGTTCATAATAGAAATGCTGTAAGAATTGAAGAAGGATACAAGTTAAATTATCAATTAGTTACAGATGCCATGTATCATCTAATTTTTTTCCTTTTGATATTCCAGAAGAAAAATTTATGAAGTATACAAAAATATTTCTAAATATAAAATTAAAACTTCAAGAGACCTTTAAGATTGCAAGTATACAAGATTGTTATTTTAAAGTAATCTAGTTTTTATTAAGTTTTGTATTTCAAGTAAATAAAGTATGGGCCACATTTAAATAACGGCGCACAACTTTCGACGGGCTGCAGAAAATGATCAATTAAAATATTCATGATTTTTTTTCTTAGATTCATTCTTGTAATCAATTTTCATTTTATAATTATCGTATTTTATCACAATTATTTCATTTTCGCCTTACTAAATAAAATAATAAAATATACCTTTCATATTTAAAATATTAATTTATTTTTAAATCATTTATAATGACATTTCTTTCATTCTTTCCAAAACGTCAAATTCAACTCACTGCTCACTACATTCTTTTACCTAAGTGCAAGTAAATAAGAAAAGGATATACCTATACCCAAATGTATAAAATAAAAAGAGACGTAAGAAACGACTATCGTTTTCACATGCTTTGAGAGTGTCGACTAGAATTCACATTTTTTCAGTCTAAAACGATATCGTTTTCGGTTTTCACTATTTACGTGATCGCATTTTCACTTGTCGACAGTCGCAATATCGTTTTCACAGTTACGTGATCCCACTCCTGATGTGGACAACACATGACTTCCTTGTACGCCTGGCGTTACACTATACATATTTTTTTAATAATTAAAATATGTATTATTACAGACCCAATCATTAAATTGCACGTATTGGACATAATTTGACATTGACATTAAATTCTTTATTTTTTTGTTATTTTTTGTCCTAATTCATAGCAAACTTAATTACAGAAACCCAAAAAGTACATAATTTTTAAATTTACATATCTCGCTTATACAAAGAGCTAATTTAATCATACTTGATGTTTTCGACGCAGAATTCAATTTTCTAAAAGCATTTATTGTTAAATTCAAAATAACACCATTTTTTTAAAGAAAAACTGATAACAGCTTTAAGTAAAGTATCACTTCCGGTTGGACTATTTTAACCAAAATCTATTATGTTATTTCCATTAATATAAAAGTATAAAATACCAAATTTGAGAAGTTTTGGTTTATATTTTAAAAGTTTTTCATTAAAATATATTATAGGCTTCAAGTAAAGTACCACTTTCGGTTAGACCATTTTATCTAAAATCTAATATATTATTCCCATTGATATAAGAGTCTTATGTACCAAATTTGAAAAGTTTTGGATTATATTTTAATATAGTTTTTCATTAAAATCTATTATAGGCTTCAAGTAAAGTACCACTTCCGATTAGACCATTTTAACTAAAATCTAATATATTATTCCCATTGATATAAGAGGCTTATATACCAAATTTGAAAAGTTTTGGATTATATTTTAATATAGTTTTTCATTAAAATCTATTATAGGCTTCAAGTAAAGTACCACTTCCGAAAGTTATATAATGACCAAAAAGATGTTATAACAGTCCTAAATACAAAATTTTAACTTTATACGGCTTCCCGTTTTTCAGTTATGCGAGATACGTACGTACACACGTACGTACATACATACGTACGTACAGACGTCACGCCGAAATTAGTCAAAATGGATTCAGGGATGCTCAAAATGGATATTTCCGTTGAAATCTGGAAACCGAAATTTTTCGCGATTACCATCGACCTTTAAACTAATGGACCAAATGTCTCCTATTCTTTTATTGTTAGAATAATGCTCCAACATAAAAGGATAGAAATATATATTCTGTCCTTCAACAATACGGAAGTTCTCAGTTAAAGCATACTGCGCATGCGTTCGTACTCATTGTTTATCTTTTTCAGCTATATGTAAACCTCTATACACCGCTCTCTATCACTAGCTAGTTGTCAAAATCTACATTTGACGTTTCGTGACTGTGTATTATTTACTTTTTTGGAGAACATTTACTATTATTTCTGGCAATACATACGTACATGTGTTGTGAGGTGTGTATGCGACAAAATAATGGGGAAAAATGGGAATGTGTATTTCTTGCAGTCAGCAGTACGTACGCGGTTCAGCTTTGTCATTTCATATGTATGTTCTTATTAATTATTACTTGTCCCCTATAATATAATATATTGTATTAAAAATATATAATAAAGCTAATTATGCACAAAAAAATCTATACTCTTAGCGATTATGCACCAAGTTAGGGACAAATCAATTTTTTTATTTTGCCGCGTTTTCTTAACTTCCGTACTGTTGAAGGATAGAGATACTGTGTCTGCACCGTTATGGCGGGACAAGCGTTTTGCTCGTACGCTGCGTCTATTAGTTTAAAGGTCGATGGCGATTACAATACTTCCTTTACTTCTTACAAGGAAGTAAAAACAGTTATTTTTTTTTTATTTACTTAGGTCCAACTCCTGTACCACGACCCGTCATTAGGCCGTCCCGTAAACTTCGTCCTCAAACGCTTGGAGATCCTCCACGAGGAGCCTTCAGGCCTAGCTCGTCCTCACGACATTGACCGCTTCCTCAGCAGTTTCTGCAGCTGGCAGCGGCTACGCAACCCACCGGGGGATCAGGACCCCCAGCACTGGGATCATGCCCTCATACTCACAGGGCTAGATCTCTACGTGGTAGGGAAGAGGGGGAAGGTGTCCAGCCAGGTGGTGGGGTTAGCGCCTGTAGCTGGGATGTGTACAATGACGAGTAGTTGTACGGTTAATGAGGGGAGGCATTTTGAGAGTGTGTACGTTGTGGCACATGAAATCGGACACAAGTAAGGAGGTTTTTAATGTTTTATAATTTTAAATCAAATACATCGAGAAATTCATTTCGAATAAAACACAAAGTTTTTTATAAACCGTCCAAAAAACCAAAAAGCCCATTAAACAAGCAAACAAACAAAACACACTGTTTTTTTAAAAAAAAATCTGTTGTGGCCAGCGCAAGACCTTCCGTCAATTCGATGTATTTTGTACAAATCCCATACCAAAAGTACTGTGGAACAGTTTCTATATAATATCATATAAAATCGAACACGAACACATACTATTTTTTACAAATTCCATACCAAAAGTTCATTTGAAAAGGTTCTATAAATCCAATAAAATTATGACATAAACAAACACCACGTAAAATGCACTTGACACATTTCTTTCAGTTTCACCTTTCCCCTATTTTATTAGGGGTCGCTGTTTCCTATTCTCTTCCACTCATTCCTGTCCAACGCATCTTCTTCACACAGTCCTTGCTTTCTCAAGTCTTCTGCGATACAGTCCTTCCATATTCTCTTTAGCTTTTCACTGCATGTCACTTGCGAGGAACACTATAACATACTAATTTTTGATCCCATACTTTCCATATTTAGTTTTGCACTTGCAACAGACATCTGTCATTTAAATTTTTTTGAATGAGCAGCTGTTTCCATGATAAATAGCAAAGCTGACTAATTTTTGAAACTCTACATCTATTGAATATGAAGGAAAATGTATAATCAAACCATATAGAGAAGAGTATTTTCTTTAATAAATATAATAACAAAATGTCAAAAAATAATATTTAACTTCGTTTTTTTTAAGAAAAACTGTTAAAAACTTCAAATAAGGGTACTTCCGGTGGATCAATTATAACCAAAATCTAATCAACTCTTCATAGGGATGTACAGAAGAGGAATACGAAAGAATTATAATTTTTAGAATTGTAGTATTGAAGTTATCGTCGGAGAAAAATTTGTCACACACGGACACACATACACACACACACACACACGGACACACACACATATATACAGACATCATCTTAAAAATAGTAAATTCGTATTGTAGGGACCCTAAAACGTGCTTATTCATTAAAAACTCACCACCGAATTTTTTGACCAAAGACAATACCTTCCTTACCTAAAGGTGACGGAAGGTAAAAAACGGATTTTTGCCAGCCCTGGATATCACTGCGATAAACTTCCACCAAACGGATAAAAATTGTAATAAAACGCACTGTTGATTTTGAAACTTAAGATTCTGAAGTCGCTGAAATTAGTATAGGTATTCTGCTTTGTTAAATTCTTTAAGTCTTTAATTTGCAGTTTGGGGATGAGACACGATGGACCTCTGGCAGACAACGACTGTGATCCAAGTAGCTATATTATGTCCCCAACGTTAGGAAGTGGAAAAATTACATGGTCTTCTTGTAGTAGGCGATATCTCCAGAAATTTTTAGAGTGAGTATTTTCGTTAATAATCCTATAAATGCAATGATGATGGTAAAAAAAAAAACATTTCTTAGAACCTCGCAGTCAAGATGTCTTCTAGATCATGGAAGTTCAGCTGGACAGTTGGATCATAGTGCCGAAGGGGCCTTGCCAGGAGAAAGATTCGACGCAGACCAACAATGTAAGAAAACGGATATTTGCAGATATTTATGTATACATTTGTCCTAGTCGTAGTCAAAGACAATTGGGATGAACCCACGTCCTTCTTAAGTCTAGTAAGATGCTGCTCGAAATGGGACGATTCTGGTCCTGAATTCAAATGTACCAATTAATTTTTCACTAAATCCTTTCTTTGGTACCTATTTAATAAGTGTTAAGGAAACGAAGTTTTATTTATCGCTACGGTATCAGAGCGTAGTCTTGGGATCCCACCCCAGAATATTAGAAAAATAACTATGTACAGTAAAATTTTTGAAAGAAATCCGATCAAGGCCATCTACGAATTGCATCTATGAATTAAGATTTTATGCTGTCAAATTTAGTAGTGTCGTTTACATAGTTTTTATGAGGTACACAAGATATTATGTACCCTCATAAAAACTAAGTAAAAGACACTACTAAATTTGACAGCACAAAATCTTAATTCATAAATACAATTCGTAGATGGCCTTGATCGGACTTCTTTCAAAAATTTTACTGTACCTACATGTTTAATATATAGAAATAGACTGATTGGTTCAAAGAGATTTTAAATAAACGAAGAAAGAATTTGAAAAATAAATTGACCCCGCCGGGATTTGAACCCTAGACCTTTTCATATTTAGTGAGAATATTGGGAGTGAGACGCTCAGTTGGTTATATATGAGAAAGTCCAGGGTTCAAGTCTCTGCGAGGTTAATGTATTTCACAAATTATTTCTTCGTTTATTTAAAATTTTCATGATCCAGTCAGCCTTTTTTACCTTCCGTCAAAAGGAAGGTTTGTCTTTGGTCAAAAAATTCGGTGGTGAGTTTTTAATGAATAAGCACGTTTTAAGATACCTAGAATACGATTTTACTAATTTTACATTGATGTCTGTATGTATGTATGTATGTATGTATGTATGTATGTATGTATGTATGTGTGTGTGTGTGCGTGTATCCGTGTGTGTGTCTGTGCGTGTATCCGTGTGTGTGTCTGTGCGTGTGTCCGTGTGACAAATTTTTCTCTGACGATAACTCCAAAACTACAATTCTAAAAATTATGATTCTTTCGTATTCCTCTTCTTTACAACCATATGAAGAGCTGATTAGATTTTGGTTATAATTGGTCAACCGGAAGTACTCTTATTTGAAGTTCTTAACAGTTTTACTGGAAAAAACGCAGTTAAATATCATTTTACGACATTTTATGATCATTAATATGAAAGAAAATCTTATTCTCTATACGATTTGATTATACATTTTCCTTCTTATTCAATAGATATAGAGTTATAGAGAGATTAAGAGAGGTTAACTTTCAAAAATCAGTCTGCTTTGCAAAAATTATGGAAACAGCAGATATATTCAAAAAATTCTAATTGAAAGATTTCAGTGTCAAGTGCAAAACCAAAGTGGAAAGTATAGGATCAGAAAGTAACATAAGTGACAGAGTGTCCTTCGTAAGTGACTTGCAGTTTGAATGCCGGGAGTACGAGGAAGGCCAAAGAGAAGATCAGAATATTTGAGAGAGGAAGAACTGTGTGAAGAAGATGCGTTGGATAGGAATGAGGAAGTGTGAAGTGCAATTTACAGAATGTACATTCGTGTTATAATTATATTGGATTTATAGAATCTTTTCAAAGGAACTTGTAATATGAAATTTGTAAAAAATAGTGTGTTCGTGTTACAATTTTGCGCTGGCCACAACAGATTTTTTATATATTAAATAGATACAAATAAAAGTATTTTTTTTTGTTCTAGGTATGTTAAAGTACGGACGAGGGAGCAAACACTCATTGCAACAGCCATTAGATGATGTCTGTCGAGATTTACACTGCCAAAGAGAACGATATACTTGGACGTCTCACCCAGCACTTGAGGGTAAATTTTAAATCATTAACATCATTATGTATTTTTAATAACAGGATGATAACATGCGATTGCTTACGCATGCGCACTTTCACGAACTACACGGGGTCGTATTGGCCCATACATAATATAAGAAACTTATTTAGTCGTCACTAAATATAGGTATAGTGAAAATGAAATGGCAGAAGACCTACGTCATAGATCTGAAAAAAACTTTATAAAATCAAATATAACTTGTAAAACTTATTTATTTTTAAATACAGAAGAAAGAAAAATACTAGTATTAAGAAACGTATATATTAATGAAATTTACAAGTATTTTTAAGTTAATCTCTTTTTCTTTTACGCAATTTGAAATTATTTGAAATAATTGTAGTTCATTTTTATACCGGTACGTTGGCATGACAATGTTTATATTAAATTTTATATCGATCGAATATCTATCCTGTCACTATTGTCACTTGGTTGTCAGTTTACATTCATATAAAGCTTAAAAAAGCAATTTCAGATACTAATTAATTGTGGGCCATTAATTTCGTTGAAAGCCGTTCAAAAGGTATTTTTTTTTTCAAATATTTCTCTTGTTATCAATGTTTAAACTATGTATTTTTAGAAAGGAGCAAATGCCCTGCAAATAAGCAAATCTTGACAAGCAGATATGGGCACCCGTTTCAGAATGACAGCTAGTAATCATGTACATAACTTACAAATCTCATAAATTTTAATTCAAAATATCAAGATTTTGTAAGTTCACGTGGTTTCTTTGTCACCAGGTGCGTGGACTTTACTACTTGGCGAGTTACATAAATCACATGAAATTTGGAATGAAAAATATTGACATTTGACATCTATGTATGTACATAATTACTACTACTGTTCTAAATCATTTTCATTCTTTGACGTCGGAATTTCGCTAAACATTTCTAGATTGTCTTCATCACTAGAAGAAAATTCCCCCGATTCATACGACTCTTCAGATGAAAATTTGTCAATCATATATATAACAGAAAATGGCTCCAAATTACAAGGTTAATTTTTAACAAAACAGCTGACCAAAATCGTATAACTACGCAAACTCGAATCATTAGTAAGAAGATAAACCACCTGAAATTGGAAAATATCATGAAATTTGGAATGAAAAATGATGACATTTGTCATTTATATTACTAGCTGTCATTTTGTCACGAGTCCCCATATCTGCTTGTCAACATAGAACACTAACCTAAACTTGTCAAGAAAGACCAACAAAGTAACATGACTGCGCGCGCCTTATAAATTAGTACCCTATGTAAACTTAGTGGTATATGACGTCATTACTTTAGGGATATTTTTTGATGACGTAAGTCTTCTGCCATTTCATTTCTACCATATCTAATTAGTTGTTGGTTAAACGAAAGTTTCTGAATGCAAGGAATATAAAATATTCATTAAAGATAATTTGAAATTTATTTTAGTTTTCTTCTTTTTTAGGTACAACTTGCGGCCACCAACACTGGTGCAGAGGTGGCCGGTGCGTTTCTCGAGGAGCCGCTGCCCCCTACACTAACATAGGCTCTTCTTCGAGTCGTTCTGGAGCCGTGGTGGCAGTTCCAGGTCCTCCAGGTCTCTCTGGAAGTGTGGATGGAGGTTGGTCGGACTGGAAATCCTACAGTGATTGTGCTTCTGGATGTTTGTATGGAGAAGAGGGAAGACTTCGGGCTGGAAGTACTGGCATTATGGTTAGCACGAGAAGATGCAACAGACCTAGGTACAAGACGATGGAAAAAGATGCGAAAGATTACTAACGAATTTTCTTTTAGGCCAGAAGGTAATGGAAGACTTTGCCAAGGGCCTGATAGAAGATATCAAGCTTGTAGCGCATCTCAGTGTCTGAATGTACCAAGAATGACAGTACGAGAATTCGCAGTTCAAATTTGTGAGAGGGCCAGAGAAGTAGATACTGATTTGACTGGAACTGGTGTACAACGTACCAGCGCTGATCGTAAGTACGAAACATAGACGGTTATTTGCAAAGTTTTCGGCCTATCATTACACACATATTACTTTTATTTTTTAATATGACCTTCCCGTAAATTTCAGTGCACTTGTTCTACCAATGTTCCAGGGCTTTTCTGCCATCCAAAAAATCCAAACTCCGAAGCGTAGGTTTCAATTCGCCACACGAAGAAAATTGCCGACCACCAGCTTTTTTTTTCAATTTAGAAAACAGGATAATCAGAATGGAAAAGCTATTCGTAGTTTAATTCAGCCATATTTTTTTATTCAATCCTATTAATAGATATTTACACACCAAGTTAGCTAAGGTAATGTTTATCCATGAGAAGAAAGTTTAGTTAATTTCTTCGAGTGAATAAACATTCTTAGCTCACGTGGTTTGTACAATATTTTATTCAATTTTGACGAAATAATAATAAAAATCATTATAATATTTAATTTTGACAAAATAAAAAACTAATCACTTAGTAGACTGTGCATGACAATCGTTGATGATAGATGTCAAGTCATCTATTTAAAAAGCTTTATTGTCTGTCATTTGTGCCGTGAAAAATAATGAAAATGGCTGATAATGTTTAATAAATATTATGGTGAGTGTTATTTTCGTACCTGATGTTATTTTAAATGCATTATTTGTTGCAGAGTGAGTTAAAATTTTGTGAGAGTGATTTAATTTTTTTTTAATTCACATGTGAAAAAAGTGTTACTTTTATAGTTGTTGCTATGGAGTTAATAATGACAGTTTAAAACGTCAAAATTGAATAATAGATATTTACACACCAAGTGAGCTAAGGTAATGTTTATTCACGAGAAGGAAGTTTAGCTCACGAGCCTGTAAGGGCGAGTGAGTTAGTTTCTTCGAGTAAATAAACATTCTTAGCTCGCGTGGTTTGTACAACATTTTATTCAATTTTGACGAAATAGTGATAAAAACCATTATAATATTTAATTTTGACAAAACAAAAAACTAATCAGTTAGTAGACAATCGTCGATGGTAGACGTCAAATCATCTATTTATAGTCTGTTCGCTCCTAGCTGAAACAAGCCGATATTTTATTAACCCAATAAATATTACCACAAACAAATAGAAAATCCTCAGGTAGTGTGGAACAGGGACGTATTCGAAATCTGCATAAGTTAGGGAAAATGTCATTATTACAAGTATACAGTTATACTCGTCATAAAATAATCAAATAATGGCCGAAAACGTCTTTCCAAGTAATTCTTAATTATACCTATTCAATGATAATACCTAGCTGTAAATACATTTCAAAATAATTTCAAAAAATTCTCTTAAAAATTTACAAACGCATATATCAAAACGAACTGAATACAATCCTTGTTCAACCCTCCATTTACAACTGACCGCCGTTTGATGAGAAAGGCTCAAGAAAGTGGTTTATGGTTTGTGGTAATAACTATTGGGGTAATAAATTATCGGCTTGTTTCACCTAAGAGCGAACAGACTATAAAAAGCTTTATTGTCTGTCATGTCTGCAGTTTTTAATAATGAAAATAGCTGATAATGTCTGTTAAATACTATGGTAAGTGTTATTATTTGTTGCAGAGTGAATTAAAAAAATGTGAGAGTGATTTAAAAAAATTTAATTCACTTATAGTTGTTGCTATGGAGTTAATAATGACAGTTTAAAACGTCAAAATTGAATAAAAGATTGTAATAATATTCCTCAACAATAGTTTGATTGATGACATAACTTTTTCAACATACAGAACCAATTTTGCTTTTGGCGTCGGAAAATCACTGTGTTTCCATTGTTTGAATGAATCTAGGTCTTATCTATGGTTACAAAGCGACGAGTAAAATCAGAAACCTCTCCGAAAGCTTTTTTATACCAAATTCTTCAGTTTGATTATATGCTCGCTTATCAAAGACTCTTTTTCTTTAGTAAATTCGTCCCTTTTCTTTAATCACAGGTCCTTTAAAATAATATCCTTTACATATAACTATTTTCAGCCGAAGAAGCCTGCATGGTGTGGTGCCTCAAACACTCCGGTTCCACCAAAAACCGTGGCTGGACTTTCCCCGACGGAACCCTCTGTCATACGCAGACCCACACTCATGTACACTCCCCGCAGTACTGCATCAGTGGGCGTTGCGAGTCCTTCTCCTGCCCAAGAGATCCTGATCTGGTTTTCCTGCAGCACCCAGATCTTTGCCCTGTCGATGGGGATGACAACGACCTCAATTGGAGGGCAGGACCCAAACAGAGGCGAAGGGATAGTGGATTTTATTGGGTGCCAGCGAGTGGGTGCCATTTTAATTGTATGCAACCAGGAGTGGGGGTTAGGTTGGTGGTTAGCAAGGTGGATAAGAGGAAGAGGAGTATACAGTTATGCTCGCCGGATAAGCTGGTGAGAAGTGTTTCTTATTGTATTAAATAATAGTTAAACAAAGACCGAATATAGATACATTCACAATTAAATGTGAGAAAACACAATATCATGCTGACTTAAAATTACAAGCTAAGGATTAGTTATGTACATAATTATAGGCCATCCAGCGAATCAAGCGGTTTACGTCATCGTTTAGGGATTTTTGAAATTTTCTTTATTTTTTAAAATATATTTTATTAACGGTATTTTATTGGTTTTTTATTATTATTACGTATTTGACACCTTTAATAGAAATAATTATATTTGGATATATTATTATTAAGTAAAATTTTATAAATTTTTGCAAAATGACGTTTGATTAAATTTTTTTAATATTGGTAATTCTGAACATGTATATTACTAAATATTATATGTCTATATTATACTTTTCAACCTATATTGTGATTTCATTTTGTTTTTGGTTTCGTTGTTCATTGACAAAATGTCAAATGCTCTGTCATGTCAAATTCAAGAGCTTGTAGTTAATTAATTGACTTATTTCGAAATTGAAAAATAGATTGGTGGGCTCTTACTTTCACTGAATTGTAATATTGAGGTAACATTTCGTTCTATTTGTTAGTAATAATTTGAAAATTAAATCTTTATATATAGCGTGTGGCAAACTCTATACGCAATATGTACAGAAACAGTGCGAAATTGTATGGTATGCAGTATTCTGTATTTTTTTAAGGATCTCACATAATACTACAGTATTTGTTGCATATACTACAAGAATGAAGTATTTATAACGGCGTAAGCCGTATCGTTCAGAATATTTTAAATAAAATTGGATTTCGCTGGAAAAAAATTATACCAGACGTGTTACCTTTTTGAGAAAGATTTGGATTTATGAAGGCAACCCACAGATCATATTTTAATCCGTTTTACATGCTCACGTAAACTTTGTAACATATGACGTCATTGTTTCTAGTGATATTGTATTTATGACGTAAACCGCTTGATTCGCTGGATGGCCTATAGTTATCAAAAGAGTGATATCTAAATTCTAAATTTATATGCTCTAAATAACGTCATTATTTAAGTTTTTAGGTATTAGATTTTTTGGTTTTGCAGGAACACACTATGTCTTGAAGTTGACGCGCACTAATTGAACAAATCATGTTCCTTGCTATAATTTATGCAAAACGTTAAATTTACTGTTAGAGAATAGCTTCTTAGCTTCTATTTTATGAAATATAATATTAACATTTAATCTGAAGCATCAAATTAAATCGAATTGTATAATTATAATTCATTTTTGTTATTCTAAAGTGTTGCCCTACAAACAAATGGATGTCATTAGTATGCCATTCGAAGTTGTATTTATGTGATTATTAGGATTAGGAATTAGATTTTAGGGTCTTACAGGAGCATCCTGTCTTGAAGTTGACGCGCACTAATTAAACAAATCATGTTCGTTGCTATAATTTGTGCAAAACATCAAATTT
The DNA here is from genome assembly GCA_943142095.1 of Ophonus ardosiacus. Taxonomy (NCBI): domain Eukaryota; kingdom Metazoa; phylum Arthropoda; class Insecta; order Coleoptera; family Carabidae; genus Ophonus; species Ophonus ardosiacus. The sequence continues at coordinate 4,265,640 of OW964837.1, forward strand.
ACTGTTAAAGAATAGCTTCTTAGCTTCTATTTTATAAAATATAATACTAATATTTAATCTGAAGCATCAAATTAAATCGAATTGTATAATTCATTTTTGTTATTATAAAGTGTTGCCATACAAACCAATGGATGTCATTAGTGTGCCATTCGGGGTTGTATTTATGTGAAGAAGACCTAAATTCTAAAATCTAAATGTCAAAATGCGACATTGCCATTGTTTGATGAACATAATATTTGCCAATACGAGCGAAGCGAGTTTTGTAAAATTATATGAATCAGATAATATTACGCAATATTATGCACAAAATTTTATCTAATTCCGCAAAAATAATTTTAAATTACTAAAAATTACAGAATGAACCCAGTTGTAAATTTTATTTAATTGTTTCTTTTTTTAGGGATGTGGAAGAATAAAATCTCCATTCCAACATGCATCTACAGTGTGCAGCAAATATAAAGAACGTGTCCGCCGATTATCTGGACTAGGGATGCAGATTTCTGCAGCCGTTGGTAAATGTCACATTATACTCTCATATTAACTTATATAATACATTCGTAGTATTAAAAATCATAATTGTGTTTAGTTTAACTATTATTATTCTATTTTTTTTTTTTTTTTTTTTTTGTAGAAGACCCGGACAGACCTTGCAGAGTAGCCTGCCAGGATGAAAACGTCTCCCATAGATTCTATTTAGTGAACGGAGAAGACGGCTGGTTTCCTTTCGGCACTGATTGTTCCCGAGGATCAGCAGACAAGAAGGCATATTGTATTAGCGGAAAATGTCTCGTAAGAAATTAAAAACTATGATACAATAATACTTATATTAAACAAATATGGTTTTACAGGAGTTTGGATCAGATGAAACACCTCTATCAGAAAATGAGTTCACATTACCCTTGTTACAAAGATCTAAAAGAAGTTTAGAAACCAATAAAACAAGGGTGATCGCTACACTACAGCAACAAGATTTGGACATGCTTATTTCTAGACTAAATCTCACTTCAGGTATACATACGACTAGGTCATTAAAAAGTAAAATGGAGCCCCCGTGGTTATTTTGAGTGAGCATGTTGCGTGAGCAGTTTGGGTGGGCATGTTTAGTGAGCATGTTACGTGTTGTGATAACTAATCACTGTCCACCTAAAGTCGAGTGTGCGTTTAGGTTATGTTTGGGTGGGCATAGTCACAGAATAAACTTTTATTATTGACCCCTAACAGAAAATGTTCACTTCGAGATAATGAAAAGAACAAAGAATCGTAAGATACGAAGATATGCCGAAACAATCCGATTCTATCCGATTAGCCCTTTAAATTTGTTAGCATACTCTTTCTCTCTCTAATTTTTGTTTCTCTCTCTCTCACTGTCGCTTCTGTATAGATGTTTATTCTGTGGTATGGTTATAAAAGTTAGTCGCCAAGAGTGTTGTGTAGGCACAGGCAGTTTGGGTGGGCATGTTGCGTGGGTAGTTTGGGTGGGCAGGTTGCGTGGGCAAAATAAATTAAGTATTGGGCGTAACTTGGGCCAAATTGTACAATAATTTTTTTTTTTTAAATTCCTACTGGGGCTTGGAGTTCCAACTTCACGTACCTTACTAAAAGTTCCTTGAAAAAGGCAATGTAACAAAAGTAGTTAATTAAATTGAATTATTGACTATACCAAAACGAATAATGATGATTCTTGATCGATAACAAAGAGATACATAATAATATTATTCTTATTTTGTGGAGGTCCCATAAACGCTGGCAACATTACTCAAGAGAATTCCGAAAACTACGACATAGACCTAACGAACCCCATCTTCGTGGAGATGAGCATGCCACCATATGCGATGCAACCTTACACGTATTATAGAGAAAATGAAGTCAAGATTAGAGAGAAACAACTTACTGCCAAATGAAAGTTACTATCCTAGAATATTTCATGTATATAGTGCTAGTAAATTATCAGTTCAACTCTCTGCCTACAACATGATATTTATGTACAGTATTACAGACAAGGGTTGAACTGTTTTTTATCACAGTTTTATGTCCTATTTTAACATTTTTATAAATTGATATATGCAGAAGCAGAAGCCTGTTTATACTCATATGTATTTATTTTAAGATTTAAAGAAATTATTTGTATAAATATGTCACAACAATAAATTATAAGCAAATAACGGTTGTGTTTTTCTTCTTCTTCATATAGTATTTTATTTTAAATATGTTCAATGTAGTTACCTTAAATTATTATAATAATAGGGCACATGTACCTATGTCACAGTATGGCGAACGAACAGCTGATTTTGGGCAATCACACTTCAGTTTAACATTACGTCTTATGCAGCGAATGTGTTTTCTGTGCAAGAAAAATTTCAATCATATACCTTTCAGAAATAGGTACCGCCAATCTCGTCAATGAATTGGAAGAATCTCGAACATTTAGAAAAGTAGGTGGAAACTTGATCACAGAATGAATTGAAAAATAAAGAATAGATGTAATTAGAATATTTTGTGTGTACCAGAAATGCTAAATACAATATTTATAGCCTAATATGACATTGGCGAGAGGTATTGTGCTGGCCACAACAGTAGTGGTAGCACGCACTTTAGAATTCTATCAAAAGAGGCATTTGTTTTCGCTTTTCGCGACGAAGCGAAAATTTGGTAGCATGCGTGTATCAAAATATTCGCCTGCAAGCGTACGACTCGAGGCGAAAGTGTAAGTGAAAAGTAACGTCATTATTTTGTCACAATTCTATTCAAAGCCAATTTGCATATAATTTATACATTTATTATATACAACTGAAAAAATATGAATATAGATTCTAAAGTGCATGCTACCAAGATTCGTAAAAGTAAAATCGTATTCGCCTGCTTTCTATGATAGAATTCTAAAGTGCGTGCTCGTGCTATCACTACAGATTTTTCTCATTATCATAATGTATATTTTTATTGGTATTACTTTACGGAGAAGCTTATTAAGTTTATAATTTGTCTTTGGAAGCCAAAGTACGTTAAATCAATAAAATAATGTGGATCCTTATACATTAACAGCCCGATTCACAAAAAAGTTTAAGCTAATCCTCATTTTTGGATTAGTGAATTCTATTTTATTCCAGTATTTACAATTTAATTTTCATGATATCATCAATAAAGGTAGATACTAGGAATAGATTAGACTATATTTTAAGATATAAACTGTCAAAATTAGAGTAGAATTCGCTAATCCAAAAATGAGGATTAGCTTAAACTTTTTTTCTGTCTACCTACACGAAAAGTGAAATTTTACGTACTTATTTTCGGACGAAAAATGACACTTTTCTGAACGTTATCACTTTTCGTCCGGAAACCTTTTTCGTCCGCAAACCTTTTTCGTACGCTCAGCCTACTACGATTTTATGATTATTGTGTGTATCACCGGAGTTGTAAATAACAAATATCAAACGAGCTACTAAAATATTATTTTAATGATAAATTTAATTTAAATATGTGCGCAATTAATAATGAAATTAACTATACTAAAAATTATTAATTTTGACATGACTAATTATTGTTAATCTAAGATGCCGCTGGATAGAATTGTTTTCGAGGTTATTTTGTTGGTTTTGTTTATTTTCACCTGTCAAATAGTGCTGATGTGTCTGTGAGTGTAGTGTGTCTTCCTCCAAACTAAAACAGAGCTAAGAATTAAATTTTTGTGAAAATGGCAGAAGATATATATTATCCAATCATTATTCATATAATAAATAATAAGATTTTACGAACTTAAAAAAACGTGTATTTATTTCTAGATCTATTACGTAAAGTAAGGTAGACAGAAAAATGTAATATGTACCTCGGCAAAAAATGCATATTATAGCCTCGCTTGTTTGCTTTACCTCGGCTTCGCCTCGGAAAGCAAACTCAAGCTCTGCTGTAATATGCAATTTTTTGTCCTAGGTACATAAATAACTATTATTCAATTTTGACGTCTTAAACTGTCATTATTAACTCCATAGCAAAAACTATAAGTAACACTTTTTTCACATGTGAATTAAAAAAAAAATTAAATCACTCTCACAAAATTTTAACTCACTCTGCAACAAATAATGCGTTTAAAATAACATCAGGCACGAAGTTAACACTTACCATAGTATTTATCAGACATTATCAGCCATTGTCATTATTTTTCACGGCACAAATGACAGCCAATAAAGCTTTTTAAATAGATGATTTGACATCTATCATTGACGATTGTCATGCACAGTCTACTAACTAAATAGTTTTTTATTTTGTCAAAATTAAATATTATAATGGTTTTTATTATTATTTCGTTAAAATTGAATAAAATATTGTACAAACCACGTGAGCTAAGAATGTTTATTCACTCGAAGAAATTAACTTATTATTATAAAATAAACATTACCTTAGCTCACTTGGTGTGTAAATATCTATTGTGAATCGGGCTGTAAGTTTTTTTAACTAGTACTATACCCACAATTTAACAATGCCATTTGTCTATTACTCAATTATACATCAATTTTTGTATCTACATTTCAGGGAAAGAACATTTCTATGTGCTTGTACTTTAATAAAATTAAAAAAAAAAGAAAACAGAATACCAAAATAAAATTGTGAAGCACAGTAGCTGTTTTTCAAATCACGTGCCTCCTCGCGACCTATAGGTTTTTTCAGAATTTTAAATTGGTTTGTTATAAAATACGTAGGTAGGTACGTAAATAATAGACAATGGTGTGATGTAGTTTCTCAGAATTTATTATCGATACAACGAAATAACTGAGTACGCATTTGCAAACTCACGTTTTATATTTTGTTTGTGATATTTTCGAATTCGAGGTATTTTATTTATTTTCTAGAGCAAGTCTATTTTGTCAGTATTTAAATATAAAACGATGAATGAAGAATTGTTGTAATAGCATTTCCAAGTAAGTAATTCATTTTTCACTGAAAGTGAACTTAATACGATCTGTACTATATCATCATTAATAGTGGACAAGTGTTTGATACCCACGCTATATATTTAACATTTTACTACTGATATTTACAACGTTTTTTACCTCCCGCTACCTTGCTAAAAATCGTATATCGAGATTTTAGTAAATGACCACGTTTTACGGTCCCTAGAATACAATTTTAACATTTTTACGATGATGATAATGATAATGATGATAACTCTAATACTATCAATCGAAAAATTTTGAGACCTTGCATTTCGACCTTACTCTAATATGGAAAGAAACCATTAGATTTTAGTGTAAATAGGATAACCAGAAATGGCACTTTATTTGAAGCTCAAAATGGTTTTTCTTCGAAAAATTCATTTGAATGTCATTTTTTCGCAATTTGTTATTAAAAAAATTTAAAGATTATTAAATTTTCTACAGATATGTATTCATTTCTGTATATTTTATATACAGTATATTCAGAAAAAAACCTAATTCGGAATAGGCTATGAACACAGAAAAGTATGTCTGATAATTATTCAATTCAAAAGTCAAGTTGTCAAATTGAATGTGAAATGTAATTTTAAGAAAAAAAGATAATAAAGAAGGATACATAATATTGCCATTCATCGTTTTCTAATCTATTTCTATTTCTAAAATAAGGAAACAAGAAGGTAAGCTTTGTTTTCTTTAGATAACATTTTTGGCAATATCTCGTGTCAAATTGACATTTAATTAAATACTTTTCGGGTTAGGATTTTTTTTAACACACTGAATAAATTTATAAAATAATCTAATTTAGTCTAGGAGCCTATGTATTAAAGATAAACACAACTCCTTTGTTACACAGTTCATATTTCAAATGTATGTAACTGACAGATAAATTAATTATTTCAAATTAGTAATGGTGACATTTTGAAAAGAAAATAGTAAATAAAGCACTAGTTATATGCAAAGGAACTTAATACGTTTGCAGCATATACCGGGAGTTTATTTTATCAGTAAACATAGGGTATATCATTGCCATAGTTACGGTACGGTATGAATGTTTGACAGCAATGTATTGAAGCGTTTATTTTGAGTAAACATAGGCGTTTAACATGGGAACCAGTTTTTTGTAAATACATAGTGTCCGGCTAAAAATATAGCCATGCTATTGAACATGATAATAGTACATTACATCTTGTACATTATTTAATATTAATTACTTTAATAATATTGCAAAAATTGCAATAAATTACAAAAATTGTCAAATAAATAATTGTTTCAGTTTTTTATTATGCAATATGAAAAGATTTACAAATGTCTCCGTGGCGCATTCCCCATTGGGGTAATTATTTTATTTTTTTTACATAAAAATTGTTGAACTTTTAAAAATCAGTTTATATTTCCATATTACAATCATTTAAAAATAATAATAACATTGTAATAAATAAAGAGAAAATGATTGAGAATAATTGATTACAATAATCAAAATATTGATGTAATAACAATGCATTGTATTTTATTTGATAAATACGGTAAAGACTTTGGCTGGTAGCACAAGCCCTGTTTTAACTAGAACGCTGTTTTAAGAAATGTCAGATTTCATTATTTAATAACAAAAATAAATAGTATCAAATTTATCGAAATATGATTTTAAAGCAGAACATAGTTTGTATTCAAATAAATATTTTTTAAAAAATCGTTCTTTAAACATAAAGGTGAAATTAAATATTAAAATTTGAATTTGACATTTCTTAAAACAGTGTTTTAGTTAAAACAGGGCTTGTGCTACCAGCCATAATATCTACACAAATTTATTATATTTCAGTTATTTTTATTAATATCAGAGGAAATACAATGCATTGTTATTGCATCAATATTTTGATTATTGTAATCAATTATTCTCAATCATTTTCTCTTTATTTATTACAATGTTATTATTATTTTTAAGTGATTGTAATATGGAAATATAAACTGATTTTTAAAAGTTCAAATATCAGAGGAAATACAATGCATTGTTATTGCATCAATATTTTGATTATTTTAATCAATCATTCTCAATCATTTTCTCTTTATTTATTACAATGTTATTATTATTTTTAAGTGATTGTAATATGGAAATATAAACTGATTTTTAAAAGTTCAACAATTTTTATGTAAAAAAAATAAAATAATTACCCCAATTTTTGCAATATTATTAAAGTAATTAATAATAATGTAGAAAATGTAATGTACTATTATCATGTTCAATAGCATGGCTAGATTTTTAGCCGGACACTTTGTATTTACAAAAAACTGGTTCCCATGTTAAACGCCTATGTTTACTCAAAATAAACGCTTCAATACATTGCTGTCAAATATTCACACCGTACTGTAACTATGGCAATGATATACCCTATGTTTACTGATAAAATAAACTCTCGGTATGTAGGTAAGTTTTTAAATTAATAAAGATTAAATAGCGGAAGGTATTGTTGGTCACCTCAGATTTTTATTTATTTTATTGAAATTTTCTAGCGCTCTGAATCGTGCACTCTTACATACAAGCCACCGTTCCGTTAACCGAGAAAATGAATGTATCCAACAGTGCACTGATGCACCATCAGTTGCTTACATTGGTGAACGTTTTTATTATCAAACTAAAAAATATGTCCTAAGAAATCTTCTGTTGAGCATTTTCCATGTTCTTGAATGTGTAGAGAATTTTCTTTTATGCACCCGTCACACTGTATAAAATATGTTTACATGATATCAGAAATAGCTTTGATAATGGATGTTGGTCTGTAGGTCTCCTTCACAGATACGATGACCTTTCAATGCATTTCGCCTACATCCAACGATTTTTCTTTTCTTTGTTGCAAGCTTCAAGCTCGAGCTTCTCCTAAACGGAAAAGCTCTTTGAGGAAATGCAGCTTGCAGCTACAAGTTATCGCAAAGATTTTACACACAATATTACGCGCTTCAAAAAATGTTTTAACAATGCAGTTTTATTCAGCGATTTATACAATAGAAAAACTATTCAATACATTCTACGTACGTATAAGAAGTGTGTACAGGAAGAAATGTATTCTTATCTGCATCAAAATAAAAAGATTTTTGTAAAAAGCATGTGTTAAGGTCTCAAGAATTCAATTGTAACATTTTCGGGATAATGCTAGGTAGGTATGTGTTAAAATGTAGTAATACAAGGTTACGTTAGAATTATAGTACATATTTTTATAATTTTATTTTAAATATGTTCAATAATAAAAAACTTCACAATTCTTTTCTGATATATCTTAAAATATCTCAACCAATCCCTTTTTGAAAGACTTTCATTTATATTCATCAATCACTTCTTCAGAGTTTTAGACAACATCCCTCTATCTTCTATTTTTTTACCTCTCGCTAAAAGAGGTATTGGATTCATGCTAAAATTCGCATATCCAGATTTTAGTGAATAAGCACGATTTAAGGTCCCTCGAATCCGATTATAACATTTTTAAAATGATGTCTGTGTGTGTGTGGATGTGTGTATGTGTGTGTGTGTATGTCTGGATGTTGTAGACACGATTCCTCAAAAACTATAAGACTTAAGAACTGTTTAACTATAAATTTCTCAATCTGACATTCCTGGGAAGAGCTGAAAAGGTTTTGGTCACAATTGAACAACCGGAATAATAGTTTCTTAGAAAAAATCTTCTAAATATAATTTTTTGGGAGTTTTTTTTATTAAATATTGAAGAACATAAAATTCTCCATCTAATACACTTAAAATTTTATTATATCTGTAATACATTTAGAGATAAAGACACTATAATATATAAATAAATAAATAAATATATCATCACGGCATATTACCCATTTCTGGGTGTGCCAGTATCTACTACACATGTAGACATCGGTAATGATGACGATATATTTTACCGTGTGGGCGCTTACCAGGCGTCACCTCACGGGCACTCATAGCTGGTGTGGAGAGTGCACCACAGGGGTCACTTTTGTGCCATTTAAAATTGGAATACCCGGTTCCCCCAGGTTCGCGACCAGACACTCAGGCACACGGCTACGGGACCCCACACTATAATATATAGAGTAATCTAATCGCAGAGGCTAAGGCACTAAGGAAACCAGTTGACAAATTCCAATGTTTATAACACAGTTTTTAAATGACATAAATGTCAGTGTCAAATATCAACAGTTTTAGTGACATTCTGATAGCTTTTTCTGGGAAGTATATTTAATCTTTCTTATTGTGTTATTAATTAAATACCGTTAAACTGGTTAATGAATTGGAAGAATTTCTGACATTTAGAAACTTCCTCATACAATGAAAAATAGATATAATTAGAATTATATGTGTGCAGAAGACATGTTAAATACAATAAAAAAAAATATTTTGGTAAAGTTCTGTAATATTTTGATATAAAATGACGGTTCGAAAGCGAAGTGCAATACAATACTTATATAGCCTAATATCGAACTGGCGAGAGGTCTTGTGTATAAAAAATATACTTCACAAATCTCCTTCATGCCCCGAAATATTAAAATCGCGAAATATAGTTTAAAATTAAGTCATAATAATAATAAAAAAACATTGTACTAGTTTAATTTTTTGACCTAAAGCAAAACTTTAAAAAAGTAACTTATCCCATTTTTACACCAAGGTTTTCAATTATAAAAATTCTGCTAAATACAAATTCATCGTAAATTTAATTAAAAATGCAAAAAAAATCTCACCGAATATCCCTCGACCATTGATAAATACTTATAATTTTGTCACCCTCATGCACGCTGCGTCTAGATAACCAAGCAATGTGCTTTCGGTAAATGTCATAAAATAATTTGATAATTATCAATGTCCTCGGGATATTATAGCTAACAAAAATACACCGACGTCCTGATTACAGTAAGTTTTAAATTAGTCAGTTGTAAAAGTAGTACCAATATCTCGCATAAGTAAATTTGATATAGTCCAGTTACAATTTAGAATCACCTGTTCCATAAAACATAATTCGTAAATCATTTGCAGCTGACATGTAGCAGAGTGGTTGGAAATCAACAATTGAAATGCATCGATGCTCACATTTGATTTGAATAGATAATTTATAGATTGCTGTGATTTATCTAGTGTGTTGCCGTCACAGCACAGATCCAAGTCGCTTCCGCATTGAGGTGCCGCGTATTTTGACTTGTGCAAATCTCTGAGCACGTGGCTTACATAAAAATGAAACTAACAGTAACGCTTCGGTGATTGTGCTTGCTTTGCTGGGAAGCGGGTCCAGCACTTCCTCCGAGGTAGTGGGTGCCCTTGACGAAACGAACACCGGCTTTTTATTCTTGACATACTTACTCCTATAGCAACTGCATGGTTTTGGCAACCAGTTTAACGAGTCGACCAAAATGTGATACTAAGTTGCAATTTTTAATAATTTATAAAATAAACAGCTTCGGATTTTTACCTTCCGCTACCCTTGGTAAGGGAGGTATAGGGATCGTGCTAAAAATCTCATATCGAGATTTTAGTAAATGACCACGTTTTAAGGTCCCTAGAATCCAATTTTAATTTTATGTATGTGTACAAATTTTGTTTGCACTCTAACTCAAATACTATCATTCAGAAAATTCTGAAACCTTGTATTTCTACCCTATTCTAATAGGAATAGAAGCCATTAGACTTTGGTGTAAATCGGATAAACGGAAATGGTACTTTACTTGAAGCTCATAATGGTTTTTCTTCAAGAAATACCATTAAATGCCATTTTTTCGCATTTAACGTCATTGGAAAATTATAGATTATTGAATTTTGTACAGGTATACATTAATACTTTTTCTATATATTTCTATAGATTAATTTAAAGGTCCCTAGAATCCATTTTTAACATTTTCACGATGATGTCTGTATGTGTGTATATGTGTGTGTGTGTGTGTGTGTGTGTGTGTGTATGTGTGTGTGTGTACGAATTTTGTTTGCACTCTAACTCAAATACTATCATTCAGAAAATTCTGAAACCTTGTATTTCTACCCTATTCTAATAGGAATAGAAGCCATTAGATTTTGGTGTAAATCGGATAAACGGAAATGGTACTTTACTTGAAGCTCATAATGGTTTTTCTTCAAGAAATACCAGTAAATGCCATTTTTTCGCATTTAATGTCATTGGAAAATTATAGATTATTGAATTTTGTACAGGTATACATTAATATTTTTTCTATATATTTTACAGATTAATTTAAAAATCATTTTTCTTTTTTTAATCCCGAAGCCTAAGATAAATAAAATTCCTTTGTTACACAGTTTACTTTTCAAATGAATGTAACTGACAGGTAAACGTCATTGTCAAAAAACTAATCACTTCAAATTAATAATAGTGACATATTAAATAATAAAGAAAATCGTAAATAAAGCAATAGTTATATGCAATGGAACATAATATAGTTTGAAGCATTACTAAATACGTAAGTATGTATTTAAATTAATAAAAGTTAAATAGCGGGAGGTTTTGTGTTGGCCACATCAGATTTTTATAAATGTTTTTCTTTTTTACGTTACTGTTTTAATTTGTAGTAATCCATGTTAATTGTATTCATCAAAGATAAGTTTTTTAATTTTTGGCGATTTTCACTCTGCATGTGATATGTGGTTTTTAACTATTTATTTATTTATTTATTTATAATTTTGTCCGTTTTTTGTTTCATTATCCACATGTGGTTTCTTTTCGCAACTGGACCATTCTAGCCCTGATTAAGACTATTGCATAGTCAAAACGTTGGCATGAATAAATCTTATTAGTTGATTACAAGTCCAAAGAATTTTACAATATTTTACTACTTGTAACTATCTCCATTCCAAACATGGTCGAAAATTGATTTTTAACTCTTATAAAATAAAGTTTATTTATTCTTTTTCTGACTAAAATCTACATCCAATATTAGAGAGAGGTATAGAGGTTAATCGAAAGTTTGACTGCAATATACCTTAATTAATTTGACATTCCATTTCGATGCAATATTGTCAAATTAAACCATGTTTAATATTTAATGCCCGTATTCATACTTGAGTATGCATTGAGTATCAGATTTCGTTTCTTAGTCGCTATTTGTTTCTTCACTCGTATACCCAAATCATTCATGCAGCCAATGCACGTCATCACTTAGAGTAAAAACCTTAATGCATTAAAATCACTAATAGTGAAAAATGAAATAAAATTTTAATCACTTTTAACCGTCAAAAAGTGTATAGCCTTATATAATTATTATTAAGATGAATAGTAGAGTTCATTACTTATAGTATATGACATGAATAATATATAAATAATGTACATCAACGTCATATTATTCGTTTAGTTGTTGCTATAGTGGCAACATTGATAAATTGTATGTTCATATTGTCAAAGTTATTATTTGAAAAATATTTGTATCGTGTTTGAAACATTTTTGTGCGTTGTAAAGGTCTATTTATAATAAAGTAATGTTAAACGCAATGCAACAACACAACGTGACCGTTAACGCAAACACAAAATCTGTGAATCTGCCAAAGATAGCATTTCTAATCAGTCAGAAGAATTTGATATATTTCTTTGAAATTCGGCTCACTTTTATTTATTGCCTTTATATGGCATACGTAAGTATAAATAAGGTTAGTATTATAAAATAATTTAAATAGAAAAGGACAGTGACGAAAATATAGTATTTATTTTGTAGATGTGACAGTTCATGAACATGTCGATAATACAGATTACAATCTGTATAACTCTTTTCATAAAGATTCTAAAACCTCTGCAAAAGTACCAGTACATGACGTCACACATCTAGATCCTTTTATTCAATTTTTATTAATGACGTGCATTGGCTGCTTGAATGATTTGGGTATACTTCGATCGAAGGTTTACTTGAGGTGAGCTCAAGCAACCTTGAGTAAAGCTTGATGCTTTTTTAGATAGACTTGATCAATGTATAAAAAAATTGTCAAACTGTCATTTCCATCACATATGACATTTAAGTTAAATAATAAATCATGAAAATAATCTAGAATTTTTAGAATTCGTAAACATAATAGAAGAAGCCTTAATAATAACTTTGAAATAGGGTTACTTCAAGAAGATATATCCATATGACTCATATATCAGTAACCTGTGACTTTATGTAGATGTCAAATATACTATTCGATAGAAAAATATTAAAATTTACAAACATACCAACAAATTCTCTTAAATCCTCCCTAGAAAACCGAGAATTTATGAAGTTTCGACTATGAAACAGATGATGTGCTTGACGTCGAGAAAGAGTGAAGTAATGCTTGTAAGAGATTGAGCTTCGACTATGAATACGGGCATAAGTTACGTTGGTACAACCGGTCATAAATAATTTCTTTTTAAAATAAATGAAAATTCTCGTCTTTTTATCCAACCTCGTAATTTATACGAGACCAACAAACTCTGATACATAGTAACACATGCCATGATTCAAATTCATCCCGTATATAATTTGTGGGGTTAATAACACTATGTGAACCACCCTAAGGGTATCTTTATTCCCAACCCTTTATTTCACAACTATAACTATTACAAAAACATTTCGAACCTCTCCTTTACAAAACTATTGAGTAGAGATTTTTTTTAATGTGATAAGGGTCAACTATAATGACCCTTGCTACCTGTTTTTCAAGGGACCAACTAGAAATAACCCTTTCTTCACACTATTTTTATTTAAAACGAGTTTATAGTGCGGTTTACATGGGAAATAAATATTTAAAAATTGGATTAAGTGATTTATTTTACAGGCGGCCCAACATGTAACCCATGGAAGTTTAATAATGGGATTTAAAATATCTAGGTACTTATAAAAAATGTCCGGATTTATATTACCACTATTCGGATCCCTCATTATTACGATTAAATGGTACAACTGGCCGTTAGATAAAAAATCTGATGTGGCCTGCCCCTTAATCTCCCGCTGTAAAAATGCGTACACTTATTTAACATTCTCTTTACGATCACATAATATAACTACACAGTTTATATCTCTACACATTTTTGAATTATTGCCCCAAAAGTCAATATACCCCACATTTTGATAAAAACTTCAAAATTTTCAAAAATCTAATAGTCTAGATACTTCTCAATGCGCTGATTCCAAATTTTGAAACCGCAGGTCGATAACTCTTTTCGTTCTCGAGATATTTAGATTTAAAGTTTTGCTCAAAACTGCCCATTTTTGGGTTATTACCCAAAAATGGGTCGAGATATGAATTTGTCGACAACACCATTCGATTCTACGGGCAAAATTACATAAGTACACCAATTTTCAGAATTTTTGAACACCGCATACAATCTCTAAAGCAAAATAACTGAAAATAGCCCAAAATCGCAAAAATCGTAAGGGGTACCCCTTACGATTTTTTCAGATTTTAGCCATTTTCGGGGGTTTTCAAACTTTTATTCATAAAAAATAAACCGGTTGGACAAAAATTATGAAAATTGGTACACTTATGTAATTTTGCCCGTAGAATCGAATGGTCTTGTCGCCAAATTCATATCGTAACCCATTTTTGGGTTATTACCCAAAAATGGGCAGTTTTGAACAAAACTTTGAATCTAAATATCTCGAGAACGAAAAGAGATATCGACCTGCGGTTTCAAAATTTGGAATCAGCTCATTGAGAAGTATTTAGATACATAAAAATTAGATTTTTGAAAATTTTGAAGTTTTTATCTAAATGTGGGGTATATTGACTTTAGGAGCAATAATTCAAAAATGGGTAGAGATATAAACTTTGTAGTAATATTATGTGATCGTAAAGTGAATGTTAAATAAGTGTACGCATTTTTACAGTATTTATATATGAGTATACATAATGTATATTCATGTGATAATTCTATTGGATTTATAGAATATTTTCCAAGGTACTTTCTGTATGGAATTTGTAAAAAATTGTATTATGATCGTGTTACAATTTTACTGGATATCTAGAATGTATTATAATAGTTATTTATGTATTAAGAGCGTAAGGAGGCTTTTATGGTCTGCGGCGGGATTTTGAGCCCGAGACGTAAGCCGAGGGATAAAAACACGCCAAAGGCCATAAAAGCAAGTTACCCTCGTGGTACATACAAAACTTTATGCACGGACAAAAATTTTCAAATTGTATCGAAAAGAATTTGTCTTTGTACATCCAGTATCTAGTGTTGCTATGAAAGCGGAGAACAATAGTTTATTGTTTCTTTATTAGTTATGTCATTTGAGTTTTATTTTGTGTATCTCCGTACTTTCCATTTAAATATCACAGAATTAATTTTCATTTTTCAATAAATATAAAAAAATCGATTTTTAATAAAAACGTTTCATGTTACCTGTTTAAATTGTTTATATTGTAGGTTATAATTTGGTTTGACGCTTCATTATAGCCCGGCGGGCTATAATGAGGCCCGCCGGCTATAAAATGACGTTTATGTCAAAGAAATTCGTGTATAATTATCAAATTATGATACGCCCGTGCATAAAAAAAATTATAAATGATAATAAATTGAAATCTACAATAATATTATTGTGCAATCTGTAAATGAACAAGAAAAATTGCATGGTGCGTCTTTTGTCTAGAGCATATCTACAGAGATATAATGAGTCATCAAAATTTGATCCTAGTACCCAGCAATATCTTGTGAATTTACGCTGTATTATGCTGCACATGATAATAAAAAAATATTTTAGAATTTCATCTTACTTCGAAGCGCACTTTGTTACATTATGAAATGGCAGAATTGCATTGTAGTTTTTTCCGCAGAATCTTTCATGAAAAAGAAATGTTCAATCTCCAATTTTCTTTTAATAGGTTATAAAAGTTTTATGGTTCGTAACTCATACTTGTCTAAAATAATAATTTAAAGTCGAAACAATAACAATTGCGAAATATTGGTATATTTTTTACGAGTGGCAATGAGCGTTTGTTTCAAGTTCAATTTACGCAATAAAGCCATGGTCGTGAGAACTTGGTTGCAGGCAGTCCGTGTGCGGTGCGCTACGCCAGGTAAAAGCGAATGATAGTTTTTTTGCAAATGTATAAATGTTATATATAGTATAGGTAGACCTACATGTCGAATGTGTTGTATGGTGGAGGTAGGTTCTGTGCAGCCCAAGGCACCATATCATGTGTTTAATTATGTATATTGGGTTTGGTTTCGGCATAGCCACTTCTGATGCGGCATGTGGGAAAATATCTACTCCACAATGCGACAGTGGCGTGCCAATCATTTATTTCTACCCATCTTAAATACACAAAATTTATAATAAAACACTTACGGTATAAGTATCTTGCTTCTGATTTGTTATGGTGCGGTCATATTCTGAAACAAATAAAATTTTAAATGTTAATATCGCTTTTATGACGAATAAAATGTAACCTTAAAATTAAGTGAAACTAGTTATAAGTACGTATGTTGAGATTATTAATAGTAGTTTATATATGAAGGGAGTAAAATTCGTCATTAATAAGAATTTTTTTTATGAATGAAACATATTTTTTCGCCAACCCTTTAGCTAAAGATTTGCATCATCAATTTAAAATGAAGCATTATAACATTCATATAATATACAATCCCCCCAATTCTGTAAGAAAGTTGATGTCTTAGCAGCGTTACTAAAATTTGTAACCAATAGAAACAAATGTAAAGCTGTCACTTTCATGTTTTATTCATTGTTCGCAATGGGCTACTTACGTACCTTTTTTTATTTAATATTTTTGAAGAGAAGGTAAAAACTTGCTACCCATATTTGTTCTTTTGTCAAAATTTTTATAAATTAGCCAGAAAAAAAAATAATAAAATTTGATTATTTGAATTCCCGCCATGTATGACGTAGAATTACGCCGCACCAATGAATAGTCGTAAAGTCACAGCGTGGTGTAGATCATCTGATTGACGTTTCAACAATAGTTTGGAGGTTAGTATTTTAGTTTATCTTTTTGGTATCGATATTTTAAATTACAAGTAATTACATATGTGATTAGTTATAAAGTAATTAATGTATTTGAGAGACCAGAGAGAGAGAGAGAGAAAAATGAACTGTCAAATTCAAATTAAAACTTTCTCACACGCCATGCCATCTATTGATAACATTCTTAAACATGCTTCCCCTCTTCAGTTCAATATAAAGACGTCACAGAAAAATTTCTTTCTTAATTTAGTAAAGAACAAATAATTATTTTAAAATAAAATTTATATTTTTATATATGTTTTCAATATAACATTACGTATATAGTGACAGAAATCGGATTTTCAGTACCACGCAAGTAGCCCATTATAATTGGTTATTTGCTATAGCAATGTTGCTAAAACTTAACAACTATCTTACAGAATTCGGAGCAATATGACAACAACCACAAATGTTTTATATTATATTTTGTAAAGGTCAAAACTCAACAGTATACATTTTAAAGATAAATTTGCAAGAATTACATAATAAAAATAAAAAATGGACAGTGATAGTGAACTCAAATCATTTAATATGTCTAGTATACCACTTGATTTAATAGAATCAGCAAATATTGCTACTCTTGAAATGTTACCTCAAAAATCGAGAGATGTTTATGAGAATTGCTATAGACGTATATAGTAACTTTTAAAAAACGGTATTTTCAAAATATTTAATATTTTATTTTTTCAGTAGCTCTTTTCCTGAAATAATTCTAATTCAACTAAACACGTACCTATGTATAATTTATACAGTGTGTTCAGAAAAAAACTTAATTCGGAGTTGGCTATGAACACAAAAACGTATGTCCTATTATTATTCAATTCGAAAATCAAGTTGTCAAAATTGATCGCGAAATGTAATTTTAAGGAGATAATATAACAAAGAAAGATACATAATATTGCCATTCACCGTTCTCTAATTTATTTCTATTTCTAAAATAAGAATTCAATAAGATATCTTTAGATAAAATTTTTGACTCAAATTGTCTTACGTTTTTTTGTTCATCGCCTGTATTCTGTATTATACCGTGAGTATTTTTTAACGTGAAACATTGGATTTGTCATATCCATGATTACGACAACATTTGTATCATCAATGTATTTGTCTGTTCCATTTAAAATTAAACATAGGGAACGCGTTCATTCCCTATGTTTCATTTTAAATGAGACAGGCAAATACATTGCTGTCAATCAAACGTCAAGTCGTGACTTATAGGAAGATTCAATGGTTATCTGTCATATTGACAAGATGTCATTAGAGGTTAATTTTATTTAAATAGTTATACCTATTTTCTAAAAATTAAATTTAGTTGTAGAAAAAATATTGTGTGCACCTTGTACCCGAATATATAATCAATTGCATTCAAACTGTCAACATATATAAAACGATTATTGCGCCCCACATAGATTTTTGTGCTACTGTTTTATTTTTGTGTAATAGAAGAATTCAATGTATACAAAATAGGGCTATGCGATGTATTTTGAAAGTAAACAGATATACAAGTATATATAGCATGCTAAATGCATTAAATTGGATAAATGTCAAACAGAGAATATATTATTTAACATTAATATTCATTTTCAAAATTATTAATAATTTTCTTCCTAGATATTTAAGTAAAGGTGTATTTTTAAACATGAATGTACAAAATATAATTTAAGAAATAAATTTGATTTAAAAGTAGAAACTGTATATAAAACTAGTTCAGAAAATTCACTAAATATCAAAGGATTTAAATTGTACAATAGTCTTCCGGAATCAACAAAAAAGGAGTCTAAGTTGTCTAGTTTTAAAAATTGAATTTATTAAAAGTAATGTATAGCATATTATTTTCTTTTGAAATGTAATAATTATGTATGTGAATAACTTTATGTTAAATAAACTTATTATTATTATTTAAATATAATTCTTCTGTCAAATTCGTTCCCTATGTTTAATTTTAAATGGGACAGGCAAATACATTTCAGTCAATCAAATGTCGATTCGTAACCATGGATAAGACAAACCCAATGTTTCACGTTAAAAAATACTCACGGTATTAAAATTGGTATGGTGCCCCGTTTGTAAAATAATTTGGGACGTCAATGGGCGGGCAAGTAGCCGATGCAAGTTAAACGAATGCGTTTCGTATGCATCTTAAACTGTTATAACTACTCGTTGGTTTTGTTTTTGTTTTGTTCTGTTTCATTCGTTTATTTTCATCGCCTTTGTGATTCAAACGAGCGGTTCACCTTATTTTCTTTCTTACTTGTTGATTTTTTGTTGCAATTTAACGTCCACTCGACATTGTAAACACACACTTCCAAAGATAAAACAATGTTCTCACACACAACACTCGGAGATATATTTGTAAAAATGCACACTTTAATAGGGCCATAAAATGCTCAAAACTCATTTGCGGATACTATATAAAACTACAAGCAGTAAATCAACCAAAATTACTTCACTTCAAGAAAAAATAGTAATGGAAAACTTGATAAAAATATTATAAAAAAAATACTAACCTTACTATATTCGTTCTAGATTTATTTTTATTAGTGAAGTTATTTCGGAATTTAATCTTTTTAATCTGCTCCTATTTGTATAAATAATGTCGATGTATTTTTCGTACTTATTGTACTTTTTGTACAGTTGCCATAGTAATATAAATAAAACCATAGCCCACTTTATTCATAAAGAAATAATGATAATAGTATCACTTACGTAAGGTTGTTTTTTACCTTCCGTCACCTTTAGGTAAGGTATTGTCTTTGGTCAAAAAATTCGGTGGTGAGTTTTTAATGAATAAGCACGTTTTAGGGTCCCTACAATACGAATATACCATTTTTAAGATGATGTCTGTATGTGTGTGTGTCCGTGTGTGACAAATTTTTCTCCGACGATAACTCCAATACTACAATTCTATAAATTATAATTCTTTCGTATTCCTCTTCTGTACATCCATATGAAGAGTTGATTAGATTTTGGTTATAAATGATCCACCGGAAGTACCCTTATTTGAAGTTTTTAACAGTTTTTCTTAAAAAAACGCAGTTAAATATTATTTTTTGACATTTTGTTATTATATACATTAAAGAAAATACTCTTCTCTATACAGTTTGATTATACATTTTCCTTCATATTCAATAGATGTAAATTTAAAGCATTATAAAGAAATTAATTTTCAAAAATTAGTCAGCTTTGCTGTTTATCATGGAAACAGCTGACATAATTATTCAAAAAAATTTAATTGACAGAAGTCAGTTGCAAGTGCAAAAGCAAATATGGAAAAAAGTATAGGATCTAAAATTGTTATGTCATAGTGTTGCTCGCAAGTGACACGCAGAGAAAGGCCAAAGAGAAGATGGAAGGACATTACTTAGTGTAGTTTATGTTATAATTTTATTGGATTTATAGAACCTTTTCAAATGAACTTTTGGTATGGAATTTGTAAAAAATAGTATGTGTTTTTACATGATATTATATAGAATCTGTTCCAAGGACCTTTTGGTATGGGATTTGTACAAAATACATGGAATTGACGGAAGGTCTTGTGCTGGCCACAACAGATTTTTTATATATTCAATAGTCATCACATCGACAAAAATGGGATTATTTTATTTAAAAATTAAATCCGGTGTTCTGTGTTCATATTGGGACATCTTTTTAAAAATATACCCATAAATAAAGAAACACCAAAACTGGGTATAGAAGTTTGTTTTATAAAAATTTACACGTGCAAGGATATGGGTCATAAATTATTAATCGACTTATGTAAATCGTTATAATTAAAATAATAAATAAACTAGTCTAAGCAAAAAAATAATTACCACATAATTTCTAGCATGATAATTTTTATTATTGCAATATAATAAAAATCAAACTTTAATTATGACTTTAAACAAATTAAATTTACGTAAAAATACTACTGATCGTAAAAAAGATTTTTTTATGACGTTCGGTGCATTTTGATAGCAAATTGCCATAAAAACTTGCGTTTTAATTGTTTTAGTGCTACACGTGTGACATTCACTTGTTGTTGTAAATCACTTGTTTATTAATACTCAATTGTAAAACAAATGAATTTCACAGATTGTATTTTATTTTAGAAGGACGGTGCGTATTACTGTTATGAGCTACGAGCCCATAAAATTTATTAGTTATAGGTTTTCATTTTTATAAATTCAAGGATAAGGTAGTTATTTTTCTTTAAACAATAAGGATGAAGTTAACTGAGTAACGGCTCTTTTTTACCTCCCGCTACCCTAGGTAAGGGAGGTATAGGGATCGTGCTAAAAATCGGATATAGAGATTTTGCTGAATAAGCACGTTTTGATGTCCCCAGAATCCGATTTTAACATTTTTACAATGATGTCTGTAGGTATGTATGTGTGTGTGTCTGTGTGTGTGTGTGTGTGTGTGTGTGTGTGTGTGTGGATCTTGTGGACACGATTACTCAAATACTATCAATCAGAAAAATTTGAAATTTTGTATATTCATTCTATACTAATGTGGGAAGAGCTCATTAGTTTTTAGTGTATATCGGATAACCGGAAGTATCATTTATACAAGCTTTTAACAGTTTTTCTTGTAAAATATTCCTTGAATATAATTATTTAGTAACTTTTACTAATTAAATTTGTATATAATTGTCTAATCTTCAATTCTACGATAATAACATTTAGTAAATAACTCTAAATAACTTTAAATATGAATTAATAATATAATTTATTTTCATATATCGTCTTGCCTATGTGTCAAACAAAAACATAATTTTAATAACAATTTTGACATATTTAAACAAATGTCACTGTCAGTCACTGTTAGGAAGAAATTGTATTAAAATTAATAATGAAACCGTGTTAAGGGGAATATAATGGTAAAATATTTAATTCTAAAGAAATTAAGGTTTGTAAAAATAATATATTTTCCATCATACATAAATATTAGATGTACAGGAAGAATTTTTTCTATTTTTGCAGCACTATAAATTAATATTAATTTACAACTACACATTTACGAAATGGATCATGTACGACGAAGAATTTACAAAGATTGCGTTTCAGAGCACCTAGAAGTTGATGCTGATTTTTATAAGAATGTGTGTGTGACGATTTTTCCTTAAAGTCTATTAAAATATGATTCAAAACTTCTCAAATTTGGTATTTAAAACTCATATAATTTGAAACAACATATCAGATTTTAACCATTTATGATAAATAGGATGTGGTACTTAATTTGGAGCTCTAACAGTTTTTTGAGGTAAAACAATAAAACATAATCCAAAATTTCGTATTACAGACTTTTCTATTTATTGGACAACAAATTAGATTTTATTTACAACCGATCAACCGGAAGTGATACTTTACGTAAAGCTTACTGCTATTTTAAACATGGAATTGGCGGGAGGTCATGTGCTGGCCACATCAGATTTTTTTCATTAGGAAGTTCCAAAAATTGTACGGGTATTTACAAAAACCAAACGTTAAAAGAATTGACACTATCCATCGTAAATTAATCGCATGCATCGGCTTTGACTACCGATAGATTTTACGACTTTGGGGGGACCTAAGGAAATGTTTTTAGGTTATTTGCGTGTGTTTCATGCTTGCGGGTGTAAGATTATGCAATGAAAACCAAATAAGAAAACATTATATCTCGTTCACAACGGAAAGGTGATGGTTATAGATGTAGATGATTTTTATTATCATTATGACTTCTATATCAGATCCTTCATTGTTTGATGAAGAATCTGATAATTGCAATAGAGCGACGCTTCTTTTAACTCGTTTCTTTATTCGGTCGCACCGGCTATCCCTCGGATCTATTAGCTTATTTATCGTGAAGTCGTTTTCAGTTTCTGATGTAATTTAGTGCATGAATAGTTGTTGAATAAAGAAACTCGCCCAACATCTGGAACGATGCAGTATGTGTAACTCGTATTCATAGTAATACATTAATGACAGAATAGTAATTATTCCATCTTAGCTGAATCCACGATTTAAAATATACTGGTTATGCCACTTGTCATGTTTTTCACGATCCTACCACAGCAAACTATTTTTACATAAAATATAAAAAATGAAAAGCATAATGAATTTATTTTTAATATAAATTATATATTTAATGGAAATTTGAATCAATACATTGTTAGAATTTAAAATTGGAAAAACTAAATAAATTAATAGAACCGTACGCTTCCAGATTTCCATTCGGTAATAATATCTTCTTCCCGAAAATGTTTTCGACAAACATCATTCAATCTTAATTCGCAATCATCTCTACTAATTGCACATTGCCATTTTTAAAAAGTGATATATCGAGTGGAGCAGCTAACAGGAATTATTTTTCTGTGGATTTCTTGTAACCGGTTTCACTTCCAGGAATGAAACATTTTCTATTTAATTTTCTTTTCATTTTGCATTAATTGCAATATTTTTCAACAAAATATTTATATTTCATTATATATAATACGAATATGTACTTCAAAACCTGTTTTATTTACCTTTCTATAAGATATAACATGTAATATTTTCATGACATGCAAATGACAGATGTCAGTTGGGTCGTTCTCACGTTGCGCCTCTAGCGGAGAAAACGAGGAAACACGTATCGCTCTGGTCGAGGGACCCGTTTTGTGCAGAGTATATAAGTATATAACCAGTATATTTTAAATCGTGGCTGAATCTCACGGTACATATATTTTTAAGTGTTAGGGTCTTGGGTATACTCGAAGGTCGGTCAGAGCTATTATGCAAAATGCAAGAATAACTTAATAAATAAATAATTTCAAAATGATAAATTTATGAATTATCATTTGAACTGTTGCTAAGGGGAATCCAGTTTAGTACGGGTCTGTAAGTTGTTTCCATGAGATGCTGAAAATTCAGCCGATTATGTGATCGGTGGTCAGGTATTTCCAAATGTTCAAATTGTTTTGTAGTTTGACGGCTTTCAAATTTATAAATAAACATTAAAAAATTGATTCCGGATTCCCTGGTTTATAAATTATGCATCACTCTACCAAAAATCGCGTGGGATCGTTAATTACTGTATAAAAATTCATTTATATTTTAAGCCCTAGATTTAATTCCTGAAATAAGTCTGTTCCACTTTTCTTTTTTTATTAATAAAGTTTTATAATTATTTAGACCTATCAAAAACTTGCCCTGCATTTTTATGTGGCACTTTTTACCTCTCGCTAAGAGAGGTATTAGATTCATGCTAAAATTCGAATATCCAGATTTTATTGAATAAGCACGATTTAAGGTTCCTAGAATCTGATTATAACATTTTTAAAATGATGTGTGTGTGTATGTGCGTGAATGTGTGTATGTATGTGTGTCTGGATGTTGGAGGGACGATTCCTCAAAAACTATAAGACATAAAAAATATTTAACTGCAGTTTTCTCAATCTGATATTCCTGAGAAGAGCTGAAAAGGTTTTGGTAACAATTGGACAACCGAAAATAGTAGTACCTTAGAAATTTTTTCTAAATATAATTTTTTGGAAATTTTTATTATTACAAATATTGAAGAACAAAATTCTCCATCTAATACACTTAAAATTTTTATTATATCTTGTATAGATTTAGAGATAAAGACACTATAATATATAGAATATTCTAATCGCAGAGGCTAAGACACTAAGGAAACCACTTGACAAATTCAAATATTTATAACATAGTTTGTAAATGACATATGTCAGTGTCAAAAATCAACAGTTTTAGTGACATTATGATATTTTTTTCTGGGAAGTATATTTAATCTTTCTTGTTATATTATTAATGAAATATTTGAAATTATAGGTAAAACACCGCCAATCTGATTAATGAATTGGAAGAATCTCTGACAAATAGGAACTTTCTCATACAATGAAAAATAGATATAATTCGAATTATATGTGTGCAGAAGACATGTTAAATATAATAAAAGACAATATTTGGGTAAAGTTTTTAAAGTAATTTTTTGTTATAAATCGACGGTTCGATAGAGAAGTACAATACAACAATTATATAGCCTTATATGGAAATGGCGAGAGGTCTTGTGCTGGCCACAACAGATTGTTTCAATTCAAGTTGCTTAATTTTGAAAGTTGCAAAACTTTTAACTAATCATGCAATATAAATATTTATAAAACAATCGTTTTACGATTTTTTTTGTTTTACGTAACAAAGTTATTGATTTTAAATATATAGTTTAACGTCAATAAATATCTGATGTGGACACCACATGACTTCCTTGTACGCCTGTTATACTATACATATTTTGTTAATAATTAAAATATGTATAATAACAGACCCAATCATAAAATTGCACGTATTTGACATAATTTGACATTGACATTAAATTCTTTATTTTTTTGTTATTTCTTGTCCTAATTCATAGCAAACTTAATTACAGAAACCCAAAGTACATAATGTTTAAATTTAAATATCTCGCTTATACAAAGAACTAATTTAATCATTTCGACGCAAAATTCAATTCTCTAAAACTTTTATTTGAAGCATTTATTGTTAAATTCAAAATAACACCATTTTTTTCAAGAAAAACTGATAATAGCTTCAAGTAAAGTATCACTTCCGGTTAGACTATTTTAACCAAAGTCTATTATGTTATTTCCATTGATATAAAAGTATTATATACCAAATTTGAAAAGTTTTGGATTATATTTTAATATAGTTTTCCATTAAAATCTATTATAGGTTTCAAGTAAACTACCACTTCCGGGTATACCATTTTAACTAAAATCTATTATGTTATTCCCATTGATATAAAAGTATTATATACCAAATTTGAAAAGTTTTGGATTATATTTTAATATAGTTTTTCATTAAAATCTACTATAGGCTTCAAGTAATGTACCACTTCCGGGTAGACCATTTTAACTAAAATCTATTATGTTATTCCCATTGATATAAAAGTCTTTTATACCAAATTTGAAAAGTTTTGGATTATATTTTAATATAGTTTTCCATTAAAATCTATTATGGGCTTCAAGTAAAGTACCACTTCTGAAAGTTATGCAATGACCAAAAAGGGAGGTGCACAACTAGATGTTATAACAGTCCTAAATACAAAATTTTAACTTTCTACGGCTTCCCGTTTTTCAGTTATGCGAGATACGAACGTACGTACATACGTACGTACATACGTACGTACGTACATACGTACGTACGTACAGACGTCACGACGAAATTAGTCAAAATGGATTCAGGGATGGTCAAAATGGATATTTCCGTTGAAATCTGGAAACCGAATTTTTTCGCGATTACAATACTTCCTTTACTTCGTACAAGGAAGTAAAAATCTGAAATTTATTTCTGTAAACAAAAAAAATTAATAGTCATATCAATAACAAACGAGTTATAAAATTCTTATCAAATAAAAATATTTTATATGTAAATTTACAACATAGAAATATAGTCGTGTTCTGAGAAAAGTATAGAAATTTCTGAGAACTTTTATTTAGAAATACTAGACGTGAC
Source organism: Ophonus ardosiacus (assembly GCA_943142095.1). Classification (NCBI taxonomy): domain Eukaryota; kingdom Metazoa; phylum Arthropoda; class Insecta; order Coleoptera; family Carabidae; genus Ophonus; species Ophonus ardosiacus. The sequence continues at coordinate 4,291,969 of OW964837.1, forward strand.
AATTTTACAACAGTGCGTAAAACTGCATAGTAAACTCGTATAATCGTTGTGTTAGAAATATTTATTGCCCGAGCCATCAAAACATGATAAAGAAACTATTTACGAAGATATGTATGTATGATTTGTCAAACCATTAGTTTTCATTACACACGTCTAGAAAAGTTAACCTCGAAAATAACCAATTGATAAAAATATAAGAAATTATTTTAAGACAATATTTTTATCAGAAGTAGATAATTATTGCATGGTATTTATACATCCTGTATATATCCTGATTGACAAAATTTGTTGTGGCCAGCACAAAACCTCTCGCCATTTCCATATTGTATTTAACATTTCTGGTACACATAAAAAATTCTAATTACATCTATTATTAATATATTTTTAAATTTTTTAATTCATGCTATATGTAACATAATGTATCTAAAATTTTAAATATTTAATTAATAGTAAAATAAGAAATACTAAATGTAATTCCCAGAAAAAGCTTTCAGTAATGTAGATAAATGGATTTTTGGCACTGACATTTTTTCTGCCAATTACAAACATTTTAATATTTCAACTGGTTTCCATGAAGTTATTTGGGCTGTGCGGTTCATTACAACGAATTATTTTATATATTTATAATTCTCTATCTCTAAATCTATAAAAGATATAATAAAAATTTTCAATGTATCGGCTAGAGAATTTTATATTCTTTAATATTTGTAATAACATAAGTTTCCAAAAAATAAAATTTTAAAGTTTTTTTAAAAAAACTGCTACTTCCTGTTGTCCAATTGTTATCAAAACCTTTTCCCATTAATGTCAGATTAAAGAATACGTAGTTAAATTGGTCTTTATTCCTAAGGTATTTGAGAAAGCGTCCCTCCAACATCCATATATATACATATATACAGGGTGTAAATTTTAAAACGGGTCATAGGGCTATAACATAGAAAAACTGTTTTTTTAGTCACCAAAAGTTTCTATATTAATTTATTGAAAAAATAATTGTTGCCTATTATAAAGAAAAAAATTACGAATTTTTTAATACCAAACACATTACATTTCTGTTTCATATAAAGCCAGAAAATAAATTTAAAAATTTGTACAATTAAGAAAAAAATATCATTAGCCATGAAACTGACAGTAACAAAACATTGTCATTTTTTACTAACATGATAGGGGACAATTTAAGATAAAAGTTATTAATTTATGAACTGAAACAAAATAAACAAAACACTAGTATATTTATTTATGAAACAATTATTAGTTATTGTAATAGGTATTAACAAATTATAGATGATCTATATGTAACAATTAAAACCATTTAATAATTAGTAATTTTTCTTCATGAGACAAATTATCCATGATTTCTTAATAAAACGAAAATAATAATAATTTGCAAAAAACATTTATTAATGAGCGTCTTAAGTCAACAAATGTTTTGTTTTGTTTCTGTCAGTTACACGGCTAATGATATTTTTTCTTAATTTTGCATTTTTTTAAATTTATTTTCTGGCTTTATATGAAACAGAAATATATGCACCAATTATTTTTTCAATAAATTAATATAAAAACTTTCGGCGTCTAAAAAACTGTTTTTCCATGTTATAGCCCTATGACCCGTTTTAAAATTTACACCCTGTATATATATATATTACCTCCAGTGTGGCAGACCACTCTGCTGCAACGCTTTGTAAAAATAGAACACGAAACTCTTAAATTGTAAAAATATAAAAAGCACAAAATATTTAAACATCAAATTTATTTTTTAGAAATATAACTGAACTCTAAAAATATATCACTATCGTAACTTCATTAACTTTGCTGATCGGGAGGCCATGTAGCAGTAGTCTAGATTATAGGCGAGACTGCTACACATACATGCAACACACGCGAACAGCGAGAAAGAGAGGGCACTGTAAAAATGTTATAATCGGATTCTAGGGACCTTACAACGTACTTATTCACTAAAATCTCGATATGCGATTTTTAGCATGAATCCAATACCTTTCTTAGCGAGAGGTAAAAATCCCTAGTATTTCTTATTTGGACAATATAGCAAATTAATTAAGAATTATTATTTTACTTTATTGTTGTTTAATATTGACTTAAAAATAAACTAAATTAATCGTTAGAAAACGTAACATTTACTCTCAAAGCTCTGTAATAAAAACTGCACAATGCTTCTTCCAAGATCATTGCCAAGAATACACTTCATTTGTTTTACGGTTTCATTTAATCTGTGAGATTAAAAACTGCATCTAGAAATAAACATTAAAGAAAAAAGAAATACTATTTCATAAGGAAATATCCGGGATCTCGGAAGGTATATTCATTGCGTGGGGTTGGTACGCCTGGTCACTTCCCGCGAAATAAGCTGCCGGACGCATCAGTAGCGTACGTGGGCAGGGCGTAAATTTATAGGTCATATCTAATGAAAATACCTAGTAACTGCCCCCTGTAGGACGATAAGTTTTTCCTCAGTATCTTGTTACTAATAACAAATGAAACATACTTGAGTTTCTTTAATATGCTATTTTCAGAATTAGTTCTTAAAATAATATTCTGGGTTGTTATTGAAATCTTGATATAGGGCGAGACCCCAAGGGAAATGTCCAAATCCTGATATTCCGTAATGTCGTCAAGTAATAATAATTATTACAGTAACTTTGTGGTTCTAACTTGTTTACGCTTATGATTCGAGTGTAAAGAAGACAGAAACTGATACGAACACCAATAGGGAACTCCACTCTAATTTTTATTATTATTTTAAATAAAGTTCGTTTAATTTTGAAGCAATTCGTAGTATTAAAAAGTATTATTTGTCTTTAGTTTAACTTTTGGTATGGAATTTGTAAAAAATAGTAGGTGTTCGTGTTATAATTTTATTGGATATATAGAATCTTTTTATAGCATTTATTCACTTTTATTTCTAAAAATTCACACAGTTGTTCAAATACACTAAAAATGCATTCACTTACGTAACATTCTCTTTACAATCAAATAATATTACTACCATGTTTATATCTCTACCCATTTTTGAATTATTGCCCCAAAAGTCAATATACTCCACATTTAGATAAAAATTTAAAAATTTTCAAAAATCTATTTTTTATGTATCTAGATACTTCTCAATGCGCTGATTCCAAATTTTGAAACCGCAGGTCGATATCTCATTTCGTTCTTGAGATATTTAGATTTAAAGTTTTTCTCAAAACTGCCCATTTTTGGGCATTAACCCAAAAATGGGTCGAGATATGAATTTGGCGACATCACCATTTGATTCTACGGACAAAAATACATAAGTATAGCAATTTTCATAATTTTTGTCCAACCGGTTCAATTTTTATGAACAAAAATTTGGAAACTCCCGAAAATGGCCAAAATCTGAAAAAATCGTAAGGGGTACCCCTTACGATTTTTGCGATTTTTGGCTATTTTCAGTTATTTTGCTTTACAGATTGTATGCGGTGTTCAAAAATTCTGAAAATTGGTGTACTTATGTAATTTTGCCCGTAGAATCGAATGGTGTTGTCGCCAAATTCATATCTCGACCCATTTTGGGGTTATTACCCAAAAATAGGCAGTTTTGAGCAAAACTTTGGATCTAAATATCTCGAGAACGAAAAGAGATATCGACCTGCGGTTTCAAAATTTGTAATCAGCGCATTGAGAAGTATCTAGAGACATAAAAATTAGATTTTTGAAAATTTTGAAGTTTTTATCAAAATGTGGGATATATTGACTTTTGGGGCAATAATTCAAAAATGGGTAGAGATATATACTTGGTAGTAAAATTATTTGATTGTAAAGAGAATGTTACGTAAGTGTACGCATTTTTTGAGTATTTATATATGAGTAGGTATACATAATGTATATTCATGTGATAATTTTATTGGATTTATAGAATATTTTCCAAAGAACTTTCTATATGGAATTTGTAAAAAATTATATTATGTTCGTGTTACAATTTTACTGGATATATATAGAATCTTTTCCAATGAACTCTTGGTATGAGATAAATTTTTTTACAATAATTAAATAATTTCTGGAACACTGTTTCAATCAGTTGCTTCCTCTAATTCCTTATTACGTGTTCATAGCTCGTGTAAGTTCATATTTAAAATATTCAGAAATATGGATACAAGACAAGAGAATAATGCGTTTGTGACGTAAAAACTGAAGGTTTTGCAATTTAAAACAATTTTTCAAGTAGTATTCTAGTCAAAATTATGCTAATAAAATTACATTTAATCATACTCGTGTGCTACATGTTAACTTATTCGCCGTAAATGTAAATATTATCAATGTGCCAATTTTTAAATTATAACACATGAGTTTCACAACCCACGGAAACCAGAACGTAAAGATTTATTGAACATCCAATACATAAAGAGTCGGTTAATTTAAACAAAAGTTGTCCCCAATGAGAGACCATTTTAGTGGTATTTCGTTATTTGAGAAAAAATGCATAGGTCACTATATCTTTTGTGTAAGTGCAGCAATTTTTATAATTTTTGCCCAACCGATTCATTATTTACGAATGAAAGCTTGAAAACCCCTGAAAATGGCCAAAATCTGAAAAAATCATAAGAGGTACACCTTAGATTTTTGCGATTTTTGGCCATTTTCAATTATTTTGCTTTAGAGATTGTATGCGGTGTTCAAAAATTCTGAAAATTGGTGTACTTATGTAATTTTACCCGTAGAATCGAATGGCGATGACGCCAAATTCACATCTCGATCTATTTTTGGGACGGAAACCAGAACGTAAAGATTTATTGAACATCCAATACATAAAAAGTCGGTTAATTTAAACAAAAGTTGTCCCCAATAAGAGACCATTTTAGTGGTGTTTTATTATTTGAGAAAAAATGCATAGGTCACTATATTTTTCAACTTCAATTTCAGAAAAAGTAAGTACACGTTGAAATGGTTCCAAATTGAAGGCGAATATTTCGCAACATAGCACAAACTATAGTATTTTAACTATGCAATGATGTATCGAGATACATACATATAAGGCTGTATGAATGTGCATATGTATTATAAATAAATAAAAACAATATGTACAAAGATTTCATTTAAAAAACGCATTTTACATAGATTAAATGATGATATAATACTTACCAGATAATGGGAAGTTCGCATACCTGAAGGTATGGTAAGGAAACACATTTTCACTTTAAAAGTTAATTTGTACATTGTCATTTAATACACAGAACACAGAATAGACAACCGAATAGATCCAAATATCACAACAAACTGAAACAAACTAACTACCTTGCGACCAGGGAACAGCTTGCGACCGTGCGAATTTTAACTTGTTTCACTACGAACACGACAACATTGATCAAATTGTAGAATGAAAATTCTTTAAGTTATTACTATAAATAGTGCAAATTTTTTATAAATTATTTAACACTACAATTTTTACTACATATTATTATGTATAAATAACAAATTTTACAAAATTTGGTGTTGGATTTACACTATATTTTCCACCATTTAACAAATCGAATTTTACATAGCTAAAATTCTTAGAGTGTATATGTAATATATGTAGGTATGTATCTATAATAATAAAAATTTAATTAATAATAAAATAAAAAATATTAAACGCACTTCCCAGAGAAAGTCTTCAGTAATGTCTCTGGATTTTTGATACCGATATTTTATATAATTACAAACATTTTAATTTTACATATTCATTTCTTTATCTCTAAATCCATAGAAGATATAATAAAAAATCTGATGTGGCCAACACATGATCTCCCGCCAATTCCATGTTTAAAATAGCAGTGAGCTTTAAGTAAAGTATCATTTCCGGTTAATCTTTTGTAAATAAAATCTAATTTGTTGTCCAATAAATAGAAAAGTCTGTAATACGAAATTTTGGATTGTTTTATTGTTTTTCCTCAAAAATCTGTTAGAGCTCCAAATTAAGTACTACATCCGATTTATCATATATCGTTAAAATCTGATATGTTGTTTCAAATTATATATGAGTTTTAAGTACCAAATTCGAGAAGTTTTGGATCATATTTTAATAGGCTTTAAGGAAAAATCGTCACAAACACATTCTTATAAAAATCAGCATCAACTTCTAGGTGCTCTAAAACGCAATCTTTGTAAATTCTTCGTCGTACATGATCCATTTCGTAAATGTGTAGTTGTAAATTAATATTAATTTATAGTGCTGCAAAAATAGCAATTAGCAAATTTAAATCAAATAATCCTGTACATCTAACATTTATGTATGATGGAAAATATATTATTTTTACAAACCTTAATTAAATATTTTACTATTATATTCTCCTTAACACGGTTTCATTATTAATTTTAATATAATTGCTTCCTGTCAGTGACATTTGTTTAAATATGTCAAAACTATCATTAAAATTATGTTTTTGTTTGACGCATAGGCTAGGTGATACATGAAAATAAATTATATTATATATTCATATTCATATTTAAAGTTATTTAGAGTTATTTGCTAAATGTTATTATCGTAGAATTGAAGATTGTACCATTATATTAAATTTTAATAAGTAAAAGTTGCTAAAAAATTATATTCAATAAATTTTTTACAAGAAAAACTGTTAAAAGCTTGTATAAATGATACTTCCGGTTATCCGATATACACTAAAAACTAATGAGCACCATATTAGTATAGAATGGGTATACAAAATTTCAAATTTTTCTGATTGATAGTATTTGAGTAATCGTATCCACAAGATCCACACACACAGACACACACACATACATACCTACAGACATCATTGTAAAAATGTTAAAATCGGATTCTGGGGACATCAAAACGTGCTTATTCAATAAAATCTGTCTGTCTTTCTGTCTGTCTGTTACGTTTTCACGCCTAAACCGCTGAACCAATTTTGATGAATTTTGGTATAGAAATAGATTGGATCTTGGATAAGGACTTAGGCTACATTTTATCGCAAAAAATAAAACTTGAAGGGGATGATATAGTGGATGAAATTTTGTATAGAGAAGCCATCATTTCTTAAGTTGATATAAAAATTCATATTTATGGTTTTGCTAAGAAATAAAGTGTTTCAGAGTTTTTGAAAAAACATCCCTCAAGGCGGTACAATAAGGGATGATTTCAATTATTGCATCATATGTATATAAGTAAAAGTACCCGAGACATGTTTAGAAAAGGTAGTACCTTATAAATTAAAATAAAATAACTACAATAATTAATTTTTTGATCAAGAAAATGTGCTATAGCAATAGTGGCAACGATTTTTCCAATACTCCACTAATGAAACTGTATGTAATACAATACTGATTTTTTTGCCATTAAAACGAACGATTGGCAGTTGCGTTAATAAGTAAATGTGTCCGAAAAGTAAAAGCGGCCGTAAAGTGATACTTTACGCTGGCCAATGGATACGGAAACAACTATTTATGTATTAGCTGCCTAAAAATTGTACTTTCAATGATTTGTAAGACTAATAAAGTCAATCCATATTTTGTTATCAATTTAAGTAATTAACACATGTAGAAATAACATGAACTTGAAAGCTGTATGATCTTATAGCATTTACTGATATGACCTCATAGTTGCTAACTGTACCTCCTTGAGTAAATTGTTCCTGAAATATTAAATATTTGAGGTTATAATCAACGGGGGCACTATGTTACAGATAAAAAATCTACTGGGGTTAATTTACTATTTTAATTTATTTTTTCAACCTAGAACAATATTATTTTGTTTAAGAAAGGAAATAGTGTTTATTTAAAGTAAAAAATATCAAGGATTCAAATTACATCCTTATTTTATTGTTTGTCTTATGTCAAGTACACTTTTTTCGTGACATTATTCTTTTTGTTTGCTAAAGGAAAAATAAGTTTATCACAAACTAATGATGAAATAGTAGCTAAATAGTAATAGACTTTAAACTAATAGGTTAAGCGATTTTGGTTTTATTTTTAAAAATGTGTTCTCATCAGAAATTTTAATTGCTGCATAACTGCGACATAGAAACCTATATAGACGTCAAAATGTGTTACAATTTAATTCTACGATTGTGCAAAAAATGGCTTAGCTTCAGAAATAAGTGTGCTATTTCGGCATCTAGTCGATTAAAATGTTTTTGTATTTTTACGCCAAATGCATTAAAATTGTAGGTTTACATCTTAGTTAGCAGGGCGGAAAGTTGAACATTACGCCCGCCGGGCTCTTTATTAAGCTGTAAAAAAACCAAAATGCCAGGTACTGACACTAACCTTTATTTAATTATATGAATTTTGGAAGTATTTCTTATGCGAGGCACACAATGACACTTTTACTTCGAATGACACATTTTATTTTTTCTTTAAACATACGTATTTAAATAAAATAATTACAACTTGACGTTACAATAATTATAAATATTTTACGTGAAGGACGTTTGCTGATTTCAATTGCTCTGTTGCTATGGATACATTCGTACCTGTTCACTTTTTGTTACAAACATTCAAGTAAAAATTTGCACGTTTTGACGTTTAAATAAAAACTATGCAATTTTATATTCTCCTTATGAGCAATTATATCAGAATTTGAAGTATTGCCATGTACGGCCCTTGAAGTTGTTCAATTGAATGGAAATTCAACAATATTACTCAAGGAAGGATGTGATATGTCGAGGAGTCGCTGAAAAACAATAGGAACTTTTCATATAATTTTAATTTTAATTATTCTTACCGAAATTACGAATATGTAAGTCTGCTGTTTTATAATATGTTATTTCGTTAAATATAAACTGTTTATTTTTCAATAGTAGTAGTACAGTGTTTAAAAAAAAAGATAGTGCTCTACATGCTCCGTAAATAAATTTCAAAATGCCTGAGTGTCTGGTCGCGAACCTGGGGGAACCGGGTTCGATCCCGACAGACGCCAAATATTTCCAATTTTAAATGGCACAAAAGTGACCCCTGTGGTGCACTCTCCACACCAGCTATGAGTGCCCGTGAGGTGACGCCTGGTAAGCGCCCACACGGTAAAATATATCGTCATCATTACCGATGTCTACACGTGTGGTAGATACTGGCACACCCAGAAATGGGTAATATGCCGTGATGATATATTTATTTATTTATTTATTTATATAGACAACTTTAGGTATATAGAACAAAATAACCAAACGCACCTATAAGTGAATATACGAAGGTAGGTATATTCGAATATACAAAGGTTCGTATATTCGCTCACCATGGCTATTGATAATAACCGCTGTGTTATGAAGGTTTAACAATCTAACCGCGTTTTATAAAACGACGAATTTCATAATCTACTTACATACATACATACTCGTACATACATAAAATCACGCGTTTCCCACTTAGTGGGTTAGCAAAAACCCGAAAACAATAAGAAAAGGGATGAAAGTAAGAGCTCCACTGAATCACTTAACTCTTTAATAACATTCTTCTTTCGCCTTGTCCAAAATCATCATAACATTCATACAAAGAACATATTAAACTGACCGATTTTCGGTAGCGAATAACCGCATCCGGACCACAATAATAGTTACGCAACAATCATCTTCCGCCACACATTCCTATCCATGCACACTTCTTTCACCTCAGCCACATTCATAAACGTATTCATACATAATAACATATTAAAGTGACCGATTTTCGGTAGCGAATAACCGCATCAGGACCACAATAATACATAGTTACACAAAAATCATCTTTCGCTACACATTCCTGTACAAACATACTTCGTTATTCTCGTCCGTATAAAAGTTCAGCTGTCTCTCCATTCTCATAAAACATTCTTACTAACCATACATCTTCACACCACAATAATTACGAAACAATCATCCTTCGCCACATGTTCCTATCCAGGCAAACTTCTTTCGCCTCAGCCACATTCATAATCGTATTCATACATGCTCTTCTTCTCTTTCCACTCGGAAACTTACGCTCCTTCAAAACACTACCAATCACATCCATCCACTTACACACTAGACGGCCACTAATCTACTTACGACAAATATATTCTTCAAGTTCATTTACGTAATCGTAAGCAATTACGCGTTTTTTCTAGAAAACATATTATTGTTATGCTTTTTTAATAAACTACAAATTCAGTGTCATGCACTTTGGTCAATATTTGCGTCTGCATGTGCAAACAAAATAATAATATTTGTTTCTTTTTACATGTTTTATGGCTAAAACAATGTATTACTTATTATGTTTCTCTGAATTTGCAAAAGATTAGTGAAAATTACAAGCTCAATAAATCAATTTTATTTACTAGTTTTCGTAACATATACACGTGTCGATTGTAGTATTTTCTAAACTTCAGATTGTAAAGCGATTAACTTTAACTCTTTGTAAATGTTTGCAAATTTAAGCCAAAAATAAATAAAAGAATTAACTTATTTGACGTTATATTCAAAAGAGAAAAGAGTTCATGAACTTTATATAAATAAATCTGTAAATAATAGTTGGAAATGGCCCGTAATTTATTATATCACAAGAAAGCAGTATTGTGAATTTCATTCTTGAGCGTATTTTCTACCCACATTTTGACACATTTCTCCAAAATATACAGGTACAAGTAAATAATATGCATAATATAAAAAATCTTATCATTTTTTCTACCCACCTTTGGTCACGTAATTTTGTTTGACGAAACTTATTTGTTTTAGTAATTCATAATTTACTCAAGACATGTATTAAAGCTAACGTAGAACATTAAAAGTAAATAATAATTATTTTAGGAAAAATATTTAATACAAAATGAGATACGCAGAATAAAATGTTTATAAAATAAATTTTTACGATTGATAAAAAGTAGGCTTTTCGAACGTTATTTAATTACATATATATATATATATATATATATATATATATATATATATATATATATATATATATAGGATTTTAAAAATTTGCGAATATTGGCTCTCCTGTACATTTTAGAGCAAAAATATAAGAATAAATAGATGTTTAGAATTAATTTTTACTTCCAAAAAGTCTTCATTTAATGCAATAGAATATCTGTAACACTAGATATTTAGAAAATAAAATATGACATTTTCGTCAAAAATCAGATAGCCATGGAAATAAAAGAAATAGAAGAAAATCTCATTTTGACAGTTCATTTTAGTGTTATTGATGTTAATTGTTATAATAATTGTGTCTACATTGTCATAGTCCATAAATTACTTTACTGTGCTTTTGTGCATTATAAAATGGATTTATTTAGTACCGAAGAATTTGTGATTTATTTTATTATTAAGCATTTGACTTAAATTTTAGGATAATTCATCATTTTTGATATACACTGAAATTATAGTTCATTTCAGTATTATTAATCTTATTGTTGTAATCAATATGTATGCAATGTAATAATTAAGCATTAAATATTTAAGTATTATGATTTTAATTGATATTTTGTTTATTTGTTTTTTATCCCCATAGCTATCTGATTTTTGATGAAAAACTCATATTTTACTTTCTAAACATCTACTTAGTGCTGCATATATTCTATTGTATTAATTGATAAATTTTTAAGAGTAAAAATTATTTCTAAACCACTTTTCGATCTTGTATTTTTGCTCAAAAATGTACAGGAGAGCCAATTTTCGCACATTTTTAAAATCCTATGTTAAAGTCCTATGTTCCGCGTTTCGTTGCAAACCCTGTATATATATATATATATATATATATATATATATATATATATATATATATATATATATTTACATCCCGCTATCATTGCTGCGTCCTTTCATGGCTAGGACATTGTGGCAACCACCGAAAGGAATAGAGATAGGCTTCGACTTTATAAAGTATATGTACTTATTTTTCCCCCTGATTATGAATTTCGGTTCAAATTTCAATAAAGTCGATTTACAACGATATACGTTTCCGTTCATTTGACGACATTATGAGCTCCTCCATACTGAGTGAATCCGGCGTCCACAGTATATACTTCATACATAATCAGTACTTATGACGTCCAATTTGTATATTTTTATTCATACTACCGTTACAGTGACGTCCAGCAGCGTTGCCAATATTAAATACATTATTCTGATGTAGAAACCAAAGCACACTCTTTCACAACAATATGCATACTTAGCTGCAAACATCATAGATTCCTACAATGTTTGATAATGATAATTTCTTTTGGCAATCCGTGAGCAATTTGAAAATGGAACTTCTAATTTGTCATTTAAAATGTCATTTTTAATACTTAACACTTTTGTTTTAAAATTATTAGGAAAAATATTTCTCCAAATTAAAATTTTACTCTTGTATTTCTTATACATATAACAAAAATAAAGTACATACCCGGTATACAAGTAAGAAATGTGAAATGTTCTTGCACTTGGTGTACAAGAACAACAATTCCATTTTCTCTGACGGTAAATGTAAATATGTGAAAATAAGTGAAGAATGAACTATTTAAATTTATTTATTTAAATAGCCCCAAAATCTTATAATTAAAAAGTACAGATATTTTCATTCACTCATAACAAACTTTATTTTACATTTAACAAATATCGTCGCGTTCAAGGCAAAACGACACAAGCGCCATTTACATAATAAGCCAGGAGACACAAAAAACTGTCTGCACTTTTATACAAATATATTTTTAATGTCTTAACTGCATTAAAAGTAAGCAGATTTTTTAAAACACTTACTTTGACATCAATAACTCGGGCCATTTCACTCTGCATTCACCCATAAGAAACTACGTAGAAATGGAGCTTATGCCATTTTAAGCCTGCGTATTAAAATTGTGATTGTCGCTTGCGCAACTTCAAAGTGAAATATCTACTTAAATAAATTTTTCGTACTTATGCCACTGGTGTTTAATAGATGGAGGGTACGCCAATCTATCGAACGGTACCAAAATCGCAAATTATGATTTTTTGGCGCTTAGGCCGTTTTGCCTTGAACGCGACGATATATCATACACAAAATAAATTTCACGAATATTGACAAAACTAATAGAAAAACTTAACAAAAATTCAAAATAGTACTCGTATCTTTACACAAGGTAATGTAATTGCTTGCTGACAGTGACATTCAGGTGACATTTGTTTAAATATATCAAAATTGTTTTTAAAATATTGTTTTTGTTTGACGCATAGTCAAGATGATGTATATAAATAATTTATTTTATAAATTCATATTGTAAGTTATTTACTAAATACTATTATCGTAAAATTCAAGATTGTACCATTCTATTTAATTTTTAAGTAAAAGTTACTGAAATATTATATTCAATGTTAGGAGGAAGTAACGCCGTACTTGTTGATAGATCAATGTATTAACGGATTTCTCGGCGGTGATTGCAAGGAATTATATTGTTGTTATTCCATAAAGTAGTTAATTTTATTTAAATATCCAATATTTTGTTACACATTTTGTAACTTCATCAGGGAATAAAAGTGTGGGCCCACACATTTCGGCCAACATGTGACGCTCACTGAGTAAATTTTACAAGTTTTCTTTTGATGTAACTTATATTTTATACTTATATAGTCAAAATTCTTACAATAATATGTAAATTAGTGCTGAGCATAAACAAGTAACAATAACAAAATTGAATGTTTCTGAATTTATTATTTTATCGAGCGATTACACCAGTTAAAACTAATTTATTCCCTGATGAAGTTACAAAATATGTAACGAAATATTGGAAATTTAAATAAAATTAACCACTTTATGGAATAACAACAATATAATTCCTTACAATCACCGCCGAGATATCCGTTAATACATTTTATCTATTACATTCTATGTATTTTTTCAAGAAAAACTATTAAAAGCTTGTATAAGTAATACTTCCGATATACACTAAAAACTAATGAGCTCTTCCCACATTAGTATAGAATGGGTATCCAAAATTTCAAAATATTCTGATTGATGGTATTTGAGTAATCGTGTCCACAAGATACACACACACACACACACACACACACACACACACACACACACACACGCACGCATACACACGCACGCACGCGCGCGCGCGCGCACATACACACACACACACACACACATAACGTACCTACAGACATCATTGTAAAAATATTAAAATCGGATTCTGGGGACATCAAAACGTGCTTATTCACTAAAATCTCTATATGCGATTTTTAGCACGATCCCTATAGCTCCATTACCTAGGGTAGCGGGAAATAAAAATTTTATTTGATGACAAATTATTTGTTACATGTCAATAAAACAGTGAAAAATATCTGCAAAGCAACCATTTTGGTTCACTTCAGCTATTTGTGCAATAAATTCCAATTTTTACGAAAATTATAATAATAAGATTAACATGAATTTAATCTCCAGTATTAATATGTTTATTCCAAGTAAATAGGTATTTATTAAACAAATTATTTGTTATATGTTAAAAAAATAGTGAAAATATGTGAAAAGCAATCGTTTGGATGCACTTCGGCTATTTTTGCAATAAATTCAAATTTTTATGAAATTTATAATAATAAGCTTATTATTAATATTCAATTCCGGTTTTAATACGCTTATTCTAAGTAAATATGTATTTGTTCAACAAATTATTTTTTATATGTCAATAAAATAGTGAAAACATATGAAAAGCAGCCGTTTGAATTCACTTCGGCTATTTTTGCAATAAATTGAAATTTTTACGGATATCACAATAATAGACATATTATTAATTTACTTATCTGCGTTTCTTTCAAAGTTTGCATATAGATTGCAATAAAAATACGGTGCTTTTAGAAGTCATTACTTTTGATTATTTATATTTTTACATATCTCACTAGCGCATTTAATAAAATTTTTCAAATTACAATATAATAAAAATAAAAATCTGATGTGGCCAACACAAAACCTCCCGCTATTTAATTTTTATTAATTTAAATACATACCTACATATTTGCGAACGCTGGAAACTGTTCCATTGCAGAAAACTATTGCTTTATTTACTATTTTCTTTTTAAAATGTCACTATTATTAATTTGAAGTGAAGTTTTTTGACAGTGACATTTACTGTCAGTTACATTCATTTGAAATATGACCTGTGTAACCAAGGAATTGTGTTTATCTTAGGCTTCGCGACTAATAAAAAAAATTATTTTTAAATTTATCTGTAAAATATATAGAAAAAGTATTGATGTATTCCTGTAGAAAATTCAATAATCTTTAATTTTCATAAGACATAAAATGCGAAAAAATTGCATTTAATGGTATTTTTTGAAGAAAAACCATTATGAGCTTCAGGTAAAGTGCCATTTCCGGTTATCTGATTTACATCAAAATCTAATGGCTTCTTTTCATATTAGAATAGGATAGAAATACAAGGTTTCAGAATTTTCTGAATGATAGTATTTGAGTTAGAGCGAAGACAAAATCCATACACATACACACATACACACATCCAGACATCATCGTGAAAATGTTAAAATTGGATTCTAGGGACCTTAAAACGTGGTCATTTACTATAATCTCGATATGTGATTTTTAGCACGATCCCTATACCTCCCTTACCAAAGGTAGCGGGAGGTGAAAAGCAAATATTTTAACGTATTTAAACTATCTAAAATGTATAAAAATATTTTCTAATTAAATGAAAACAATTTATTGAAACACCTCAGTAAATAGAGGAGAAACAGGAAGAAGTATATAGAGTAAAAAATATATATATATATATATATGTAATAAATCGTTTGTAGTACATATTAATATGTTTAAAACATTTTTTACCTCCCGCTATCCTTGGTAAGGGAGGTATAGGGATCGTGCTAAAAATCACTTATCGAGATTTTAGTAAATGACCACGTTTTTAGAATCCAATTTTAACATTTTCAAGATGATGTCTGTATGTGTGTGTATATGTGTATGGATTTTGTGTTCGCTCTAACTCAAATACTATCATTCAGAAAATTCTGACACCCTGTATTTCTATCCTATTCTAATATAAAAAGAAGCCATTAGATTTTGGTGTAAATCGGATAACCGGAAATGGCACTGAAGCTCATAATGGTTTTTCTTCAAAAAATACCATTAAATGCCATTTTTTCGCATTTTATGTCTTATGAAAATTAAAGATTATTGAATTTTCTACAGGAATTAATACTTTTTCTATATATTTTACAGATAATTTTTTTTTTTATTAGTCCCGAAGCCTAAGATAAACACAATTCCTTTGTTACACAGTTCATATTTCAAATGAATGCAACTGACAGTAAATGTCACTGTCAAAAAGCTAATCACTTCAAATTAATAATAGTGACATTTTAAAAAGAAAATAGTAAATAAAGCAATAGTTTTCTGCAATGAAACAGTTTGCAGCGTTAGTAAATACGTAGGTATGTATTTAAATTAATAAAAATTAAATAGCGGGAGGTTTTGTGTTGGCCACATCAGATTTTTCTTTTAATAATTATTTCTACACTCTCTTTTTCGACACTTCAAATTTCGGTCTTCGTATTTTAGATCAAAAGTTTATAAATATTTTATTTATTTATTTCACTGTGGTATACCGTTCTCATATTTATTCCATACATTTAATCATTAATCTTCTTACCCATACATTTGGCTTTTATTTACAATTTACACAATATTTTGTAATTAATAATTCAGCTTTATGATACGAGTATTTAAATAATTACATTTTTTAAATTTATTACATTGAAACCATACATTTTGACTTTGTATTTACTAAGAGGATTTTGCAAAACAAAAGTTTGATTACATAAATATTAATTTAAATACTATCATGTGTGCACAAAGTATCTTTAAATACGATTAGAAGAGTTGCGCGCTAATGTAGTAACCCAATGTTCCAGTGTTGCCAAGTGTACGGAGTTCAGAATGTCGCTGGAATGAAACTTCAGTATATACAGCGTATATACGCCGGACGACACTAGCTCCGCAAGTGGAATTTTTTTGAACTACAAAAAATATACATTTTCCATTCCGCTATCATTCTGACGTCCATAACAAATTTTGCTATACGATACTAGAGGCCCCCCTGATGCCAGAAAAAAATTTATAAGGCCATGTGCATATGACGTCCGGTATACGGACGTCTTATGCACAAGGACGTCACTTTGAATGTAGAAAATTACACAGGGGACGCCACAATGGTAGTGGGATGTAAATATATATATATATATATATATATATATATATATGTATATATATGTGGAGTGTAATCGTCACTGTTTCGATTAGTTAAGGAGGAAAATATATATAAATTGCAGACCAAAGCCGTTGCTTTCGAGTTTTTTTTTTAAATAAAAATTATTTATATATCACTAGACGCATAATTTTATATGCAATTAATTTAATACAGGGTTGAGCAGAGGGAAGGACTGACGTTTTTTAAAGAGTCACAAAATTGATATTTTTGCTTAAGAAAAATTTATTGACTTGGGTAAGTAATGGCATAGCATTTGACAAAATGAAGTGTGGAAAACAACATCGCTCTGTTAATTTGGGCGACTTCTACTCGAAAAGCTTCTTGCAATTCTTTCAATGTGCAGGGTTTGTATTCGTAGCACGTATATTGAGGTGATGCTCTGGTTGTGTGGGCTGTCGCTCCATCCTGCTGGAACCACACACGTTTTCTTCGTAATTCAGATAAAACAAAGTTGTGTATCATCTCGATATAGCACTCCGAGTTCACGGTAACAGCAGACCCATTACCAATTACGACAGTTTTGCTCACAGCGCACCAAACCGTTACTTTAAGGCTTTGCAGCAGTCTTTCGTGCAGTTTCTGGGACCACAGGGGTCACCTTTGTGCCATTTAAAATTTGAAATATTTGGCATCTGTCGGGATCGAACCCGGTTTCCCCAGGTTCGCGACCAGACACTCAGGCATGCAGCCACGGAACCAATTTTACAATTTTTAAATTATGATCTCTATTTTTATCACTTGATTATAGATTGCTGAACATGACATTTTTACATACCGTATTCACCCAAATACTTGTAAACTGTATCTTCTTTGAATATAATTAACATTAAACACTTAGATTCGTGGCACATGTTTGAATTTGAAATCAGTTTCAATAATAATACAACCTACATGCATTAAAAATGACAACAGTGTAAAATTGCAAATAAATATGTAATTATTATCAAAACAAGGTTAATATATAAAAAATATTGAAATACTAAGATAACAAAAATATTTCGATTTTTTTTACATTTTATAATAAATTGTAGGTCATCGTAAATAGTACACCTACTGTTTTATTTTTTTTACATATTGCATATGAAATTCGAATATAAACAAATGATAACAAAGTATTATTTATATTTTTAAGCACATAATAATACAATTAAAAACTTTCATGTACAAGATTGATGTTGATATCAACAAAATGGAGTCAGTTTCACATTAATTTAGTTCATTTCTCATATTTTCCTGCTCCACTCATACACGGTTGAAGATGCATGAAATTCTCTTTCTTTTCTTGTCACGCATGATTTTTTTACATCATCGGATCTTGAGTTACAGTCATTTGAAGTTACATGATTTTCATCGAAATTTTGTGTATTTTCAATAATACAAAATTGTTATTTTTTGTTATGGTAGAGGTCCCCATTGCGACGACTATAGAAAAAGTCGTGTGTGTGTTGCGAACGCAAATGGACATTGCCGATTTCGAGAGAACCTCTCAATCCCATTTTCTGCTCTTAATACTCAAATTTTCATGTACTAATATATTCTGAAATTTATAGGATTCTAGATTTATTTTATCTTGTATTATAGATATTTCTAGTATTTTAATTCATTCTAGTTTTATTCCATTTATTTCTAATATTATTTCAAGAAAAAAATTAAGAGAATTAAAAAAAACAGACAGAACTTTTAAGGTCATATATTGTTGGAAAAATGCAGATTTTAACATTAAGAACAACATGAAGTTATTAAACTTTTCATTTCAAAATAACACTGGTACTCCCACTACACTTTATAAATGTTGAAAGTTAATGACATTAGTTTTACATTTGTTATTTTTAGATTCTAACTTCAGGTACACGTTTTGAATGTAAACAACGACTGGAATTTCAGCATGACTATAAATTTGAAAAGTACGAGGTCTTGTAACTTTTGATTTAAACTGTCCGGGTTCGAATCATATCGATGTCAAAGTTACATATTATTTCCATTTGAATCTTTTTTACCTCTCGCTAAGAGAGGTATTGGATTCATGCTAAAATTCGCATATCCAGATTTTATTGAATAAGCACGATTTAAGGTTCCTAGAATCTGATTATAACATTTTTAAAATGATGTCTGTGTGTGTATGTGTGGATGTGTGTATGTATGTCAGGATGTTGTAGGGACGATTCCTCAAAAACTATAAGCCTTAAAAAATATTTAACTACAGTTTCTTCAATCTGACATTCCTGGGAAGAGGTGAAAAGGTTTTGGTAACAATTGAACAACCGGAAGTAGTACTTTCTTAAAAAAAATCTTCTAAATATAATTTTTTGGGAGTTTTTTTTTATTAAATATTGAAGAACATAAAATTCTCCATCTAATACACTTAAAATTTATATTATATCTTGTATAGATTTAGAGATAAAGACACTATAAAATATATATATATATATATATATATATATATATATATATATATATATATATATATATATATATATATATAGAGTAATTTAATCGCAAAGGCCAAGGCACTAAGGAAACCAGTTGACAAATTCCAATGTTTATAACATAGTTTTTAAATGACACATGTCAGTGTCAAAAATCAACAGTTTTAGTGACATTCTGACAGCTTTTTCTGGGAAGTATATTTAATCTTTCTTATTGTTTTATTAATTAAATATTTGAAATTATAGGTAAAATGCATATATCCATCAGAAATACCGCCAATCTGGTTAATGAATTGGAAGAATTTTTAACATTTAGAAACTTCCTCATACAATGAAAAATAGATATAATTAGAATTATATGTGTGCAGAAGACATGTTAAATACAATAAAAATCAGTATTTGGGTAAAGTTCTGTATCTTTTTGTTATAAAACGACGGTTTGAAAGGGAAGTGCAATACAATACTTATATAGCCTAATATGGAAATGGCGAGAGGTCTTGTGCTGGCCACAACAGATTTTTTTCATTTTGATAAACGATAAGTTTTAGCGGTGTAATGAAAGAGTACAAAAAATCTCCAGGAAAAACTACTATAAAAACATCTGTAGTGGCCAGCACAATATCTCTCGCCATTCCCCTATTGGGTATTGGGCCATATAAGTACTTATTGTATTTCACATTTCTGGTATTCTAATTACATCTATTCTTTATATATTTTTACATTTTTTAATTCATTCTAAAAACAAGTTTCCACCTACTCTTTTAAATGTTTAAGATTCTTCAAATTCATTGACGAGATTGGCGGTACAAAGTTTTATAACAACCAGTTTTAATGGAAAGCAAATAATCAAAATATTTTAATTTACAATATTAAATGCCTATGTAACGGATTTCGAACGCCACATGCAATATGTTTTCCCTATTTAATTTTGTCAAAAGCTATGTCATTACGAACTCAAATCTGTCAATCAATTTTTCTTAAGCAAAAAGTGTCAATTTTGTAACGTTTTCAAAAACGTTCGTCCTTTCTGCCCAACCCTGTATAAACAGAACATAAATTTCTATCATTCCAATTCTAATTTTCCAGCGAAGAATATATTTCTTTTTCAATATTGTTATTGTAGTTACACGGGCTCAAATAGTAGTACCGAGGGGGCCATGGAACATCCTCCCGGTGAGAGATCAGACGGCCGGGAAAGAGCTCTTGCAGAATTTCGCGTGATCGACGGGCAGTATGGGCCATGGCTGAAACCAGAAGGCTTCTGTGTCGTATTCCTCGCCATACTCTTCCATTTTGGAGGCAAAAAGTTCTCCATGTCCCAATAGCGAGCCGAATTCACGGTAACAGGACAGTTAATCCTTCGGATTCAAAAAATAAGGCCCAATAATGCGTATAGAGGACACAGCGCACCAAACTGTTACTATGGGGCTGTGAAGAGGTCTTTGATGCAGTACACGAGGGTTCTCAGATGCCAAGTAACGAAAATTTTGTTTATTTACTGTGCCACAAAGATGAAAATAAGCTTCGTCGAAAGGCTCAATATGTGCATTGCTCGCCAAGGCCGCTACTTGGACGATATCATTTTCCAAACATCGTGAAAATAAAACGGCATTATATGTACTTTTGAGCAATAAAAACCTTTTTTATGTGTCTTGAACCGTTTTCATACAATTAACCCTTCAAATCAGGGAGGTCATTCTGCCCCACCTTGTACAACTCCGAATGGCACACTAATGATCTCCATTGGTTTATATAGCAACATTTTAGAACAACAAAAATGAATTATACAATTCGATTTCATTTGATGCTTCACATTAAACATTAATATTGTATTTCATAAAATAGAAACTAACAAGCTATTCTTTGACAGTAAATTTGACGTTTTTCAAGGCATAGTGTGCTCCTGCAAAAACCCAAAATATCTAATTCCTAAAATCCTAAATAATGACATTATTTAGGGCATATAAATTTAGGATATGGATAATACGGTGGTAAAAGTGCAACATCGGACACAGCCTGATTTTCCACAGTTGCAAATCTTGCAACCGGGTTCGATCCCAACCGACGCCAAAAGTTACTAAGTCTTGAAGTCCAAAGGGCGACTAGGAGAGTGTAGGGACTATGTAACGCTTCTCATTTCAAAAGTTCCAGATACATGTTTATGCTCATCTTTATCACTTTTATTAATTCCTAATCATCAAAATCCATCGACTGCATGTGACCATTAGCAGTTGCGGGTCTATTAATTGCAAGACACATGATTCATACTTACTATATGCTATGTAATGGAAATTTAATTCAGTAATATTTTTCCAGCAAATTTAGCTAAATATGATAATAAAAAATAGCTGTTTTTTTTTATTTTCAATAATTCACGCGAAACCCTTAGTTGACTCTTTATAAATCGAATTCACAAAGGGAACTTGAATTTGTTCGAATTCGAGAATTCGAACTAGAGAAAGTACAAGAAAATTATATGAACATTTGTATAAATTACAAAAACAATCGCCCTCACCTGTCAATTTAAAGAATTGGACCAATCAAAATGGCGTATTACTTACAAATTAGCCAATCACATACGAATTACGTGAATATTTTGACAGCGAATATTTGGCCGGGCAAAATATTCGAATATACCGCAAAGATAACTAGATGCCTAATTTTCAATAATTTTATTATTAAAGATAAATAACAAGAATATTAAAAATAAGCATTTAGAGCATTTTTATTTATAAGAGATCCATGACAGCTATCTACTGAAACTAAATGATATATTTCTATAAATTTTTTTGTTCTAGCGATTTTAAAATAAATATATCATCACGGCATATTACCCATTTCTGGGTGTGCCAATATCTACAACACATGTAGACATCGGTAATGATGACGATATATTTTACCGTGTGGGCGCTTACCAGACGTCACCTCACGGGCACTCATAGCTGGTGTGGATAGTGCACCACAGGGGTCACTTTTGTGCCATTTAAAATTGGAAATATTTGACGTCTGTAGGGATCGAACCCGGTTCCCCCAGGTTGTGATATCTGTTACGGTTCACACAGAAAAAAAATAAATATGAGTGTCTGCACTGCTAAATTTTTAAAATAAATTTAATCTAGTAGTCTATCCAAATGTCAAACACGTAATTTTTAATGACAGTAATAATTGTTTTACGGTCTAATCAAAGTTGGGACACCTAAGTTTCATACACTAGTGGTTCACTATTAATAACAAGTATCACCTTAAAAGATGACTTATAACCATATAAACTGTCATACCAAATTTCATCCAAATCGAATAAAGCGTCCGATTATTATAACCAAAATTAATTTTTTTTCGAAGAACTTTGAAGCAGAATTCTGGCTAAATGGTACACTTTCCGGTAGAAGCAAGTGTGGTTAAATCGTCTTATTTTAGCCTCAGGAATCTGTGGTTAAGCCATCTCCCCCTATTTAAGAGACACCCTCAATGACTTCCTTCATCCAATCTTGCCCCGACTCTATATCGTCTAACAGACCCGTTTTTTTACCTTCCGTCACCTTTAGGTAAGGAAGGTATTGTCTTTGGTCAAAAAATTCGGTGGTGTGTTTTTAATGAATAAGCACGTTTTAGGGTCCCTACAATACAAATTTACTATTTTTAAGATGATGTCTGTATGTATGTATGTGTGTGTGTGTATGTGTGTATGTGTGTCCGTGTGTGTGTGTGTATGTGTGTCCGTGTGTGACAAATTTTTCTCCGACGATAACTCCAATACTACAATTCTAAAAATTATAATTCTTTCGTATTCCTCTTCTGTACATCAATATGAAGAGTTGATTAGATTTTGGTTATAATCGATCCACCGGAAGTACCCTTTTTTGAAGTTTTTAACAGTTTTTTTTAAAAAAACGCAGTTAAATATTATTTTTTGACATTTTGTTATTATATATATATTAAAGAAAATACTCTTCTCTATACGGTTTAATTATATATTTTCCTTCATATTCAATAGTTGTAAAGAAATTAATTTTCAAAAATTAGTCAGCTTTGTTATTTATCATGGAAACAGCTGACATAATTATTCAAAAAAAAATAATTGACAGATGTCAGTTGCAAGTGCAAACCAAATATGGAAAGTATAGGATCTAAAATTGGTATGTCATATTGTTACTCGCAAGTGACATGCAGAGAAAGGCCAAAGAGAAGATGAAAGGACATTACTTAGTGTAGTTTATGTTATAATTTTATTGGATTTAAAGAACCTTTTCAAATGAACTTTTAGTATGAAATTTGTAAAAAATAGTATGTGTTCGTGTTCGATTTTACATGATATTATAGAGAATCTGTTCCAAGGACCTTTTGGTATGGGATTTGTACAAAATACATCGAATTGACGGAAGGTCTTGTGCTGGCCACAACGGATTTTTTCTTCTTTCTCTCGTAACTTCCCTGCACGAAATCCTTAAATGCCCGATAGTTTTTTCTTCTCTCCCGCATAGCCTGCAACTCCTCTCATCACTTGATAGCCAGTATTTATTGTCCCTCTCTTCATTACCACATCTGAACCTGGCAATCATTTTGATCCAAAAAATACCTTGGTATTGACGTCATTTGTATTAATTGTTGTAGATACTGGCATACCCAGTAATGGGTAATATGCCGTGATGATATATTTATTTATTTATTTTATAGGTAGTACGTATATGAATGGTAGTATTAGAGAAAAAAATAAGCATCTTCCCTGTGCGTCCGTCGTGCAAGCTGCGGTGCGACTCGAGTTATGAGCGCCGCGTGATGTATATAAGCCTCGATGAGCGAGCCGCGCTCAGTGTTTCTCGACCCGTGTCCCTGTCGACAACTCTTCGTGAGTGCCAAACCACAAACTCAGTGCTCAAAAATGTGAATACCCCTTCTGGTGCACACAAGAACAAGAACGAGTGATTAGTGACCATGCACGTCATCACGCTCCTCACCCTACTGGCGTTGCCCGCGAGCCTCTACAGCTACGACGGCATGGCCAACCTCACCAACACCATCGCGAAGGACCTCCGCAGCTTCGAGGACGTGGAGGACTCCACGCAGTCCGAAGGAGGCGGCAGCAGCGGGAGCCAGTGCAGGAGTTGTACCATGAGGGAGGCGGTGCGGTCGCGGTCCCTCGAGGTCATCAAACAGCAGATCTTGCTGAGGTTGGGCATGCAGAATGCGCTCAACACCACGGGGAGGAAACTCCCCCAGGTGCCGCAAGAAGTGCTGGCGCAGTATCCTAATCTGTCCGTGCCGGGAATGCAGTCGGACCAACCTCAACCCTTCAGAGACAAGTATAATGTCATGGAGGAAGAGGATAACATGCATATTAAGACTGAGAAGATTATGGTCTTCTCCAAGCCATGTAAGTACTTTTTATTTATTCCTTACTTTTTACCGGTTTCAACCTGTATTATCCTTTACGCGCTTTAGGTTTTGTACCTCAGGTCCTTCAAACTTTTTATTTCCGCGAAAATATTCGAAAAGAACTCTGTACACCGATTGCACCAACGTAACTTAAATATTAAACCTCGCTTAAATTGACAATTTGTCAATCATTTGCTGTCAAAATTTCGATCTGCATTTTTTTGTTTAAACTTAGCTTATATTTTAAGCCTTGTTGGTCATATATAATTTGAGTCTGGCAGCTTTACATTTTTGTAAAAAAAGTCATGGGTCCACAACTTAAAAGTATTAAAAGTTATTGAAAAATATAAGTACACAAGTGGAGAAAGAAAAATTAAAAACTAAGGGCCGGTTTTATAAAGAAATTGAATCTTCACTTAAAATTTAATTGCTAAGTAAATTTAATGAAATGAGTTTCTCTGTTCTTTAAGCATTTAAATCATTGCTGTAAAAAAAGTGAAGATTCAATTCTGTACCTCAGAATAAAAGTGTGTTGTCACACAAGGATGAATGTTATTACCGAGATTATTACAATTTTTTAAAATTATAATAATGCATAATCTTTCAAACCTATTTTTTGTAAAAAATACTGCGTAAGACAGGACTTAATACAGTATTCCATTCAAAAAAGGAGTTAAGGTTATGTTTATGAAAATATAGCCTTAATACTGCTTTATCATGGGGAACAGATATAATTTAAATCTGACAGCTTTACATTTTTGTAAAAAAAAGTCATGGGTCCACGATTTAAAAGTATTAAAAGTTATTGAAAATATATAAGTTCTCGTACCAACAAGTGCAGAAAGAAAAATTAAAAACTAAGGGCCGGTTTTATTGAATTGAACCTTCACTTAAAATTTAGTTGCATAGTAAATCATTGCTGTCAAAAAAACTATGGAAATAATTTTTAAGTGAAGATTCAATTTCGTCCCTAAAACCAATAAAATTTCTTATTATACAAAATTATAAAATACACTATTTATTTAAGTTCTGGTGCCTTTTTAAATCTTAAAATCTAATATTGCAATAAAGTTTAATAATGTAAGCAAACAAAGTTTATTATTCAAAAAATGTACTCCTTCAAATACCCACATAATAATCTGTAAAATTTACTTATTTAATGTTTTAGGAAAACCTTAAAAATTCAAAAATAGTAATTTAAATATTCTTCCAAACTAATTTAAATTAGCCAGAAATTTAACAAGTAGTTAAAAAGTATGACAAAGCTATTTAAAGAAACTTTTTATAAATTTAGAGCAGTTAAAAATAACTAAGTTCAAATATAGCTATTTACTTTGACTAGTACGAGACAAATTTTGTACCTTGACTGTAATAAGTTTTATTTTAGGTACTACAAAATATATAAAAATGTTTTATTTACTCCTACTTTAACCATATTTAGGTAAAAGTATAAAAAACAAATTCAAAAGTATTTCCCATGTCGAATACTATATTCTTATTAGAAATATAAAAGATGTATTTTGTGCTATTGAAAAAAATATTGTAAAATAATTGAGTACAACTTATTGTACGAAAACTTTAATGTGTTAAAATTTACAAGAGAAGTGTTACTTCTAAATTAGTGCTATTTCGATAATTTTAAATTTTATCTTATGAATAGACAAGTATAGGTTTCATATTTTTGTATTTGAAACCTATAATATTTGAAGTAAATGCTAATTACAATTTAATATAATTTTTATTTCATTAATTTTTAAAATACGGGCCAAAATAATAATTTTGTCCAAAAATCTATACAGGGTGGTTGATTTTTCATTGTCCAGCTTATATCTTCTGAAATATTAAAGATACAAGAAAAAGTTATGTAGAAAAGTTATTTGATACAACGTGGTCTATAATTTAGCATAAACAATTTTTCTCCAAGGCCTACCAATTTTCCAGAAAAATATTTAACTTTGATTTTTTAAATGGAACATCCTGTATATTTTTACGGAATAAAATTCTAAATAAATTTCTCTTTACAATGATGTGTAACAAGTAAGGGTTTACCTTTAAATTATGTCTAATAAAGCAAATAGAAATACGACAAAAGTTTATACCAGTAACATATGTCACAGATTGCTACTTGATATTTAAATAAAAGTATTAATAATTTTGTAAATCATCAATGCTAGTAATTCTATTACTTGCTTTATAAGACATAATTTTATTCAAAGGAAAACCCCTACGTAGCCAATGTTCATGTGTGACAGAAGTTACAGATATAAACAATAGAATATCATAGCCTACTTTTATCATATTTCTATTTGCTTTATAGGACATAATTTAAAGGTAAATCCTTACTTGTTACACATCATTGTAAAGAGAAATTTATTAAGAATCTTATTCTGTCAAAATATACATGATGTTCCATTTAAAAAATTAAAGTTAAACATTTTTCCAAAAAATTGGTAGGTCTTGGAAAAAAATTGTTTATGCTAAATTATAGATCAAGTTGTATTAAACAACTTTTGTTTATAACTTTTTTTTGTATCTTTAATATTTCAGAAGATATAAGCTGGACAATGAAAAATCAACCACCCTGTATATTGTTTCATAAGGAATTATTATTATTATTCTACAAATTGCATAAAATCTTGTTTATTATAACATCGTCAAAATCTCGTGCAAAACAATAGAGAATTCCATCATCCGAATAAGTGCATTACTAATACATCACTGGGTCTATTTTTACGAGATAATTTGCCGAATATAAAGAGTACAAGTTATCGCACTTTACATTAAGCTATTTGAGCGACCTTTACATAAAAAATGTAATTTAAATCAATTATTTCGGAGATACTAAGGCACTATCGCAACAGATAATTCAAGTCAAAACAATTTATTGTCATTAGCGCTGTTCTAGTGTTAAGTTGATAACAAATGAAGATTTGACATGGTAACGGATTAAGAGTTTTTTGTTTTATGGTATGAGTTTTAATATTTTAATTAACTGTTTATATTACAATTGTTAATAAGTGTAGGTGTTTAATTTTAATGTTTTACATTTTGCTAATTTATGTTTATTTACTCCCTCGCAAATTGCGAATAAAATTAAATTTTGGATTTGCAATAATTACAAATATTTAATCTAAATCTGTGAGATAAATTTAACAATTAATAAAGTGAAGTTGGTAAAGGTTAATGAATAAATTTATGAATGAATCGAAATTTCCTTTCATTTTGCAACACAAATTTGCAAGTTCCTTTTGGCAATACAAATTAAATGAATGATTACCTATTTTGAAATTGTAATTAAACTGTTTTTTTACTTCATTAACTTTTTAATATTTACATGTAAAATTTAAATCTTATTTGAATTTCCCAGATATAACCAACATTTATTGATGTTTCCGGTTTCCAGTTTATGGCGTCACATGAGTAGATTCCGGTCGCGCCATATACAAATTTTGTCAAAATCAAAAACAAAGCAAAGAACAAAAAATATAAGGTGTTCATTTTGAAAGATTTGTTAATAAAAAATAAAATGTTAAAATATATAACTAGCTTTATTTTTACCTTCCGTCACCTTTAGGTAAGGAAGGTATTGTCTTTGGTCAAAAAATTCGGTGGGGAGTTTTTAATGACTAAGCACGTTTTAGGGTCCCTACAATACAAATTTACTATTTTTAAGATGATGTCTGTATGTATGTGTGTGTGTGTGTGTGTGTGTGTGTGTGTGCGTGTGTCCGTGTGTGTGTGTGTGTGTATGTGTGTCCGTGTGTGACAAATTTTTCTCCGACGATAACTCCAATACTACAATTCTAAAAATTATAATTCTTTCGTATTCCTCTTCTGTACATCCATATGAAGAGTTGATTAGATTTTGGTTATAATCGATCCACCGGAAGGACCCTTTTTTGAAGTTTTTAACAGTTTTTCTTAAAAAAACGCAGTTAAATATTACTTTTTGACGTTTTGTTATTATGTATATTAAAGAAAATACTCTTCTCTATACGGTTTAATTATACATTTTCCTTCATATTAAATAGATGTAAATTTAAAGCATTATAAAGAAATTAATTTTCAAAAATTAGTCTGCTTTGCAATTTATTATGGAAACAGCTGAGATAATTATTCAAAAAAAATTAATTGACAGATGTCAGTTGCAAGTGCAAAACCAAATATGAAAAGTATAGGATCTAAAATTGGTATGTCATATTGTTACTCGCAAGTGACATGCAGAGAAAGGCCAAAGAGAAGATGGAAGGACATTACTTAGTGTAGTTTATGTTATAATTTTATTGGATTTAAAGAACCTTTTCAAATGAACTTTTAGTATGGAATTTGTAAAAAACAGTATGTGTTCGTGTTCGATTTTATATGATATTATATAGAATCTGTTCCAAGGACCTTTTAGTATGGGTTTTGTACAAAATACATCGAATTGACGGAAGGTCTTGTGCTGGCCACAACAGATTTTTTATTTTACATTTGCTTTTCCATTGTAAACAAATCCAGATTTTATTATTTTTTAATAATAATATACTATAGTATATTAACCTCTCTATATAATTCCGGAAATAGCTCAATATTATTACTTCCGGTTTATGAGTAATTGATAACAACTTTTAATTTTGAAATGGAACATTTATTCATTTTTAAAAAGTAAATGAAATTTGCTGTTCAACAGTGTAAAAACAATCACATATAAAAAATACAATGACGAATAATTTAAATCGAAATTTAAATAAATATTCATTTTTACCTTCCGTCACCTTTAGGTAAGGAAGGTATTGTCTTTGGTCAAAAAATTCGGTGGTGAGATTTTAATGAATAAGCACGTTTTAGGGTCCCTACAATACGAATTTACTATTTTTAAGATGATGTCTGTATGTATGTATGTGTGTGTGTGTGTGTGTGTGTGTGTGTGTGTCCGTGTGTGTGTGTGTGTGTATGTGTGTCCGTGTGTGACAAATTTTTCTCCGACGATAACTCCAATACAACAATTCTAAAAATTATAATTCTTTCGTATTCCTCTTCTGTACAACCATATGAAGAGTTGATTAGATTTTGGTTATAATTACTCCACCGGAAGTACCCTTTTTTGAAGTTTTTAACAGTTTTTCCTAAAAAAACGCAGTTCAATATTATTTTTTTACATTTTGTTATTATACATATTAAAGAAAATACTCTTCTCTATATGGTTTTATTATACATTTTCCTTCATAATCAATAGATGTAGATTTAAAGCGTTATAAAGAAATTAATTTTGAAAAATTAGTCTGCTTTGCATTTATCATGGAAACAGATGATATATTAAAAAATTGTAATTGACAGATGTCAGTTGGAAGTGCAAATCCAAATATGGAGCGTATTGGATCTAAAATTGATATGGCATAGTGTTCCTCGCAAGTGACACGCAGAGAAAGGCCAAAGAGAAGACGGAAGGATTGTATCGCAAAAGACTTAAGAAAGAAAGGTTTGTGTGATGCGTTGGACAAAAATGAGTGGAAGAGAAGAGGAAACAGCGACCCCTAATAAAATAGGGGAAAGAAGAAATGAAGGAAGTGTCTAGTGCATTTTACTTAGTGTATATTTATGTTATAATTTTATTGGATTTATAGAACCTTTTCGAATCAACTTTTGGTATAGAATTTGTAAAAAATAGTATGTGTTCGTGTTCGATTTTACATGATATTATATAGAACCTGTTCCAAGGACTTTTTGGTATGGGATTTGTACAAAATTCATCGAATTGACGGAAGGTCTTGTGCTGGCCACAAAAGATTTTTATTAAATGCAGAAGAATTTTGCATTTCATTTATTTTACAATACACCTTACAAATTTAAACAACATTTATTAAATATTTAAATCTATGTCCATCTATTTGAATATATATTAGTCAACATTTCTTCAGAAAATGCAAACATAATATTTAATTTAATTATTACACTTGTCATTTAACATCAAGTAATATTATTAAGACTTTATATTAATGAGAACGACATATTAGATTTTTTCTAAAATTGATAAACAGGAAGTGGTACTTTACCGGAAGCTCTAAACATATCTTCTTGAAAATATATATTAAAATATGATCAAAAACTTCTCAAATTTGGTATTCGTATATATGAAACAACTTATTAGATTTTGACTATGTATGATAACCGGAAGTGATACTTAATTTGTTTCAAAGAGAAACAATAGAATATAAGTAATCCAAAATTTCGTATTACACACTTTTCTATTTATTGGAACAAAAAATTAGATTTTGTTTACAAACGATCAACTGGAAGTATTACTTTAGTTAAAGCTCATTGCTATTTTAAAGTTATGTGCAAGGAGAAACTGATTTCCCGCTTTTTAATTAACACCCTATATATATATATATATATATATATATATATATATATATATATATATATACCGTGAGTATTTTTTAACGTGAAACATTGGGTTTTTCATATCCATGGTTACGTATTG
Organism: Ophonus ardosiacus; assembly: GCA_943142095.1. Taxonomy (NCBI): domain Eukaryota; kingdom Metazoa; phylum Arthropoda; class Insecta; order Coleoptera; family Carabidae; genus Ophonus; species Ophonus ardosiacus. The sequence goes on from OW964837.1 coordinate 4,323,392, forward strand.
ACATTTGATTGACAGCAATGTATTTGCCCGTTCCATTTAAAATGAAACATAGGGAACGAATTTGATTAATAGTGATTAATTTCGTTTAAATAATTATACCTGCATTCTAAATTAAAATTAGTTGTAGAAAAAATATAGTGTGCACCTTGTGCCCGAGTAGTTTTTTGACTCAATATTTAAATATAATACTTCTGTCAGCTTTGTTCCCTATGTTTCATTTCAAATGGAACGGGCAAATACATTGCTGTCAATCAAATATTAAGTCGTAACCATGGATATGGCAAACCCAATGTTTCACGTTAAAAAATACTCAAGGTATATATATATATATATATATATATATATATATATATATATATATATATATGCCATTCCATTTAAAAAATAAGTAGAATTTTTTCACACCAAATAGTGACATTTAACTTCGCGCGCAACTTTATAATTTAAAATATAGGTCTAAAATTAATAATAAAGAAAATAAATATTTGTCTCTAATGTTTCAAACACTCTGTAATTTTAAAATAAAAATCCCCATAATGAAAATTTCGGGTATAGAGTAAAATTTAACAAATGTAAAACATAACAGATGCGCTCCTTTATTTATTTAAGAAAAAGTTTGTGTTATCGACTTTAAAATAAAATTGTTGATGATGATATGTTTTAAAGTCATTTAAGAGTCATTGTACAGAGGAAATATTTGTGTATTTTTAGTATGGTGTGGTGTACAAACGAGTCTTTATATGATCGTAAAGTGCGTATTAATAGCGTACTGGAAGTAATAGCTCTGTCTGTCGGCACGGAAAGTGAAAACTTATTTCAACAACACGAAGTCGGCGTGTTTTGGCACGGGTTGACACACGGTGACAGATATCGATCACTGGGAGACATCATCTCAACATCAGATCCGGACTGGGTTAAATTTTATTCTACAAATCTAAATTCGAAATAAATAAATAAATAATAATAGTTTATACAGAGTGTATCAAGTTAATGGAACAGTGCATTTTATTCATGTATGTGCAAAGTTACACAAAAATGTATGTAAGATGTTTTGTAAGGCATAGAGGGGGACACATTTTGGCATAACTACTATTATTTTAAAACCAATAGTACTCAACTTATGGATCAATGTTATATTTTTTTAAATAGCATTATATATATTTTTAGTAACTCATTAAATAGGGAATTTTCTTCAGAATTCAACAATTAATTAATATCATACCCTTACATTGCGAAGATTTTGATAAAAATCAATCCGAAGTTAGTATTTCATTTCTATTTCAAAAATTTTGAGTAGACTAATGCCGCAATTCTGAACAAATCTATAAGACTTACAGATTTGTAAATCTGTAAAAAATGAACAAAATCGCAACGAAAGCTGCAACTCTTATGTATAACTTTATATTTATCAACAAAAATAGATGCGTTATTGTCAGTTTTTTACAGACTTACAGATTTGGTCAGAATTGCGGCATAAGCAAACATTCACCTATTAAAAGAAAAGAAAATTATCTCTCATTTTCTATATTATTTTTACAAATTATTCAATTAGTTCCAAAATTCGTTATTTTTTTATTTCGAATGATTATTATTTGGTCTTCTTTAACTAGGATAACTTTTTGCAAATAAATTGCATGCTTAAAATACATTTTGATAGGTCTCATATCAATAAATAATCTAAGTATTTGTTAAATCTGCTGCCATTATTAAATTAATTATTTGTCTGCTCCGATGGCTCAATGGTTAGAGCAACGCCTCTTAGTTATGAGTTCGCTCGGGATTTTGGGTTTGAATCCCACAAACTAAGGCATGGATGTTTGTGTATGTGAACCTACTCAGTCATTGGGATTTAATCCTGTTGAGAGGTTGAGATACTATAAAAGAAAAAAAGGTAGTGAAAATTACCTTAATTTAATAATGGGTGACAGTTAATATTCTTTTGTTTTAATGATTGAATGTTTGCTCAGCCTACTTAAAAGAATAAAATAGAAATAAAATTCTAATTTTGAATTCATTTTTATCATATTTTTAGCAATGTAAGAGTATGATATTATTATATCGTTGAATTCAAAAGAAAATCATCTATTTAAAGAGTTAATAAAAAATATATAATGTTATTTAAAAAAATGTAACATTGATCCATAAGTTGAGTACTCCTGGTTTTAAAATAATAGTGGTTATTCCAAAATGTGTCCCCCTTTATGCCTTACAAAATATCTTAATCACATTTTTGTGTAACTTGTCATATAAACGAATAAAATGCACTGTTCCATTATCTTGATACAGCCTGTATATCAAGGGAGTAAAGTTCGTCATTATTTGTCGAGAGCGAAGACTGAATCCTGAGGGTGTAGCTCGAGGGATGCAATCGCTCGTGTGAAATAACCAACTTTCAGCACTAGTTATACAATATACTATTTTTATACAGGATTAATTATATTATTTCAGTTTCATTTCTGTACTTAGTACAATATGTTTTTTAAGTAATTTTAATGATAAAAAAAACACTGCAGCTTCTTCAAAATAGAGCAATGAGAAACATATTAGCATATGATAGATACCAAACAATTGAATCTATATTGCGAGAATTGAACTGGCTACCATGGCTACCAGTGGTACTGTACCACTGGTTCAGATTCTAAAGATGATATGTCTCATATTGATAAAACTGAAAAAAAAGTAATGCCTACATATTTCGATAATGCATTAAAGAAAAGAAAGATGTTCATATTTATGAAACAAGGCACGCAGAATATTTTTTTACAGGAAAAAATATACAAAAACTTAAAACTATTTAAAAAAAAAAAACATTGTACCGGGTGTCCCATATAACATTACGTTCTTGAATATCTCGAGAATACAAAAAAAGTTTCCGAATAAAACCAACATATTTTTTTACGCTCTTTCAGAATCTGCAATAAAAAATAGGGGGTCCCATTTAAGATTTTTTAAGTTGATTCCTTTTCCCGCCCCCCCTGGGGGTCGAGGGGCCATTTTGTCAGAATCTGATGTCCCCTCAAAAACTATGAAGGTTTTGATTCGGCACACTTTTTGTTACGATGCATTGTTTTCGAGATATTCAAGAACGTAATGTTATATGGAACACCCTATATATATGTTATCGAATAGAATAAGGCTGTTGCAAGAATTTTTATATGACTTCTAAGTACTAAATACTAAAAGATATTGTTCATTAGACAGCCTCAAATTTGATAATATCACGAAATATACATTAGATATTTTAAAATTAAACATCAAAATTTGTGTAATATTTTGTAAAAGTCACATGATCAGAAACAGACTGTGACGTTAGAGTACATACAGTTTGACATGAAACATACTATTGCCTATTTTTATTTATATAAACAACATTATCAGTTTTCCTATTGGCTGGGAATGACGTGCTGTATGTACTCCGACGTCACAGGAGTCACAGGAGAGTTTTTTTTTTCATAACAATTTCTGGCGCCAATCTTTTTATTTAATTGTTTACGGAAATAACAATAAATTATTATTATTATTATTATTATTATTATTATTACAATATCTTTCAGAACTCATATTATTTATTGGAATAATACTACCTTTTTTTAGTTTAAGTTCTGTATTTATTATTTAAACCCAACGTTTCGGCACCATAAACTGGTGCCTTCTTCAGGGGATACGTTGACATAAATATGTGAAATAACAAAAACAACAAGTAACCAAGGTAACAAGAAATGTTCATAAATGTTACCTTTTTATGTGTACAATTTTCTAGACAATATATGCATGCCCGGCAATAACATGGACGGCGAACATGCATCTTCTCAGGAAAAAAATCTCCTTTTGCCAGAGGAAAAACCGTCCCAAAAACTGGCAGAGAAGTGATCTGTATAACTCAGAGACGCTTTATTGGTAGCGAGTACGGCTGCGGTTTTTCGCTACCGATAAAGCTTCTCTGAGTTATACAGATCACTTCTCTGCCAGTTTTTGGGACGGTTTTTCCTCTGGCAAAAGGATTTTTTTTCCTGAGAAGATGCATGTTCGCCGTCCATGTTATTGCCGGGCATGCATATATTGTCTAGAAAATTGTACACATAAAAAAGTAACATTTATGAACATTTCTTGTTCTGTAAGTTTTTATGTATTTAATTTTATTTACTTAAACCCAAACGTTTTTATTATTAATTTATTGATGAAATTAGATTATCTATTTATATTTTTCCATGACATTTTTTATAAATTTAAGCGTAGATTCGTTCTGGATTAGATAACACAAGTTCAAGTCCAACTTAAATCATGCATTTCCTATATAATTTCTGATATCTCCTCTCCACAAGGCTACATTATCGGCTAGCTCATATTATAATTCACTACACAAAACAGATATTTATATAGTAAAAATCAAATATTTATAAACAATCTAATTACTTTTTTAAGAGGAATTCGTTTGATTATAATATGATACACTAAAATATTGTTTTCCTACAACCGAGCGTAAAGTACATGGTTTACGCACTCTTTACACTTTAAACATCACACATACATTCACACACACATATATACAGACATCATCTTAAAAATAGTATAAATTCGCATTGTAGGGACCCTAAAACGTGCTTATTCATTAAAAACTCATCACTGAATTTTTTGACCAAAGACAATACCTTCCTTACCTAAAGGTAACTGAAGGTAAAGATAGCCATTTGTCCCTATTTTTTTCAATCAGCCTGTATACGCAGGGTTCTTACAGCGGATTCGAGACGATAAATGCATTAATTCGTTGTAGGGGCAGATTGTGTGTTCTTGAAATTGAAAACACAATTTTTTGAGGTTCAATTGCAAATAAAGATTTGTTTGCTTAAATGAACAATATTTGTTATAAAGTGGGCTTGAATGGTTTATTAATACTCGGGTTGTGTTGTCTGCCTACACTTCTATTTTTAAACCAAGCTTACTGGTAAGATTTGTTTGATGTAGATTGTAGATTGATACAGGGTGTATCAAAACTAGTGTAAAAACATTAATATCGTATTCCTGAGATCATTTTGAGTAAAAAATCTACTATGCTGGTGTGCATAATTTACTGTTTGGTCAGCTTAGCAAGATATCGGACCATATGGACAAAGTGGCCTATTCAGAGAAACACAGTCATAAAGGTTGTTACGGATATAAAGATTGTTATCATAAAGACATTTGTAACAATCTTTATGAATTTGTCAATTCAGAACCTACGTCGGTATTATTGACAATCTTTACAAAATAATACTGGTGAATAAACCAGATTATTTGACAATAGCTAACTTCATTATGCATATATGAACTTAACCTAACCTTATATGTCAACGCTTTATTCTTTTAATAATGTGTTGCCAATTATATTTAAAATGCAAACATTCTGCCAAAACAACTAAAGAAGAATATGACATTTGTGCCATATTTGAAAACTTCTAAATTATTTAGAACGGGTATGTTAATTCGTACCACTGATCCCAACGTGACTGAAAAGTTATGGAAAGATTTTTTTTTTTATTTTGATTGAAGAAAAAGCACACATTAGCACCAGAATAAATAACAAGGTTTTCACGAATACCTACCGTAGAATATAATATTTTCAAAGAAATATGTATTTACGTCTAAAGTAACTTTCGTCCACGACGGTTTTTATCGTTCTTATTATCATTATTTAAGTCGAAGCAGGATCCATGCGAATAATCAACTGCATCCTGCTAATATTTAGCAGAAAGGCCATTATTAATAATATTTGATTGATGTAATAATCTGTCACATGTCAAATATTAGAAATAACAACGTGATAACAACCATAAATACATAGTTTTAGCAGTCGTTATGATAAAGACTGCCAAAACACGTAACAATTGTTGACGGTAACCACCTTCAGTACTGAGAATACCAAATTTCATTTTAACAATCTTTACAGTACATAACAACCATAAAGACCATAACGACAACACAAATATTGAGTTCTGAATAGACCCCAAAGTTTGGTTTCACGAATTTAAATTATTTATTTAATGCATGTGAAAACAGTCGGCTCTCAAGCGCCATCTACTATTTTCTTTCGTAAAATGAAGTAAAACTTATCTACTTCCGATATTGTCCGAATTATGACACTGACAACATCAATAATTTCATGAGTGATTTTGTTAGTCATTTACGGTTTTACGTTCTCAGTAGCAGATGCAGTTGCAACATAATTTGTATATCTTTTATTATATTGAATTGAGGAAACATGTGGAGTACTTATATCATTTTGGAGGGCAGGTACAAGTACAAGGCTATAGGAGACAATGTCTGGGCCTAGACGTACACTACACAAGCTGTGCCGATGACGAGGTGTCTGGGGGTCAGCGTTGATTGACAGGTCACTGGGTTATGTAACGCCATGTCAGACCGATTCTACTACACTACTCGCGAATAGTGGAAACGACCTAAAAAACGATGCACTCACTTCTTTTTCATACTTTGATTAGTACACAAGAAAATAGTAAACAATTTATAATTAATTTTATCGATAAGTGGTTAGAAATGATTGTATGCTAATGGGTATTCCACTCAATTTTTTTTATTATTTTATTCAATTTTGACGTTTTAAACTGTCATTATTAACTCCATAGCAACAACTATAAGTAACACTTTTTTCACATGTGCATTAAAAAAAAATTTAAATCACTCTCACAAAATTTTAACTCACTCAGCAACAAATAATTCATTTAAAATAACTTCAGGTACGAAAATAACACTCACCATAATATTTAGCAGACATTATCAGCCATTTTCATTATTTTCACTGTACAAATGACATGCAATAAAGCATTTTAAATACATGACTTGAAGTCTATCAGCAACGATTGTCATATGCTCAGCCTACTAACTGATCAGTTTTTTGTTTTGTTAAAATTAAATATTATAATGGTTTTTATTAGTATTTCGTCAAAATTGAATAAAATATTTTACAAACCACGTGAGCTAAGAATGTTTATTCACTCGAAGAATTTAACTCACTCGCCTTTATGGGCTCGTGAGCTAAACTTTCTTCTCATGAATAAACATTACCTTAGCTCACTTGGTGTGTAAATATCTATTAAATAAAACTTCATTCAGTTTTGAAGCAATTCATAGTATTAAAAAATCTGATGTGGCCAACACAAAACCTCCCGCTATTTAATTTTTATTAATTTAAATACATACCTACGGATTTACTAACGCTGCAAACTGTTCCACTGCATAAAACTATTGCTTTATTTACTATTTTCTTTTTAAAATGTCACTATTATTAATTTGAAGTGATTAGTTTTTTGACAGTGATGTTTACTGTCAGTTACATTAATTTGAAATATGAACTGTGCAATAAAGAAATTGTGATTTTCTTAGGCTTCGGGACTTGTAAAAAAAAATTATTTTTAAATTTATCTGTAAAATATATAGAAAAAGTATTAATGTATTCCTGTAGAAAATTCAATAATCTTTAATTTTTATGAAATGAAATATTAACTTTGAATTAATTTTTATCAAATTTTTCGCAATGTACGGTTATGATATTATTATATCGTTGAATTCAGAACAAAATTCTCTATTTAATGAGTTAATAATATATATATATATATATATATATATATATATATATATATATATATATATATATAATGCAATTTAAAAATATATAATATCGCCCTATAGTTTGAGTACCACTGGATTTATGATAATAAAGTTTATGCTAAAATGTGTCCCCCTCTATGCCTTACAAAATATCTTAATCACTTTTTTCTGTATCTTTTCACGAATAAAATGCACTGTTCCATTATATTGATACACACTGTATATGTAGGTACCTATTTGATTTAATAAAAATTAAATAGCGGGAGGTTTTGTGTTGGTCACATCAGATTGGTTCTATTTACTTTGGGCAATAAATGATTATTATTATATTAATAACTTTGAATGCATTTAAAAAATATTTGTTTGAATACAATCTATGTTCTGTTTTAAAATCATATTTTGATAAATTTCATATTAATATTTTCATTATTAAATAATGAAATTTGACATTTCTTAAAGCAGCATGTTAGTTAAAACAAGGCTTGTGCTACGAGCTATTGTGATTACCCAATTTTTAAAAAAATTGGTAAATATTAATAGAATTCGAGAAAGAAGGCATTAATACTTCTGTGACGCCACCTGTGCGAAATAATACGTGTACAATCAAAGACTCTCATTAAGCGAAGTTTGTCATAAAACTTAACCTTTAAAAAAATTTCGAGTCAGTTTTCAAGTTAGTCGCTTTAAATTTAAAGGGATTTCATTAACACTCTCTCAATAAATTCTAATTCCGTCAATGTCAAATGACTCAAATCTCCTACTTATAAATTCCCAATCATTGTTTCATTTCAATTAACAGTATGAAATCATAAAATGAAATTCACTTCTTGGGCGAAGAAAAACGCAAACGCTCCACGTGATTTTTATATTAGGTACTCTTGCCACTTAATATTATATGCCTATCAATAGACAATATACGAGTAAGTCTATCTGTGTATAATGTGCGTGTATGTGTGTGAAGTTCACTGTTCTAAACAACGACTAGTGATTGATACATTCACGTGATCGCAAAATGGAAAAAAATGATCAGCTTTTTGCATCTTCCGGAAATTTTTCTCATCGTTCTAAAGTTTTTTAATAAAGGAAATGATTAAGAGGCTAGTGAACTTGACATCTACATAACATTCTAATCACATACGATTGATTTTTATAAATATGATTAATCTCATACATAATAGGCATTGCAGGTCAAAAGTTTCCGGACACAATAAGTTTTCTTTATGCGAACTGAAATCTTTGAAGATGTACTCATATTTTATTAGATTCATGCAAAATATGTATTTGTAACCATGAAAAGAAATACTTTTTTCCACAATCGTTAGCAAAAATTCATTATTATTCAACTTAAAAGAGTGAGCAAAGTAGCATGTTGAATCACAAGTGAGCAAAGTAGATAAATTTCTTCACAAGTGAGCAAAATACACAAGCCTATAATATTCTACGTTAGAAGTCAAAAATTTTGATGGAGTTACAAATTGTACAATAAATATCTACCATTCTGCGTGAAGGAACAATAATTTTTACCTTCCGTCACCTTTAGGTAAGGAAGGTATTGTCTTTGGTCAAAAAATTCGGTGGTGAGTTTTTAATGAATAAGCACGTTTTAGGGTCCCTACAATACGAATATACCATTTTTAAGATGATGTCTGTATGTGTGTGTGTGTGTGTGTCCGTGTGTGTGTGTGTCCGTGTGTGTGTGTGTCCGTGTGTGACAAATTTTTCTCCGACGATAACTCCAATACTACAATTCTAAAAATTATAATTCTTTCGTATTCCTCTTCTCTACATCCATATGAAGAGTTGATTAGATTTTGGTTATAATTAATCCACCGGAAGTACCCTTATTTGAAGTTTTTAACAGTTTTTCTTAAAAAAACGCAGTTAAATATTATTTTTTGACATTTTGTTATTATATATATTAAAGAAAATACTCTTCTCTATACAGTTTGATTATACATTTTCCTTCATATTCAATAGATATAAATTTAAAGCATTATAAAGAAATTAATTTTCAAAAATTAGTCAGCTTTGCCATTTATCATGGAAACAGCTGACATAATTATTCAAGAAAATTTAATTGACAGATGTCAGTTGCAAGTGCAAAACCAAATATGGAAAAAAGTATAGGATCTAAAATTGGTATGTCATATTGTTGCTTGCAAGTGACACGCAGAGAAAGGCCAAAGAGAAGATGGAAGGACATTACTTAGTGTAGTTTATGTTATAATTTTATTGGATTTATAGAACCTTTTCAAATGAACTTTTGGTATGGAATTTGTAAGTAATAGTATGTGTTTTTACATGATATTAAATAGAATCTGTTCCAAGGACCTTTTGGTATGAGATTTGTACAAAATACATGGAATTGACGGAAGGTCTTGTGCTGGCCACAACAGATTTTTTGTAGTTAACTTTACATTAAATTCAGTTATAAACATATGTACTATTGAGTATTTCATTAATAAAAAATCTGTTGTGGCCAGCACAAGACCTCTCGCCATTTCCATATTAGGCTGTATAAGTATTGTATTGCACTTCGCTTTCGAACCGTCGTTTTATAACAAAATATTACAGAACTTTACCCAAATATTGTTTTTTATTATATTTAACATGTCTTCTGCACACATATAATTCTAATTATATCTATTTTTCATTATATGAGGAAGTTTCTAAATGTCAGAGATTGTTCCAATTCATTAACCAGATTGTCGGTATTTCTGATGGATATATGCATTTTACCACAATTTTACCTATGATTTCAAATATTTAATTAATAAAACAATAAGAAAGATTAAATATACTTCCCAGAATGTCACTAAAACTGTTGATTTTTGACACTGACATGTGTCATTTACAAATTATGTTATAAACATTGGAATTTGAAAACTGGTTTCCTTAGTGCCTTAGCCTCTGCGATTAGATTACTCTATATATTATAGTGTATTTATCTCTAATTCTATAAAAGGTATAATAAAAATTTTAAGTGTATTAGATGGAGAATTTTATGCTCTTCAATATTTAATCAAAAAAACTCCCAAAAAATTATATTTAGAAGAAACTAGTACTTCCGGTTGTTCAATTGTTACCAAAAACTTTTCAGCTCTTCCCAGGAATGTCTGATTGAGAAATTCATAGTTAAACAGGTCTTATGTCTTATAGTTTTTGAGTAATCGTTCCTCCAACATCCACACATACATACACACATACACACATCCACACACACACGCAGACATCATCGTAAAAATGTTAAAATCGGTTTATAGGGACCTTAATTCGTGCTCATTCACTTAAATCTGGAGATGTGATTTTTAGCATGAATCCAATACCTGTCTTAGCGAGAGGTAAAAATCTCTATCCGATACATTTAAAATGTTTATTATATCTTCTATGAAGTTAAAATTAAAATGTTTGTAACTGACAGATAAATGTGAGTGTCAAAAAGCCAGAGACATTACTGAAGACTTTTCCTGGGAAGTACATTTAATATTTCTTATTTTATTATTAATTAAATATTTATAATTATGGTTACATATATTACATATACCCTTCAGAAATACCGCCAATCTCATCAATGAATTGGAAGAATCTCGAACATTAGAAGAATAAGAGTGAATAGAATGAATTAAAAAATATATAAAGAAGATATGTGTTTTTGTATCAGAAATGTCAAATATGTACAATACTTATATAGCCTAACATGGAAATGGCGAGAGGTCTTGTGCTGGCCACAACATATTTTTTATAGTGTTCTCTAGCGGGAAATAGTCATTGACCACATTAGTTTGGGAGATAATCAAAACATAAAATTTTTGTTTAGTTGTCATGAAGTAGATGGTACAAATAAAATAAATAAATATATCATCACGGCATATTACCCATTTCTGGGTGTACCAGTATCTACATCATGTAGACATCGGTAATGATGACGATATATTTTACCGTGTGGGCGTTTACCAGGCGTCACCTCACGGGCACTCATAGCTGGTGTGGAGAGTGCACCACAGGGGTCACTTTTGTGCCATTTAAAATTGGAAATATTTGGCGTCAGTCGGGATCGAATCCGGTTCCCCTAGGTTCACGACCAGACACTCAGGCACGCGGCCACGGGACCCCTTAAGTATTAAACCTTTATTATAAAACGTATAATTATAAAGAACGAAGAAGGATTTTTGAAAAATTCATATAAATCACTGGGATTTGAATCCAGGGCCCTCCTGAATCTAGTATGATACTCTACCAACTGAGCTACACAATATGGCATTGAAATCACTGAATCTCGTGCTAGTAATGTGACGGTAGATAAAAGTGTAGCAAATTTTGAAAACTGCTTTCATTTGGGCGCGTCCGGTTCTGTTCCATAATATCAACAGGTGTCACTCTTCGACCGCAAAAAACCTAGTAACCCAAGGGGTGCACGTTATTTTTAAACTCCTACCACATGGCACCATGCAACATCTCTATCTTTCTTTATCTCACAGAAGAACACTTCTATCTGTCTCAGTCTCCCAGAACAGCTGTTTAACAATCGTTGCCTGTGTGGAACCATAGTTACAGAGATAGCGATAGCGGCATCTTACAAGGCGCTTTTTTAATAAGGGATGTGAGAACATTTTTTTATCGAAGGGGTTGAGATTTAATTTATGTTTTTTTAGAAGGAATTTTAATGAGATGATGCAAAAAAAAACGGTGGGAATTTTTTTTTTGCTAGTTTTAAATCATCAAGTAATTATTTTTTAATTAGATGTCAAAATATGGTTACCAAAAAATCAACATTATGAATTATTAGACATATAATAGTTAAGTTAGGGTTGTATTCAGTAAATATTTTACAAAACATATGATTAAACATTTCTTGCTTTGGCTTTTCATTTTTTTAGATAAAAAAATTATATGTCAATCTTTAATAACCACTAACTCGTTTTCGTGTCATCAGCCGCAGATGATAGCTGCCATCATGTAAATAAGTAACCTATACAGGGTGTTTTATGTAGGTAAGTGTATAACGCTTAACCCATGGTAAAACTGACCCCAAAGATAGTCTGGCAATAATTTTTGTTTAACAAGCTTTCTACAAGAACTGTATGCCTTTCAAACAGACCAATCAAGTCATAGTTCAAAATTTTGTAAAAAGGAAAAATCAAAGTTTTCTCTTAAAAAAATATTGATTGTCAAAACTCACGTTCAAAGTTTTTTGCTAAAGTTGAATATACGTCATGTAGTCTAATAGGTTCCTCCACCGTAGTAACAAATTAGAACAAGGGTCAGTTATATTAAAAACTGTATATTAAAGACTATCAAAGTTTAAAAATAGTTTTTAGTTTCTAAAATAATCGAGTTTTTATTACCATTTCCTCATCTCTATACCTACGTTACATATTTATTCCATTCCAAATTCTTACTACTTTCAAACCTTCTGCTATCGCCTTTTTGAAATACGGAATCCATTTGCAAGTATACAGTGTGTCCCATTTAGAGGTGCCACCATTGGGATCTCGAGAACTATAAGAGATACGATGTCGGTTAAATGGAACTATTTGTGCACCTTTGGGAGGTCATCTCCGATGTGCTTTTGTTTTTCCAAAAATTCTCATAGGACACTAGATAATGACGAAAAACTAAATATTGTTGATTTTTTCTTTCTCAAATAACTTCTAAACTATTAGTAATTGAGAAAAACGTTTCAAATATAAAAGATAGATATTTTTATTAACTAACCAGTGGCGTGCGAAATAAATTTTCATATCCGTAAATTTTCGAGATATAACACAAACTTATATTTTTTTAAATGGAACCCATATCTGATTTTAGTCTCAAAAAAATCAGTATTTTTTTCTCTTTTCAGTGGTGTAAGGGTTATTATGTTTTATATTTATTTTGCTCCTAAAATTTAATTTTTCTCTTTATTTTCCTGAATTTTCTAATTATTTCCCAGAAAAACATTATTATTTTTATTAATTATATTGTATTTGATCAAAATAATTTGTTTTATGCCTTTATTACTTAATATTTTCATTCTAGACTCATAATTACAAATTACACTATGATGTGCCAAGGGCGACCTGATACAAAATATAAAAATTAATTTGATCCGAATTTTGAACAAATATTTTTAAGGAAATAAATTATTTAAATACAAAGAGTATTTCCAAATAGAAATCTACCAATATTTTCAAAATAATTGTATATTTAATACAAAATAAGGAAAAAATAATCATTTTTGAAGGCAAAACAAATATAAAACATAATAACCCTTACATCGTTGAAAACAGAAAAATATATTTATTTTTTTGAGACTAAAATCAGATATGGGTTCCATTTAAAAAAATATAAGTTTGTGTTATATCTCAAAAATTTACAGATATAAAAATTTATTTCGTACGCCACTGATTAGTTAATAAAAATATCTATCTTTTATATTTGACACTTTTTTCTCAATTATTAATAGTTTAGAAGTTATTTGAAAAAGAAAAAATCAACAATATTCAGTTTTTCGTCATTATCTAGTGCCCTATGAGAATTTTTGAAAAAATAAAAGCACATCTGAGATGGCCTCCCAAAGGCGCATAAAAAGTTCCATTTAACCAACATCGTATCTCTTACAGTTCTCGAGATCCCAATGGTGGCACCTCTAAATGGGACACACTGTATAAATGCAGAAAATAACAACAATAAAACAACAGAAATAAACCAAATACTAGTTTAAATTTATGATGCCATGACAGATTACAAGCGTTGGTATGAAAGTAAAAGATATGTTGAATGACATAGGCTACCAGTGGTAATCAAATCTTGGACTATAATATATACGTAGTATTTTTATTAATTATGACATTAAATTACTTATTATCCACCCATATTTCCAATTATTGACGACAGGGGTTATTTTAACATATTTATACATTAAGTGCTGAAAAAAATAAATTTATGTGACTTCAATTATTAGCGAAATCCACTGTTTGAGAACAAAATCATATCTATATCTACGTCACAGAATATTATAAAAATTATTACGGCTTGACGAATAACAATAAAGACTTTCTAAAATTTCATATCACTTTCAGTTTAGATGAAGTTTTGAAAAAAATATAGTGGAGGACCCTATTACTTATATTCAGTGCTCATAAACATATATTGTTTTTTATTATGAAAATCTGAAATATCCCGCGACGCCAATAATCTTATATGCCGTTTGTGCCACGTGTGCCAATTTTCCGGAGAACACATTGGGTGGTGGTATGAACAAGTGATTAAGGATGATTAGCTAGGAGATGACTAGCAGTGTTTTATCGTTGTCAATCTTTTATGGATTATTTTAGAGAAAAATACTTCAAATAAAAGTTGTGTACAATTGATTTTTCTATAACTGCTATTTGAAGTATTTTTCTCTAAAATTATCCATAAACGATTGACAGCGCTAAAACACTGCTAGTCATCTCCTAGCTAATCACCCTTAATCACCTGTTCATACTACCACCCTTTGATTTTTACTTTTTTACAAAACGGCCTTCAGGTCTTGTAGAAAGCATGTTAAACAAAAAATATTCTCAGATTTACTATTTATAGGGTCAGTTCTACCATGGATTAAGCGTTATACACTTAGTTACATAATACCCTGTATATTTTACCGTAAATGTAAATAAGAAAGTTTCATAATGTTAAATTATTATTTTTTTATTTTATTGTTGACTTCTTAAATATTTTCCCACGAAGTGAGTAATGTTGTACATTAGTTATTTTAAATAACCATAGTAACAAGTATATTATGAGTCGGTGTTGGATAAATAAATAGAATTTAGACACATGAATCATGTTTTGTAAAACTAAACTAATACTGTGAAACCTTCGTTTTAATTTCACAAAAACTTGATATATTTTCGCTGTTCATAATTTTCTTGACAAATACTTGGAAGAAAACTGACGAATGTTCAATAAATGCATCTGCACGGACGTCAAAATAAAGAATTTAAGCTAATTATATCTGTTATTAAGTTTCTTTCCAAAGAAATGCTCATAAATGAAATATTACTGTTACTTGAGGGTAGATTCGACAAGTCATAGTTGAGTTATTTGTTAATATAAGTTTTCCTGGTATTTCTATATAAAGAATAATAAATACTACTCAGATATTTGCAATATATGATGATATTAATAGTGGTAATACTTGGTGTAATATAAATTCTATAAATGCACTTACATTAAATGTCGGTTGAAAAGGTTATGTTCCATTCTGCAACAAAAAAATCCATTTGTAGACACAATAACATAAAAAAAACATTGTACCTAGACTAATAACATTACAACTAATAAAAACTAGCGATATTGCAACATCTGCAAATATTTAATAAGACATATTGCAGAAATATTATACCTTCTTATTGGATACGAAGTATTGGAATTGGAAATCAAAAAATAGTTCTAGAAATAGAAACATTACACAATAATGCACCGAAACACAAATATTTGTTATTGTTTTATATTATTCACTTCTATTTATCTAAACTCATCAACTGACACAAAAAACTCTGAGGAAGAACACGTGTACTGTGTAGATACTAATGCCACTTGCTGTACCAACCTTGTCACGTCAACGTAACAAACTAAAACTAATAAGGCGGTAAATTTAAACACTATTTCAATAAATATTCATTTAAGAATTAAGGCTAGTTTATGTAAGCTGTAAACTTAAGAATATACCTTTAACATTATGATTTTGCATTAATAATTCAATAATAATTTACTTGGCTATAACCTTAACCTTAGCATTATGCCGTAATCCTAGAATATCACAATTTCTAAATTGTGATAATGCTAATGCCGACCAATCAGAAGAGTATATGTTCGTGAACGACAGTTTGACTCTGGCGATATTTACGGCAGTCAATTGACATCTGTCATTATTTTGTTATTTTTACCTCCCGCTACTCTAGGTAAGGGAGGTATAGGGATCGTGCTAAAAATCACATATAGAGATTTTAGTGAATGAGCACGTTTTGATGTCCCCAGAATTCGATTTCAACATTTTTACAATGATGTCTGTGATGTGTGTGTGTGTGTGTGTGTGTGTGTGTGTGTGTGTGTGTGTGTGTGTGTTTGTGTGTGTGTCTGTGTGGCTGTGTTTCTGTGTGTCTGTGTGTGTGGATCATGTGGACACTATTACTCAAATACTATCAATCAGAAAAATTTGAAATTTTGTATGTCCATTCTATACTAATGTGGGAAGAGCTCATTAGTTTTTAGTGTATATCGGATAACCGGAAGTATCATTTATACAAGCTTTTAACAGTTTTTCTTGTAAAAAATTCATGGAATATAATTTTTTAGCAACTTTTACCAATACAAATTGAATATAATGGCACAATCTTCAATTCTACGATAATAGCATTTAGTAAATAACTTGAAATAACTTTATATTATATTATAAAATAATTTATTTTTGTACAACACTTTGCCTCTGCGTCAAACAAAAACAATACTTTAATAACAAATTTGACATATTTAAACAAATGTCACTGTCACGAAGCAATTTTCATTAAAATTAATAATGAAACCGTGTTAAGAAAAATTTAGTAGTTTAAATACGATTCTAATGAAATTAAGGTTTGTAAAAATAATATATTTTCCATCATACATAAATATTAGATATACAGGATAATTCGATTTTAGTTTGATGTTTGCAGCATTATATATCAAACAGTTCTCAAATAAGAACGTGATTTCAAAGTGTCAAATAATAGTTTGTAAATACACATTTACGAAATGGATAATGTACGGCGAAGAATTTACACAGATTGCGTTTTAGAGCATAAGGAAGTTAGGTATTTGGTGATGATTTTGACAATAATGTATGTGTGACGATTTTTCCTTAAAATATATTAAGATCCGAAACTTCGCAAAGTTGGTATTTGCTAATTTGCTCACAGATTTTTCAGGAAAAACATAACAAAATATAATCCAAAATTTCGTATTACAAACTTTTCTATTTATTGGAACAACAAAGTAGATTTTGTTTACAAACGATCAATGGAAGTGATACTTTACTTAAAGCTCATTGCTATTTTAAACATGGAATTGGCGGGAGGTCATGTGATGTCATTGAAAAACATGTCCTATTACAGTTAATTGAACAATGTAGATATATTTTAGATAAAAAAGACTAGTCGATTTTACAAAAAGTGTCATTACCGGCCTGCTCTTATTGGTTTGCCCTAAGAAGTACATAAACCGGACGGCGTAAAGTAAAGTTTAATGCAAAGTCGTAAACCTAATGCTAAGGTAAATGCATACATAACCAGCCTTTACTAACTACTATGGTGGAGGACACAATACATCAATACAGCTATATGATTTAAAAGATACTATACTTTATACGGGATACACATTAAGGGCCCAATTCTCAATTTTCACTGAAGTGATATACAGTGAAATATTTTCATTTTATCACATGGAGCTATTCTCAATTGCAAAGTGATCTGATATAAATTGGTGAGAAAGTGTGATATTGTTTGTATTTACTGCATGTTAACAATAATGATTGCGCACAACAAGAAAATACGAATTTGGTGCATGTGTTTGTTGACATTTGACAAATAATATCATGACATTGACAAGTGATATGATATAAATTAATCATTTCATATCATATCACAATGGTGAAAATTGAGAATTGGGCCCCAAGTCACGAAATCTGTAATAAATAATATAAAATTATTACATATCTGTCACTAAAAACTCGTGTTGACAAAGGTGTAGTTTGCGATGCGAAATCGAAAGCAGAGTTAAGCGTATTCATATTGGCCTGTCTTGGTTGTACGTAAGACAAATAGCCATGAACTAAACAATTAAGTGCAATTGCATCTCGCGTCTGCCAAGGTCACGGCACAGCTCGCCGTGCGTGAACGTGAGTGACATGCTGCGTGACACGTGACACAAGTCAGATCACTTGCTGCCCGGTAAACACTTGATAGTGCAACGCAACGCCTGCTCAATTAGCGAATTATGTACTTGTCCAACTATCATCATTATTATTTTGATTTCATATACAGGGTGTCTCTTAAATAGGGGGACATGGCTTAACCACAGATTCCTGAGGCGAAAATAAGACGATTTAACCAAACTTGCTACTACCAGAAACTGTACCATTTAGCCAGAATTCTGCTTCAAAGTTCTTCGAAAAAAAAATTATTTTGCTTATAATAATCGGACGCTTTATTCGATTTGGATGATATTTGGTATGACAATTTATATGGTTATATGTCATCTTTTAAGGTGATACTTGTTATTATTAGTGAACCACTATTGCATGAAACTTAGGTCTCCCAACATTAATTAGACCGTAACTTTTTAATGGCAATGCCGAAAACGTGAAATTATTTTTCTTCAGAAAGATACATTCAATAGTAAACTTTTGTCTCTCTGTGTAATTTGTGATATCTGTTACGGTTCACACACAAAAAAATAAAATCTTAGTGTCTGCACTGCTAAATTTTTAAAATAAATTTAATCTAGCAGTCTATCCAAATGTCAAACAAGTAATTTTTAATGACAGTAAAAATTGTTTTACGGGTTGTCAAAAATTTTCTTCGCAATATTCTAAAATTAGTAACATCCGTGTGTTCGGCCTAATAGTATTGTACTACCATTATTATAAATAAGACGATTACATATCTTAGCTTACTCCTAAACAAGTTGTAAAGATTGTTAACTCGTTACTGTCATTAAAAATTACTTGTTTGACATTTGGATAGACTGCTAGATTAAATTTATTTTAAAAATTTAGCAGTGCAGACACTCAGATTTTATTTTTTTCTGTGTGAACCGTAACAGATATCACAAATTACGTAGAGAGAGAAAAGTTTACTATTGAATGTATCTTTCTGAAGAAAAATAATTTCACGTTTTCGGCATTGCCATTAAAAAGTTACGGTCTAATCAATGTTGGGATACCTAAGTTTCATACACTAGTGGTTTACTAATAATAACAAGTATCACCTTAAAAGATGACTTATAAACTGTCATACCAAATTTCATCCAAATCGAATAAAGGGTCCGAATATTATAAGCAAAATTAATTTTTATTCAAAGAACTTTGAAGCAGAATTCTGGCTAAGTGGTACACTTTCCGGTAGAAGCAAGTTTGGTTAAATCGTCTTATTTTAGCCTCAGGAATCTGTGGTTAAGCCATGTCCCCCTATTTAAGAGACACCCTGTATAAGTAGCTCTGAATAAAAAAAAAATTATAAATACTTTATAGTTGGTGTTCATAAACTGTCATTTAATATATTCATAATTAACAAGCAATCATATCAACTTCATATCTTTTAAAGCACTGTACACAATCATATATGTGAATATTTGTCTGAAGACTGGTTTTTCAAATTATATTTAAACTGAAATCCTTTTACGAGAACGTAAATTAACAGCTCAAATGACAGTTGTTATACATGTGCTTACTTTTTGTTTAAAATATTTAAAGCCTCAGTCACAGCTCCAAAAATAAAAATAAAATTATACATTAAAATAAAACTAACTATATAAACAATGTGTGTGTGTGTGTGCGTGCGTGCATGTGTGTGTATGTATTTTATCAACGGTTTAACTCAAACACTATCATTCAAAAAATTCTGAAACCTTGTTTTTCGCTCCTATTCTAATATGGAAAGAAACCGTTAGATTTTGGTGTAAATCTAATAACCGGAAATGACACTTTACTTAAAGCTCATAACGGTTTTTCTTCAAAAAATACCATTAAATGTCATTTTTTCGCATTTCATGTCATGAAAATTAAAGATTATTGAATTTTCTACAGGTATACATTAATACTTTTTCTATACATTTACAGATAAATTTAAAAATTAATCTTTTTCAGAAATCCCGGAGCCTATGGTTTAAAGATAAACACAATTCTTTTGTTACACAGTTCATATATCAAATGTATGTAACTGATAGATAAATTCACTGCCAAAAAAAAAAAAACTAATCATTTCAAAGTAGTAATGGTAACATTTTAAAAAGAAAATAGTAAATAAAGCAATAGTTATATGCAAAAGAACTTACTATAGTTTGCAGGATTAGTAAATATAGCGGGAGGTATTGTATTGGCCACATTCGATTTTTTTAAAATAGATCATACATTATTAATAATTATCAGTTGGTGGATACTGTGTAAATAAATAACAATGTATATTTATATATTTATTTCTTTGTAAGTAATTCGCTTTACAACATTGAAATTCTTTCATTTTTAATTATTTACTGATAATAATAGACATTTTTATATGAAACAGACATAATAGCACTATTATCCTTAAAAATAGGCCGTAATGTGATTGATAATAGTTTATTAACACATTAATCTATTTTAAGTGAGAACAAATACTTCAATTAATATTTTATGAGTACAATGATACATTGTATATAATCCATTCAAAACTCAATAAATAAATAAGTAAATACATATAGATTCACATGTTCTACTCATTTTCAACTATAGGTATCTTCTTAAATTTCAACTTAAAAGCTCATTTACGAAATAAGAACGTATGCTATAAGTTTTGTACGAATTTTGTTGTTAGTTAAGTGTCCTACCATCTTAATTTAATAGTCTGATAAATTTATATCCAATAGAAACAAATTCATTACCTGTTACTTTAATTATTTTTTTTTACAGTATTTACTGTATAATATTAAAAATATGTTTAATCATCCCCCATAGTCTCCGAACTTTAACCATATTGCGAAAATGCGGAAATAGAATACACGTCATTATGATGTTTAGTAGCTACTCGTATCATGATAATAACTTTCATGACAACACAATAAAACTCTTGTTTTAATTATTTCCCGCACTAGTACAAGAATTGGCTATTTCCAATACTTATTTTAAGTTTGAAAACACTTATTTCCCGCACGATTACCTATAGAAAAAATATTTGCTCACACTGTAATCCACAATTATAAGAGAAAATTTTCTGACGAGTGTCTAATGATCGTAGAAATAAAATAACAATATCCTTAATTTTTACTCAATATATTTAAAAATAATTTTGATGCGCGCAAATACGAAACAATCGACAATTGCATATATTATCTTTTTATAAATAAGATAACAATGCAAGTAAGAGAAAGACGCGTTTATAAATTGTGCGTAGGAGGAACAGAGATGATTATTTTTCTTGACCTGGTACAATTTAGTTATCAGTATGTTTGACATTTTTACAGATAATTTTTTTTTATAAATAATAATATTTTAAATAATGATGAATCACTGTTTTTACTTTTACTTGCATATCTTGGGTTTTAAATACGCATTTTAATAATTGCACTTGTTTTAATAGTAAAGCAGATATGGAACACATAAATAGTTTAAAATGTACACATATTGACTAATTTATATTACTTTAGTAATGGGATCCTCCATTATTTTATTACCTCTCGCTAAGAGATGTATTGGATTTATCGCATAACCAGATTTTAGTGAATAAGCTCGTTTTAGGGTCCCTATAATCCAATTTTAACATTTTTAGGATGATGTGTGTGTCTATGTGGATGTGTGTGTGTGTTTATATGTGTGTGTGTGTGAGGATGTTGTAGGGATAATTCCTCAAAAATCCTAAGACTTAAGACCTGTTTACTATAATTTCCTCAATCTGACATTCATGGGAAGAGCTGAAAAGGTTTTGGTAACAATTGGACAACCAAAAATAGTAATTTATTTAAAAAATTCTTCAAAAAATATTATTTTTGGAATTTTTTTTTTATTACTATTATTGAAGGACATAAAATTCTACATCTGGGACATTTAAATTTTTTATTATATCTTCTATAGATTTAGAGATAAAGTCTGTAATATATACTTATAGAATAATCGGATTTAGTAAATCGCACAGACTAAACTACGCCAAGGAAACCAGTTGACAAATTTAAATGTCTGTGACATAGTTTATAATGATAGATAAATGACAGTGTCAAAAATCAGCAGCTTTAGTGACATTCTGAAAGTTTTTTTTTGGGAAGTACATTTAATATCTCTTATTGTTTTATTAATTAAATATTTAAAATTATAGGTTAAATGCATATATCCATAAGAAATACTGCCAATCTTGTAAATGAATTTATGACATTTAGAAACTTCCTCATACAATGGAAAAATAGATATAATTATAATAATAATATAACATATAGAAATAAAGAAAAAATAATAATAGAATATAATAGAACAATATTTGGGTAAAGTTCTATAATTTTTTTAATATGTTTCGATACCGAAATGCAATACAATACTTATATAACGTAAAATGAAAATGGCGAGAGGTATTGTGCTGGCACATCAGATTTTTTTAAAATTTTTATTATCATTTCCGATATCTGCGATAAAGCAGATTGTGGCACACTCAGAAATGGATAATATGCCGTGATGATATTTATATATATATATATATATATATATTTTACTGGAAACAGTAAATCAAATTTTTTATTGAAATTGCGGATGCAAAAAAATAAAGTGTACCTTTTCACTATCACTACAACAATCTTGTTTAATTCTAATATAATATAATATATATTGTCAACAATAAAAAAATGTTTTCTATAAATCGTGTTTATTAGCTGAAGGTGTACGAAACGTCCAAAATAAATAAAAATTCTTCATTCATAATTAAAGTATGAAACAATCTAATCATGATACGCTAGAAATAATGAGAATAAGATGCATGGTTCATATTTTTAAGATAATATTCTTCATCATTCTTTTCTTCCACCTCTTAATAGCTCCCAACCACTCTTCTTTTGGCATGCTTTGAAAATAATCATGAATTGCACTATTGCATCATTAATCTCTTCTTCAGACGAAAATCTGCTACCACGTAAATCCAGTCCAAAAAATAGCCGAAAGTCGCACATTACCAGATCAGGTGAGTAAGGCGCGTGTTCTATTACTTTTATATTTATTTTCGTAAAAAAATTAAGAAAATGGTCTGTAGTTGAAATCATATTTTCATTCACAATTATACATTAAAAATATCACTCATAATGATACTGAAAAATTGATGTCGTGAGTTTTATTTAAAACTTAGTGGTTAAAAAAATATCCAGTACATATTGATTTGTAAACTAAAAAATCTGATGAGGCCAGCCCATAACCTCTGCTGAGTATTTAATAAAGCAGTTATTATGTTCAAATATTTTTACATTCACTCTTCGAGCATATACTGACTAGAGGCCGCCTTACGGTGTTTGTTATGATCGGAACACATACGGAAGCCATGGTGTATTGCGGGCTGCGTATTGAAGCCGTGGTGTATTGCGGACTGCGTATTATCTTAATATTTGTACTACCTTTTCTACAAAGTAAAGACTAATTGCTGCTTTTGAAAGATATAAATCACCTTTATTTCCAATAAATTCCAGTCTCTTTACTCTTACGTCATTATTAGTAGGAAACCTAAAAGTTACACTTTGTTTAATATATTATTTGTAAAACAAATCCCAGTTACTTACACATTAAACGAAATATCCTTACTTTCTTTGTATTTTTCATTACAATTTGATAGACTCCGAGATATACTCACAAACTACACGCAAAAAATAAGGTTTATGGTTACAGTAACATGACAAGCAGTGACATATAACGCAACAAGACACTGCCCGCAATTCACCATGACTTCCGCCCCCCCCCCCCCCCCCCCCGCCAATATGTCTTCCGATCACTTCATCCTATGCATTGGTATAGGGAATTACTTCTCTAGTCAGTATATGCTCGAAACATTCACTCATAACAATTTTTATTATACATTTAACAAATATATCATACATAAAATATATTTCACAAATATTGGCAAAACTAATAGAAATATTTAACAAAAATCAAAATAGTACTCGCATCTTGGCACAAAGTCTTTTCAAACCCGTATTCTGGAAGACAATGAAGCAAATCAATAGTACTTCTAATATTTGTTTAAATATGTCAAAATTGTTATTGAAATATTGTTTTTGTTTGAGGCATAGTCAAAATGATCTATGAAAATAAATTATATTATAAATTTATATTTAAAATTATTTAGTGTTATTTACTAAATGTTATTATCATAGAATTGAAGATTGTACAATTATATTCAATTTTTATTAGCAAAAGTTGCTGAAAAATTATATTCAATGTATTTTTTAAGAAAAACTGTTAAAAGCTTGTATAAGTGATACTTCCGGTTATCCGATATACACTAAACACTAATGAACTCTTCCCACAATAGTATAGAATGCCTATGCAAAATTTCAAAATTTTCTGAATTATAGTATTTGAGCAATCGTGTCCACAGGATCCACACATACTTACACACACACACACACACACACACACACACACACACACACACACACACACATACATACCTATAGACATCATAGTAAAACTGTTAAAATCGGGTCCTGGGGACATCACAAACGTGCTTATTCACTAAAATCTCTATATGCGATTTTTAGCACGATCCCTACACCTCCCTTACCTAGGGAGGTAATTTTTTTTTGTTATATGTCAACATACTTGATAGGCCATTCCACGATATTTTTTTAAATTTTTTTTCTTGAAGTACATAAAAATATAAGACCGAAAGTCCGAGTTAAAAATTCCTCCAAATAAGCGAGATATTAAGGTTCGAATTTTAAATTAGCTTTGTAACGTAGGTAATGTGGATATATGTACCAGAAGTAAACAAACAGTGGTTCACAAGCCACGAAAAAATGTTAAATAAATTACAAAATAATGTATATTTAAAATGTAATATTATAATTCATTATTAGAGACGTAAAATAAATTATTATATTTAATTATTAAAATATCTTTCAGAACTCATATTATTAATTGGAAAAATACTACCTTTTTTTTAGTTTAAGTTCTGTATTTATTATTTAACCCACCGTTTCGGCACCATAAACTGGTGCCTTCTTCAGGGGATACATTGACATAAATATGTGAAATAACAAAAACAACAAGTAACCAAGGTAACAAGAAATGTTCATAAATGTTTTTTATTATACTTAATTTATTTCACCTTTTTTTTGTCATTTATTAAAAACAAAGAAATTAGAACGTCACCCGAACAGCAACTGAACAGGAGTGGGATCACGTAAAAGTGAAAACGATATTGCGATTATCGAGAAGTGAAAACGATATTCGTTTCCTTAGCGATCATGTAAAATTAGTCACTCACTACGTTTTCAACTTCGGTTATTTCCGTAAAGTGACTACGTTTTGTGAAAACGATATCGTTTATACACTTAAGTTTTTGTTTTAATTGGTAGTTTTGACTGATAATTTATACGAATGTCATTAAAATTTCTAATATGTCAGAACGTATTATTCTCACCATTCGTTTTTATTTCGTTCATAATAGCAATACCACAAAAATTGAAGAAGGACACAAGTTAAATTATCAATTAGTTACAGATGCCATAACCAATTTGTTTCTTTTGATATTCCAGAAGAAAAATTTATGAAGTAAACAAAAATTTCTAAATATAGGTATAATTAAAACTTCAAGAGACCTTTAAGACTGCAAGTATACAAGATTGTTATTTTAAAGTAATCTAGTTTTTACTAAGTTTTATATTTCAAGTAAATAAAGTATGGACCACATTTAAATAACGGCGCACAACCTTCGTCGGGCTGCGGAAAATGATAAATCCATAAATTTTAATTTTGTGTAAAAACTACAAATTATTAATCACAAAACACAAGCTAGAATCGTTATATTTGATTTGATGCTTCGCAGAATGCAATAGCATAATATATAAACAAAATTTTCTTTCTTGGATTTATTTTTGTAATCAATCAAAATATGCTTTGTTGTAATCAACACTTTTACAGATATTAGAATATGAATATTGCCAGAAAATATTTCTTTTGGGTAGTTCTTTCACTAAATCAAGTACTAAATTTTAATAGTAAATCAGGGAAAGTTCAGTAGAAATAGGAAGATATCTAATCACCAAGATTTCAATTTTCTATCATAGATTTCAAAAGGGTAAAAATATATAGTAAATCATAAGCATTTGGTTCTTCGCAACATGCTTTATTAAAGTATTCATGAATTTTTTTCTTAGGTTCATTCTTGTAATCAATTTTCGTTTTATAATTATCGTATTTTATCACAATTATTTCATTTTCGCCTTACTAAATAAAAAATAATGCCTTTAAAATTTGAAATATTAATTTATTTTTAAATCATTTATAATGACATTTCTTTCATTCTTTCCAAAACGTCAAATTCAACTCACTGTTCACTACATTCTTTTACCTAAATGCAAGTAAATAAGAAAAGGATATACCTATACCCTAATTTATAAAATAAAAAGAGACGTAAGAAACGACTATCTTTTTCACATGCTTTGAGAGTGTCGGCTAGGATTCACATTTTTTTCAGGCTAAAACGATATCGTTTTCGGTTTTCACTATTTACGTTATCACATTTTCACTTGTCGACAGTCGCAATATCGTTTTCACAGTTACGTGATCCCACTCCAGATCCGACCCACCCGAAGAAGTTTATTCTTAGTTAAGGCGGGGCTTCTCAAAGTCGGAGTTCATACTTGGATCCTATTTGCTCAAACATTCGTGCACATGTCCTACATCATCAAAAGCAAAACTCCCCGTGTTTTCTAGAAGGAATAATTTATAATAAAAGAAATATAATTTTCCTTATCCTTTAACTATTATCATTCATATTTTCAATAAACTTTTACTATTTTTGATTACGGTGGAATAGCCTTGATTAAAAAATTTAATTTTTAAAAATAACCACTGAGTTACAGAATAGGCCTGAATAAATTTGTGATATTTACAATTTAAAAGTTAACGTTTGACGCTATGTGTGAAAAACATAGATAAATTATTTAATTATTAGTATACGTAATGCACTAAATATTAATTAACATGATTTTATATGCAGTTTATATCGAAAATAAATTCTAGAAAGTGATAAAATTTTGTCAACTCAACACTGCGTTCATCCTTGACATTGGTCTATTTTGAGCTGTTGATCACAGAGTGTTTGAGTTTTTTGTCAGCTGCGTTCCTGCAATTATTTAGAAATTCGGCAATGAGGAAATGTTCACATCGGATGATTTATTTCTCCTGCGAAGAGAAAGTGCCATTCGCGAATATTTACGTTTGCTGGTGCCATGGTTACGATTACGACACTATTTTATATTGCTAGAGATTAAATTCTGCACGGAGTGCGCTTTTGTCGAAATATTCCGAACAAGTAGCACTCCTATGGCGCCGGTTTTTACTTGTTTTATTGCAAAAAGTGCTGTTTTCTTCATTCTTGGCCAGATAAAAATGTACTAAATATTTGTGTCGCCTTGTTTTCTTCTAAAAAATAATAATTTGTTATTGCAAAATAAAAACAAACGAAACATACCGGCTGTTCCAAGCAAACTTTGACATAGGCGTTTAACATGGAAAAACAGTTTTTTGTAAATAAAAAATGGCCGGCAGAAATTTCAGCCATGATATTACATTATTTAATATTAATTACTTTAATATTATTGCATTACAATAAATTATAAAAATTTTCAAATAAATAAGAGAGGTATTGGTGTCATGCTAAAAATGGCATATCCAGATTTTAGTGAATAAGCACGATTTAAGGTCACTAGAATCTGATTTTAACATTTTTACAATGATGTATACGTGTGTGTGTGTGTGTGTGTGTGTGTGTGTGTGCGTGTGTGTGTATGTTGGAGGAACGGTTCTGAAATTCTATAAAACTAAAGACCAATTTAACTACGTATTCCTTAGTCTGACATTAATGGGAAGACCTGAGAAGGTTTTGGTAACACTTGGACAACCGGAAGTAGTAGTTTCTTAAAAAATTCTTTAATGACCAGTTGCACTAACGTAACTTAAATATTAACTTAGCTTAAATTAACAATATTGCATCGAAATGAAATGCCAAACGAATTATAGTATATTGCTGTCAAAATTACGATTTGCATTTTTTTTTTGATTAAGTCTAGCTTAAAATTTAAGCCTTGTTGGTGCAACTGGGCATAAATATTATGTTTATGGAAATTTTTGTTATTACAAAAATTAAAGAATATAAAATTATCTATCCTATACAATGAACATTTTTATTATATCTGCTATAGATTTAGAGATAGAGAATTATAAATATATAAAATAATCCATAGTATAATGAATCAAACAGCCCATGGAGACCAGTTGAAAAATTAAAATGTTTGTAATTGACATAAATGTTAGTGTCAAAAATCCGGAGACATTGAAAATTTTTTCTGGGAAGTGTATTTAATATTTCTTATTTTATCGTTAATTAAATATTTAAAATTATACATATAGCTATGTTAATATGCTACTGTTATAACGAGGTAAAATACCTTCAACATCTAAAATTGGTATAAAAAGAAAAGGGATTATTTTATAAGCCAAAGTATATACAGTATCAGTCTCAACGAAACATGCGCTTGCTATACATATATTTTATCATATACCCTTCAGAAATCACGTCAATGAATAGACACTTACAAAATTGACATCACATGCAAGAGAGAAAGAGAGATCATGCTTCCAAACAAACCTCCCCTCGTTGTCTTACGTCCCGCTCCATGATTCTGTCTGTCATTATGTTTGCATCTGTTATTCATTGTTAAGCTAATTATTTGTGATTTGTTCGTTGTGTTCAATAAAAATGAGTTTAAACTCACAAGATTTGCGTGGGGCAGCCTTTTTTGTTTGATAATATTGAAGATCATTCGATTATTCAACTAAAACGATGGCTAGAGTGTAGAGGTCTATTGCTGATGACAGGTCTTTGTTTGGACGTGGTAACCATAGCAACCTTTAGTTCTATGCTTTGCCGCAAGATGCGCTCTTGCAAATTGCAATTGTGTAAGTGTCTACAGGGCACCTGCACCTACGTCACAACATGGCGGATGATCAGCTGATCTCGGGCAACCAAGCTTCAGTTTAACATTGCGTCTTATGCAGCGAATGTGTTTTCTGTACAAGAAATTCAGTTTTTCCTAAATTTATACATGCTATTTTAAAATGTAATTAGCCATAATTAAAGATAAGTGTATGAATTATTTACTAGTAAAACAAAGCAGTCCTATTTATAAATATATTTTAAAAAATATTAAATTGAAATAAGTAGCTTGTAGCATCAGGTTGTATTATATTCATTTGAGTTTGTATAAGTTTTTTTATGTATATTTTTAAATGAAAACATGAATATTGAAATTAAAATAAATTGAATTATTAGATTTTTTTAATTTATAAAGAAAATTAAATTTGATATATATATATATATATATATATATATATATATATATATATATATATTTATCTTCGAGTTCATTTTTCTTATTGTCATATTGTGTATTTTTATTGTATATAAATGAGCTTATTGAGTTTATACGTTAAAAATTTATCTTTGGAAGCCAAAGTACGTTAAATCGATAAATTTAAGTGGATACATAATGTGGATCCTTATACATTGACATTTTTTTGACGAGGATTATAAATGTCTTTTAAAAATCAGTATGATATCAATAATAACCTATCTAATTTTTAAACCTTTGTGAGAAACAGACACAAATATATATATATTTTCTATTACTAAACAAAACTTCATTCAAAATTTGTAATTCTGTCATTTAAAAAATATTTTTTCATGTTTTTTATATATATTATTAAAGAAAATTACATATATTTAAATATTCATACAATATGTTCCTATCCGATTATGTTTAAATTATTTTATATGCAATAAAAGTATACATATACAAAGTATTTTACGGAAAACACTCCTCATATACTCACTTTTACACACTCTAATCAGTTTTTCCCAAATAAAACAATAAGTGCCGTAAAAACACAATAAAAGCTTACGGCACGATATTTCTCCGTAAGACACAATGCAAACTGAAGGTTTGGTTGACCAAGATCAGCTGGTGGCCGCCATGTTGAAACGTCACGTGCAGGTGCCCTATTGGAAGAATCTCGAACATTTAGAAGAATAGGAGGAAAACTGGAAAACTGATTCCTAGCTAAGTAATTCCTAAATCAATGCTTAGCGGTTGGTTAAAACGTATGTAGTGCACATCCGGTACATATGCATTACTAAATTTTAGGAATCGGTGGTGAAATAGACCATTAACGTATTTGATATTACAAAAACATGGATATCTAATATCCTCTTACTCTTGTATTTGAATTTGCAAGTTAGCTTGTGCTTGTGGGTGTATGAAACATAGAACGAGGGTCATTGCCAACAACAACCAACTCAACACCCTTCGTGCACGCAACGATTCGCCAATACAGCAGATGGATAGGCTAAGCAAGGAAACGTTAGCTATACTCATACTACACATACACATGCCATGTGCATCGCTACTGTTACTGCCACTGCACCACTGCACGCCTGAATAAAATTACACATAATTGATATGTTTATTGTTCCTGGAACACGCATCGTCCATCGGGGAGTTCCGCACAGGGGAGGATTTAACGCAAAATGAGTTTGCTTCGTATTTCAAAGCAAATTAATACATATGTTCTTATCGTTAAACAGGAAACATAAATAAATAAATATTAATGGGAAAGGAAGGTTTTAAGAAAAAATCTGTTGTGGCCAGCACAAAACCTTCCGTCAATTCGATGTATTTTGTATATATCCCATACCAAAAGTTCCTTGAAAAAGATTCTGTATATCCTATAAAATTGTAACACGAACACACTATTTTTTACAAATTCTATACCGAAACTATTTTATTAGGGGTCGCTGTTTCTTACTCTTCTCTTTTAATCATTCCTGTCCAATGCATCTTCTTCACACAATTCTTCCTCTCTTAAATCTTCTGCTACACAGTCCTTCCATCTTCTTCTCTTTGGAGGGACACTATCATATTCACACATAACTTTCTGACCTTATACTTTCAACTTTGGTTTTGCATTTGACACTGACATCTGTCAATTAAATTTTTCTGAATATATCTGTTGTTTCCATAATTTTAACAAAGCTGACTAATTTTTGAAAGTTAATCTCTCTTAATGTCTCTATAACTCTATACCTATTGAATATGAACGAAACTGTATAATCAAACCGTATAGAGAATAAGATATTCTTTCATGTTGATAATCACAAAATGTCGAAAAATAATATTTAACTGCGTTTTTTCAAGAAAAACTGTTAAAAACTTCAAAGAAGGGTACTTCCGGTGGATCAATTATAACCAAAATCTAATTAGCTCTTTATATGGATGTAAAGAAGAGGAATACGAAAGAATTATAATTTTTAGAATTGTAGTATTGGAGTTATCGTCGGAGAAAAATTTGTCACACACGGACACACACACACATACATACATACAGACATCATCTTAAAAATAGTAAATTCGTATTCTAGGGGCCCTAAAACGTGCTTATTCATTAAAAACTCATCAACGAATTTTTTGACCAAAGACATTACCTTCCTTACCTAAAGGTGAAGCAAAAAGCCTTGATCACAATGTTCAAATATTTCATTTTAAAGGTGGCCGGTTTAGACCATTCAAATAATTATCTTCAAATGAACTTAAGCGATAATCGACCGAGGAATGGATAAGGGTTCCCGAAGGAATAATAATCGGACAAGCAGTTTGCAGTGAAATTATTTATTTCAAGCCGACGTTTCGACTAATACGTTAGTCTTGTTCAGGGCAAGAAAATGTCTAATACCATGAGGTTTTAGTCGCAACCATCCATGAGGAATAAATAAAATAATCACGGAGTTGATCGTCGTATTTTATAAAAACATAAATAAATAATGGTT
This sequence comes from Ophonus ardosiacus, assembly GCA_943142095.1. Classification (NCBI taxonomy): domain Eukaryota; kingdom Metazoa; phylum Arthropoda; class Insecta; order Coleoptera; family Carabidae; genus Ophonus; species Ophonus ardosiacus. Next base: position 4,355,818 of record OW964837.1, read on the forward strand.
GATTACGATGATCGCCTGATTTCTGAATGTAAAATTGGAAAATAATCAGACATGCAGTCATATATAAATTATTTTTTCTACGACCACCATGAAAAGTTGACATTTGTGCTCTATTTTGTCATCGTAAAGTTGATGGTTACTAAGGAACGAGCAAAAAAAATACTTTACCACGCGTCTCCCATAGCAACGCGCGGTAAAGTGCTCAATTTGCTCGCTTAGATAAATACATATTTTTGCTGAAATCTTAATTTATTAAAATAATACTTACGAAATCTAAAATAAAGGTTAGGTTCATTTTTACACTAAAAACGTGCCACAAACAATATACCTGAAGTTAGCTATATTACCAATTTAGTTAGGTTAGGTATTTAATTATATATAATAACACCTCCACTGGTGAATGTACATTGTATTACAACTTTAAATATTTAATAACACACATTTCATAATTAACAAACTTATTGGATTTAATTATTGGCGGATAATGTTAAAATTGAATGTGCACTTTTGGCAGTTTTGTATATTCATTCCAGAACTTGAAAACAGCTGACGAAGATAAATTAGATTCTGTGACTGTGACACTCACTAGAGTTTTCAGTTCTTAACTGCTAGTGTTGATTTTAGCATGGAATAAGTGGACCAAAGAGAAGAAGATTTCATTAGATTTTTACAAAAAGTAAGCTAGTAAGACATTTTCACTGTAATTCTTGATTTTTTTTAACTTACACCATTCAATGGAGAGATTATAATTCTTTTCGTATAATGCTTATGATTTTGCAGATAATAAATTTAAGGAAGTATTTTGCGCCGTTTCAAATATATCTGGAGGAGTGCAGGAAAAATCACTATCATTTACTGACAGAATTTTGTATTTATTTACTTGGATACTCACATCAACAGTTTTCTTGACATTACTAAAAGTTTTTTCCGAGAAATTAATATTTCTTATTGAATTATCAATTAAATATTTAAAATTGTAGGTAGGTATGTATGTATATTAAAAGTAATAATGCAGATATAAATATCCATCAATGAATTGGAACCATCTTGAACATTTTAGAAGAATAGGACAAGATTCCTTATCAATGAAAAAATAAATATAATTAGAATTATTTGTGTGTACAAAAAATGTTAAATTCGATACTTATGTAACAAAACGGAAAATGCGAGAGGTATTGTGCTGGCCACAACAGATTTTTTTTATCATCAAATGTATCTTGTATACCTTTATACATAAAAAATAAATCAAATAAATTATATGATAATTTATAAAATTGTAATTTAGTAAATCTTTATACCTACCCAATTTCTGCTGTTACAAAATAAATATATAATAATTTGATTGTATTTGAAATTGTCTAACCATACACGGGCACATTGTGCTAATCCATAAACTTAAAACGAGTATGTATTTTCAATTCTGAATTCCAAAGCAATGTTATTTAATTTTCCTGAATATTTTGCACGTTCACGGAAGTGCCAACGGAGTTCAAATGAAACAATGTTCTAGAGAAAATTGCAAACCAAACACAAACAAGTATGGTAAAACGTGAAGATATGTTAAAACTATTATATAAGTGGTCACTTTTACATCATTATACATATTTGTAATTGGAATTTGTATATACTTAAATATTAACGCTGCCACCAATTTTCTGATGTATTTGAGAAACTTTATTTAAATTTATGTTTTATTTTTTGTTGGCTGTTTGCATACTTGTAGTAATTTATAGGACATTAATTATTTCAATTAAACTGTACCTACGTTTTTATATAATTTAATAAAAATTTGCTTCAAATAATTGCTTAAAATATGTCTCACAGGGTCCGTAAATTTTGTAAACCCCAAAAAGGTGTTTTAAATTTAAATATCACACAAAAAATATGTTTCAATAAATCACTCAGCATAAACTGAAAATTATGTACGTATTCGTACTACGAATTTGCAGCTAATCTAATGACCGTCTAAATCGTATCACATGTTTTTTATTCAGTTGAATAATACTAAATCATTTTTAAGTTTCACGCGTGACATCGGTCGCAATAGTTGCGCTGCCACCAAATTATTCTCTATTTGACCCAGGATTGAAGTTACTCTATATCCTACTGAATTCGTCTAATTGTTGTATAGTTGCTACATTTGTATAATAATGGTAATAATAATAATAATCTTTATTTGCACAATAGTATAAACATTAATTAGACATATCATTGTATAGTAAAATTTTTGAAAGAAGTCCAATCAAGACCATCTACGAATTGTATCTATGAATTAAGATTTTGTGCTGTCAAATTTAGTAGTCTTTTACTTAGTTTTTATGAGGGTACATAATATCTTGTGTACCTCATAAAAACTATGTAAACGACACTACTAAATTTGACAGCATAAAATCTTAATTCATAGATGCAATTCGTAGATGGCCTTGATCGGACTTCTTTCAAATTTTTTACTGTATATGCATTAAATATCTGTGAACGTCACAATGTTCAGCCATCGTGATAAAGAAGCCAACATCTTAGTTGGTAAGAGCGCCACTCCGGCAAAGCGAAAGTTTTTGATTCGAATCCTGATACCTGACATGATCTTTTCACAATTTATTTCAAAAAGGACTGTTAACTCTTCGTTAATTAACTGTAAAGGGTGTTTCACAATTTCGGGTACAAACTTTAAGAGCACAAAGTACTGATCAAAATAGTTTCCAAGATATAAGGCAGTGAAAAATGAGTTTTTGCGGGGTTTATATCTTCTATCTCAAAAACAGATCAGTAGTTGTAGCACGCACTTTAGAATTCTATCAAAAAAGGCATTTGTTTTCGCTTCTCGCCGCGAAGCGAAAATTTGGTAGCATGCGTGTTTCAAAATATTCGCCTGCAAGCGTTCGACTTGTCAAAGTAACGTTATTATTTTATCACAATTCTATTCAAAGCCAATTTATTTATAATTTATATATTTATTATATACAACTGTCATAATATTTTTAATTTTAATAGTATAAAATCCAATAATTTCCGAATCAAAAAGCGAATATAGAATTCTAAAGTGCGTGCTACCAAGATTCGTAAAACTAAAATCGTATTCGCCTGCTTTCTATGATAGAATTCTAAAGTGCGTGCTACCACTACAGATTTTTTTTGATTAAACTTTTTTTTTATTCATTTTGGTCAGTCACCCTTAAGACTATCTTTAGCGACGAGACAAATTCTGTGCGAAAAAATATGCATCCAGAAAACAGTATTGATACGTCCCCTGATGTATAGCTGAGGTAGAGAAGAGCAACGAAGTGAAAATAGGGCGTAGCTAAGACTGTACTGCTGAACTATGGGGGCAAATTATTAAGAATTCTAGAAAATAGTGTTTATCGCTCGAAACTCCACAACCTTTATTTATAGATATTTCAGTATAAATTTTTAGTATGTTATTAACATAAAACAAATGAATATGTTCGAAACGTAATGTTGAAATTTTGCAAAGGATTAATGATATCAGCTATCAAAAATAGCTGTTTTTTAAAAGTAGTCATAACTTGGCCCCTAAAAAAAAAAAAATTCAAAAAGTGTATGGTTAAATGAGGTCTTGCAAAAAAAAAAAATAATTGTACCTTTTTTCTGTTTAAATCGAAAAAGGATAGTCTAATTCATCGATCAGTATAATTAAATTATTTTTTATTTATATTTTTTGTTGTATAAAATCGTTTTAAAGTATGACATTTTATATGGACACATAATTTCTAAAAGAAAAATATATATAAACTATAAATTGACGATTACATATCTGAATATGCTATAATATATTAATATAATATCGTTCTATTTATTTTTATAAATATAATTTTCATTTGGCGTGAATTTATCTACGTTACATCAGATGTTTCTTTCACTTTTGAATCTTTGAATTAGACAGTAGAAGGTTATAAACGCATGTGAGACATTGAATATATTGCAGAATATTATTTTATTCTTTATTTTGGCACGAAACAGCGTTCCATCGACATGTTTACTTTCATAAATTTTAGGTTATTTTTAAATGTCACTTTGACGTTTAAGACAATATGAAAATCAAAATGGTCGTGCCTGTCACTCTGTGACGTCATTGGATAAGGGACGAAGCAGGGGTCTAGCAGCCTCATTTTAAAGAATGTCATTTTCAATTACAATTTTTTCATGATTAAAGATCGATTTGAGGAAAAATAAAAAATACGGGTTTATTATTTTTCACTACTCTATCGATTAAAATTATTAAAAAAGTCGTGCATGACCTCATTGTAGATCATACTTTCTTCCTTTATAATATGTATAGTTGGTAATGAATAATTCTAGACTAGAATTAAATAAGAAAGGTCCTAGGTTCAAGTTCCGGTAAACTTTCACAAAAACCTTCCTTCCTTAGTTTACGTCGTATTTGACCCGCGTATGAACTGTTAGTTATTCGTTACGTCACTCGCAATGAGTTATATGCGATTGTTGTTATATTTTGAGTGTAATTTATCCTGAATATCGTCCTGGTTATGGAAGCGCCGGCGCCGTCTCCGGGCCGTGCGTGACACGCCGACAAACACATCGCGGCGCGGCGGAGGATCGGGGATCGCTCGCGCACGCACTCGTAAACAAACCGCCTGTACTCGAGTACTCCCGTGAGCGCACACGTTCAAACAAGCATGCAACTGCACAAACTGCACGATACAGTGGCGGAGGTGGAACACTTATTATGAAAAAGGGGGTTCTGGACTGGCTATCAAATGAGGAGGGTTCATTCAAAAAGGGGCATGAAGAATAAAACTAATTTTCGTACCTCCGTCCAATTTGACTAGTATTAATGAACCCAAAATCGTCCAGAAATGCGTTGCTGTTGCTGACCGAGGCCAGCAAAAGGAGTTGGCATTACTGTTCTGGTGATATGTCAATTTAAGAAATGTTTACAAATTTTAGGGCTAAATCTTTAATTATTGTAACTTAAATAACTAAATTTTGTCATAAAAATTATAATATGCTGTCATGTCGTATAAATTAATTATAAGTTCGAAATTTAGAACTAGTTTGTTTTGTAACTACAAACTACAACTAACTTCACGTGAGTTTCCGCCATCCGTTATTGAAAATATGCGAAAGTATATAATATAGTTACCGTGAGTATTTTTTAACGTGAAACATTGAGTTTGTCACATCCATGGTTACGACTTGATATTTTAATTGACAGCAATGTATTTGCCCGTTTCATTTAAAATGAAACATAGGGAACGAATCTGACAGAAGTATTATATTTAAATATTGTAAGAAATTTAGCGGAGTAAGAAAACCACTCGAGAGCATTAAACATATTTCGGGCACAAGGTGCACACAGTATTTTTTCTACATCTAAGTTTAATTTATAGAAAACATTTATTTAAACAAAATTAACCTCTAATGACATCTTGTCAATATGACAGATAACCGTTGAATTTTCCTATAATTTCCTATATTATGATTTGACAGCAATGTATTTCTCTGTCTAATTTAAAATGACACATGGGGAATGAATTTGACACAAGTATTATATTTAAATATTGTAAGAAATTTAGCCGAGTCAGAAAACCACTCGGGCACAAGGTGCACACTATATTTTTCTACAACTAATTTTAATTTAGAATTTAATTTATCAAGTGCCAAATTCGTTCCCTATGTTTCATTTTAAATGGAACGGGCAAATACACTGCTGTCAATCAAATGTCAAGTCGTACCCATGTATATGACAAACCCAATGTTTCACGTTTAAAAATACACACGGTATATATATATATATATATATATATATATATATATATATATATATATATATAACTAATGTTTGTATAAACTTTATAAACTATTCTTGTATGTACTGTTATATTACCAAGTTTATTATTCCTTTCTTTACCGATTTCAATTTATGTTTACATATAGTACAAAATTACAAATCTATATTTATATATTTTAACCTATTAATAATTTTTACTGATCAATTAGTAACCAAATAAACAAAATATTATTTGTTTTCTCAAAAGGTTACATTAAAAATAACTCTTGATAAATTGTTAAATTTCTGTTTCCTGATTATAGCAACATACATACGAATATAAGTGCTGGATATTTTAGATAGCAAGTGCATCACTAGACTCTCTAAAATTAAAAGAGATACGAAGTCTGTTGAGTTTAGAGTAAGAAAAAAGTGGCCTCAATAAGTAGGTCATTTTAGTGATGTATTTGTTCGAAATAAATACACAGGTAACTAGATATAGAAAAAAATCTAAATTTTTCTGATTTTTATTTCTTCGGTTATATCATCAAAAAAATTATAATTTTTATATAAATATCGTAGTAGGAAAAAAACCAATTGATATATTTATACACCAAGTGTATGTATGTATTTATGTATGTATGTGGGTGTGTGTGTGTGTCGGTGTGTGTGTGTGTGTATGTGTGTCCGTGTGTGACAAATTTTTCTTCGATGATAACTACAATACTACAATTCTAAAAATTATAATTCTTTCGTATTCCTCTTCTCTACATCCTTATGAAGAGCTGATTAAATTTTGGTTATAACTGATCCACCGGAAGTACCCTTATTTGAAGTTTTTAACCATTTATCCATTTTTATTTCAATAATTTTATTTCTAAAAATTCACACAGTTGTTCAAATGCTCTAAAAATGCGTACACTTACGTAACATTCTCTTTACAGTCAAATAATATTACTACCATTTTTGAATTATTGCCCCAAAAGTCAATATACCCCACATTTAGATAAAAACTTCAAAATTTTCAAAAATCTATTTTTTATGTACCTAGATACTTCTTAATGCGCTGATTCCAAATTTTGAAACCGCAGGTCGATATCTCGTTTCGTTCTCGAGATATTTAGATTCAAAGTTTTGCTTACAACTGCCCATTTTTGGGTATTAACCCAAAAATGGGTCGAAATATGAATTTGGCGACATCACCATTCGATTCTACGGACAAAAATACATAAGTATAGCAATTTTCATATTTTTTTTCGAACCGGTTCATTTTTTATGAATAAAAGTTTGAAAACCCCGGAAAATGGCCAAAATCTGAAAAAATCGTAAGGGGTACCCCTTAGATTTTTTCCGATTTTTGGCCATTTTCAGTTATTTTGCTTTAGAGATTGTATGCGGTGTTCAAAAATTCTGAAAATTGCTATACTTATGTAATTTTGCCCGCAGAATCGAATGGTGTTGTCGCCAAATTCATATCTCGACCCATTTTTGGGTTATTACCCAAAAATGGGCAGTTTTGAGCAAAATTTTGAATCTAAATATCTCGAGAACGAAACGAGATATCGACCTGCGGTTTCAAAATTTGGAATCAGCGCATTGAGAAGTATCTAGATACATAATAATTAGATTTTTGAAAATTTTGAAGTTTTTGTCTAAATGTGGGGTATATTGACTTTTGGGGCAATAATTCAAAAATAGGTAGAGATATAAACTTGGTAGTAATATTATTTGATTATAAAAAGAATGTTACGTAAGTGTACTCATTTTTAGAGTATTTATATATGAGTATACATAATATATTATATTCATGTGATAATTTTATTGGATTAAGGAACTTTCTGTATGGAATTTGTAATATTTTATTATGTTCGTATTACAATTTTACTGGATATTTCTATAGAATCTTTTCCAATGAACTTTTGGTATGGGATTTGTACAAAATACATCAAATTAACGGAAGGTCTTGTGCTGGCCACAACAGATTTCTTTTTATTGTAAAAGCAAACCATGCAGTGACACATAAAGGATATTTGTCACATACATCACTCGTAAAGTGCAATAAACACCATCCAAAATACTGTGTGTTAAAAAAAAAATCCTACCTCGGATTAGGCTGTGAACAAGAAAACATATGTCAATTTGAAAGTATTTAATTAAATTTTAATTTGGCAGGAGATATTGTCAAAAATGTTTTTTTGAAGAAATCAAAGCTTTTCTTCTTGAATCCTTATTGTAGAAATAGATATAAATTAGAAAACGACCAATTTTGACAACTTGACTTTTGAAATGACTAATAATCAGACATACGTTTCTATGTTCATAGGCTACTCCGAATTAAGTTCTTCTCTAAACACACTGTATTAGAAACACCTGAACAAAGTAACTGCTTTAGATTTGAAGTTCAATATCTTCAGCAACAACCTGTCACTTCCTACCATATGTTCGCACATTAAAATACAAATAAGAAAGATAGCATGATAGAAGTCGAATCTAAAGAATTTCTTATCAATTTCAATGTTTCTTCTGATCAGAGGTCAAACGTAGCGATCCGATAAACATATTAAATGCAAACTATCTCTAGGGTATTTTTGTACATACTTTGTATCTTTGTAACATAAATAAACCGTGAACATCTATTTATAAATAAACAAAAAATAAATACACTTGATGTCATATGTTTGTTTCGTGTAGGTGTTCGAAGATAAAAGTTTTATAAAGACTTTGTGATGTATTTTGCAATGGCAGTGACATTCTTTTGGAGATAACAACTACATCCTGGTGTTCCAATGCATGTGTTTCAGAGCGATATTATCTAATACGAGTAATATTAAATATGTATTAGATTAGAAATGGATAATTAGTAATAAAAAAATCAAGTGTCATAGTTTAAATATACAATAAACATACATTTATAATTGATTTAAATTATGATTTATTATATATGTAATTTGCATCATTTGCTCTTTTATGAAAATGATTTATAACAACGTAAGAAACAAAAGTTTGCAGAGAAAAACTCATTAAATAAAAAAAAAATATGATGTGATCAACACAATACCTCCCGCTTTTTAATTTTTTTACTAATCCTGCAAACTATATTAAGTTCATTTTGCATATATCTATCGCTTTACATGATCCATTTCGTTAATGTGTAGTTGTAAACTAATATTTGACACTTTGATAACAAGTACTTATTCACAGCTGTTTGAATTTTAATGCTGCAAACATCAAATTTATATCGGATCGTGCCGTACATCTAATATTTATGTGTGATGGAAAATATTATTTTTACTAACCTTAATTTCATTAGACAATACAATCTTTTTACTTCTTAACACGGTTTCATTATTAATTTTAATGTAATTGCTTCCTGACAGTGACATTTGTTTAAATATGTCAAAATTGTTCTTAAAATATTATGTTTTTGTTTGACGCATAGGCAAGATGTACAAAAATAAATTATTTTATAATTTAATTTTTCAAGTTATTTCAAGTTATTTACTAAATACTATTATCGTAGAATTGAAGATTGTACCATTATATTCAACTTTTATTAGTAAAAGTTGCTAAAAAATTATATCTAATAAATTTTTTACAATAAGAACTGTTAAAAGCTTGTATAAATGGTACTTCCGGTTATCCGATATACACTAAAAACTAATGAGCTCTTCCCACCGGCCGTTATTTTTTATAACAGTCGCCTATAATTAAAGATAAAGTGCTCCTAGGAAAATAGCAGCATTTTGATAGACCGTCAAAGAGAATTTATAAATAAACAAAAAAGTTGTTCAGTATTACAGAAAGAGAATAACTTTATTATTATTCTATTATTCCTAAATATTTAAATTTTATGTTATTACGAAAAATCTTGAATGCCACACGGCCGATATGCAAATAACGAACAATATCGAACCTCAGCCACGTCTGTTATTTGCCTCATATCGGTCTAATGACGTTAATAACTATTTTATGTCCAGTGGCAACTAGATTATACCTTATACAGTAATAAAATTTGGAGCGTACTTTTTTTCTCACAAATTTTGGTATATACCGTGAGTATTTTTTAACGTGAAACATTGGGTTTGTCATGTCCATGGTTACGATTTGACATTTGATTGACAGCAATGTATTTGCGTGTCCCATTTAAAATGAAACATAGGGAACGAATTTGACAGATGTATTATATTATGTAAGAAATTTAGCTAAGTCAGAAAACCACTCGAGAGCACTAAACATATTTCGGGCACACAATATTTTTTTGCAACTAAATTTAATTTTTAGAAAACAGGTATAATTATTTAAACAAAATTAACCTCTAATGACGTCTTGTCAATATGACAGATAACCGCTGAATTTTCCTATAAGTTACGACACGACTTGACATTTGATTGACAGTAATATATTTGCCTGTCTCATTGAAAACATAGGGAATGAATTTGACAGAGTATTATATTTAAATATTGTAAGAAATTTGGCCAAGTTAGAAAATCACTCGAGCACAAGGTACACTAAATTTAATTTAGAAAGCAGGTATAATTATTTAAACAAAATTAATCTCTACTGACGTCTTATCAAATGTCAAATTCGTTCCCTATGTTTTATTTTAAATGGGACACGCAAATACATTGCTGTCAATCAATTGTCGATTCGTAACCATGGATATGACAAAACCAATGTTTCACGTTAAAAATACTCACGGTATGTTATATAGCATTAACGAATTTTTATATACAATTTATTAATTCCTTATTTAGCAATTTATTCTCATCCTTATTAAAACTAGGACTAGGACTTAGAATTGGTTTTTTAGTTAAAATGAAAAATCCACCTACCCGGACCAAATGGAATACGAGTCAGAGTTGATTCTTCGCCCATAAGACCTGTAAGACCAAAAAGAACCGTATTATCCGTCAGTATGATTGTAAGACTTGACGTTATGTTACAGATCGAATTTTTTTACTTCTATTGTTATAAAAATTACTAACTTAAATAAATCAAAAATGGTATGTGAATTTGGAAGCATTCAAATTAGAGCTATATTCGGGCCGGGCCGGGCCGGGCTTTGAGGTTTGGATCGACTCGGCCCGAAAATAAAAATTACCGGCCCGACTCGAAGATTGACTCGACAAAAAAATTAGCTAGCCCGGCTCGAAAATTGACTCGAAATCGGGCCGGGCCAAAGCTCGAAATTGGGTGCATCCGGCATTCCTAATGTTGATTTTTATGTTAAGACGAAATGTTTAACTTTTCTCGTGTCAAACTTATAAAAAACCTCTACATTCTTATAGCTTTCAACATTAGTTAACATAAGTAGTTAAAAAGAGACCCTTCTAGTGTAAGTTTGTTATAAAAATTACAGACCTACGAGTATTTAACACTTTGTTTACCAAAGAATTTAAACAACTTTTTCACAAATCTTGTTTTAAAAAAATTGTATATAGAACTTACATGATTTAAGTGGCAAATGAAGCCCCGTAATATGTAATATTATCGTTAGAAAGAGGAGAAAATTTTAAAAAGAAATTATGTCTTGGTAAAATGCTCAACAACGTCGAAATTTTGAGTAATTTACATTTAAAAGTTACAAATTTTACATATAAAAATGATGAAATTTTACAAGAATACCATTGAAATATTACAAGATTTTGCGAGAAATTTAAATCAGTGGTACTCATAATGTTATAGACACAAGTAACAACATTTTCTATTACCTATTATTAATTGCTCTTATATTGATAAAAAAATTAATATTAATAAAAATTTATATAAATTTACATTTTTATTTTTATTTATGGGTTGATATTGTATAAAAATTAAGAAAATTTGTAATTAAAATTGTTAAAAGACGTAGTATATTTCAATTGTCATCTGTCACAAATGACAAGCTGACGGAAACGATTATTTTCCAAATTGTCAATAACAATATGGTAAATTTTAAATATAACTAGACGAACGCAGTGTTGCCAAATTTGCCGTAATTAAATAAAAACTAATATTCCTAACTGTAATAAAGTGAAGTAATTTAATTTTCAAATTGTCAGTAATAATATTAGTAAATTTTAAATATAACTAGACGAAACAGTGTTGCCAAACTTACCGTACATAACTAAATAAAAAGAAAATATTCCTAACTGCAATAAAGTGAAGTTGGTACGGTACACAAGTGTTACCAAACATGACATAATTAACTAAGTGACAAACAAATATTCCTAACTTTATTATTGTGAAGTTAGTCCATTAATAATTTCCATACTACCAATAAAAATATAGTAAATTTTAAATATAACTAGACGAGTAACTGTTACCAAACTTGCCATAAGTAACAAAGTAAATAACAAATATTCCTAACTGCAGAAATATGAAGTTAGTACATTCATTTCCATAATAACAATATAAATTTAGTAAATTTTAATTACAACTAGACTAGGAAGTGTTGCCAAACTTATCATAAGCAACTGAGCAAAAACCAAATATTCCTAAATGCATTAATATGAATTTCGTACATTAATATCCATTAGATTAGATAAAAAAGACAGGTGGCCAACCATGTAATAGTTAAAAATTTGACAGTTGAAGGCATTTGTTTTTTCCATAATGTTGTCAGAACCATGTCGTGTTTGGTATCAAATGAAAGGTATTGTCAAGGGATGCAATGTAGAAATGTCAGAAATTTGACACCTCGATCGGCTTTTGTTTTTTGCATAAATATGTCAGAACCATGTCGTGTTTGGTATCAAACGAGAGGTATTTTTAATGGATTCAATGCAGAAATGTCAGATATTTGACAGCTCAATCGGCTTTTGTTTTCTTGCATAAAATTGTCAAAACCAAGTCGTGTTTGGTATCAAATGGGTGGTATCGTCAAGGGCTGCAATGCAGAAATGTCAGATATTTGACAGCTCTATCGGCTTTTATTTTTTGCATAAAGATGTTAGATCCATGTCGTGTTTGATATTACATGGAAGGTATTTTCAAGGGATTCAATGCAGAAATGTCAGAAATTTAACAGCCCGATCGGCTATTGTTTTTTACATAAATATGTCAGAACCATGTCATGTTTGGTATCAAACGAGAGGTATTTTCAAGGGATTCAATGCAGAAATGTCAGAAATTTGACAGCACGATCGGCTTTTATTTTTTGCTTAAAATTGTCAAAACCATGTCATGTTTGGTATCAAATGGGAGGTATTTGCAAGGGATTTAATGCAGAAATGTCAGAAATTTGACGGCTTGATCAGCTTCTGTTTTTTCCATAATGTTGTCAAAACTATATTGTATTTGGTATTAAATGAAAGGTATCATCAAGGGCTGCAATGAAGAAATTTCAAAATTTTGACAGCTCGGTCGGCTTTTATTTTTTGCATGAAGTTGTCAGAAACAAGTCGTGTTTGGTATCAAATGGGTGGTATTTTCAAGGGATTCAATGCAAAATTGTCACAAATATGACAGCATGATCGGCTTTTGTTTTTTGTTAAAAATTTTGAAAACTGTGTCGTGTTTGGTATCAAATGAGAGGTATTTTCAAGGGATTTAATGCAGAAATTTCAGAAATATGACAGCCCGATCGGCTATTGTTTTTTTGCATAAATATATCAGAACCATGTTGTGTTTGGTATCAAACGAGAGGTATTTTCAAGGGATTCAATGCAGAAATGTCAAATATTTGACAGCTCGATCGGCTTTTGTTTTTTGCATAAAATTGTCAAAACCATGTCGTGTTTGGTATCAAATGGGAGGTATCGTCAAGGGCTGCAATGAAGAAATGTCAGATATTTGACAGCTCTATCGGTTTTTGTTTTTTGCTTAAAATTGTCAGAACCATGTCGTGTTTGGTATCAAATGAGAGGTATTTTCAAGGGATTTAATGCAGAAATTTCAGAAATATGACAGCCCGATCGGCTATTGTTTTTTTGCATAAATATATCAGAACCATGTTGTGTTTGGTATCAAACGAGAGGTATTTTCAAGGGATTCAATGCAGAAATGTCAAATATTTGACAGCTCGATCGGCTTTTGTTTTTTGCATAAAATTGTCAAAACCATGTCGTGTTTGGTATCAAATGGGAGGTATCGTCAAGGGCTGCAATGAAGAAATGTCAGATATTTGACAGCTCTATCGGTTTTTGTTTTTTGCTTAAAATTGTCAGAACCATGTCGTGTTTGGTATCAAATGAGAGGTATTTTCAAGGGATTCAATGCAAAAATGTCAAAAATTTGACAGCACGATCGGCTTTTGTTTTTCCCATAATATTGTCAAAACTATGTTGTATTTGGTATTAAATGAAAGGTAACATCAAGGACTGCAATGAAGAAATTTAAAAATTTTGATAGCACGATAGGCTTTTGTTTTTTGCATAAAGGTGTCAGATCCATGTCATGTTTGATATTAAATGAAAGGTAGTTTCAAGGGATTCAATGCAGAAATGTTAGAAATTTGACAACTCGATCGACTTTTGTTTTTTGCATAAATATGTCAGAACCATGTCGTGTTTGGTATCAAATGGGAGGTATCGTCAAGGACTGCAATGCAGTAATGTCAGATATTTGACAGCTCCATCGGCTTTTGTTTTTTGCATAAAGATGTCAGATCCATGTCGTGTTTTATATTAAATGAAAGGTAGTTTCAAGGGATTCAATGCAGAAGTGTTAGAAATTTGACAACTCGATCGACTTTTGTTTTTTGCATAAATATGTCAGAACCATGTCGTGTTTGGTATCAAATGGGAGGTATCGTCAAGGGCTGCAATGCAGAAATGTCAGATATTTGACAGCTCAATCGGCTTTTGATTTTTGCATAAAGATGTCAGAACCATGTCGTGTTTGATATTAAATGAGAGGTAGTTTAAAGGGATTCAATGCAGAAATGTCAGAAATTTGACAGCTTGATCGGCTTTTGTTTTTTGCATATTGTTTTCAAAACTACGTAATGTTTGGTATCAAATGGGAGGTATTCTCCAGGACTGCCATGCGGTTATGTCAAAATTTTCACAGCTCGATCGGGTTTTGTTTTTTTGCATAAAGTTGTCAAAACTATGTTGTGTTTGGTATGAAATGTATCGTCAAGGGTTGCAATGAAGAAATTTCAAAATTTTGAGAGCTCGATCAGATTTTGTTTGTTGCTTAAAGTTGTCAGAACCATGACGTGTTTGGTATCAAATGAGAGGTATCGTCAAGGGCTGCGAAGTAAAAATGTCAAAAATTTAACAGTTCGATCGGCTTTTGTTTATTGCATAAAGTTGTCAGAACCATGTCGTGTTAGGTATCAAATGAAAGGTAACGTCAAGGGCTGTCATGCAGAAATGTCAAAAATTTGATCTCTCGATCGTCTTTTGGTTTTTACTTAAAGTTGTCAGAACCATGTCGTGTTTGGTATCAAATGAAAGGTAACGTCAAGGACTGCCATGCAGAAATGTCAAAATGTTGGCAGCTCGATCAGCTTTTGTTTTTTGTTTAAAGTTGTCAGAACCATGTCGTATTTGGTATCAAATAAGAAGTATTGTCAAGGGCTGCAATGTAGAAATGTCAAAAATTTGACAGCTCGATCGGCCTTTGTTTTTTGCTTATAGTTGTCAGAACCATGTCGCGTTTGGTATAAAATGAGAGGTATCGTCAAGGGCTGCGAAGCAGAAATATCAAAAATTTGACAGTTCGATCGGCTTTTTTTTTGCATAAAGTTGTCAGAACCATGTCGTGTTTGGTATCAAATGAAAGATAACGTCAAGAACTGTCATGCAGAATTGTCAAATATTTGATTGCTCGATCGGCTTTTGTTTTTTGCTTAAAGTTGTCATAACCATGTCGTGTTTGGTATCAAATGAAAGGTAACGTCAAGTGCTGTCATGCAGAAATGTTACAAATTTGACAGATCGGTGGGCTTTTGTTTTTTTCCATAAATTTGTCAGAACCATGTAGTTTTTGGTATCAAATGAGAGGTACCGTCAAGGGCTGCCATGCAGAAATGTCAAAAATATGATAGCTCGATCGGCTTTTGTTTTTTGCATAAAATTGTCAAAACCATGTCGAGTTTGGTATCAAATGAGAGGTATTGTCAAGGGCTGCCATGCAGAAATGTTAAAACAGTCAGTTTAGGGAGACATGTTGTGTGGGCAGTTGAGTGGGCAAATTGCGTGGGCAGATTTGGTAAGCAGGTTGCGTGCGGCCGTTTGGGTGGGCAAGTTGCGTGGGCATTTTGGGTGGATAGGTTGCGTGGACGTTTTGGGTGGGCATGTTGCGTGGGCAGTTTGGGTGGGCAGGTTACGTGCAGCAGTTTGGGTGGGTATGTTGCGTGGGCAATTTGGGTGGGCATGTTGTGTGGGCCGTTTCGGTGGGTATGTTGAGTGGGCAATTTAGATAGGCATGTTGCGTGAGCATGTTGCGTGGGCAGTTTGACTGTGCATGTTGCGTGGGCAGTTTGAATGGGCAGGTTGAGTGAGACTGTTAAGTGTTCTGATAACTAATCACTGTCTACCTAAAGTCGAGTGTGCGTTTAGGTTATGTTTAGGTGTGTATGTTTGTAAAAGTTTATCGGCCAGAGTGTTGTAGGCAGTTTGGGTGGGCAGATTGCGTGGGCAGTTTGAGTGGGCATGTTGCGTGGGCAGGTTGGGTGGGCATTTTGGGTGGGCAGGTTGGATGGGCATTTTGCGTTGGCAGTTTTCTGTCCATCTACAACTCTGATTACCTATTTCTCTGTCTATCTAAAGCCACTGTCTACCTAAGCCACTGTCTACCTACCTCACTGTTTACCTACAAACACTGTCTACCTACTACATTTCACCTAAAATCACTGTCTACCTAAAACCACTGTCTACCTACCTCTAATATACCTATCTATAAGCGCTTGTATAAAAAAATATAATTTTAATTTACATAAGGATTTTTTATATAACTTTGTTTCTGCTCAAAAATAGGACAAGAAATCATTATGGTAGGAACAAAAATCACTTTTATTTAAGTATACGAGTAATAACAATAATAATAGCAACATCACAATATACCTAAGCTCGAAATCGAGTGCATCTCTAATTCAAATACATCTTATGGGTCTTACAGGTAATACTGTTCCTATGGGTCTTACGGGTCTTTTTGGTCTTATGGGTAAAGAATAGACTCCGACCCTTATTCATTGAAATACGGGTGAGCGGGTGATCTTTTGGATGCACCGGTAATCCGAGCACAAATTAAAACAATGCTTTCTTCTTTCTAGGCCCCAAACTTCGTCACAGTTGGCGTGGCCACGGCATCCAATACTTCCAATTCTCCGAGAACGTTACTCGACATCGCGTGAAGCTCGCCACGCTGTACATTTGGATTCTTGGTTCGGGTACGTCGCGTCCTAGCCAGCGGGACATCCACGTAAGGCTTATGCGTGTGATCCGAGGAGGTGGCGACATCCCTCTGCTGCAACAAAGAGCCTCAACGGTGACGCGACAGTCGGAAGGAGCAGGCAGGTGGATCAAACTCGATGCGTCTGTGATGGTCTCAGAGTGGTTCAAGAACCCTAAAGAGAATTTAGGGTTCGTGGTGAATGGGACCCTTATTGATGGGGAGAAGGTCGTTGTGGGGGATTCGTCAGTCGATGGAGGAAGTCATGTAAGTTGATTTTTTTTAAATATAGATTAAGACGATCCTGTAGTAGTCCTCAAAATGAAGTAAAACTACAGGCCTTCGAGGCCCTTGGAATTATTGGAATTATTATTGTCGGGAGGTGGTTCATTCTTGCCCCTGTACTGTGACCTTTCTGGTCTATTGTACCCTCCGTGTTTCCTCCTATTCTAGGAGCCCTGTATGTTTTGTAAACTCCAAGATTTTCTTTAGACTAATGTCCTTTAGTGTCTCAGTGTGCAATTTCTTTGCTCCTAAAAGACTATTGCCCGGTTTCTCCAGAGCAACTTACGACTTAAGTCGTTGCTTATTCCTAAGTTCCACCTTAAACTGTTGCCCCCCACAAAAAAATGTCAAAATGTGAGACGTAAGTAGCACTTAAATGTAAGTCGAAAAAATCGGTGACTTATGTGGTTATGTGTCATATGTCAATTGACATATCGGTAAGTCGCGGTAAATTTGTTTCGTTTTGGTCTGTTACGGCAAGAAAATTAGATGATATAAAGAAGAAACAATTAAATTATAGCAAAGAGGAAGAAAATTGGTCTGTAAGATTGTAGAAACAAAGATTTAAAGAGAATATTGAAAATTAAAAAATCATTGCGGTGTCCATGTCCAATATTCAAAAAGATAACACCTGGAAATTAATTGCCGTAGCAGTGGCAATAAAATTTGTGCAAATATGGAGACTGAGCAAAGGAAGACGACATTGAAGACAAAGGTTTCAGTTTATAAGATAATAATATATTTGGAACAAATCAATTCTGTTACTTATTTGTCGCGAAGTCCTACCATTTTCGACAATATCGACTTCCATCACAGTATCCACGACGTTAACGTCGTTAAAATTAGGGAAATCCTGTAAATCCATATCGAATATTGTTGAATGAATACAAATATAAACCCTGTTAAACACATTGACAGCTTTGACATTTGACAGCCGGTATTTTATTTTGAATCGCTAAATTTCAAATTGACCAATCATAGACAACATTACGCTGTTGCCAATGTAATTTGTGACATAAGTTAAGTTCGCATTTGAATTTGCTGGTGCAACGCAATTGAGATATAAGTCCTACTTACAATTAAGTAGCACTTTAATAATCAACAACTTAAGTTGCTGTGGAGAAACCGGGCATAAGTCTGCTTGCCATAAATGCTTCGCAGTGATATATTAAGTGTTCAGGGGTTTCATCCTCTTCTCCACATCCTCTGCATGTTGGTTCTTGTTTGACGCCCAACCTATGCAAATGTTTATTTAATTGACAGTGTTCTGTTACCAGTCCTGTTATTAGTCTGACATCTTGCTTGCTCATTACAAGTAAGTTGTCTGTTCTTTTCTTGGATGGCTCATTCAGGAAGAGCTTGGATGTCTTTGGCCTGATGTGGCTGTCCAATGCCGTTTGTGCCATTGCCAAAGCAAAGTATTAAGTTCTTGCTTAACTGTTTGCGCAGTTATTCCGCAAGCAGGTTCTGGTCCTATAAAAGGTATATTTGTCCCATCTTTTGCAAGATGGTCGGCTGCTCGGTTTCCTTCAATTTCTGAATGCCCGGGTACCCATATCAATCTTAATTTATTCGTCGCTCCTAAGGCATTCAATTTGTGGATGCAGTCCAGAATTAGTCCTGAGCCTACCTCACACGAGTTTAGTGCCTTACCATACAGAAGTTATTCAGTTCGGTATTATTCTTTAATGATTCTGAAGAAAGTATATATTAGAAATGGTACAGAATTCTTACCGTTCCGACATACTGTGCCTTGTTATATTACAAAACAATATTATAAATATAAAATAATTGTGTATAATAAAATATTTCAACATAAAAATACAAAATGATCTGACAGATGTCAAATAAAACAAAAAAACTCCATGAATGCTTGCATATCGAGGTTGGACTTATGGAGTTAACACTTTTCACTCCACTTGACTCCATTCTGCATTTGCCGAACGCTCCATTTTAAGACGCTTCTCACTCCATGTAATTTCCGAACGGTGCTAGGAGTGTACAGAGTGAAAAGAGTGAACATAACTCATTTGCCGATCGCACCTTATGTGGTATAAATGCGGGCGTATGTGTCCGTTGTACAAATGTTGGCGTCAAAATTCCGCACTGGATTGTGATTGGGTACAGTATGATCTCGTGCTTATTAAGGTGTTGACATCAACTTGGCTTTGAATGTGTGTGACCGCTTGTGTGATAACATATCAGTTGCCACGTGCCCGCTCTGTCTTAGTTGAGACTAACTTGCTACTATCTGCCATGCCACATATAATGGCTTTTTTGATGTGTTTATTCCACTCAGCCAACGATTCGGAAGCTAGGCGCCGATCGCATATTTTCTTTCGCTCATTATCACCCACACTACATGTCACAACAGTCATTGTTGTGATAAGAATGTTATTGTTTAGCATAACAATATAAGAGAATTTATTTCGTCAGCTATTCTTTTAATAAATATTGTTGTTTATAAAAATTAAAAATGGTACGTAACAATGTTCTTGCTTTCTTAAAGGTGTAAACATAAGATTATTTATAGGTCACAACTGTTTCTTTTTTACTTTTTCATTGGAAAGGATGTCAAACTAAAAACCCATACTTATTTAGTGCTATACTTCAAAATACTACTTTTGCAACTGCCACCAAATAACATCATCTCCGATCTAACTCGGTATGTGATAACTTTATTTTTATTTGACGTATTTTTCGTCAAAATAATCAATAACGATTAACAGAGGTAAAACAGTGCTAGTCATCTGCTCGCTAATCACCCCGTAATTACTTGTTCATGCTATCAGACAATGGTTTTCGCAATAAAACAAGCAAAACTTTATAATTTATTATTATTGGTTTTTGATGCTTGAAAATCGTATGAGTGCCATTTTATAAACTATAATTTCTTATTTTAAAGATTATTTTGTTGAAGAATGCCCAGAAAATGTCAGAGTTTTTTCTTAATTTCCTGGTGCAGTGCATCGGGTTGTCTATAGCGTGTGTCAAATGTCACTTCCGAGTTGTGAGTACAAAAAATAAATTTTAAAACTCGCGAAAGACTCATTGGGCAAGTCAGAACTAAACTTCGTCGTATAGAAGAAAACGTGCCGCTAGATCTTTATACACGAATGTTAAAGCTAAAGCTATGTTAATAAGCAGATTGAATATATTTTCTTTAAACCACAGCATAGTCCATTCATTTTTTTTCTGAGGTTACGTGAACTGTCATTAGTAATTACGATTATTGTACGTTCTATTCTTGAGAAAATATTTTAAACCATTTAAGATTAAAAAAGTAAAATTAAATTAAATTTAAATACAAGTATTTTTTTCTTATTTCTTTGACAGTTAGTTCAAGTAATCAAAAACAAATGATACACTAGATAAACATCAAAATATTTCCGCAAACAAACAAGGTACAAATGTCATGGCAAACTGATAATTCCTTCATTATAGTTTCATAATAGGGATGTTGCAAGAATTTTTATTTGACTTCTAAGTACTACATTTTAAAAGATATTTTAGATTTTGCGCCTTCTACATACTAAAATATTGTAAAAAGCTGCTAATATTAAACCGAGTCAATTTAAGGAAATTTGCAAGTGAAATGTTGTAGTTGGTATCACTGAACTGACCACATTCAATTATTATTTATTTGAACATTTGAAGGTTAAATTTAAGCATTTGTAGTGTTCTGTGAATTTAAGTGATCATCTAGTACCAACCTTCTAAAACAAAAAAAATGCGTATCTAAATGAAGGCCATTACGATACGCAATTGCGTATCGTAATAACTTCATTATAAACGCAAAATCTAAAAAAGATATTGTTCTTTAAAAGGCCTCAAATTTGAAAATATCACGGGATAAATATCACCATTAGATATTTTACAATTAAATATTGAAATTTGTTCAATATTTTGAAAAGATCACGTGATTTGAAACAGAATGTGACGTCAGAGTACATACAGTTTAACATGTGACAAACTATCGCCTACTTTTATAACGTAAACTAGTTTCCTATTGGCTATGAATGATGCTGTACGTCACAGGAGTGGGGGTTATATAAACTTTCATTTAAAATACCTATTAAAAAATGTAAAAATGTAATAGTAGATGTTAAAATAATTATTTATTGTGTCACTAGTTTAGAAACTGATTTTTTTGCGAGTGTCAGCATATTTTAAATACAAGTACCAGCGTAACAGTTTCTGGATGTGCGATACGCAAGATTTTTTATGCTGACTATTCCATAAATTTATTAAAATAAGTAAAATAAAATATTAAAAACACACACACACACATACAGACATCATCGTGAAAATGTTAAAATTGGATTGTAGGGACCTTAAAACGTGGTCATTTACTAAAATCTCGATATGTGATTTTTAGCACGATCCCTATACCTCCCTTACCAAGGGCAGCGGGAGGTAAAAAAAACTATAATTTATTTATTAGAAATTTTATTTCTGTAATCAAAATAATACTTATCTGCATGATTTTTTAATTTTAAATATTATGTATGTTTACGATGTACATCTTATGTGGCTTTCTTGTTAAATATTTACTTACATATATATATTACTTAATATTTCGTGACCGAATAATTCGTGTCAAGGTCCTGTTGTGGTTTGGGGTATTTTTAGATTTTTTAGAAGGATTTTTTGACTTGAATATTGATATTGAAAACTTTGATAGCATAATAATTAAGTATTATCCGGATTCTCAATGCGTCATGATTTGGAAACACAAGATTGTAAGTTATTATAAAAGATACAGTAATTTTACCTTTTTTATAGCATTTATCCATTTTTATTTCAATACTTTTATTTCTAAAAATTCACACAGTTGTTGAAATACTCTAAAAATGCGTACACTTACGTAACATTCTCTTTAAAATCAAATAATATTACTACCAAGTTTATATCTCTACCCATTTTTTGAATGATTGTCCCAAAAGTCAATATACCCCACATTTAGATAAAAACTTCAAAATTTTCAAAAATCTAATTTTTATGTATCTAGATACTTTCCAATGCGCTGATTCCAAATTTTGAAACAACAGGTCGATATCTCTTTTCGTTCTGGAGATATTTAGGTTCAAAGTTTTGCTCAAAACTGCCCATTTTTGGGTATTAACCCAAAAATGGGTCGAGAAATGTATTCGGCGACATCACCATTCGATTCTACGGTCAAAAATACATAAGTATAAAAATTTTCATATTTTTTGTCCAACCGGTTCATTTTTTATGAATAAAAGCTTGAAAACCACTGAAAATGCCCAAAATTTGAAAAAATCCTAAGGGGTACCCCTTACGATTTTTGCGATTTTTGGCCATTTTCAGTTATTTTGCTTTAGAGATTGTATGCGGCGTTAAACAATTCTGAAAATTGGTGTACTTATGTACTTTTGCCCGTAGAATCGAATGGTGTCGCCATATTCATATCTCGACCCATTTTTGGGTTATTACCCAAAAATGGGCAGTTTTGAGCAAAACTTTAAATCTAAATATCTCGAGAACGGAACGAGATATCGACCTGCGGTTTCAAAATTTGGAATCAGCGCATTGGGAAGTATCTAGATACATAAAAATTAGATTTTTGAAAATTTTGAAGTTTTTATCTAAATGTGGGGTATATTGGGGCAATAATTCAAAAATTGGTAGAGATATAAACTTGGTAGTAATATTATTTGATTGTAAAGAGAATGTTACGTAAGTGTTCGCATTTTTAGAGTATTTATATATTCATATTTATTTATTTATTTATTTATGCAAGCAAAAATTGACACCATTTGAAAAGTGCAACTCTTGTATTCTTTATTTCATAATATTTGTAATAATACTCCTCCTACGATGAAACAATTTCCTCATTTGTGAGTCATTTGGTCATTTTTGAAACTGTTAACCCAGTAAGCAATTCCCGTGTGCGTCAATGGTTTTCTGTTTCGTTTGCATTTTGTCTTGAAGTCACAGCTAAGTTGATTCATGCCCGAGTTGCACTCTCTACTGTTGATGTCATACAAATGTTGAAATTGCGGACCGCACAAGAAATTTGATACCGCTTCCGTGTGGTTTATTTATAGTTAACTAAACTATGAGGTAATGCAACCATCAACCAAGAGGGGAGGATTGCATTGTTAAGCGTAAGCACTGATTTAGAAATAGACTTGAAACGTTATATTTTGCAAAAAAAAAAAAAAAAAACACGAACAAATATAGTGTAAATGGAAAACTGAACTAATAATAGGATGTACCTACAGTAAACTTTATTCTTATATTCAAGTTAAACGGGATAAACCAGAAAATCATTTATAATATAAAATTTTGGAATTTGGAGCTTCATCAGGGCCTGATGAAGCTCCAAATGGGGGCGAAACGTTGTCTGTAGAATAAAATTATTATCACTGACTGAAATCCTGAGTACATCTTTACTTTCATCCTTAGCACAGTCGTTTGCTACTTCTTCGTTATTGTCAAAGTCTGTCCAAACTGTTTAAATAAATATTTATTTCTCATTCCTTAATACAGTCACCCAGTTATATTTTAACAATATATTGTTAATGGCCCACAACATTGACCAACACTTCATTTCTGTGAATTCGGAGGAAAATCAAAATATAAATAAATACCACATCTGAGATTACGTCAAACTTATAATTAAGTCACAAGAAACGATGTATTAAGCTAGAGATTATTTATTTTTTCCATTTTTATAAAAAATATACACTCCTGGACAAAATTAACGCATCACTTTTAATATTTCGTTTAATTCACAAAGTTAGCTTATTTTTGGCATGTTTTATGGTTTTTTAAATTAGTCCTTTGCAGGTAATTAAAAATTTGTAGAAAATAACGCAACATAATATACATTTAAATTAAAAACTACAATATTATTCAAAATGAAGACATTGTGATTTTTTTAAATAAATTAAAATTTAAAATTTTATGGGAAAAAATTATATAATACTTGGTATTACCACTTCTTGCATTAATTATGGCTTGCTTTCTTCGTCCCATGCTTCGAAATAAATTTCTAATTGCATGGTGAGGTATGTTTTCCCATTCTTGTAGCCCACATTCTCTAGCTCATCTAGAATACATGGGACGGGTACGAGACCTCTTTCGCTTCTTTTCAACATATCCCATACGTGCTCTATTGGATTTAATTCTGGGCTGCTAGGTGGCAATTCCATACGGTTAATTTCTACCGTATTTCAATATTCATCTACGCCCCGAGTCCGATGCGATCTTACATTATCATGAATAAATATGAAAATACCTCCAATTACCGGCGAAAAAGGAGTGACCTGGTCTTATATGACATCCTGCACGTATTTCTGTTCATTCATTGATCTTCCACGAAGCACCGCCAACTCTGTGCGTCCCTTAAAACAATTAGCTCCCCGAAACAGTATTGAATCACAAAAGCAGGGCTCTCGTGGAGCATTTTATCACTGAGTATATCACTGTCCAGGTCTCCTCCAGGTATGATCTCTTTCGCCTGGTAATTTTAAGCTGACTCATGTCTCGTCAGAAAACAAAACACGGTTTCAATCGGCCGAATTCCAGGGAATATGTTGTCTTACAAATTGTAAGCGAGTTACTCGATGAGTTCTGGTGAGACACGGTTCTGTGTTAGTACATCTATTAGCCAGTCTTTCTTTCTCTAGTGTTCTTCTTACCACACGGGTAGAAATCGACGCAGCACGGGCTTCAGGAATGTGATTATTTTGCATATTACTTGAAATTTGTCGTCTTCTCAGAATTTCTAGAGTTAGAAATCTGTCGTCTCTTTCTGTCGGTGGTTTCGGACGACCTTTCTGTGTCTCCTAAAGTTGAATCTAGTCTTTTTAAACCTCCTTAAAGCTCGTCCTATAGTACTGAGATCAACTACCAAGTTCCCCAATCTTATGACGTTGGCCCCATCCAATAGAGCTAACGCCCAAAAAACCTCAAATTCGGACAAATATCAACCTCTATTAATTTTCCCAATTCAATTTAATGTTAATTTCGTAGTAAAACACAAAAACATGAAATCAAATTTAAATTAAACGTAAAAACACTTTTAAACTGTTCCATACTTTTTCCTTGTCAACACAGGAAACAATAAAATACTCATATAAACAAGAATTGATTCTTAATTGTTATTATTTTCATATGTCTAGAACCCTAAATTTTCAACTGCACCCTAAAAAAAATTCATATGTTATTCTGTTTTAAAATAAATCGGGAAAATATAAGTGATGCGTTAATTTTGTCTAGGAGTTTATGTTCATTTTTTTACGTTATGAAAAATAGAATAGTGTAGAGAAATATACGAAAAATTTATCCAGAAGTCGGCACAAAAAATCTTGCGTATCACACACCCAGAAACTGGGCTTAATAAACTCGCTCTCGCAAATGTTCAGTTTCTGGCCTAGTGATACAAATAACTATTGTACATAGTGAACAAAATTAAATCCAATTTTTATGAAAATTCTTGTTCAATTATTTTGTTGTGTAAAACTTGCTTTACATTCGTATCAACATATGGCGCGACAAAATTGTTACAATTTAAACTTTCTTGCGTTATCTTTTCAGGAAACTGTATAAATAAACAATTAAATGTTCTATTAAAATCTCTGATAAGAAAATTAATTTGATTCAATTTTTGCCGCATTTATGTCTAATTTGTTTAAGGAATTAGAGAGAATGTATTGATATGCGAAGATTTATTACACTTTGGATGATAGTTTAATATTAATCACACGTTTTCAAGATAATATTTATTGTGCTCTGTTTGTTTCTTTTTTTTATTTTAAAGGCTACAGATGATAAACTTGGACTTGAAGATATTACGCATCTATTTGTTTTGTATTATATTTGTATTTATTCAACTTTTGAAATATATTGTTTTTATAATGTAAGCCTGGCATTCCGTCTATTTCTATGTCAAGGATTATATTATCAAAATAATTTAAATATTAAACAATAATTATACAATAAGACCTGGTTATGGTACACGTGTTGTGGTATTCTAATTTGAACATGAGCATGACTTAAGAACTGTTTAACTATGGATTCCTCAATCTGACATTCCTGGGAAGAGCTGAAAAGGTTTTGGTAACAAATGAACAACCGGAAGTAGTAGTTTCTGAGAAAAATTCTTCTAAATATAATTTTTTTGAAATTTTTGTTATTAAATATTGAAGCACATGAAATTCTCCATCTAATATACTTAAATATTTTATTATATCTTGTATAGATTTAGGGATAAAGATATTATGATATATAGAGTAATTTAATCGCAGAGGCTAAGGCACTAAGGAAACCAGTTGTCAAATTCCAATGTTTATAACATAGTTTTTAAATGACACATGTCAGTGTCAAAAATCAACAGTTTTAGTGACATTCTGATAGCTTTTTCTGGGAAGCATATTTAATCTTTCTTATTGTTTTATTAATTAAATATTTGAAATTATAGGTAAAATGCATATATCCATCAGAAATACCGCCAATCTGGTTAATGGATTGGAAGAATCTCTGACATTTAGAAACTTCCTCATACAATGAAAAATAGATATAATTAGAGTGCAGAAGACATGTTAAATACAATAAAAACAGTATTTGGGTAAAGTTCTGTATTTTTTTTTGTTATAAAACGACGGTTCGAAAGGGAAGTGCAATACAATACTTATATAGCCTAATATGGAAATGGCGAGAGGTCTTGTGCTGGCCACAACAGAAGTTTTAGCTTGTGATTGGTGTAAAAAAATTATATTATTGCAACTTTTCTTCTGTTTTTGTGTACAATAAATTAAGTTAGCTAAATTGATTGTATATTATGTAAAACAAAACAAATATCACGTGTCACCTGTCAACCTGTCAATAACTGTCAAAAAATATATTATTCATGCAATTTCGAATGTTCAATCAAAATATTTCTCAATATTGAAGATGTTCTACCTTCAAACAATGTGTCTGAACATTTCGATTATTTTAATATTATTATTTTATCGAAATAGAATTTTGGCATTTAGTATTTAGGATTTAAGTCTTCTTCACATAAATACAACTCCGGCACACTAGTGATATCCATTGGTTTGTATGGCAACACTTTAGAACAACAAAAATGAATTATAGAATTCGATTCAATTTGATGTTTGAGAGTAAATGTTAATATCATATTTCATGAAATAGAAGCTAAGAAGCTATTCTTTGACAGTAAATTTGACGTTTTTCAAATTATAGCAACGAACAATTTGTTTAATCAGTCTTCGTCAACTTGAAGGCATAGTGTACTCCTGCAAAACCCAAAATCTAATTCCTAAAATCCTAGATTTAGGGTATATAAATTTAGGATTTAGATATTAGATTGGTAAAAGTGCAACATCGGACCCAGCCTTAGGCCACGTTCAACTTAGTGTCAGTGTCGCTAATAAATAGAAAAAAAAATGTCTTGGGACTCGAGTTCCACGGATGAAGATTTTATTCTCTGTTATGATAATAATTTGAAACGACGTAGAAAGAAAATAGGGATCCACGCAATTAATAAGAATAGCGTAAAATACGGAGAGTATCATCACCTATTCACCTGTTTAATATAACAGAAATCGTATTTTTCAGGTGATATTTATGTCTCATACCTTCACATTTCATATTGATAGAAATATCTCCCCATAATTCTTCAATAATTTTTCTATTAAAATGACATTTGTAAAATTTGTTCCAAATTGCTTCCCGTTTTTGTACTTCCGATATTAAAATTATTTTCTGAACACATTTTGGGCTTGTTTACTTTAACCTGCTCAATAAAAATATTGATATCGTTCCGGCAAAATCGGAAAGCGGGTAGTACCTGCCTCACAGGCGCCTGTTGAGCAGTTGTCTGCTTTTACTCTGAACGCCTACTCCTAATAACATGTGAACATTTTTACACGTTAAGCGCCAACAATGTTAATTTCAAATCTTGTTTGAGAACCCATGTGGATTGCCGATGACCCACACATTTTGATTCTTGGTGGACCGCGTTGTCCGTAATTGACCCATAGCTTATGCTATTTTATATTGGTTATATAAATCCTAGTCCAACAGAAATATACAATATTTTATTGTATTCGGTCCCACGGTAAAACAAGCTTCAATTTAAAAAAAAGCGGGACCCTGGACGACAATTTTTAAAAAAGTTATTCACATTTTTGTTCGATGTGTATTATTTTGTCTTCTGAAGGTTTCTTCTACAATATACATTTAATACCAAGTAATAAAAAATCTGATGTGGCCAACACAAAACCTCCCGCTATTTAATTTTTATTAATTTAAATACATACTTACCTACGTATTTACTAACGCTGCAAACTGTTCCATTGCAGAAAACTATTGCTTTATTTACTATTTTCTTTTTAAAATGTCACTATTATTAATTTGAAGTGATAAGTTTTCTGACAGTGACATTTACTGTCAGTTAAATTCATTTGAAAAATGAACTGTGTTGTCTTAGGCTTCGCGACTAATAAAAAAAATTATTTTTAAATTTATCTGTAAAATATATAGAAAAAGTATTAATGTATTCCTGTAGAAAATTCAATAATCTTTAATTTTCATAAGACATAAAATTCGAAAAAATGGCATTTAATGGTATTTTTTGAAGAAAAACCATTATGAGCTTCAAGTAAAGTACCATTTCCGTTTATCCGATTTACACCAAAATCTAATGGCTTCTATTCCTATTAGAATGGGGTAAAAATACAAGGTTTCAGAATTTTCTGAATGATAGTATTTGAGTTAGAGTGCAAACAAAATTCGTACACATACACACATACACACATACACACATACACACACACACACACACACATACACACATACAGACATCGTGAAAATGTTAAAAATGGATTCTAGGGACCTTAAAACGTGGTCATTTACTAAAATCTCGATATGTGATTTTTAGCACGATCCCTATACCTCCCTTACCAAGGGTAGCGGGAGGTAAAAATGAGAAATATTACTACAAAAAACTGAAATACACTGGTGCGTTTCAGTAATAACTTACGAAGTGTACAGTCGGGCACGGAGCAAAGTAAAAGTGTGGGCCATTCGCAGACCACGTGGCGCTTAACGTGTTAAAGCAGGTTAAAGCAGATAAAGCGGGTAAATCGGCAACAGGTAACCTGCTTTCTCTCTGAACATACCCTTAGATTCGTAAGCTTTTCTCGTCAAGTTCCGCTTGCACTGCAATCTTAAATCAGACGCAATATAGTGTGAGATAAACGTAATCTATGTTTATTTAAACTAATAAAATGTTGTTCTTTTTTGCAGGTGCCATTCGTGGACATCGAAATCACCGACACCCGCAAACACCGCACCAAACGCACCGTGGGCCTCAACTGCAACGAAGACGAACAACAAACTTTATGCTGCAGGTATCCCCTCACCGTCGACTTCGAGGAATTCGGCTGGGACTTCATCATCGCCCCAAAACGCTACGAGGCCAACTACTGCGCCGGAGAGTGCCCCTTCATGACGTTCCAGAAGTACCCGCACACACACCTCGTGAAGATGACCAGTCCAGACACGTCGGGGCCGTGTTGCGCCCCGAGAAAGTTCTCCGCGATATCAATGCTGTACTTCGACCAAGAGTACAACATCATCTACGGGAGTCTTCCCGGTATGGTGGTGGATCGGTGTGGGTGTTCGTAATGGGAGGTTATCAGACTAAGTGTAGTGACAATCACGGATTCTACCTACCCTATGTTTGTTGCTACGGTGCGTGAGCGTGAACCAGTGTCAGATTCGGACTGTCAAAGCGTCTGACATGGAAGACAGTTTTTAAGTTGTGTTGTTTTATGAACAATTATTTTACTTGTGGGTAAGATAGCGCAAGTTCGATTCCAGTCTGTCAATTTTCCTTTGTCCTTTCTATAGTTTTCCTATTAAGTTAAGTCGTAAGTGTCCGTGAAATCGGCTGGAAACCGCTCACGGATGAAAATATGCAAAAGACTCTCGATTATCCGACTTCAACAATTATTGTTATTTCGATTAGGGTTCCCGAAGGAAAAATAATCGGACAAGTAGTTATTTTAAGCCGACGTTTCGACTAATACGTTAGTCTTCTTCGGGCACTAGGATCCGACAAAACATGGATCCGAGGTCCCAGATTTCAAAATATCCGGTTCCTCGGATATCCGATGTTCGGATATTGAAGCGGATATCCGTAAATTTAACTCGGATTTGGATTCGGATCCTTATTTGGATCCGGATCCTATTCGGATTCGGATCCGGATTCGATGTGTTGTTTACGGATCCGGATCCGTATATCCGAATTTTAATTCTGGATCCGATTCATCATTTTGAATGTAAAGGCAAACATCTGGAAGTGAGTTCAAATTCAAACCATTACAGTGGGTCTGTTTATCTCTACAGTGGTCTGTAAACAGCAATAAATTTTATAATACCCATCTAAAATAGACAGGTAGCTGGTGCAAATACGAGAAGGATATTTCTTAGAATATTGAATTCTGTAGTTCTAAAATTTTAACATTCATTACAACAAATACTTCAAAGAAAACAAGATTAAGATTAAATTTGAGAAATAATGGTTACAGGTTCATTGCAAGTGTCGAAATACCTATTTATTTATATCGTGCACGTGTTTCACATAAAAGGGATTGTTTTTCCATGTCTAAAATCCGATACTCATACTCATATTCGGATCTGGATCCAAAATCCAATACTCAGATTCGGATCCAAAATCCGATACTCAGATCCGGATCCAAAATCCAGATCCGGATCCCACCACTACTATGAACAATACAAAAATGTAAAATAGAGGTATAGAATGAAAAACAAAAACATGAAATGTAGTATAAAAATAATGTACAAATACTTACAGAAATTGTTAACATAAGTTTTTAGTCGCAACCATCTATGAGGAACAATTAAAATAATCCTCATGGATGGTTGCGATTAAAAACTCATGTTATTAGAGAATTTCTGTAAGTATTTGTTTTTTGTTTTCCATTCTGTACCTCTATTGTACATTTTTGTATTGTTCATAGTGCCCTGAAGAAGACTAACATATTAGTCGAAACGTCGACTTGAAATAAATAATTTCACTGCAGACTGCTTGTCCGATTATTTTTCCTTCGGGAACCTCATTCATTCCTCACTCGATTATCGCTCAAGTTCATTATTATTTCAAATGAAAGACAGTGCAAATTCATTAAATTAATATTTAATACATAAAAAAATACCTAGTAAAACAAAACAAATTAAATATTTTTCATATCCAATTTAGTGCATCTTCTGTTAATTTATCAATTCCGGTAAAACCTTACCCGACATTTTGGCGCGGTTAATTTTTTTAATTGATTGTTTTTTGACATTTGACTGTTACAGTTATTACAACGCAAACAAAATGTATTCGCATTTTGAATACTTTTATTGAATCATTTGAAGAAAAATTAGAGTGCTCGTGGGCCAAATATTTTGGATTTTTTTCGCTAAAACAATGCACTTAATATTTTGAAAAAAATCCTAATGTATTAAATTGTTGAAAGTCGGATAATCGAGATGATATTGAAATCATAACTTACTGGAATGAAATTTGTAAATAAACGTAAAAAAGTTATAAATTTAAACTCGATAACTTAAAACTAAGTTTTAAATTTTAAACGTAAGTAAAGAAAGAAAGTGATTTCTTCGATTAAACTCCTTTATTTCTAGGATTTAAAATCGTTGAGTTATTTAATGGCTCATTCCAGTATTTTATGTAGTTCAATGTTTTAATGTACCAGATCTGTATGAAGCAGATATACCGCACCTATTCTGTGTCAAATAATATGTAATTACGTAATGCGTTGAAAATTAGTTTTCTTCGATATGTTAGCGGCAAAATGTACAATTACTGCATTTTACAAAATGACTGGGCGTTTCAAACAATGTACTTTAAGCGAAATTTACTTGCGATATATTTTTACTTATCAATTTTTCAAATGTTTCAAATTTAAAAACATTAACATACACCTGAAGATGGATTATTAGAATCCGAAACCACGGTAGAGTTGATCTGACTTTTCCAATATTTTCACTTCCCTCTATTTTTGAATAGCTTTTATAAATATTGTCTTCAAAATGACAAGTTACAACTGGATATTTTCATGTTGTGCCTCTAATGGAAAAACAAGGAAACACGTATTATTTTGGACCCGCGTTTCAAGGAGAGAAAAACAATAGTGTAATTTAATTCGCAGCGCAAAACTGAGCTCAACCCAATAGCAATACACTATTTCAGAAAATTGAACGACCTTCACATTTATTTTTTAAACTTAAATATTAAATGCCGTTAAATGACGGCTTTACAAAATTTTACGCGGCCCGGTATGTAGTTTTAGAACTACATAGGAGTTGTTAAAATGTATTTGAGTATAAGGTATGGTTCAAATTCCTTTGCCCAGTTAGTAACCACAGACGCATTTCGTTGTTATTGCAGCTCATTAATATTTATTGCAGTTTAATACCCGAGACATACGACAAAAATTAATGATCATTACCGGCTAGATGTAGTATGCGCACGTGAACTTCAGACTATTGACAGATGTCAAAATTGGGTCTATTAACAAACCAGAAAATATTGACTGTAGTAAGCACGTGTTACTTATTGTTTTGTACTGTGCGGGTACAATACAAATAAGTAGTACATTCAATATTTTCTGGTTTGTTAATAGTCGTAATTTTGACATCTGTCAATAGTCTCAAGTTCACGCGCGCATACTATATCTAACCGTTAATGATCATTAATTTTAGTCGTCTGTCTCGGCTGTAACACTTGTCTATTCAGAAACATAGAGGGTGGTCAGAAAAAACCTTATTCAGAGTTGGCTATGAACACAGAAACTTATGTGTGATTCAATTCAAAAGTCAAGTTGTCAAAATTGATCGTGAGATGTAATTTTAAGGAGGAAAGATAATAAAGAAGGATACAAAATATTGACATTTACCGTTTTCTAATTTATTTCTATTTCTAAAATAAGGATTCAAGAAGAAAAGCTTTGATTCATTTAGATAACATTTTTGACAGTATCTCTTATCAAATTGACATTTAATTATACTTGCCGACAAATAATTATGGACTGGAGATTTCTACACTGATGCCAATTTTTTTAAGTGTCTACCTTTACAAATATCTGTAATCTATCAATGTCATTTTTTATTCTGACATTTTCGTTAGTACTTGCGTGCGCTTTTTATTCCCAATCCTATACATTGCATTATATTTAGACTTGAAAAGAAATGAGTGAAACTTATAAATTAAATAGTCCTGGTTCTTATAAAAAAACGATTAGGAAAACAAGATTTAAATGGGCAGGCAAAAACAATTATTGCCAATGTACGCAATTTTTTCAAAAAATTGGCGTTCATCTTGAAAAAAATTATAATTTATTAAATAACAAGAAAACTTTGGATTTGACTGCAGAAGGATGTTGTGCTAGCAGATCTACTGTTCATCTAATAATCAACTATTCTTACCTTTTATTTAGATTTCACCGGTTATCGTATTTTAACGCAAACGCGACCTTAGCTTGATGTGTAGAAACTGTGGTCAAAATATAAATATAAATTTTCCACAGAGACAATTTTTATATTTTATATTACGTATTATTGTCTTGCCTTACTTATCTGTTATAATATTTTATTCATTTACGATGTATTAAAAATTTTGATTAGTTTTAAATACAGGCTGTCTCTTAAATAGGGGGACATAGCTTAACCACAGATTCCTGAGGCTAAAATAAGACGATTTAACCAAACTTGCTTCTACCGGAAAGTGTACCGTTTAGCCAGAAATCTGCTTCAAAGTTCTTCAAAAAAAAAATATATATTGCTTATAATAATCGGACGCTTTATTCGATTTGGATGAAATTTGGTATGACAGTTTATATGGTTATAGGTCATCTTTTAAGGTGATACTTGTTATTATTAGTGAACCACTATTGTATGAAACTTAGGTCTCCCAACATTAATTAGACCGTAACTTTTTAGTGGCAATGCCGAAAACGTGAAATTATTTTTCTTCAGAAAGATACATTCAATAGTAAACTTTTATCTCTCTGTATAATTTGTGATATCTGTTACGGTTCACGCAGAAAAAAATAAAATCTTAGTGTCTGCACTCCTAAATTTTTAAAATAAATTTAATCTAGCAGTCTATCCAAATGTCAAGCAAGTAATTTTTAATGACAGTAACAATTGTTTTACGGGTTGTCAAAAATTTTCTTCGCAATATTCTAAAATTAGTAACATCCGTGTGTTCGGCCTAATAGTATTTTACTACCATTATTATAAATAAGACGATTACATATCTTAGCTTACTCCTAAACAAGTTGTAAAGATTGACAACTCGGTACTGTCATTAAAAATTACTTGTTTGACATTTGGATAGACTGCTAGATTAAATTTATTTTAAAAATTTAGCAGTGCAGACACTCAGATTTTATTTTTTTCTGTGTGAACCGTAACAGATATCATAAATTACACAGAGAGAGAAAAGTTTACTATTGAATGTATCTTTCTGAAGAAAAATAATTTCACGTTTTCGGCATTGCCATTAAAAAGTTACGGTCTAATTAATGTTGGGAGACCTAAGTTTCATACACTAGTGGTTTACTAATAATGACAAGTATCACCTTAAAAGATGACTTATAACCATATAAACTGTCATACCAAATTTCATCCAAATCGAATAAAGCGTCCGAATATTATAAGCAAAATTAATTTTTATTCGAAGAACTTTGAAGCAGAATTCTGGCTAAATGGTACACTTTCCGGTAGAAGCAAGTTTGGTTAAATCGTCTTATTTTAGCCTCAGGAATCTGTGGTTAAGCCATGTCCCCCTATTTAAGAGACACCCTGTATATTATATTACATTTGCGTTCATTCCTAGTCATGTCAAGTTACAAGCGGCAACACCGCTGGGCAAGGGACAAGGTGCGGAAAGGGATAAAAGTTGAACATCAGTCCATAATCATTTGATGGCGAGTTTAAATACTTTCAAATTGACATAGGGTTTTTTGCTCATAGCCTACTCCGAGTTAGTTTTTTTTTTACACACTGTAGAATACAGTAGCGAAATTTTTAATTTTGAATAGTAGGTCAAATTATATCGCCTTTTTTTATTATTATTATATTTCTTATTTATTCTTTGCATTATGTAAAATGTCTAACGCATTATACAAGTACATTTTGCGGCTAATATAAAAACATTCTAGAATTTATTTATCTCGTAATAAATAAATAGTGTCTAGAAAAAATGGTGGCAGCAACAAACCGTTATGAAATTTGGTGCGCTAACCGTAGTATCTCCTACTTCATGTATTGATGTAAAATCAAAATTAATGTAACAACTAGAACATAGTTTCTGTGAAATATTTGGCAAGATATCTTGAACGGACTGTATATGTTAAGACTTAATACGTGTTGAACATATACAACTTACTGTTCCTGTACGTTCCCTATGCTGTATAATTTTCTTAAAGAAATGTGTTCATTACTATTTAAAATGATCGATACCTATGTTGAGAACTAACAGGCATGCTGAGTGTAATATAATGCGTAGTAGGTTTACTTTCCAAAAGGGCACGTCTCATTGTGATAGGAAAGGAGAATATTTTGAAAGTGATTGTAGAAAGCAAGAATAAAAAGGATTGAAATATTTTTATATTCTTTAAACTGACCTTAGCATATCGGAGGGTCAGACTAAGGCAGATAAATTAATTGAAGCTGCTATTATTCTTACGTTTTCATATGGTCTAAAGTAAAATGAACTACGAGGTGTAGCAATTAAATAACAAGATTGATCTTCGAACATTGACACAAAACAAATTTTGCCTGCCACCTTCGATGTACTGTCCTCCCCGAACCCTACACCGCCCGATGCGAATATTCCATTGTTGCAAGCAATACCTGCAGGCCTTTTTTGTTAGGTTGTTCATAAGCTCTGCCGCTTTTCTATAACTACATCCCGGCCCCGAATTTGGTGCCTTTTAACGCAGAATTACAATTTGGAAATAAAAGCAAGTCACATGGCACTAGGTCAAGTGAGTACGGTTGATATACCAACACGGTGATTTTGCATTTCGTCAAAAATCCATCACATTTCAGCCCTTTTTCTTCTCACCCGTGCATGAGGGGTTATCAAAACCTTCTTTTAATATGCTTGGTTAACGAAATGCCCCTCAGGCACCCAATCCATGTGAACAATCACTCGTATTTCGAAAAAAACAATGCCAATGCATGGCCGAGGCGCTAATCATCTCCGATCTCTTTTCTTTCTTCTTTAAATTTTCTAAACTGCTCGAAAACTTGAGTACTAGACAGACCCTCATCACCATAAATATCCTTCAACAATTCGTACATTTATGTAGCGGATTTTTTTAGTTTCACACAGAATTTCATATTGACACTAACATAATTCCGGCGGAGTACGAGAAACTAGTTAACTTCAATCAAAGGCTACTGCCGAACGGTTTGCCTAATTATCTTGAAATTTTAGCAGTGGATGGAGGAAAGATTTCAAATTAATATGATATATCCTGCAATGTTGCCAACTTTACAGGGAAGCCGCAAAAAATTATTTTTCTCGTTATTTAATTGCCACACCTCGTAACAAGTCATTTGTTGAATTGGTGATAAATTTCGAATCGTGATAGAAGTAAAAGGCCTTACAGTACAGAGAAGCGTCGAGATATACTTTTATATTACTTTACAATTCTGATTTAAAGTTTGATAGTATTTTGCAAGCTACAAGCGAGATATTTTCGAAAACTTTAGGTCTTGTGATACATATTAGCTAAAGTGATTCTTTTATATTCTTTTCCTTATTATTATACATGATTAGTATTGTCCAGAAGGTCGAAATGGTAGCAAGAACTGCGTGAAAATAACGAATATTTAACCCAGTTAAATATTACCAAAATCTTACTTATGTATTTATATGTTTATTTATAGTGTTTGGACTTATTTTCGCGCAGGTATTATAAAAAGACTGTTTCAAGTGTCTTTGAAAAAGGATCTCCTAAAATCGTTAATAAATTGAATAATTTAATAGTTAACAATTTGTAAATGTATACCTGTATGTAGATTAGTTGTGTTTCATCGACAAGAAAAAAAAATAACAAAAATAACGAAATGCGAATGTAGTAGTTCTAAGCGTACTCTGTAAATGTGCTGTGTGTATGTGTCTGTGTCTGAAGAACGCTTGTATTGATTATAAATAAGTTCTTTTGCTAAATAAAATTATTTAAAACCTATGTACATACACTTTCATTCATTACCCTACATCCCTAAAAATATCTTAACTTTTTATGGGGTCCCGTGGCCGCGTGCCTGAGTGTCTGGTCGCGAACCTGGGGGAACCGAGTTCGATCCCGCCAGACGCCAAATATTTCCAATTTTAAATGGCACAAAAGTGACCCCAGTGGTGCACTCTCCACACCAGCTATGAGTGCCCGTGAGGTGACGCCTGGTAAGCGCCCACACGGTAAAATATATCGTCATCATTACCGATGTCTACATGTGTTATAGATACTGGCACACCCAGAAATGGGTAATATGCCGTGATGATATATTTATTTTATTTATTTTAACTTTTTATGTTTCTCATAAACCACCATACAGAGTTTTTGCTTTCAATTGTTACTGAACTTTTTTTTATTGTCTGTATTTTAAAAACTAACCCTAGAATCATCATTAGTGACTTGGACAAATGATAAAAGCTGCAAAGGTAAGATATTACAAATATAGTATGTAGTTATTTATAGTATTAGTGAGGTATACATATAGCATTACGCAGAATCGGACTGAGAGCATTTGGCCAAGGGATAATGGGTTTTCTTTAAAAAATATCATTAAATGCCATTTTTTCGCATTTAATGTCATTGGAAAATTATAGATTATTGAATTTTGTACAGGTATACATTAATACTTTATCTATATATTTTACAGATAAATTTAAAAATCATTTCTCTTTTTTTAATCCCGAAGCCTAAGATAAACACAATTCCTTTGTTAAACAGTTTATTTTTCAAATGAATGTAACTGACAGGTAAACGTCATTGTCAAAAAACTAATCACTTCAAATTAATAATAGTGACATATTAAATAATAAAGAAAATCGTAAATAAAGCAGTAGTTATATGCAATGAAACATAATATAGTTTGAAGCATTACTAAATACGTAGGTATGTATTTAAACTAATAAAAAAAAAAAAATAGCGGGAGTATTTGTGTTGGCCAAATCAGATTTTTTCCAAACGAGTTTGAGTTTGAGTTCGATCCAATTCTTTTTGATTAAAAATACAAAAGGTCAAGAATAATAACAACAAATTTTGAAAATTAGTTGTTTTTGATAACAATTCCGAAAGAATTAGTAGGCTATTCCAAATTATTGTTTTGGCTATTTGGACGTTGACTTGCTCGATTAATGATCTGTTTATATTATACTGATGACCTGACAATGTTTATTAATTTTTAGGAATAAACTGACAATAATTTAACTATTAACATAGGATACAAACAGAAAAAAATTGCCCGTCAGAATTTTTTACCGTCCATCACCTTTAGATAAGGACGGTATTGTCTTTGGTCAAAAAATTCGGTGGTGAGTTTTTAATATCTGAGTGTGTGTATGTGTGTGTGTGTGTAACAGGAACAAAGCTAATAATAGTATATTACAATACATGTAAAGAATTTAGATTTTTGCCTACGATGCGCTAGCTAAGTAACTTTTATATAAATAACTAAATAATTGTAATTATATTCTATTATACTTTATTCCTAATTTCAGCAATGAAAAAGGGAGTAGGCAAAAGTATTTTCGTCCACTACTTTCGCACACCCGTTGCCATAGGAATATCTAGAGTGGACAAAACAGAAGGTTTCAAATTCTCTACCTGTATCTAAGTAAGAAACAATATATTTCAATAGCAGTATTGAATAAATTAACATAAACATACATACATAAAATCACGCGTTTCCCACTTAGTGGATTAGCAAAAA
Organism: Ophonus ardosiacus; assembly: GCA_943142095.1. NCBI lineage: Eukaryota > Metazoa > Arthropoda > Insecta > Coleoptera > Carabidae > Ophonus > Ophonus ardosiacus. The sequence continues at coordinate 4,395,194 of OW964837.1, forward strand.
CCCGAAAATAATAAAAAATGGGATGAAAGTAAGAGCTCCACTGAATCACTTAACTCTTAAAAACATTCTTCTTTCGCCTTGTCCAAAATCATCATAACATTCATACAAGAACATATTAAAGTGACCGATTTTCGGTAGCGAATAACCGCATCCGGACCACAATAATAGTTACACAAAAATCATCTTTCGCTGCACATTCCTGTACAAACATACTTCGTTCTTCTCGTCCACAAATAAATAAACAAAAAAATAAATAAACAAATAACAAATAACTATTAAAACGAATTGTTATCTGGATAGTAAATTTGTCATCATGAGAGTTTTTTTATTTACTTGCCTTCCAAGTAAATACAAAGAAGAATCATGCACAAAAGACCTTGGCCTAGAATAGGTGCTAAGCCATGAATACCACAAGTTCAAAAATATTTACACAACGTTTCTTTTCTTAAACCGTATCATAGTTCAATATTTTATTACACTATAAAGGTCGATATCCGTATTCGACGAACTAATTTAAAAATACATTTCTTCAGATTCCTAAAATCTTTTAAATTTTTAAGTTTTACAATTAAAATTACGTGCGTCGTTTGCAGAATTTAATTCAGATATATAGTACATTCACCCTAGTGTTTCAGAAATGAATGGTTTTGAGAAATTGGTTAGGAGATCAGAAATAGTTATCTACTTATCATAACGGAGAAGTTCGACTTTTCATGGCGAATATGGAGATAATGAGTCATGAAAAGGAACTTCAATGACGAGATTTTTGTTAATAATTCTGGTACTAGGTGCATTAAAATTTTGAAACTTATTTAGATCCATATTTTTATTTTCTTTTGTTTCTATATCTCAACCAGGGCCATAAACGTTTTTCATAGTTATTTTTTGGATACTTGATATTTTCTAAAATTTAAAATATCTCAAAAACTATTGTGTTTATCAAGTTTTAGCAAGAGTATATTTTTGTATTGTATGTAATATTTTATAAGTAAAAATCTGTTGTGGCCAGCACAAGACCTCTCGCCATTTCCATATAAGGCTATATAAGTATTGTATTGTACTTCGCTATCGAACCGTCGATTTATAACAAATTACAGAACTTTACCCAAATATTGTTTTTTTATTGTCTTCTGCACACATATAATTCTAATTATATCTATTTTTCATCGTATGAGGAAGTTCCTATTTGTCAGAGATTCTTCCAATTCATTAACCAGGTTGGCGGTATTTCTGATAGATATATGCATTTTACCTATAATTTCAAATATTTCATTAATAAAATAAAGATTAAATATACTTCCCAGTAAAAACTATCAAAATGCCACTAAAACTGTTGATTTTTGACACTGACTATGTGATTTACAAACTATGTTATAAACGTTAGAATTTGTCAAGTAGTTTAATTAGTGCCTTAGCCTCTGTGATTAGAATATTCTATATATTATAGTGTCTTTATCTCTAAATCTATACAAGATATAATAAAAAAATTTGAGTGTATTAGATGGAAAATTTTGTTCTTCAACATTTGTAATAACAAAAATTTCCAAAAAATTATATTTAGAAAAAATTTTCTAAGAAACTATTACTTCCGGTTGTCCAATTGTTACCAAAACCTTTTCAGCTCTTCCCAGGAATATCAGATTGAGGAAACTGCATATAATTTTTAAGTCTTATAGTTTTTGAGGAATAGTCCCTTCAACATCCAGACATACATACACATATACACACATCCACACACACACACACATCCACACACATACACATCCACACACACACACACACACACACACACACACACAGACATCATTTTCAAATGTTATAATCGGATTCTAGGAGCCTTAAATCGTGCTTATTCAATAAAATCTGGATATGCGAATTTTAGCATGAATCCAATACCTCTCTTAGCGAGAGGTAAAAATGAAAAAATATAAACATGGATTTAAATTTATTTACCAGAATATTCGTGGAACAGATTGAAACAACGAATAATATATCTTGATGTTGGCTAATTCGAAGTAGGCTATGAACATGGAAACGTATGTTAATCATTATTCAATTCAGAAGTCGAGTTGCCAAAAATGATCGTGAGATGTAATTTTAAAGAAAAAAGATATTCGACGTTTTCAAATTTATTTCTTTTTCTAAAATAAGGATTCAAGAAGAAAGCTTTGAATTATTTAGATAACATTTTTTGACATACATTTTTTTGTTCATAGCCTACTCCGAATTAGTATTTTTTTGTACACGCTGTATTAACAAGTTTAAAAATAGGTACAGATAATAATGCGCATTTAATAATGTATTTACATATTTTTTTTTTCTCTGATACGTTTATGATATCACGTATTCCAAATAGATACAATAATGATCAAACATGATTCCACCATTACTTAACTTTATCCATTCTGTCAAAGGAATGCATTGCGTCAATAGAGATAGTTGTATTCAAAAATAAATTTTATAAAAAAATACTTTTTTATCGCCGATAAATATGTTTGTATTACTGGCAATTGTTTACAAACTTCAAAGTATTATACTCATGCCAGAATCTACATTTTGCACACTTCCTTTTGTCAACTTAAAAAAAAACGTAAACCTATTATTATATTTATCACAAATACTTATTGTGCAAAATAAATTGGAAGTAGAACAAATATAGCTCCCAAACATTAAGATATATTTATTTTTCTACAGTCTATATACAAAGTAGGCATTTGCACTCGCTTTTGTCAACGCATAATGTCACTTTGCCGCTCATTTGCGATAAAGTAGAAAAAACGTTCGTTGTCCAAATTTCTAACTATAAAATGTTGCGAAATATCATTTGTCTACATTCTTAATGGGAACATTTAGTCAGGAATTAATGGCGCTATAGTTACTTACACATTTACCACCTCCACAACTAAATCTGACATATGACTGAAGGTGGTTACCGTCAACAATTGTTACGTGTTTTGACAGTCTTTATCATAACGACTGCTAAAACTATGTATTTATGGTTGTTATCACGTTGTTATTTATAATATTTGACATGTGACAGATTATTACATCAATCAAATATTATTAATAATGGCCTTTCTGCAAAATGTTAGCAGGATGCAGTTGATTATTCGTATGAATCCTGCTTCGACTTAAATAATGATAATAAGAACGATAAAAACCGTCGTGGACGAAAGTTACTTTTGACGTAAATACATATTTCTTTGAAAATATTACCTATATTCTGTGGTAGGTATTCGTGAAAACCTTGTTATTTATTCTGGTGCTAATGTGTGCTTTTTCTTCAATCAAAATAAAAAAAAATCTTTCCATAACTTTTCAGTCACGTTGGGATCAGTGAAAGGTATTACCATACCCGTTATAAATAATTTAGAAGTTTTCAAATATGACACAAATGTCATATTCTTCTTTAGTTGTTTTGGCAGAATGTTTGTATAATTGGCAACATATTATTAAAAGAATAAAACGTTGACAAATAAGGTTAGGTTAAGTTCATATACGAAAAAGGAAGTTAGCTATTGTCAAATAATCTGGTTCATTCACAAGTATTATTTTATAAAGATTGTCAATAATACCGACGTAAGTTCTGAATTGACAAATTCATAAAGATTGTTACAAATGTTTTTATGATAACAATATTTATATCCGTAACAACCTTTATGACTGTGTTTCTCTGAATAGGCCATTTAATTTTATTAAATCGGATTATTGACAGCAATTATAAATTTGTCATTTGACAGTTTATTTCGTTTCGATTTTGTTTGTTTAACTGGAAGTTAAAATTTTAACCAGAGGTGGTAAGATTGGCCCTTAATCAGTTTCACATTTCTATATTAATTCTTTTGTTTTTTTTTTCAATATGGTCACCATAGATACAAAACTTTTAACCATCGTTATCTTACTGCTATCGTGTAGCACCACTATCTTTCACATCAATCGATTGCAGTTCGAAGAATGCAGGATTTGAACTGCAGCTTGACTTGTGAGGAGTCAGAATTCTGGACCACATTCTGAACATAACGTTTTGCACATGTTTGTTTCATTAACCTCAGAAAAATAGTTTTTTGCCGATGTGCAAAAACTGCATCCCTGCATTCGCCAAGGACAAGCAGGTAAAAGTGCAACGCGCCAACTATTCAAAGAATTGGCTCAGTTTTTATACGTCACATATTTCACTCACACAAATGGGAATTCATCACTTGTTATTTACTTTTTATCAAAAACAATTACGGTCGGTTCTCTTCCACGAACATTATATAAATTGTTATAATTACTTTATTTATTAGCAGAATTTACCATAAAATAAAAGAAAAAACGAATAAAGTGCTCCGAAAAAATATATCCCATGATCCAATTTTAATTTTAATTATATTTTTTTCTATAGTGTATTCTCTTTACGCTCACTATCCAGCTAGTTTAGCTTAAGGCTGTGTCCGATGTTGCATTTTGGCATTTAGATTTTAGGATTTAGGTCTTCTTCATATAAATACAACTCCGAATGGCACACTACTGATATTCATTGGCTTGTATGACAACACTTTAGAACAACAAAAATGATTGGAATAGTACTACCTTTTTAGTTTAAGTTCTGTATTTATTTATTTATTTATTTATTTATTATTAAAACCCAATGTTTCGGCACCGTAAACTGGTGCCTTCTTCAGGGGAAATTGACATAAAAATGTTAAAAAACAAAAACAACAAGTAACCAAGGTAACAAGAAAAGTTCGTAAATGTTACCTTTTTTATGTACCGAGAGTTTTTTTATCAGTGAACATGGGCGTATGTCATTACCATAGTTACATTTAAAATGATTGACAGCAATGTATTATCGCTTTTTTTTTAAAACTGGACATAGGACGTGACATTTAGTATATCTGTCAATGTCATCAAACTGTCATATTTCAAAATGTATACAGTTGAAGAAAAAGTTCAAATTGTATGGTATAATTCTATACTCTGACATAAGCCTAAGGCAAGAAATAATTAATATAAATTATATTTTATCTCTAATTTTTAATTGATCAATATTTATTTTGTCACCATTGTAAATACAATTTTTTAAATGGCCCCAAAGAAATAAAAATCGTTTGGTGTAAGATCTGGTGGCATTGCAGGCCACTCCACTTTTCCACCACGTCCTATCCAGCGTTGGGGGAATACCTGGTGCAGATATAATTGAAAATTTTGACGACTCCAATACCTGCAATTTTATGAATTTACTTCCCGATTAATATAAAATGTCGCTTCATCCGTAAATAAAATTCGATCCAGTAATATTTCCCCACTATTAATTTTGTTCATCATATCTTCGCAAAAGATATTTCTTCGTTCTATATCGTTGTATAACTCTTGGTGATTTTTATATTTAAAACTCTTAAAATGTTCTTGTCTTAACACCTTGTATACTAGTATTCTTAATTTCAGAAAAAAAATTGTTGACAAGGTGTTGTCACTTTCAATTAATTGCATAATTTCTTGTTTCTTTCTATTAACTGCAGTACTTGGCTGATTTTCTTCTTGTGCTGTTTATTGACGCATCCTTTAGTTCTGTAGTCATTGTAAATTTTTCTTATAGTTGTTGGACTGGGTCGCTTATTAAAAGTTAATGCACATAAGTCAGAAACTTGTTGTAGACTCGTTATAATTACCCCAATTTACAATTTGAACTTTTCTTTAACTGTATACATTTTGAAGTATGACAATTTGATGACATTGACAGATATACTAAATGTCACGTCCTATGTCCAGTTTTAAAAAAAACGCGATAATGCATTGCTGTCAATCATTTTAAATGTAACTATGGTAATGACATACGCTTATGTTCACTGATAAAAAAAACTCTCGGTATACAATTTTCTAGACAATATATGCATGCCCGGTAATAACTTGGACGGCGAACATAGGTACATCTTCCCAGGAAAACTCTCCTTTTGCCAGAGGAAAAACCATCCCAAAAACTGGCAGAGAAGTGATCTGTATAACTCAGAGACGCAACAAAAATGAATTATACATTTCGACTCAATTTTATGCGTGAGTGTATATGTTAATATTATATTTCATAATATAGAAGCTAAGAAGGTATCCTTTTACAGTAAATTTGACGTTTTCTACAAATTATAGCAACAAACATGATTTGTTTAATTAGTGCGCGTCAACTTCAAGGCAAAACCCTAAAGACTGTGTCCGATGTTGCACTTATATGTCTCCTTGGTTACTACAGTTTAGATCTCAAATGTATGTCACTGTCAAAAAACCAATCCTTTCATTGTAATAGTTATGATAAGGATCGTTTAAAATTTAAGCCTTGTTGGTGCAACTGGACATAATTGTAATAAAAATATCCGGAATCAATAAATATCTATTGCTAAAGCAGGCTAAACAAATTACTAATAAAAATAGTCAGAGTCAATAAATATTTTGCCATGTTACCTAGCAACACAATCATAGATCTATTTGCTAAAGCAGGCTAAACAAATTACTAAAAATAAGCTGTCAAAATATTAATGAAATTAATGTCTAATGATAGCCAATAAAAAAGCATACCCCTTGATTATCTAAAGCAGCTTTCGACTAATGGCGTATGATTAATTTTTCACTTGTACTTTATATGCTCTTAAACGTTTTTTTAACACCCTGTAGATAAGCCGGGAAGTAATAAATATATCATCTTTTCCAAATGTGTATTATACTGAAAATTCACGTTTCATATAATGGTTCGTAATGGGTAACTACCGCTTCTTTCCTGTATTATTATGTTAAACATGTTTCAGTTCTGGAGTGTTCCTTTAATGTTTTTATGGATAATAAGGTAATAGTAGTAGTATAGTTTTTATTTTCCACGTTGTGCTATTAAATTAGCAGAAACGCGTTCTTATCATAATGACAGTGTTAAAATATCGTTCTATAATTTGTAAATTCATATAATACATGATAATTTTAGGTTTTCTCTCTTCTTGCCTGCAAAATGCACTTACCTACACACGCCACATCTGGTGGTAAGCAAAGCTGCCAATAGTATACTTAGCAATGATTTTCAGAATAACACTATATCATATATCTAATGACATGATTAATAATATCCTCAATATCCAAAATATTGCACAAATTTCAATAATTAATTGTAAAATCTAATGGATATTGCGAGATATTCTCAAATTTGAGATTATATTTTAAAATTTAGTACTTTACAGTATGTTTACTGCAATGGTTTCAAATCCTCAAGCTTTGTATCGGTTTCTGGTGTGCCTCAAGGGTCAATATTGGGCCCATTACTTTTCATATTATTCGTAAATGATATTACTTCAGTAATAAATTTTTCTAGTTAAGTACGAATGAATGTAATCAACTACAACAAGATTTAAATGCTTTATACAATTGGTCACTTGTAAATAAACTTCATTTTAATTTGAGCAAATGTCAAATAATTACTTTCACAAGAAAAAATAACCCCATTATCAATCAATACACAATGAATGGTGAAGTATTAAACCGTGTAATTATTGTTAAAGATTTAGGTATACTTCTTGATCAAAAATTATTATTTGTTCACCATATAGAGTTTTTAGTGAGTTCGTGTTCAAAATTACTTGGGTTTATTTTTCGCGCTACTCGTGATTTCAAAAATATAATGTTATAATACCTTATTTCACTCACTTATTATTAGTAAATTGAATTACGGCTCAGTTATTTGGAATCCATCTCAGAAATATCTCACTGATTCTATTGAAGCTATTCAAAAAAAGTACTGTAAAGTTATTTATTACAAATTATTTCACCAGTGGCCTGAATGTAACTACAACACTTTGTTAAACCATTTTAATTTAGAATCTCTTGAAAACAGACGTTTTAAAGACACAATACTTTTATATATAAAATTGTAAATTATTTGATTGATGACTCAAATTTATTGATGAAACTCAATTTTTATGTAAACAATTGTAATACTAGAAATGAATACACGTTTGTCTGTAATTTCTCAAGCACAAATTATCATTTCAATTCACCCATTAATAAAATGTGTCGTTCATATAACACTGTTTGTCTTGCACTTGATTTTTGTTATAACTTTACAGAATTTAAAAAGAAATTGAATCTTTCGATGTAATATATTTTTTCCATGTCTGTAATTTATTATTTGTATATACAATTATTATTCTCACTTATGTATGTAAATTTGTGATATTATTCTGTAAAAGCGATGTATTTCCTGTTGAGTAATAAACATTATTATTATTATAAGGTATAGGTACCAAGTGTCAAGCGATAGCATCCCCCGGACTAACCCCTCAGGATTCAATCTTCGCTCTCGACAAATAATGACGAACTTTACTCCCTTGATATATAAATTACTATTGCTCTTACCTTTATTTACATTCATTTTCCCTAAACAAGATCTAATGTAAAATCAGCCAGAGTAATAAATCAAAGAGTTGCAAGTGAGTACAAATAACTACAAGATTAAAATCAAAGAAAAAATATAAAGCAATATGACTTCGTTATCCTCCTTTGCATGACAAATATCAAGATTGTATTTTCACTTCAATGTCGAAATGGTTGCATATGAATTCAGAAAAGGTAACTACAATTTCAGAAAAAGTAAATTCAATATCGAAAAAAGTAAATCCAATTTCAGAAAAAGTAAATTCGATTTCAGAGATGAAATGTGGACATCCCCTAAGAAATTTTATTATTTAAACAAGTATTTAATGCTTTTATATTTCTGATCAAAAGATTCTAAGGCCACTCCGATTTTATTATTTTCTGTGTGAACCGTAACAGATATGACATATTACACACAAAGAGAGAGAAAAGTTTACTATTGAATATATCTTTCAGAAAAAAATAATTTCACGTTATCGGCGTGGCCATTAAAAAGTTACGGTCTAATCAATGTTGGGACACTTAAGTTTCATACACTTGTAGTTCACTAATAATAAGTATCTTCTTAAAAGATGACATATAACCATATAACGATCTACCTACATGTGTAAAAAGTTCAAACAAACTTCTTTTTGCTGATGACTTCAAAATTTTTCGAGCACTAAACGATCAAAATGACGCCGAATTATTACAAAAAGATTTAGATAATGTTTACGAGTGTATTGAATTTAGATAAATGTTACCATGTTAAATATTCCATAAAGAAAACTAATAGCAATTATAATTATTTAATAAATAATCGAGTAATATACAAAAAACCCGACATTAAAGATTTAGGAATAAACTTCCAAGAAAATTTGAAATTTAATAATCACATAGATATAATAGTAAACAGTGCAGTAAAATCATTAGGTTATATAATAAGAAACTCGTATCTTTTCAGATCAACTCAACCACTTGTTCTTCTTTTTAATGCATTAGTAAGATCTAAACTAGAATATGCTAGTGCAATTTGAAATCCATCTGAGCTATATCTGAAGGAAATAGTTGAAAAAGTTCAAAAGAAATTTTTAAGATATCTGTACTTTAAGAAATTTAAAACTTATCCAACTTTCATGCCATATACCACACTACTAAGCATTTTTAACTTCTTGAAATTAGAAACCAGACGAAACATTTCAGATATTATTTTTATTTGTAAAATAGTTCAGAATATTATTCAGTGTCGTAACTTACTATCAAAATTACCTTTTTATGTTCCAATGTATATTTTTTCGAAACCAAAAGATATATTTTATATTAAAATATATAACTTACCTTTAATAAGAAGTTGCCTAATTTGTAATAATATTAATAACAATAATGTAGATATATATACAGATAATATAGTTATATTAGTTAAGTATTTGAAAGTATTTTTCAGAGTAAGTTAATTTAGTGTATAAGTTAGTTTATAATGAAACTATGTAATTAGGCCCTTGTGCCTGTTTAGTTTCAATAAATAGATAAATAAATAAACTGTCATACCAAATTTCATCCAAATCGAATAAAGCGTCCGGTTATTATAAGCAAAAATTTTTTTCGAAGAACTTTGAAGCAGAATACTGGCTGAATGGTACACTTTCCCGTAGAAACAAGTTTGGTTAAATCGTTTTATTTTAGCCTCAGGAATCTGTGGTTAAGCCATGTCCCCCTATTTGAGAGACACTCTGTATATATATTAAAATTTCTAAATGTAAATTTACTAAGATATCCGGTAAAAAGAGGTTCCAGTTCGTCTCTGAGTATTCATAAATAGCTCTGTTCGATGAGAAGTGCTTGAAGTGCAGAGCAGAATAGTGCAGTGCAGTGTAGTGTACACTAGTTCAGTCTAATTCTTGTGGTTTCATAAAACACACTAGTGTATATTTGGGCAAGTTTGCTCAGTTGTGAGTAATCAAGCCAAGCATAGCCAAAGGTGTAAAAGGTTAGGTTGTTTATAAACACAGTCATATCATAAAGCTGCAAAGAAGTGACTGCAGAAATGTCTGTTTTAAAGAGCATAATGTTTGAACTAATAAACAATCCTGACGAAGATCAATCATCACTTAATTCTTCATCAGATTCAGAGACAGATATATTAATTAATTCTTTATATAACAAAACAAAGAGAATATACTATATCTGAATCCATTATTTTATTTTCTCAATGTGTAAAATTTTAGGTTAATAAACAGATGTGTAGATAGGATAGAATTAAAATGTCTACCGAACAACATTTAGTTACCCCCACTCCTAGTCTGCACTTTCTACACCACCTCGCGAGTCAGGTCAGAAACGTGAGCACTAGTTCTTAAAATTTTTGTCATCGAACAGCCTGCCAGAAGCTGCCCGTTTATCATAAAACATGTTAGTGTAAGAAAGTTAACACCAGGGCGGCCTAGTACATGTCATCGAACAAAGCTAATATCTCGCTGTGTTTGTCTCATAACATTATTCAATATCAAATTAATTTTAATTTTTTCTGAGTACAGCTCTGGCGATGCACCTCTTAACAGCAGACAAGGAGGTGAAAGGTGAGACAGTGACTTGAGACAAGGTCAGGAAAATTTGCCAAAGGGGGGAGAGCAGACATTCACCCCTAAATGAACACATTATAGTAAATAGGCAAATAGGCGTAGATTTTTATGCAAACAACAAATAATTATTTTATTCTCGTATCTGTTACGGAATATTAAATGGCGTGGTTGCACTACATCGCTTCATACATACCTCAATAAATGATATATTAACCCTACGGTTACCAACCGCCATCTCACGGGCATTCACACGTGGTAGTAGACTTTGAACCTATAGGAATTTTGGAGCATGCATTGCATACTAGCACTGGGTTAATAACATGCAAATTCCCAACCGGTCGACCATTCAGATATTAATTATTATACTTATCATTTGTCTACTTTTAATAGCATTTAATTTTTTTTATGTATATTTTCTTATTTAGTTTGACATTAAGCTTTATGGGGTCGCGTGGAACCAGTTGTGGTTCAAATGGTCCTGGTTCAAATCAGACCGATACAACCTTGAAACTTGAAAATTATTTCCAATTATTAAATACGAGTACTATACGCGTGATTACTATGATGGTCTATTTGCGTCTGTTCTTAGAGCTAGAGATGCAGTTGATCTCGAACTTTGGCCCGGTCCGACCCGAAGCCCGCCACGATTTCAAGTTAATCATCGAGCCGGGTCGAAGATATTATTTATCGGGCCAAACCGGGCCAATCATTTGCAAAAGTTGAAGCGAGTCGGACTTTCCATTTTGGCCATCTTAAAGTTAAATCAAATACAAAGTTTTCATAATAGTTTAATGAATATGGATGAAGTTAAAAAGGATCAAAATGATTTAATAACAACATATTTCACATCTTAATCAATAATAATGTAATTTTACTTCAAGAATTCCAGGTTATTATTATTATTATTAAATAATTAAAATAAATAGGACTTCAGTCTTGAAAAATATTTATTTCGTCTTATCAACGTTTTGGAATACACTTATTCTTTCATCAGAAAAAAAACATTTGAATTTGTCAACTAGTTTCCTTAGTGCCTTAGCCTCTGCGATTAGATTATTCTATATATTACAGTGGCTTTATCTCTAAATCTATACAAGATATAATATAGTAATTTACGTAACAAGACCTGAAAGTGATACTTTACTGTGAGCAAGCATATTCCAGAACGAGCCGTAGGCGAGCTTTGGAAGCTTGTGAGCCCAGTATAGACACTTTCAGGTCATGTTGGGTACAATATTTTTTTTGCGATCCTGAAAAGAGAATAAAATAGTATATTACGTGGCAAGTGTGTGAAGCTGAATTTTTTACATGAGGGTGAAGAACCACCCGAATGTAAAATAGGCTTCACACACGTGTTACATACTATACTTTTTCTATGACCTTGCAATAAAATATATTTTTCTTCACATTGTCATACTTTTAAAATAAAGCCTCTGTATTATCGACTTGTGTAACCATGGTTACCAACGTTGTTTAACAGCTTTGTTTTATTAAAATATAATTCAGTTTGTAATATTTGAAATAATGAACGGTGCGTGAAATGTTACTTCCCGCACTGTGTGCAAAAAATTAAACTTCACACATAAAAATTGATACGTGAAGTACTCACTTCACGCACGGGAGTAGAAAAAAGTATTATTTTATTTTTTACTGCGAGCAAATAAGAAATAAATAAACAACTGATCTCCATGGAAACATTGAGCTTTACCGGTCCCGGGATCGGTAAAGTACTTTCCGATCCCTTATAGACAACTTTCCGAGCTAGCTCAGCAAAGAAGGACTTTCCGGTCTAAATAGTGATCAGAAAGAGCTCATTTTCTGGGCGATCGCGAAAAAAATATTTTAAATGTATCAGATGTAGAATTTTATGTTTTTCAATAATAGTAATAACAGAAATTTTCAAAAAAATAATATTTAAAAGATTTTTTTAAAGAAACTAATAGTTCCGGTTGTCCAATTGTTACCAAAATCTAATCAGCTCTTCCCAGGAATGTCAGATTGAGGAAACTGCAGTTAAATATTTTTTAAGTCTTATAATATTTGAGAAACCGTGGTTCCAACATCCACACACACATCCACACACACACGCGCACACAAACACACAAACACACACACGGACATTATCGCAAAAATGTTATAATCGAATTGTAGGGACTTTAAAACGTGCTTCTCCACTAATACGAATTTTAGATTATTCCAATACATCTCTTAGCGAGAGGTAAAAATTACATGTATTTCGTCAACAAAATATATTTGAGGTAAATCAAAGAGTTGACTTAATGAATCTCAAATATTCCTAATCAATTTTAAAACATTGAAATATGTATATATAAGTCCTGCAAGCAGTGGTATGCAAACAGTTCATTAACAATCCACGAATTGTGATCGTTCCTGTGCGTACGGAGATTTTATTAGATGTGCCCCAGATCTAAATCTGTCAGGAATCATGTATCATCTCAGGTGGACATGGGCGTACGTGAACGCGGGCACACCGCCAATGCCCAGCACGTGCCCGGCCTATGCCAAGAATGTTACATATTTTTATTGTTACCTAATGTAATTTATTCACCTCAACATATTTTCTTTCTTATATTTATACTTTCTCAACCTATATAATAGAAACAATGTCATGAATTGTTATTTTCTTGGCAGCAAATCACAATTTAATATACACAATATGTGTACGTTTCAAGAAGCGTTCTACTACTTCCGGTTCCGGAGTATGTGCACCTATGAACTTCCGAATGGAACATATTATATTTTTGAGAAGTACACACTTTTTTTTTACAATAGTAAACAAGTAGTATGTTAAATTATTAAAAAAAAATCTGTTGTGGCCAGCACAAAACCTTCCGTCAATTCGATGTATTTTGTATATATCCCATACCAAAAGTTCCTTGAAAAAGATTCTATATATCCTATAAAATTGTAACACGAACACACTATTTTTTACAAATTCTATACCGAAAGTTCCATCTTCTTCACACAATTTTTCCTCTCTCAAATATTCTGCTACATAGTCCTTCCATCTTCTTCTCTTTGGAGGGACACTCATCACATTCACACATAAATTTCTGACCCTATACTTTCAACTTTGGTTTTGCATTTGACACTGACATCTGTCAATTAAATTTTTCTGAATATATCTGTTGTTTCCATTATTTTAACAAAGCTGACTAATTTTTGAGAGTTAATCTCTCTTAATGTATCTATAACTCTATATCTATTGAATATGAACGAAACTGTATAATCAAACCGTATAGAGAATAAGATATTCTTTCATATTGACAATCACAAAATGTCGAAAAATAATATTTAACTGCGTTTTTTCAAGAAAAACTGTTAAAAACTTCAAATAAGGGTACTTCCGGTGGATCAATTATGACCAAAATCTAATCAGCTCTTCATATGGATGTAAAGAAGAGGAATACGAAAGAATTATAATTTTTGGAATTGTAGTATTGGAGTTATTACATTTTATAGTTTTGTTGTTCATAGACGATGAAATTTTATCTTCCATCACCTTTAGGTAAGGAAGGTATTGTCTTTGGTCAAAAAATTCGATTTTGAGTTTTTAATAAAGAATACAATTTTACTAGTTTTAGGATGATGACTATATGTGTGTCTGTGTGTGTCTCTATGTGTGTGAGTGTGTGTGTGTGTGTTTGTGTCTGTGTGTGTGTTTGATTAACTTAAGATGTAATCCAAATAAAATAAATATAGCACCGATGAGTTTGTAGAATGCATACGGAGTATGCAAATAAGTTTTTTATACCTAGTCAAACGATATTACCGTAAAAAATGTTCTCACACACGATGCAATATAATATGAGAACTAATTTTTATGACAACTGCTGTTTAAAAACATTTTACAAACATAAAACTATATACAAAACAATATAACTTACTTTTGATGCCAGCAGATGTACAAATATGAAAGTTCATGTTTAACACTTAAAATTTTCTTTACCCCAGTCAAATTTTATATCACAATACGCACAATTTCACCTAGAATCAGTTTACAACACTTACAACTATTAAATTTGTAATATTACACTTAAATTTTGTAAAAAAATTGCGGAAAACTGCACTACACGCTGTCTTATTTACAAGTGACAAAACACGATCGGGCCGGTACTAGACGTATGAGCATGGGTATCTTCGATTCCAAATACGCGAAAAATTAAATATTTATTCATTTATATTATAGAATAAATAATTTAAATTTTGTCGATAAATATTTGCAATAATATGCTATACAAATTTGATACAAAATATATGTTTAAATATTACGTAATTTTATTCATTTAAAATCATTTATGACAGCCAGCACAATACCACTCGCCATTTCAATTTTATGTTATATAAATATTGTATTGCACTTCACTGTAGAAACGTCGTTTTATAATAAAAAAATTACAGAACTACAATTCTAAAAATTATGATTCTTTCGTATTCCCCTTCTTTACATCCATATAAAGAGCTGATTAGATTTTGGTTATAATTGGTCAACCGGAAGTTCCCTTATTTGAAGTTCTAATTTTTCTTGAAAGAACGCATTTAAATATCATTTTTTGACATTTTATGTGATTATCAATATGAAAGAATATCTTATTGTCTATGCGGTTTTATTATACATTTTTCTTCATATTCAATAGATATAGACTTAAAGAATTATAGAGATTAACTTTGATATATCAGCCAGCTTTGCTACAATCATGGAAACACCTGATATATTTAAATAATTCTAATTGACAGACGTCAGTGTCAAGTGCAATTTACATAGTGTACCTATGTTCGCGTTATAATTTTATTTAATTTATAGAATCTTTTTCAAGGAACTCTCGGTATGGAATTTGTATAGAAAATAGTTATGTTCGTGTTACAATTTTACTGGCTATATAGAATCTTTTCCAATGAACTTTTGGTATGAGATTTGGACAAAATACTTAGGTATGACGAAAGGTAATGTGCTGGCCACAACAGATTTTTTGATATTCTGAATATAATGAAATATGTATGTCAATTTCGGAAGGTTAAAAATGACGCATTTAGCGCATTATTTATTACTTATTTGTAAACTTAAAATAATACCACAAATCCTTGTTAAAAAAATGTTACCTACGTCATTATTCTTCGAATTTCGTGTTGAACTTTGAAAATTTTAAAAATGACGTCTTATAGATCAATAAAAAAATAAATAAAGATAATTTTCAATTACATAATACAACAAAAATTTGGGATCTCCCCGATAATTATTGCAATATCACCTTTACAGTGAATTACAAATAAGCATGTTGTATAATTATTAATTTGTACTTTTTACTACATATGTAAAAAACATATGATCACGGATGATTAGTCATTTCTGGGTGTGCCAATATTGCAAATCTGCAATTAATTCGCAGATTTCGGAAAATGAGCGCGCTTAATAGGCGTTAACTCACGAGCTATCGTGAAGAGGTTACTATTGCGCTATTTGAAAATTGGAAATAATTTTCAAATTTTAATGGTATAGCGAAACTAGTAATCTAATAAAAAATATTTGTGACACTAAAAACCCTACATTTCAATATTAAAAAAAAAAATCTGTTGTGGCCAGCACAATACCTCTCGCCATTTTTATATTAGGCTATATAAGTATTGTATTTAACATTTCCGACACATACAAAAAATTCTAAATACATCTATTCTTTATTTTTCAATTCATTCTAAGAACAAGTGTCCTCCTACTCTTCTAATTGTTCGAGATTTTTCTAATTCATTGGGAGATTGGCGGTATTTCTGAAGAGTATAAGATGAATTATATGTATAGTAAGCTCGTGTTTAGTTGACACTGATACTGTACATACTTTGGCTTATAAATGAATCCCCTTTCTTTTTATACTTCTTTTAGATGTTGACGGAGTCTTTTCCTAGTTATAACAACAGTATATTATATTACTATTATATTTCGAATTGTCCATGTATACGAATTCTATATCTAACTATAATTTTAAATTTTTAATTAATGATTAAAAAAGAAATATGAAATGTACTTCCCAGAAAAAGTCTTCAGTAATGTCTGGGTTTTTGACACTAACATTTATGTCAATTACAAACATTTTAATATTTCAACTGGTTTCCATAGGCTGATTGATTCATTATACAATGGATTATTTTATATACTTATAATTCAGTCTTTCTCTAAATCTATAGAAGATATAATAAAAATTTTCAATGTAGTGTATATAGAATTTTATGTTCTTTAATATTTGTTATAAATTTCCAAAAAATAATATTCAAAAGATTTTTTTAAGAAACTACTACAGGTTGTCCAATTGTTACCAAAACCTTTTCAGCTCTTTCCAGCAATGTCAGATTGAGGAAACCACATTTAAACATGTCTTAAGTCTTATAGTATTTGAGAAACCGTGGTTCCAACATACACACACACACACACACGGACATCATCGTAAAAAAGTTATAATTGGATTCTAGGACCTTAAAACGTGCTTATTCACTAAAATCTGGATATGCAAGTTTTAGCATGAATCCAATACCTCTCTTAGCGCGAGGTAAAAATATATAATTTTGACTTCGATTGGGATCGAACCCGAATCACAACTGGTCAATTAACGCACACAACCACGCGATTTTGTACTTTGCTTTTTCAGTAAAGCACACACATGGCCGGCGCTATGGGCGTTACGGTCCTGTATCTTACTGTGAGCCCTTGACAAATGCAGCCAATGAAAAACAAATTAATTAACAGCATTCAATCAGGTCAGGAGTGAGTGAGCTTGGCACGGTGACAGTCACCCCTGTAGGTATTTGAACCCAGGACCGTTGCCCGCGGACGCACGTACCAGGTCAAGTCTCAGGTCGCGGAATTGGAACAAATATTGCCGACAATTTACATTTAACCCAATGTTTGTTTTAATCATAAAAAATTATAATTACTTACGGTATAAAAATATATTGCAGAAATTACTGGAATGGAGCAATAAGCAATCCAGATCTTTCAAGGTTCCAAGATATAAAAAGAAAGGGATATAGTTTTATAAAAGAAGAAGAGATGTGCCGATTATGCGAGAAAAAAGAAGAAGCCCTGGAACATCTAATGGGGGATTACACCATTTTTTTTCTATAATTTCATCTGAAAATATTAGGAAAACTAAGACTATTGATGAAAATCCGGTGACAAAATTCCTATTGATAAGCGAGTTAAGGTCTCCCGAATTTTGACAAGATTGACGTGACGTCACATTTATGTGTTTTTATATCAAACTGTTTTCATCATGGACCTAAATGTTCTTGAAATATATGCTATTTTAAGTTATATTTACATGAAAATAAATGAATATTATAACACTGTATAAGTATACATACTTTATAATTACAGATATATTTAAATTATCAAGTTTAATGCAAGAAATTTATGTTAAAATAAAAACTGTTTGGAAACTGTAGTACAGGAATGTTAGCCCCTCCTTTCGAATTTGAATTTCTTAACTTCCATTGGTAGTAATCCCACCTCCTAACACGCTATTTGTAATGCATTTATAGGCGGTTTCTCGGTCGCCAATCAAAATATTTTCATATTAGTGTCGAAGCGTTATAACAAAAAACCCTTTATTTCCGAAATATCTCAATTATACCATTTCATTTTTTTTTTTATTAATATTCGTTACTCAGCATATACATTCGTATTTTTTTACTATTTTCCTTTAATTCGATTGAGCCGTAATCCCCCATTCATATGAAACAATCTTGCAGGCAGCTTGAAAGGGAAAAAAATAATAGAAAAGACACTTTTAGATGAGAACGCCATTTCTTGTTGTTATTTAGTTTCTTTTGTTCCATCATTGCTAACATGGTAACTTTGAATTAGTGTAAACTAATAGGCCAATTCTGAACAAATCTGTAAGTCTTACAGATCTGTAAATCTGTAAAAAACTGACAAAAACAAATCTAGTTTTGTTGATTAATATAAAATTATACATAAGAGAGGTTGGTTTCGTTGCGATTTTGTTCATTATTTACAGATTTACAGATCTGTAAGACTTACAGTTTTGTTCAGAATGGGGCCATAAGATATGTTTTGAATGTCTGAGAAGGGGATAGATACTCGAAATAGTACAAAACATAATAAAAGGACTTTTTTTCACTACTAGCCTAGGAACCCACTATTATTTACCTTTATTTGACATGAGAAATTGTTTTTCACTACCGCTTGCTTGTAACCCTGGTAACCTAGGTCAATAATAATTTATTATTAACCTTGGTCTATAATGCAAACTGTCACTTTTCAATCAAACTCAAGCCTCCAAATCCAAATATTATTTAACTCATTAAACTCAAGAAAGGTGTTAAGTATATAATTTAAATTTGCCACTATAATTTTAAATTGACCTACGCTGCCGCCTCGCCAGGCCACTGTGCTGTTTTGGTGAAAATGTGAAATATTTGTAGATGTAGGATTGAACAAATCACTATTTTTTTGTATTTGTAGGTAAGTACATTTCAATAGATTTATTTAAAAATAATAATAATAAACTAATAAGGCTGCTGACTGTAACAGCACAAAGTGTTTTTATTAAATAATTAAATCAAATACAAATCAAGGCCCATAAGTGAGGTTATCAAACCAACGAAATGAGCAAAACGTCAGATAAAAACAAATGCAGCTTACTTTGTAAGTAACGTTATTATTCATGTCAAAATTATTGTTAATTCAAAGAGAATTTATGTGCTAGTAGTGAAAAAAATAGTATATAAACCACAGTTGAGAAGATCATTGTTGACCAGGCGCCTTATATCCCTCGGGCTTCGCCCTCGGGTTACAATAGGCGCTGGGTCAATAATAATAATCTTCTCAACCTTGGCGTATAATATACTATTATTTAATTCTATACGAAGAGTTGTTTTTATATTCCCAGACTAGATAGTTTTCAATTTTAATGTAATTTTTTATTGTATTGTTTTTTAATCACATGCCTTGATAATGTGTGTAACAATTCACAAAACAATTACAACAAAATTAGTTCTAATATCTGTCAGTACGAGTTGTCACGCAAGGTATCCTGTATCCTCTACAACAATGCACCAGTCTACAAATCAAAAGCTGCCATTGCTGAATGTGGGTTTGTAGAAATTGACCATCCGCCTTATAGGCCAGATCTAGCTCCCTGTGACTATTTTTTATTTCCAAGTCTCAAAAAATACTAAGGGGAACAAAATTTAGGGAGGATAAGAAAATTACAGCATATTTCTGTAATGGATTAAAGACGTTATTGAAATGATTTAATACTTGTTTCTAAAAGCAAGAGGGCTGTATAGAAAAATAAACTTTTGTTGCCGTTCTAATCTTTTCTTTTTATTTTGTCTAACTTGTTTATTTAAAATTCATAATAACCCCCCCCCCCCCCCCCCCCAGATCCTAAATACAGTTCTGATTCAATCTATTTCATTATTACTACGCATCACAATCTTCTGGAAACTGAAATTGCTGAAACGTCACTTTCATTTTCATTGTCGCCATTCCACCACATCAAATTCACTTTCTAATCACCTTTGGCTTATAGGACAATGAAAGATCGATTAGTCTGAATTGTTGTGTTGTCTGTGTTGTTGTTGTTGACCTACCGCACTGTCGAATGCGTCGAGACAAGACGCTTTAGTCTAGTTTCGTTTAGTTTAGTTAGTAGGATGACGCAGCTGGTTGGTGTTAGATTGTTTGCGTTAC
The DNA here is from genome assembly GCA_943142095.1 of Ophonus ardosiacus. Lineage (NCBI taxonomy): Eukaryota > Metazoa > Arthropoda > Insecta > Coleoptera > Carabidae > Ophonus > Ophonus ardosiacus. The sequence goes on from OW964837.1 coordinate 4,415,861, forward strand.
AAGGAGGTGTGAAGTCAAGTTCGACCGACTGGAAACTGTCCGGTTATTTATAGGTGGATTTGATTAGTTTTTTCTACACTCTCGCTTTTGACAACGATAGTTTTTTTCCTCTTATTATGTAGATTATTTGGTAGTAGTAATCGTCTGTTGACGTACAAATTAAAGAGGATAAGAGACTACAGTAATGTCTGCTTATTACAAAAACGGTTATAGCGAACTTCCGAGTAACAATAAGTAATATAAAAACAAATTACAATAGCGAACTCTAGATGAAACAATGTCTAATAAAGAATAGAAAACGCTCGCCATGTTTCACAAGATTTCAGCGTCTGAATCAACCTCTCAGTCATCATCAGATGCTGGCCGTGCCCAGCTAGTAACCCCAGATACGTTTCGCCGTTATTGCAGCTCATCAGTGTAGTGACACTGCCATCTCTTTACAGAGACAATTCACCAGCTAGGCACGACGAGAGATATATACATCTAGTATAAGATAGTTGGCTTAAAAGGTAACTAACCACATGCAGAGCCATCTATGGAAGAATCCCCAAAAAGTACTGGCAGCTATTAAAAAACAAAGTACCGAACTCTAGGTGAGACTATGTCTAATAAAGAATTAGATAACACTTGCTGGTGAATTGTCTATACATAGTGGTGCGCTTAAAACGATCCACCCTTAATAACTTTCAAACGAATTGTGATAGACATACCTGGTTACGCTAAATGTTTTAACATTTAGGGGGCCACATTTTATTAATATTTTTGTTTTTTTTTATTCACTAATCTCACCCCCACCACTCTCAACTTTTTAATCTTAAATGGCAATATACCCTTTGTGACATATCAAATGAAAGCTCTTGAAAAGGCATGTCAAAAAATTGATATTTGAATAAACCGTTTTAAAATTAGAAACAATAGTTTATAATATTTTAATGCATGCAGTGCTATGGAAATGCCAAATGAAAACAAAAAATGGATTGGTCGAAGGGGGCCAATTGATTAGCCCGCTAGGTCCCCTGATCTGGCACCCAACGATTTTTTCTTTGGGGATATTTAAAATCAATTATTTATAAAACTCCACCTGTTAATCTCCAAGATTTAGAAAATAGAATTAGAAGATATTGTTCAGCAATTCCAAAACAAAACATTTCGGCGGGTGCAAATAGCATTTAGTGATAGGTTGTACCATTGTTTAGGTGTAAATGGCGCTCAATTTGAGCATTTGTTATAAGGTTTTAAATTTAAAACGGTTTATTCATTATCAATTTATTGACATGCCTGTACCATTTTTCAAAAGCTTTCATTTGATATATCACAAGGAGTATATTGCCATTTAAGATTTAAAAGTTTAAGAGTGGAGGGGGTGAGATTAGTGAATTAAAAAAAAATCAAAAATATTAATAAAATGTGCCCCCCTAGATGTTAAAACTTTTAGAGTAAATCGGGTATGTCTATCATAATTCGTTTCAAAATTATTAAGTATGGATCGTCTTTAGCGCACCACCCTGTATAAAGAGAAGGCTGTTATATCACACTGATCAGCCCCAACAAGGGCAAAATGCGTCTGAAAATGATCACTGAGAGGTTGATTCAAAAGCTAAAATCTTGTGAATCATGGCGAGTATTTTCTAATACTTTATTAGTCAAAATTTTATAAAATTTAGTATTAATTGCTATTCAAATATATTTCACCAGTTTCCAAATCGGTTTTATATGACTAAAATGTCATAGAGTGTACCTATAAAAGAAATGTAAACTACAGATAAAATTAAAAAGTTCAAGAACAAAAATTTAGTTCTTGGAATTTCAATGTAAATATTTTTCATTTTAATGGGCAGGTTACTGACTAAAATTGAGCTCTCATTTCGAATTAATAACGTATGTATAATCATGGTACGATTTAAGAAATCACAGTTTTCATAAAAATTTGAGTACAACCAATGAGTAATGAAACATAATTATACTTCTTAATAACTCAATTATGGAGTTAACTCTTTCATTTTTCGTACCCTTCAATTTTTCTAAAGAAGGCCAAAAATGTTCTACATAATTAATGTTGCATATCCAATTTTATGGCCCATAACAAATTAATAAATTCAGGATATAGGTACTACACATTTTTTATATACGAAGATTACTGTAGAATTATTCAAAATAAGAAAATCAGGTAGGCCGTGGAATACAAAATTTGCAATATTATGTTAAACAGTTATTTATCTGACTTTTGAAATTAAGTTAGATAAATAAATAAATATAAATATGTCATCACGGCAAATTACCCATTTCTGGGTATGCCAATCTGCTTTATCGCAGATACCGGTAATAATGATGACATATTTGTACCGTGCGGGCGCTTTCCAGGAGTCACCTCACGGGCACTCATTGCTGGCGTGGAGAGTGCACCACAGGGGTCAGTTTTGTGCCATTTAAAATTCGAAATATTTGGCGTCGGTCGGGATCGAACCCGGTACCCCCAGGTTCGCGACCAGACACTCAGGCAAAAGAATTTTTGAATTATAATTAATAATTTGTCTGCTTTGACAAGTTTTCATGTTTGCTAGCTTTTAAAGTTTTTAAGTTTTCTAGAAATTAGTGAAAGCATCCTTAAGGAAAATTGATTGGAAGTTTTTAGAAGTAGAAGGAAAGAACAGTGAAGGGAACTATTTTGAAAATCATCAATCATTAAAATCACGAGCGTTTGTATGGAAATAAAAGATATGTTGATTGACATAGGTAGAATTTGGAACATCGTGCCAATGGTATTCAAAACTTAAACTAAAATATATGTAGTTTTATTAATTTTTTTATTAAATTGTTTATTGTCCATAAATATTTCCAAATATTGACCACGAGTTTTATATTAAACATGTTTGATACCTATTGTATTAATATAGTTCAATTTATAAAATAAAAAAATAAATAAATTTATCATCACGGCATATTACCCATTTCTGAGTGTGCCAGTCTGCGTTCTACGCAGATTTCGGTAATGATGATGACATATTTGTACCGTGCGGGTTCTTACCAGGCGTCACCTCACGGGCACTCATAGTTGGCGTGGAGAGTGCACCACAGGGGTCACTTTTGTTGTTATTTCGTAAATAATAAAATAAAAAGGCTGGCGCGAAAAATAGTCATGTCAACAACACCCCATTCCTGTGTGACGTCAAAATACATAAGAGCACGTCATTCATAGTCAATAGACCAACAGTTAATCCACACCTACGTTATTTATATAAATAAAAGTAGACGATAGTTTGTCTCATCTCATGTTAAGCTGTATAAACTTTGACGTCACATTTTCTTGCAAATCAAGTGACTTTTTCAAAATATTACACAAACTTCAATAATTAATTGTAAAATATCTAGTGGATATTTCGTGATATTTTCAAATTTGAGGCTATTCAAAGAACAATATCTTTTTAAAATTTAATTCTCAGAAGGCATATAAATATTCTTGCAACAGCTCTATTATTAATAAACTCCGCTGTTTCAGAACAAATTGAACTTATGTACCTTTGTCATAGAATATTTAAAAACATTATTACAACTTAATGAGCTACAATTAAGTCATTCAACAACAACAGATCGATCTTAATTTAGACAAAGTTTTATATATGTATAAAAAAAAAATGGTGGAAGAACCCATTCTAGTTTTTTTTTTTTTGTAAATTCTCCAAGAGTATGTATAATTAGGCTTTGGAATATAAAACTGTTAAAAATGCATCTTCGGACAGTTTTTTGAATTTACTCACCTTCTATCAGCAATGAAGGTTAATGTAATAAAAGTTATTATGGTAGAAAAGATTAGGTAGAAGATTTACGTCACCAAATAATATTATTAAAGTAATGACGTCATATACTACTACGTTTACATGGGATACTAATTTATAAGGCGCGAGCAGTCATGTGACTTTGTTAGTCTTCACTGATAAGCAGCTAGTAATCTACATAGATAACAAAAAAGTCATCATTTTTCATTCCAAATTTCATGATTTTCCAATTTTATGTGGATTATTTAACTCGCCAAGTAAAGTCCACACTCCTGGTGAGAAAGAAACCACGTAAACTTAGAAAATCTTGGAATTTTAAATGAAAATTTATGACACTTGTAAGTTATGTTGTCATTGGCACTGACGCCCATATCTGCTTGTTTGCAGAACATCTGTTCTCTAAAACGGCCGTATTCACCATTCCTTGATCGTGAGTTAATCCACAGATCAACGCTGATTCTGAATTAATCCAATTCACCATAAAAAATCAAGCTAATCTACTAATCAAAATCAGTGATCAACTGATTCGTCCTATTCCATAAATCAAGCTTTGAATCCTAATTTTCAAATTTATAGCTATATCAGGATTCTGGCTGAAATTTGTACGAGCGTAAGCACTAGTGCTTAAAATATTTCATTTATGCCCAGTTGCACCGCTAACACTTAAAATTTAAACTTGGTTTTATTCAGTTAGCCAATTCAATCTTATACTATAATTAAAAAATTATTCGACAGGAATTAACATTAATCTATTTGGTTAACTGAATAAAGCCAAGCTTAAATTTTAAGTGTCAGTTGTGCAACTGGGCATTGGCAACGAAAATGACAATCAAAAGTTGTTGTTATAAAACGCTAGCATAAAAATACTTTTTAATGGAAAGTACAAAGGCCTACTTGCGTATCTTTTATTTTATTTCATATTTTTGAAGAGCAGGTAAAAACTTGCAACTCATATTTTTTCTTTTGACAAAATTTTTATTAATTAGCCAGAAAAATAAAAATGAAATTTGATTATTTGAATTACCGCCATGTATGACGTAGAATTACGCCACACCAATAAGTGGTCGTAAGCCATAGCGTTTGTTTGCACTGGTAATATAGATCTCCTCTTTGACGTTTCAAAAATAGTTTGGAGGTTAGTATTTCAGTTTGTGTTTTTGGTATTGATATTTTAAATTACATGTAACTATCCACGTGTTTATTAATGAAGTAATTAATATATTTGAGAGCCCAGAGAGAGAAAAATGTCAAATTCAAATTAAAACTTTCTTGCACGTCGTGCCATCTATGCGCTACATTTGTAAACATGGTTTCCTTCACTAGTTCAATATAATGACGTCATAGAAAATTTTATTTCTTAATTTACTAAAAAACAAATAATTTTATTAAAAAAAAATTATATTTTTATATATGTTTTCAACATAACATTACGTATGTAGTAATAAATAAATAAATAAATATATCGTCACGGCATATTACCCATTTCTGGGTGTGATGACGATATATTTTACCGTGTGGGCGCTTACCAGGCGTCACCTCACGGGCACTCATAGCTAGCGTAGAGAGTGCACCACAGGGGTCACTTTTATGCCATTTAAAATTGGAAATATTTGGCGTCTGTCGGGATCGAGCCCGGTTCCCCCAGGTTCGCGACCAGAGACTCTGGCACGCGGCCACGGGACCCCATAGTGATAGAAATCGGATTTTTAGTACCACGAATAAAATTATAGTTATATGACAGTTATACTAACTGTCAAAAACTAAGGCTGTATCCCATGTCGCATTTTGGCATTTAGTATTTAGGATTTAGATCTTCTTCTTAGGCTGTGCCCGATATCGTATTTTGGCATTTAGTATTTAGGAATTAAGTCTTCTTCACATAAATACAACTCCGAGTGGCACACTAGTGATATCCATTGGTTTGAATGGCAACACTTTAGAACAACAAAAATTAATTATACAACTCGATTTAATTTGATGCTTGACAGTAAATGTTAATATTATATTTCATAAAATAGAAACTAAGAAGCTATTCTTTGAGAGTAAATTTGACATTTTGCACAAATTATAGCAACGAACATGATTTGTTTAATTAGTGCGCGTCAACTTCAAGGCATAGTGTACTCCTGCAAAACCCTAAAATCCAATTCCTAAAATCCTAAATAATCACTAGATTTAGGGCATATAAATTTAGGATTTAGATATTAGGGTGATAAAAGTACAACATCGGACACAACCTTATTCTTCTAGTGATATCCATTGGTTTGTATGGCAACACTTTAGAACAACAAAAATGAATTATACAATTTATTCAATTTTATGCTTGAGAGTAAATGTTAATATTATATTTCATAAAATAGAAGCTAAGAAGCTATTCTTTGACAGTAAATTTGACGTTTTGTACAAATGAACATGATTTGTTTAATTAGTGCGCGTCCATTTCAAGGCATAATGTGCTCCTGCAAAACCCTAAAATCTAATGCCTAAAATCCTAAATAATCACTAGATTTAGGGCATATAAATTTAGGATTTAGATATTAGGGTGATAAAAGTGCAACATCGGACACAGCCTAAAACAAAACTGTGATTACATTATTCAGAAATCAAGTTGGTGAATCAAAACAAACTTTGATTTAGGAATCAGCTTGATTCCCTAATCAGTTGTCCATTACCCAACGGAATAATGGTGAATTCGGCCGTTAGGATAATCCCTGAAATCTTTGATTTAGCTCCTGATCAGTTTGTCTGTGATTGGTACCTATGTGATATTAGGCAGAATCTCGTGAAGGTCGCTGTGCCCCAGAGCCCCGGGTCCTGTTCCCGCCACTTAACGCGTCTGTCTAGACAATCAATGATTCGCTGCCAATGATGTGTGATGCAGATACCGGGTGCATCGAACACTAGGACGATGCACTCGCCGACACCGGCACCGGCACCACACTGTGTAGGATGCACCATACTACGTTGTCATAAGTAACATCCAATGGACACATCAAGGACGAGGACAACAATTATATCAAATCGTAGAGGGATCAAGACGAGCAGAATGCAGGAAAAATGCGTGCCTATGCAGTTAAGGCTGGTTTATGTAAGCTATGAACTTATGCATTTACCTTAGCGTTAGCATTATGACTTTGCATTAAACTTTACATTACGCTGTCCGGTTCATGTAGAGATGCACTCGATCTCGAGCTTTGGCCCGGCCCGGCCCGAAGCCCGCCTCGATTTCGAGTCGATCATCGAGCCGGGCCGAAGATATTTTTTATCGGGCTAATCATTTCCAAAAGTTGAGGCGAGTCGGACTTTTGGTTTTGGCCCGACCCGAAAATTCTATAGTTCAATCAAATGCACAGTTTCCTTAATATTTTAATAAAAATGGATGATGTTGAAAAGGATCAAAATGATTTAATAACAACATACTTGACAACTTAATAATAAAAATCCGTTGTGGCCAGTACAAGACCTTCCGTCAATTCGATGTATTTTGTACAAATCCCATACCAAAAGGTCCTTGGAACAGATTCTATATAATATGTAAAATCGAACACGAACACATACTATTTTTTACAAATTCCATACTAAAAGTTCATTTGAAAAGGTTCTTTAAATCCAATAAAATTATAACATAAACTACACTAAGTAATGTCCTTCTAGTGTTGCCACAAGACCAAGACCAGTCTTGGTCTTGGTCTCGTCTCGTCTTGGTCTTGTCGAGACGAGACCATCATTTGGTCTCGACTAGAAAAGTCGAGACGAGACGAGACTAGCATCAAGTCTTGTCGAGAAAGTCTTGAGTCTCGACAAGACTCTCGACTTCAGATCAAAGGTATTTTTTAAAACATATACCTATTCTAAAAGTCCTTCAAAAACTGAGAGTATTGCTGTAAATACTGATTGAAAATTCGAATAAATAAGAGATATTAATTTTTCAAATTTTGTAATTTTCTACTTTCATAATTGTGTCCCAGAAACATTAATTTATGTAAATATGATGTATTCCTTATTCATTTAAATAATCCAGATATAAGTTTTAAATGAATTACAATGTAAGTGGGATGAAATGAAAACAGTATCAATTTAGAATTCTTATGTTATTTTAATGCATCAATATTTTTTATTAAATTAATATCAACCTTTATTTTATACTACACATGTTATTTTAATTTAATTTTTGTTTAATTCTCAATTAATATATTGGTACAATTGGGTATATGAAATACTGACTTCATCTTCAAAAATATTTCCAATTTTCAAATAGCACACAAAAGTTACATCTGTGGTGCATTCTGCAAGTTAGCAATGTACTTCAGTTTTATTTATTAAATTAATATATTATAACAAAAGTAACGTTTCCTTCAAATATACATTATTTTTCTTTTATTTTTAAAGAATCTATTGTGATTCTTAGAATTTTGCGAAAATGCACACAAAGATTTTACGATCTTAGGGAAATTCCCGTTTTAAAATAACCATATTCTACATTTTCAACGGATGTACTTCTTATTCACCTAAATAATTCTTCCATTGAAACATATGAATAATATCGCATGTATCATTTAGTAAAAAAAAGATAAAAGTTTATGTATCTTTTACATGTATAATGAAAGTGAAACTTTATCTCAACAAAGTGAAATGTAAGGGACATTGTTAAAATATGTAGTTACAGATATAACAATTTGGGAAAATTGGTATTAGATATTCTAAGAAACTGGTATTAAGCATTTCTCGTAAGAACACATGCAAAATGCAAGTACGCTCGCCCGGTGCCCATGGGCGTATACAGGGGGGCAAGGGGGGGGGGGGGGCGCCCCCTGAGAAAATTAAAATACATTGTATAAATTCATTCATATGAAAAAATTGAAAACAATAATCAACGTTTACTTAAAGAAAATAGAAATATAAACGTCGTAATGTACAAGCCCTTCTTTAATAATGTTCTTAAAACTTTGTATGCACAAATGTGTAAAACAAACTGTTTTTCCAATTCCCTAATATAATATAATTTTTAAAAAATGGGTAAAAAATAACACAACATTTCTTTTCTTGTAAAAATCCAATATTGGAACAATAAATTTTACAACGGTGCTATAAATGCTGCATATTACCAGACAATAACAACCACTTTTAGACATCTGCTAGTAATAAAAGTAGGTACGTTTGCCCAACCCAAATCCAAATATTTCCGAATACAATACTTTAGTCAATCTAACAATTTTGCATCCTAAAAATATAAAAATATGTAATAAAGAAAAGTATAAACGTATGATAAAGAATTAAATGAAACATAACATAGACAATTTTTATGAGGAATCATTATTATGGTTTCATAAGTGGAAAGAGGAACCTCTTGAGAAAGAAATACCATATGAAGAATTATTAGATATCTCCAAAAAATTCTATCCATTTTTACTCCATGGCTTGATTTTATTTTTAACTCTACCTTCTACAACATGTAAAAGAAGTTTTAGTAGGTACATAAAAAATCTGTTGTGGCTAGCATAAGACCTTCCGTCAATTTGATGTATTTTGTACCAATCCCACATCAAAAGTTCCCTAGAAAAGATTCTATATATTCAATAAAATTATAACACGAACACATACTATTTTTTACAAATTCCATACCGAACGTTCTTTGGAAAAATATGAATCCAATACAATTATAACACGAACAATCATTATGTATATTGTACTTGACATTGACATCTGTCAATTACAATTTTTTAAATATATCAGCTGTTTCTATGATTATAGTAAAGCTGACTGATTTTGGAAAGTTACTCTATTTATAATTCGTTAAACCGTACAACTGTTATTATTAAAGTTTCTTAGTTACTATTTTTTTTTACTAATTTTATAAATTTAAGCAAGTTTATTATAATTTATTTGTTTTTCAAATAAGTGTGGTACGCGTACTAGGGGATACGCGAAAGGTTAAGTTTTAGTTATCTACATATTTAACATTTATTTAGAAAAATATAAAAAAAATAGCGAAAGAATTTTTTTTTTTTGGGATTTTTGTCCATTTACTTACTGCTTCATTTAAACATATACATACCTATTGCTAATAATATAAATGCATTGCTGTGATTCATTCTGTAGCTAAGGATTTGAAATTATATATTTTATGTTTATTAACAAGAAACAACACTCGGTATGTATGTATATTTTCATATTAATTATTTCAAGAGCTCTAGTATCAAGTTGATATTTACAGAAAAAATAATAAATATCTCTAATATTATTTGGAATTTTTGAATCGCGATTGTACTGCTGTTCTTAGAATTTTATGTACTATTAGATGGGATTATAAAAAAAATGTTAATGGAGGCAAAGTCGAGAGTCTTGTCGAGACTCGAGACGAGACGAGACTGACATCAAGTCTCGTCTCGACAAGACCAAGACGAGACCACTCTAGTCGAGACTAAGTCAAGACCAAGACGAGACCGACCCCAAGTCTCGTCTCGTCTCGACTTCTGGCAACACTATGTCCTTCCATCTTCTCTTTGGCCTTTCTCTGCATGTCACTAGTAACAATATGACATACCAATTTTAGATCCTATATTTTCCATATTTGGTTTTGCACTTGCAACTGACATCTGTCAATTAATTTTTTTTGAATAATTATGTCAGCTGTTTCCATGATAAATTGCAAAGCTGACTAATTTTTGAAAATTAATTTCTTTATAATGCTTTAAATTTACATCTATTGAATATGAAGGAAAATGTATAATTAAACCGTAAAGAGAAGAGTATTTTCTTTAATATATATTATAACAAAATGTCAAAAAATAATATTTAACTGCGTTTTTTTAAGAAAAACTGTTAAAAACTTCAAAAAAGGGTACTTCCGGTGGATCGATTATAACCAAAATCTAATCAACTCTTCATATGGATGTATGGAAAAGGAATACGAAAGAATTATAATTTTTAGAATTGTAGTATTGGAGTTATCGTTGGAGAAAAATTTGTCACACACGGACACACATACACACACACACACACACACACACACACACACACACACACACACACACACGGACACACATACACACACACACACATACATACAGACATCATCTTAAAAATAGTAAATTTGTATTGTAGGGACCCTAAAACGTGCTTATTCATTAAAAACTCACCACCGAATTTTTTGACCAAAGACAATACCTTCCTTACCTAAAGGTGACGGAAGGTAAAAATGTTATTTTACTTCAAAAATTCAACGTTATTCATTAAAGCATAATAATGCTATTGTTATGTTGTTATTATTACTATTGTTACTATTCGTATACTTAAATAAAAGTGATTTTTATTTCAACTATAATGACTTCTTGTCTTATTTTTGAGTAGAAATAAAGTTAGATAAAAAAAATCCTTATGTAAATGATATCTTTTTGTATAAGATTTGTGAAACAGTTCAAATTTTCGAGCGCCTTTGAGAAACAGTGTTAAATACTCGTAAGTCTGCAATTTTTATGACAAACTTACGCTAGAAGTGTCTCTTTTTTTTAACAACGATTTCGAGTCAATTTTCGAGCCGGGCCAGCTAATTTTTTGTCGAGTCGATCTTCGAATCGTGCCGGCAAATTTTTATTTTCGGGCCGAGTCGATCCAAACCTCAAAGCCCGGTCCGGCCCGGCCCGAATGCTTCTCTAGGTTCATGTACTTCTTAGGGCAAACCAATAAGAGCAGGCCGGTAATGTCACTTCTTGTAAAATCGACACATCCTTTTTATCATAAATGTATCTACATTGTTCAATTAACTGTATTAGTTGGACTTATTTTTCAATGACACTCATTTTTAGTCAAGACAATGTGACAGAATTCTTCATAAATAACAAAATGATGACAGATGTCAATTGACTATCTAAATATCTCTAGAATCAAGCTGTCGTCCACGAACATATACTCTTCTGATTGGTTGGCATTAGCATTATGACTTGAAAATTAGAAATTTTCATATTCTAGGGTAACGGCATAATGCTAGTCACAAGACCTTCCGTTAATTTGATGTATTTTGTACAAATCTCATACCAAAAGTTCATTGGAAAAGGTTCTATATATCCAGTAAAATTGTAACACGAACATAATATAATTTTCTACAAAATCCATACAGACAGTTCCTTGGAAAATATTTTATAAATTCAATAAAATTATCACATGAATATATATTATGTATACTCGTACATAAATGCTCTAAAAATGCGTACACTTACGTAACATTCTCTTTACAATCAAATAATATTACTACCAAGTTTATATCTATACCCATTTTTGAATTATTGCCCCAAAATTCAATATACTCCATATTTAGATAAAAACTTAAAAATTTTCAAAAATCTAATTTTTATGTATCTAGATACTTCTCAATGCGCTGATGCCAAATTTTGAAACCGCAGGTCGATATCTCGTTTCGTTCTCGAGATATTTAGATTCAAAGTTTTACTCAAAACTGCCCATTTTTGGGTATTAACCCAAAAATGGGTCGAGATATGAATTTGGCGACAACACCATTCGATTCTACGGCCAAAATTACATAAATACTCCAATTTTCATAATTTTTGAACACCGCATACAATCTCTAAAGCAAAATAACTGAAAATAGCCAAAAATCGCAAAAATCGTAAGGGGTACCCCTTACGATTTTTTCAGATTTTGGCCATTTTCAGGAGTTTTCATACTTTTATTCATAAAAAATGAACCGGTAGGACAAAAATTATGAAAATTGCTATACTTATGTATTTTTGTCCGTAGAATCGAATGGTGTTGTCGCCAAATTCATATCTCGGCCCATTTTTGGGTTAATACCCAAAAATGGGCAGTTTAGTGCAAAACTTTGAATCTAAATATCTCGAGAACGAAACGAGATATCGACCTGCAGTTTCAAAATTTGGAATCAGCGCATTGAGAAGTATCTAGATACATAAAAATTAGATTTTTGAAAATTTTGAGGTTTTTATCTAAATGTGGAGTATTTTGACTTTTGGGGCAGTAATTCAACAATGGGTAGAGATATAAACTTGGTAGTAATATTATTTGATGGTAAAGAGAATGTTACGTAAGTGTACGCATTTTTAGACCATCACAGCATGGTACCCATCTGCTTTATAAGTATATATCGGTAATGGCTGCAAGAACTTCTTGACTGGAAAGGTGATGAAGGAAAGAAAATTACTGGATTTCAGTAATCCAGTAAAGGAAAGAAAATTACTGGATTTCATTAATCCAGTAAAGGAAAGAAAATTACTGGATTTCAGTAATCCAGTAATTTTCTTTCCTTCATATATCGGTAATGATGATGACTTATTCGTACCATGCGGGCGTCACCAAACGGTCTCTCATTGTTGAGCTCATTGATGGTATGAAGAGTGCACCACAAAGGTCACTTTCGTGCCGTTTAAAATATGAAATAATTTTGGTCCGTAGATTCGCGACCAGACACTCAGGCACTAGGCTACGAGACCCCATAATACGTGGTAACTAAAACTAAGTCCATGGTACGATTCTCTTAATTGAAAGTTTTCTTTTTGTGAGGAAGCAATAAATGCAATTTCGGGTGTGATTTAATTAAGTCATGGTCTTGTTAAAAACTGCTGTCCTAATTTTTCTTGATGGTTTAAATGCATTCACAGACTCCTCGACCTGATTGTTGCACTTTCTTCTTTTTTCCATATGCAACTGCTGCAGTTAACCTATTTTTTTGATTAAATATAACTGCCGAAATTTAATATCGTTCTATTTTTCTTTTCTCAAGGAAGCGATTAATTCGTACCGACTTTTATGAATCTTTATGTAGGTGGAAATTTATATCTTGCAAATAATTAATTAACTTTAATTTGCTTGTTATACATCCTGAACCAAAGGATTTTCCAATACAGATGAAATGATTTTAATAACTCTTCTAAAACATTATTGATGGTATGACGTTATTATTTATTTGTAATAATAATTCTAATATTATAAAAGGCCAACAAATTTGCCTCCAAATTATCCCGGAATAAATGTATTTAATAATAAATCCTAATCCGTGTCTTGGTAATACACAAAGTTGAATTTATTTAACAAGGACATAATTCATTTCGTTAAATAAATTGAATATACCTATCAGTAAATATTCGTATACCTAATATAATGAAATCTTTTAAATATTGCATATATTTTTTCTGTAGTATAGACATGTTAATTTCAGAATGGGATATTGTCGATTGAGAGAAATCGACAATGTCCATTTGTGCTCAAAACACACACACGATTTTTTCTGTAGTCGCCACAATGGGGTCCTCCACAATAATAAAAAATAATAAAATGTACGCCTTGTCCTTACAGTACTACTCAATAAATAACGATTACATTTTTACCTCCCGCTATCCTTGATAAGGGAGGTATAAGGATCGTGCTAAAAATCAAATATCGAGATTTTAGTAAATGACCATGTTTTAAGGTCCCTAGAATCCAATTTTAACATTTTCACGATGATGTCTGTATGTGTGTATGTGCATGTGTGTGTGTGTGTGTGTGTGTGTGTGTGTGTGTGTGTATGTGTACGTGTACAGATTTGTTGGCACTCTAACTCAATCACTATCATTCAGAAAATTCTGAAACCTTGTATTTCTACCCTATTCTAATATGGAAAGATCTTATTAGATTTTGGTGTAAATCGGATAACCGGAAATGGCACTCTACCTGAAGCTCATAATGGTTTTTCTTCAAAAAATACCATTAAATGCCATTTTTTCGCATTTTGTCATTATGAAAATTAAAGATTATTGAATTTTCTATAGGAATACATTAATACTTTTAATAATTTACAGATAAATTTAAAAATCATTTTTTTTAACATCCCGAAGCCTAAGATAAACACAATTTCTTTGTTACACAGTTCATATTTCAAATGAATGTAACTGACAGGTGAATGCCACTGTCAAAAGACTAATCACTTCAAATTAATAATAGTGACATTTTAAAAAGAAAATAGTAAATAAAGCAATAGTTATATGCAATGAAACAGTTTGCTGCATTAGTTAATAAGTAGGTATGTATTTAAATTAATAAAAATTAAATAGCGGGAGGTTTTATGTTGGCCACATTAGATTTTTTAATTTTAATTTCATTGTTTTCCATTCTTCTTCAGTGATTGCTTTAATCTAATCTAAGCATTACTTACGTTTTTGTAAAATAATACCCCATTTTATTTCTTTATTCCTTTACACAGCAATACGGCATTTTGTTTGGTTATGTAATATACCGACATAGCAGTCATATGTCAGATTGACTTGTGGAGGTGGTAAATGTGTAAGTAACTACAGCGCCATTAATTCCTGACTAAACGTTCCCATTAAGAATGTAGACAAGTGACATTTCTCAACATTTTATAGTTAGAAATTTTGACAGCGAGCGTTTTTACTACTTTGTACTGAAGAAAAAAGCATATGTTGTCATTTTACTTTTTGCCCAATATACCTATTGAAAAATATTTCAACCCGCTGCCTATGGTATTCAGCACTTGAATGGAAACTGTTATTTACTTTCAACAATAACAAAATGACATATTTTTATAGTATGTATGACGAAAATATTGTTAACAAATACCTCTTTGATTTAACCAGTAATATACTAAATTTTTAGTATCTTTTTTCGAAATAACAACTTCGATAAAGTGAATTATTGACTAGCATGATTTGATTAGATAATGTTTAAAAAAATATTGCAATTACAATGTTTGATTTATACACTAAATGGTTTTAGTTTCATTTCTGCAAGGGACCTACAGTTTGGAGTTTTGTAGTTCCATCTTTCGTGGACAAGTTTGCGCGATTGACCACTAGATGGAATCAGTTTGTAAATCGTTACTGCTGAAACAATACCTTCAGCCTTCAGTTTCAGAGTTTTAGTTTCTATTTTACTCACTTTTAATTGCAGAATCAATTGCTTTAATAAGAAAAATGAAATTGAAATGAATTATTTGTTACTAACTAAAAATATTGATTAAACTTTCATTTATAAAACTTTAAAAAAATATGAACACGGCTCATTGCTCCAGCCCTGGACAAGTAGTACAATAAAATTAATAAAGATCGAGTTAATAGTTTGAAAACCAAATAATAAATGTCATACGCTCGTAATTATTAAACGACTAGATTTTCTAACAATTTCCCTGGAAATTACGACCGTACAATTCTCTTTGATGACAAGTTCTATATTTATACATAAAATATTCATATCCCAGACTTGGACAGTACTTCAGTAGTTTTTAAATTTAGTTTCAATGAAGGAAAAAACAGGCGATAGGTTCCAATTATTATGATTAGTAGTCATAATTGTGTTTATTTAAAAAAATAAAACGTTTCGGAAATTTGTTTGTCCATCTTCAGCAGTTACATAAAAAAATTTTAAACGGTGTATAAATTTCTTTAATATTAGTTACATATTATTGTGAATGCCCAAATCTTGTCCAGAATTATAACAAAAAGACTTTGATAGAAGAAATAGACATGTTACCTCTGCTATCTTGAAAACTGTAAGAGTTACGACTTTGATTAAATGAGACATTTTGTTTACTTTTTGGAGGTAATCTTAAATGTTTTTGTTTTTTTTAAAAAATCGAATAATGGGCTACTTGCGTACCTTTTTTTTATTTCATATTTTTGAAGCAGGTAAAAACTTGCTACCCCTATTTTTTCTTTTGACAAAATTTTTATTAATTAGCCAGAAAAAAAATAATGAAATTTGATTATTTGAATTACCGCCATGTATGACGTAGAATTACGCCACACCAATGAGTGATCTTAAAGCCATAGCGTTTGTTTGTACGGGTAATGTAGATCTCCTGTTTGACGTTTTAACAATAGTTTGAAGGTTAGTATTTTAGTTTATCTTTTTCGTATCGATATTTTAAATTAATGTATTTGAGAGCCCAGAGAGAGAAAAATGTCAAATTCAAATTAAAACTTTCTCGCATGCAATGCCATCTATAAGTTACATTCTTAAACATGGTTTTCTTCTTCAGTTCAATATAATGACGTCACAGAAAATTTTTAAAATAAAATTAATTTTTTTATATATGTTTTCAACATAACATTACGTTTATAGTGATAGAAATCGGATTTTCAGTACCACGCAAGTAGCCCATTCTACTAAGACAAAAGTTGTGGCGACCTTTGCCAATATTTAGTTTTCAAATAACTTCGTAACTATTAGAAAGTGAAAAAATCTGTTGTGGCCAGCACAAGACCTTCCGTCAATTCCATGGATTTTGTACAAATCCCATACCAAAAGGTCCTTGGAACAGATTCTATATAATATCATGTAAAAACACATACTATTTTTTACAAATTCCATACCCAAAGTTCATTTGAAAAGGTTCTATAAATCCAATAAAATTATAACATAAACTACACTAAGTAATGTCCTTCCATCTTCTCTTTGGCCTTTCTCTGCGTATCACTTGCGAGCAACACTATGACATACCAATTTTAGATCCTATACTTTTTTTGTCCATATTTGGTTTTGTACTTGCAACTGACATCTGTCAATTAAATTTTTTTGAATAATTATGTCAGCTGTTTCCAAGATAAACATCAAAGCTGACTAATTTTTGAAAATTAATTTCTTTATAATGCTTTAAATTTATATCTATTGAATATGAAGGAAAATGTATAATCATACTGTATAGAGAAGAGTATTTTCTTTAATATATATAATAACAAAATGTCAAAAAATAATATTTAACTGCGTTTTTTCAAGAAAAACTGTTAAAAACTTCAAATAAGGGTACTTCCGGTGGATCAATTATAACCAAAATCTAATCAGCTCTTCATATGGATGTAGAGAAGAGGAATACGAAAGAATTATAATTTTTAGAATTGTAGTATTGGAGTTATCGTCGGAGAAAAATTTGTCACACACGGACACACACACGGACACACACACACACACACACACATACAGACATCATCTTAAAAATAGTAAATTCGTATTCTAGGGGCCCTAAAACGTGCTTATTCATTAAAAACTCACCAACGAATTTTTTGACCAAAGACAATACCTTCCTTTTACGGAAGGTAAAAATGTTTCTTATAAAATGTTATTGTTTTTTTCTAGTCTATTTACCGGCAAAAACAAAATTTTGTTCGACCACTATCTTAATCAATTTTTCTTCGTTTCTAATACAAAATGGCCTCTTTCTCAAAAACAGTTGAAGATCGGACCCATGTTGATATAACTTTTTTTACTTATTTGTAACACTTATTTTTAACACCCTGTATTCCTGGTCGAGTCGTACCTCCTGCAGATAATAAAATCCTCGGTACTTAAAGATGGTTTTTATACTCAGTGATATAGAAGGATCCATGTTCTAATTTGTTGCTATGGTAGTATGGTAGAGAACCCCACTATTTTGCCCAGAAATGTTATGTATTACAGAGCCATTCTACAGGCCCGCATTCTGTGATTTTTTCTTCACCCCTGGTCTATAAATAAAGGCTTGCCGTTAGAAGCATCAGTATGCTACTCGTGAGTTGCAGCTCTCTAAGGTCCTAGGAAAAACCACCGTTACGGACCTTATACGGCGACCACATGTACGCACAGAAGATCTGTTATTTTTAGATCTTAAGATGCATTTGTGTTCGTGCACTCGAGGTTTAGTTTTTCTAACCAACAGATTTACCATTTTTAGATTCAAAAGCCACTTACTACATTCTACTCTTTTTATTAAGAATTCTTCAAGTAATAAGTCAATAGATAAGGAAGCTAATGCTTTTATGTTTTCTAATAAATTATCAACTAGTAGTTTCTGTATACAAATAAATAAATATATCATCACATCATTTAGGTAAGTGAAAA
The DNA here is from genome assembly GCA_943142095.1 of Ophonus ardosiacus. Lineage (NCBI taxonomy): Eukaryota > Metazoa > Arthropoda > Insecta > Coleoptera > Carabidae > Ophonus > Ophonus ardosiacus. The sequence continues at coordinate 4,434,475 of OW964837.1, forward strand.
ATTTGAAAAACGAAACTTTAATGTAGATTTTAATTACAGCGGCTTTTCAGGTAGTTTTCACTACGGATCTGAAAATTTTGAAAATGAGGAATTTTTATAACTGAATTCATTAATAACTACTGACAAGTACTGCATTACAACGAATATTTACTAACTCATAATTTGGAAAAACAAAATTTAGGCCACCACCATACCCAATGTGTAAAGTCATTCAACCGCTCTGAACGAAGAGCTATTATTACATGCAGATATATACATACAAAGTGAATAGTATAAGGTCGAATAATATTCGTAACATATGTACAATGCATAATTTGTAAAGTAATAAGTGTACGACCAAATTTTTTTACAGTATATTGAGATTGTAAAATTTGCATTAGGGTCGAGATATGAATTTGATGACTACACCATTCGATTTTACGGGCAAAATTACATAAGTACACCAATTTTCAGAATTTTTGAACACCGTATACAATCTCTAAAGCAAAATAACTGAAAATGGCCAAAAATCGCAAAAATCTAAGGTGTACCCCTTACGATTTTTTCAGATTTTGGGCATTTTCAGGGATTTTCAAGCTTTTATTCATAAAAAATGAACCGGTTAGACAAAAATTATGAAAATTTCTATACTGATGTATTTTTGTCTGTAGAATCGAATGGTGATGTCGCCAAATTCATATCTCGTCCCATTTTTGGGTTAATACCCAAAAATGGGCAGTTTTGAGCAAAACTTTAAATCTAAATATCTCGAGAACGAAACGAGATATCGACCTGCGGTTTCAAAATTTGGAATCAGCGCATTGAGAAGTATCTAGATGCATAAAAATTAGATTTTTGAAAATTTTGAAGTTTTTATCTAAATGAGGGGTACCTATATTGACTTTTGACAAGATGATATATGAAAATAAATTATAATATATATTCATATTTAAAGTTATTTACTAAATGTTATTATCGTAGAATTGAAGATTGTGCCATTATATTCAATTTTAATTAGTAAAAGTTGCTAAAAAATTATATTCAATGAATTTTTTATAAGAAAAATTGTTAAAAGCTTGTATAAATAATACTTCCGGTTATTCGATATACACTAAAAACTAATAAGCTCTTCCCTCATTAGTATAGAATGGGTATACAAAATTTCAAATTTTTCTGACTGATGGTATTTGAGTAATCGTGTACACAGGATCCACACACACATATATACACACAAACACACATCATTGTAAAAATGTTAGAATCGGATTTTGGGGACATCAAAACGTGCTTATTCACTAAAATCTCTATATGCTATTTTTAGCACGATCCCTATAACCCCCTTACCTAAGAAAGCGGGAGGTAAAAATGCTTAGATTAGACTACAAGAAGAATAGAAAATAATGATAAATTAAAATTAAAAAATATTAAATAAATAGTGGAGGACCTCATTGTGGCGACTATAAAAATAATCTTGTGTGTGTTTTGAGCGCTAATGGATATTGTCGATTTTGAGAGAACATCTCATTTTGCGCTCGTAATACACAAATAGGTACATATTTCCATCCACTACTCTTTATAACTTTAAAAATCCATCAATCTTTTCCATAGAAAAATTTGCTGGCGCCGCCTATGTGCAACGCATATCATTTTCACTGCAAGCCAAGCCATACATGATCGAAAGATATTGCATTTGTCCATCATATCTTGTATCGTGGGGCGATGCGTTCGACTAATCCTTGCAATGGATTAAATTACTCCTTACCCCAAAACAAAATCGCAATGACTAACTGAGTCAGTATAACAATAACAAATGAGGGAGCGAAGACAAAGTCGGTAACTAAGATGGGAATGTGAGGAAGTGAGCTATGATCAGGGGCGTACTGACACGGTTTGGAATTTGGATTTCAGTAGTTTTCCACTATTTTTCAAATTTATCTCTCGTATATCCAGATTTTAGTGAATAAGCACATCTTAGGGTCACTAGAATCCGATTATAACATTTCTACGATGATGTCTTTGTGTGTGTGTATTTGTGTGTGAGTATGTGTAGATGTGTGTGTGGCTGGAAGTTGGAGGAACGGTTTCTCAAATTCTACAGGACTAAAGACCAGTTTAACTATGTATTCCTTAATCTGACATTAATGGGAAGAGCTGAAAAGGTTTTGGTAACAATTGGACAACCGGAAGTAGTAGTTTCGTAAAAAAAAACTTCTAAATATTATTTTTTGGAAATTTATGTTATTACAAATATTAACAAATATAAAATTTTCTATCCAAGACATTGAATATTATTATTATATCTTACAATTAGAGATAGAAAATTATAATATATAAAATAATCCATTATATAATGAATCAAACAGCCCATGTAAACCAGATGAAAAATTAAAATGTTTATAATTGACATAAATGTAACTGTCAAAAATACAGAGACATTACTGAAGACTTTTTCTGGGATGTACATTTAATATTTCTTATTCAATTGTTACCTTCCGTCACCTTTAGGTAAGGAAGGTATTGTCTTTGGTCAAAAAATTCGATGGGGAGTTTTAAATGAATAAGCACGTTTTAATGTCCCTACAATACGAATTTACTGGTTTTACGATGATGTCTGTATGTGTGTGTGTGTGTGTGTGTGTGTGTGTGTGTGTGTGTGTGTGTGTGTGTGTGTGTGTGTGTGTGTGTGTGTGACAAATTTTTCTCCGACGATAACTCCAAAACTACAATTCTAAAAATTATGATTCTTTCGTATTATTCTTCCTTACAACCCTATGAAGAGCTGATTAGATTTTGGTTATAACTGGTCAACCGGAAGTACTCTTATTTGAAGTTCTTAACAGTTTTTCTTGAAAAAACGCAGTTAAATATCATTTTCGATATTTTATGTAATTATCAATAGAAAGATTATCTTATTCTCTATATGGTTCGATTATACATTTTCCTTCATATTCAATATATATAGAGTTATAGAGAGATTAAGAGAGATTAACTTTCAAAAATCAGTCAGCTTTGCAAAAATTATGACATCATATATATTCAAAAAAGTGGAAAGTATATGATCTGAAAGTGATTTAAGTGACAGTGTCCCTCGCCAGTGACTTGCATTTGCGGCCTCGCCTCAAGATAGGAACTTATAATGCCAGGAGTACGAGAAAGTCAAAAGAGAAGATGGAAGGACTGTATAACAGAAGATTTGAGGGAGGAAGAACTGTGTCATGAAGATGCGTTGGACAGGAATGAGTAGAAGAGAAGAGTAAGAAACAGCGACTTCTAATAAAATAGGGAAAAGTTGAAGAAGGAGGAAGTGTTAAGTGCAATATATAATGTACATACGTTCGTATTCGTATTATAATTGTATTGGATTTTAGAATCTATTCAAAGGAACTTTCAGTATGGATTTGTAAAAAATAGTGTGTTCTTGTTACAATTTTGCAGGATATATAGAATCTTTTTCAAGGAACTTTTGGTATGGGATATTTACAAATTACATCGAATTGACGGAAGGGTTTGTGAATTCGTACATGGACAAGTCGAAATGTAATAGTAATTATAATATGCTCTTGTTATAACGAGGAAAAGACTCTGACAATATCTAAAATAGGAATAATAAGAAAGGAGATTCATCTATAAGCCTAAGTATGTACAATATCAGTGTCGACTAAACACGCGCTTGCTATACATATATTTCATCATATACCCTTCAGAAATACCGCCAATCTCACCAATGAATTGGAAGAATCTCGAACCAAAAATGTTAAATACAGTACTTACCTATCCTAATATGGAAATAGCGAGAAGTTAGTAAACTAACAATTTTCTTTAAATAAATATTGAGAACAATATTTAACCGCCATGTCAGCGCGTTATATCAATCTGAAAATGCGATTTCTAGCATGAATCCAATACCTCTCTTAGCGAGAGGTAAAAATGAAACTTGTTTGAGTTATAAATTTTGGGGGCAATTAATAATAATTTTATGGTGCGGTGGGTAAGTAATGCATTTGTGGCTGTGAACACGTGCGGGTCCGCGGTGGGTCCTGTGCTGACCTCCGACCCTGGCGCACCGTGAGGTCGGAGGCTGTTGCTTCGCACTGCGCCACTGCCTACACACATCACAACAGAGCGGCACTACTTACATTCTAAAACAATATGGCAAATACAAAGTGTATAATAAATTAGAAACATTGGGAATATATGGTTCATTGTTACGTTGGATTCAATCATACATAACAAATAGGTCGCAGTTAGTTAATTGTAATGGTTTTAAGTCACGCTATATCTATGTTACTTCTGGGGTTCCCCAAGGGTCACATTTGGGTCCATTGCTGTTCAATTTATTTATAAATGATATATCTACCTGTTTCAAAAGTTCTAATTTTCTCTTATATGCAGACGACCTCAAGTTTTTTAAGACAATTACAAGCAATAGTGACAATATTCAATTGCAAAATGACTTAAATAATTTACAAAAATATTGCGACCTTAACTATTTAACCCTAAATGTATCAAAATGTTATGTAGTACATTTCATAAGGAATCACGATACTATAACATCTGACTACCATATTAACAATTCCATCTTGCAAAGGAAGACTACTATTAAGGATTTGGGAATATTTTTTGACAATAAATTGTTATTTAATGAACATGTAGACATTTGTGTTAAGTAATCGTACCGAATACTTGGATTTATATTCCGATCTAGTAAACATTTCATTAACCCTAATTCATTAATATATTTGTTTAATTGTTTAGTTCGATCAAAACTGGAATATGCATCCACGGTTTGGAACCCATACTATAAAAAGAATATTGATTGTATAGAAAATATTCAAAAAAAGTTTTTCAAAATTTTAAATTACAAATTTAATTTAAACATGAGTAACTACGTAGATATGTTGAAACATTTTAATATGCTATCTCTGGAAAGTAGAAAAACCCAAACTGACATGGTATTCTTCTTTAAATTACTTAATAATATAATATATGCACCTTCAATAATTTCAATGTTACAATTTTCTGTGAACCTTAAAACCAGATCAACTAATTTATTTGTTTTATATAAAAATAATACTAAAAATAACGATAACTACCCAATAAACCGCATCATGTTTTCTTACAATTCCACATTTGCGCATATTGACATGTTTTACTTATCACTCTATATGTTTAAAAAAGAGGTAGTTAATGTTCTTTCATAATTTTATATAACTTTTCATCATTTTTTGCACTTACTTTATTTTGAAAATTGCACTCTGATATGATTTGTGAACTAAAGTATGTATTATTTAATAATTCATAGGAACCTGTTATTGGTATATGTATATTGTTGGTTTCTTTCTTATAAATAAATAATAAACTTGCTGTTTTTCTGTATACAGAGTGTTATGCTACAACGCTTAACCCATGGTAGAACTGACCCCATAAATAGTAAATCTGAGAATAATTTTTGTTTAACATGCTTTCTACAAGAACTGGCCTTTAAAACTGACCAATCACGTCAACAGTTCAAAATTTTGTAAAAAAGTAAAAATCAATGTGTTCTCTGGAAAATTGCCACACCTATTACAAATGACGTACAATACCACTGGCATCGCCGCATATTTCAGATTTTCATAATAAAACTGTTGAGGTCAGCACAACACCTCTCGCCATTTCCATATTAGGCTATGTAAGTATTGTATTGCACTTCGCCATCGAACCGTCGTTTTATAACAAAATATCACAGAATTTTACCCAAATATTGTTTTTTATTGAATTTAACATGTCTTCTGCACATTTTTGATTGTATGAGGAAGTTCCTATACGTCAGAGATTTTTCCATTTCATTAACCAGATTGGCGGTATTTGTGATGGATATATGCATTTTACTTATCATTTTAAATATTTAATTAACAAAACAATGAGAAAGATTAAATGTACTTCCCAGAAAAAGCTATCAGAATGTCACTAAAACTGTTGGTTTTTGACACTGACACCTGTCATTTACAAACTATGTTATAAACATTTGAATTTGTCAAGTGGTTTCCTTAGTGCCTCTGCGATTAGATTATTCTATGTATATTATAGTGTCTTTATCTCAAAATCTATGCAAGATATAATAAAAATTTTGAGTGTATTGGATGGAGAATTTTATGTTCTTCTATTATTGTATAACAAAAATTTCAAAAAAATTATATTTAGAAGAATTTTTCTAAGACACTATTACTTCTGGTTGTCCAATTGTAACCAAAACCTTTTCAGCTCTTTCAAGGAATGTCAGATTGAGGAATTCATAGTTAAACAGGTCTTAAGTCTTATAGTTTTTGAGGAATCGTCCCTCCAACATCCAGACATACACACACGTCCACACACACACATCCACACACACACACACACACACACACACACACACACACACACACACACACACACATCATCGTAAAAATGTTGAAATCGGATTCTACAGATCTTAAATCGTGTTTATTCACTAAAATCTGGATATGCGATTTTTATCACGACACATTTTTTAGATATTTTGCCATAATACTTTGCAAAATAAACAAATCACATTTTGATTGGTTTAAAACATGATGTGATAAAAATCCAAGGTATACCTACCATCATTATAAACTAAAACAAAAAATAAATTTCATCCGATATTTTTTTATAACCGTGCACGAAATAAACGAGTTTAGGTGGATTTATAATATAAAAATCACATAAAGTAAAATTTTTGAAAGAAGTCCGATCAAGGCCATCTACGAATTGTATCTATGAATTAAGATTTTGTGCTGTCAAATTTAGTAGTGTCTTTTACTTGGTTTTTATGAGGGTACATAATATCTTGTGTACCTCATAAAAACTATGTAAACGACACTACTAAATTTGACAAGATAAAATCTTAATTCATAGATGCAATTCGAAAAAGGCCTTGATCGGACTTCTTTCAAAAATTTTACTGTATAACGAAAAGTAAAATATATTTTAAATAATACATGTAGGTATATTTATTGAAATAACGATAATGAAAGTAGGTAATTTTTTATCTGCAGTATCATAAAAACCATGAAACAGTTTATAAGAAAGTAAAACTTCAAAAGTAATAGCTATCATTAATAATTTTATACTAGGAAATGCTTCCGTGGCCTGTTACAGTTCTCACAGTTCTATTGATAAGAAAATGAACAATTTTCTTTCACCTTTTGAATATTTCCTTTAGTGTTATTTCCCAAGTGTGCTGTATCGACAATCGACAGTCGCTAGTCGCTCCCCCAAACCTGAAGCTGAAATGTATGCGCTGAATGCAGCAGCAGCCTTCTGCTGTTTCGTTTCGTGTGTGAATTATTGACAAATGCACGGCGGTGAAAAGTAACAGGTCGTTTATTGATTTCTCACTATTGATCTAGCGACAATGAATAAGTGACACATGCAAAACAGCCGCAGGAATACAGGCCAATTCTGTACACCGATCGTACATCAATATAAGCAGGGAATAATTCATGAATAACACACGTCAGACTGTTTTTTAAACACGACAACTGCATGATTAGAAACTAATCGTAATCATTGAAATTTTGGTTACGTACTACAAGCATAAAGATTATGAGAATATGATAGATGTAAACGACATATGTAAACAAAAAAAATATATCTAATGTGGCCAGCACAAGACCTCTCGCCATTTCCATATTAGGCTATATAAGTATTGTATTGCACTTTGCTATTGAACCGTCGTTTTATAACAAAATATTACAGAACTTTACCCAAATATTGTTTTTTATTGTATTTAACATGTCTTCTGCACACATATAATTCTAATTATATCTATTTTTCATTATATGAGGAAGATTCTAAATGTCACAGATTCTTCCAATTCTCAAATTTGGTATTTAAAACTCTTATATAATTTGAAACAACATATTAGATTTTGACCATATATGATGATAAATCGGATGTAGTACTTAATTTGGAGCTCTAACAGATTTTTGAGGAAAACAAATAAAACATAATCCAAAATTTCGTATTAGACTTTTCTATTTATTGGACAACAAATTAGATTTTATTTACAAACGATCAACCAGAACTGATACTTTACTTAAAGCTCGCTGATATTTTAAACATGGAATTGGCCGGAGGTCATGTGCTGGCCACATCAGATTTTTTACCTTCCGTCATCTTTAGGTAAGGAAGGTCAAAAAATTCGGTGATGAGTTTTTAATGAATAAGCACGTTTTAGGTTCCCTACAATACGAATTTACTATTTTTAAGATGATGTCTGTATGTATGTATGTATGTATGTATGTATGTATGTATGTATGTATGTGTGTGTGTGTGTCTGTGTGTGTGTGTGTGTGTGTGTATGTGTGTCCGTGTGTGACAAAAAATTTTCCGACGATAACTCCAATACTACAATTCTAAAAACTATAATTCTTTCGTATTCCTCTTCTGTACATCCATATGAAGAGTTGATTAGATTTTGGTTATAATTGATCCACCGCAAGTACCCTTATTTGAAGTTTTTAACAGTTTTTCTTAAAAAAACGCAGTTAAATATTGTTTTTTGACATTTTGTTATTATACATATTAAAGAAAATATTCTTCTCTATACAGTTTGATTATACATTTTCCTTCATATTCAATAGATGTAGATTTAACGCATTATAAAGAAATTAATTTTCAAAAATTAGTCAGCTTTGTTATTTATCATGAAAACAGCTGATGTTGATATATTAAAAAAATTCTAATTGACAGATGTCAGTTGCAAGTGCAAAACCAAATATGGAAAGTGTAGGATCACAAAATTGGTATGTCATAGTGCTCCTCGCAAGTGACACGCAGAGAAAGGCCCAAGAGAAGATGGAAGGACTGTATCGCAGAAGACTGAAAGGAATGCCTGTGTCAAGAAGATATGTTCGACAGGAAAGAGTGGAAGAAAAGAGGAAACAGCTACCTCTAATAAAATAGGGGAAGCTGAAGAATAAGAAGAAGTGTCAAGTGCATTTTACTTAGTGTATGTTTATGTTATAATTTTATTGGATTTATAGAATAGAAATAGTATGTGTTCGTGTTTGATTTTACATGATATTATATAGAATCTGTTACAAGGACCTTTTGGTATGGGATTTGTACAAAATACATCGAATTGACGGAAGGTTTCGTGCTGGCCACAACAGATTTTTTACTTCTATTATTGTACAAATTACTAACTTAACTTTTAAAACTAGTTGTATTACATCAGATGTTTAATCAAATATATCAACAAGGGTACGTAAAGTTGAAAGCTGTCAAATACGTCTTAAGGATTTTCGGGTAATATGGATCTTATCGGTCTCACGGGCCTTACGGGTGAAGAATCGACTCCGACCAATATTAGCTAAAATACGGGGGCGAGAGTATGTTTTTTTTTGATCCACCGGTATTCCAAGCACTAATCGAAATAGTAAATATACATATGTTTACATTTACAATTTTGTCTGTGATCAAGCTTACATTGCATCTACTTGCTGTGCCGCTTTGTAGCGACAGTGTTCCCGCAACATATTAACTGGTTAGCGGCTTACAACTTAATCTTAACGCCCGATGTGTGGTCCGCTCAGATGCTACATCTCGAATCTCTCCGTGTATGATATCGTCCTTAACATTTGATTGGCTTTCACCTACCGCACTGGCTCTCAAAATGTTTTCCCACAGCCCTACTGACTCCAATACCAGACAAAAACTTGGTCAATTAATTAAAACGTATTAAATTAAATTGTATTCGTAATTATATAGACAGTGGTAGTAGAATTTGTATGTGCGGTTTAATGTATTTAAAGGTCCAATAATGTTACGAATATTACTAAATATTGTTTAATGATGATAAATTGAATGGAATATAATTTCTGTGTTCTGCTCTATTTTGTGTCAGACAGTAGTGTAATGCTGGTAACCGGTCAACGCCTAAAAACAGTTCTCCAATAATTCGATGCATAACTATGTCATTTTAATACAAATCTAACAATTTCATTTTTACCTTCCGTCACCTTTAGGTAAGAAAAGTATTGTCTTTGGTCAAAAAATTCGGTGGTGAGTTTTTAATGAATACGCACGTTTTAGGGTCCCTACAATACGAATTTACTATTTTTAAGATGATGTCTGTATATATATATATATATGTGTGTGTGTGTGTGTGTGTGTGTGTGTGTGTGTGTGTGTGTGTGTGACAAATTTTTCTCCGACGATAACTCCAATACTACAATTCTAAAAATTATAATTCTTTCGTATTCCTCTTCTGTACATCCATATGAAGAGTTGATTAGATTTTGGTTATAATTGATCCACCGAAAGTACCCTTATTTGAAGTTTTTAACAGTTTTTCTTAAAAAAAACGAAGTTAAATATTATTTTTTGGCATTTTGTTATTATATTTATTAAAGAAAATACTCTTCTCTATATGGTTTGATTATACATTTTCCTTCATATTCAATAGATGTAGAGTTAAAGCATTATAAAGAAATTAATTTTCAAAAATTAGTCAGCTTTGCTATTTATCATGGAAACAGCTGATGCTGATATATTAAAAAAATTCTAATTGACAGATGTAGTGTAGGATCACAAAATTGGTGTCATAGTGCTCCTCGCAAGTGACACGCAGAGAAAGGCCAAAGAGAAGATGGAAGGACTGTATCGCAGAAGACTTGAGAAAGACTGTGTGAAGAAGATGCGTTGGACAGGAATGAGTGGAAGAGAAGAGGAAACAGCGAGCCCTAATAAAATAGAGGAAAGCTGAAAGAAGGAAGTGTCAAGTGTATTTTACTTAGTGTATATTTATGTTATAATTTTATTGGATTTATAGAACCTTTTCAAATGAACTTTTGGTATGGAATTTGTAAAAATTAGTATGTGTTCGTGTTCGATTTTACATGATATTATATAGAAACTGTTCCACGGTATTTTTGGTATGGGATTTGTACAAAATACATCGAATTGACGGAAGGTCTTGTGCTGGCCACAACAGATTTTTTTCGAAGAACTTTGAAGCAGAATTCTGGCTAAATGGTACACTTTCCGGTAGAAGCAAGTTTAGTTAAATCGTCTTATTTTAGCCTCAGGAATCTGTGGTTAAGCCATGTCCCCTTATTTAAGAGACACCCTGTATAACGTTACAAATTTCCCTAAATCAACACGGTTTAATATAGCAGTTTTTTAAAATATTTTAATATACAAAAGACGCAAATATAAAAAATAGTATAAAGGACTTATTTTATATGACTTGTTTCGCACTTGTCATTTTAAAATCTCGTCAGATTTCGTTTTCGAAATTTTGAGCCTTACGGAAAAGCATGCCTTATAAAACTCGTTCCATAATATAGTATATAAATACTGCCGACATTACGGGTATTATTATTTAAGTATGTGTGTACGTATTTATATATACCGTGAGTATTTTTTAACGTGAAACATTAGGTTTGTCATATCCATGGTTACAACTTGATATTTGATTGACAGCAATGTATTTGTCCGTTCCATTTAAAATGAAACATATAGGGAACGAATCTGACAGAAGTATTATATATAAATATTGTAAGAAATTTAGCGGAGTCAGAAAACCACTCATGAGAACTAAACATATTTCGGGCACAAGGTGCACGCAGTATTTTTTCTACATCTAAATTTAATTTTTTGAAAACAGATATAATTACTTAAACAAAATTAACTTCTAATGACATCTTGTCAATATGACAGATAACCTTTGAATTTTCCTATAAGACACTTGATTGACAGGAATGTATTTGTCTGTCTCATTTAAAATGACATATGGGGAATGAATTTGACAGAAATATTGTATTTAAATATTGTAAGAAATTTAGCCGAGTCAGAAAACCACTCGGGCACAAGGTGCAGACTATATTTTTTCTACAACTAATTTTAATTTAGAATGCAGGTATAATTATTTAAACAAAATTAACCTCTATTGACGACATATCAAATGTCAAATTCGTTCCCTATGTTTCATTTTAAATAGAACGGGCAAATACATTGTTGTCAATCAAATGTCAAGTCGTAACGATGGATATGAAAAATCCAATGTTTCACGTTAAAAAATACTCATGGTATTTTAAATAAGGTAGCCTGTATTAATTTACAAAGTTATAAACTTGTCTTATGTATGATGAAATTTGGCGATGATTGCGCGGTGCAAATCAAAAGAGGACTTGTTACATTCTTGCATATTTTTTCTGCGTGTAACCTTTATAAAAAGCTAGTTAGATTTGTTAATAATTGCATGAATGCATTGTGGAAAGAATTCAGACGCCACTCAACCTACGTGCAGATTTTTGAACTAATTAATTTCTTTAGAGCAAGGTCAAGAAAGTTACACCTTTTGTCTTGTCATAGTTTTTATAGTTGCAAAAAACTCACTACAAATTACATTGTACTATTAGCATTCTCGTATTGTAATTATCCTCATTTTTATTATTGGCTATAAAAATTATAAGAGATACATTGCAATAGTCCTTAACGTAATAAAATCATAATGACTATAAGTAATAATAAATTAATTAAAGAAAACGTTGTATTTAATAAATTTATACAGAACTATACCCAAATATTGTTTAATTTTATTAATTATGAGTTCTGAAAACATATTTCAAAATATAATAAATTAATTATTTTACAGTACGTAGTTGATACTATTGTCATTAATTTTTGTAAAAAAAAAAAAAATCTGTTGTGGCCAGCACAATACCTCTCGCCATTTTCATATTAGGCTATCTATCTATAAATTAATATTTTGTGCTGCCAAATTTAGTAGTGTCTTTTACTTAGTTTTTATGAGGGTACATAATATCTTGTGTATCTCATAAAAACTATGTAAACGACACTACTAAATTTGACAGCATAAAATCTTAATGGGGTATTCCACTCAATTTTTTTTATTATTTTAAATTAAACTTCATTCAGTTTTGAAGCAATTCATAGTATTAAAAAATCTTAATTGTTCCTAGTTTAACAGTATTTTATTTTCGAGAAATCATTGTAACGTCACTTTCCCCTATACTTGTCTTTCTCACACACACTGCCCTGAGTACGCTGCGAAAGAAAGATAACAATTGTATGACGTCAATTTTCCCTTTTAGCAAATGTGAAATATCTAGTAAAGTAATTATTTAAAAAATGTTTTCATTGTTTTAACTATTATTTATTGAGCCATACTTTATGTTAAATTGATTTTTTTTTATTATTTTTTTTTTTTTTTGTTATGGTGGAATACCCCATTCATAGATGCAATTCGTAGATGGCCTTGATCGGACTTCTTTCAAAAATTTTACTGTACATATTTTTTTTTTATTTACAATTCATTCTATGTACAAGTTTCCTCCTACTCTTCTAAATGTTCAAGATTCTTCCAATTCATTGACGTATTTCTAGTAAGCACGTGTTTAGTTGACACTGATAATGTACATACTTTGCCCTATAAATGAATCCCCTTTCTTTTTATACCAATTTTAGATGTTGACGCAGTCTTTTTCTCATTATAAGAACAGCATATTATATCACTATTAGATTTCGAATTGTTCATGTACGAATCCTATATCTACCTATAATTTTAAAATATTTAATTATTGATGAAGTGTTTTATTGACATTCTGAGAGCTTTTTCTGGGAAGTACATTTAATCTTTCTTATTGTTTTATTAATTAAATATTTAAAATTGTAGGTAAAATACATATATCCATCAGAAATACCGCCAATCTTATTAATGATCTGGAAGAATATCTGACATTTAGGAACTTTCTCATACAATGAAAACTAGATATAATTAGAATTGTATGTGTCTATAAAAAACAATAAAGAATTATTTTTATTAATTATTATGTAGGTATTATAAATAGCCTTACAGTTTTTGTGGTTATGTTCTCTGTTTACATAAAATTGTTACCTACATGAAAAGAATAAACAATTTTGATCAAAAGTTTAGATTTCAGAACTGCAACCTTGATTTTGTTTCTCTAATACCAAATTCCAGCACAAGCAAAGATGATAACAATAGAACACCAACAATCAGCTTCAAAATAGTATTTCTTGAAAAAGTACTATTAAAACTCTTGTTTAAAGAGTTCTTATACAATGTACTGAGTGGTAAAAGTCTTTAAAGAAACTTGAATAGCAGCTCCCAGATCCAATATCAAGTAAAATAAAACCAAACCATGACCATGCAGGTATTTTTCAGATAGTTTTCAGTGAAAACTTTCAGAAAGTAAAAGTATGGGAACTCTTAAACAAATTGGCAAACTAAAAGTAAATTACAAACTGTCAGAATAAAATACGACTCGCGTTAAAGAGAAAGATCAGAAGTATTTATTATCTATAATTATTGAAGATTGCATGTCGTTAAATTATTGGTACGTGTTATTAAAAGAGTGTTTAAGCTAAGCATACCGACATTGCCGACTATGTAAAGAAATACAGGAATTCAAACGAGATATTTGATAGGAAAGAATATCTTACTTACGGTACATACTTGGAGTAGAAGTAGGTATTAGGTATTAGAAAACGCACCTGAAACAAAAACAATATTATTAGTGTTCAAATTTAAAAAGATGTGAGTACTTGTTTTATATTTCAAAGTTATTTATGCCCAGTTGCACCAACAAGGTATAAATTTTAAAATGCAACTCGAAATTTTGACAGCAATATATTCAAATTCATTTGACATTTCATTTCGATTCAATATTGTTAATTTTAGCTATTTTTACCTCTCGCAGATTTTATTGAATAAGCACGATTTAAGGTCCCTAGAATCCGATTATAACATTTTTAAAATGATGTGTGTGTGTGTGTGTGTATGGATGTTGGAGGGACGATTCCTAAAAAACAATAAGACTTAAAAAATATTTAACTGCAGTTTCATCAATCTGATATTGCTGGGAAGAGCTGAAAAGGTTTTGGTAACAATTAAACAACCGGAAGTAGTAGTTTCTTAGAAAAATTCGTCTAAATATAATTTTTTGGGAGTTTTTTTATTAAATATTGAAGAACATAAAATTCTCCAACTAATACACTTAAAATTTTTATTATACCTTGTATAGATTTAGAGATAAAGACACTATAATTTATAGAGTAAACTAATCGCAGAGGCTAAGGCACTAAGGAAACCAGTTGACAAATTCCATAGTTTGTAAATGACACATGTCAGTGTCCAAAATCAACAGTTTTAATGACATTCTAATAGCTTTTTCTGGGGAGTATATTTAATCTTTCTTATTGTTTTATTAATTAAATACTTGCAATTATAGGTAAAATGCATATATCCATCAAAAATACCGTCAATCTGGTTAATGAATTGGAAGAATCTCTGACATTTAGAAACTTCCTCGTATAATGAAAAATAGATATAATTAGAATTATAAGTGTGCAGAAGACATGTTAAATACAATAAAAAACAATTTGGGTAAAGTTCTGTAATATTTTGTTATAAAACGACGGTTCGAAAGCGAAGTGCAATACAATACTTATATAGCCTAATATGGAAATGGCGAGAGGTCTTGTGCTGGCCACAACAGATTATTTTTTTAATGCTTTTAAAATAATCATGAATTACGGCATCAATCTGCTCTTCAGATGAAAATTTTCTAGCTCGTAAAGTCCAAAAAATAGCTAAAGTCGCACAGTGCCAAATCAGGCGAGTATGGCGGGTGTCCTATTACTTTTATATTTTTTAACCGTACTGGCAAAATGATTTATTTCCGCTCTTATTCTGACATCAGCAATAGTGGTGGTGAAAAAATCTATACTGTTTATTTATGTATTTCTTATCAAATTTCCCATATCAAATCTTATTTATTTTATTGCTCATAATTCTTAAAGAATCTATAAATATATTAGTAGAGTTATATTTAACACATGTATATGTGGGAAAATAAATGATGTTCTTTCTCACATGAGTAATGTAATGAAGTGTGAAACAATAATAGAAAAAAAAGCTAATAAATAAGAGTTTAGCAAGAGAGTTGAGTTGATTTGAATAAATTAGAATATTAGGCGCCATCCACTCGCAGCTAGTTGCATTCTTAATTGCATGTGGGCGACAATACATGCGAGTAATTAAAAACCGATTCGGATTATTTATAATGCTATCAATATGCCACACACCGCTTCGCAACTACTATTATATGTACCATTACAATGTTATAATCATAAAGAAAATTATTTTAATTGGATTATTATATTTGCATACATTTATATCAGTAATATTTTCATCGTGCTGTTTATCTTGACTAGTTTTTAATAAGTAAGATTAGTTGAAAGAGAATAATGCCTTTTTTCGTATTTTGTACAGTAATATACTATTTTACTATACTCAAAATCGTACAGTAATGGATTACTTTACAACATAGCACAACATGGATGAAACATGGATCCATCACTTCACTCCAGAGTGAAATCGGCAGTCAGCAGTAAAGAGATTTAGCTCCAATGAAGGAGTGATTGCCGAAACTGAAGGGTATATTGAGGCCAAAGATAAATCGTTCTATAAAAAAAGCATAGAAATGTTAGAGAAGCGTTGGAATGAATGTATCGCTCTTGAAGGAAACTATGTTGACGATTTTGCCTAAAAGTTGTTGTTTTATTAGTCATCCTACGAACTTATTGAGTGATGTGTTATAATTAGTAAAACATGTTGATAATAATAGGTATTTAGATGCAATGCACACTAGAGTTTGATAATACATAATTTTATAGATAAATTGATGAACACGGACCTAGGTCCATTCCCAAATTCTAAATTATATGAATTAATATAAGATAGTTACTCTGTTTATGTAATGCGAGTTCTCTCCCTTATTCCTCAAGGTTGTTCTGACCTCTGGCATAGTTTACATGCTTAGTAATTTTAACTTCTCAGTCTTTTTATTTTGTAGTATCTACAGATGATGAGAACATATATAATTTTTTTTAAATTATTGTTAAGATTAAGGGAATTTTCTTTTTTAGTTACTATGTATCTAGTTTATTTAAACAGAAAATAAAATTCATAAATAAATTTATGTATTGAAATATGTATACCTATGTAAATTATTTATATATGTATAAGTACATGAACTTATTTCCTCTCTAATATTTCTGATGTAAAAAATATACATGTCAGAAGTATGCAGCGGATATATAAATTAGAATTTCATATGATATACTGAAAGAAAACATGAATTAATTTTCTAAATAAATAAATTTAAGATAAAAATATTTTAATATAAGATTTGTATGAATTATGTATAAAAATACAAGTATAATGCGGTTGAACACCGGATATAAGTTGTCATCGCATCCGATTCTTTGAAAAGTTTTATGACTGCATTTCTAAATCCATTTGAAAATTTCATATATCTAGATTAATCTCAAGTATGAAAAACAAAGAAAAATGTAAGTATTCTTGATTTTATTCTTTGTTTACCATATGAAGGTGTCGTTTTCATTTTGCCAATTTAAAAACTAAAAGTGAAATATGTCGAGAATCGCCGCGTGTCTGAGTGTCTGGTCGCGAACCTGGGGGAACTGGGTTCAATCCCGACAGAGGCCAAATATTTCCAATGTCACTGTCACATTTATATTAATTATGAAACCGTGTTAAGGAGAATTTAGTAGAAATATTCAGAATTAAACAATAACTTTGCTATATATTGGCGCAACATTGTTGTTATCAACGTTTTGCTTGTTATTAATTCTTCTCATTCTTGTAATCAAAATAAATTATTATAAAGTGGAAATCATTTTCATTGTATTATGTATTATAATTTAATGAATTTTATACATTTTTTAATAAGCCGTAAAAAGTACTCTGCCACATTCATTGGTGTACAAGACATTTTTAGAACAAATATTTATACCATTGGAAATATCAGTATTCTCTGAATACATAGCAGTATTTTTTTGCTAAATTTGAACCTTTCAAAATATTTATCGTCACTACAAGTCAACGAGATCTGGTCGACGTCTTTCAATATGTAGTTTTCGATTCACTAGAATTATATTAACAAACGAAATCTTCCAATTTTCCTTGTCCTTGTCGTTATTATCAAAAAACAAATTTTCATACGTCTATTATATACATATTTTTACAATTTTCTACGAATTAACTGTCAATGTCAATATGTCGGAACAGCTACTTTTATCCTACTGGTAAAATTTTATCGGTAGGTCAACGTGTCTGTTACGTTATCCTCTTGTTTAGCTAAGTTTTATACTGTTGGTAACGCTAACATGACATTGAAAAACTGAAATAGGTGTTTATCATGAGGATAAATTTAACAGAGACTTAACAGTCACTTGCCAGTACATTGAAAAACCGACCCTTAAACATGGAATTTGCGGGAGGTCTTCTGTATTATCATAATTAACTTCTGAAACCTTTTTCCGATTCCAACTTCGCTTGGCATCTTACCTTTTCACCTTCCGTCAAAAAGAAGGTATTGTTTTTGGTCAAAAAATTCGGTGGTGAGTTTTTAATGAATAAGCACGTTTTAGGGTCCCTACAATACGAATGTACTATTTTTAAGATGATGTCTGTATGTGTGCGTGTGTGTCCGTGTGTGTGTGTCTGTGTGTCTGTGTGTGTGTCTGTGTGTGTGTCTGTGTGTGTGTGTCTGTGTGTGTGTGTGTGCGTGTGACAAATATTTCTCCGACGATAACTCCAAAACTACAATTTTAAAAATTATACTTCTTTCATATTCCTCTTCTTTACAACCATATGAAGAGCTGATTAGATTTTGGTTATAATTGGTAAACCGGAAGTACCCTTATTTGAGGTTCTTAACAGTTTTTCTTGAAAAATCGCAGTTAAATATCATTTTCGACATTTTATGTGATTATCAATAGAAAGAATATCTTATTCTTTATACGGTTCGATTATACATTTTCCTTCATATTCAATAGATATAGAGTTATAGAGAGATTAAGAGAGATGAACTTTCGAAAATCAGTCAGCATTGCAAAAATTATGAAAACAACAGATATATTCACAAAAATCTAATTGACATATGTCAGTGGCAAGTGCAAAACCAAAGTGGAAAGTATATGATCTGAAAGTGATATAAGTAACAGAGTGTCCCTCGCCAGTGAACTTATAATGCCAGAAGTACGAGAAAGGCAAAAGAGAAGATGGAAGGAGTGTATAGCAGAAGATTTGAGAGAGGAAGAACTGTGTCACGAAGGTCCTTTGGACAGGAATGAGTAGAAGAGAAGAGTAAGAAACAGCGACTTCTAATAAAATAGGGCAAAGTTTAGCAGGAGGAAGTGTTAAGTGCAATACATAATGTACGTTCGTATTCGTATTAAAATTTGATTAGATTTTAGAATATTTTCAAAGGAACTTTCAGTATGGATATGTAAAAAATAGTGTGTTCTTGTTACAATTATACAGGATATATAGAATCTTTTTCAAGGAACTTTTGGTATAGGATATATACAAAATACATCGAATTGACGGAAGGTTTTGTGCTGGCCACAACAGATTTTTTGAGGTTAGATTCTTCATTTACCGCATTTATCGGCTGAATTACTCGATCCACAAATCATGGACCCGGTAGATGGATATGGTAGATATGTTACAATTTTCAAACACGGTAACTATTAACCACTTGTGTTTTCGAACGCAGTCGCTAGGTGCGGTATCTATACCAGTAGAATAGAATACTTTATACTTCACACTGAATATTTACCCGCAAAAATTGGCACATTACCATCCAGTAGCTTGCGACGTCTGCGAATTAACATTTAGAGATTTTTTTGTTGTGAGCCATGAATATGAAAGTAAAAACGAAGAGCTAATCCGTTGTATGGTGCATGTATGAATAGTTAATATGCGCCGAACACCAACTATTTGAATTGTCACCAAATACAGCGGCTTTGCGTTTACCGCTCTCATTTAAATACAATCACCACGTGCTCGTACTCGGGTACACCACTAGACACTCACAAAAATTAGTGGACCACTCCTAGAGAGAAATATTCGACGGAGTATTGTGTACAGAACACATAGCGTACAGCAGCCATTTGCATATTCTAATCTGTATTAATTATATGTTACAGTTGTTACGGTCATACGAAATAGAAATTCAAGATTTATCGCATGCACAAAGATATGTAATGAAATGACTGGCACTGGCAAAACTTTTACAGGTTAGAATAATTGAACAGATGGAATGGTTGATTACGGATCAAATATTCGAATAACTACGATCGGTATATGGTCACCTGTTATTTTGTTCTAATTTTTTTTGGATATTCAGGCCTATTCGGTAACTCAATGATTAATTGATAACAACTACTTAAATTTTTTAATCAATCAAATATGTTGACAAAATATTCGGTTTTTAGTTGTCAAATCAATACTATTGGATAAAATTTTTAACCAGTTGTTAAAAATTAACCACTGAGTTACAGAATAGGTCAGTGTATTGAACTTATAAATTAAAAAATCTGTTGTGGCCAGTACAAGACCTTCCGTTAATTTGATGTATTTTGTACAAATCCCATACCAAAAGTTCATTGGAAAAGATTCTATATATCCAGTAAAATTGTAACACGAACATAATACAATTTTTTACAAATTCCATACAGAAAGTTCCTTGGAAAATATTCTATAAATCCAATATAATTATTACATGAATATACATTATGTTTACTCATATATGCTCTCAAAATGCGTAGAATCGAATGTTGTCGCCAAATTCATACCTTAACCCATTTTTGAATTATTGCCCCAAAAGTCAATATACCCACATATAGATAAAGACTTCAAATTTTTCAAAAATCTATTTTTTATGTATCTAGATACTTCTCAATACGCTGATTCCAAATTTTGAAACCGCAGGTAGATATCTCGTTTCGTTCTCGAGATATTTAGATTCAAAGTTTTGCTCAAAACTGCCCATTTTTGGGTATTAACCCAAAAATGGGTCGAGATATGAATTTGAAGATAACACCATTCGATTCTACGGGCAAAATTACATAAGTACACCAATTTTCAGAATTTTTGAACACCGCATACAATCTCTAAAGCAAAATAACTGAAAATGGCTAAAAATCGCAAAAATTGTAAGGGGTACCCCTTACGATTTTTTCAGATTTTGGCCATTTTCAGGGGTTTTCAAACTTTTATTCATAAAAAATGAACCAGTTGGACAAAAATTATGAAAATTGGTACACTTATGTAATTTTGCCCGTAGAATCGAATGGTCGTATCGCCAAATTCATATCTCGACCCATTTTTGGGTTAATACCCAAAAATGGGCAGTTTTGAGTAAAACTTTAAATCTATCTATCTCGAGAACGAAACGAGATATCGACCTGCGGTTTCAAAATTTGGAATCAGCGCATTAAGAAGTATCTAGATACATAAAAATTAGATTTTTGAAAATTTTGAAGTTTTTATCTAAATATGGGGTATATTGACTTTTAGGGCAATGATTCAAAAATGGGTAGAGATATATACTTGGTAGTAATATTATTTGATTTTAAAGAGAATGTTAAGTAAGTGTACGCATTTTTAGAGTATTTGAACAACTGTGTGTATACGATTTTAACAATCATCTTTAAAATAGCAATAAGTCGTTATGTAGCAATATAGATCGCAGAATAAAGTACACGTGAATAAGCCCGAATATGGTAGTTGCTCAATATTTATTGTGTACTTGTGTTGTACATTTCATTTTATTTATTATTGAAATTAAATGAAATTAAGACATACGTAAGTATATTCTATAGTCTTTAAAATACTATAAAATAAGTTTTATGTTGTTGGCTATGTATCTGATTATCTCTCTGTATTTGAATTTGTCTGTGGACATACGAATCTCATTTTCTGCACATTGGAAAACTTTTGGTGACGATCGTTCAACCAGAAGTGGTACTTCACTGATGACTCAGCGTCATTGTACAGTCCTCATCTGATTTATACAATGTAGTATTTTGTATCTTTCTTCATAAATTTGTTACTTTACCATTTGCAAATCCTTATGCTTATGTCTTACGTTTAATTTTATTTTCGATAGCTGTGAACACTTTCATAAGAATCTATTGTTTATATCGTTATTATTATTTTTATGTATAATTTTATTTTTATTTTGGGAGCTGTGAGTGAGCCTTAACCCCCGATTTTGTAAAGGACAGAACAAATTTGTTCTATAATAAATTTATTTAAATTAACAAATTCGAATCAAATTTATTCCTTTTTACCTTCCGTCACCTTTAGGTAAGGAAGGTATTGTCTTTGGTCAAAAAATTCGGTGGTGAGTTTTTAATGAATAAGCACGTTTTAGGGTCCCTACAATACGAATTTACTATTTTTAAGATGATGTCTGTATATGTGTGTGTGTGTGTGTGTGTGTGTGTGTCCGTGTGTGTGTATGTATGTCCGTGTGTTACAATTTTTTCTCCGACGATAACTCCAATACTACAATTCTAAAAATTATAATTCTTTCGTATTCCTCTTCTATACATCCATATGAAGAGTTGATTAGATTTTGGTTATAATTGATCCACCGGAAGTACAGAGGAGAGAAGAAAAGAGGAAACAGCTACCTCTAATAAAATAGGGGAAGCTGAAGAATAAGAAGAAGTGTCAAGTGCATTTTACTTAGTGTATGTTTATGTTATAATTTTATTGGATTTATAGAATAGAAATAGTATGTGTTCGTGTATCGTGTTTGATTTTACATGATATTATATAGAATCTTTTCCAAGGAACTTTTGGTATCGGATTTGTACAAAATACATTGAATTGACGGAAGGTTTTGTGCTGGCCACAACAGATTTTTTAACATTACTGTCAAAAGTTCGACTGACATTTGAAGAAATAAATTTTATTTACTTTGCAAATAAATTTATCTATCGTTTATGAAATCGGCCATAAATCCCTTGGTAAGGCTGTGTCCGATGTCGCATTTTGGCACTTAATATTTAGGATTTAGGTCTTCTTCACATAAATACAACTCCGAAAGGCACACTAGTGATATCCATTGGTTTGTATGGCAACACTTTAGAACCACAAAAATGAATTATACAATTCGATTTAATTTGATTCTTCAGATTAATATATTAATATTATATTTTATAAATAGAAGCTAAGAAGCTATTCTATGACAGTAAATTTGACGTTTTGTTAAAATTATAGCACCCAGGGGCGGATTGGAGAAGTAAATCGGCCCGGGCGATTATTCTTAGTCCGGCCCTTTTCTGAGTGAAAATGATATATTACATTCTCGTATATGTACACTGCTGAAAAAAAATCGGACACTTGGTTTTTTAATTTTTAATTTTTGTTATTATCTCGAGAACTATAAGAGCTACGATGTCGGTTAATTAGACGAAAGTTGTCCTATATTAGAATGCCATTTCAGCAATGTATTGTTTATTCAAAAGAAACATATAGGTCTTTAGATACAGACAAATATGTAAATTTTATAGATATTTTTTTTTGTTTTTGAAAACTTCTAAGTATGAAATGATTCCAGATTTTGATTTGCACTTGTGTAGGACACTTTTTATGGCGATATCCATTTTTTGTCACTACTGTATTTCACGCTACACTAATAAGCCGACTTCGTACCTCTGATAGTTCTCGAGATAATGACAAAAATAAAAATTAAAAATTAAAGTGTCTGACTTTTTTATACATCAGTGTAATAATTTTTATTTATGAAAATTATCACATTATCATATCATGTATTTCAAAATTGTCCAGAAACATGTTACCGGCCTAGGCCTATAGGCTAATAGGATTGGCTTTGAAAATCAAATTTTCCGATGATACCAACATAAAAAAAACCCTAGTATTTAATATTTGGAACGAAATACACTGGCAATATTGCCTGGGGTAAAAAATGCATATAATTTTTATTTGATAACTCGACCTTAAAATTACTCGAAATTCTTGGTAACTTTAACCGAAAACTGGAATCCATCAGAAACAGAACTTCGTTAAGTCTAATATTTTGGGGAAACTCCTAGTTCTTTTTATTTGGTTTGATTTGTAAGTTTTGAAACTGGACGAAAAATTTATATGTATGTGCAGGAAGATTTTTTTTTTTATTCCAACAGATATCCATTTTTTCTGGCATACTCGTATTCAATTTCGAGTTATCGAAGTTCCACGAAAAAATAACATGTTTTCCAAATATTAGAGTAATTGTCCAAAATTTATATTTTTAAATATATTCTGACTACATTATTTAATTGAAGGTGGCCAACCGGCCCTTTGGAACACTCGGCCCTTCGGGGATTGTCCGATCGCCCGATAGGGCAATCCGCCCCTGAATTAGCACCGAACATGATTTGTATAATTAATGCGCGTCAACTTCAAGGCATAGTGTGTTCCTGCAAAACCCTAAAATCTAATTCCTAAAATACTAAATAATCACTAGATTTCGGGCATATAAAATTAGGATTTAGATATTAGGGTGATAAAAGTGCAACATCGGACACAGCCTTAATATCCCAACCACAATGGAACAAGAAAACGGTGTACAGTAATCTTTATATGAGTAATGAGTTCATGTCAGCTGCTCTGTTGGGAGTTATTAGAAAGCAATGCATCAGCTATCTGCGGTTGTCACTCACTCCAACCAAAACTAACTCCGCTAATGAACTAAGACAATTAACGCCTCAGTCCGATGGAAATACGTGTTGTGTATATACGCTGGAATTCCACGCAGGAAGTCAAAACTATCTACCTCAGATACCACAAAATCCGTCCAACATTACAGGAAGATACGAATAAATGGTTTTTTTATTTTCTTTCACATATCATACACAAAAGAGTAATAGGTAATTGTTTGTAGCAACTGTTTTAAGTAGTTTGTTTTTATAAATGATTTTGTTTTTGGTTTAATGAATGTTTTGACAGTTTTTATCAAGTAATGTTTTTATATTAAGTAGTACTAGTCGCTTCTTAGGAAACCTATGATATATAATTGCTTCTGAACGAGTTAAAGACTTTGGAAGATAATCTAATTACTAGTAGAGAAGCCATTGAGATTTATAAAACAAGAAATATCAATCTCAATCATTCTGACGGATTAGAACTTAGTCGCGCATGGCTTCCAATATTAAATATGTTGTAATATGTATACAATTTTTATAAACTTTTTCTAACATCTGTTTATAAAGAGCACGGCTGCGGTATTTCGCTACCGATAAAGCGTCTCTGAGTTATACAGATCACTTCTCTGCCAGTTTTTGGGACGGTTTTTCCTCTGGCAAAAGGAGATTTTTTCCTGAGAAGATGCATGTTCGTCGTCCATGTTATTGCCGGGCATGCATACATTGTCTAGAAAATTGTATACATAAAAAAAGGTAACATTTATGAATATTTCTTGTTACCTTGGTTACTTGTTATTTTTGTTTATTAAAAATTAATGTCAATGTATCCCCTGAAGAAGGCACCAGTTTATGGTGCCGAAACGTTGGGTTTAAATTAATAAATACAGAACATAAACTAAAAAAAAGGTAGTATTTTTCCAATAAATAATATGAGTTCTGAAAGATATTTTAATAATTTAATTACTAGTAGGTTTAGTTTCTACTACAGTGTGTTCAAAATTGATCTTGAAATGTAATTTTAAGGAGAAGAGATAACAAAGAAGGATACATGCCACTCACCGTTTTCTAATTTATTTCTGTTTCTAAGATAAGGATTCAAGAAGAAAAGCTTTGATTTCTTTCTCGTCGGGCGGTTACCAAGCAACGCGCTTTCCGTAATTGTCATAAAATTATTTCGTAATTATCAATGTCCTATCAATCCAACCACTGGTTTTTAATCAATTATGGTGTAAAACACTTAAAAATTCAACCAATGTGAACAGAAGTAAAGAGTCAGTGTAACAGTTAATTAATATTCCAATATTAAATTGTTTAATTTTGCGTTGTCTTTGGAATTTATCTCACCAAATACCACAAGACCTCTCTGATTTTCCTCAGATAAACATTTATTTTTAAGTACTCATTTCTTTTGCTTTAAGCAAAATTACTCAAGTAAACTGCCATTAGGTAAAACCCCTCCTCCTTCAGAATCGGGATTTACCATGCAGTTTGCTTTCGTGTTTATTGCTAAGCAAAAAAATTCGTGCAAAATAAAAACTTATCAATAAAATCAGGAGGTCTTGTGATACTACTTCTGATAATTTTATAAAGAACTTTGTTAGGGCCTAAATATTGTGAAATATTTTTTTTAGAATATGAATTTAGTATTAGAATATCAACTGGGGTTAATGTGTGTTTCAAGTTATGCAATATTCCCAAAATTCCTGCATAGTACATGCTCTACATTCAAATATTCAATATGTGAATTCCATTTAGATATCGACTACCACATGTTTCAAGGCCTTACTAATACTAATGATATAATTCTGTGCAGCAATTGCAGCTTTAGTAGTTTCGTTATCGTAAGTTAGGTACCTGTTGTAGTTCTGGAGTTCAAATTCAGACGAAATACATAAGTATTTAATGAAGTAATACTGGATTTTTATTTGCTCTTCTTTTGGACACTTTTTATATTAACGAAGAAAGAATCAGGGATGACGCCTTTATGTGTATTATATCAGAATAAAAAGAAGCTACTTATTTCTAAATACATACTAAGATAATACTAATAAAATTACCCCTTAACCTTAAAATTTAATTGCCAGAGCGTCTGGTCGCAAAACCGGGTTCGATCCCGACCGACGAATTTTAAATGGCACAAAAATGACCCCTGTGGTACGCTCTCCACGAAAACAATGAGTGCCCGTGAGGTGACGCTTGGTAAACGCCCGCACGGTAGAAATATGTCATCATCATTACCGAAATCTGCGTACAACGCAGACTGGCACACTCAGAAATGGGTGATGACATATATATATATTTCTCATATTTTGTGTATTTACAGCAGTCATACTAATCCCAAATGACAAAATGCTCGTCACATCAGATTTCTTCAATTTAGATAAATTGACCATGTACCATATTTTCCTAATTTAACTCTATAATATCATACAACCTATTTCTCTTCCTCTTGTCTTTTATGCATCTCTGAGTGCCTACTAGTGCAGGTGTCTTGCGGGGGCCCACCAGACGAGTAGGCAGCAGGCGCCGTTCTGTCACGTACTCCTCATACATAGCACAACAGATAGTTTGTGGAAAACAATGTTCACTTCTAGGAAATACACTCGTTGGTTGGGTATTCCTCACATACTAGGTTTTTCGCGGGGTAAACACATGTTCATTTTGAAGGAAGTGGAAACTGGGATAACCTTTTATAAGACAATCAAATTCAAAATTCCATATTTTTTTTTAATTAGGCCCCATTGTAAATAACTTTAAGTTCGATAGTTTCAAACCCGTGCCACCCAATCATATACATGTGCATTATTTATTTATGTAATAAAATATTAATGCCATTCAACGTGTAAAATGTAGTGGAACAAATGTGATAGATCGCCCGAACGGCCAGGTGAGTCGAAGTCATAGCATAGTAAAGAGGTAACTTCAACTTCCCCAAGGAAACGTAAAAAGTAAAACATGACATCGAAGCTGTACTGTGCTGACATATGTAAATTCTAGCTCATATTTTACCAACGAGTAATTTTGTCGTGCTGTATATTTTTTGTTGATAAATTCGTATGTCACTTTAGAGTTTGTGTGATGTATGACTAACTATTATGCTTTTAACGGTCGTATAAAAAATTCATACCCTGCTTAACATAATACAATACAATATCAGATTCTTTTTATTTCTTCTAACATCTTATGCATTTTTATCAAATTTTTTACTATTGTACGAGAGATGTGATTCATAGAATATTTATGATCTTATTATGAAATGATATTTTAGATATTATTTTTATTTATTAAATCGACATGCAATTCCATATTAGAACTTAAATAAATAAATAAATATATCTTCACGGCATATTACCCATTTCTGAGTGTGCCACAATCTGCTTTATCGCAGACATCGGTAATGATGATGACATATTTGTACCGTGCGGGCGCTTATCAGGCGTCACCTCACGGGCACTCATTGCTGGCGTGGAGAGTGGACCACAGGGGTCACTTTTGTGCCATTTTAGAACTTAATTTATAAATATAGAATAACTCGAAAACTGCAAGAGATCAGAAGATGGTTAACCTAGACAAAATGTGAAGGGAATCGAACCTCCCAAAAACTGGGTTCGGTTCAAGTTCAGGTTAATTTGTTTTTTAAGAGATGGATGGACGGTTGCATTTTGAACCGAAGCTAAACCCTGAACCCGAATTTTAATAACCGGTTTTATTGAAATATATATCGGAGATT
The DNA here is from genome assembly GCA_943142095.1 of Ophonus ardosiacus. Taxonomy (NCBI): domain Eukaryota; kingdom Metazoa; phylum Arthropoda; class Insecta; order Coleoptera; family Carabidae; genus Ophonus; species Ophonus ardosiacus. The sequence continues at coordinate 4,462,748 of OW964837.1, forward strand.
TGGTACCGGGTTTGGGTTTGCTAAAATGTTAAAGTTTGGTTCTGGTTTTGGTTCGGTTCAGATTCGGGTTCGATGTTCTGAAAATTTAACAAGTCAAACGGTTTTTACGGGTAATATGGTTCTAACTAGTAATACGGTTCTTATGGGTCCTACGAGTCTTATGGGTGAAGAATTGACTACGACCCTTATTCCATTTGATCAGGGTGGGTGGGTTTTTTCGTTTTAATTAAATACCTAGTTTTATGTCCTAAAAATTGGACTTAGTACATTCCAATAACCAGCCAATGATATCTGTGTGCGAGCGCTAATTAAACGTCACCTCACGAGCACTCATTGCTGGCGTGGAGAGAGCATTAAAGGGGTCACTTTCGTGTCATTTAAATTTCGAAATATTTGGTATCGGTCGGGATCGGTCGGTTCCCCGTCCCCAGATTCTCGACCAGACACTCAGCACTCAGGCACGCGGCCACGGGACCCCAACATTGCTGGCGTGGAGAGTGCATCATAGGGTGCCATTTAAAATTCGATATATTTGGCGTCGGTCGGGATCGAACCCGGTTCCCCAGATTCGCGACCGGACACTAAGCACTCAGGCACGCGACGACGGAACCCAAACTTTGCTGGTGTGGAGGGTGCCATTTAAAATTCAATATATTTGGCGTCGGTCGGGATCGAACCCGGTTCCCCAGATTCGCGACCGGACACTAAGCACTCAGGCACGCGACGACGGAACCCAAACTTTGCTGGTGTGGAGGGTGCCATTTAAAATTCAATATATTTGGCGTCGTCGGGATCGAACCCGGTTCCCCAGATTTGCAACCAGACACTAAGCACCCAGGCACATGGCCACGGGACCCAAACATTGCTGGTGTGGAGGGTGCCATTTAAAATTCGATATATTTGGCGTATGGGGTCCCGTGGCCGCGTGCCTGAGTGTCTGGTCGCGAACCTGGGGGAACCGGATTCGATCCCGACTGGCGCCAAATATTTCGAATTTTAAATGACACAAAAGTGACCCCTGTGATGCACTCTCCACGCCAGCAATGAGTGCCCGTGAGGTGACGCCTGGTAAGCGCCCGCACGGTACAAATATGTCATCATCATTACCGATATCTGCGATAAAGCAGATTGGCACACCCAGAAATGGGTAATATGCCGTGATGATATATTTATATTTATTTATATATTTGGCGTCGGTCGGGATCGAACCCGGTTCCCCAGATTCGCGACCAGACACTCAGGCACGCGGCCACGGGACCCAAACATTGATGGTGTGGAGAGTGCATCATAGGGTGCCATTTAAAATTCGATATATTTGGCGTTGGTCGGGATCGAATCCGGTTCCCCAGATTCGCGACCAGACACTCAGGCACGCGGCCACGGGACGGAATAAAAATAATAAAAAATAAATAATAAATTGGAATTAAATAAAGTGTTTTGGGGGATAGTGGTATGGATGAATGATAAAAGCGATAAATTCGATATATTTGGCATTGGTCGGGATCGAACTCGGTTCCCCAGATTTGCGACCAGACACTCAGGCACGCGGCCACGGGACCCAAACATTGATAGTGTGGAGAGTGCATCATAGGGTGCCATTTAAAATTCGATATATTTGGCGTCGGTCGGGATCGAACCCGGTTCCCCAGATTCGCGACCAGACATTCAGGCACGCGACCACGGGACCGAATAAAAATAATAAAAAATAAATAATAAATTGGAATTAGATAAAGTGTTTTGGGGGATAGTAGTATGGATGAATGATAAAGACGATAAGAATAAGTGGGAATGGGGATGTGGTTATGCAGTAGTGGTGGCGTTGTGTGTGCTTTACTTCGTCTGGAAACGCGCTGATGTCAGTCGCGCGTTGCTTGTCGCCGGCCGCATGTGTTGACTCAGTCGGTGGCGAGCCCTAGCCGCGTCCACGTCCGCTCGCGAGTTGATTTGAGAGTGCCTCCACCTCCACCTCCACGTCCGTGCCGCTGCCGTGGAGCTAGAGCTAGTGTCCGTGATGGCAGCCGCCCGCGCCCGGCGCCGCCCGCCTCGCCGCGCCCCCGCCCCCGCCTGAACGCCACCCACCACCATGCGCCTCCTGCTCCTCGTGCTCGTGCTCTTCGCCCTCGCCGGCCCGGCGCGAACCCACGACCTCGACCTCCAGCTCGAGAAGACGCCCATCCTCAGCTGCCCTAACTGCCTCTACAAGACCAGCGACAAGCGCAGCAACACCGACAGCATACGCCTCGAGGCCATCAAGCACCAGATTCTCATGAAGCTCGGCCTCAAGGACAAGCCTAACGTCACCAGCCATCTGCCCAAGGAGGTCATCATGGAGACGCTCTTCCGCGCCGAGGAGAACAGGGGCTTCCTGGGAGATGCCGAGAGCCAAGAGGATGACATACAAACCACATCCACCAGGACCAACTACCAGGACCAGCAGGACTTTGATGACTTCTACGGCAGGACGTCCGAAATCATCACCTTTGCTGAACAAGGTTAGTTTTCCGATTTTATAACTTTTGTCACTGAGTTAAAGATTCTATATGATTGAAGTAACGTCTAAAAATTTTGTAATAAATTTGAAAAGGATTAGTTGGAATTTGGACAGGAGCGAAAAAAAATTTACCTATCGCTAAGATTCGCATATCTAGATTTTAATGGATAAGCACGTTTTAAGGTCCCTATAATCCGATTATAACATTTTTACGATGATGTCGGTGTGTGTGTGTATGTGTGCGTGGATGTGTGGATGTTGGAACCACGGTTTGTCAAATACTATAAGACTTTTAAAATATTTAACTTGTTTTCCCAATCAGACATTCCTAGGAAGAGCTGATTAGATTTTGGTAATAAATAGACAACCGAAAGTACTAGTGTCTTAAAAAAATTCTAAATATTATTTTTTGAAAATCTATGTTATTACTAATATAAAGAATATAAAAATCTCTATCCGATACATTCAAAATTTTTATTATATCTTCTATAGAGTTAGAGATAGAGACATATAAATATATAAAATAATAAGTTGTTAATGAACCCATGGAAAACAAGTGGAAAAATTAAAATATTTGTAACTACAGATTAATGTGAGTGTCAAAAAGCCGAAGACATTACTGAAGACTTTTTCTGGGAAGTACATTTAATACTTCTTGTTTTATTATTAATTAAATATTTATAATTATAGATACATATATTACATACACCCTTCAGAAATACCGCCAATCTCATCAATGAAAAAATCTCGAACATTAGAAGAATAAGAGGAAGCTTGTTCATAGAATGACTTAAAAAAAAAATAAAAATATGTAAAGAAGATATGTGTTTTTGTGTGTACCAGAAATGTCAAATATGTATAATACTTATATAGCCTAATATATAAATGGCGAGAGGTCTTGTGCTGGCCACAACAGATTTTTTAAATTCAAATGTCGCTAACGCTTCGGTTTATTAAAAACCATCCTCAGAGGATTCTACGATAAAATAATTGCAACAAAATATTTTATAGTAGAATCCTCTGAGGATGGTTTTAAATAAACCGAAACGTCAGCGACATTCAAATTTTAAAAAAATCGCTCCTGTTCAAATTCCGACTAAATCCTTTTCGAAGATAAATATTCTATAGTTTGTAATATTTATAAGCTGGTTAAGAAATATTTACCAAAAGATATTCATAATTAGTTTCAATGCTTAAATTTTTCGATACACCAGTTGAAATTAGTGCTCGGAATACCGGTGGATCCAAACGACCAACCGTTCACCCGTATTTCAGCGAGTACGGGTCGAAATCGATTTTTCACCCATAAGACCCGTGCAGCCCATAAGAATCGCAAGAACCATATAACACCGTAAGACCTGTAAGACGTATTTGACCGCTTTCAACTTCACATGCAGTTTTATTTGATTAAACATTTGACATAATACAATTAGTTTTAAAACTTAAGATGTACTTGACGGATAATCGAATGAGGAATAGATGAGGGTTCCCGAAGGAAAAGTAATCGGACAAGCTGTCTGCAGTGAAATTATTTATTTCAAGCCAACGCTTCGACTAATACGTTAATCTACTTTCTCATGAAATTAGACATTTTCTTGTCCTGAAGAAGAATAACGTATTAGTCGAAAAGTGGGCTTGAAATAAATAATTTCACTGCAGACTACTTGTCCGATTATTTTTACTTCGGGACCCCTCACTTTAAAACTTAAGTTAGTAATTTGTCCAATAAAAGAAGTAAAAAATCTGTTCTGGCTAGCACAAGACCTCTCGCCATTTCTATATTAGGTTATTTATTTATTTATTTATTTATTTATTTAGTTACTCCACTCAACAGGATTAAGAAATCCCAATTACAGAGGGAGGATAAAAAATACAAAGAATAATAATATATTTGCGACATATAGAGTACCATCAGAACAAACCAATCAATACATTAAATGATAATATGTATACATAAAAAAAGAGGAAAAAAACTAAACAGTACATAGTAGTTTGCAATCTTTTCAACTCATAACTTATTGATAAAATTTAATAATGTTTTGTTCAAAATTATAATAAGAATCAAAAAAGATATCTATATTACTCGATTCACAGAAATCATTGCAAATTTTACACATTAAATTTACTGGTGAATTACCTTGATAATTTCTTCTACAAAAAGGTATAATGAAGGTAATATTTTGTCGCGAATTTATACGGGGAACATTAAATTGAATCTTACTGAGAATTTCAGAGTCATCTATATAATTGTGTAGTAATTTATATAAGTATAATACTGACAAAATATTTCTCCTACTTTGTAAAGTATTTATACCAAATTGTGGAAGACAGATTGTATAACTAATATATTTATCGTTATATAAGTATTGTAAATATTTAACATTTCTGGTACCTACACACAAAAACAAATATCATCTTTACATAATTTAATATTTTTTTAAATTCATTCTATGAACAAGTTTCCTCTTATTCTTCTAATGTTCGAGATTCATTGATAAGATTGGCGGTATTTCTGAAGGATATATGTATTATATGTTATGTTATTTCATTAATAATTATAGTTATTTACCTATCAAGTTTCTTTTTGAGGGTGATTAATGATTGAGACATTTTAACGTGAGCGTAGCGAACGCGTTTGTTGTTGAGATCATTAATCGCCATTAACAAAATATTTTAGGTTAGTAACGTCTGACACATTAGTTTTGACAATTGTTTATCAATGGAATGTGGTATCTATGGTTACTAAAATCGTTTATTAATATAAAATCTTGAATTAATGTAAGTCATTAATGAATGATTTCTATACATTAATAAAATATTACTACACGGTCAATGAAAAAAAATCGCTGGAGCGCCCTAAAAGAGTAGTAAGGGATTAAAAAATCTGATGTGGCAAACACATAACCTTCCGTCAATTCTATGTATTTCATATAAATTCCCAGAAAATTTCTTGCAAAACTCATGTATGTATTACTTATTCAAAAAAGTAGAATCCGCTTATCTGATAAGTTTTAGGAATAATACAACCTTTTTAGTTTTCTTTCTGTATATATAATCTGTAACCCTTTTAGTACCTTTCGGTGTAAGGGTGCCGGGCGCACCGAGCCGCAGTGTGATAAATTTTTGTTGCGAGCGTTCACCCATCCAACATATCGCTGCTGTGTAGCCTGCTCGGACATGCCAATCACAAAGCTGACACTCTAACCACACTTCCGTACTGCTGGTTTTCGTTCTGTAATATTTTATTAATTCCAACGTTTCGGTACCATTAACTGATGCTTTTTTCAGGGAAAATGATAAATAAATTACAACCGGGAAGAAAGCGTCAGTTAACGGTGCCGAAACGTTGACACTAATAAAATATTACAGAAAACTAAAAAGGTTGTATTATTTCTAGTGTCTTATATGTTCTGAAAGATTTTTTTTTAATAATTATGATGTTTTATTCAAAAAAATACTAGAGCGAACAAATGTTAGTTGCCTCATTGTATTTCCATTAAAATTATATTACCAGTCCAACATAATCTGTTATTACATTTCCAGTAAAAGAATTTCACTATCAGTTACCGAGTACTCACTCTACGTAACAGTATTAAACGTAAAACATTATTACAATGCGCGTAGCCTTACAAGACGTATTAAATTAATGGAAAATCAGTTTCTTTCAACATTTCTCATAAACACATATTCATCAACTTTATTATACAATAACTCATAATATTTCTCATTTATTTTCTTATTTACAACATTATAACAGCCTAACGGTACATAGCAGAACTTCTCAAGAACTTTATGTTTAAATTACGAATAAAAAAGAATTTTTAAAGCTACAAATATAATAAAAGAGATTTGTATGTTACTTCGACAAGCATAATGTACGTGCAAATTATACATTAAAACACTGTTAACAAAGCACAATATTTTATACAAGTTTAGATACAAAATAGGTGAAATATATCGACAACTACTTCACGGAATAGCTGTAATATAGAGAAAACATCCATCGATAAACCTTAGATCGACAACGGATCTGAAGTTTAGGCTGTGTCCGACGTTGCACTTTTACAACCCTAATATCTAAATCCTAAATTTATATGCCCTAAATCTAGCAGTTATTTAGGATTTTAGAAATTAGATTTTAGGGTTTTGCAGGAGCACACTATGCCTTGAAGTTGACGCACACTAATTAAACAAATCATGTTCGTTGCTATAATTTGTACAAAACGTCAAATTTACTATCAAAGAATAACTTCTTAGATTCTATTTTATGAAATATAATATTAACATTTACTCTCAAGCATCAAATTGAATAGACTGTATAATTAATTTTTGTTGTTCTAAAGTGTTGCCATACAAACTAATGGATATCACTAGTGTGCCATTCGGAGTTGTAGTTATTTGAAAAAGACCTAAATCCTAAATACTAATTACCAACCAGGTAATTAAATTATCATATTCCATGAGAGGGATCGTAGTATCAGACATTATAGTGGCAGTGTTGTCTATCAGGAGGTATTCGATGGCTTGGTTTTTCAATATTACACAAACAGAAGGATAGAAAATTAATAATATAACATCTTAATCTTGTTTTTAAATGAATTTACTGATAGAGAGTTTAATTCATGTGGAATAGAATTGTAATTAAACGGTGCCAAATACGAGAAAGAAGATTTATATTTTGATTTGTTGTAGATTGGTATTTCATATAAATCCTTACCTCTAAGACCATAATTATAAGATTTTAATATTAATTTTTGATAAAGGTATGACGGAGTACCTGTTATTTTATCTTTATGAGTTAAAATAAGGTAAGCAGATCGTACTTTGTCGTTAATGTCGTGCATATTTGCAAGCGTTCTAGATTTACTACACACACCGTAAACATATCTAAGACAAGAGTTCTGTAATACCCTTATTCAATTGTTGTCGATTTGTATCAAATTCGGCACATACACACACGAACAATAATCTAATATGCAGAGTACAAGTGAGTTGATTAGTTTTAGTTTTACTTCTGTTGAAAGAATATGGAGGAATTGTTACAAATGACGTAGTTTTATTTAGCTGACTTTATTCATAAGGTGTATTCTAATTCTGTGTCCGATGTCGCATTTTGGCATTTGGTATTTATGATTTAGGTCTTCTTCATACTGGGTGTTATGTAAGTAAGTGTTCAACGTTTAACCCATGGTAGAACTGACCCCAAAGATAGTAAATCTGGCAATAATTTTTGTTTAACATACTTTCTACAAGAACTAGAGGCCTTTAAAACTGACCAATCACGTCATAGTTCAAAACTTTATAGAAAAGTAAAAATCAATGTGTTCTCTGGAAAAAATATTGATTGTCAATTTGACGTTAAATGTTTTTTTTTGCATAGACGTACAATTTATATTCTGTTTTTTTGATATTCTCAAAATACCATTTACCTTCACCAACCAAGAGTATGCAGACATACATATGGTTTATAGCGAGACATTACAAAATAGTCGTGCTGTTGTAAGACGGTACAGAGAATTATTTCCAAATAGACGTCAATGATTTTATGTCATTTGTGAGAGGTATCACATTTTTTCCAGAGAACACATTGATTTTTACTTTTTTATAAAGTTTTGAACTATGACGTGATTGGTCAGTTTTAAAGGCCTCTAGTTCTTGTAGAAAGTATGTTAAACAAAAATTATTGCCAGATTTACTATCTTTGGGGTCAGTTCTACCATTGGCTAAGCGTTGATCACTTACTTACATAACACCCTGTATAAATACAACTCCGAATGGCACACTAGTGTTATCCATTGGTTTGTATGGCAACACTTTAGAACAACAAAAATGAATTATACAACTCGATTCAATTTGATGCTTGAGGGTAAATGTTAATATTATATTTCATAAAATAGAAGCTAATAAGCTATTCTTTGACTGTAAATTTGACGTTTCGTACAAATTATAGCAACGAACATGATTTGTTTAATTAGTGCGCGTCAACTTCAAGGGATAGTGTGCTCCTGCAAAACCCTAAAATCTAATTCCTAAAATCCCAAATAATCACTAGATTTAGGGCATATAAATTTAGGATATAACCAACCAAACTTTCTGTAGTTTATCCAATCACGTGAAAATTTTGATATTAAAAAAATTAATTATCGTAGTCAACTGTGATGAAATTCACCCCAAACCTACAGAAAAACGTTAAAAAACATCAGACAGTGGAAAAAACAGAGTGGAAAAAACAAAACATGAACGAGGAACGAAGGAAGGAAAGCAACGGCTACGGACATCGCCAACTACGACTAGTGTATGCGTTGGAAAATCTGAACATCGCGATGATATATGCCTGGCTGCAGTCCTGCCCAGTGGCGTGCACGATGCATTTCACTCAGGGCACGAATTTGTTCTTTCTTGTTTTCTCTAACTTAATATATGGCCCAAGAGATATGTTGTACTCTCCATCAAGGGACAGGGGTTCTCAACAAGTTAAAGCTGGAATGTCTTGCCAAAATATGACTCTCTATCATTATCTGTTCAATCAATACTATGAAGTTAGTAATAGTTTTTCAGGCTACATAATGAAATAGGGATACAATCGATTTCAAGCTTTAGAAAACATTAACTGTAACTGTCCGATATTTTTCGCTTAACATGAACTTTTTAAAAAAATAAATACATACATACAGTAAAATTTTTAAAAGAAGTCCGATGAAGGACATCTACGAATTGTATCTATGAATTAAAATTTTGTGCTGTCAAATTTTGTAGTGTCTTTTACTTAGTTTTTATGAGGGTACATAATATCTTGTGTATCTCATAAAAACTATGTAAACGACACTACTAAATTTGTCAGCATAAAATCTTAATTCATAGATGCAATTCGTAGATGGCTTTGATCGGACTTCTTTCAAAAATTTTACTGTATATGATTCACATATAATATTTTTTTAAGTTTTGTTTTTATTATTTATTTATTCTAAAAACAATCATACAGCCACCGTAGGTATTCCCATAAAGTTATATTCTGTCTTTATAGTAGTTCAAAAATATCGAGAATATCACAGATCTCGTAAGTATGATAGTTTTCTAACAGAGCTATAAAACAGAAGAAACTTTTTTGGAAGCAAACACAACTTCAGAAGGTACACCACAGTCTCCAACTTGACATAAAGCATTGCTAAGTTTAATACACTCGTATATAATAAGATGTTCAAACAACGTTTAAATGGCATTAAATCCTAGTTTATATGTACCTATGTAATGTACAGTTAACAGTATAAGGTACTTTAAGAGAGAATTTTTTTACGTATTTATTAATTTTTAACCAGCAATATCATTTTATAATAATCAGTAATTTTGTATAATTATTTATATTATCAATCAGCGTTACAACGAAACAAAGTACACCTGTGTGAAGTTGAGACCCCCATGTAGGAATTTTGAAAAAAAAAATAGTTGCATAATTTTGCCCAAGTTATGCCCAATTATTATTATTATTATTGTCGGGAGGTGGTTCATTCTTGCCCCTGTACTGCGACCTTTCTGGTCTATTGTACCCTCCGTGTTTCCTCCTATTCTAGGAGCCCTGTATGTTTTGTAAACTCCAAGATTTTCTTTAGACTAATGTCCTTTAGTCTCTCAGTGTGCAATTTCTTTGCTCCTAAAAGACTATGCCTGCTTGCCATAAATGCTTCGCAGTGACATATTAAGTGTTCAGGGGTTTCATCCTCTTCTCCACATCCTCTGCATGTTGGTTCTTGTTTGAGGCCCAACCTATGCAAATGTTTATTTAATTGACAGTGTCCTGTTACCAGTCATGTTATTAGTCTGACATCTTGCTTGCTCATTACAAGTAAGTTGTCTGTTCTTTTCTTGGGTGGCTCATTCAGGAAGAGCTTGGAATGTCTTTGGCCTGATGTGGCTGTCCAATGCCGTTTGTGCCATTGCCAAAGCAAAGTATTAAGTTCTTGCTTAACTGTTTGCGCAGTTATTCCGCAAGCAGGTTCTGGTCCTATAAAAGGTATATTTGTCCCATCTTTTGCAAAATGATCGGCTGCCCGGTTTCCTTCAATTTCTGAATGCCCGGGTACCCATATCAATCTTAATTTATTCGTCGCTCCTAAGGCATTCAATCTGTGGATGCAGTCCAGAATTAGTCCTGAGCCTACCTCACACGAGTTTAGTGCCTTAAGTGCGGCTTGGCTGTCTGTTACTAGGGAGATTCTTCAATTGTGGTAGTTTTTCTCCAATAGTAATTGCACGCTGGTTAAAATTGCGTGTACTTCTGCTTGGAATACTGTTGCATTTGTCCCAAGTCCAAGCAATTGGTTGTGTCTTAGTCCCTTTGCCCCTTGTATTCTAGCTCCGGTTCCATTGGTTGTTTTGGAGCCGTCTGTATAGATGACTATGTCGTCTCTTTCCACTGGACTTTGAGAGTGTTCCCATGCATCCCTTTCCGTTATGCCCAATACTTAATTTATTTTGCCCCTGTGGGCATTTTGAGTGAGCATATTGCGTGGGCAGTTTGGATAGGCATCCTAAATTTATATGCCGTAAATCTAATGATTATTTAGGATTTTAGGAATTAGATTTTAGGGTTTTGCAGGAGCACACTATGCCTTGAAGTTGACGCGCACTAATTAAACAAATCATATTCGTTGCTATAATTTGTGCAAAATGTCAAATTTATTGTCAATAGCTTCTTAGCTTCAATTTTTTGAAATATAATATTAACATTTAGTCTGAAGCATCAAATTAAATCGAATTGTACAATTAATGTTTTGTTATTCTAAAGTGTTGCCATACAAACAAATGGATGTCATTAGTGTGCCATTCGGAGTTGTACTTATGTGAAGAAGACCTAAATCCTAAAAACTAAATGCCAAAATGAGACATCGGACATAGCCTAAATAAAATTTTGGGAAGAAAAAATGTGTGTATTACCTATCTCAATAAAAAGAATTGCACTGATTTTACTGACGATACAACGAATAGGTACTACATTCAGGAATAATTTGGCAAAATACTTTATTATTGGCTTTAAAAATCGGCCATTAATTCTACTGAAATAAAGATTAAATATTTCTATATCATTCAGCGTTTTGGCTCTGGAAATAACCGCGTAGTTTTCTATAAATTCATGTGAGGCGTTTTATATAATAATATGTACGAAACACTGCCGTATTTTATCATTTTAAAACACTCTAAAAGGCCAGAGAGAAACACCAAAACCATTATTTTTCAACCACGATTAATTCACGCATGGTTTTCTGCTATAACCATAAATTACACTCTAAAATATATTTATGGTTTTGTGATTTTTTTACTATCTTGCTGAGTACGTATGCAGAAAGTGAAAAATAGAAATTGCTTTGTAATAAGGGTGTTTTATAGAAATTGCGAGTTTATACAATTCTTATGAAAGTATAATGAAACATTGCTACATGTTGTCTTTGTATCAAATTTATCCATTTCAACTTTTTATTAGAAGTTGTAACTGCAACTGTAAATCATCTTTACTTTTATGATATTTGCGATGAATCTCGCGATAGCAGTAATATAAAATTATACTGAACTTGACTAGACGAAAATTGTTCTCGTACATATACAGGTGTCTTAAAATAAATGCACCTATTTATAATTTGAATATCTCTAAAATATTTTATTATATTATTTATTATATGTTTATTGAACTATTCTATAACGTTTTATGTGAAAACTGATTCCAGTCAAATGGCCACCTCAGATCACAAGAGATTGGCGCACTCTGTCCATTGTATATTTCATATTTCATAATTTAGCTGAAATTTCTTCTACCGCTCTTCTAATTTCATATTTTGAGGCAAAAGGGCATAGTCTGTAACTCAGTGGTTAATTTTTAACAACTGGTTAAAAATTTTATCCAATAGTTATTGAATAACAAAACTTCTTGGACGATGTTACAATTTGGCTATTTGTCTAGACGTTTTACAAACGTACTTACAGTATCGAACATAAATACAGTGACTGTATAGAAAGTAATAAAAAATGTTCCCATATATTTTAAATATTAAATATATTTTCAAACTTCAGGATGTCTCTAAAATAGGGGGATATAGCTTAACCATTGATTCCTGAGGCTAAAATAAGACGATATAACTAAACTTGCTTCTACCGGGAAGTGTACCATTTTGCCGATATTTTGCTTCAAAGTTCTTTGAAAAAAAAAATTTCTTATAATAACAGAACGCTTTATTCGATTTGGATGAAATTTGGTGTGACACTTCATATGTTTATCATATTTTAAGATAATACTTGTCATTATTAGTGAACCACTAGTGTATGAAATTTAGGTGTCCCAATATTGATTAGACCTTAACTTTTTAATAGCCACGCTGATAACATGATTTTTTTTTTTTTTTGAAAGATACATTCAATAGTAAACTTTTCTCTCTCTGTGTAATTTATGATATCTGTTACGGTTCACACAGAAAATAAAAATGTAAGTGTCTGCACCACTAAATTTTTAAAATAAATTTTATCTAGCAGTTTGTCCAAATGCCAAACATCTATTTTTAATGACAGTAACGAGTTGTCAATCTTCTCATCTTGTTTATGAGTACGCTAAAATATGTAATCGTCTTATTTATAATAATGGTAGTATAATACGATTAGGCCGAACAAACGATGTTACTAATTTTAGAATATTTGACAAATTTTATAAAACTGAGAGTTTTATAAAATTTCCGTTCATTCTGTTCCGTTTATATTATAATTAAAAAAAAAGGTTTTCATCATTATTATAACGTTGTGTATTTCACATAAAATCATTGATGTTTGTTAATGTTTTTTAAAAATATTTCATTATTTTTCTGACTTGATTTAATCCTGAAGAGATAATACTTATGATTGAAACGTTGATTTGAAATCTTCCAGAGTGCAGTTCCGAATATTTTCATTTTCCTACATTAATAGTAGTCCTTGCAATATTTTTGTCAATGTTTCCCTGCAAATTTTCAGTTAAAAATGTCCAAATATTCATATTAGAATATGACCGTCAGCTATTCGACGTTTTATAAAACGGTTAGCCAGATTCATTGTAAAATATCGCTAAGTCAATGAAATAACGAAGATTTTATAAAATGTTTAAACGTTTTATAAAAAGACAGAATTTACAGTTTGGTTACGACAAGAAAGAAGAAGAGCATGCATGAATACGATTATGAATGTGGCTGAGGCGAAAGAAGTGTGCTTGGATAGGAATGTGTGGCGAAGGATGATTGTTTTGTAATTGTTGTGGTGTGAAGATATATGGTTAGTAAGAATGTTTTATGAGAATGGAGAGACAGCTGAAGTTTTATGTGGACGTTGTGAACGAAATATGTTTGTACGGGAATGTGTGGCGAAAGATGAATTTTTTTTATCCCTTTCCCTATTGTTAATATATTTTTTTTTTCGGGTTTTTGCTAACCCACTAAGTGGGATACGCGTGATTTTATGTATGTATGTATGTATGTATGTATGTATGTATGTATGTATGTATGTATGTATGTATGGTTACGACATATAGATACATTTAAAATATCTGTGTAACTTCTTTCTCAATGCAGCTTTACAAAATTATATAAAAATATTTCTCATTCCTCAATGAAAACTATGTTTGAATCGCTACATTTTAGCAAATATATCATGTTGTAACCTTAAAACAAACTGAGGAAAATCAATATTACGAAATGAATGAACCAAGTTCTCTAGTAAACTACGGTAACATATCACCTAATCCGACTGCAACAAAGTTTTGCCAGCTTCGTTGCTCTCGAGATGATTTGAAGACTCGCTGAGTACTTTTCTCACGTAGAAACAATTCTTGTATAAAGACATAATACTTGGAATTTGTCGCTATATTGAATGAAATCCAAATTGGTGTGTTTGAAAGTAGGGCAAAGATACGATATCGATACTATGCATAGATATGATTTCTTTTCAAACTTTTAGCTTTATATTTTATAGGATGGTACGTGGTTAAGAAAATGGCTACCAGAGGAGCTGCTATCGGAGAAATTTTCAAGCAAACTTGTATTTAAATTGTAAACTGAGATGTTGTAAATAAAATTTATGTTTTATATAGAAAACGAAAAAGACAGTGATGGTTAAATGATTTTAGCAAAGTAGTATCCAAGAACTGTCAACTAAAATAAAGATCTGATTTAAATTCATACCTACATAATCCGTCACTCAGTAAGTTCGTAGGATGACATATAGATACTGTTTTCATTATTAATTTTAATGTAATTGTTTCCTGACAGTGAGATTTGTTTAAATATGTCAAAATTGTTATTAAAATATTATGTTTTTGTTTGACGCATAGACAAGATGATGTACAAAAATAGACTATTACCTCCCGCTACCCTTCGTAAGGGAGGTATAGGGATCGTGCTAAAAATCATGTATCGACATTTTAGTAAATGACCACGTTTTAAGGTCCCTAGAATCCAATTTTAACATTTTCACGATGATGTCTGTATGTGTGTATGTGTGTGTGTGTATGTATGTATGTGTAGGAATTTTGTCTTCGCTCTAACTCAAATACTATCATACAGAAAATTCTGAAACCTTGTATTTCTGCCCTATTCTAATATGGAAAGATCCCATTAGATTTTGGTGTAAATCGGATAACCGGAAATGGCACTTTACCTGAAGCTCATAATGGTTTTTCTTCAAAAAATTACCATTAAATGCCAATTTTTCGCATTTTGTCATTATGAAAATTAAAGATTATTGAATTTTCTATAGGAATACATTAATACTTTTTCTATATAATTTACAGATAAATTTAAAAATATTTTTTTTTTAACATCCCGAAGCCTAAGATAAACACAATTTCTTTGTTACACATCATATTTCAAATGAATGTTACTGACAGGTGAATGTCACTGTCAAAAAACTAATCACTTCAAATTAATAATAGTGACATTTTAAAAAGAAAATAGTAAATAAATCAATAGTTTTATGCAATGGAACAGTTTGCAGCGTTAGTAAATACGTAAGTATGTATTTAAATTAATAAAAATGGATAGGAAAGTGTGGCGAAGGAAGATTGTTGCGTAACTATTATTGTGGTCCGGATGGGGTTATTCGCTACCGAAAATCGGTATATATATATATATATATATATATATATATATATATATATATATATATATATATATATATATATATGTTCTTATGTATGAATGTTTTGATGATTGTGGAGAGGCGAAAGAAGAATGTTGTTAAAGAGTGAAGTGCGTCAGCTGAGCTCTTACTCTTATCCCTTTTCTTATTGTTACTATTGTTTCCGGGTATTTGCTAACCCCCTAAGTGGGAATCGAGTGATTTTATGTACGTATGTATGTATGTAAAAATTAAATAGCGGGAGGTTTTGTGTTGGTCCTCATCAGATTTTTTTAAATTTAATATTTAAAGTTCTTTCAAGTTATTTAGTAAATGCTATTATCGCAGAATTGAAGATTGCACTATTATAACCAATTTTTATTAGTAAAAATTGCTAAAAAAAATATATTCAATGATATTTTTACAAGAAAAACTGTTAAAAGCTTGTATAAATTATACTTCCGGTTATCCGATATACACTAAAAAACGAATGAGCTCTTCCCACATTAGTATGGAATGGGTTATACAAAATTTCAAATTTTTTTGCAAATTTTAGCACGATCCCTATACTTCCCTTACCTAGGGTAGCGGGTGGTGATAATAGTCATGTGAGCAAAAAGGTTGGAAAGCACTGTGTTAGAGTGTTAATGCTGCTCATAAAAGAAACGCGAACTACTTACAAACTGTAAATTTAACAAATTAAAACAATGTCATCCTGACTTGTAAGTTTGTTCAGTAGGATCTATGTTCAAATGATTTGTAATCACTATTACCATATCATTAAAATGCAAACAAAAAATTGTCTAGACGTTCAGCTGCGCTATTTCAACCTACAAATTATTAAAGGTACAATAGGTGAAAAGTCTAGACCATTATTTATTTATATATACACTGTCCCAAAAGTGGGGATCTGCCTATTTGTTACTTAATAAATTTTTTACATTCCGTCACCTAGTAGGTAAGGAAGGTACTTATTGAGCCTGAATTCATAGCCATTTCGAAAACCTATGTTTTCAATTTGATTTATTTGTGAAATGAAAATAGATTATGTGTACCATTCAGTACTAAAGTTCCTTTTCATAACTCATTAAAGTTATTTGCCTCGGATATTCGTCATGAAAAAATATGATGTGGCCAGCACATGACCTCCCGCCAATTCCATGTTTAAAATAGCAATGAGCTTTAAGTAAAGTTTCACTACCGATTGATCGTTTGTAAACAAAATCTACTTTGTTGTTCCAATAAATAGAAAAGTTTGTAATACGAAATTTTGGATTATATTTTATTATGTTTTTCCTGAAAAATCTGTTAGAGCTTCAATTTATCATACATAGTCAAAATCTAATATGTTGTTTCAAATTATATAAGAGTATTAAATACCAACTTGGCGAACTTTTGGATCATTAATATATTTTAAGGAAAAATCGTCACACACACATTATAGTCAAAATCATCACCAACTTCCTTATGCTCTAAAACGCAATCTGTTTAAATTCTTCGCCGGACATTATCCATTTCGTAAATGTGTAGTTGCAAACTATTATTTGACACTTTGAAATCATGTTCTTATTGAGAGCTGTTTGATATGTAATGCTGCAAACATCAAACTTAAATTGAATTATCCTATATATCTAATATTTATGTATGATGGAAAATATATTATTTTTACAAACCTTAATTTCATCAGAATCGTATTTAAACTACTAAATTCTTCTTAACACGGTTTCATTATTAATTTTAATGAAAATTGCTTCGTGACAGTGACATTTGTTTAAATATGTCAAATTTGTTATTAAAGTATTGTTTTTGTTTGACGCAGAGGCAAAGTGATGTACAAAAATAAATTATTTTATAATATAATATAAAGTTATTTCAAGTTATTTACTAAATGCTATTATCGTAGAATTGAAGATTGTGCCATTATATTCAATTTGTATTGGTAAAAGTTGCTAAAAATTATATTCAATGAATTTTTTACAAGAAAAACTGTTAAAAGCTTGTATAAATGATACTTCCGGTTATCCGATAAACACTAAAAACTAATGAGCTCTTCCCACATTAGTATAGAATGGACATACAAAATTTCAAATTTTTCTGATTGATAGTATTTGAGTAATCGTGTCCACAAGATCCACACACACAGACACACACCATACATACCTACAGACATCATTGTAAAAATGTTAAAATCGGATTCTGGGGACATCAAAACGTGCTTATTCACTGAAATCTCTATATCCGATTTTTAGCACGGTCCCTATACCTCCCTTACCTAGGGTAGCGGGAGGTAAAAACGAACTTCCATGCCTTTATAAGTAAATAACTATATTATAACTGTATCACACCACACGCGATTAAAATACATACGTTTAAGGAAAACCTACAAACTATAAATTATTCAAGAAGTTTTTGCTTCTACCTAATTTCTAAGTGATAACATAATTATGATAATCATATATTATAATTAATTTAAACTATCCTGTGTACATGGTAAAGCGGCATACAAAACCAACTTGTTCATTAGTACATTTCCATTAAAGTTTATGAAAGATAGAAACGTAATTGCATCCAACGTACGAGTATATTATATGCATTTAACATGAAATGCACTCCGGTACAATGGAATACAAGTTAGTTAGAGTCTCGTATACTAGAGCTGTCTTATTCACTGACGACCGCAGAGGGATTATAATACAAAGAGTTAATTAAATTACTGCTCTGAAGAGTTAATGTACAACCATTTACAGGCTAAAATATACTTCATATTGCTCAAAAAGTGGAGAAATTTAATAGGTCAACAACCTTAGCTAAACGTGACCAGCAACACATTATTGTATATCTTTGCAACTATTTATCGGTTGCTATTTACCGAGTGTCTAATGTTTTTCTGAACATAGGAATCACAGGAACAAAGCCCCATTCAGATAGGGCTTAGTGCAGTTTGTAATGTTGGTAGTGCATTTGTATTGTAGTGTGAAAGTATCGTTCATATAGAAAATTAGTGCAGTTGTATTTGCAATAACTTGTAACCCATCAAATTTACATATAAAATACTGCGGTACGCATATAGTAATAAGAAACCTCGTTACTCCGATTCGTCTAGTTTTCTAGATCAAAAATAAAATAGTATCATTTGCATTTACGTACAATGGAAATTACGTTGGAGCATTTCTCGTTAAATTTAAAGTTGAATATTTTAATTCACTTATCTGTCTTTTACTTTCAAATGAAATTATAAAATCAAAGCATGAGAAATTCTTTTATTTTTTACTCACTTGTAAACTTCATTTATTGATATCGCCTACTACTTTTGAAAATTAAAGAATGCTTGAATGAAACAGTTGGCTAGATTTAAATTTTTTATCAAAGTATCTTAATTATTCATTATTACGTATTAAATTTTCAGCTCGATTTTTCTCAAAAATTTTGTTATGCACCCTTATGATGTGTGTGTGTCTGTGTATATAATATATATATATATATACAGAGTGTAAATTTTAAAACGGGTCATAGGGCTATAACATAGAAAAACAGTTTTTTAGTCGCCAAAAGTTTCTATATTAATTTTTATTGAAAAAATAATTGGTGCCTATTCTAAAGAAAAAAATTACGATTTTTTTAATACTAAACACATTACATTTCTGTTTCATATAAAGCTAGAAAATAAATTTAAAAATTTGTACAATTAAGAAAAAATATCATTAGCCATGAAACTAACAGTAACAAAACATAGTCATTTTTCACTAACATGATAGGGGACAATTAAAGATTAAAGTTATTAATTTATGAACTAATACAAAATAACACAAAATAAAGAAAACGCTAGTATATTTATTTAAGAAACAATTATTATTTATTGTAATAGATATTAACACATTATAGGTGATTTACATGTAACAATTAAAACCATTTAATAATTAGTAATTTTTCTTCATGAGACAAATTATCCATGATTTGTTCTTAATAAAACCAAAATAATAATAATTTGCAAAATAACGTTTATTAATGAGCGTCTTAAGTCAACAATTGTTTTGTTTTGTTTCTGTCAGTTTCACGGCTAATGCAAATTTTTAAATTTATTTTCTGGCTTTATATGAAATAGAAATGTAAAGTGTTTTGTACCAAAAAAATCGTAATTTTTTTCTTTGTAATATGCACCAATTATTTTTTCAATAAATTAATATAGAAACTTTTGGCGTCTAAAAAACTGTTTTTCTATGTTATAGCCCTATGGCCCGTTTTAAAATTTACACCCTGCATATGCGTGTGTGTGTGTGTGTGTGTGTGTGCGTGTGTGAGGATGTTTGTATGTGTGTGTATGTTTGGATGTTGAAGAAACGATTCCTCAAAAACTATAAGACTTAAGACCTGTTTAACTATGAATTCCTCAATCTGACATTCCTGGGACATACACAGTTTTAGTGACATTCTGATAGCTTTTTCTGGAAAGTACATTCAATCATTCTTATTGTTTTAGTAATTAAATATTTGAAATTCTAGGCAAAATGCATATATCCATCAGAAATACCGCCAATCTGGTTAATGAATTGGAAGAATCTCAGACATTTAGGATCTTCCTCATACAATGAAAAATAGATATAATTAGAATTGTATGTGTGCAGAAGACATGTTAAATACAATAAAAAACAATATTTGGATAAAGTTCTGTATTTTTTGTTATAAAACGACGGTTTGATAGCGAAGTGCATTACAATACTTATATAGCTTAATATGGAAATGGCGAGAGGTCTTGTGCTGGCCACAACAGATTTTTTTGGATATTCCATACTTTAATCCCACACTGTATTATAAATATATTAAAAACTTGTATATTAATACTCTCTAACGCAAAGTAGAATTAACACGAATAAAATTATATGTCATATTAACTATCAAAAATCAAAATCAAACTGAATTTTCTTTGATTCAGATCAAGTTTGTGAATTAATTAATAAACATTGATTTATGGATCAGCTTAATTCCTTAATCATCTGATTATTAATCAACGGATTAATTGTGTATTTGGCTATTAATTTCCTACAATTTCGCTAGTGTCGCATGTTATTCTACGAATCCCATTTCAAATGTAAAGAACATTATTTTATGAGGACTGTTATACTCGAGTATTTTTCATTATTGATATATTCTATTTTAAGCTATTCCCGCACGCGAGACTAGAACACCCTCTTCATTTATTTCCCTGCTGATTAGATTACTGTATAATTTGTCACCAGAAAACTAGTAAAGAGAGAGATAAGGATTCCGAAATTAGTTAGCAAATTTCTATACAGCTATAAATCCCGATAGAAAAAAACCTCAAAAATTGAGCACAAATATAAACCATCTCCCTAAATCTTTTATTTTCTCTCTTCACCCGATCGTCGCCAGCTACAAACAGCGGAGCGTAAATAGAACAGAAAGAAAAGAGAGCATCGCCAAGGCAGCCTCGATCATTCTACCAAATCGAACGGCAACGGGGATCGGGGGTGCGATATGTGAATGTAGTGTAGGGATGGAGACCAAAAATATCTCGAATGCATTCTCGGGTGATGTATCGCCGATCAGGCACTCAAATGGAGAGAGGATATGCAGCCAACAAATCATTTTATTCTAGCGGATATTGTTTTGAATATTTTAAAAGCTCTTATAGAACAATATGGAAGTGTAAATAAAAGTAAAAGATAGGTTATTTATTCTGCTGGAGTAAAAAGTGGTGGATGAATTCTTGAGTTGAAATGAAATGTATTTTTACTTAGGTTCAGTGTTGTGACTGATGTAGATCATTTGATTTAAATCACTGATCTATTTCATTTAGTATGGTTTTTGATCTGATCTAGATCCTTTTATGTATTCAGATCTTGATCTGAATCTAGATCTAAAAAACTATAATCTTTGATCTTAAAAAAGATCAAATAAACTAGTATTATTTGAAACCAGAAAATCCAAGAACAAATTAAATACAAATACAAGTAGGTTATAATTTATTTAACTCACTTAAAAAATTAAATGGTAGAATCCATAATGATTGTCTGTCCGTTTACTATGGCCTGTATTAATTTATTAGATTTGAAGAATTCTAATGTTTAAAATCATTATTTTTGTTTCTATTTTATTCATTAATTTAGTATTAATAAAACAAAGTATGTATCTAATTTTTCTTCCCATACATAAGGCATGAGGCTTTGTAAATAATTTACTTTTCCGTTGACCGTTGTTCTGTTAATGTATAGAAAATCATTCATTAATGACCCCTATTAATGCATGATTTTTACCTCCCGCTACCCTTGGTAAGGGAGGTATAGGGATCGTGCTAAAAATTACTTATCAAGATTTTAGTAAATGACCACGTTTTAAGGTCCCTAGAATCCAATTTTAACATTTTCACGATGATGTCTGTATGTCTGTGTGTGTGTGTGTGTGTGTGTATGTGTGTGTGTGTATGTGTGTGTGTATGTGTAGGGATTTTGTCTTCACTCTAACTCAAATACTATCATTCAGAAAATTCTGAAACCTTGTATTTCCATCCCGTTCTAATATGAAAAGAAGTCATTAGATTTTGGTGTAAATCGGATGACCGGAAATGGCACTTTACCTGAAGCTCATAATGGTTTTTCTTCAAAAAACACCATTAAATGCCATTTTTTCGCATTTTATATCTTATGAAAATCAAAGATTATTGCATTTTCTACTGGAATACATTAATACTTTTTCTATATATTTTACAGATAAATTTAAAAATATTTCTTTTTATTAGTCGCGAAGCCTAAGATAAACACAATTCCTTTGTTACACAGTTCATATTTCAAATGAATGTAACTGACAATAAATGTCACTGTCAAAAACCTAATCACTTCAAATTAATAATAGTGACATTTTAAAAAGAAAATAGTAAATAAAGCAATAGTTTTCTGCAATGGAACAGTTTGCAGCGTTAGTAAATACGTAAGTATGTATTTAAATTAATAAAAATTCTATAGTGGGAGGTTTTGTGTTGGCCACATCAGATTTTTTTTTTATTAATAAACGATTTTAGTGGGCAACTATAGATACCGCATAATATTGCTGAGCAATTATTGTCAAAACTTGTGTCAAACGTTGTTAACCTAAAAAATTTTTCATGGAATCAAATTAGTTTTTCCAATTCAGTAAGTTACGGTCAACGGATTAATGATCTCAACAATTAATGCGTTAAAATGTCTCAATCATTAATCACACTCATTAACACACTTGATTGTTAAGTATCTATTAATTAATAAGAAATAAAAAGTATTTGAAAATCGTTACTGTTCTATTTTATGATCTAAGAAAAACAGAACCCAAATTTCTAATCTGATCTGGAAAAAAGATCCTATCGCCGAAATTGACCTATGATCTGATCTAGAACATATTAGTTGTAAAGATCTTGATCTTAGCCTAGATCCTTTATAAATGGATCTGTCACAACATTGCTTAGGTTGTATAATGTATTTTTACCCCACGCTAAGATAGGTATTGCAATCATGCTAAAATTCGCATATCCAGGTTTTAGTGGATAAGCACGTTTTAAGGTCCCTATAATCCGATCATAACATTTTTACAGGGTGTAAATTTTAAAACGGGTCATAGGGCTATAACATAGAAAAACAGTTTTTTAGACGCCAAAAGTTTCTATATTAATTTATTGAAAAAATAATTAGTGTATCTTATAAAGAAAAATATTACGAATTTTTTGATACAAAACACATTACATTTCTGTTTCATATTAAGCCAGAAATTAAATTTAAAACTACACAATTAAGGAAAAATATCATTAGCCGTGAAACTGATAGAACAAAACAAAACAATTGTTGACTTAAGACATTATTACCTCCCGCTACCCTTGGTAAGGGAGGTATAGGGATCGTGCTAAAAATCACATATCGAGATTTTAGTAAATGACCACGTTTTAAGGTCCCTAGAATCCAAATTTAACATTTTCACGATGATGTCTGTATGTGTGTATGTGTGTGTGTATGTGTGTGTGTATGTGTGTGTGTATGTGTGTGTGTGTATGTATGTATGTATGTATGTATGTATGTGTGTGTGTATGTGTGTGTGTATGTGTAGGGATTTTGTCTTCGCTCTAACTCAAATACTATCATTCAAAAAATTATGAAACCTTGTATTTATACCCTATTCTAATATGAAAAGAAGCCATTAGATTTTGGTGTAAATCGGATAACCGGAAATAGCACTTTACCTGAAGCTCATAATGGTTTTTCTTCAAAAAATACCATTAAATGCCATTTTTTCGCATTTTATGTCTTATGAAAGTTAAAGATTATTGAATTTTCTACAGGAATGCATTAATACTTTTTCTATATATTTTACAGATAAATTTAAAAATAATTTTTTTTATGAGTCGCGTAGCCTAAGATAAACACAATAATTCCTTTGTTATACAGTTCATATTTCAAATGAATGTAACTGACAGTAAATGTCACTGTCAAAAAACTAATCACTTCAAATTAATAATAGTGACATTTTAAAAAGAAAATAGTAAATAAATCAATAGTTTTATGCAGTGGAACAGTTTGCAGCGTTAGTAAATACGTAAGTATGTATTTAAATTAATAAAAATGGATAGGGATATGTGTGGAAGGATGATTGTTGCGTAACTATTATTGTGGTCCAGATGCGGTTATTCGCTACCGAAAATCAGTCACTTTAATATGTTCGTATGTATGTATGCTATGATGATTGTGGACAAGGCGAAAGAAGAATGTTGTTAAAGAGTGAAGTGAGTTAGCTGAGCTCTTACTCTTATCCCTTTTCTTATTGTTACTATTGTTCTGGGTTTTTGCTAACCCACTAAGTGGGAAACGCGTGATTTTATGTATGTATGTAAAAATTAAATAGCGGGAGGTTTTGTGTTGGCCACATCAGATTTTTTGTTAAATTATTATTTTAATTTTATTAAGAAGAAATCGTGGATAATTTGTCTCATGAAGAAAAATTACAAATTATTAAATGGTTTTAATTGTTTCCTTGAAGTTTGCAGTTTTTCTCGTTTCTTATAACTTATTTCTTATTGCATGTAGATAATCTTTAATTTGTGAATATCTATTACAATAAATAATAAATGTTTCTTAAATAAATATATTAGTCTTTTCGTTATTTTGTATTAGTTCTTAATTGTCCCTTATCAGGTTAGTAAAAATGACAATGTTTTGTTACTGTCAGTTTCATGACTAATGATATTTTTTCTTAATTGTACAAATTTTTAAATTTATTTTCTGGCTTTGCATGAAACAGAAATGTAATGTGTTTGGCATTAAAAAATTCGTAATTTTTTTCTTTATAATAGGAACCAATTATCTTTTAAATAAATTAATATAGAAACTTTTGGGGTCTAAAAAACTGTTTTTCTATGTTATAGCCCTATGACCCGTTTTAAAATTTACATCCTGTATATATATATATATATGTGTGTGTGTGTGTGTGTGGATGTTGGAACCACGGTTTCGCAAGTACTATAAGACTTAAAAAATATTTATCTCCAGTTTCCTCAATCTGACAATCCTGGAAAGAGCTGATTAGATTTTGGTAACAATTGGACAACCAAAATAATAGTTGGTTCAACGATGATTTTATATCCAATAAATAATAGTTTTAAAGTCTCACATAAAATATTTATGTTAAAATCTGAAATCGATTTTAAATTACAAGCTCACTTCCTGTAATTTTAACGAACCCATAATTCTTTTAAAATTATTTTTATCGCAGTACAAATATCATTATTCAAAGGTTAACAGCATGTAATTTACAAAGAAAACTTGTTTTATATGTTACACTTTTATTATTATTTTTATTATCTCATATTTTATTACTATCCCAACTTTCAATGCATTTGTAAATAATAATAATATATATGTATATATTGATAATTACTGAATTTATGTAACGTTTCGGATATTTTATTATAACTAAAAAAGAAAAAAATCCCTTAACCTTAATAATAATTTTTAAATAACTATACATATTCATATTTCAAGAACTACATTCTAATGATCAATATAAAATAATAAAATTACCAGGGTATCGAACCCTCCAAAAACTGGGTTCGGTTTAGGTTCAGGTTAATTTGTTTTTTGAAAGATGGGTTCGGATGCGGTTCTGGTTCAAGAATTAATAAAATTTGCGGTTTTGTTCGCGGTTCAGGTTCGAAATAATGTAAAATGAGAGCCGGAATTTACGCAAAACGCAACAAGAAACGAACACAATTTTCACGAAAAGTCAGCCCAGACACCAACGCAGACGCCTAAGACGTCGATTATCGGCTGTATTTACTTTTCGAACTAAAAATTAACCTGAACCGGAGATGAACCCCGAACCTGAATTTTAATACTAGGTTCGGTTTCGACTCAGGTTCAATTAAAAATATATCTGAGGTTCGGTTCTCGGTTCTGGTTCCCTAAAATGTTACGGTTTGGTTCCGGTTTTGGTTCGGTTCAGGTTTGGGTTCGATGCCCTGAAAATTACTCATTGAGTTGATACCTAATTGGGTAACTAAGATTGAACAAAGTAACTGTCTTATATTAACTCATATAATTTAGAATTTGGGATGGGACCTTGATCCGCGTTCATCAATTTATCTTCAAATTTATGAATTATCAAACTCTCGTGTGCGTCTAAATATCTATTATCATTTATATTTTACGATACCTAAAGCAGATACAGTGTTCAGAATTACAAAATTAGTAAATTTAGCAATTTTATCGAATACATTTTCAAAATCATGCAACGAAGAAGGGCATCGTCATCTACTTTTGTAAAACAATGTAACAAATCAAACAGCTTCAATGTACATACGCATAAAATATAAAATTCTATTCTTAAACCGCCTGGTATAATGAAAACAGAATGATTAACGGATTATTTATTGACTCACTGTAGATAAAAATAAAACAATATGCATGTGTATTATTCAAATTAGATAAAAAAAACAACTATTATTTGTTTGCATTACCGTGTTTTTATTTCTATTAAGTGTACAGGAAACGTAATATACCGGGTGCAACATAAAGACCGGCCCATAGGCGTTTAACTTGGAAAAACAATTTTTCCTATTCATTTTAGACAACAATACTTCAAATAAATATTGTACAGAATTAAATTAAATTTTGCATTTAAATTAATAATCAATTTTTTTGCACATTTCTTAACCGAAGAAATTGAATTTAAAATTTAATAAAAATTACTTCCGTATAGTGTTAGCCACGGTATTGAAATAAAATCTCAAACAAATTTTATGACATTTTACCTGTCAGAAATTATAAAATATAGTTTTCTTCAAAATAATACTACTGAATGATTTGTATCTTCTTTTCCTGTGAATAATTCTCCATTTTTACCTCTCGCTAAGAGAGGTATTGGATTCATGTTAAAATTCGCATGTTCAGATTTTATTGAATAAGCACGATTTAAGGTTCCTAGAAGCCGATTATTACATTTTTAAAATGATGTCTGTGTGTGTGGATGTGTGTTTGTGGGTATGTATGTCTGGATGTTGTAGACACGATTCCTCAAAAACTATAAGACTTAAAAAATATTGAACTGCAGTTTCCTCAATCTGATATTCCTGGGAAGAGCTGAAAAGGTTTTGGTAACAATTGAACAACCGGAAGTAGTAGTTTCTTAGAAAATTTCTTCTAAATATAATTTTTTGGAAATTTTTGTTATTACAAATATTGAAGAACAAAATTCTCCATCTAATACACTTAAAATTTTTATTATATCTTGTATAGATTTAGAGATAAAGACACTATAATATATAGTAGATTCTAATCGCAGAGGCTAAGGCACTAAGGAAACGACTTGACAAATTCAAATGTTTATAACATAGTTTGAAAATGACATATGTCAGTGTTAAAAATCAACAGTTTTAGTGACTTTCTGATAGCTTTTTCTGGGAAGTATATTTAATCTTTCTTATTATTTTATTAATGAAATATTTGAAATTATAGGTTAAATGCATATATCCATCAGAAATACCGCCAATCTGGTTAATGAATTGGAAGACATATAGGAACTTCCTCATACAATGAAAAATAGATATAATTAGATTTATATGTGTGCAGAAAACATGTTAAATATAATAAAAAACAATATTTGGTTAAAGTTCTGTAATTTTTTGTTATAAATCGACGGTTCGATAGAGAAGTACAATACAATACTTATATAGCCTTATATGGAAATGGCGAGAGGTCTTGTGCAGGCCACAACAGATTTTTAATAATGATAACTCAAAGAGCGCGTTTCTGACAGGTAAAATATGCCGAAATCTGACAGATAGGTTTCCGACAGGTATTTGTAATTTTACCTATCAGACACGCTCTGATTAATAATAACAATAATATATCATCGCGGCATATTTGCCATTACTGGGTGTGCCAGTATCTACAACACATGCAGACATCTCACCAGGCGTTACCTCACGGGCACTTATAGCTCCTGTGGAGAGTGTACCACAGGGATTACTTTTACGCCATTTAAAATTGGAAATATTTGGCGTCTGTGGGAATCGAACCCGGTTCCCCAGGTTCGCGACCAGACACTCAGGCACGCGGCCACGGAACCCCATTTGAAACATTATTGTCTAAAATTAATTAACTTTTGTGCAAAGAAAAATGTTTTCAAATGTTAAACGCCTATATGTAGTTCATATGCTATACGTACCTATAAATAGGTATTTATTTTAGGAGAAGATTAACTCATTTCCAGTGAGTAAAGGGAATCTCCTGACCTTTCAACAGGCGTCGATTGCGCACGGATTGAATTAACAATTAATGATACTAGGTCACGAATTATTCGGGTTATTTTCTGACAGAACAAATTTCCAATGAATGAACTAATCGTACAGTTCAAATTTAGAACACTGTGTTTAATTTGTTTGCTCTGTACTTACATTTTATTGCTCGAGTGTAACTTCGTTTCATTCGCTCGAAATACGCTGCTTTAATCTTATTCATTTTTATTTCTTTCTACTAGTCATATTTATTTTACTGTCCACTTTTTTTTACTAAATTTAATTCAAGAAATCATCCTGCATCAGCGGAATCTTACATTGTATATTATTGCTATTCGCAAATATTAAAATGTATTATATTAACTAAGTGTTAAACAGCATTTATACAATCTTGTTGCAATCAGGGCAACGAACCCGAATCTGAACCGAACCAAAACCAGAACTAAATCGTAATATTTTATCGAACGCAAATCCAAAACCGAACCTCAGATATATTTTTCAGTTGAACCTTGAACCTGAGTTGGAACCGAACCGAATATTAAAATCGGGTTCAAGTCTATTTTCAGGCTGTGTCCGATGTTGCACTTTTATCACCCTAATATCTAAATCCTAAATTTATATGCCCTAAATCTAGTGATTATTTAGGATTTTAGGAATTAGATTTTAGGGTTTTGCAGGAGCACACTATGCCTTGAAGTTGACGCGCACTAATTAAACAAATCATGTTCGTTTCTATAATTTGTACAAAACGTCAAATTTACTGTCAAAAAATAGCTTCTTAGCTTCTATTTTATGAAATATATTATTAACATTTACTCTCAAGAATCAAATTGAATCGAATTGTAAAATTTATTTTTGTTTTTCTAAAGTGTTGCCAGACAAACCAATGGATGTCACTAGTGTGCCATTCGGAGTTATATTTATGTGAAAAAGACCTAAATCCTAAATACCAAGTGCCAAAATGCGACATCGGACATAGCCTAAATCTTAAATTCATGTGTCGTACATCTAGTGATAATTTAGGAGTTTAGGAATTAGATTTTAGGGTTTTGCAGGAACACACTATGCCTTGAAGTTGACGCGCACTAATTAAACAAATCATGTTCATTGCTTTTGTACAAAACGTCAAATTTACTGTCAAAAAATAGATTCTTAGCTTCTATTTTATGAAATGTATTATTAATATTTACTCTCAAGCATCAAATTGAATCGAATGGTATAATTTATTTTTGTTGTTCTAAAGTGTTGGCATACAGACCAATAGATATCACTAATGTGCCATTCGGAATTTTATTTATGTAAAGAAGACCTAAGTCCTAAATACTAAATGCTAAAGTCGAACTGAGGCTGAGTCGATTATATTTTTTCATTTTAATTTATCGTTATTTTCTATTCTTCTTGAGCTACTGCTTCAATTTAATCTAATCATTTTTTATTTTCGTTTTTGTAAATGAATGCCTTATTTTATTTCTGTATTCCTTTACACAGCAAAACGGCATTTTGTTTGGTTATGTAATATAACGACAGAGCAGTCATATGTCATATTGACTTGATGTTGACTACAGCGTCATACAGTTTTCATTAAAAATGTAGACAACATTTTATAGTTATACCCAAATGATTCAAGCAGCCAATGCACGTCATCACTTAGTGTAAAAACCTTAATGCATTAAAATCACTAATAGTGAAAAATGAAATAAAATTTCAATCATTTTTAACCGTCAAAAAGTGTATAGCCTTATATAATTATTATTAAGATGAATAGTAGAGTTCATTACTTATCGAATATGACATGAATAATATATAAATAATGTACATCAACGTCATATTATTCGTTTAATTGTTGCTATAATTGACAACATTGATAATTTGCATGTTTGTACTGTCAAAGTTATTATTTGACAATTTGAAAAATATTTGTAACGTGTTTGAAACATTTTTGTGCGTTGTAAAGGCCTATTTATAATAAAGTAATGGTAAACTCAACGCAACGACGCAACTTGACCGTTAAAGCAAACTCAAAATCTGTGAATCGCCCAAAGGTAGCACTTCTAATCAATCAGAAGAATTCGGTACATTTCTTTGAAATTCGGCATTTATTGCCTTTATATGGCATATATAATTATAAATAAGGTTAGTATTATAAAATAATTTAAATAGAAATGGACAGTGACTAAAATAATATTTATTTTGTAGACGTGACAGTTCATTAGCATGTCGATAATACAGATTGCAATCTGTATAACTCCTTTCATAAAGATTCTAAAACCTCTGCAAACGTAGCAGTACATGACGTCACACATCTAGTTTCTTTTATTCAATTTTTATTAATGACGTGCATTGGCTGCTGGAATGATTTGGGTATATAAATTCGGACAGCGAGCGTTTTTTCTACTTTGTCGCGCATGAGCGGCAAAGTACCATTTTGCGTTGACAAAAGCGATCGCAAATTCCTGCTTTGTATATAGACTGTAGAAAAAAAATTATCATGAAAATAAGTACTGTGGATTTGGACTGGGCATATTGTATTGTATCTTAATTGTAATATTAATATCTTATTATTTTATTACACAGCGGCTACGTGATTCAAATGCGTTAGATATAAAAATTTTAAAAAAATGCTTTCGTGTTAATTGGCATATACGCTTGAAATAATTAGCTAGAATCAGTAATAAAATAGTGATAAAATGATTCACATGTATATAAATAACGCAATTCTGCAATTTACGCATAAATGTGTTCAATTTCTTTATATAAATACGATTACTAATAAAGCACGGTGACAAATCATACTATGTAGATATCATATAACCAGCATCTAATAATAAACATTATGGGATTAATATAGCACAATATTCTTATGGACCAGAACCGCTCCAGTTACCGACGTCAAGCAAGGTCAAGATTCAAACCACTAAACCACTACCGCTGGTCAAACACTTAGCAATGAGCAACAGATTACAAGATTATTTACTTTCCGGGAAAGTCAATTGTTAAATAATTCCGTGATTATTTAAAGTACAAGGATCGTTTTTTTCAAACCAACATCCAACCAAGTGTTAGAAATATCACGAATATGGAATTTATTTGCCGAGGCTCTTAACGCCGAGTGATAAAAAAGAACTTCATTAAATTTTATTTGAAATTGAAAAATTTTGAAAATGAAAGTACCTTATATTTATTTTATAAGTTATGTTTAAATATAATATGTTAGTCTGACATTCAATGTTGCTAACCTCGGACATTGAAGTAATTGTAAAAAACACTCAAAATTATTTGTTTTATCTAAAACTTATTCATGGGAATAATTTAGTTCGTATTGTATAAAATTTAATTAGATACTTAAATATTATTATGTGCAGTTAAACTTTCACTGAGTATTTCCATTTTCCTTGATCTTTTGTTAAACATATTTCCTTGTAAGTTAAACTACAGTATTATAAATAGTAAATAAATTATCACGGTTATTATCCATATTTTGGTGTACCAATAATTGTTATTTATCTTTCTAAAAAATATATATACCTGCTACCGTAAGAGATCCGTGCACAACAATACATTTAATAACTACGTCCAAATGTGGCCCATATTACTCCAAATTTATTTTACTTCATACGAGTGTTATTTAATTTACTTTTGTTAGTAGCGAACTGATTAAACACCTATTTAATTAATGTACATATTCATCATGTATTTTAACGTACTTCGGCATAATTATATAAATATTCCGTTAATTTGATGTATTTTGTACAAATCCCATACCAAAAGTTCATTGGAAAAGATTCTATATATCCAGTAAAATTATAACACGAACATAATACAATTTTTTACAGACAGAAAGTTCTTTTGAAAATATTCTATAAATCCAATAAAATTATCACATGAATATACATTATGTATACTCATATATAAATACTCTAAAAATGAATACACTTACGTAACATTCTCTTTACAATCAAATAATATTACTACCAAGTTTATATCTCTACCCATTTTTAAATTATTGCCCCAAAAGTCAATATACCCCACATTTAGATAAAAACTTCAAAATTTTCAAAAATCTAATTTTATGTATGTAGATACTTCTCAATGGGCTGATTCCAAATTTTGAAACCGCAGGTCGGTATCTCTTTTCGTTCTCGAGATATTTAGATTCAAATTTTTGCTCAAAACTGCCCATTTTTGGGTATTAACCCAAAAATGGGTCGAGATACGAATTTGGCGACAACACCATTCGATTCTACGGGCAAAATTACATAAGTACACCAATTTTCAGAATTTTTGAACAACGCATACAATCTCTAAAGCAAAATAACTGAAAATGGCAAAAAATCGCAAAAAATCTAAGGGGTACCCCTTACAATTTTTTCAGATTTTGGCCATTTTCAGGGGTTTTCAATCTTTTATTCATAGAAAATGAACCGGTTGGACAAAAATTATAAAAATTGTTATACTTATGTATTTTTGTCCGTAGAATCGAATAGTGATGTCGCCAAATTCATATCTCGACCCATTTTTGGGTTAATACCCAAAAATGGGCAGTTTTGAGCAAAACTTTAATGCTAAATATCTCGAGAACGAAAAGAGATATCAATTTGCGGTTTCAAAATTTGGAATCAGCGCATTGAGAAGTATCTAGATACATAAAAATTAGATTTTTTAAAAATTTTGAAGTTTTTATCTAAATGTGGGGTATATTGACTTTTGGGGCAATAATTCAAAAAATGGGTAGAGATATAAACTTGGTCCATCAAACGTGCTTATTCTCTAAAAACTCACCTTACCTAATGGTGACGGAAAATTTTATAATATGTATATACATATATAAAATTAGTATAATACATAATTAAAACCTCATTTCCACCGATTGTCCTAATGCGCAAGAGCTATAATTAATAACTAAAAGCAATGCTTAAAGTGTTTATCATATGGCATTACTACCATTTCCAGTTTTGCTTAAGAATTAATGCTTAAGAACTAAGAGCAGAGCGTCAGAAAAAAAGTTTGTAAACGTCTAACCTAAATTCTAAATCCTAGTAAATTTTCATAATGCATTAAGCCTTATGTGCAATCACTATACATTATGCATTAAAACATTCAGTGAAAATGCGGCTTAACAGTAAATACAATTACGCATTATAAATTTTAATAACTGTCAAAAGTATATCACATTAATTATCTACACTGTTAAAACATTTGAGAGTTTGCGATCTGTATTTAAATTACATTGTTATATGTCATAAAAGTTAACTGTAATAACTTTACGGAAGTAGCAGGCATTACAAATGCGTATCGAACTAGAAGTAGTTTGTTAAAATTTAAAACAAGTTATTGATTGCAAACTGTAAATTTTGTTTTATGTTAATCATTAAACATACTTAATAATAAAACACTTTAATTATGAAATTTAGTCGTCAAAGAGACTATAAAATAGAAATTAAAACTGCCATTAAAGAAAATTTCATCTTTATAAAATACCTACATACTTCGGTGTGCGAGGACCTTCTTTCATTAGTTGCTCCACTTTATAGATTTTAATGAATTTTAATGAAAAACTGTATTAAAATATAATCCAAAACTTTTCGAATTTGGTATAATATAATACTTTTATATCAATGGGAATAATATAATAGTTTAGTTATAATAGTCTAACCGGAAGTGATACTTTACTTGAAGCTGTTATCAGTTTTTTATGAAAAAATGGTGTTATTTTGATTTTAGAAATAAATGCTTCAAATCAAAAGTTTTAGAAAATTGAATTCTGCGTGTAAACCATCAAGTATGATTAAATTAGCTCTTAGTATAAGCGAGATATGTAAATTTAAAAATTATGTACTTTTTGGTTTGTATAATTAAGTTTAGTATGGATTAGGACAAAAACGAACAAAAAAATCTGTTGTGGCCAGCACAAGACTTCTCGCCATTTCCATATTAGGATATATATATATATATTTATATATATATATATATATATATATATATATATATATATATATATATATATGTATTATATTGCACTTCGCTTTCGAACCGTCGTTTTATAACAAAAAAATACAGAACTTTACTCAAATATTGTTTTTTATTGTATTTAACATGTCTTCTGCACACATATAATTCTAATTATATCTATTTTTCATTGTATGAGGAAGTTTCTAAATGTCAGAGATTGTTCCAATTCATTAACCAGATTGGCGGTATTTCTGATGGATATATGCATTTTACCACAATTTTATCTATAATTTCAAATATTTAATTAATAAAACAATAAGAAAAGTTAAATATACTTCCCAGAAGAAGCTATCAGAATGTCACTAAAACTGTTGATATTTGACAATGACATGTGTCTTGTTATAAACATTAGAATTTGTCAACTGGTCTTGGCCTCTGCGATTAGTTTACTCTATAAATTATAGTGTCTTTATCTCTAAATCTATACAAGATAAAATAAAAATTTTAAGTGTATTAGATGGAAAATTTTGTTCTTCAATATTTAATAAAAAATATTCTTTAAGTCTTATAGTTCTTGAGGAATCGTCCCTCTAACATCCATACATACACACACACACACATACACACATACACACACACACACACACACATACACACATCCACACACAGACATCATTTTAAAAATGTTATAATCGGATTCTACGGACTTTAAAACGTGCTTATTCAATAAAATCTGGATATGCGAATTTTAGCATGAATCCAATACCTCTCTTAGCGAGAGGTAATAAAGAATTTAATGTCAATGTCAAATTATGTCGCAAACAGGTGTTAAAATACATATTTTAATTATTAACAAAATATTTATAGTTTAACAGGCGTACAAAGAAGTCATGTGGTGTCCACATCAGATTTTTTTTAGTCCTGTTACGAATTATAAATTAAAGAATCATACATTGACGGTATTACATTCCATCAATTTTCCAAGAATTTAACCCGTTTTGCATAATATCCTCAAATACTACCAGACATTGTATTTATTTTGTCTACAAATAATTTCTAAGAAATTCCATTCCAATTCATAAATTCGTACCCCATCCCGTCCGTTCCGTTACATCATGCAGTTTCCCTGCCCCTTGCCTGCGTGCGTCCCTGTGGCTTGGTGCATGCTGTGGCCATTGAGTGTGTTGTGAATGTGTCCGTGCAACGTGGCCGTTGCCGCGTGGTACGTTACGCTGTCCGTCGCGGCGCATGCACGCCGGAGCGTCTCGACGGAGCCAGCGGCATCGATCCCAGACGCCCGGAGACGCCGGCGGAGGATACACACGTCCAGAGAATAGTACGAAAGATAGGATACATCAGAAGGATGATATACACATAGGAATAATTAATAATCGAGCAATGGAGTCGTTCAACATAGTAATAATCGTGCAGATACATGGGTACCTAATTTATATTTTTGGGGTCTATTCAGAACTCAATATTTGTGTTGTCGTTATGGTCTTTATGGTTGTTATGTACTGTAAAGATTGTTAAAATCAAATTTGGTATTCTCAGTACTGAAGGTGGTTACCGTCAACAATTGTTACGTGTTTTGACAGTCTTTATCACAACGACTGCTAAAACCGCTAAAACTATGTATTTATGGTTGTTATCACGTTGTTATTTCTAATATTTGTCATGTGACAGATTATTACATCAATCAAATATTATTAATAATGGCCTTTCTGCTAAATATTAGCAGGATGCAGTTGATTATTCGCATAGATCCTGCTTCGACTTAAATAATGATAATAAGAACGATAAAAACCGTCGTGGACGAAAGTTACTTTTGACGTAAAAACATATTTCTTTGAAAATATTATATTCTGTAGTAGGTATTCGTGAAAACCTTGTTATTTATTCTGGTGCTAATGTGTGCTTTTTCTTCAATCAAACTTAAAAAAAATCTTTCCATAACTTTTCAGTCACGTTGGGATCAGTGGTAGGAATTAACATACCTGTTCTAAATAATTTAGAAGTTTTCAAATATGACACAAATGTCATATTCTTCTTTAGTTGTTTTGGCAGAATGTTTGCATTTTAAATATAATTGGCAACACATTATTAAAATAATAAAACGTTGACATATAAGGTTAGGTTAAGTTCATATATGTATAATGAAGTTAGCTCTTGTCAAATAATCTGGTTCATTCACAAGTATTATTTTGTAAAGATTGTCAATAATACCGACGTAGCTTCTGAATTGACAAATTCATAAAGATTGTTACAAATGTCTTTATGATAACAATCTTTATATCCGTAACAACCTTTATGACTGTTTTTCTCTGAATAGGCCACTAAAACTTTAAAACTATGATTTTCAAAAAAAAATATTTTTTTTTAAACGTCATAAAAATGGCATCTTTTGTGACTTGATTCACAAGGTAGAAATTCCATTTCTAAGCCGCCGGCGTAGATATGAAATAAATAATTATCCATAGCAACTACATAAAATGAGCGAATGAGAAGTAACTTGTAAAATACAAATTGAAATATAAACAGTTTATATTTAACGAAATAACATACCGTGAGTATTTTTTAACGTGAAACATTGGGTTTGTCATATCCATGGTTGCGACTTGACATTTGATTGACAGCAATGTATTTGCCCGTTCCATTTAAAATGAAACATAGGGAACGAATTTGACATTTGATAAGACGTCATAGAGGTTTTGTTCAAATAATTATACCTGCATTCTAAATTAAAATTAGTTGTAGAAAAAATATGGTGCGCACCTTGTGCCCGAGTGATTTTCTGACGGCAAAATTTCTTACAATATTTAAATATAATACTTCTGTCAAATCATTCCCGATGTGTCATTTTAAATGAGGCAGACAAATACACTGCTGTCAATCAAATGTCAAATCATAACTTTAGGAAAATTCAACGGTTATCTGTCATATTGACAAGATGTCATTAGAGGTTAATTTTGTTTAAATAATTTCTAAAAATTAAATTTAGATGTAGAAAAAATACTGTGTGTACCTTATGCCCGAAATATATTTAGTTCTTTCGAGTAGTTTTCTGATTCAGCTAAATTTCTTACAATATTTAAATATAATACTTCTGTCAGATTCGTTCCTTATGTTTCATTTTAAATGAAACGGGCAAATACATTGCTGTCAATCAAATAT
The DNA here is from genome assembly GCA_943142095.1 of Ophonus ardosiacus. Lineage (NCBI taxonomy): Eukaryota > Metazoa > Arthropoda > Insecta > Coleoptera > Carabidae > Ophonus > Ophonus ardosiacus. The sequence goes on from OW964837.1 coordinate 4,500,247, forward strand.
CAAATCGTAACCATGGATATGACAAACCCAATGTTTCACGTTAAAAAATACTCACGGTATTATAAAACAGCAAACTTACATATTGGTAATGACCAGGGCATCGAACCCGAACCTGAACCGAACCAAAACCGGAACCTAACCGAACATTTTACCGAACCCAAACCCAGAACCGAACCTCAGATATATTTTTCAATTGAACCCGAGTTGGAAACGAACCGGATATTAAAATACGAAAATTGTGGCTTTCTACTTTCAATAATTACTCTACAAGTAAATAAAATAATTGTATGTTTGTCTATTTTTTATGTTTAATATACCAAATAATGCTTTTAATTCTGAATTAAAACAAAATATATTATAGACTCTCCAAACATTCATTAAACTATTATCGTATACCTATTGCTACGTATTTTTGTGTCAATGTAACCTAACCTTTTGTTACATTAAAAATATATAGTTTTAAATGAAATAAGCTATGGAAATATTGTTATTTTTATGAAAACATTTATAATAAACAAATTTTAAAACAAAATACAATATCTAACCTTTATAAAGTCCGCCTGAATATATTAAATGACAGTTGATGTTAATTTTCGTTTTATTTTCGAAGCTGTGTACGTCAACCATGAGGTCTTATTTATAATTTTATTTATATTTCTTATTTTCGTAGCTGTGAATGAGCCTTAATAATAGCGAACAGCCTTTACTTTGTTTCTATTGGTTATATTTTTTAGCAACGTTGCTAAGACACAACAACTTCGTTACAAAATTGGGGTGAATGTCATATTTTCTTAATAGGTATGACAAAAATTAGTGTTTACGGCCAAATTACTGTGACATTTGTCTGTATATTTATCACTTTTAATGCAAAGTGAAAGAGTTCAGCAGTTCGCGGGAGATAAATAAAAAAGACTGATTAAGGGCCAATATTACAATTCCCTGTTAAAATTTTCTTCCAGACAAATAAACACTATTATATCGGATTATTGAAAGCTATGATAAATTTGTTATTTGACATTTAATTGCGTTTCAATTTTGTTTTTAAATTCGGAGTTAAAATTCTGATTGGAGATTGTAAGATTGACTCTAAAATGTGTTACAAAGTGACTTCGTTAAATATGTATAAAGTTTTGTAATATCAGCATGAAGTTTGTAACGCGTACATGAATGAGTTTCAATTCTCCACACACTACTTCATTTCACGTAAGAAAATAGCATTGGTTTAGATAGGCACATAACTTCTGCTCTTTGATTGGACAGAATGCAATCCTAGTTCACAAAAACTAAAAAAAAAATATCACTTGTCAGCTGTCATTTATAAAATAAAATCAACAGAATATTTAACCTTGATATATTGTACTTTTTACCTCTCGCTAAAATAGGTATTGGAATCATATTAAAATTCGCATACATTTTAGTGGATAAGCAAGTTTTAAGGTCCCTATAATTCGATTATAACATTTTTTCGATGATCTCTGTGTGTGTGTGTGTGTGTGTGTGTGTGTGTGTGTGTGTGTGCATGTGTGTGTGCATATGTGTGTGAGTAAGTGTGTGTGCATGTGTGTGTGTGAGTGAGTGTGTGTGTGTGTGTATATATGTGTGGATGTTGGAACCACGGTTTCTCAAATACTATAAGACTTAAATATTTAACTACAGTTTCCTCAATCTGACATGTGAAATTATGAAACGCTGTTTTCACTTTTAGATAAAACTTTAAAAGTAAAGTGACTTTATATTTATTATGAAACCGGCCGTTAATTTTTTGAATTCTCCGTTACCGCAACAATAATAACGTAACTAGTATTAAGATATTGAGAATTCTAATCGCGATTTGCGATAAGATGAATTTATCTTGAAATGTATTTAGAATTTGACGCCAAAGTTATAATAGGTATATAAGGAATGTTGTACAATGGAAATAACACAAATACGAGTATATCGTTATTCTATGACCGTACCATAATGTTATAAGTTTGCCTATAAAACTTGTAGGCAATTAAAAGAATAAAATATGACTATAAAGGAATTTAACATTTTATTAGGTTGCATTGTACTTTCTTCAAGTAATCATAATATTACCTAACCGTAGCTAACACTCAATTATTCTTAGATACTTACCTACCAAGATGTGAAATATTATCAGGTCTTCAGCTGAATATTTGTTCCAAGTTGAAAAATATTACATTCTTGAAAATGAGATTTAAAAGATCTTAACTTCATATTCACCTTAACACTTTAAATTAAAATTAAAGTTGTTTTCGTTTTCATAATACAACTTTAGTACTTTAGCAAGCATTATAGCATTATTTTGAAATAAAGATAAAGTCTTAAAGTTTTAAAGTGTGCCAAATTATGGAACCGGCCTTTATTTCATTATGTTCTATTAGTTAAGGATATCTACTGAAAAAATCTGATGTGGCCAGCCCATAACCTCCCGCTGGGTATTTAACACTGATCTCTACAACATATATTATAGAGATTATGTTCAAATATTTTTATATTCATTCATAACCAACTTTATTTTACATTTAACAGATATATCATACACAAAATAAATTTCACAAGTATTGACAAAACTAATAGAAAACTTAACAAAAATTAAAAATAGTACTCGTGTCTTTACTCAAAGACTTTTAGAGCCATACCCTAGAAGACATTGAATCAAATAAATAGTATTTACATATAATATTTATCTATGATGGAAAACATATTATTTTTACAAACCTTAACTTCCTTAAAATTAAATATATTACTATTATATTCTCCCTAACACGGTTTCATTATTAATTTTAATGTAATTGCTTCCTAACAATGACATTTGTTTAAATATGTCAAAATTGGCAAGTATTATTTTTGTTTGACGCATAGGCAAGATGATATATAAAAATACATACCCACATACATCATTGTAAAAATACTAAAATCGGGTTCTGAGGACATCAAAACATACTTATTCACTAAAATCTCTATATGCAATTTTAAGCACGATCTCTATACCTTCCTTGCCTAGGGTAGCGGGAGGTAAAAATATGGAGAACTTTTTTGTTAATGACGTGAATGATTAACACGTATATCAAGTTCTACAAATTGTTAAATTTAAAACGTGTACGAACATCCCTGATGCGAAGCGCTTGTATTTTGTGAAAGTTCAACATCTTTTAATTCCTTTAGTCTTCCATTTATTGTGGTAAGACTTGTAAACAGTTGTTGACAAATTTGATAATCTGTGTACAGTCTGTAACTTACAAATATCTTTAAGGATGAGTAATTTCTTAAGGTTCTACTACATACACAACTCCGGTAATGTATCATTGTAGACATGACAGTACTACGAAATTTCTATTTCCGTAAAAGACTTTATTTATTTACAAACGTATCTTAGTGTTTTCGTTTTGGATATCAGAGAATGAAATTCTGCAGTGTTTTCTGTGTTTATATGTACGTGATGTCTGCACTGTTGTTACTTGATTTAATACCAAAACGAGACAATATAACAAATTCAAATGTTTATAACATAATTAGTAAATGACAGATGTCAGTGTCAAAAATCAAAAGCTTTAGTTACATTCTGAAAGCTTTTTTTTCTGGGAAGTACAATTAATCTTTCTTATTGTTTTATTAATTAAATGTTTAAAATTATAGGTAACATACATATATCCATATATGTTTATATATGAAATTTGTATAATTACAAATATTAAAGATCATAGGATTTTCTATCCAATTCATTAAACATTTCTATTATATCTTCTATACATTTAAAGATAGAGACTCATAAATATATAAAATAATCCGTTACAATCAAATATTACTACCAAGTTTATATCTCTACCCATTTTTGAATTATTGCCCGAAAAGTGAATATACCCCACATTCAGATAAAAACTTAAAAATTTTCAAAATTCTAATTTTTATGTATCTAGATACCTCTTAATGCATTGATTCCAAATTTTGAAACCGCAGGTCGCTATCTCTTTTCGTTCTCGAGATATTTAGATTTAAAGTTTTGCTAAAAACTGCCCATTTTTGGGTATCAACCCAAAAATGGGTCGAGATATGAACTTGGCGACAACACCATTCGATTCTACGGGCAAAATTACATAAGTACACCAATTTTCAGAATTTTTGAACACCGCATACAATCTCTAAAGCAAAATAACTGAAAATAGCCAAAAATCGCAAAAATCTAAGGGGTACCCCTTACGATTTTTTTCAGATTTTGGCCATTTTCGGGGGTTTTCAAACTTTTATTCATAAAAAATGAACCGATTGGACAAAAATTATAAAAATTGGTACACATATGTAATTTTTCCCGTAGAATCGAATGGTGTTGTCGCCAAATTCACATCTTGGCCCATTTTTGGGTTATTACCCAAAATTGGGCAGTTTTGAGCAAAACTTTGAATGTAAATATCTCGAGAACGAAAATAGATATCGACCTGCGGTTTCAAAATTTGGAATCAGCGCATTGAGAAGTATCTAGATACATAAAAATTAGATTTTTGAAAATTTTGAAGTTTTCATCTAAATATGGGGTATATTGACTTTTGGGGCTATAATTCAAAAATATTTTCTTTTCATTGATGCACTTCCGTACATAAAGTCCGTATAAAAATTATAACTTTGACATCATGATTCCAAATCCACCAATGATAAAATAATTGAGCCTATGAGCCTTTGAAAGAGTATAAGAAAGTTCAGATCACAATTTTTCAGTTCATGTATTTTCTGTATTCTATACAGTTGAGTGCCCTTTGTTCGCCATATATCATTTACCTAGGGTCTGTCAACGAACTGAGTTGTCACATTCCAAATATATGAGATGAAGGCGGTGATATATTTATTTTTTTATTGTTATTTTATAACTTTGAGCAATCTTTCTTACACTTCCATAAATTGTATCACCCCTACCTTTGAATGTATTTCACAAATTCTTTTATGTCTTTATTTCTTCCAAACGGAAAAAGATGAAACATTTAGCTACACTTGAATCGCTCACAATTCTGAATGTTATACAACAAGAAACGGTGTGTAATATAATTATAGACTGATTACACAAACCAATAGTAATCATTACTCTAAATAAGAGAATGCCGTCGTTTAAACAAATTAATAAAAGCGTTCATGTTACTGTAGAATTAGAATAAAGATGTAGGATAACGATTACAGTAAAGGTTTTTATTCATTCACTTATTGGGTACCGGTCTCGGAATAATTGTCCGTCGTCAGCCCTCGTCGAATTATAAAATGCAGAAAGACATACATCTAAGTAAAAATCTAGTCAGATGAAGCAGCATTACGAAAAAATGAGTGATAAAGTTTAAATTTTTAAAATATTATGAAGAAGGTAAAATGAAAAATCTTCTTCTGGTGATAAAGTATTCTATATAATGTCATTTATTTTTCTTCGCTATGGTTAACGAATTTTCATTTCATTTCAGTCGTACGAATCGGAGGAATTTTCTTCTAGTGATGAAGCCAATCTGAAAATGTTTGACGAAAACCCATAGCAAAAAAATTAAAATTATTTAGAACAAACAGAACCCCAGTCATACTTTTCACTGAAGCAATCCGAAATTCGTTCCAACAAACGCATGGTACTAAACAAATCAGGGACAGTCACTGACAGTATCATAAATAGTCAAAAATTTCTTTTTGGAACAAACCTAGTAACAATTTACACGAAGTAGGTAGTGAAATGTATTGTGTTGCCTATTCTTAAACTTTCAGGCGGGAACAGATACAATAGTCACCCTGTATAGTAGATTATGTACCATGTTCTCATTAAACTTTACTAGCATTTTAATGGTTCAAGTTAACAATCTTTTTCTACTAGCGATCTTCTTCGTAATATCCCTTTCAAACTGCAGTATAGTAGGTCAATATTGTTATTGGGTATGAAATATCCAGGTCAGCCTTTGAACCTTTATTTTTTACCCGGTTATTTGAATTTCAATGGATCAGATCTGAATCGGGAGGAAAACGTGTGCCTACAGTTCAGACTTTTTGTAAAAATGGAGATAATTTCGTATATGGTTTCACAAGAACTGCTGTGATGCAAATATAATATTAATATTTAATCTGTAGCATCATATTAAACCGAATTGTATATTATATTATGTATTATTATTCTAAAGTGTTGCCATACAAACCAATCGATGCATTAGTCTGCCATTCGAAGTTGTATTTATTTGAAAAAGACCTAAATCCTAAATACCAAAATGTGACATCACTGACATCCGATTAGAGATGCACTCGATCTCGAGCTTTGGCCCGGCCCGGCCCGAATACCGCCTCGATTTCGAGTCGATCATCGAGCCGGGCCGAAGATATTTTTTATCGGGCCGAATCGGGCTAATCATTTGCAAAAGTTGAAGCGAGTCGGACTTTTGATTTTGGCCCGACCTGAAAATTCGAGCTTTTCGGGCCGGCCCTAAAAATCTTATAGTTCAATCAAATGCACAGTTTCCTTAATATTTTAATGAAAATGGATGAAGTTGAAAAGGGTCAAAATGATTTAATAACAACATACTTCACATCTTAATAATAAAAATGTTATTTTACTTCAAAAATTCAAGTTTATTCATTAAAACATAATAATGCTATTGTCATGTTGTTATTATTACTATTGCTACTATTCGTATACTTAAATAAAAGTAATTTTTATTTCTACTATAATGATTTCTTGTTTTATTTTTGAGTATAAATAAAGTTAGATAAAAAAAATCCTTATGTAAATGATATCTTTTTGTGTAAGATTTGTGAAACAGTTTAAATTTTCGAGCGCCTTTGGGAAACTAATGCCCGTATTCATAAACACTCGTAAAAATTTTCAACGGTTCGTTATAATATTTATTAAATAAAAACAGTCGACATTGAAAGAAAAATCAAAATTTGATTTGTCAAGTTTGATTCTATTTGTCAAAAATTATAACGAGCCGTTTTGAAACTTTACGATTGTTTATGAATATGGGCATAAGTGTTAAATACTCGTAAGTCTGTAATTTTTATAACAAACTTACACTAGAAGTGTCTTTTTTTTAACAACTTATGTTAATTAATGTCGAAAGTTATAAGGATGTAGAGGTTTTTTATAAATTTGGCACGAAAAAAGTTAAACATTTCGCCTCACATAAAAATCAAAATTAGGAATGTCGGATGCACCCATTTTCGAGCTTTGGCCCGGCCCGGCCCGATTTCGAGTCAATTTTCGAGCCGGGCCAGCTAATTTTTTGTCGAGTCGATCTGCGAATCGGGCCGGCAATTTTAATTTTCGGGCCGAGTCGATCCAAACCTCAAAGCTCGGTCCGGCCCGGTCCGAATGCATCTCTACATCCGATGCTGCACTTTTATCACCCTAATATCTAAATCTTACATTTATATGCCCTAAATCTAGTGATTATTTAGGATTTTAGAAATTAGGTATTAGGGTTTTGCTTAATAAATACATATTATTTTCAAGTTAAATCCATGCCAGCTTAATAAACACCTTAAAAACATACTACATCCATCCATATATTTCAAATAATTACATCATCTTCATTCAAGCATATTCTCCCCCATTTTTATAAAAAAAAACTCTGAATGATTAAAAATTACGATACGACGTTCTCTTGTTGCCAAAATGCACCAATTATAGTATGTTATACGAGTCAACGCACTTGACAATACGAATGGAGTGAGACAGATTTGATCCCGGCCTGCCGCCTAGACAACCGGATGCAGTCATTTGGCATGTGCCACCCGGCAGCCGGAAGTGCTAATGCTTGCCGCATATCATCCCCATAGGACGCGAAGGGGAGGACCTTCCGAATTATCATTCATTCATGATGTTTATTTTATTTTATTTGAAAACGATTGAGACCAGTTTTTATGAGTATTTTCCAGACTGGGGGATGCGTGAATAAAAATACAGAGAGACTAGAGAGTGATTCAAAATTATTGAAACGTTTGTGCCGTTTCTACTTAAATATGACCTAACATTAAGAGGAACTTAAATATTAAAAATATGTTGTAGCCAGCACTTATGCATTTACCTTAGCATTAGCATTAGACTTTGCATTAAACTTTACATTACGCTGTCCGGTTCATGTACTCCTTAGGGAAAACCAATAAGAGCACACCGGTAATGTCATTTTTTGTAAAATCGATACGTCTTTTTACCTCTCGCTAAGAGAGGTATTGCATTCATGCTAAAATTCGCATATCTAGATTTTATTGAATAAGCACGATTTAAGGTCCCTAGAATCCGATTATAATGATGTCTGTGTGTGTGTGCGCGTGTGGATGTGTGTATGTGTGTGTATGTGTGTATGTATGTGTGTCTGGATGTTGTAGACACGATTCCTCAAAAACTATAAGACTTAAAAAATATTTAACTGCAGTTCCTCAATCTGACATTCCTGGGAAGAGCTGAAAAGGTTTTGGTAACAATTGAACAACCGTAAGTAGTAGTTTCTTAAAAAAATTCTTCTAAATATAATTTTTTGGGAGTTTTTTTTTATTAAATATTGATATATGATAGTTCTCGAAATACGTATATAGTTTATAAATTTATTGTTAAGGTTAAGGGGTTTTTTCTTTATTTATAACTTTACCTTAAGACTCCATTTTAGTTTTATATTATTATATCTAGTATGGATTTAGAGATAAAGACAGTATAATTTATAGAGTAAACTAATCGCAAAGGCCAAGGCACTAAGGAAACCAGTTGACAAATTCCAATGTTTATAACATGACACATGTCATTGTCAAATATCAACAATTTTAGTGACATACTGATAGCTTCTTCTGGGAAGTATATTTAACTTTTCTTATTGTTTTATTAATTAAATATTTGAAATTATAGGTAAAATTGTGGTAAAATGCATATATCCATCAGAAATACCGCCAATCTGGTTAATGAAATGGAAGAATCTCTGACATTTAAAAACTTCCTCATACAATGAAAAATAGATATAATTAGAATTATATGTGTGCAGAAGACATGTTAAATACAATAAAAAACAATATTTGAGTAAAGTTCTGTAATTTTTTGTTATAAAACGACGGTTCGAAAGCGAAGTGCAATACAATACTTATATATCCTAATATGGAAATGGCGAGAGGTTTTGTACTGGCCACAACAGATTTTTTATCATAAATATATATACATTGTTCAATTAACTGTATTAGTTGGACATCTTTTTCAATAACACTCATTTTTAGTCAAGACAATGTCGTCCACGAACATATACCTACTCTTCTGATTGGTCGGCATTAGCACTATGACTTAAAATTTAAAAATTGTCATATTTCATTGACGAAATTGGCGGTATTTCTGGTGCGTATATGTAATATATGTAGCTATAATTTTAAATATTTAATTAATAATAAAATAAGAAATATTAAATGTACTTCCCAGAAAAAGCCTCCAGTAATGTATCTGGATTTTTGATACTGTCATTTTTCTGTCAATTACAGACATTTTAATTTTTTATCCATGGAATTATTCGGTCTGTGAAATTCATTACAACGAATTATTTTCTGTATTTATAATTCTCTATCTGTAAATCTATAGAAGATATAACAAAAATGTTCAATGTATCGGCTAGAGAATTCCAAAAAATAATATTTAGACAGTTTTTTTTAAGAAACTGCTACTTCCGGTTGTCCAATTATTAACAATTATTTCAGCTCTTCCCATTAATGTCAGATTAAGGAATGCGTAGTTAAATTGGTGTTTAGTCTTACAGAATTTGAGAAACCGTCCCTCCAAAATCCAGATACACACACAAATACACATACATACACAAGTATCTACAAACACATCATTGTAAAAAATTTAAAATCGGATTCTAGTGACCTTAAACGAGCTTATTCACTAAAATCTGGATATGCTATTTTTAGCATGAATCCAAATACGGACAGTTCAACAGTTCTTTTTATATATTGATCAAGTCTACCTAAATTTTTTGAAAAAAGCATCAATCAGTTCTTGAGCATTACTCAAGGTTGCTTTGAACTCGCCTCAAGTAAACCTTCGATCGAAGTACGAGTGAAGAAACAAGTAGCGACTATGAAACGAAATCTGGTACTCAAGGCAGACTCAAGTATGAGTCGAGGCGAAGTACTGACTATGAATACGGGCATAAGATTCTCAGGTTTTCACGATATTTAAAATGGTTAAATTGTTTGCGACTTTGTGATAATTGACTTATGTATTTATATATTTATTATCAATTATAATACAGTAAAGTAACAGTAGGCCACCTACCTTTGGCCAAAAGGAATGAACCTTATTTCTTTTCTGCAATCCTGGTCTTATCCACGGCAGATATACATTGAAAAAGTTCACTTCAAGTAGTTCATGCATTTCACTAACACTTCACTTGTTTTTAAACAATTTAAGGGGTATATTTTTAATATTTGAAACGATTTTCAAGCATAAAAAATGTTCTTAATATGTTTTTAGCACATGGTAAACGAACAAGGTTCGAACAAGCACTAAGATAAATGTTTATGCTTGTCGTTTACTGCATAAAAAATATAAATTTTAGACATCTAGCGGTAAAAAAAATATACGTGTTCTTTCAAGGATATAAGGAAACTACATTTCAAGCAAATTGCAAAAAGGCATAAACAATTACTAAATATTTGATTTTTTTTATAAATAAATGACCTAGAGAATTATTGTTTTAATGTAAAATGAAACAGTAAATTAGTATTTTGTATTTTGTACAAATCCCTTACCAAAAGTAGGTACCTTGGAAAAGATTCTATATATCCAGTAAAATTGAAACACGAATATATACAATTTTCTACAAATTCCATACCGAAAGTTCCTTGAAAAAGATTCTATAAATCCAATAAAATTATAAAATGAACATACACTGTGCAAATTGTACATGACATTGACATCTGTCTGCTAATTAGCTCTTCATATGGATGTAAAGAAGAGGAATACGAAATAATTATAATTTTTAGAATTGTAGTATTAGTTATTGTCGGCGAAATTTTTGTCACACACACGGACAAACGCATACACATACAGACATCATTGTAAAATTAGTAAAATAGTATTTGAGGTTCCCAAAACGTGCTTATTCATGAAAAACTCACCACCGAATTTTTTGACCAAATTAAAAAAAAAATGTCAATAAAATTCTCGATGAAATTAGGTGATACGATCGCCGAAAAAATATTGTAACTAACACATGTTATTTGGTGATTAATAATGTGAACAATTAACGCGTTTGTTAAAACGTCTCGACTATTAAACACCCTTATTAACACACTTGATAGTTAAATAACTATTGGCTGCTTTCAAAATGCCTTCCATCGTTTGTTTATTACATGTTTTATTATATATAAGCTTAGAGTCTGTGAAAAGTTAACAGATATAATGCCTTTCCTGTCACATTCTACACTCTCTATACAATTTTCCGTGAATTATTGACTGCTAAATATTTTATGGGCCAATATATCACTTAATATAAGGTTCGTATTTGAAAGCTACATACTCGAACTGATGTATAACAACGATATGATTTCTACACGAAATAAAATTACTCGTATAATAAAACCTTATATTTGCAAGTTACGCTGCCACCATTTTCTCAAATAAAATGAAAAGTATTACATTACAATATAATATTATAAATCATAGTCGGCATCTTTCATTTTTATCAAAAAAAGAACTTGGATGTATGCCACTCATAAGTAAAGACATTTTATCCACTCGTGAATATTGCTTATAAAAGTTTCATTTATTTTTATAAAAAAATAATAATTTGAAGTAAAACAAAATTTTATTTTTTTAGGTCTGTTAAAAAATTACACCTTTCATTAAAATGGGTTTGTAAAGTATGTATTTTTAACACAATAAAAGTGTGAAAAAAGTGCACTTTTTTAACACTACGGAGTGAAATAATGAAATGTTACGGCACTTTTTTCACACTTATTGCAGACGTAATAGTTATTTATGTATTAAGAGCGTAAGGAGGCTTTTATGGCCTGGGGCGGGATTTTGAGCCCGAGGCGTAAGCCGAGGGATAAAAACACGTCAAAGGCCATAAAAGCAAGTTACGCTCGTGGTACATACAAAACTTTATGCACGGACGAAAATTTTCAAATTATGAGTGTTAGAAAAATTGTATCGAAAAGAATTTGTCCTCGTACATCCAGTATCTAGTGTTGCTATGAAAGCGGAGAACAACAGTTTATTGTTTGTTTATTAGTTCTGTCATTTGAGTTTTATTTTGTGTATCTCCGTGCTTTCCATATAAATATCACAATATTCATTTTCATTTTTCATTAAAGAATATAAAAATTTTCGATTTGTTATAAAAACTTTTCATGTTGCCGGTTTAAATTGTTTATAATGTAGGTTATAATTTGGTTTGACGTTTCATTATAACCCGGCGGGCTATAATGAGTCCCGCGGGCTATAAAATGACGTTTATGTCAAATTCGTGTAAAATTGTCAAATTATGATATGTCCGTGCATAAAAAAAATTATGCAACTCGAGTAAAAAGTATTTTATTTCACCCATAGGATTTGACGAACTTGCCTGCGGCTCGTTCGATCAAACTTTCCTATTCGTGATATAAGACTATACCTTTTTACACTTGTTGTATAAATAACTGTTATTTTAAAGTGTTCAATTTACGACGTTTTTTAAATGGAACCTATATTTACGAATACAACTAGCAACATGATATTTTCATAGCTATACAAAGTATATTTTATTAGCACAAGACCTCTCGCCATTTTCATATTATGCTATATAATAATAATAATAATAATAATAATAATAATAATAAATAACTTTATTGACAAACGTCAAAGGCGAGGTTCAGCCAAGGCTGTTCTGCCACCTAACCCAAAAATTACAAAAATATTCCAAAAAAAATATAAAACAAAGATTCAAAAATTCATACAATACAGTATAACAAACTAAACTAAATTAAGTTATTAATTTAAGCCATGATATATAATATATACACACACAAATATATTCCAAAACTAATCATTAATTTCACGAAAGCTATATATAAACAAACACAAATTATAGAAGAATAAGCAGTAAAGTTAAACAAATTTAAAAATACAAAAATAAAGTATTAGTAATAGTAATAGTGTATAAATATAAATTAATTTAATTTAGAGCAAAAATAAAAATAATTATTTGAAGGTATGGAGTATGTACCTATTATACATATACAAAAATACTAATTACAAATATTATTAATATATATGTAATTATTTGTATTGGATAGAGAATTTTATATTCTTTAATATTTGTAATAGCAAAAATTTCCGAAAAATAATATTTAGAAGATTTTTTAGGAAACTAGATACTACTTTAAGTTGTCCAATTGTTACCAAAACCTTTACAGCTGTTCCCATTAATATCAGATTAAGGAATACGAAGGTAAATTGGTCTTTAGTCTTATAGAATTTGAAAAAACGTCCTTTCAACATCCAGATACACACACACACACACACACACACACACACACACACACACACACACACACAGACGTCATTGTAAAAATGTTAAAATCGGATTGTGGGGACATTAAAACGTGTTTATTCACTAAAATCTGGATATGCGATTTTTAACATGAATCCAACTCCTCTCTTAGCGAGAGGTAAAATCAGTGAATCAAGTAGTATTTGATAAATTACTGCTATTATCCGATTACAAATTGACACTTCAAGAGCACTTTCATCTGTTAGTAAGTTAGTGATTTGTGAAGTACAAAAGTTTCGAGAATTTTTCTATTGATGAAAAATTTATTTTGACTTGAAGGGTTACTTGATAGATAATATATTGAAGAGGAAAAACGAAAAAGCATTGATATATGGAACAACGAATAGAGAACAAGGTTATGATTCGTACAACCTAGATTCCCATTTTAGTCCAGTTCATTCCTAATAACTATTATTAAAAATTTCATTGTTGTGGATTCATTTTTTTTATACAGATCTATTCTTGATATTTCAATTGTAACTATATGTAAATATTATTATAATTTTCCTATACCTACACAGAAAAAACTATCTAAATTGTAGTTAAATTAACATTAACAAATTATAGTAAAATTAAATACAAAATTAGATTAAAAGACTACATTTAGTATTGAACTAAATATAAATAAAGAAATTGACTAAATATAAATTTAAATTTCTATTTACTTACCTAATTTAGTAGATAAATCACCGAAAATAATAGGACAAAAATAATGAAGACAAAATATAGTAAAATTAAATAAAATAAGTAATTAAAATAACTATTTGCATATTTAAATTAACGGTTTTTTACAAAATATTTTTATTTATTATTTATTATCTATTTTGGATTAGTTAAAATGCTAAATTAAGATTTATAAATTATACTAAATTATTAGACATTGTGCCTAATTGCAACAGTTTACCTCTCGCTAAGAGAGGTATTGGATTCATGCTAAAATTCGCATGTTCAGATTTTATTGAATAAGCACGATTTAAGGTCCCTAGGATCCAATTATAATATTATTAAAATGATGTATGTGTGTGTGTGTGTGTGTGTGTGTGTGTGTGTGTGTGTGTGTGTGTGTGTGGATGTGTGCATGTGTGTGTGTGTGTGTGTGTGTATGTATTTTTGGATGTTGTAGACACGATTCCTCAAAAACTATAAGACTTAAAAAATATTTAACTGCAGTTTCCTCAATCTGACATTTCTGGGAAGAGCTGAAAAGGTTTTGGTAATAATTGAACAACCGGAAGTAGTAGTTTTTTTAAAAAAAATCTTCTAAATATAATTTTTTGGGAGTTTTTTTATTAAATATTGAAGAACATAAAATTTTCCATCTAATACACTTAAAATTTTTATTATATTTTGTATAGATTTAGAGACACTATAATTTATAAAGTAAACTAATCGCAGAGGCTAAGGCAATAAAGAAACCAGTTGACAAATTCCAATGTTCATAACATAGTTTATAAATGACACATGTCATTGTCAAATATCAACAGTTTTAGTGACATCCTGATAGCTTTTTCTGGGAAGTATATTTAATTTTTCTTATTTTTTTATTAATTAAATATTTGAAATTATAGGTAAAATTGTTGTAAAATGCATATATATCCATCAGAAATACCGCCAATCTGGTTAATGAATTGGAACAATCTCTGACATTTAGAAACTTCCTCATACAATGAAAAATAGATATAATTAGAATTATATGTGTGCAGAAGACATGTTAAATACAATAAAAAACAATATTTGGGTAAAGTTCTGTAATATTTTATTATAAAACGACGGTTCGAAAGCGAAGTGCAATACAGTACTTATATAGCCTAATATGGAAATGGTGAGAGGTCTTGTGCTGGCCACAACAGATTTTTGTCTGTGTATTTAATAGACTTAAAGATTTACGCTAATTTTAATAGCGGCCTATCGCTACTTCTTCATTCCAGCTATGATGTTAATTTATATTTGACGACATGAAATAATTTTACAAAATACCGCATTATACAAAGACTTTATATAAAAGAATAACTTATTGTCTATATGGTTTGATAGAGTTAAAGCATTATAAAAAGATTAACTTTCGTAAATCAGTCAGCTTTGTTATAATCATGGAAACAGCTAATATATTCAAATAATTCTAATTGACAGATGTCAGTGTCAAGTGCAATTTACATATTGTTCGTTCGTGTTATAGTTTTATTAGATTTATACAATCTTTTCCAAGAAACTTTTGCTATGGAATTTGTAAAAAACAGTATATGCTCGTGTTACAATATTACTGGATATATAGAACCTTTCCAAGGAAATTTTGGTATGGGATTTACACAAAATACTTAGATCATAAACAATAATACACCTTTCTTGTGAAGAAATACTTAATAAAGTGTTAAAATACTTAGAATTGACGGAAGGTAATGTGCTGGCCACATCAGATGTTTTAATCCCCATTATACATTTTTAAAGTCTACTTTTAACATAAAAACCATGTCCTAATTTCCTATTTTAACGGAGAACCTCGTTCTGTCATAAGAATTACACAAACACTAAACACTAAACTTTCTGTCTTTTTCCCCTAGCGTTATCCCTATCTCCAGCAAAGTTCACATTTATGCTAGAGTTCTTCACAGACATTGAAAAGAGTTTATTACACTTGCATTGCATTCACTAATCGGAAGTTATGTTAAACTTGAAGGACCCGGAAGTAGTAGAGGGGGAGCAGTTGTACTTCCCGGTTCCGCCCTCTCCAGCAAACAGGCCGGCGCTGTGTGTTTGTGTGCTTTTTACGAAATTATGTCCCCGCTAAATAAATAAATGTATTGAATTCGGCTACAGCTACATTAGCTCGGCTGAGTTGTGAAGGTTTAAATCAGAGAGGACAAGGAAAGAAACGAGCAACTCGTTATTTACTGATACGAATACGAATTCGAAGGAGATGCTATTCCGGTTAGGGTTTCTAGATCGAGGGTTATAAGAAAGCAGTGCATATTCACTTCAAAAGATTAATAAATGTGCATGGAATAATGGTTACAAATGCATGTTTATACAGAGAGTTTATTTTAAAATGCAACATTATAGTTCATCACTTCCATGGTTACTCACTATTGTCAAAAATGACAGCAATGTAATATTTGTCCATTTTAAAATGCAACATTATAAATAGTATTGCAGCACAGGAGATACCTCCAAAACACATCACAAATGGTGTCAATTCTTATTACGACCAACTAGAATATTGCCTCAGAGTGATTGGGGGTATTTTTTAACATTTATTACATGAAAATTATGAATTTTTGTAAGCTAAAGTTTGTTAAGATGTACAACATTCATGTTTTGATTATTTGTTAATCGTATGTAGGCTAATTTATTAGAAATTAGTTTTGATAATACAAAACTACAAATTTTGTATGTTGCATTTTAAAATGGACAAAAATTACATTGCTGTCATTTTTTGACAATAGTGAGTAACCATAGAAGTGATTCGCCATATGTTGCATGTTAAAATAAATTCCCTGTATCTATATTTTTACCTCTCGCTAAGAGAGATATTGGATTCATGCTAAAATTCGCATATTCAGATTTTAGTGGATAAGCACGTTTTAAGGTCCCTATAATTCGATTATAACATTTTTGCGATGATGTCTGTGGGTGTGTTTGTGTATGTGTGTGTGTGTGTGTGTGTGTGTGTGTGTGTATGTGTGTGTCTGTGTGGATGTGTGGATGTTGGAACCACGGTATCTCAAATACTATAAGACTTAAAAAATATTTAACTGCAGTTTCCTCAATCTGACATTCCTGGGGAGAGCTGATTAGATTTTGGTAACAACTGGACAACCGGAAGTAATAGTTCCTTTAAAAAAATCTACTAAATATTAATTTTTGAAAATTTCTGTTATTACTATTATATTGAAGAATATAAAATTCTACATCTGATATATTTAAAATTATTCTGTGGGTTGTATTAAGGTCTGTATTAAATCTTGTATTAAGTATATGGCAACATTGTAATATTTTCCACATGTATCAATGAGATTCAATTGTGATTTAGATATTTTACCACATTGAAAAGTAATACAGATATCCTTTAGTCAAATGAAGAAGTATTATTGTAAATGGAAGGGGTAAAAGGAAACTCATTATTGCAAAATTAGGTTAGAAATATGTCAAATTTTATGTGTCAAATATTTCATACCTGAATGTTAATGAATTTTAAAATATCTCAACCCCCGTTTTGATCAGTTTTGACATTTGTCCTTTTTTCTTACTTCTGTTAACAATATTTTTTTCTTTATTTGATCCTTTGGTCTCTCACTTTTTTCTGACAGGTATTACAAAGTTGCCACAATATTTTTGACAAAGGACTGTTTTAGCTTAAAACACGCTAATACAACCCACTGAATCTCACCCATTATATCTTGTATAGATTTAGAGATAAAGACACTGTAATTTATAAAATAATCTAATCGCAAAGGCTAAGGTAATCAACAGTTTTAGTGACATTCTGAAAGCTTTTTCTGGGATGTACATTGAATCTTTCTTATTGTTTTATTAATTAAATATTTAAAACTATAAATATAATTAGAATTGTATGTATGCAGAAGACGTGTTAAATACAATAAAAACAATAGTTGGGTAAAGTTCTGTAATGTTCTGTAAGCTAAAGGCTGTAGATTAGATCATAACTTAAATGTCTACAATCCGTGTTTAACTCGAAATCCTCCTTAAGCTGTAAATCCATTGTAGAGACTGTAGGCTTTCGACCCACACACTAATACAACTTGATACTTCCAAAGAGAAACAGGTGGCCTATCTTTACAACACTTTCCTTAAAGTAGAAAACGGAAGTTTATTGATTTTAGTATTTACTTATATATCATTACTTTATTTACAATGGTTTTACGGTAGTTTCCTAGTCGAAAGAGAAAAACAACATGTAGATTAAGTATACAGGGTGTCTCAATAAGCTTCCTCACTATTGGTAACTTTTTTATTTGAAGAGGTACGAGTTTGGTTCTTCTTCTTCTTCCTTGCGTTAATCCCGCGATGATGCAGGGACCGCTTGCTTGAAATTTAGACTTTGCTTGATACGAGGTTGGTTAAATGAGCAAAATTGTGCCATTTTATATTAGAAAATTGGTCATGTAGACAAAATAAAATTTGTGCCAACGGTTCTCAAAATTTTTTTTATCAGTTTTTCTTCAGTTCTTCTACAAAATGTCCTCTTTCTTGGATACAGCTGAAGATCATACCTACGTTGATTAAGTTTTTTACCTCCCGCTACCCTTGGTAACGGAGGTATAGGGATCGTGCTAAAAATCACATATCGAGATTTTTGTAAATGACTACGTTTTAAGGTCCCTAGAAACCAATTTTAACATTTTCACGATGATGTCTGCATGTGTATGTGTATGTGTGTGTATGTATGTGTGTGTATGTGTGTGTATGTGTAGGGATTTTGTCTTCGCTCTAACTTAAATACTATCATTCAGAAAATTCTGAAACCTTGTATTTCTTCCCTATTCTAATATGAAAAGAAGGCACTAGATGTAAATCGGATAACCGGAAATGGCACTTTACCTGAAGCTCATTTTGTCATTATGAAAATTAAAGATTATTGAATTTTCTACAGGAATACATTAATACTTTTTCTATATATTTTACAGATAAATTTAAAAATAATTTTTTTTGTAAGTCCCGAAGCCTAAAATAAACACAATTCCTTTGTTACACAGTTCATATTTCAAATGAATGTAACTGACTGTAAATGTCACTGTCAAAAAACTAATCACTTCAAATTAATAATAGTGACATTTTAAAAAGAAAATAGTACATAAAGCAATAGTTTTATGCAATGGAACAGTTTGCAGCGTTAGTAAATACGTAGGTATGTATTTAAATTAATAAAAATTAAATAGCGGGAGGTTTCGTGTTGGCCACATCAGATTTTTAGAAATGTGCCACATTAATAATAATAATTATTGTCAAATGTAGTTAAAGTTAGTTCAAACATAAAAAAGTTAAAAAGATCGATATATCTGTATATTTGAATCCGAGTCCCACTAACGAATGTATATTTTTTGTCCCGTGTCTGAGAGCCGTAAAGCTCTCATATTTCCGCATTTGGGGTCGTTCCTTTTACGAAATGAACAATCAATTAAAACAAAAGCTTTGGTATGAGGATCGAATTCTGGTAAAAATAAATTGTTTGTCTAAACCGCAGCCATTAGTTGTGTTATCACACACACGGACGCACCCGCGTATGTGATTGGTTTTTTTACGAGTTGCTCAAGTTATCAGAGCCGTAATAGTGTGACAAATAGACCGTAAAACCAAACTAACGATGCACACAAATTATATTCGGAAAACACTGACCGAATACCACACAAAATAACCACAAATGCAACATATTTTTAACAGTCAAACCAATATTCAATAAATATTATAATTAAGCATAAAAAATGGATGTGGTATATTTTGAAAAACAATTTTTAACAATTATTTTATGAAAAACTCAACTATTGTCTTCAGTTTCAGTGTTATACTTGTGCAAAATTTGGTGGAGGTGCACATATAAAATAAACTAAAGTTAGCTTTACAAGTAACACATATTATTAACAATGTTATTGACAACTTGTTTAATTATATACAAAAGGTTAATAATTTTTGTTATCACGATTTGTTGAAAACATTTTTTTAAATTATTAAAATATCTTTCAGAACTCATATTATTAATTGGAAAAATACTACCTTTTTTTTAGTTTAAGTTCTGTATTTATTAATTTAAACCCAACGTTTCGGCACCATAAACTGGTGCCTTCTTCAGGGGATACATTAACATAAATATGTGAAATAACAAAAACAACTAGTAACCAAGGTAACAAGAAATATTCATAAATGTTACCTTTTTTTATGTAAACAATTTTCTCTGCCAGTTTTTGGGACGGTTTTACCTCTAGCAAAAGGAGATATTTTCCTGAAAAGATGCATGTTCGCCGTCTATGTTATAGCCGGGCATGCATATATTGTCTAGAAAATTGTATACATAAAAAAGGTACCATTTATGAATTTTTCTTGTTACCTTGGGTACTTGTTGTTTTTGTTATTTCACATATTTATGTCAATGTATCCCCTGAAGAAGGCACCAGTTTATGGTGCCGAAACGTTGGGTTTAAATTAATAAATACAGAACTTAAACTAAAAAAAGGTAGTATTTTTCCAATTAACATTTTTTTGATAGAAGCATTTTTAAAAGTCAATTAATAAGGTTTGTTAGTAACATTTATTACATTTTAGAAATTTAAACAAATTGTTTGGCCATTTTGTTTAAGAAATATAATGCTCCTTAAGAAATTGCGAATTTTTTTATCATAGTCTTGTTCAAATGTCATTTACTTGGTCTCTAACTTAGAAAATTTTATCATCAGTGAGTTTTTTCTCGGGCAATTATTAGAATTTGCACTTTTAAATTGGTAATCTCGTATACCTATTGTCTTACAAAGTAACATCACGGTAGGAATTTAATTTTTTTTTTCAAATTTGTTGCGACGTTGTCCACAAAACATACAGCAAATAGTACCATACAAAAGTGATTTATATTTTTTTTCAAAGAAGTTTAAGGTAATCCTCATTTTCGGATTAGTGAATTCTATTCTATTCCGATGTTTACAAATTAATCATCAAAATATTATCAAAAAAGGAAGATACTAGGAATAAACTAGATTATATTTTTACTGTGAAAATTATAATAGAATTCGCTAACCCAAAAATACGGATTAGCTTACACTTTTGGGAAAAAGGAGCTGTTAAGTTTACTTAACTAGGGCATCGAACCCGAATCTGAACCATAATATTTTAGGAATCCCAAACCCAGAACTGAACCTCAAATAAATTTTTCAATTGAAACTAAATCGGAACCGAACCGAGTGTTAAAATTCTGGTTCAGAGTTCAATTCCAGTTCAGGTTCATTTTTAGTTCGAAATGGACGCATTATGCGACTGTGTTGCTTCCTGTGTGGATTTTTCTTGAAAATTGTGTTTGTTTCTTGTCTTGCGTAAATTCCGGCTTTCACTTTAAATTATTTTTATATAAAGATTGTCATTCAAAAAAACAATTTTCATTAAGTCGAACCGAACCTGCCCGAACAAAACCCCAAATTTTATTAATGCTTGAACCAAAACAGCATCCAAACCCATTTCTCAAAAAACAAATTAACCTGAACCGAATCCAGTTTTTGGCATGTTCAATGCCTTGATTAAAAGTTACAATAAGAATATATCGCGGATAAAATACTTTAAAACAAACTGAACTCTTCTAACAAAATCTATCTCTTTCCGTAGGTCAAACCCTAAACAACAACCGCCTCCTGGAGTTCCGCATGTCCCGCGAGCAGGACGGTCTCTCCGGCCAGGAGCTGAGGGTCCGCGCCGCGACCCTCTGGCTGAGGATGGACCTGCGACACTCCCATTCGCATCACAGTGGCCATGGAAGCCATAACCATGGCAACCACGGGACGCACAGTTCCCATCATCATCGGCACGCCTGTGTGCCCACCCTCTGGGTCTTCAGCGTCCGGGAAGAACTCGGGGAGGAGGTCACGTGGCTCAGAAATGAGGTAGGAATTCAAAAGAATGCGATATAAGATGAGTGGATGATAATATTAATGTAATCGAGAGATAAAGCGATGTGTTTAACAAGTTTGCCATCCAGTTACGTCTGCAGATTTAATTGCATTATAGATTGTCTAACCACACCAAGGAGAATCAAAAGGGAACGCATAATTTCTGTACTTGAGATAACATCAACAGTTTTACAAAGGAAACATAAAGTTAAATATCTAGAACCTACAAAGTGAATAATTTGAGGAATCAGATTAATTGTAACTGTCAAATTCAGTGAGTTTAAACTTTAAATTGTCTTGGGTCTCCACAAAAAAGTATTAACTAAATTAAATATTGATTCAGTAATTAAAGGCTGTTTCTAAAACCACGCTACCGTGGCGCATCGAGAAAATAATTCCTCTACGTTAATTACGTCATAACTGATGACGTCAACTTTCGCGTGAGCTGTACAATTAGCACACCATCCACATGAAGTGACTGTTTTCTTTTTAAGTAAATAGAATATTATTTCGAGATGACTTTTTTCGCCCACCCAAAGTAATGCTGTAGAAAGAAGGGAACAAAAAAAAATTCTCTTTTTCTTTTGATTTTAAACGACCCCCATCTTCAGCAATTACATGTTATGACTATAATAGTTTTATATTTTTAACACATTTATAAATATTATTTAAAAAATTATCAAATTTACATTTTTGACTTATTATAAGTTGTATTGTCTCAAATAACCCCGAAAAATCATGTCGCGAAGGTCTTCACCTCCATCCTATATTAAAAATTATAAATAATACGTTAAATATAAATATTTTTTTCGCGATCGCCCAGAAAATGAGCTCTTTCTGATCACTATTTAGATCGTAAAGTCCTTCTTTGCTGAGCTAGCTCGGAAAGTTGTCTATAAGGGCTCAGAAAGTACTTTACCGATCCCGGGACCGGTAAAGCTAAATGTTTCCATGGAGATCAGTTGTTTATTTATATCTTATTTGCTCGCAGTAAAAAATAAAATAATACTTTTTTATTCTTTTTTCAGGATCGCAAAAAAAAATATTGTACCCAACATGACCTGAAAGTGTCTATACTGGGCTCACAAGCTTCCAAAGCTCGCCTACGGCTCGCTCTGGAATATGCTTGCTCACCCAGTAAAGTATCACTTTCAGGTCTTGTTACGTAAATTACTATAAAATGAAAATTACCTTGGGTAGGCGAAAAAAGTTATCTCGGAATCTTCACATGACAAGGTACCATAGAAAAAGTGTTAGTAAATAGAATATTATTACAACACCGAAGTAAAATACACAAATATTTCTATTTGTTTATAATACTTAGCTATAACTACATCATAAAACAAAAATGTACTATATAAAGTGTCTCTAAAATACGGAGACATGAGATATGACTTCACCACGGATTCCTGGGCCAAAAATAAGGTTAATTAGCTAAACTTACATACAGGGGGTCTCTTAAATAGAAGTACATGGCTTAACCACAGATTCCTGAGGCTAAAATAAGACAATTTAACCAATTTTGCTTCTACCGGAAAGTGTACCATTTAACCAGAATTCTGCTTCAAAGTTCTTCGAAAAAAAATTAATTTTCCTTATAATAATCGGACGCTTTATTCGATTTGAATGAAATTTGGTATGACAGTTTATATGGTTATAAGTCATCTTTAAAGGTGATACTTGTTATTATTAGTGAACCACTAGTGTATGACACTTAGGTGTCCCAGCATTAATTAGACCGTAACTTTTTAATGGCAATGCCGAAAACGTGAAATTATTTTTCTTCAGAAAGATACATTCAATAGTAAACTTTTCTCTCTCTATGTAATTTGTGATATCTGTTACGGTTCACACAGAAAAAAAAATAAAATCTGAGTGTTTGCATTGCTAAATTTTTAAAATAAATTTAATCTAGCGGTCTATCCAAATGTCAAACAAGTAATTTTTAATGACAGTAACGAGTTGTCAATCTTCACAACTTGTTTAGGAGTAAGCTGAGATATGTAATCGTCTTATTTATAATAATGTTAGTTTACTATTGAATGTATCTTTCTGAAGAAAAATAATTTCATGTTTTCGGCATTGCCATTAAAAAGTTACGGTCTAATTAATGCTGGGACACCTAAGTTTCATACACTAGTGGTTCACTAATAATAACAAGTATCACCTTAAAAGATATATATATATATATATATATATATATATATATATATATATATGTATATTATAACCATATAAACTGTCATACCAAATTTCATCCAAATCGAATAAAGCGTCCGATTATTATAAGCAAAATTAATTTTTTTTTGAAGAACTTTGAAACAGAATTCTGGCTAAATGGTACACTTTCCGGTAGAAGCAAGTTTGGTTAAATCGTCTTATTTTAGCCTCAGGAATCTGCGGTTAAGCCATGTCCCCCTATTTAAGAGACACCCTGTACATCTGAAAGTGTATCTTTCAGCTAGTATTTCGCTTCAGTTCTTTTGAAAAAATTAATCGGGTTCATTGAAATTTGGTATGATAATTCTTATAGATGTCTTCTTTGAAGATGTTATTAACTTTTATTTAACTTTTCTGTCACTGTGTAATTTATGATATTTGTAAAATAAAATATGAGTGACCGTGTACATTTTGAAATAAATATAATCCAACAGTCTAATCAAATGCCAAGCAATTAATATATAATATTTATATAATATCTAAAAATAACAACTTAACGCACAAAAGGCATGTGTGGAAAACTTGTTATAAGCTAAACTAAGGCACAAAAGTCATACTTCGAAAACTCAGTTTCACCAAAACTTGTTAATACTTAATACGTTGAACACTTTGTATCTACCTTCATGTTCATTGTTAATTGAAACTACTGACATGCAACTATCTTCCTCGCAGCTTTCGCGTGATCGACATATTTTACATAACGCTCACGCGAAAGATGACGTCATATATCAGTAATAATAATAATTAACGTGATGCATCACGGTAGCGTGGTTCTAGACACTTCATTAATTAAATGGAAAACAGCTAAACCAGTCAAAAAGAACTCAATTTCTTAAAAATACGAAGTTTTACAAGTGTCCATTATCTTCCTACTAGGACTTCGACAAAATGACCGAACTGAGCGCCACGCAATCCCTCGACCTCTCTGAGCTGGGTTGGCAGAAATTCGACCTGACATCTACCGTCCGTAACTGGTACTCCCAGAGCACGTCCCCCACGTCCAAGCTGCGCCTGCTGATCGACTGCAGCGGCTGCTGCAAGCCCTTGGAGGTCCACACCGTCACCGGCGGTGAACAGAACCCCAATCGGCCCTTCCTAGTAGTCCACACGGACCCCAACACCACGAAGCGGGTCCGCCGAAGAGCTCTCGACTGTGCCGGAGCTGTAAAGAACCAGTGTTGCAAGCAGAGGTTCTACGTCAGCTTCAAAGAGCTCGGCTGGGATGATTGGGTCATAGCGCCAAATGGGTATTATGCTAATTATTGCAGAGGCGATTGTGGAAGCCATAGAACGCCTGACACTTTTTTGAATTACTACACGCATGTTATCGAAGAAATCAGGAAAAAGCATCATCTTATAGGGATGCAGCCTTGTTGTGCTCCGTTGAAGTTTTCTAGTATGAGTTTAATTTACTTTGGACCTGATTCAAATATAATCAAAAGAGATCTTCCGAAAATGGTAGTGGATGAATGTGGATGCCCTTAAAGAGGTTATGTCGTAACCTGTGGTTTTTCAATCTCCGGCTGGCTAACGCCGTAAAGCTAGAAGGTCGCGCAGTGAAGGTGAAGGTGAAATAGAAGAAATTTTTAACTTAATAAACTCTAAGTGATTATAATGTACATATAGTAGATAGTCAATTAATATATGAATTTGTTTCTTTGAAACGATCTCTCATAAAAAGTATATATTCTTATGAACTTAAATGCAAATAATAATCTTTGAAAAGTGCTTAATAAATTAGTGATTTATACTAAGGTCTTTTACGCATCGAAAGGAAAAAGGATAATTTTTTAAGAATGGTTTTTCAAGTAAATAATTCGTGCCAGGAACTATAAAAATACAGCAACTTGAGCAACTAGGTATATGGCTATGACCAAATTTAATCAATGTCACGGGCCTTCATAAAAACCTATTTTAGTACTTATTACATTTACAATAATTTATGGTGGTGTTCTATATATCTTCTTATACATCTTTAATCTCAAAGATCCGTAGCTTATATATTTCTTTAAATACTAAATACATTTTTAGTGTATTCCGAAATTGAATAGTTACAGTACTTCCGCCACCAGATTGGAAAAACGTAACGCTTGGCCAGTGGCTTAACTAGGATTTAGAGGGTCCCCCGCAAAAAATGTAGCCCCCCCCCCCCCGCCAATAAACTTCTGAAAATTATAGGATTAGGTACAAAAAAATACAATGTATATTTTGATTAATTTTACTGTAAATAATTATAAATACAATGGGTGGAATTCAGTGGGTTGTATTAAGGTCTGTATTAAAGCTTGTATTAAGTATATGGCAACATTGTAATATTTTCCACATGGATCAATGAGATTCAAATGTGATTTAGAAATTTTACCAGAGGGAAAAGTAATTCAGATATCCTTTAGTCAAATGAGGAAGTATTATTGTAAATGGAAGGTATAAATGGAAACTCATTATTGCAAAATTAGGTTAGAAATATGTCAAATTTGATGTGTCAAATATTTCATACCTGAATGTTAATGAATTTTAAAATATCTCAAACCCCGTTTTGAGCAGTGTTGACATTTGTCCTTTTTTCTTACTTCTGTTAATAATATTTTTTTCTTTATTTGATCCTTTGGTCTCTCACTTTTTTCTGACAGGTATTACAAAGTTGCCAAAATATTTTTGACAAAGGACTGTTTTAGCTTAAAACACGCTAATACAACCCACTGAATCGCACCCAATATTTTTTTAATTTTAGTTTTTTTAGCGAGCTGTTCTTCACTCTGTTTTTTTCTTTTTTCGTTTTTGCGCCCCACTCTTATGTTTTCTTTTATCCATAATTCTACAATAATAACATTATATTTACCCTACGATATACAAGTTCAATTTATAATCTTACCTTTGATTTCTTTATAATCATATTATAAAAAGAAACAGAAACACTGTATTTAATTAAAATAATTCCGTCTACTATAACGTTCTTGCTTTTACTACTCATCGTACGCCGGTTCTTTAGCTATCTCTTGCGCTGCCACCTATAGTGTGGTTGCTATCATTGTCAAATTTAAAATTTACAAGTTATTTTTATTTAAAGCATGGTCAACTAACTTCATTTAAACCAGTACTTCCATCTTACAACCCTCTTTCTGACTAATTTAGCGCGCAAATTTTGAAATTTTTGAACTGGCGTTTACATTACTAAAATATAAATTAATTAATGGTCGTTTCGTGGCAATTTGGGGCCCCCATATCTGCGGGGCCCTCCCGCATTGCGGGGTTTTGCGGACCCTATTTACGCCACTGCGCTTAGCTATATTCAACTTGCATAATTTAGATAATTGAAATCTATGAAGACACACTAAATCTAAACACGCAATACGCTCAAGGAAGTGTTCATCTGTTATATGGCAAAAGTATAGTATGTGACTTGTTTTTTATACAGTTGCTCCGCTCTTGTCAAAGAAATCGTGACTATAAGGAATTTTATAAAACTTGTTACATAATACACAATTTTCTACTTTTCTTCATGGTTTTTCAAAGCTTGTAACAAGCCAATATCAACAATTCCTTCATTATAAATATAAAAAAAATACAGACTGCTACTATCTGACAAATGCATAAAAGAATAGTTATTTTTTATACAAGACGATAAAATTGTATAATTTAATTTTATCGTCGTCTGTAAAATTCTATTTTTTTCTATAGCAGATTTTAAAGAGCAAAAATTAGAAAAACCGATTATAAATTAAATTATTTAAGAACAATTTAAAAATCTCAGTAGCGTGGTAGTTATAGAATTTGTTTGAAAACAATTTCATTTTATTCATGTTTATGCAATTGAAGTTATATATAATATGAATCGCCAAAATGTATAATGTGTTTTTATTTAAATAAAAATTAAAGTTCTTTATCTACCCTTGCTATTAAAGTATTATTTTATCTACCCTTGCAGTTAAAATGTCACTTAGTCAACTATTTCGAGTTGAACAAAGCACACTTCAAAATCTGCTATAGAAAAAATATATGTTTTCAGCTGTTCCCAAAAATGTTAACAATTGAACGTTATAGCATATTATAGGTTTGTACAGGGTCCCTATTCTAATTCCTTGATATGATAAGAGCGGATTTTGTTGGTATCATGTGACGTCAAGAATGACGTAAAGATTTCCATGCCTTGTTCTTGTGATAACGTTTGACGTTCGGTTTTGAGCACGGTTTTAGGAAAATAAAATAATAGAACTGAAAAAATAAATACGAATAAAAGGACAACAAACTAGAAATAAATGAAGAAGAATATGTCTTTAAAAGACAATTTTTGTACAATTATACAAAGTATAAGAGTAAACAAGCAATAAAAATTAGAAAAGAAAACAATGCAATGAAATTAGATGCTTATCCAACTACTATCTATACAATAAATATTTTCTATTATTTTATAGCAATTATTACCAAATATCCCTATGCGTTATGCCTTATGACGTCATCAATTTCATGGTAGATAGCGACCTTATATGTTATTAATTAGAATAGGGGCCCAGAATGCCACCATAATTTTATATTTAAAATAACCGCCAAAACGTGACGTCACACGATCTAATGATGAACCAATCAAAATTAAAATAATGGCTACTATACTCATCCGAAAAATTTACTAGGTTTTCGAATATTATGATTAATTATAAGCTAAATAAAATGTTGGTCATATACTTCTAAAAGCAATAAATTTACTTAACTCAATCTAATCAAAATGTTCACGTTGTACTTATTTCTATAGTTTATGGCAATACTTAAGCATAAAGTTAACCAAAATAAATAATACCCTGTAAATTTTGCCTTTAATAATATACAGTAGTAGTGTTAAGCTAATTTCCAGAGGTTCTCAAACATTATACATTCCTTTAAATAAACTTTTGTTACGTTTGGGAATCCTGTTACCTTAGTTAAGCTAAGTTGTGATCGATTTTTAATTACGATTCACATTTTTTGAGTGATATTTTGTACCACATTTTCCGTTTCAAAGAATCGGATGTCTGTCACACTATGCAAATAAATTTTATTTTATAAGAAAAAGGTAAAACATCAAAGCATTTAAACATTTTTAAAATGTTCATGCTTTTCCCACAATGTGGGTTCGCTCAAACCCCTAATTTAATCAAAAACACAATACTTTAACCCCGTCCATATTTACTGCGAAAATTTTCTTTTGTTTAAAACGAACCAGATATTACAAATTAAATTAATTATTTATATTTTTTTAATTAAATTTAACGTTTGCTGTTTACTTACTTATTTAAATCTAGGAATATTCTATTAAAATGCTCATACACATTTACTGAAATCAACGATTGCCATGAAAGTTTTCGAACAATACCGAAAACTAGGTTCTTCAATTGTCTTATTATCAATAAAAAGAAATCTAATAAATGGGCCCACAAATATCTCAGCCTACTGTAACTGTGATTTTACACTTATCAATAAATCTATCAATTTATTGTTAAAAAATCGATTCATTTATCTTCGAAAGCGTTGAACATTTTAATTAAACGATTTTCGAGCAATCATTTTTGTTCAAAGTAGGGTTACCGCTACAAACGTCGTAATATTGTCGACACAATATTTTGGGCACGTCACTGATCACAAAATTCATTATGATGCACTAGATGCATTAGAAATACATGAGAAACCAGACGAAGACCAAGTTACTGAAGAATTTATTTCTGTGATTGATTCTTCAATGAAGGAATTTTCAGCGAGATTTTCTCGGTTCAAAGAATTATCGGAAATACTCAAGTTTATTATGTACCCTGATGTGACGTCATTTGATAAAATGAATTTGTCCCAATTCGATTGGTTGGAAATTGAAGAATTTTAAATGCAGCTGATTGATTTCCAGTCTAGTTTAATATGGATTCAAAAATTTATTGAAACAAGGAAAGAGTTAGAATTAATTGAAACAGAAAGATTGACAAGTAATATAAGTGAAAATGCTAATAACAAAATTTTGGAAACAATTGTTTGAAGAAGCTGGCTCATGCTATTTTAACAATATTTTCATCAACCTATGCCTGCGAGTCATTATTTTCAGAGATGAATAACATTAAAGACTCGGTTAGAAACCGTTTGACAGATGACTCCAGTTCAGCATGCATTCTGCTAAAAGTAACATCTTACAACCCTAATATCTGTTATTTGTCATCTAATCTGCAACAACAGAAGTCACACTAATTTTACTTTAATTTAAATTACGCGTATAATTGAAACATTGCAAAATGTTCCTTTTTTTGTAGTAAATAAACAGTTTTGAGTTGATAGTATTATTATTATTATTTTCCCAATAATCACAAAGTCAAAATTATTTGATGGCACGTCTATGACCTCATGAAACATTTCTTTAGAAAAATGGCACGTTGATACGTAAAGGTTCGCCATCCCTGTTATAGACCATTTTTAGTCCTGAAGAATATTGTTGTAGGTACAGTCGAACGAAAACCAAGTAAGACTTCTTGTCCGATTATCTTCCATTTTTCATGTAGTATTATTAATTAAGTGTTAATTCATTCTTAAAAATACTTTAAACAACAATTTATTTTCGTAGATAAATCAATCGATTTTTATATTCTACGCGTACCGATAAATTGAAGGTCACAAATTGACCAATAAATTGGCCGATTTATCGCCAAGTGTAATAAGGCCATTAGCAGGGAAATTTAAACTTGATTTTCGAAAAGATAGAATGATCATAATTTAAAATAGAATAAATACAGATATATTACAATTGGCGGGTTTTTCAAATAAAGTATTTTTCTAAAAATATTCTGAATTCTGGCAATGATTAATGCCCGGTTTCTCCAGAGCAACTTACGACTTAAGTCGTTGCTTATTCCTAAGTTCCACCTTAGACTGTTGCACCACGCAAAAATGTCAAAATGTGAGACGTAAGTAGCACTTAAATGTAAGTCGAAAAAATCGGTGACGTATGTGGTTATGTGTCATATGTCAGTTGACATATCGGTAAGTCGCGGTAAATTTGTTTCGTTTTGGGCTGTTACGGCAAGAAAATTAGATAATATAAAGAAGAAACGATTAAATTATAGCAAAGAGGAAGAAAATTGATCTGTGAGATTGTAGAAACAAAGATTTAAAGAAAATATTGAAAATAAAAAAATCATTGCGGTATCCATGTCCAATATTCAAAAAGATAACACCTGGAAATTAATTGCCGCTGCATTGGCAATAAAATGTGTGGAAATATGTAGACTGACGCAAGGAAGACGACATCGAAGAAAAAGGCTTCAGTTTATAGGACTGGCGGTGGTCCACATAAAAATATTAAAAATAAATAATATATTTGGAACAAATCAATTCTGTTACTTATTTATCGCGGAGTCCTACTATTTTCGACAATATCGACTTCCATCACAGTATTCACGACGTTAACGTCGTCAAAATTAGGGAAATCCTGTAAATCCATATCGAATATTGTTGAATGAATACAAATATAAACCCTGTTAAACACAATGACAGCTTTGACATTTGACAGCCGGTATTTAATTTTGAATCGCTAAATTTCAAATTGACCAATCATAGAACAACATTACGCTGTTGCCAATGTAATTTGTGACATAAGTTAAGTTCGCATTTGAATTTGCTGGTGCAACGCAATTGGGATATAAGTCCTACTTACAATTAAGTAGCACTTTAATAATCAACAACTTAAGTTGCTGTGGAGAAACCGGGCATAACTCATTTATTATATTATTATATAAGAACAAAGTCCAATTTTTCCCCAAATCACATATTTGTTTTATTAATTTTTCCTATATAGATAACGACGAAATAATATTAGTAATATTTTCTCTTGCATGGTGTGACAGACAGACAAATCGCGATTATATACCTATTGATTCTTGCTCATCGATTTTTTGAAATGGTAATCTACAATAATGTGATTTATTTCTTAATAACCTGTGATTCGAAGCATGTAAATATAAGATCAAGTGCACATATTTCGTTCAAATTGTTTTCATTTATTTATTTTTGTTGTAAAGTTTATTTCTGTGTTTTACACACAGTGGAAAATATATAATTTTCACTTAGATATGCACATTTTTAATTGTCAATTATTTTATATAAAATAAAAATCAAAAAAAGTGATGATACTCGTATATTTCCCGTATTCGTGTATATTAAATTAATTTAAGACATTTATATGTTATATATTTTGACGTTAATATACTTTTTGCTGTTGTCCACAATGAAGCAATATTCCATATATAATATTGTACAGAAAAACTAATCAAACTGGGTCTATTTTATATATCAGGCTGTTCTTAGTTGTAGTAAAAAATTACTAACATTATACTATTATAATATTAAACTATTTTCCACAAATATACATACAAATTTGCTCACACTGTTTGACATGCCTAAAGCCGCCATATTACTAACTCATCAGTGTTACCACCTAACATGAATATCGCTAACTACAATAAAAAGTATTATTCCTAATCAATTTTCTAGACTCAGTTCGTTTAGTTGAATATAAAGGTGACTATTTGTATAAATTTGTTTATTATTATAATATAAAAATCACTTTGTACTATGAAAGAGGACAATAATAATTTAAGACAACCACACTATATTTACAGTGTATAAGACAAGCAACTTATAAGCAAAATATAAATTAATATTATTTATTTTTAATCACATTTCTATATTAATTAAAAAGGCGCGATAGTTATTGTATTGTTTATGTACAAATCTAGCATAATTAAATTCATTTTGCCCTTCGTTTTAAATTTCTAGCAGGGCCAAAACTGTATCATATAAATGTAAGATGTGACTGAAAACCAAAGCGTAGCTCCTCCTAACGTTCAAGTTGTGATTTGTGATAATATAAAACAAAACAACACGTTCCCTACAGAATTTAATTCTGAATTCAATATTAATATTTTCAATGCATATAAGTTAAAAAAATAAGTGTCACAAATTATGAGGATTAAAAAAAGCTTCATCAACATGGGCCCGATCTTCAATAGTTTCCGAAATATAAGGCAGTGAAAAATGTATTTTACTTCTGCTATCTCGAAAACTGTAAGAGTTACGATTTTCATTTGTTCACCTTTCAAAGGTCATCTTAGATGTGTTTTCTTTTTCAAAAAAAAAAAACAAATGATTGTACTAAAACAAATGTGGCGATCTTGGCCAATATTTAGTTTTCAAATAATTCGTAACTATTAGAAAGTCAAAAAAAAAAAATGTTTTATATAAAATTTTATTGTTTTTTTATGGTCTATTTACTGACATAGACAAAATTTTGTTCAGTCACTATCTTTGTCTGTTTTTCTTCGATTCTAATACAAAATGGCCTCTTTCTCAGAAACAGTTGACGATCGGACCAATATTCATTTAGCTTTTTTTTACTCATTTTGGTCAGTACTATATGGCCCTTCGTAAAGCCGCACGAAGCCATCAAACTTATAAATGTGCAACTAGAATTAAGCTATTTTTTAAAAATCTTTTATGTAATATCATTGCGCTTTACATTCTAGAAGAATTGTGTAAAATTTGATCTACGTAGCTAAACGTCTGATGTCAAATCTTTAAAATTTTAACTTTTCTAAAATAGATTTTTTTTAATTTGAATACGTACACAACAACCATGTATAAAACAGTTTTTTTTTTTTTTTTGATACAGAAATTATAAATAATTTGTCAAATTTTGACGTTTATCAGTTGATGTTTGATTTTATAATTTATTTCTTTTTGTATGGTGAATGAAACATTGGATAATTAGAATGTATACCTTTAACGAATACGCTAATACGTATTATTATTTTTGTTATTTTTATTACTACATAAAATATCGTTTACATTGAATTTTTTTTTAATTAATAAAGCAAAGCTGGTGCTGGTCTCTTAAGTAAATAATTTCATTTCCCAATTTGAATTTCCACTGAGTGTACCTGTCAAAATAATGTTGACATAAAATTCATACTGATTTGCATAGCTACCTGATAACTTCTATAACAATTTGATTCGGTGTTGCCAAATTTACATTTCTTTAAGTAGCTCGTGTGGCTTTAGGAAGGGGCGTACAGTTTTTTTGCATTAGGATTATCGACTCAGAATTAATCAAAGAATCGTTCTACCTGAAGCTTTTCACCCATTTTCAGAACATCCTGTATACCCACATAATTTGTGACACTTATTTTTTTAACATCCTGTATGTATAAGTGTAGGGAATAGCTCTCATGCGTTAAAAAGTTTACATGAGAATGTAAAACGGATTAAAATATGATCTGCGGGTTGCGTTCATAAATACTAATCTTTCTTAATAATATAACACGTCTGTTATTATTTTTTCCACCGAAATCCAATTTTATTTAAATTTTTCTGAAGGATACTACTTCCGCCGTTATAAATACTTCATTCACTTAGTATATGCAACAGACCATCTAGTATTATATAAGATTCGTAAAAAAAAATACAGAATACTGCATAATTTATACCATACAATTTCTCACTGTTTCTGTACATCCGCATGACAACTTCTGTAAGACTGTCAATTTCAATCACAGGGCTTAATTCTGACGACATTTTCTTCGGTGAATAAATTGAAATGCAGTTTTTTCTAGTCGAAATTTTACTAACAGTACTTATTCAACTGTAAGGCGTTTGTCACACGCTGTACAAATTATTACTAATAAATAGAGCAAAATATTATCTCAATAATACAATTCACTGTAACTAAGGGCCCAACATTCTATTTTTCATTTTCAAAATAAATCAATAAATTAACTACAAGCTCTTGAATTTGACATGACAGAGCATTTGACATTTTGCCAATGAACTACGAAACAAAAAACACAATGAAATCACAATACAGGCTGAAAAGTACAATGTAGACATGTTCAGAATTACCAATAATAAAAAATAATCGAATGTCATTTTGCAAAAATTAACAAAATTTTATTTTAATAATATTTCCAAATATAATTATTTCTATTAATGGTTTCAAATACATAATAATAAAAACCAATAATATACCGTTAATAAAATATATAGAAAATTTCAAAAATCTCTAAACGATGACGTAAACCGCTTGACTGGATTGATACACTATATATATAATTTTCTAATTTATTTAAATATGACTATTAGAGTGTCATCGAATAAAAAAAAAATGCCTCAAATTAGCAATACTGTGAAGTGTTCGGAAATTCGGAATTTTTGACAGTCATATTATACATTTCATAAGATAAATAAAATTGGTTCGAATTTGTTAATTAATAGTTATTTACATTCGAGTGCGTGTAAGTTGTATTTTACAGCGCGACAGTTTTGTTTATGGCACGAGCCCTTAAGGCGAGTGCCTTATTAGCTGGAGCGCTGTAAAATACTTCTCGCACGAGAATTGTAACAAATTTTTTGGCCGACGATAATGAAAATCACTTTTTTCAATGAGATAGGTTGTACTTCTGAAAAGGGTTAGTTTAAAATACTGGGGTTAAGTCAATTTCCAAATTTGATTTTACTTACCTTCATTAGAGTACTTCTTCTAGCAAAAATTTATCTGTAATAATAGACGTTGTTTATGACTGATAATATATTTATTTACTCATGTTTTCTTCGTAATAAATAATAGGTAGGTGTCGATATATGACATTTCAGCAATGCTCGCGTATTTGACAGGTATATCGATCGGTGACTATGTCGGTAACGGCGGATTTTTACAATAATGACAGATGTCGCTACCGTGAGTTTGGTTTATATAAATTAATTTTAAATATAGGAAATGTTAAAGTAAAAAAATAACTTATGTAGGTATTACTTTTTTACATGAACTTTATTATAGTAAAGATGATTTCTTTTCTAAATGCCCATAAACGTCCAGTGTATTTTGATTATTTTACCGCATAGTTAGACAAGTTACAACACAGTAAGCGTAAAAAGTAGGTTACACTTGCTATGTATACAATTGTAAAGTTCCCATTACACTTCAGGAGGTCAAAAAATAAATTTACTACGGAAGTAAATTTACTCTGTCCTTTATAAAACCGGGGATTAAGCTGTGTAAATTTCGAAAAGTATTCACATCATCATGACAACTGAAATTCTAGTTATATAAAGGTACAGTTACTGTATTTGTTATGATTATCAGACTAACACGTGCAATCTATGAGACCTTGGGCCCACAAGGGCTGTCGCGATGATGACGTTATAAATCAGTTTATTTAATCAAACTTGTATGAATCATATAAGAAATCTGTCTGATATTATTACGCTAATAATTAAATGACGTTGACGCAAATTAAAATACTGATCTCACCAGAGCGAACTGGATAGACAGACGATAGAGAATCAATTCTTCATTGTTTAAAGCCTTAATTTAAAATGGCCATAGCATAGGAAATACTAATAAATCTATCTATAATGAACAGACGTGCCGAATAGGATATATAAATTATAAATTGAATCTACAGATCATTTTTTAAAAGCGGTCACTGACATAGCCAAAACTATGTTGAAATTGTCGAAATCTGTTGCAAAAGCTGACAAAAACACATCTAGTTTTGTTGATTAATACAAAATTATACATAAGGATAAGAGTGACTGATTTGGTTGAGATTTTGTTCATTATTTACAGATTTACAGATCTGTAAGACTTACAATTTTGTTCAGAATCGGGCCATAAATTTCAATAATAGTAACGTGAAGCTCTCCCAACGAAAGACGTAGATTAGTGAATAATTAAAGGCGTGTTTCTTCGGACTGTGATTATGATTTTCTAAATAATGATTTGTTCAATAATGATTCCTTCGAATCATGATTAAATTGAATTCCAAAGAAACAACAAAATTAACTCGATCTACGCGAAACCTACACAACGTCGAACGAACTAGCGGCAAACGTCAAATGATAAATCAGTTGTTTTGAATGAAAGAGTGGGGGTAACGAATAACGAACGAAGAAACAATTTTCTTTTTGAACATGTTCACTTTGTTCAATTTTATCACGAATCACAGTCCGAAGAAACACGCCTTAAGAAAGCAGTGAAAGTAAAACATTATTGTGCATGAGCACGCAAAATATCAAGCCGGCCCTATTAGAAATTGTGACATATCTAATTATGATTCTTTACTAATTTCACTAATCGAATATTAATATCCAGGAAATTACTGCACGGAAAGATGATCTCATGGAAAAATTGATTGCTATAGTACTTTATATGCTACATATAAAGATTTTTGATGTTCGGGTCATATTGATCTAGATTGATAGAAATGTATTTAACTGTGTAGTGTAATATTTATTTATATTGTTCATAGGCGCCAACATTACATGGACAAGTAGTACCTGAGATCGAAACTCCACCCCAGATTTTCGTCACGATCAATTTTCTTTCCATAAATTTTTCGGGAATCGTTTGTTATGTCTCATTGAACGAACCTAATGCTAATGCTAACGAATACAGCTCCTCGAAGCAAACATTTGCCCCGGAAAAAATGTGACGTAAATTTGTAGCGGTAAATCTATATCCAATCAGGACAACAGAAATTTGATTGTGAATGTAAACACACTGTCAAAATCATTTACGGTGACTGGACTACGCGATTTTTTAATTATTAAGTCAGTTTTGAGAAAACAGTCTTTGTCAATAATACTTTGGCCAGTGTTTGTAAAGAAAAATGGTGCGTAGCTATTTTGTTTATAAAAATTGATTGTGTGTAGCGACCTCAGGGACATTGTTTGCTTCGACGCGCTGTATATACAGGCTGGGGCAGAATGACCTCCCTGATTTGAAGGATTAATTGTAAGAAAACGGTTCAAGATACATAAAAAATGTTTTTATTGCTCAAAAGTACATATAATGCCGTTTTATTTTCACGATGTTTGGTAAATGATATCGTCCAAGTGGCGGCCTTTGCGAGCAATGCACATATTGAGCCTTTCAAAGAAGTTTTCGGCCACTCTTCCCAGTATATCTTGCGAAATCCCAACGATGCCGTCCTCAATCGTCTTCTTCAGAGCTTCAAACTACAGCTTTGACATATCGCCACAGAAAAAAGTCACACGGGCTCAAATCGGAGGAGCGACGGGGCCATGGAACATCCTCCCGGTGAGAGATCAGGCGACCGGGAAAGAGCTCTTGCAGAATTTCGCGTGAACGACGGGTAGTATGGGCTTGGGCTAAAACCAGAAGGCTTCTGTGTCGTGTTTCTCGCCATACTTTTCCATTTTGGGGCGCAAGAAGTTCTCCATACAATAGTGAGTTGAATTCACGGTAACAGAACAGCTAATCTTTCGGATTCAAAAAATAAGGCCCAATAATGTGTATAGAGGACAGAGCGCACCAAACTGTTACTTTGGTGCTGTGAAGAGGTCTTTGATGCAGTACACGAGGGTTCTCAGATGCTCAGTAACGAAAATTTTGTTTATTTACTGTGCCACAAAGATGAAAATGCGCTTCGTCGAAAGGCTCCATATGTACTTTGCTCGCAAAGACCGCCACTTGGACGATATTATTTTCCAAACATCGTGAAAATAAAACGGCATTATATGTACTTTCGAGCAATAAAAACCTTTTTTATGTATCTTGAACCGGTTTCTTACAATTAACCGTTCAAATCAGGGAGGTCATTCTGCTCCACCCTGTAGTATAGTATAAACGATTTTTTTTTTTCGAAAAGATCGATCAATTAAAAAATTATTTATCCGGATTCTGGAAAATTGATCTTTCTAAAAGATATCGATCTTTTAGATTCTGAAAGATCGGTTTTCTAAAAAATAGATTTATTTAAAGATCGATAATTTTTTTTTTAATTTCAACAGTATTTAGCATTTGAAGCACGTTACATGTTAATTGGTGAATTGTGTTTCTTATCAATAAAGATCGATCTTTTGAGCTTTTATTAAAATCGGTTTTCTAATCTATTATTAAAATCGATCTTTCAATTCTTTATTAAAATCGACTTTTTGATATAGTATTACGATTTCTATTAGAAAAAATCGTTCTTTTGCGATTGATCGATCAAATCAATCTATCGCGACCAATCGATAAAAATATTGAAAATCAATTTCAAATTTCTAGGATCGCACAGCCCTAAAGAATACTACATTATCTAACCGTACTACCTTAACAAGAATAGGGAATAGAATTCGTGGCAGTAAAAGGACTGGTGAATTTCTGTACTACAAAAACTATCGCGTCACTAATTATTATTTTTAACATTAATGAATATATTTAAACATTTGATTTAAATTATAAGTTGCTTGTCACACATGCATTGATTTGATTGCCATGCAACACAAGCTAGTCTCTGTCTATTGTTAGGAACTATACATAATTTTTTTCCTATGAGCTTAACAATCGCACAAAACCGTTGTACTTCAATGTGACTGAAAATTTGTTCAAATTTGAGAAAAAATACGGATGAATTGCAAAAGGATACGTGTAATAGAGACCCACGAAAGTTCATATTCTTGCCAAACTTTTCACACAAAGTAAGAAAGTTTAATGTTAATCGAATCGAAATCCACTACCGTATGAAACGAATCTTATACAGGGTCGTTAGCATAGCAGTTTAGCTTTAGTCAAATTGATGTACAACAACCAAAGTCTAAATAAAATTCTGCTATACATTTAATGCAACGAAACACATAAAACTTCAAATATATATGCCTTAACATATGTATAATAATTATATTATAATAAATGAATTATCCTTAAATACATAATCTTTTATTTAGACACAAACTACAAACTATACACACTAAACGAATATTCTATTTAAAAAAATTGTAAAAAAATATAAATAATATTAATTCTTTGCTTTATTTTTTGAATGATAGTTAAGTAATTTATACAATAAGCGATTGTAATTCGTCAGTAAATCGTCGTCAATATTGTTTGACGTATTTAGTTTTCCAAGTCGTCAAACTAGAACATTAAGGCCCGGTATTTTCATCTGCGGTTAAATAGCCTGTTAATTTAACGGTCAGTTAAAAGAAAAACACAACATCGATACTAAAGCATAAGTTGTCAAATTTACACATGTGCTAATTTTTCGATGTCACATTGTTTTTATAACAGACAGTTAAATTAACCAGCAATTTAACCAGAGATGAAAATATCGGGCCGTTTTCACCAAAGTAAGGTTAAATAACATGTTAGCTAACCAATAAATAAATTCATACTTGTGAATAAATGGGCTACTTGTGTGGTACTGAAAATCCGATTTCTGTCACTATATACGTAATGTTATATTGAAAACATATATAAAAATATAAATGTTATTTTAAAATAATTATTTGTTTTTTACTAAATTAATAAAGAAACTTTTCTGTGACGTCTTTATATTGAACTGGGGGAGGGGAAGCATGTTTAAGAATGTTATCAATAAATGGCACGGCGTGCGAGAAAGTTTTAATTTGAATTTGACATTGGTTCATTTTTCTCTCTCTCTCTCTGGTCTCTCAAATACATTAATTACTTTATAAATAAACACATAGGTAATTACATGTAATTTAAAATATCGATACCAAAAAGATAAACTAAAATACTAACCTCCAAACTATTGTTGAAACGTCAAACAGGTGATCTACATTACCCGCACAAATATACCATTACTATGGGACGGCACCACGCTGTGGCTTTACGACTATTCATTGGTGCGGCGTAATTCTACGTCATACATGGCGGGAATTCAAATAATCAAATTTCATTATTTTTTTTTTCTGGCTAATTAATAAAAATTTTGTTAAAAGAAAAAATATGGGTAGCAAGTTTTTACCTTCTCTTCAAAAATATTAAATAAAAAAAAAGGTACGCAAGTAGCCCATTAACACCACATTGCACCAACAAACCAAATTTTGAATTAAGTTATCTAACCCGTGTTTTTCTGTGATAAAAAATATTTTTTCTAAACCGTGCGTAAAGTACGTATTTTACACACTCTTTGCTCTTTTTTCAAACACTAGTGGGTAAAAAGTACTTTTCAAGCACCAGTGCGTGAAAGTAAATACGGTTAATTTACTTGTCAACTAACACTAACAATATTTGAAGATGCCTATGTATACACTCATACTCAATATTATGAGAAACAGCACTAACATTTCGGTTGTAGGAAAAATATTGTATGCAACCGTGTCAGAGCTGGGCAGTAACTAGTTACTTTAGGAACTTAGTTACTAACTAGTTACTTTTACGTCAATTGTAACGTAACTTACACTGTAAAAAGTTTCTCAGTAAAATTACTATAATTGTTATTGGCGTCCAAATTGCCTAAGTGAATTATAGTAAATTTACAGTTAAATGTAATTTTGTCTACCATTTTTAAAATTACATAAACGTAAATTCCATAACAATTTTGATACGTGCTTTAAGTAAATTTACATATTAATAATATACATAATTTAAACTTAAATATAAATCATTTAAATTTAATATAATAAATTTAGAATTTGTCCATAACTCTTGTAAAAATAGAAACTAAAATAAAAGGAATTGAATTTTTACATAGTTATTATAAAATTTGACAAAATTGATATAGAAATATTAACATATCACTGTAAAATTTCATATATTTATTGTAATATGAATATTACATAGTAGTTATAGTAATTTTTTTATATTTGTAAGGGTAAATTAGCAAATTTATATAATTATTTGCTATGTAAATGTAAGTTTACATAGTTTATGTAAAATTTGTTATTGCATACATATTATAGTAAAAAATTACTATAACTTTTCGACAAAATCGCTATTATTTTTTACAGTGTAGTTACTTTTTAAAATATGGCAACTGTAACTGTAACTTAACTTGCTGCGGAAAAGTAGTTGGTAACTTTACGGTTTTTAGTTACTAGTTACTTGAGTAACTTAAGTTACTTAAAGTAACTCACAAATTAGAATGTAACTTAAGTTAGTCAAATGCCCTCTGTAATGTGTAACTTTTATTTTAATACATAATTAAATTCAATATTATTGTAGATTGATTTCAAGCCATAATAGATAATAAAATAAGTAATTATATTCATTAATAATAGAGTTTTTGTACGGTAAACAGAAAAACTAAAAATAACACATTTTAACTTTTAATTCTAGAATTAAAAACTCACTAAATGTTAAATTTGACTTATAAAATATATTATTTTCAAATGTTTTCCTCGTTTACAAATGATACGTTTTAATAAATTATAATTAAACTGCCACTAAATCATCAAAATTATTCCAATTTTCAAGTTATACAAAAAATAGTGTATTTTGTTCGTTGTTCCAAGGGTTGCAAGACTTGAATTCGTCTCATTTTTGCAAATTCCCTTCTCACAAGATAAAATGTTACTTTTAATTTTTATATTATATTATAATGTAGATCCGCAGGGACTTTTTATCAGATTTTTTATCACAGCAACCGGGCCCTGATGGCCCCTTGTCAAAGCGGGCCTTAGGCCGTGGCCTAGTGGGCCTAGGCGGTAATAAGGCCCTGTAGGTCCGTTAACATTAACAATAATAATCTGATTGGGTGTTGCCAAGCAATAACGTGAAAATTAGGTTAACGTAGTTAGTGCAAAAACTCCCTGATATGTATACTACACAATAACTAAGTCTACAGTCAAAGTCTACACTTCACGCCATTAAAAGTAGTTAGAAAGTAACTCAAGGTAACTAAGTTACTTTTAATGAGTAACTAGTAAATAACTTAGTTCTTTCACCAAAGTAACTGGAGCTTAAGTAACTTAGTTACTTTTTTTTTGAGGTAACTGTAACTAGTTACATTTTAAAAGTAAATTTCCCAGCTCTGAACCGTGTATACATAAATAGTATTTTTTATCTAAAAATACTATAAATGAATATTATTTTGTATGTACATACCGATTTGTCACACTTGACCGTTACGTCATAATTTGATGTTCGTATATTAGATATATCGAAGACAGAATGTAGGAAACCATAAGTAAGACAGAGATAAACATACGATATGTATATCTAATATACGAACATCAAACTATAAAGTAAAGGTCTAGTGAGAAAAATCTGTATGTATGTGTGTCTTAATTTTTTGTAGTGTGCAGCACATAATTTATGTATTTCATCAACTATTAATAAATTTAGATTGTTCACAGGGTACAGATTGTCAACCAGTTCTATAATTATGTAAGTAGAGATATTGAAAACAGGAGAAAATATATCTTCAGAAAAGAATTTTTAATTCATCAGGTGCAAACATTAATATTCTTTCAATGCCTAAACGATATTTTACAAATAGGCTAGGCGAAGATTACGGCCACAATCCGTGTAAATTCAGCAAATGATCTGCAACTGTCAAATTTTTAAATATAAATTTATAGGTTAGTTAGTGAATTTATGTACTCTTCGTAGTGGTCGTCGGAAAAAAAATATCATTTCATATCATATTAATAGAGAAAGTTGAGACTTAGGCCCAAAGTTATAAGCTTAATAAAGTGATAGTCGTTTGATAATCGACCGAGTTTTATAAAATGATAGATGTTTTATAAAACGTCGGATTTTGCAAACTGGCAACAACGTACAGATATGATTCATTTATTAAGTCAAAATACTAAAAATATTGAAATATCTTTCGCAATTTAGAAATACCGTCTTTCATAAACGATAATAGGGAGTTATTGCAACTTCTAAGATGAAAGAGCGTAAACGTTAACCTTATGTAGAAAACACTTTATTTCAGAAATAAAGGACTTTCAATTTCAATGTTTACCGCATTTAATTAGTGTATTCTCGGTAACGTTAACGCTAAAAGCAACACAAACGAGGTTACATCCACACTTTTCCCCGTAATATAACCTCAAAAGATACAGAAGAGAACGTGTGACGTTAAACGCTCGCTATCCCATTACACATAACGTGTCTCCTTATTCATATAACGTGAACCTTATTAGTACGCATGCGCACTCGGGTTGTCACGTGACTTTAAAGTGCACTTTATTTTTGCGTTGAAGCTGCAATAACTCTCCAATATACATACAGTAATATCCCAAGTTAAAAATTCATTCGTTATATCCCTGTATTTA
The DNA here is from genome assembly GCA_943142095.1 of Ophonus ardosiacus. Taxonomy (NCBI): domain Eukaryota; kingdom Metazoa; phylum Arthropoda; class Insecta; order Coleoptera; family Carabidae; genus Ophonus; species Ophonus ardosiacus. The sequence goes on from OW964837.1 coordinate 4,544,609, forward strand.
GTATTCCCACGCTCGTAATAAACAAATTAAACTATATTATTGCATTTCCCCTAGGTTATACTTAACATTTTCATTTCTTCCAAATTTTATCACTACTTCCAGACATCTATCCGAAAAATAATGTTTTCTATTAAATAATAATCCATAAAAGGTCCATCAATTCGTTCGTATAAGGATATGCACTTCCCATCATAAAATATTTACACTGCTATAAAATCGAATAATTATTATTACTCCCCTAGTATCTTTGCATCGTTGCTGGGGCACGAAGATGAATGATGCAAAAGAAGAAAGAAGAATATCGCTCGCAAGCCAACTATGATGAGCCGCTGTGTGAGTGTATGGGCGCATGCCAAGGAGTTTTTTTGCTCGCACTGGTTTGCTACCACTGGTTCTCCATTTCCGGAGGATACGGGAGTAGCAGTCATTCACTAAGGGTTATGAATTAAATTCTTAAGTTTATTGATTACTAGCAGTAAAATGTTACGACCAAGTGAATTGCAACAATTTTTAATTTAATAACTTGAAATATGGATGTCAAAAATGACTTGCTTCCAGGGATGGTAACCATAAAAAATATCGGTTTGGGTTACGGTTTCGGTCATCGTGAAAATAAAAATTCGGTTTTGATTTGGGTTTCGGTTTTTATACAGCAATCGGTTTTGGTATACCGGTTTTACTAAAAGGGTTTCGGTTTTGCAAATGTAATTTACGAGAATAATAATATTATTGATTTTGATTGAACAATTAATTATTATAATGATGCAAAAAGTATCCACAAACACGTGTACAAAGTTTTATAACAATCAATTTTAATGGGAAGCAAATATTCAAAATATTGTAATTTCCCATGTAAATGTAACATGTAACGGATTTCGAGCGCCACCCGATTGAGGTACTACGTTGAAAATTGAAATACGTTAAAAAAAAAATAGAAAATAAATTCATGTTTATACTTTTTTATACTTAAGTATTTTAATAATAAAAATTTACAATATTTAACAACTAATAAGAGACCTGAATATAATGCGGTTAACCGATAAATAAAAAAGGGTTTTGCATTCGGTTCCGGTATTTTTCGGTTAATGGTTTCGGTTCCGGTTTCTGTTACCATCCCTGCTTGCTTCAAACAATATTTTACAATTGCAACGTGAATTAAATTTTTGAAAAATTATCATTTTTACCTTTGTCACCTTCAGGTAAGAAAAGTATTGTCTTTGGTCAAAAATTCGGTGGTGAATTTTTAATGAATAAGTACGTTTTAGTGTCCCTAGAATTATATAAACAACTGATATATTTCAAATATACAATCTCTGATTAGAATTTTAACTACAAGTTAAATAAATAATATTGAATCGGATTATTGATAGCAATGTTCATTTTGTCATGTGAAAAATTCATTTCGTTTCAATTTTGTTTATTTAACTGACAATTAAAATTTTAACCAGAGATTTTAAAACTGGGCCATAGTGTATGTTCCTGTTATAATCTTCTTGAATTTATAGAATATTTTCCAAGAAACCTTCAGTATGGAATTTGTAGAAAATAGTATGTGTTCGTGTTACAATATTACTGGATGTACAAGGTGTTACGTGGGGTCCCGACGCCAAATATTTCCAAGTTTAAATGGCACAAAAGTGACCCCTGTGGTGCACTCTCCACACCAGCTATAAGTGCCCGTGAGGTGACGCCTGGTAAGCGCCCACACAGTAAAATATATCGTCATCATTACCGATGTCTACATGTGTTGTAGATACTGGCACACCCAGAAATGGGTAATATGTCGTGATAATATATTATTATGTAATGTACAACTCTTGGTAGTACTGACTCCATAGATAGTAAATCTGGCAATAATTTTTGTTTAACATGCTTGCTACAAGAACTAGAGGTCTTTAAAATTGACCAATCACGTCATAGTTCAAAAATTTGTAAAAAAGTAAAAATCAATGTACCTACTCCCTGGAAAAAATGTCATACCTGTCACAAATAACATATAAAATCATTGATGTCTATTTGGAAATAACTCTCTGTACTAGGAATGACGATGGGTACCCGGGTACTCGGAACCTCCTGATAATAATGTACCCGGGTATAACATTTCTTACCCGATTACCCGCCCGTTAATTTCCCGATACCCTTTAATTACCCAAACAGTTTTCAGCTGCCGGAAAAATTGTGTCTAAAAGATGAGATACTATAATTAATATAATTTATGTTAAGTTTTTACCTCTCGCTAAGAGAGGTATTGGATTCATGCTAAAATTCGCATATCCAGATTTCAATAAATAAGCACGATTTAAGGTTCCTAGAATCCGATTATAACATTTTAAAAATGATGTATGTATGTGTGTATGTGTGTATGTCTGGATGTTGTAGACACGATTCCTCAAAAACCATAAGACTTAAAAATTGTTTAACTATGGATTCCTCAATCTGACATTCCTGGAAAGGGCTGAAAAGGTTTGGTAACAATTGAACAACCGGAAGTAGTAGTTTCTGAGAAAAATTCTTCTAAATATAATTTTTTGGAAATTTTTGTTATTAAATATTGAAGAACATAAAATTCTCCATCTAATACACTTAAAAATTTTAATATATCTTGTATAGATTTAGAGATAAAGACACTACAATATATAGAGTAATTTAATCGCAGAGGCTAAGGCACTAAGGAAACCAGTTGACAAATTCCAATGATTATAACATAGTTTTTAAATGACACATATCAGTGTCAAAAATCACCAGTTTTAGTGACATTCTGATAGCTTTTTCTGGGAAGTATATTTATTTTATTAATTAAATATTTGAAATTATAGGTAAAATGCTTATATCCATCAGAAATACCGCCAATCTGGTTAATGAATTGGAAGAATCTCTGACATTTAGAAACTTCCTCATACAAGGAAAATAGATATAATTAGAATTATATGTGTGCAGAAGGCATGTTAAATACAATAAAAAACGATATTTGGGAAAAGTTCTGTAATATTTTGTTATAATACGACGGTTCGAAAGCGAAGTGCAATACAATAATTATATATCCTAATATGGAAATGGCGAGAGGTCTTGTGCTGGCCAGAACAAATTTTTTTTATAGAGATATTCTTGCTAATTTACATAATTGACTATTTCTGTAAGTAATGTTTAAATAAGAAAGTAATAAAATAATTGTATTGTATGTTCATATATTAGAAATTGTACGTTGATTATAATTATAAATTTTCATGTTATAATGACTCGATATCTACCTTTAGAGCCCTGAAGAAGACTGTTGAAAACAGTTGAAACGTAGGCCAGTAAATAAATAATTTATATGTGACGGCGTGTCTGATTATTTTCCAAAATAATATGTGTTTCTTCGAGTAATTTATAGTTTATCAATTGAAATTCACAACCTGACGCCTTTATAAACCAAGCAAAGTAATAAAACAAGAAAAACAGTTTGTAAAGAACTCTCATGCAAAGTTGCGTAGAGTATTAAGTATTCGTACAAATTGAAAATAATAAAATTACAATTTAATCGATTGGGCATAAAATTTAAGTTTGGACCCGGAAATAGAACAGCAATCTGTATTTGTCTTACCGCACAAGACTTGCTTCCATATTTAGTTGAACTTCTGCCAGCCAAGGAATTAAATTCCGAGCGGAGTAATTTTCTCAGATGAAATATTTCATATGTGTGAGAGAAATAAAATCATAGTATAGTTATAGTGTATTGCAAATTTGTTATATATTGCTCCAAATATATAAATATATCATCATATTTTTCCAGCTAATGCCAATATTCATAATAAATACTTCAGATATCTATGATCTCTATTTTATTAGAAACAAGATAATAATATGAAATTTTACTTATTAAGTCGCTGATTGTGTTTTGTGTCCGATTGTTGTTCTGTCAGCTTGAATTCGAATTCAATATTACTACCAAGTTTATATCTCTAACTATTTTTGAATTATTGCCCCAAAAGTCAAAATACCCCACTTTTAGATAAAAACTTCAAAATTTCCAAAAATCTAATTTGTATGTGTCTAGATACTTCTCAATGCGCTGATTGCAAATTTTGAAACCGCAGGTCGATATCTCGTTTCGTTCTCGAGATATTTAGATTCAAAATTTTGCTCAAAACTGCCCGTTTTTGGGTGTTAACCCAAAAATGGGTCGAGATATGAATTTCGCGACAACACCATTCGATTCTACGGGCAAAATTACATAAGTACACCAATTTTCAGAATTTTTGAACACCGCATACAATCTCTAAAGCAAAATAAGTGAAAATGGCCAAAAATCGCAAAAATCGTAAGGGGTACCCCTTAGGATTTTTTCAGATTTTGGCCATTTTCAGGGGTTTTCAAGCTTTTATTCATAAAAAATGAACCGGTTGGACAAAAATTATGAAAATTACTATACTTACGTATTTTTATCCATAGAATCGAATAGTGATGTCGCCAAATTCATATCTCGACCCATTTTTGGGTTAATACCCAAAAACGGGCAGTTTTGAGCAAAACTTTGAATCTAAATATCTCGAGAACGAAACGAGATATCGACCTGCGGTTTCAAAATTTTGAATCAGCGAATTGAGAAGTATCTAGATACATACAAATTAGATTTTTAAAAATTTTGAAGTTTTTATCTAAATGTGGGGTATATTGACTTTTAGGGCAATAATTCAAAAATGGGTACAGATATAAACTTGGTAGTAATATTATTTGATTTCCATATTAATTCCCTATGAAGAAAGTATCGATAAGCACCCTGTAAATCTTTTAACTAATTTGGACTAACATACACTGAAAAACTCTAAATAACATTAAAGATTAGGATTTTTCAAAAGTCACGCAAAATAAATTGTAAAACATGCCAAAGACTCAATAAAAAGTCAGAACTAAGACAACGGGCCATTAGCTTTATATTAAATATAATTGTCAAAGCCTAGCTTTGTTAATTTTGTGTCACATATTGGAAAAATAATGGTATATTTCTTTTTATATTTTTTATTAATTAAATTTGATTTATTTGTAATTAAGAAAACATACATTAAAAAATTTTGTGCATGCTACATAATTTTTGAAGAATGGAACACACACATGGAAAATATAGAATGCATACAGGAATATACCGTGAGTATTTTTTAAAGTGAAACATTGGGTTTGTCATATCCATGGTTACTTGACATTTGATTGACAGCAATGTATTTGCCCGTTCCATTTAAAATGAAACATAGGGAACGAATTTGACATTTAATAAGACGTCAATAGAGGTTAATTTTGTTTAAATAATTATACCTGCATTCTAAATTAAAATAAGTTGTAGAAAAAATATAGTGGGCACCTTGTGCCCGAGTGGTTTTCTGACTCGGCTAAATTTCTTACAATATTTAAATATAATAATTCTGTCAAATTCATTCCCCATCCCCATGTGTCATTTTAAATGAGACAGACAAATACATTGCTGTCAATCAAATGTCAAATCATAACTTATAAGAAAATTCAAGGGTTATCTGCCATATTGACAAGATGTCATTAGAGGTTAATATTGTTTAAATAATTATACCTGTTTCTAAAAATTAAATTTAGATGTAGAAAAAATACTTGTGCCCGAAATATGTTTAGTGCTCTCGAGTGGTTTTCTGACTCCGCTAAATTTCTTACAATATTTTAATATAATACTCCTGTCAGATTCGTTCCCTATGTTTCATTTTAAATGGAACGGGCAAATACATTGCTGTCAAATATCAAGTCGTAACCATGGATATACAAACCCAATGTTTCACGTTAAAAAATACTCACGGTACCTAGAATGCATACAGGAATATATAAAAAATAAGAAGCAAAACATTTGAATGCGTTTAGTATAAATTCGTATTGTTGCGACCAACCTTACGTAATAGTATGACGGTTAGTATCCTGGTGTCTTAGGTCGACCGACTCAGAATATTAACATATGTAATCAGTTATTTGTTACTTGTGAACAGTATCTCCCCAGTGCAAGATATTATGTTCAAATTCTTACTTTAAAAAAAATATGCAACTACAAACAATTCATGCAAATTCTATAACGTACTATTCATTTACAAAACAAACAAAGAATAAAAAGTAAAAGGAGTAAAATTCCTTGCAAAAATTTCCAGCATATTTTAAAAAGAAATTAACATGTAACTTTTTTAGTCCGTGTATAGTAGAGAATGTAGACAGTATACGAGTAGTATGCGTGTATGTGTGTGTGTTCCAGACGATGATGACGTCACTGGGGCCACGGCGCCTAGCCACGACGCCCGACGCCGTTCTTCAGACGTCCATGCAATGGCCCTCAAACTTTTTTCCAGGGCTGGAAGATTCATCATTGAAATATTCCATAAAATTATCATTATTTCTTCGGCATTGTACAATGGTTTGTGTAATATAAAATATATTTATTATTTATGGGACAATCGTTACTACGAGTAGTGGTTTATTGGATAGTGTGTGTACGATTCTAAAACGATTTATTAAATTGAAATTTTGCTCCAAATAACTATTATTTATTCGGGTAGTATTGTTGTATATAAGAAGTTTAAAAATATATGTCTTTGATTTAATATAGTTTATTTGGAACGTGTTTTACATTTTACAAACCATTTCTTATTTGAATTTTTTCTCTAAATCGAATTATTTTTTTGACATGTATAACTGTATATGCTTTCATATATTAAAGATATTCTTTCATTATAATTTTTGAATTCGAAATTACTTTTAATAGAATTAAATTTTGGGCATTTCTCATCAATTTCAATGAAATTCGTCTCTCTATAAATCGAATTTAGTTATAGATAACTTTTATAAAATTTCTTTAAATAAAATGTACAGATTTTTTGTTTCCATACCCTTATATTTTTTTATTCAATTTTGACATTTTAAACTGTCATTATTAACTCCATAGTAACAACTATAAGTAACACTTTTTTCACATGTGAATTAATTTTTTTTTTTTTTAATCACTCTTACAAAATTTTAACTCTGCAACAAATAATGCATTTAAAATAACATCAGGTACGAAAATAACACTTACCATAATATTTATCAGACATTATAAGCTATTTTCATTATTTTTCACGGCACAAATGACAGACAATAAAGCATTTTAAATACATGACTTGACTTCTATCTTCGACGATTGTCATGCTCAGCCTACTAACTGATTAGTTTTTCGTTTTGTCAAAATTATAGATATTTACACACCAAGTGAGCTAAGGTAATGTTTATTCACAAGAAGTGAGTGAATAAACATTCTTAGCTCACGTGGTTTGTACAATATTTTATTCAATTTTGACGAAATAATAATAAAAACCATTATAATATTTAATTTTGACAAAATAAAAAATTGATCAGTTAGTAGGCTAAGCATGATAATCGTCGCTGATAGACGTCAAGTCACATATTTAAAAAGCTTCATTGTCTGTCATTTATGTCGTAAAAAATAATGAAAAGGGCTGATAATGTCTGATAAATTATGTGGTAAGTGTTATTTTCGATCTTGATGTTATTTTTAAATGCATTTTTTCAAACCACGTGAGCTAAGAATGTTGATTCACTCGAAGAAATTAACTCACGAGCCGTTAAGGGCGAAACATTACCTTAGCTCACTTGGTGTGTAAATATCTATTAAATGAAGCATTATATATTTACATTTTACTATATAGTGTATAAAGAAAAACTATATGATGGATACATTCATGTCATGTATAAAGTTTTTGAAAATTGTTTCAGAACTCCTGGAGTATCAAAGACAGTTGTAGTCGTTCTCTTCGCCGACATCCCTTGCCCAGTCCATAGACGTCCGTCTCGAGGGGTACACACCCCCAAATTTACTACGTGCCCCATTTGTACAAAAAATTTCGAATAAATAGAAGTGTAATAATTTCATGTAATTTATTATAAAATGTTAGTGTGTGTAGTAAAAAAAGTAGAAAACTAAAATGTTTATTCTGTCTACGACTATGGCCTGCAGCAAAGCACCCACACAATCGCACTGCTGCCAACTGCACCCACAAGTGACATAAAGTCCCAAAATGTTTAAATATTTAAGAATCTACACTACACTACATACGATAAAATTGTATGTTTCACTGACTCTGTTACTAAGTACATGAATATTGTACCTATACACTGTATATTATTCATTATTTCAAATGTATTTTAAAGCCAAATAAATATATAGTTCTTTCTACAAATATTTTTAAAATACAGGCTGTCTCTTAAATAGGTGCACATGGCTTAACCACAGATTCCTGAGGCTAAAATAAGACGATTTAACCAAACTTGCTTCTACCGGAAAGTGTACCATTTAGCCAGAAATCTGCTTCAAAGTTCTTCAAAAAAAATTAATTTTGCTTATAATTACAGAACGCTGTATACAATTTGGATGAAATTTGGTATAGCAGTTTATATGGTTGTAAGTCATCTTTTAAGGTGATACTTGTTATTATTAGTGAACTACTAGTGTATGAAACTTAGGTCTCCCAACATTAATTAGACCGTAACTTTTTAATGGCAGCACCGAAAACCTGAAATTATTTTTCTTCATAAAGATACATTCGATAGTAAACTTTTCTCTCTCTATGTAATTTGTGATATCTGTTACGGTTCACCCAGAAAAAAATAAAATCTGAGTGTCTGCACTGCTAAATTTTTAAAATAAATTTAATCTAGCAGTCTATCCAAATGTCAAACAAGTAATTTTTAATGACAATAACAATTGTTTTATGGGTTGTCAAAAAATTTTTATGACAGCAACGAGTTGTCAATCTTCACAACTTGTTTAGGAGTAAGCTGAGATATGTAATCGTCTTATTTATAATAATGGTAGTAAAATACTATTAGGCCGAACAAACGGATGTTACTAATTTTAGAATATTGCAAAGAAAATTTTTGACAACCCATAAAACAATTGTTACTGTCATTAAAAATTACTTGTTTGACATTTGGATAGACTGCTAGATTAAATTTATTTTAAAATTTAGCAGTGCAGACACTCAGATTTTATTTTTTTCTGAGTGAACCGTAACAGATATCACAAATTACACAGAGAAAGAAAAGTTTACTATTAAATGTATCTTTCTGAAGAAAAATAATTTCACGTTTTCGGCATTGCCATTAAAAAATTACGGTCTAATTAATGTTGGGAGACCTAAGTTTCATACACTAGTGGTTCACTAATAATAACAAGTAACACCTTAAAAGATGACTTATAACCATATAAACTGTCATACCAAATTTCATCCAAATCGAATAAAGCGCCCGATTATTATAAGCAAAATTAATTTTTTTTCGAAGAACTTTGAAGCAGATTTCTGGCTAAATGGTGCACTTTCCGGTAGAAGCAAGTTTGGTTAAATCGTCTTATTTTAGCCTCAGGAATCTGTGGTTAAGCCATGTCCCCCTATTTAAGAGACACCCTGTATAATTCTTTTTAGAGGGGTCATTTCAAAAAAAATAATTGTCGATTTTTTTTTATAAAATCATGAAATCCATCTCATTTAATAAATATAGTAATAGAAAATAATTTGAAATATGCGACTTTTCATTCATAAATTTGCTAATAAACTTTCGCGCTTTTAAACACGGACTAAATTTGTGACGACACAAATTCATACTCACACATAGGCAATAGGGCTGTTGCAAGAATTTTTATATGACTTCTAAGTATTAAATTTGAAAAGATATTGTTCTTTAAAGAGCCTCAAATTTGAAAATATCACGAAATATCCTTTAGATATTTTACAATTAATTTTTGAAATTTGGATAAAATTTTGAATAAGTCACGTGATCTGAAACAGAATGTGACGTCAGAGTACATACATCTTCTAAGGTGTCAAGTGTATTGTCAAAGTTGTCAAACAAGTGTCAAATTTTTAGATTGGTTCAAGTTGTATAATATGTAGGTAATAAAAAGTTCAAAATAAAATGAATAATTTACGATATTGTACTATGCCTTCTTACAAAAATACTGTTAGGAACAAATCTACTATAGAGTTTATAAATTTTACAAAAGATGCAAAGAAAAGAAAATTGTGGCTAGAAGCAGTAGGTCGAAAAGTTGATAATTTGTCAGAAAAATCGTGTCTTCATGTTTGTGAAGATCATTTCAACTTTCATCCATCTTCACGATAACAGTATATTTTTGTTGCTTCACTTTATGATAGATCTACATGTCCTATAGCAGATTCAATGTAAAAATCACGACCAGAACTTTCAAATAAAATATATTATCAATTTATATAGTAAATTCAGTTTTTATATTTTATTTTACCTCAACTCTTTAACACCCCTTATTTCGGTAGCAGTAAACAATCGTTCTGATATAAATTCAGCCATCATCCTGCTATCAACCTTCGGTAAATTGTCCGACTTAGCTTGAGTGTAATTTGATGTCAGCGTCAAATGTCAAATTAAAAAATTTTTTTATTAACATGTGACAAACTTTAGCCTACGTTTATTTATGTAAATAATATGAATAAACGTAGGTGATGGAAAAACTATTTTCCTATTGGCTATTAATGATGTAATGTATATGCTTCTACGTCACAGGAGTGGGGGGTAGTTTTTCAGGACGCCAATCTTTTTACTTAATTATTTCCACAAATAATAACAAATTATTAAAATAAAATCATTGCATAAACTTTCATTTAAAATAGTTTTTGAAAAATGTGAAACAGGCTCATTCTCTCTATCACACACACGCTTCACAACATGAAACAGTAACCTAACCTAAAAGTGTTACAGCTGACAGCAAAATATACAAGAGAGAAGATTATTATTACTTTCTATTTCTTTAAAAGTACTAGTGCAATATAAGGTATGTAAAAAAAACCATTTATTTAAATATATATTAACCAAACCAAATAATCATAGTTCTAAATTAAACCGGTAGAGCTCGACTGTCGTATTCGTGAATATGTGTCGTCAGCCGTTGAAATATTTGAAATTAAACGCAACTTTTAAAATATCATATCTCTGATTCTAAAAACTTGTAAGGTGTAAAACATACACATATATGTTTAATTTGACCTATTTAAAAAAAAAAAACAAAAAATGTGAAATGACCCCATTCCTTAGACCCCTTAATTCCTTCGCACAACTATAAGAACATATTAAGAACCACCACCCGCACCCGCCAGCCGCTTTGAAATCTGCCAGTGTGATACGGGCTTCAAATGATTCCCCTGACCGCACGCCACTGGTTCCGAAGAAGAAGCTACTCTAAATTTTAGACTAGGTTTAAACCAGGTTGAAAATATATACTATGAATAATAATTCTGATAATGTTTGAAATAAATGTTTACATTTGAAGGTGAGCTGAGAATACAGACCAATATTTTGATAATAATATTATACTACTTGATATTCATTATACCAATAAAATCAATCTTTAAAAAGAGTTGTATCAATAATACATACCGTAAAATAAAAATGACTTTTAAAATACTAAAGAAAATTTAAAATATTGATAGGTACTTGGAAAATATCATAAATAATACCATAAATATTTCATAAACCCACCAATGTTTTGCAAAGGTAGGTATAAACTGTAAAAATACCACAGTTACTGCTATTGACGCATTTATTACTCATTTTATTAACTGTTACAAATCTGTATACAAATTACATTGCAATAAATGATCATATAAGTTCAATAATATGTCACGGTAGAATTCTTGAGAAAAAATCTGTTGTGGCCAGCACAAGACCTCACGCCATTTCCATTTTATGTTATATAAGTGTTGTATTGCACTTCGCTATCGAACCTTCGTGTTGTAACAAAAAAAATACAGAACCTTACTTAAATATTGTTACCTTCCGTCAAAAGGAAGGTATTGTCTTTGGTCAAAAAATTCGATGGTGAGTTTTTAACGAATAAGCATGTTTCAAGATACCTAGAATACGATTTTACTAATTTTACATTGATGTCTGTATGTGTGTGTGTGTCCGTGTGTGTGTGTGTGTGTGTGTGTGTGACAAATTTTTCTCCGACGATAACTTCAAAACTACAATTCTAAAAATTATGATTCTTTCGTATGCCTCTTCTTTACAACCATATGAAGAGCTGATTAGATTTTGGTTATAATTGGTCAACCGGAAGTACCCTTATTTGAAGTTCTTAATAGTTTTTCTGGAAAAAACTCAGTTAAATATCATTTTTCGACATTTTATGATCATTAATATGAAAGAAAATCTTATTCTCTATACGATTTGATTATACGTTTTTCTTCATATTTAATAGATATAGAGTTATAGAGAGATTAAGAGAGGTTAACTTTCAAAAACCAGTCAGCTTTGCAAAAATTATGGAAACAGCAGATAATATTCAAAAAAATTCAAATTGACAGATGTCAGTGTCAAGTGCAAAATCAAAGTGGAAAGTATGGGATTAGAAAGTAATTTAAGTGACAGAGAGTCCCTCGCAAATGTCTTGCAGTTTCAATGCAGGGAATATAAGAAAGGCCTGTGTAGCAGAATAGTGCAATTTACAGAATGTACATTCGTGTTATAATTATACTGGTTTTATAGAATCTTTTCAAAGGAACTAGCAATATGGAATATGTAAAAAATAGTTTGTTCGTGTTACAATTTTATAGGATATATAGAATCTTTTCCAAGGAACTTTTGGTATCGGATTTGTACAAAATACATTGAATTGACGGAAGGTTTTGTGCTGGCCACAACAGATTTTTTTTTATTGTCTTCTTCAGACATGCAATTCTAATTATATATTTTTCATTGTATGAGAAAAATGTCAGAGATTCTTCTAATTCATTAAACAGATTGGCGGTATTTCTTCAATAGTGTACCTCATGATTATTTTAAAAGCATTCCAAAAGAAGATCGGTTAGGAGATTTAAGTGGAAAGAAAAAATGGTAAAATGTATTTTTTAGCAATTAATATTTCCCAAAAACAAAAATGAATAATCATTTTCCCTTAGTAACAACCCTGATTTCAATATGTATCTGTTCTACCCAAATAAACAGACGAACATCAAAGTGATCAATCACTCGCCGTCCGCACATTGTCACGCGACTGTCGATTGTTATGTTACAGCGTTCAATTGTTCTGGTTTCCTAGGAGAGCTGATTACCATACATCATGTTGAGCAACCGATACACTGTCTGTACGGTCTGTATTTCACCCCTTACGATACGAGACGAGACGACCGATAAATGGCGGAATGTCACTGACCCTTCGATTAGGGAAGGGGGGGATGTTATACAAAATGTATCTAAAATAAGGGGATTCCTGAGGCTAAAATAAGACGATTTAACTAAACTTGCTTCTATCGGAAAGTGTATCATTTAGCCAGTATTTTGCTTGAAAGTTCTTAAAAAAAATTTTGGTATATAATAACAGAACGCTTTATTCGATTTGGATGAAACTTGGTATTATAGTTCATATGGTTATGTTATCTTTTAAGATGATACTATTATTAGTGAACCACTAGTGTATGAAACTTAGTTGTCCCAACATTGATTAGACCGTAACTTTTTAATGACTACGCCGATAACGTGAAATTATTTTTTTTGTTCAGAAAGATGCATTCAATAATAAACTTTTCTCTCTCTGTGTAATTTGTAATATCTGTTACGGTTCACACAGAAAAAAATAAAATCTGAGTGTCTGCACCGCTAAATTTTTAAAATATATTTTATCTAGCAGTCTGTGCAAATGCCAAACATCTAATTTTTAATAATAGTAACAAGTTATCAATCTTCTCAACCTGTTTAAGAGTAAGCTAAGATATGTAATCGTCTTATTGATAATAATGGTAGTAAAATACTATTAGGCCAAACAAACGGATGTTACTAATTTCAGAATATTGCGAAGGAAATTTTTGACAACCCATAAACAATTGTTACTTACATTAAAAATTAATTGTTTGACATTTGGATAGACTGCTAGATTAAATTTATTTTTAAAAAATTCACGGTGCAGTCACTCATGTTTTATTATTTTCTATGTGAACCATAACAGATATCACAAATTATGCACAGAGAGAAAAGTTTACTATTGAATGTATCTTTCTAAAAAAAATTAATTTCATGTTATCGGCGTGGCCATTAAAAAGTTATGGCCTAATAAATGTTGAGACACGTAAGTTTCATACACTAGTAGTTCACTAATAATAACAAGTATCAACTTAAAAGATGATTTATAACCATATGAACTGCCATACCGAAAAATTCAGAACTTTGAAGAAGAATACTTGGCTAAATGGTACACTTTCCGGTAGAAGCAAATTTAGTTAAATCGTCTTATTTTAGCCTCAGGATTCTTAGAGACACTCTGAATAACATGTCTTTTTTTTTCTACTCCACAACATTTTTTGTATTAATTATTCAAAATAAAATTGTTTTCTGTGCAGTTCCATAAATAAATAATTGTTGTTCCAATTAAATATTGTTTATATTTCAACTCTTTATTTTAGCTATTATTCTTATAGAAAATCATACATAATATTCACAAAAATTCATTAAAATTGTATAATAGTTTCAAAAATATAAGGGTAATAATTCTTATTATATATATATATTTGAAATGCGCGCTAAAAATTACGATAGTTGCCGAAGTGTTCCGTGCAGTTTTCTATCATAATTGTAGAATACTAAATAGAACGTAATTCTACTGTTCCCATAGATGTCGCCAGAGTAACGATTGTTATTTAATTCCAGATGTCCCTATCGACTTGTAACGTAAACGTATACTAAACAAGAGGAATTTGACGGTTTTTATGTTATTGTTGACATTTCATTAAATGTATATTTCAAGCTATTGTACGTCAGTATATTATTTGTTCTATTTTTGTAAGTATGCACCATTAAAACTGTACTATTTACTTATGACATACTATTGATAAAAGAATTACTTTCAGAGAAACAACAACACAACCTAAAATGCCAAGAAAATTTAAAAAACTCACCGTATTGGAAAAACAAAGGAGACGGGCAGCTAGATTACTTAAAAACAAAATAAATTTAGTTGAATTTGTGCTTCAACGTACTACAAAAAAAATAACACAACCACTTCAAAATCAAGATAACCATGAAAACACTTCCAAGTCAAAACAAAAAGATGCAAGGCTTACTGAGAGTTGCAATAAAACAAATGAACATCAAGACCAGGAAAATCCCACCTACAAAACAAAACAAGATCGGCCAAATTTATATGATAATATAGACGAAATATCATCGGATGATGACAAATGTAATCATGAAACAAGTGAACACCAAGAAAATGAATTAAAATCTGGACGATCTGAGTTTGTGCGAGAAAGACAAAGATTATATTCGAGAAAATGGCGGCAAAAAGAAGAGAATAAGGTAAAAATTAGGAAATATAAGAAACAAGTGAGAGAGAGATTAAAAGCTGCAAAACAATTGGCGAAAAATGAAACGAAAAAATTAAAAGAGGCTGAGAAAGTTGGTAAAATGCATAACAAGAGTAAACGTGGTACTTAAATGGCATTATTGTTGTAGTAAAAATGATTAGGCTGAAGATGCATGTCATCAACTTGAAAGAACCGTATAAAATGAAATATAACTTCTAGAAATTATTGGGTACTATTTATTTTTAAAAAAGAAGAATAAAATACTAGTATTCCATTTACGGAATATAAAATTGTTTGAAATAATTGTAGTTGATTTTCATACCACACGTTGGCATAAACATGCTTTGTTTAAATTAAATTTTATATCAATCTAATATCGATCCTGTTACTATTCTGTCATTTAATTATCAGTTTTCTTTGCGTTAAGTATTTGAGACTACAGTAATACTTTAATAAGTAATATACAATAATACATCCATAATCATGCGTAAAGCTTTAACAAAGCAATCTCAAAAGTTAACAATGAATGGCGTGATTTATTACTGATGAGAACTGGCCAGCGGTGGGCCATTGTTCCAATGAAAAAGTTTCAAGAGGTATTTTTTTTCCCAAATATTTCTTTTATTATCACACTTTAATTGAATATGCCTTCTAAGAACTAAATTTTTAAAGTTCTTTAGAACCTCAAATTTGAAAATATTACGAAATGCCCATTAGATATTTTACAATTAAATATTGAAATTCATGCAATATTTTGAAAAAGTCACGTGTCACGTGATCTGAAACAGTATGTGACGTCATAATACCTACAATGACAAACTATCGCCTACTTTTATTTATATAAATATCGTAAACTGTATCTCTATTGGCTATGAATGACATGCTATACGTATTCTGACGTCACAGGAGTGAAGGGTCGTTTGTGACTATATCTTTTTATTTAATTATTTACAAAAATAATAAACAAATCAATTATAAACATAGGAGCATATGACGTCATTACTTTAATAATATTATTTGATGACGTGTGCCTACCTAATCATTTTTACTATACTAAAAAGTTTTATTATTATCATAAAGTATAGTTATTAATTAGGTTAAGTATTAAGCATGCTTTTTTGTACATTTTGTAATTAAATATATTTAAATTTGTGGTTAATAACTTTATACTGATATTTTCCTAGCAATAATCTGTAATTACTTGCAAAAACTTGTCAAGTATCTCGATATGTGAAATAAAAAGCCGTATCTTAATTAAAAATAATTACAAATCAATCAATCTACTTAAACCAGAATTTCCAAACCAGTTTCCAATGTCCCATCTACCAACTAACCCCATTTCAGGGCGAAAACAGTTGAAGGTTAATAATCATCTAGAAAATCAAGCCAGTAGAGCATCATCGTCAACGTAGGCCATGAAACAAACGCGTGTCGATTGATATGACGCGCTGATTGGCTGATACATGACGTCAGAGGTCAATCAGGAGTTCTGGGTTCAAAACAGGGCTTCAATTGAACATGTGTTCAATAACAATTGAATTTTTTCTAAATGAAAAGTACGAAAACGATTTATAAAATTAGCAGCATGCGAATTGCTTAGACCAGAAAATAAATTAAAAAATAATATCAAAAAAATCTGATGTGGCCAACACAAAACCTCCCGCTATTTAATTTTTACATACATACATACGTACATAAAATCACGCGATTCCCACTTAGGGGGCTAGCAAATACCCGGAAACAATAGTAACAATAAGAAAAGGAATAAGAGTAAGAGCTCAGCTGACTCACTTCAATCTTTAACAACATTCTTCTTTCGCCTTGTCCACAATCATCATAGCATTCATACATAAGAACATATTAAAGTGATCGATTTTCGGTAGCGAATAACCCCATCCGGACCACAATAATAGTTACGCAACAATCTTCCTTCGCTACACTTTTCTATCCATTTTTATTAATTTAAATACATACTTACGTATTTACTAACGCTGCAAACTGTACCATTGCATAAAACTATTGATTTATTTACTATTTTCTTTTTAAAATGTCACTATTATTAATTTGAAGTGATTAGTTTTTTGACAGTGACATTTAATGTCAGTGTCAGTTACATTCATTTGAAATATGAACTGTTTAACAAAGGAATTGTGTTTATCTTAGGCTTCGGGACTAATAAAAAAAATTATTTTTAAATTTATCTGCAAAATATATAAAAAAAAAGTATTAATGTATTCCTGTAGAAAATTCAATAATCTTTAATTTTTATAAGACATAAAATGCGAAAAAATGGCATTTAATGATATTTTTTGAAGAAAAACCATTATGAGCTTCAGGTAAAGTGCCATTTCCGGTTATCCGATTTACACCAAAATCTAATGGCTTCTTTTCATATTAGAATAGGATAGAAATACAAAGTTTCAGAATTTTCTGAATTATAGTATTTGAGTTAGAGCGAAGACAAAATCCCTACACATACACACATACATACATACATACACACACACATACATACACACACACATACACACATATAGACATCATCGTGAAAATGTTAATATTGGATTCTAGGGACCTTAAAACGTGGTCATTTACTAAAATCTCGATGTGATTTTAGCACGATCCCTATACCATTGAGGTTCCTTTTCATGATTCATTATGGTTATTATTATCCATATTCGTCATGAAAAGATGAACTTTCTTGCCTTGATAAGAAAATAACTATTATTTATTTCGTCTCAATGTTACGTTAAATTTTATTTTGTAATTATATTCTGTTATTCTTTGCACGTTTCATGTTCAGGTATACAACATCCAACAGCTGACGAGAGGTCATTTTCTTGGTCAGTTACCATGTGAGTGACATATACAGAACTGGAGTCAGGAAAAATTGTAAAATATAATACTGCATGTATTTATAACATGTAGCGGTTAATTTTGTGGCTACGACCTGATAAGAATATTTAGAATTCTGACTCATAAAAATTAATAATAAATGTGCGAATTATATTTTTATTTCTTTCTCATTTATATTAATTGCTAAAATGTAATAAAAATATGCTTATTAGGTAATTATAATGCGTAAAATTTAATGAACATTAAAAAATTTGATAATATGTTATATATAATTAGAGGCGTTTTAATTTTAAAATATTTCTGAAAAATCTGATGTGGCCAACACATTACCTTCCGTCATTTCTATATATTTTGTGCAAATCCCATACCAAAAGTTCCTTAGAAAATATTCTATATATCCAGTAAAACTGTAACACGAACATAATACTATTTTTATAAATTCCATACCGAAAGTTCTTTGGAAAAGATTCTATAAATCCAATAAAAATATAACACAAACATAGACGATGTAAATTGCACTTGACATTGACATCTGTCAATTAGACTTATTTGAATATATCAGCTGTTTCCATTATTATAGCAAAGCTGGCTTATTTATGACAGTTAATCTCTTTATAAATCTATTGAATTTGAGGGAAACTATATAATCAAACTGTACAGATAATAAGATATTCTTTCATTTTGATAATCACATAAAATATCAAAAAATGATATTTAATTGCGGTTTTTCAAGAAAAATTGTTAAGAACTTCAAATAAGGGAACTTCCGGTTGACCAATTATAATTAAAATCTAATTACCTCTTCATATAGATGTAAAGAAGAGGAATACGAAAGAATCAGAATTGTAATATTGGATTTTTTGACCAAAGACAATACCTTCCTTACCTAAAGGCGAAGGAAGCTAATTATTGTGTTTTTTATAGTCTTTTTAATGGCATAGACAAAATTCAGTTCGATCACTGACTACAGTTTTTCTTCAGTTCTTCTACAAAATGTCCTCTTTCTTGGATACAGTTGAAGATCATACCTACGTTGATTACATTTTTACCTCCCGCTACCCTTGGTAAGGGAGGTATTGTTAAATTATTTTTATTATTTTAAATTAAATTATCAGACATGAACATTTTCGAACTGTTTATTTCAATATTTTTTATTCTCTCTGTACATAACTACATAAACATCTGATTAAAATACATTTTTAAATTATCGTAGTAGGACATAGACCAGTTGACAGAGACAAGATGTACATATGACATAATTTTGACATATGTCAGTATTACCTTCTAACAGGTGTAGGGATCGTGCTAAAAATCACATATCGAGATTTTAGTAAATGACCACGTTTTAAGGTCCCTAGAATCCAATTTTAACATTTTCACGATGATGTCTGTATGTGTGTATGTATGGATTTTGTCTTCGCACTAACTCAAATACTATCATTCAGAAACCTTGTATTTCTATCCATTAGATTTTGGTGTAAATTGGATAACCGGAAATGGCACTTTACCTGAAGCTCATAATGGTTTTTCTTCAAAAAATACCATTAAATGCCATTTTTTCGCTTTTTATGTCTTATGAACATTAAATATTATTGAATTTTCTACAGGAATACATTACTTATTTTTTCTATATATTTTACAGATAAATTTAAAAATATTTTTTTTTATTAGTCCCGAAACCTAAGATGAACACAATTCCTTTGTTACACAGTTCATATTTCAAATGAATGTAACTGACAGTAAATTAAATGTCACTGTCAAAAAACTAATCACTTCAAATTAATAATAGTAACATTTTAAAAAGAAAATAGTAAATAAAGCAATAGTTTTCTGTAATGGAACAGTTTGCAGCAGGTATGTATTTAAATTAATAAAAATTAAATAGCGGGAGGTTTTGTGTTGACCACATCAGATTTTTTTTACTCATTTTGGTCAGTACTATATGCTTTAAAAGTCTTTACCCAAAACTGTGAAACATTCTGTACATTTGAGTTTTTGTGCATACAGATAACTAACTCTTAAAAAAAATAATCTAAACTTAACATTTCTATCTCATGGTAAATATTAACTTAATGAAGTTATATAAAAATCCATAAAAACATATTCAAATTTTGCGATCCGAAATTTCGCGAAGAATTTCATCATGTGAAAGGCAAAAGTCATAGTGACAATATGTTATTAAAGATAATCGGGTCGTTAATACATTGATTAGTCCACATGTTAATCGCTTTAGAAAAGTCATTCGTTCGGTATCAGTCCGCAATTATCAATAAGAAGACATAAATAACGGAGAAAGTATCAGAAACTAGTTCTTTTTATTATTTGTTTATTAAATAATTTCAGGTGTGACAACTTGAATCAGGTGACCATTGCGAGAAAAATGTTTCATATAAAATTTTATTACTAATTTTTTTTTATAGTCTATTTACTGGCATAGACACAATTTTGTTCGATCACTATCACTGTCAGTTTTTCTTCGATTATCTCGGAAACAGTTGAAGATCAGACCTCTGTTGATTAAGCTTTTTTACTCATTTTTGTCAGAACTATATGCCCTTAAATTTTTTTATACTTTCTTTGAAACAGCCTGTAGAATTGACGGAAGGTAATGTGCTGGCCACATCAGATTTTTATACTATGTGCAAGAAGAAAATATTTTACGACTGATTAATGTCAGGTTGCCAATCTGGAAAACCGGGTTCGATCCCGACCGACGCCAAATATTTCAATTTTTAAATGGCACAAAAGTGACCCCTGTGGTGCACTTTCCACGTCAGCTATGAGTGCCCGTGAAGTGACGCAAATATGTCGTAATCATTACCGAAATCTGCGCACAACGCAGTTTGGCACACTCATAAATGGGTAATATGCCGTGATGATATATTTATTTATTTATATTAATGTCAGGGTAATAAAATAATAATAATTAAGTAAATATTTGATTGAACTGATAAATAAAATATTAACAAATACTCGTATGTTGGCGAAATTATTATCTACAAGTTCTACTATTGCAGGAAATAATGAATCGGATGTTTTTTTTATCAATACATGTGATTGTGCGTGCATGCTTTTACACATATGATGAAATATTTTATCTATTACATCAAAAACGCATGCTCCTATTTTTCTTCTTCCATTAAACTGGCTTTCTGCACTTTTGTAAATACCATAAATGCATTTGATAAAATATATGTATTAGTATTTATTGATACTATTATTAATTCAAAGGTACCGATTTAAAACTTATCATTTAATCTAATTATTTAATTACCTATTCTTTGATAATAAGCTCTACTTCATTCAATGTTAAATATTGTACAATTTATTATGCATTGTGTTAACTAATATACGATGTCTGTCTGTTATTCCATTATCATTCTAAATTTTGAAAAAAAAATCTGATGTGGCCAGCACAAGACCTTCCGTCAGTTCGATGTATTTTGTACAAATCCCATACCAAAAGGACCTTGGAACAGTTTCTACATAATATCATGTAAAATCGAACGCGAACACATACTATTTTTTACAAATTCCATACCAAAAATTCATTTGAAATACACTTGACACTTCCTTCTTTCTGCTTCAGCTTTCCCCTATTTTATTAGGGGTCGCTATTTCCTCTCTTCACTCATTCCTGTCCAACGCATCTTCTTCACACTGTCCTTCCTTTCTCAAGTCTGCGATACAGTCCTCCCTCTTCTCTTTGGCCTTTCACTGCATGTCACTTGCTAGGAACACTATGAGATACCAATTGTTGATCCTATACTTTCCATATTTGGTTTTGCATTTGCAACAGATATCTGTCAAGTATTCCCTGATCTGTCAATTAGAATTTTTTGAATGTGTCAGCTGTTTCCATGATAAATAGCAAAGCTGACTAATTTTTGAAAATTAATTTCTTTATAATGCTTTAACTCTATATCTATTGAATATGAAGGAAAATATATAATCAAACCGTATAGAGAAGAGCATTTTCTTTAATATATATAATAACAAAATGTCAAAAAATAATATTTAACTGCGTTTTTTTAAGAAAAACTGTTAAAAACGTCAAATAAGGGTACTTCCGGTGGATCAATTATAACCATAATCTAATCAACTCTTCATATGGATGTACAGAAGAGGAATACGAAAGAATTATAATTTTTAGAATTATAGTATTGGAGTTATCGTCGGAGAAAAATTTGTCACACACGGACACACATACACACACACGGACACATACACATACATGCAGACATCATCTTAAAAATAGTAAATACGTATTGTAGGGACCCTAAAACGTGCTTATTCATTAAAAACTCACCATTGAATTTTTTGACCAAAGACAATACCTTCCTTACCTAAAGGTGACGGAAGGTAAAAAGCAATTAAATGATATAGAGAATAAAATTTTCTTTTATATTTACAACAACGTATCTAAATATGAAAATAAATTAACGGTTATGCAAAAGGTAATACTTTTTTATGATCATATTTGCCTTCACTCATAAATTTATAACCATTTAAAGACGCTCTTTAGAATGTTTATTATTTACACTTGGTATATCATTTGTTTATTATTTGTTATATAAATAAACATATGTCCATAAAAATTAAGTATTTGTTAAATAAACAACATTGTATACAATATTAATATACAGTGGGCCGAATTCAGCACTCTTCATTAGCTAAAGAAGCTTCTCTATAAATAATAAAATAAAGGGAAACATATAATAATACATAAATAAAAAAATAAGAAACACAGAAACGTATGTCTGATTATTATTCAATTCAAAAGTCAAGTTGTCAATATTTATAAATCTCAGAGCCTATGATTTAAAGATTCCTTTTAACACAGTTCATATTTTAAATGTGTGTAACTGACAGATAAATGTCACTGTCAAAAACTAATCATTGCAAATTAATAATGGTGATATTTTAAAAAGAAAATAGTAAATAAAGCAATAGTTACATGCAAAGGAACTTTATATAGTTTGCAGCATTAGTAAATATGTAGGTACTTATTTAAATTAATAAAAATTAAATAGCGAGAGGTATTGAGTTGGCCACATCAGATTTTTTTTTATTATTTGCTTCGAGTTATGTACAGTTGCGACTTTTCAAATAGCACATGAAAACTTTGTTGACAACCTGCATATATACGTCTTTGTTTATTGTCATGCAAATAAACAAGTTTAATAACAAAGAAAAACGTGACGTTTATACGTACATAAAGGGACCCACTCTGAACCTGTCCTTTATAAAAAGACCCTTTTAATTCAATTCCCTTTCATACACTTTAAAACCAAATAGGTACGTAGAATACAACTCGTATTTTTCTATTAAACTAGTAGAGCGAAATAATTAGATTACTGATAAAAACTTCATTGTCAAATTGTCGTAAAAATGATATGCTCCAATAAATATTAATACAAAAATTGCTAATCAATAACAAAAACATAGCATTGAAATTTGAAAGATAAATAAAAACTGAAACAAAAGAATAGTATTGTTAAATGTAAACAATTTTTTTCTAGGAAGAAGCACGTGATGCTATTCGTGACATATTGTAAATCTGATAATTGGTTTCGCTTAAATGGGTATAATTACAATGAATAAATTTAATTATATTTCTTACGGAGTAATCTATAATTAGATAAGGAAAATGTTGTGAAATCCCCAAAAAAATCTTTTCCTGTTAAACACATATGAAGATATTATTTATCAATTCTGAAATGAGAGCTATAGATAAAGAAGGGGGTAGGGGGTGTGCAAAACATAAAAATAAGAATAAGTTTTTATTGTGATACATTAATGTATGCAATTACTTCAAGGCTAATTAATTATTTATTTATTTATTTATTTATATTTTTGGATTCTCAACAGGATAAAATATCCCAATAAAAGAGAATCTCTATATACATATATACATTGAGTGAGTACAAGAGCCACAATACTAAATAGAAAAATAATTAATACTTAAATAGAATTTAACATATTATTTAATACTACCGAAATATAAACAAGTATGAATTTATAGCAAGTATAATGATAAAATACGTTATATTACATAAAGATCTACTAGTACATAAGATCTTTGGTGTAGTAATAATTTGTATAATAATAATAGTGTATTACATTGGGAGAGTAGTAAGAAGCCTATACAAAAAAAAAAAAATACAGGGAATTTATTTTAACATGCAACATATGGTTGCATTTTAAAATAAATTCTCTGTAGACACCCGATATATTTCCATTTAAAAGCTTACCATTGACATGTCAAATGTGACAGATGACAGTGTTTTTCTTTCTCTAAAATTTTCCACAGGCTACTAAGATCCTTTGTTGCAACGTATCAATTTTCAACGGTATTCCTTGGAATTTCTGGCAGTAGATATGGGCAGGTAAAAGATATATCATCGGTAGTGGAAAATATCTTATGGGCAACTCGAGAAAAAAATATCTATATCAGCAGCCACTCGAGCGAAACATAAATAACTACGTAGGTAAAATTTCTCGACTGACTAAAATTTTAACAACGTTTCGGTGCACACTGTATCTGTGAAAATTAACAAAAGCAATATAAAACATACACAGCCCGATTATCAAAAAAGCTTAAGCTAATCCTCATTTTTGGATTAGTGAATTCTATTCTATTCCAGTATTTAAAATTTAATATTCAAAATATTATGGGCAGCAAATTTCCATTTTATGTTATATATAAGTATTGTATTGCACTTCGCTATCGAACCGTCGTTTTATAACAAAAACATTACAGAACTTTACCCAAATATTGTTTTTATTGTATTTGATATATCTTCTGCATACATACAATTCTAATTATATCTATTTTTCATTGTATCAGGAAGTTCCTTTTTAAAGAAACTATTACTTCCGGTTCTCCAATTGTTACCAAAATCTAATCAGCTCTTCCGAGGAATGTCAGATTGAGGAAACTGCAGTTAAATATTTTTTAAGTCTTGTAGTATTTGAGAAACCGTGCTTCCAACATCCACACATCCACACACACATACACACACATACACACGCACACACGGACATCATCATAAAAATATTATAATCGGATTATAGGGACCTTAAAACGTGCTTATCCACTAAAATCTATGTAAATTTTAGCATGTTTCCAATATCTCTCTTAAAAAAGGTAAAAAGTAAAGATGTGCCGACTAGTCGGCGACTAGTCGGTAAAGCCGACTATCCGGCCACTATCGTAGTCGGCGACTATTCGGCAAAAAGCGCCGACTATCCGGCTTTTTACTTTGTATGTATTTCTCAATAAAATGGGAGGAATTACATTAAATAAAAACCTTGATTGTTTATTAATATTTTTATTTTATAATCAGTCTTACACATTTTGAAATGTAAAGCAAAGCATCCTTTCCTTTGGTAATCAGTTTCTAAAATTACTTGCTTGTAAAGAAAACATATCTGTGACATTTACGTCACGGATATCCCCGAAACCGTGATCGGCTTGGCCGACTAGTCGGCCGATTAGTCGGCCTCTTTACAACCGACTAATCGGCTAGTCGGCTAGTCGGCCAAAATCATAATCGGCACATCTCTAGTAAAAAGCTAGATAGGAATAAATTAGAATATATTTTAAGAGATAAACTGCCAAAATTACAGTAAAATTTCGTTATTGTTATTTGTTATTTTGCATGTATTATATTGTTTTTATTAAATGTTAGAAACCCTGAAGAAGGTGCAAGTGTGGACCTAAACGTTGATTTCGAGTTTCAAGTAAAGTGCCATTTATGGTTATCCGATTTACACCAAAATCTAATGGTTTCTCTTCAATTTAGAATATGGTCGAAATACAAGGTTTCAATTGATAGTATTAGAGTTTTTAGCACGAAATTTTATTAATAATATTTTCCAGTAAAGTTTCTTATGCCATTTCGCAATATTTAGTAATCTAGAAAGCAAATCAAATATTGAGCAAATTCACAATTTATTAGCAATTAATAATTTTTCATAACAAAATATATGAAACAAATGATTAAAGGTTCAAGGCAATAGGCAACTGTTCATGTGATAAAAAATGCGTCAGAAACAATTGCTAGCTCTCGTGGAGAATAATTAGAAGTTATGAAGAGCACGCAATGTTATTTAGAGTTTTTCAGTGTATGTTAGTCTAAATTAGTTAAAAGATTTACAGGGTGCTTATCGATACTTTCTTCATAGGGAATTAATATGGAAATCAAATAATATTACTACCAAGTTTATATCTGTACCCATTTTTGAATTATTGCCCCAAAAGTCAATATACCCCACATTTAGATAAAAACTTCGAAATTTTTAAAAATCTAATTTATATGTATCTATATACTTCTCAATGCGCTGATTCCAAATTTTGAAACCGCATTTCGATATCTCTTTTCGTTCTCTAGATATTTAGATTTAAAGTTATGCTCAAAATGGGCCGAGATATGTATTTGGCGACAACACCATTCGATTCTACGGGCAAAATTACATAAGTACACCAATTTTCAGAATTTTTGAACACCGCATACAATCTCTAAAGCAAAATAACTGAAAATGGCCAAAAATCGCAAAAATCTAAGGTGTACCCCTTACGATTTTTTCAGATTTTGGCCATTTTCAGGGGTTTTCAAGCTTTTATTCATCAAAAATGAACCGGTCGGACAAATATTATGAAAATTGCTATACTTATGTATTTTTGTCCGTAGAATCGAATGGTGATGTCGCCAAATTCATATCTCGGCCCATTTTTGGGTTAATGCCCAAAAATGGGTAGTTTTGAGCAAAACTTTGAATCTAAATATCTCGGGAACGAAAAGAGATATCGACCTGCGGTTTCAAAATTTGGAATTAGCGCATTGAGAAGTATCTAGATACATATAAACTAGATTTTTAAAAATTTCGAAGTTTTTATCTAAATGTGGGGTATATTGACTTTTGGGGCGATAATTCAAAAATGGATAGAGATATAAACTCGGTAGTAATATTATTTGATTGTAAAGAGAATGTTACGTAAGTGTACGCATTTTTAGAGTATTTATATTTGAGTATACATAATGTATATTCATGTGATAATTTTATTGGATTTATAGCATATTTTCCAAGGAATGTTTTGTATGGAATTTGTAAAAAATTGTATTATGTTCGTGTTACAATTTTATTGGATATATAGAATCTTTTCCAATGAACTTTTGGTATGGGATTTGTACAAAATACATCAAATTAATGGACGGTCTTGTGTTGGCAACAACAGATTTTTTCTAACTGTTTACATACTTGTTATACATATGTTACTAACTACAACACATCATCACGCTTTTTATACGGGAATGCCAAAAATTTATGAATATTATATGAATAAAAGTTCATAGTTCTGTGTTCAAACGACTCTTTTTCCCAAATTAATTTATTCATTTTCTCTTCTTTTCCTTGTTTTGAATCATTAATAATAATAGAAAATCTATAACAATACTTACAATACAATATCGAAAATGTTAGTAAAAATATTAACTAATAGTGACAAAAATATGAAGAAAATATTTTATAATTTAATTCTATTTCAGGTATAGTAACTCAGCTATTTCTTTATCAGTTATGACATGACAGTTTTGCTCTATAATTGTCAGCCATCAAATCTCAACGTAGGTATGTCACATACAAACGATATGACAACATGAGTAGGGTGAGTCATAGGCGTACTCTTTATTTTTTATAAGGAAGCAAAATCATATATAGTACGATAAAAATTTTATACAGAATAATTATTTCATATGACGTAATGTTCATAATGAAATAATGATATAAGAATATGAAAAATGATTACAAAAGTTATCTGTAGCATGTCACTGATATAAGTAATATATGAAAAAGTTATTGGATTATTACATTACTACTATTATTATTTATTTATAGAATATAAGTGCTTACATATTATACAATCAATGATCAATTTACTTTGTCAAATAATTAAATTGTATACCAAACACTAAATAAGTTCTTGCAAAAAAATTATTTACATTATGCCAGACCTTATACAGGGTGGTTGATTTTTCATTGTCCAGCTTATATCTTCTGAAATATTAAAGATACAAAAAAAAGTTAAATACAAAAGTTGTTTAATACAACCTGATATATAATTTAGCATAAACAATTTTTTTCCAAGGCCTATCAATTTTTTGGAAAAATGTTTAACTTTAATTTTTTAAGTGGAACAACCTGTATATTTTGACAGAATAAGATTCTTAATAAATTTCTCTTTACAATGATGTGTAACAAGTAAGAATTTACCTTTAAATTATGTTATATAAAGCAAATAGAAATATGATAAAAGTAAGCTATGATTATACCTGTAACTTCTGTCACACATGAACATTGGCTACTTAGGGGTTTTCCTTTGAATAAAATTATGTCTAATAAAGCAAGTAATAGAATTACTAGCATTGATGATTTACAAAATTATTAATACTTTTATTTATGACAGATGTTACTGGTATAAACAATAAAATATCACAGCCTACTTACATATATCGTATTTCTATTTGCTTTATTAGACATAATTTAAAGGTAAACCCGTACTTGTTATACATCATTGTAAAGAGAAATTTATTTAGAATTTTATTCCGTAAAAATATACAGAATGTTCCATTTAAAAAATCAAAGTGGAAAATTGGTAGGCCTTGGAAAAAAATTGTTTATTCTTAATTATAGACCAGGTTGTATCAAATAACTTTTCAATATATCTTTTTCTTGTATCTTTAATATTTCAGAAAATATAAGCTGGACAATGAAAAATCAACCACCCTGTATAGTACGGGACACGACAGGTGAACTACGGAATGTTAGTACAAATCACTGTCTAATATATGTGCTCCGTTTAAATTCACACGAAGTATAATTAATTTACTTTCCCAGTACCTAATATAACATATAACAGTTGCCCAAATAAGTTTTAAACCTACGCAGCCTATCTTATATTGGCAATTCATTTGTGCAATTGCAGTTCGTATAAATTCCTGTCTTGTTTACACTTGGATTAAAAGCGTACACAGAGTTAGAAGCAAATTGTTACTATAAATAAAATAAATAAATATATCATCACGGCATATTACCCATTTCTGGGTGTGCCAGTATCTACAACACATGTTAGACATCGGTAATGATGACAATATATTTTACCGTGTGGGCGCTTACCAGGCGTCACCTCACGGGCACTCATAGCTGGCGTGGAGAGTGCACCACAGGGGTCACTTTTGTGCCATTTAAAATTGGAAATATAATAATAATAATATTGTTACTATAATAATTATTATTTTACGGCGTCTATGGAATATCACGATATGAGCATTTCTTCCCCTTATTCCTCAGGTCAAGATTGGTGTGCCGCACTATTGTCTAGTCGGAGTTCATAAGCATGTTCATTCATAAAAAGATGAAGATATTTTCGCATATATGCAATGCTGAACTTCACGAGAAAGCATTTTAAAAATTTAATACTTCTATTGACGTCACAAGCTTACAAGTATTTCCAATTGCAAGGATGGACATTCTTTATTAAATTAAACAACTGTCATTTAATATTTTTATTTTATCAATATATTATATACGAGTATATTCATATTGGAATTTATTTTTACAACAATCGTGCCTAAAGTACATACTTTACACACTCTTTGCAATGTATGAAGTGTTACTTTTCAAACACTAGTGCGTGAACGCACTCAGTATTATTAGCAAAAGCACTAACATTTCGGTTGTTGTCTAGTGCTAATTTAAAATATCGCACTTGAATAAAAAAGTACTGCTTTACACACTTGTTACACAAATAACTATTATGTACGCTACTGAATTATTGCACACTACAATGGAAATAATAAAATAATAATAATAATATTTATTTTGTTATAAGGTACAAAGTCCCGTACAAAAGAAATGGTAGAATAATTATATACTAAAGAAAAATAGTTATAGTATCCGTAATTAATTACCTTATTGTTGCTTATAATAATAATAACAATAATAATAGTGCCAATTTTGTGAAATTTCTACAATAATATAGAAAAACGACAATAATAATAATAATAATAATAATAATAATAATAATAATAATGATAATAATAATATGTATTGAGAAGACAGGAACAGAAAAAAGAGTATTTTTATTCATTCAAACAAAAACTTCTTAAAGCTAGACTTTTAATTGTATAATAAAAAATATTATTGATTTTTTCACAATTAAGTGATTCAAGCAAGGTGCAAATCTCTGGATGAGTTACATTTGGAGGCATGTATTGAGTCAGATATACGTCTCTATAAGGTTTGTAAATGGGACAATAGAAGAAGTAATGTTCAAGATTTTCCTCAGTATTAAGGTTGCACACGGTACATGTCATACTAGTATTCCATTTATAATTAATGTTATTATACGACACTGAGAATATTTTTTTATTTCCTAAGCGTAAATTAATTATTAAACGAATTTTTACCATAGAGATTTTTTCTAATAAATATTTCTCTGTAATAAATTCCTTTTTCACTAATTTGTAGTGGTCATTATAAGCACAATTTTTTATACGATTCATGTCCGTATTAACAAAGATATTTTTGAACTGCTCAACTATATTTTGAATTTTAGATTTAGTTAAATTTGCACTCCAATATTCAGAGAGGTTATTTTCGGTGAAAATGGCTCTTAGTTGGGTATACCAGTTAAATTCTTTTTTATTGATATTCAAACCGTCTAAATATATTAATCTATTGAGAATTAATTTGGGATATCTAGTATCTTCCAAATTATTAATTTTATAAAACCAGTTTAAACTCCTTTTTATGACCTGACAAATAATGTGAAATGTACCGGTCTCCGCCCTCAGCATATAATTAGGCGTAGTACGGAGACATCTAAAGATAATTTTAATATATTTCAACTGGCATTTTTCTAATTTTTCTACATACCGAAGACCCCAGATTTCTGACCCGTATAATACAGTAGCTTTAACAATAGACTCAAGTAAATTATGTTTTTCGTTCCACGTATGAGATTTACCTTTTATTAAGATGTTAGTAACTTTAGAAGTAGCTATTGCTGCCTTCTTCTCTGCGTGTTGGGTATTATCGAGAAACTTCCCTGAAGAAGAGAAGAACACCCCTAAATAACAAAATTTGTCTACTATTTCAATATCGCAATTCTACTACAATGGAAATAATAAAATACCTATCAGGTAAAGTACCATTACCTATATTGCTTGTCGTGACATAAGCTACTTCTTCATTAACCATTTCAATTAGAACTTCATTAATTTATATTTTTTCTCAACCCCCTTGTTTTAATCAAACACGCCACTGTGTACCCTTTACTTCAGTTTCTTTTGTTGTGTTTTCTTTCATTTACCCTTCATATTTTAACTTTTAGCACACGTGGTTCTATAGGGCACCTGCACCTACGTCACAACATGGCGGATGATCAGCTGATCTCGGGCAACCAAGCTTCAGTTTAACATTGCGTCTTATGCAGCGAAAGTGTTTTCTGCACAAGAAATTAAGTTTTTCCTAAATTTATACATGCTATTTTAAAATGTAATTAGCCATAATTAAAGATAAGTGTATGAATTATTTACTAGTAAAACAAAGCAGTCGTATTTATAAATATATTTTTAAAAATATTAAATTGAAATAAGTAGCTTGTAGCATCAGATTGTATTACATTCATTTGAGTTTGTATAAGTTTTTTTATGTGTATTGTTAAATGAAAACATAAATATTGAAATTAAAATAAATTGAATTATTAGATTTTTTTAATTTATAAAGAAAATTAAATTTGAAATATATACATACTTATCTTCGACTTCATTTTTCTTATTGTCATATTGTGTATTTTTATTGTATATAAATGAGCTTATTGAGTTTATACGTCAAAAATTTATCTTTGGAAGCCAAAGTACGTTAAATCGATAATGTGAATCCTTATACATTGACATTTTTTTTGTCGAGGATTATAAATGCCTTTTAAAAATCAATATGAAATCAATAATTGATTACCTATCTAATTTTTAAACCTTTGTGAGAAACAGACACAAATATATATATTTTTTCTGTTACTAAAAAAAACTTCATTTTAAATTTGTAATTCTGTCATCAAAATTACACATATTTAAACATTCATACAATATGTTCCTATCCGATTATGTTTAAATTATTTTATATGCAATAAAAGTATACACAAAAAAATAGGATTGGGTTAGTTTTAATTTAATAACCTGGAACTCATTAAATAATAAGAATGTCCTGACTTATTTTTTACGGAAAACACTCCTTATATTCTCACTTTTACACACTCTAATCAGTTTTTCCCAAATTAAACAATAAGTGCCGTAAAAACACAATAAAAGCTTACGGCACGATATTTCTCCGTAAGACACAATGCAAACTGAAGGTTTGGTTGCCCAAGATCAGCTGGTGGCCGCCATGTTGAAACGTCACGTGCAGGTGCCCTATTTTCTTTTTAATTAATGTAGAGTAGAATTTATAAACTATAGCATTAAAAATAAAAAGATTGAATCTTTTGCCCATTTTATACTTTTTATAAACATAGTACCCATTTTTAGAAATAAAACTTAAGTGTTATTCTTGGAATGACAGATATTGTATTTCTGGGAAGATAACTATGAATAATTTTTAGAAATATAAAAACTATATAAAAATCTGTGCAGTTTGTAAATTCCTCAGTAATATGTGGCAGCTTCGGCAGTCTTTAAGTCAGCAGATATTAATTTGACAACTTTGACTTTATCTCCCAAAAATTAGTTTGAAATCTTTGCAAAAGAAAATTTGGTTATTATTATTATCATTATTATATTTATTCTTGCCAAACCGGCTTAGAATATACATATATATATATATATATATATATATATATATATATATATATATATATATATTTTACAATAAATTGTGGTACTGCATCATAAATTAACCCCCCGTTTCTCGATGACTTCCTTCATCCAATCTTGTCCCGACCCTATATCGTCTAACAGAACCGTTTCTTTTCTTCCTTCTCTTGTAACTTCCCTGCACGAAATCCTTAAATGCCTGATAGTTTCCTCTTCTCTTCCGCATAGCTTGCAACTCCTCTCATCACTTGATAACCAGTATTTATTGTTTCTCTCTTCTTTACCACATACCAAAAAAGAAAATTTGGTTGGAAGCTTTTAATAAGTGGAAGGAATAAATGGTGAAGTGTATTATTGTTGAAGGAAACTACTTTGTACATATTTAATATATATATATATATATATATATATATATATATATATATATATATTCATTGATTAAAAAATTATCTTCGGACTTTGTCCATATTATTACATGTAACATTTTAATTACAGAGAAATCTCAGTAGATTATATATTTTTGTTTGCGATAATCAATCATGATAGCGTAAATTGCAACACACGGAAATAAACACTTGAAAGGAAGTAAATTGGCTACATTTGAATTCGGGCTGTCCAGTTCATAACCTACTTCACAGGGGATTCCACCTCATTCGAATTAAAAGAAAATAGTAAAAAAAAATACGAATGTAAATGCTGAATAACGAATATTAATAAAAACATTAAATGGTATAATTGAGATAATTCGGAAATAAGGGGTTTTTTTGTTATAGAGCTTCGACACGAATATGAAATCAATATATAATATTTTGATTGGCGACCGAAAGACCGCCTATACATGCGGGTTAGGAGGTGGGGGTTACTACCAATGGAAGTTAAGAAATTCAAATTCGAAAGGAGGGGCTAACATTCCTGTACTGCAGTTTTCAAACAGTTTTTATTTTAACATAAATTTCTTGTATTGAACTTAATTATTTTTAATACACTTGTAATTATAAAGTATGTAGACTTATACGGTGTTACAATATAAAAATAAATATAAATATATCATCACGGCATATTATCCATTTCTGGGTGTGCCAGTATCTACAACACATGTAGACATCGGTAATGATGACGATATATTTTACCGTGTGGGCGCTTACCAGGCGTCACCTCACGGGCACTCATAGCTGGTGTGGAGAGTGCACCACAGGGGTCACTTTTGTGCCATTTAAAATTGGAAATATTTGGCGTCTGTCGGGATCGAACCCGGTTCCCCCAGGTTCGCAACCAGAACCAGACACACAGGCACGCGGCCACGGGACCCCATACAATATTACAATATTCATTTATTTTTTGTAAATATGACATAAAATAGCATATATTTCAATAGCATTTAGGTCCATGATGAAAACAGTTCGATAAAAAAACACATAAGCGTGACGTCACGTCAATCTTTTCAAAATTCGGGAGACCATAACTCGCTTATTAATAGGAATTTTTTCACCGGATTTTTATCAAGTCTTAGTTTTCTTAATATTTTCAGGTGAAATTATAAAAAAAAAATGGTGGAATTCCCCATTATAACTGAATCACTTTATTATTTCTTCTTTTTACCTCCCGCTGCCCTTGGTAAGGGAGGAATAGGGATCGTACTAAAAATCGCATATCGAGATTTTAGTAAATGACTACGGTTTAAAGTCCCTAGAATCCGATATTAACATTTTCAGAATGATGTCTGTGTATGTGTACAGATTTTGTTAACGCTCTAACTCAAATACTAGCATTCCGAAAATTATGAAACCTTTTATTTCGACTCTGTTCTAATATGAAAAGAAGCCATTAGATTTTGTAGGAAAACTTGGCTTTAAATTATTAGTTAAACGGGTTACCAATTAATGTTTCTCTTCTTACGTTCTCTGTTATCCATCAATTTCTCATTTTACTGCCCCCATTCCGCACGCCACTGCTTTTCTTACCCTCCACCCTTTCTTATGCCATCTCTTCCTTATTCCTTCCTATCCACCCCTCTATTTTCCTTTCCCCACCATGTCTCTCCCGCCATCTATCTCTCGTGATTGAAGTGGGGCAGTTATCGACCAGTCCCCACTTCTACGCCACTGGAGCCAGCCGGTCTGCCAGGAAGCGGCTCTCTGAAGCGGCTTAAAACGTTCACCCAAGTCGGGAGCGTTAGTGGCTCACACACGGTTGTGTTGTGAGTGTGTAGTTTGGTTGGTAGTGGTAGTAAACAAAAATTGCATTGTGAGTATTTTGTTATTATTGTTTAGTTTAGGGATGGTTTCATGGATTTTTATGCATGGTTTTATAAATGAAATGGAGAACTGTCGATGTGTGTTGATGGTTGGGACAAAGACTTTTAAATGCTGAAAAATATATATTGGGGTTGGGAGTTCATTGTTTGGATTTCAGAGTTTTTCTAAGCTTTTGTCCCAATGCACATTTTTACCTCTCGCTAAGAGAGGTATTGGATTCATGGTAAAAATCGCATATCCAGATTTTAGTGGATAAGTACGTTATAAGGTCACTAGAATCCGATTATAACATTTTTACGATGATGTGTGTGTGTGTGTGTGTGTGTGTGTGTGTGTGTGTGTGTGTGTGTGTGTGTGTGTGTGTGTGTGGATGTGTGGATGTTGGAACCACGGTTTCTGAAATACTATAAAACTTAAAAAATTCTTAACTGCATTTTCCTCAATCTGACATTCTTGGGAAGAGCTGATGAGATTTTGGTAACAATTGGACAACCTGAAGTAATAGTTTCTTTAAAAAAATATTATAAATATAATTTTTTGGAAATTTTTCTGTATATACTGTTTAAATTTTAGAAAATTGTTTTATTATATTTGAAAATAAGGTCCCTAGAATCCGATTATAACATTTTTACGATGTCTGTGTGTGTATATATATATATATATATGTGTGTGTTTGTGTGTGTGTGTGTGTATGTGTGGCTGTTTCTCAAATACTATAAGACTTAAAAAATATTTAACTGCATTTTCCTCAATTTGACATTCCTGGGAAGAGCTTAGATTAGATTTTGTTAACAATTGGACAACCGGAAGTAATAGTTTCTTTAATAAAATCTTCTATATATAATTTTTTGGAAATTTTTCTTTATATATTGTTTAAATTTTAGAAAATTGATTTATTATATTTGAAAATAAGCAATAAATTTTTCACATATCAAAAGTAATGTTTGTTTTTAGACAAATAACTTGAAAACATGTGTAGGTATGTTATACTATATTCGTATTTCAAAAATATTATCATATTTTACAAAGAAATGACTAATATGAGACAATAAAAATGAGCAAATGGCAATTGTTATGTCTTTAAAATTTGTGAAATTACATTCCTTTACCTATTTTGTGTAAACAGTTAATAAAATTTGTATGTTTATAACTTCAAACACGAAAATAATATTAAACAAAAATCTGACCTACGGAAAATATATTTTATTCTGAATCTGACAGTAAATTTATTTCAAATTTAACACAACTACAGTGGTGGACTTAGGGGGTCTAAACTAGATTGCTGAAATCTTAAAAATCTCAACAAAATACATAGAATTGGCGGAAGGTAATATGTTGGTTAGAACAGATTTTTTTATTTTTTTTATAATTTAATTTATTCTCCATTTTAAATAAAAAAATTTCTCGTAGTGACAAACAGCACAACGAAAAAATTTGTTTCCCTACAACCGTGCGTAAAGTATATACTTTACGCACTCTTTACTATGTGTAAAGTGTAACTTTTCAAACACTAGTGTGTGAAAAGTAAATACGTTATTAGGCAACGGTTAATTTAATTTACTTATCAGCTAACACTCATACCCAGTATTATAAGATATAACACTAACATTTTGGTTGTAAGAAAAATATTGTATGCAACTCGTGCGTCTAAATTCGACCAAAAAAGTACTACATTACACACTTGTTACATAAATAACTATTATCTGTACAGAGTTTAAATTAATTGAATAAATGCAGTTCATTGTCTTTATTTAATTCACAATGAAAATAATTGCATACAATATAATTTTTTTTTTAATAAAACAATTGAATAAATAAATATTTTCTACGGGTCATAGCATCACCAGTGGCGTAGCAATCGGGAGGTACATTAGGTGCGGGGAACTATACTTACATTGACCGAGTTCTATTCCCACAAAAAAAATAGGATCTGCTATTGCAGATATATATAAACGTTATGAAAGTATAATATTCAATTGTCATACACAATAGATAAATATCTTTTTAGACGACCATTGTGATAAGTATGACATATCAACGTAGTATCCTAACACTGAAAGTTGAACTTATCACATTAGTGTTACGATATATTTCATATCGTAATAGTTGACACGGTTGCTAGGTTACTATGTCATTATTTTCTAGCTATATGTATAAATTATTCATTTGTCAGCTGTCTGTATATTTGAACCTAAATTTCAGTTAAAAGTAAAATTTATTTATGCTCGACTAAAAAATAATGTTCGTAATTTGTATGAAATTCAAATATCTTAGCTCGTGCGTATTGACTTGCACTCCGCTACGCGTCGTGCCTCAATTTACACTCGCATGATATTTGGTTTTTCATAACTTGTTACGAAAATAACTATATCATTGCTGTAGGCGGCAATTTGATTTTCAGAGATGTCGTCAGTGACAAATATTTTTATAGGCCAAAAATCGATCAAAATATTAATGTAAGAAATTTATGAGATCAATTATTTCATTTAGATTGAAGTTAAAAGCCCCGTTGTTTATTTACAAATTTACATATTAAGTCATAAATATTTATTATCTTAGAGAAGTCACATCAGATATTACTTCACCATGGAATTCAAAATATATATTATTAAAAAATGTATATATTTGTATTGATTTAGAGAATATTTATATAGCGCTATACTTATAACAAGTGACCTTTATTAAATTACAAATTAGGAAAAGCAAGATTTTTAATCATTATATCCAATATTCAATGTCATTCATAGGATGCTAGATACAGTGCGCCTAACCTCCAATGTTGAATGAAAGCAGTACTAAAAGGAAAAGAACAAAGGTTACGCATGCGCTAATGTCTCAGTACAAAGAACAAATAAAATGATATTTTTATATCAATTTAAGCAATTCAACGAAGTAGTTGCGAATTTACCATTTTATTTTATTTTTTGAGAGAATAGTACCTAATACAGTAAAATTTTTGAAAGAAGTCCGATCAATCTACGAATTGCATGTATGAATTAAGATTTTATGCTGTCAAATTTAGTAGTGTCGTTTACATAGTTTTTATGAGGTACACAAGATATTATGTATCCTCATAAAAACTAAGTAAAAGACACTACTAAATTTGACAGCACAAAATCTTAATTCATAGATACAATTCGTAGATGGCCTTGATCGGACTTCTTTCAAAAATTTTACTGTACCTAGTTTTACGTTTGACAAATGTGAAAATCCTTATTTAAAATACTTATGTATAACATGCATTGTAGAAACCAATCTAACGTTATTTATGATTTATGACATAAATTTCACATAAAACTTGATCGTTACGTTACAATAATAACACCGTAATCTTTATTTACGCAAATTATGAATGAAAAGTTTTAAATTTTGTAATAATTTTTAAATAAACATGTTCAGTTTCATAATAATTAGTAAAAGAAAATAACTCTTTATTAGTAAAAAATCTTTCAGAAACCAATAAAAATAAAACAACCTTTTAGTTTAAGTTCTATTTATTTTAATCTATTATTTTTTGCATGATCACACACACACACACACACACACACACACACACACACACACACACACACACTCGGACAACATCGTAAAAATGTTATAATCGGATTATAGGGACCTTAAAACTTGTTTTTCTACTCCCATTCGTGACGTGAGTACTTCACGTATCAATTTTTATGTGTGAAGTTTGAGTTTTTGCACACGGTGCGTGAAGTGCTACTTCACGCACAGTGTGCCTGAAGTAACATTTCACGCACCGTTCATTATTTTAAATATTACAAACTGAATTGTATTTTAATAAAACAAAGCTGTTAAACACCCGTAACGTTGGTAACCATGGTTACACAAGTCGATAATACAGAGACTTTACGTTTAAAGAATGACAATGTGAAGAAAAAATATATTTTATTGCAAGGTCTTGAAAAAGTATAGTATGTAACACGTGTGTGAAGCCTATTTTACATTCGGGTGGTTTGCAACACTCGCCTTCGGCTCGTGTCGCAATCTCCACCCTCATGTAAAAATGTCAGCTTCACACACTTGCCACATAATATACTATTTTCTACTCCCATACGTGAAGTGAGTACTTCACGTATCAATTTTTATGTGTGAAGTTTGATTTTTTGTACACTGTGCCTGAAGTGTTACTTCACGCACAGTGTACGTGAAGTAACATTTCACGCACAGTTCATTATTTCAAATATTACAAACTGAATTGTATTTTAATAAAACAAAGCTGTTAAACCCCCGTAGCGTTGGTAACCATGGTTACACAAGTCGATATTACAGAGGCTTTACGTCAAAAGAATGACAATGTGAATATAAAATTATATTTTATTGCAAGGTCGTAGAAAAAGTATAGTGTGTGAAAAATTTCAGCTTCACACACTTGCCACATAATATGCTATTATCCATACTAATATCTGGATATTCGATTTTTAGCAATACCTCTCTTAGCAAGAGGTAAAACTATTTATAAAGTGCCATTTCTGGTTATTCGATTGACACCAAAAATCTACTGTGTTCTTTCCAAGATTTCATAATTTTCTGAATGATAATATTTGAGTTTGAGTTGTGGAGATGTTAGATTCATGCTTATCGATTGTGAGTACAACATTATAGATGACTAGAACATCCTGCACTAAATTAAAAAAGTTGTGATGAGATATTTATTTATTCTAGAATTTCTCGAAATTTCCTTTTACAAAACAAAATAGGTTACAAACATCCTGAACTTTTTCACATCCTGTTTTTTATTCTGCGAAACTTTCTTTTCTGTCTGAAAAATAATAAAACTGCAGTTGTAGGTACATGCACATGTTTTGCAAGTAATGATAAATTACAATAATTTTAACTGCCTGTTAAATTTTTATGGCATTTTCTAAGTCCATGACATAAAATCCGAAATGTAAATCTCAGAAATTAAATCAATTATTGAACTATTATAAACACGTGTTTCAATTAAATATGATCTAATTGTGGTTAATTAACATATTGGTATTTGTTTCAGAATCCAAAATGTACAAATTGTAATTTTATAATTATAAACGTTCTAGAAGACTATTACCATTTACAATGGATCCTATTAGGTGAGTTTTTAAATAATTTATTATTGTATGTTGAAATGCAAAATGTAATATGATCGAATTGAAAGAATATTATAAATTGGAAAAATACCTATGTACTGTAATCGATTTTAGTTACAACAAATGGAAAACTTTTTATTAATGTAAAAATAAAAATATAAATTTGTATTGGTGTTATTTCAAAGAAAAGAGTTATTGATTTTTTTTCATACATCAATTTATTTTTTAATAAAACATTTATATTATTTTATAAGTTTGGGGTATTCCACCATAACAAAAAAATTAAAAAAATTCAATTTAATATAAAGTATGGCTCAATAAATAATAGTTAAAACAATGAAAACATTTTTTAAATAATTCACGAGATATTTCACATTTGTTAAAAGGCAGCGTACTCAGAGTAGTGTGTGTGAGAAAGACAAGTATAGGGGAAATTATAGTGACTGTATATACATAGTGTGGCCAATAGGGGGATCGATTTTCATTGGTCGGCGCGAATTTGCCTAAATATGGCGGATATTATGCCGACAAAGTGACATTTTCAGATTTGTTACGTGAATTATACGTGAATTGAAGGTAATTATATTATATTTATATTTAGATAGTGCAAATTATTAAATTACACGTGTATTTTATATATTTATAACTCAAAGTAATATATACATATTTTTTGACATCACATATTTTTTAGTTTAACTGTCAAAATTACTAAAAATGTCTAATATTAAGGTATATATTTTAGATGCCTGGTTGCGTGGCGGTTGGTTGTGAAAACAGTACTTCAAAAGGATTTAAAATGAAAATAAATATTTTGTTTCCATTTAATATGCTCTTTCATTAATTGTTTATCGAATTTTGTTTAGTTATCTCATCATATGAATTCAAATTTCCCGCGCATTTTGCCTAAATATGGCGGCGATTGGCCACACTATGTATATACAGTCACTATAGGGGAAATGTGACGTTACACTGATTTGTTGAAAATAAAATACTGTTAAACTAAGGACAATTAAGATTTTTTAATACTATGAATTGCTTCAAAACTGAATGAAGTTTTATTTAAAATAATAAAAAAATTGAGTGGAATACCCCATTGAAACAAAAAATTGTATTATTTTATGTATTTCTTACAAGATAAGATCATATTATTTTCTATGTTAATTTAATAGGTTGTTTACAAAAAAGCAAAAAGTGAATGACTATGTTTAAGTTCCCATAAATTGTGTAAATTATAAAATACAGTAATCTTGCATTAAACACTTTCTCCTTTACGCTTTCTTACTAATTAAATAATTTGAGTAAAAACAGTAAACAATGTTGGTTTTTACAGATGATCTGATTTTTTCTTTTCTTTTTTCCAGTGCGAGTGCCTTCAACTTACAGTAAGTACTTTTACATCGTTTTTATTTACATTCTAGGGTGAGTTAATAAAAATTTTGACAAAGTTTAATTTATTAATACTATTTAAAACGCATTTGGAGCAACAAGCGTTTTGTATAAAAATCATTATATACCGATTCCTAACCTTTTGGAAGTTGGGAAATACGTCATTCCTCACTTTAATGACAATCTTTTGGGTTGGAAATAACAGATTTCACTTCCATCTCTTGGGATGGAAATGTTTATGTAGAGGTTACCTAGCAACATTTTCATAAATCCTTATAATAAAGTAGGCTAAAACAAATTTTAAGAGACCTGTCAAAAATATCGATCAAATTATAGGTTATAACTCATTGAATATTTTGAAAATTATTGATTTAAATTGAGGATGATTGTGAATAAAATAGTATACATAACTTCGGTGTTCGGTGGGAGTTTCTTCACAGCCTCGCGTTTTATCTCACCTCAAGGCTTCGGCTGTAATGAAATATCTCCCACCTCGGATGTAATATACTATTAAAATAGTCTAATAACAAATGTAATATAATTTTCCTATGAGTTGTTTATAAAAACTAAAATAAATCTCTTGAAAGGAAAAGTGATCGAAGGCGAGTCATTTGCGATTTAAAACAGAGATTTTAGGAAAAATTGTTCACGTCAATCATTTTGTTCTGATGGGAAATACTTGATGCAGTGTATCTGAAGCCTTGGAATAATAATTTTGTAATTACCGATACCGAATTCTATTTCACGTTAGATGGTAGTGATTGGGCATAGGAAATTAATCAATAAAATCGATTTTCAGATTATGATGGCTTTCAATAATACACTCTTACAATTTAACTCGTTAGATACTTTCTGTAGTAATGTACACTACCTGAATACTATGAATTACCGAGGCAAAATCATAAACGACGAAACGGGGTTAATGATCAGTTATTACTGTCCATTTTATTTAATACACACAACTGAAAAATTTTCGTTATTGCGAATTAGGTTTGCATTTTCTCAATCACAGGACAGAAATAATCATGGTCCATTTTTATCTAGAACGATGTATAAATATAGAATTTTAGTTGCACGTATTCATAGCCATAAAACTTGCTCGTATATTTAATACTCCTTTTGTTCATCTTAAATGAGATATTTCCTTACAAAGATGAACTATGGTAAAATATTAAAAATACAAATGAAAATTTTATGTTAATTCATATTCAAAATATCAAAATAGTGTCTTTTTCTTCGAAATCGAAAGTTGTTTCTAAATAAACAAATAAAGTTTGTCCTTGACTTGAGGACTTTTGTTTCGTGACATCCGGACAAAATGCTGAATTAACGAAATTGTAATATGCGTAACAAGTTCTACTGTCTAAACAACTCGCCATGGAAACATTCAGCTACTTTCTGATTCCCTATAGACAATTTTCCGAACTAGCTCAGTAAAGAAAAATTTTCGATCTACAAAGTCATCAGAAACAGCTCATTTTTTGGCCATCGCGAAAAAAGCCCTTTACCCGTTTTAGAATTATTGCCCCAAAAGTCAATATACCCCACATTTAGATAAAAACTTCAAAATTTTCAAAAATCTAATTTTAATGTATCTAGATACTTCTCAATGCGCTGATTCCAAATTTTGAAACCACAGGTCGATATCTCGTTTCGTTCTCGAGATATTTAGATTCAAAGATTTGCTCAAAACTGCCCATTTTTGGGTATTAACCCAAAAATGGGTCGAGATATGAATTTGGCGACATCACCATTCGATTCTACGGACAAAAATACATAAGTATAACAATTTTCATAATTTTTGTCCAACCGGTTCATTTTTTATGAATAAAAGTTTGAAAACCCTCGAAAATGACCAAAATCTGAAAAAATCCTAAGGGGTACCCCTTACAATTTTTGCGATTTTTGGCCATTTTCAGTTATTTTCCTTTAGAGATTGTATACGGTGTTCAAAAATTCTGAAAATTGGTGTACTTATGTAATTTTGCCCGTAGAATCGAATGGTGTTGTCGCCAAATTCATTACCCAAAAATGGGCAGTTTTGAGCAAAACTTTAAATCTAAATATCTCGAGAATGAAACGAGATATCGACCTGCGGTTTCAAAATTTAGAATCAGCGTATTGAGAAGTATCTAGACACATAAAAATGAGATTTTTGAAAATTTTGAAGTTTTTATCTAAATGTGGGGTATATTGACATTTGGGGCAATAATTCAAAAATGGGTAGAGATATAAACTTGGTAGTAATATTATTTGATTGTAAAGAGACTATTACGTAAGTGTACGCATTTTTAGAGTATTTGAACAACTCTGTGAATTTTTAGAAATAAAAGTATTGAAATAAAAATGGATAAATGCTATAAGATAGTTCCTTGGAAAAGATTCTATAAAGCCAATATAATTATAACATAGTTCCTTGGAAAAGATTCTATAAAGCCAATATAATTATAACATGAACATACACTATGTAAATTGTACTTGACAATTATTTCTTTCCTCTTCAGCTTTCTCCAATTTTATTAGTGGTCACTGTTTCTTACGCTGAATCCAAATCTACTAATAACTCATTTTTGCAAAAAAATGACAGGATTATAGTGCAATAATAGACAAAAATACGTTTTTTATCGTGTGCCAATTTAATTAGGTTATGTGTGTGAGTGTAAATAGTTCCATACCTTTCTTGTTTGCATACTATGTATTTGCAAAACCAAATCTGTTTACAAACAATTTTCCTCGTTAAATGCCGAGAAATCACAC
This sequence comes from Ophonus ardosiacus, assembly GCA_943142095.1. Taxonomy (NCBI): domain Eukaryota; kingdom Metazoa; phylum Arthropoda; class Insecta; order Coleoptera; family Carabidae; genus Ophonus; species Ophonus ardosiacus. Next base: position 4,589,179 of record OW964837.1, read on the forward strand.
GGCAACCTTGGCTCTCAAATTGCAACATTGCCTGACGTCATATATGTACTATAGAGACATCATTAAACAGTTATTATTATTATTTTTTACCAATGAATGCTTTGTTTATTGTTGCCATGGTGATGGTGCGCCTATAATCCTGATTGCAAGGTGACGATCAGAGATGGTCAAACTGTTTGAATAGTGGAGAGTACACAATCGATACCGCCTGCTAATTTACGAATCACCTGCTGATAATTGATTGAAGTGAACCTATTGGGTGTCAAGGCTAAGTTATTGTCAGGGAGAATGACATAAGTTTGGATGTATTTTTAGCAGGCAACGCGATTGTGAAATTAAACTCATAAAATTGCTAAAAAGTTTTTAAATAAACGTATGTTCACACGTAAGGTTCAAATCGCCAGGGGAGGGAGGAAATTATGACGTCATAATAAATTGTACTGCCGAAGATAAAAAGAATTTTTTTTTTTCATGAATAAGTTCGTATTTTTACCTCTCGCTAAGAGAGGTATTGGATTCATGCTAAAATTCGCAAATCCAGATTTTATTGAATAAGCACGATTTAAGGTCGCTAGAATCCGATTATAACATTTTTAAAATGATGTCTGTGTCTGTGTGGATGTGTGAATGTGTGTATGTCTGGATGTTGTAGACATAATTCCTCAAAAACTATAAGACTTAAAAAATATTTAACTGCAGTTTCCTCAATCTGACATTCCTGGGAAGAGCTGAAAAGGTTTTGGTAACAATTGAACAACCGGAAGTAGTAGTTTCTAAGAAAAATTCTTCAAAATATAATTTTTGGGAGTTTTTTTTTTATTAAATATTGAAGAACATAAAATTCTCCATCTAATACACTTAAAATTTTTATTATATCTTGTAGAGATTTAGAGATAAAGACACTATAATTTATAGAGTAAACTAATCGCAGAGGCCAAGGCACGAAGGAAAGTGACATTCTGATAGCTTTTTCTGGGAAATATATTTAACTTTTCTTATTGTTTTATTAATTAAATATTTGAAATTATAGGTAAAATTGTGGTAAAATGCATATATCCATCAGAAATACCGCCAATCTGGTTAATGAAATGGAAGAATCTCCGACATTTAGAAACTTCCTCATACAATGAAAAATAGATATAATTAGAATTATATGTGTGCAGAAGACATGTTAAATACAATAAAAAACAATATTTGGGTAAAGTTCTGGAATATTTTGTTATAAAACGACAGTTCGATAGCGAAGTGCAATACAATACTTATATAGCCTAATATGGAAATGGCGAGAGGTCTTGTGCTGGCCACAACAGATTTTTTATTATTGTTCAAATGTTATTTTATTTAAAAATTTTGGTATATATTATTTAATGTAAAATGAGTAAGATTATTAAATTTGTCCACTAGGGGAAAAATCTTACGTTAAAATGCAGTTGTACATCATGTACAGATAAAATTTAATCTAAATACATACATTAAAGATCAAAAGAAGCCAAGCGAACATTAAAGATTAAAGCACAATTTTCGTATAAAAAAATTCACAAGATAATTATAACTTGGTGATCTATTCTTAACTATTTTTAATTGCAACATGAGATAGTGATTAACAAAGTTTTTGTCTGTCATTAATTTTAATTGTGGCTAAGTGTAACATGTCATTAAAAAATAAAAACTAACTTGTAAAATTAGCCAAATTATAAAATTGTTTCTTCATTTAAAAGTCATGCAGTAGAAATTTTCTTTGCATTGAATGTTTGTAACGAAATAAATTTCAAAATATGACAACACAAACGTTTACAACAGAGAGCAGAGTGCTATTTTTATTTTTAAAGTGCTTGTTTTCATATGTAACATTTACAAGTAATTAGCTATTTATACATACTGTATAGGTATATTACCTTTGTTGTTGTTAAGGTACAAGCTGACGTCAAAATATTTGCAAATTGCATTCGACGAAACCGATTCGAAACATTTTTTTCCAATGTTTCGACCGAGGCTTTTATGATTATAACATATACAGGGAATTTATTTTAACATGCAACATATGGTCAATCACTTCCATGGTTACTCGCTATTATCAAAAAATGACAGCAATGTAATATTTGTCCATTTTAAAATGCAACATACAAAGTTTGTAGTTTTGTATTATCAAAACAAATTTCCAATAAATTACCCTACATACTCCCGTGGCCGCGTGCCTGAGTGTCTGGTCGCGAACCTGGGGGAACCGGGTTCGATCCCGACTGACGCCAAATATTTCCAATTTTAAATGGCACAAAAGTGACCCCTGTGGTGCACTCTCCACGCCAGCTATGAGTGCCCGTGAGGTGACGCCTGGTAAGCGCCCACACGGTAAAATATATCGTCATCATTACCGATGTCTACATGTGTTGTAGATACTGGCACACCCAGAAATGGGTAATATGCCGTGATGATATATTTATTTATTTTTATTTATTTACCCTACATACGATTAACAAAAAAATCAAAATATGAATTTTGTACATCTTAACAAACTTTAGCTTACAAAAAATCATCTTTCACGTAATAAATGTTAAAAAATACCCCCATTCACACTAAGGCAATATTCTAGTCGGTCGTAATAAGAATTGACACCATTTGTGATGTGTTCTGGCAGTATCTCCTGTGGTGCAATACTATTTATAATGTTGCATTATAAAATGGACAAATATTACATTTCTGTCATTTTTTGACAATAGTGAGTAACCATGGAAGTGATGAACCATAATGTTGCATTTTAAAATAAATTCTCTGTAATTGTAATTATGGTGAAATGTCAATTTCTGAGAATTTTCAACACAAGAATTAGCAATATTTTTACAGGTTCTAGAACTAATGACCATTTTCATAACACACTTCATGTTCACTTTAACACATTAAAGTGGTATTCGTCTTCATAATATAACTTTAGCACTTTAGCTAGCACTCCACCATTACTTTAAATTAAAGATAAAATCTAATGGCCGGTTTCATAATAAATATAAAGTCACTTTACTTTTAAAGTTTGATTTAAAAGTGAAAAAATCGTTTCATAATTTTACTTTAAGTTAAAGGAATTGTTTATTTTTTAAAAGTGACAACTTTAACGTAAAAGAAATTATGAAACACTTTTTTCAAACTTTAAAAGTAAAGTCGGTAAATTAAAGCAGCTTTTATTTTGACTATGTTTATTAAAAGACAACGAAATATATCGTGCTTCTGATCATTAAATAAACTGTAGGGAAATTTTCAATTGTAATCATTTTAATTTATAGAAAATTTGTTACATTACTAACATAATTTATTGTAATGTAACTATCAAAATTCGTATTATAATATTGATTATACAAAAGTTCTAGAAATAAACATTTTGCGGTGTGCTACTTATCAAACTATATTAGATACTATGAATTATATCATAACCACAACAAAGAACGCATAGACTGCTTCTTCTTTATCAGGCTGAGTTGCGTTGCGTTGGGTTGAGCTAGCTAAACAGTAAGCGGTATACGCTGGTTAATTCTCAGAATCACGCTTGCGAATTATTTAACCGGCCTGTTAATATCTTGGAATGCAGATATCAGACGAGGCTAGCTGACTCACAATCACTGATATCGAGTTCCGAAACACGTGTGGCAAAAAAATAGATAATAGATAATACTTTTTAAGCTGTAAAAATCACTGCAAGCAACCGGTTTAGAAAGCCGGTTAACCAATATTTTAAGTTCTAAAAGACAATATTTATATTTACTAAGAAACCGGTAACTATTAACCGGAATAAATTCAAACCTGTTTTTCAAACCAGTTCGAAAAAGGAAGGGAATATGTACTATAATTTTTTTCGAACTGCAATAAAAGGATAATCCTATGTTTCTATGAATATATATATATATATATATATATATATATATATATATATATATATATATATATATACCGTGAGTATTTTTTAACGTGAAACATTGGGTTTGTCATATCCATGGTTACGATTCGACATTTGATTGACAGCAATGTATTTGCGTGTCCCATTTAAAATGAAATATAGGGAACGAATTTGACATTTAATAAGACGTCAGCAGAGGTTAATATTATTTAAATAATTATACCTGCTTTCTAAATTAAATTTACTGTACCTTGTGCTCGAGTGATTTTCTGACTTGGCCAAATTTCTTACAATATTTAAATATAATACTCTGTCAAATTCATTCCCTATGTTTTAAATGAGACAGGTAAATACTGTCAATCAAATGTCAAGTCGTAGTCGTAACTTATAGGAAAATTCAGTGGTTATCTGTCATATTGACAAGACGTCATTAGAGGTTAATTTTGTTTAAATAATTATACCTGCTTTCTAAAAATTAAATTTAGTTGCAGAAAAAATATTCTGTGCATCTTGTGCCCGAAATATGTTTAGTGCTCTCGAGTGGTTTTCTGACTCCGCTAAATTTCTTACATTATTTAAATATAATACTTCTGTCAGATTCGTTCCCTATGTTTCATTTTAAATGGGACACGCAAATACATTGCTGTCAATCAAATGTCAAATCGTAACCATGGACATGACAAACCCAATGTTTCACGTTAAAAAGTACTCACGGTACCTATATATATATATATATATATATATATATATATATATATATATATATATATATATATATATATATATATTCGTGAATGGTTATATTAACCGGTTTTTGTAACCGGTTTATCTAACCATTTTAAAAACGGGTTAAAAAGTGCAAATATAATTACGTTCTCATTTTTGGTTAACAATGAACCGTTATTTATAAACAGAAATAAAATTAACTAAATTTAATTATGACACTTTTTCACTTATAATAAAAAATACTACTAATTCTTTTTGGTAATATCCTATTCTTATGGTATGACTCGAGCACGGACTTAAGGGATCTTAAATATAAACAAAAAAATAAGAAACTTCTTTAACAATATAGATAAATACAGGGTGTAACAGAAATAGGTATATTAAATATAACCAGTGATAGAACTCAGCAACATCAACAATATTTCTTTAGTAACCCTTTTTCGAAATCACAATTTATTTTTTGAAAAACAATATTTTTAATTTCGGGAGATATACTGGTGAAACAGAAAAAGCAAGTGACATTGACAGAACTAGTAATACTTTTTTAATTCTCAATTTTTAACACAATATCTAAAAGGTTTACACAAACAAGTTACTAAAAAATATTGCTGCTGTCGACGAGTTCTATCACTGATTAAATTTAAAGTACTTATTTCTGTTACATTCTATATAAAATATACAGAGGTGATTGCAAAAATATGCATAAATTTCTATTGAATTTAAAGTATAAAGTCGGAGGCGAACTTAAATGCTACTTTTTGATGTGAAAAGGTCTTGCATTTTACTTCCGGGTTTACCGGAAGCTATATTATCAATGATTTTTTTAAATGGAATGCTATATTTTATCTAATCTAAACGTTATTTAAATTTGCTTTACAGTGTTGCCAAATACTTGCATTATCGTTCAAAATTATGTAGGAAACTTACCCATAAATATTTTTTCTTAGTTTTTTGGCAATATGAAGTAAACAGATAAACAAATAATGGTACATCAGGTAAACGACAAAATATATACCGTGAGTATTTTTTAACGTGAAACATTGGATTTGTCATATCCATGGTTACGGCTTGACATTTGATTGACAGCAATGTATTTGCCTGTCCCATTTAAAGTGAAACATAGGGAACGAATTTGACATTTGACAAGACGTAAGTAGAGGTTAATTTTGTTATCTGTTTTCTAAATTAAATTTATTTGTAGAAAAAATATATTGTGCACCTTGTGCCCGAATTATTTTCTAATTTGGCTAAATTTCTGACAATATTGAAATAAAATTCATTCCCTATGTTTTAAACACGGACTTCTTACTAATATAGTAAGAAGTCCGTGGTTTTAAATGAGACAGGCAATTACATTACTGTCAATCAAATGTCAAGACGTAAATTGTAGGAAAATTTAGCGGTTATCTGTCATATTGACAAGATGTCATTAGAGGTTAATTTTGTTTAAATAATTATACCTGTTTTCTAAAAATTAAATTTAGTTATAGAAAAAATATTGTGTGCACCTTGTGCCCGAAATATGTTTAGTGCTCTCGAGTGGTTTTCTGAGTTAGCTAAATTTCTTACAATATTTAAATATAATACATCTGCAAATTCGTTCCCTATGTTTCATTTTAAATGGGACGCGCAAATACATTGCTGTCAATCAAATGTGGAATCGTAACCATGGATATGACAAACCCAATGTTTCACGTTAAAAAATACTCACGGTATATTGCATATATAGGAGAAAAACAAAGGTAGGTATGTACAGATCATTCTTTCCGAATGTCATTTGTCACGTGCCAAACAGTTGCACGTGCGGTAATTTTTTATTTTTATACCTCTTATTCTTTATTTGGCAACTATTTATCTCTGTCTAATCATCTAATGTATCCATAATGCTTTTTTTTTGGAGAACTTTTCATATACAAATTTTTTATAGACACGTGTGCGTTATGTTTCTTTTCATTTCCATATGATACAATTTTTTTTTACTCATTTCCATTTATATGATTGAGAAACTGGTTTTAACTGGTTGTGACGTAATGGTCATAATTTGGCATCTGTCAGAGTAAAAGGAATCAAATTTTGCAAATGCATGAAGGACGACAAATGGTAATTTCTTTGTTTATCTTTAGAGAAGTTCAAACTGTTGCTAATTTATCCAAAATTTGCGTCATTGCGTCATATCCTTTTTAAAGCATTCATTTGGTGTTCAATTTTTATTTGTTAATGAAAATTTTTTTAATATATGGAAAGAAATAAACTAATAAAACACAAAAATACAAATTAAAATAGGCAATATTTCATTATAATAATTAAAACATACAAAAGTGATTTGGAATATTATCTACCTAGACATGGAATAAACGATGAGCCATTCTAATTTTTGTTGCCATTGTCAAATCACTTTAACAAATGAAATCCTTTACCATAATGGGTCATTTATATTAAAATTAAATCTTAAAACTGTAGGATAGGAACTATCAAAGTTATAAAAAATCTGATATGGCTAGCACATTACCTTCTATCAATTCTATGTATTTCGTACAAATCCCTTAGTAAAAGTTTCTTGCAAAAGATGCTATATATCTAGTAAAATTGTAAGACGAACATAAGCCATTTACTATAAATTCCATACCGCAAGTTACTTAGAAAAGATTCTATATATCCAATAAAATTATAACACGAACATAGACAATCAAATTTTCTTTCATATTTATAATAATGTGAAAAAATGATATTTAATTGCGTTTTTTCAAGAGAAACTGTTAAGAACTTCAAATAAAGGTACTTCCGGTTGTCCAATTATAACAAAAATCTAATCAGCTCTTGATATGAACGTAAAGAAAAGGAGCACAAAAGAATTATAATAAAAAAAAATATTGCGGCTTAATATCAATAGGCGAGTCCACCATTTTTACCTTCCGTCAAAAGGAAGGTATTGTTTTTGGTCAAAAAATTCGGTGGTGAGTTTTTAATGTATAAGCACGTTTTAAGGTCCCTACAATACGAATGTACTATTTTTAAGATGATGTCTGTATGTGTGTATGTGTGTCCGTGTGTGTGTCTGTGTGTGTGTCTGTGTGTGTGTGTCTGTGTGTGTGTCTGTGTGTGTGTGTGTGTGACAAATTTTTCTCCGACGATAACTCCAAAACTACAATTCTAAAAATTATGATTCTTTCATATTCCTCTTCTTTACAACCATATGAAGAGCTGATTAGATTTTGGTTATAACTGGTCAACCGGAAGTACCCTTATTTGAAGTTTTTAACAGTTTTTCTTAAAAAAATGCAGTTAAATATTATTTTTTGACATTTTCTTATTATATTTATTAAAGAAAATACTCTTCTCTATATGGTTTGATTATTCATTTTCCTTCATATTCAATAGATGTAGAGTTAAAGCATTACAAAGAAATTAATTTTCAAAAATTAGTCAGCTTTGTTATTTATGATGGAAACAGCTGACATAATTATTCAAAAGAATTTAATTGACAGATGTCAGTTGCAAGTGCAAAACCAAATATGGAAAAAAGTATGGGATCTAAAATTGGTATGTCATAGTGTTGCTCGCAAGTGACACGCAGAGAAAGGCCAAAGAGAAGATGGAAGGACATTACTTAGTGTAGTTTATGTTATAATTTTATTGGATTTATAGAACCTTTTGAAATGAACTTTTGGTATGAAATTTGTAAAAAATAGTATGTGTTCGTGTTCGATTTTACATGATAGTATATAGAATCTGTTCCAAGGACCTTTTGGTATGGGATTTGTACAAAATACATGGAATTGACGGAAGGTCTTGTGCTGGCCACAACAGATTTTTTTTATTTATATTATTTCGTGTGAAAGTATAAATAAAACTAAGATTATTTGATAAAAATCCGGTGAAAATAATCTTATTAATAAGTGATTTATGGTTTCCCAGAGTTTGAAAAAATAAATGTGACTTTCGTATAATTCTGGTATTCCAAACCCAATATAAACAAAATTAGATTGCTCATTATAAGTCATTGTTTTAGCTACTATAAATATGTATTTTTTTTTCTGTATGTAAACTAGTATTAAGAATGACCTCAGTGTTTTCCAATGTACATATGGAAAACTCGAGACAATATTGAACAATAATATTGAAATCATGCATTATATCATTTACTTTTTTTATTTATATTTGACTTTCAAATTTCATATGTTGCAGTTATGATTAATGTTTATAATTATACAGTTTTTTCAAAAAAGAACCTAACTCGAAGTAGGCTATGAACAAAAGAACGTATGTCAATTTTAAAGTATTTTTGACACGAGATATTGTCAAAAACGTTAGCTAAAGAAATCAAAGCTTTTCTTCTTAAATCCTTATTTTAGAAATAGAAATAAATTAGAAAACGGTTGAGCAATATTCTATACCTTTCTTAAATATTTTCTCCTTAAAATTACATTTCACGGTCATTTTTGACAACTTGAGTTTTGAATTGAATAAAAGACATACGTTTCTGTGTTCATAGCTTACTCCGAATTAGGTCTTTTTTCTAAACAAGCTACATCTTCTGTTTAATAACTAATGTAAACTCTTAAGTCCACTGTCATTTTAATTTGAATATAAGTCACAATGATATATCATCGTAATACTGATAAGTACACAACACATTAATTGAAATAATTATCACTAAATGAAGGATAAAATTCATCAGTCAAGTTCACGAGAAAAATCGTTTTGAATGTCGAGCGACGGTCTTGAAATTTTATCAAATAAACCTTGATTAGCAAATCGAGATAAATAATTGTTATTTATTAGAATACATGCGGGCATAAATTAACTAAACGTTTGTTTCAATTTACAGCGGTAAACAATACTATGGAAAACAACAACTGATTATGAGTCACAAATTTGTGAAATAGGTCCTTGATTTAAATTCCATTATTGGTATAAACAAAATGTTCATTTATATTCCAAACCCATATAAAATCTAACAACTATCAGTGTTATTTACGAACTAGAGTGAATTCTTAAAATATTATATGGTAAACGTAATTTTTAACTCCCACTATCCTTGGTAAGAGAGGAGAGCTTTACGGAATCCTTCGGTAGATGGCTCTATATGTGGTTAGTTACCTCTTAAGCCACCTATCTTGTTTGAGATGTATATCTTACGCCGTGCCTAGTTGGTGAATTGTCAGTTACACTCACGATTTAAAATATACTGGTTGTGCCACTCTACACAAAACGAGGGTCCAAAGCGATACGTGTTTCCTCGTTTATTCCGCTAGAGGCGCAACGTGAGAACGACCCAACTGACACCTGTCATTTGCATGTCATTTTGAAAATATTACATGTTATATCTTATAGAAGGGTAAATAAAACAGGTTTTGAAGTACATATTCGTATTATATGTAATGTAATATAAATATTTTGTTGAAAGATATTGCAATTAATGCAAAATGAAAAGAAAATTAAACGGAAAATGTTTAATTCCTGGATGTGAAACCGGTTACAAGAAATCCACTGAAAAAGAATCTCTGTTTGCTGCTCCATTCGATATATCACTTTTTAAAAAATGGCAGTGTGCAATTAGTAGAGATGATCGCGAATTAAGATTGAATGATGTTTGCCGAAAACATTTTCGGGAAGAAAATATTATTACCGAATTGAAATCTGGAAGCGTACGGTTCTATCAATTTATTTAGTTTTTCCAATTTTAAATTCTAACAATGTATTGATTCAGGTTTCCATTAAATATATAAATTTCTATTAAAAATAAATTCAATGTGCATTTCATTTTTTATATTTTATGTAAAAATAGTTTGCTGTGGTAGGGTCGTTCTCACGTAGCGCATCTAGCGGATTATTCAAGGAAACACGTATCAAGCGGACCATCAGAAACAATGAAAAACATGACAAGTGGCATAACCAGTATATTTTAAATCGTGGTTACACTACATTGATAAACTCCAACAAGAGCGAAACGCGTCTGTGGTCACTAACTGGGCACGACCAGCATCTGAAAAATGACCGAGAGGTTGATTCAGATGCTGAAATCTTGTGAAACATGGTGAATGTTTTTTTTGTATTTATTTATAAAGAATCACTTTGTCTGAGTCTTCAAAATGTATTATGTATAAACAGATTATGCTTTGTAAAGGCCGTAGCCTTACAAACTGTACCATTAAAATGGAAATAAATTGACCAAGGTTTGAGATAAAATACAATTTCATGCTATGTACATACATTTATGTATGTTGATAAAATCTGTAATGCAATTGTGTATAAATACACTCTTATGTCTTAGCTAGAGACAAACTAAAAATAATATATACATATATACAGAGAATTTATTTTAAAATGCAACATTATGCTTCATCACTTCCATGGTTACTCACTATTGTCAACAACTGACAGCAATGTAATATTTGTCCATTTTAAAATGCAACATTATAAATAGAATTGCAGCACAGGAGATACCTCCAGAACACATCACAAATGGTATCATTTCTTATTACGACCGACTAGGATATTGCCTGAGTGTGAATGGGGGTATTTTCTTAACATTAATTACATGAAAGTTATGAATTTTTGTAAGCTAAAGTTTGTTAAGATGTGCAACGTTCATGTTTTGATTTCTTGCTGATCGTATGTAGACTAATTTAGTGTAAATAAGTTTTGATAATACAAAACAACAAATTTTGTATGTTGCATTTTAAAATGGACAAATATTACATTGCTGTCATTTTTTGACAATAGTGAGTAACCATGAAAGTGAATGACCATATGTTGCATTTTAAAATAAATTCCCTGTATATTCTGAATTGCTGCCATAACATCTTCGTCGGTTTTAAAATTTCTTTCTCGTGTACTTTCCTTTAGCTTGGGAAATAAATAAAAATAACTAGGTGTTAGGACAGATGAATACGGTAGATGTAACATCAGTCTGTAACCGACATCGTGAATTACGTTCATGGAAACAAGACTTTTATGAACTTGAGCGTCGTCCTGATGAGACAGAATTCCTTTTCTCTTTTTTCTAATGTCTAATGCAACCACGAATTTTAGCACTTGATATTGCCTAGTACTGACCAGTAATTGTGTGACCATTTTCTAGATAATCAATCATTAAAATATCTCAAAGTGCAGTAGCCATAATCTAACTGGACCCTAAATTTGCGAGATAGAGAAGATCCTCGATGACGCCATTCCATACTTTGAAATTTCGACTGTACCAAAGCGAGCCAAAAAGCTGTTTGGATTTTGATTAAAAAACGCCCAACTGGCCTCTGAGGAAGTGACTATCACTCGCTTATGTTCGCACGTCAGTATTCGGGGTACCCATCTTGCTGATATCTTTTGAAGCCTTATTAATTATTAGTACTAGAATAATCAAATTCTGCACTTCTTTTGACAAATAAACAATAAACAATTCCTGTATTTCAAAGCCTACTATGTTAGGGACAATAACTTGGCCCCTAAAAAAGTTTTCAAAAAATGTACGGTTAATTTGTAAATCATACTTTCTTCTTTCATAATATGTGTAGTTTGTAATGAGTAGTTTAATAGTACGGGCTGTAACGTTTCGCGCGAATCTTACGTTTTACATTATTTTGAGGACTGCTGTGATCGTCCTAAATGCCAAATAAAACATATTTGATTTAAGGTCCAAACGTTGCGAAAATCATCACATGGCAAACTGTCCACTAATTTATATTCTTAGCTCACAGACGACCTAGGTACCAAACAAATAGCTGATTTCACTCGCTTGTCTTCGCTTACAGTCGTATGCAAATGTAATATGACAATACGTAAACATATTTCATCAGAAATACTGCCGGCACATGAAAAACATCATTTGTTTTACATAATTTCTATTCTTCAAATGACAACTGCTTTCCTCTATCGTTAGCAATACCCTTGAGCTGTCCGCAACTTTACCATGGTAACTAGATTTATTATTTACTTTATTTGTTCACATTTCCGTATAGATCGAGTAAATAATAATTTACTAGTTTAGTCTAAGTAATTCAGGTCAGTTCCAGAGTAGAAATCAGTGGCGTAACTCTAGTTTTTACCCTACACATTTTGCGTTTCACAAAAATATTGTACGATTTAATAGCTACATTTCGAGCATACAACTAATTACTGCATTTACAGAAAAAGAGATAATGGAATCTGTAGTGGTAGAATTCTATCAAAAAAGGCATTTGTTTTCACTTTTCGCCACGAAGCGAAAATTTGGTAGCATTCGTGTATCAAAATATTCTTCTGCAAGCGTACGACTCGAAACGAAAGTGTCAAAGTAACGTGTTATTTTGCCACAATTCTATTCAATGCCAATTTGTATATAATTTTTACATTTATTATATACAACTGTCATAATATTTTTTATTTTAATACTATAAAATCCAATAATTTCCGAATCAAAAAAAAGAATGTAGAATTCTAAAGTGCATGCTACCAAGATTCGTAAAAGTAAAATCGTATTCGCGTGCTTTCTATGATAGAATTCTAAAGTGCGTGTTATCACTACTGTGCTATAAGTCGTACCAACTGGTACTGACTTGACTTACTAATCGATGGGTTATTCCCTTCGAAGTATGAGATTTTGCTACTTATTGGAAAGAGCCGGATTTACTACAAATCACTTTCACTTATTATTTTATATATTTATATGTTTTTATCTTTAATTCCATAAAAGAGATAATAAAAATTTTAAATGTATCGGATAGAGATTTTTATATTCTTTAATATTAGTAATAACAGAAATTTTGTTATCCAATTGTTATCAAAATCTAATCAGCTCTTCCCAGGAATGTCAGATAGAAGAAACTGCAGTTAAATATAAAAATTAAAAATATACCAATTTATTTTTTTTATGTTTTATTGTGCTAAATATAAAATGGCTTGGTGAAATTTAAATGAGTATGCATGTTTTAAGGACCATATAATCTGGTTTTAATACTTTCTCAACTGTTTTTATTTTTATTTTTTTTTTATTTTTACAGTCATATTAAAAACATCGTATGTTAACGAACTTTTAAAAAATTATGTCTTAAAATTTATATATGGAAAGAACTAATTAGTTTTTGGCAGTAAATTCTAAACAAGAATTCGGAAGTAACGTTTCGTTGCAAAATCTTGAAAGTTATACGAAGTTCATATCTATATTTATTTATAGATTTAGTCAATCAACAACGTATTTTTCGTATTTTTGTACCAAATATGAAACATATTTTTGTATTTTTAAAATTTACGTCAATGCCGAATAACAATGTCACGTAGAAATGACAGCCGCTATAGGGACCTAAGGACATAAAGCTAAATAAACCCAAAAAAAATAATTGTCACGTACCAAAAAATCAGTTGTAGTTAGCACAAAACCTCTCGCCATTTCCATTTTTATGTTATATAAATATTGTTTTGCGCATTGGAAACGTAATTTTACAATAAAAAAAATTACAGAACTTTACCCAAATATTGTTTTTTAATGTATTTAACATGTCTTGTACACACAAAATTCTACTTATATCTAGTTTTTAATTGTATGAGAAAGTTCCTAAATGTCAGAGATTCTTTCAATTCATTAACAAGATTGGCAGTATATCTTATGGATATATGCATTTTACCTATAATTTTAAATATTTAATTAATAAAACAATAAGAAAGTGTAAATGTACTTCTCAGAAAAAGCTTTCAGAATGTTACTAAAACTGCTGATTTTTGACACTGATATTTATAGTAGCAAACGCAAATACAAAATATAATAGTCACTACTACCTCCAGCGTGGAAGACCACTCTGCTGACACGCTTTGTAAAAATAGAACAAGAAACTCTTAAATTGTAAAAATATAAAAAGCACAAAATATTTAAACGTCAAATTTATTTTTTAGAAATATAACAACTGAACTCTAAAAAATATATCACTATCGTAACTTCAAAAAGAATGTTTGTTGGAATTTATACATTCGCAAATTGTTTTAAAAAGTGCTTTGTCTCAATCTAGTGACTCATGAAAATATGCGTATGCAAATATTTAAAATAAATACATGAATGTCAATATTTTAAAATTATGCAAAATTCAAAGGTCGCTTTGCCTGATTTAAGAATTTCATGCAAATTTCAATACGTAATATAAAGAAAATATTGGATTACAATGTATAATTTATTTAGTAGTACCTAATTATCATTCCATTCGTTTTCTTTCTCTCCTTGAACTTTCTGCTTAGGTTTGTTTATTTTCAAAGAAATATGCTGACTTGACTGTATTGTAAATAAGTGTAGGTTGTCAACCTACAACCTATGCAAACTAAATTGATATGTAATAGCTACTAGAAGGCGCCAGTTGCATTTTTATGTAACCAACATTTATGTATAAATCATCAAGGCTTATTACCCATTGTTAGGAGAGCCAATCTGCTATTTTATTTACACATGTTGGTTATTTTTGAAAATATCTGTACTGTCCAGATAACACGTAATGTGCCTCACGGGCACTTAAAGCTGTAGTGGAGAGTGCACCACAGAATCATAACGTCACTTAATAAAATCATAAATGTTTCGCAAACGAACTATGCAATGTTACTATGAAAGTTATCTTACCTTTTAACTATAACATCTTAATAGGGTATTTCAAATAAATCAAATTTTCCTTTTTAGTTATATGTAATTCTGTAATAAAAATTGTTTGTGATAAATTGTTTTTCATGACAATTTTTCGCACCAATCGTTTTATTAAATTATTTAAGAAAATAACAACGTTGTTCTTTTTTTATTACTGTGAAAAATATTGTGTTTGTTATAAATTATATTATTATTTAAGTACAATTTTAAAATTTATTTTAAAAAACAAGTTGTGGTTAGTTTGTGGTTAATTTTCCAAGAATACATCTTTCTGAATACATTAATTGCATAACTGACGTTATTGACAAAATGAATCAAAGTTTATATTGCCGTTAATTTTAAGACAAATTAAAGTAGGTACTTTATCTACCCTAAGGCCACGTTCAGAGAAAAAGCAGGTTTCCCGCTTCAGCTTAACAAGCGCGTGAAAAACCGGTTAAGCCGAAGCAGGCTGGTACAGGTTGCGTTCACACAGAAAACAGGCCATTCTGCTCGTACTGTCCAGTGTCAAACTTAGTGTCAGTGTCATTACTAATACAAAAGAAAATGTATTAGGACTCGAGCTCCACGGATGAAGATTTTATTCTCTGTTATGATAATACTTTGAAACGACGTAGAAAGAAAATAGGGATCCACGCAATTAATAAGAAAAGAGTAAAATACGAAGAGTATCATCACCTATTCACCTGTTTAATTTGACATTTGTGAAATTTGTTCCAAATTGCTTCCCATTTTTGAACTTCCGACATTAGAATATCCGTATCAAAGTTATTTTCTGAACACATTTTGGGCTTGTTTACTTTAACCTGTTCAATAAGAATATTGATATCGTTCCGGCAAAATCGGAAAGCGGGTAGTACCTGCCTGACAAGCGCCTATTGAGCAGTTGTCTGCTTTTACTCTGAACGCCTACTCCTAATTACATGTGAACATTTTTAAAGCAGGTTAAAGCAGGTAAAGCGGGTAAATCGGAAACAGGCAACCTGCTTTCTCTCTGAACATACCCTTACGATTAAAGAATTACTTGATTTACTATTTTGAGTAGACAAATGAAAGTATACTTTAGAATATACTACAGAAAATAGTTATTTACAATACAAGTAGGTAAGCTAGTCTTTTAAGCTAGGTTGTTACGACCCGTTAGCGATTAAAGCGGCTTTACATATGTTTTATTTACAATAGAATCTAAAAACCCAATAAATAAAAAAAAATCTTTTTTCTACAGTCTGTAGACAAAGTACAGTAAAATTTTTGAAAGAAGTCCGATCAAGGCCATCTACAAAATGTATCTATGAATTAAATTTTGTGCTGTCAAATTTAGTAGTGTCTTTTACTTAGTTTTTATGAGGGTACATAATATCTTGTGTCAGTTAGTAAAATATTCACAATGCTTTTGCAAATTGAACATGTTTAAAAAATTTAATCACTCGTTGTTCGGCAACCCGTGACTAACGAAACCTTGTTACTAAACAACCGTTTTACAAACTTAAAACTAACAACTAAACTTCAATTTTACGCATTATCATAGATAAAAGAACAACGGTTTTTAAAGTTGTAAAATTGGAACCATTCCACTACTTTAGGACTATACATGACATGTATACAAACAAAACAATGTTGGTCGGACTTTTTACATGGTAACTACGATCCCATATAATATCAAATAGAAAATAAATGCATCTGGTCAAAACAAAAACCAGTCGTTCCAAGAAAACAAAAAAACAACTTCCGTATAAAATTACACAAATTCATTCCTAGGGCGTACAATCCATAAAAAAGACATCAACGATGAGTAGTATACTCCATTTAAAAAACATTCATAGCATGGCTTCATCATACAGGGTGTTGTTTATGCTTTGTTTGAGCCCATGACGGTCACGTGCGCTTCACGTGACGCGTTGGTGTTTTGTTCAGGTCAAGGACATGGTTTTCCACAGCTTGCTGTGATGTTAGCTCCAATACTGTGAAATTCGTGGCAAATGACTTTCTAAGAAATCGCGGATTTCTGATTGCAATGATTGGGAAATGATATGAATTTTAATATTTTATTCATAACTCCTTTGCCCTTTGCTGTAACCGGTATTAACTAGATTAGCTAGATTCAACAGGAAAGAATATAAAGAAAAACAATGGCTCAAACTACTAAGTAATTAATTTTTTGTGGCCAGTATATTACCTTTCGTCAGTTCTATACATGGTTGTCCAAAAAGATGTTACCACTTATATGGTACTACATCATTTAAAATTTTCTTTTGTTGTAGACTAGATATGGCCACCCGACTTAATTTGGAAGAGTGAAGGAAGGTAGCAGCTTGGATGGAAGTGTTTGGGGGATAGTTAAACGGCTTGGAGGATTCTTATGGAACCATTGTTGAAATTTTTTCTTGCTATTGAGGGTGATCCAAACACTTCCATCCAAGCTGCTACCTTCCTTCTCTCTTCCAAATTAAGTCGGGTGGCCATATTTAGTCTGCAACAAAAAAAAAAAAAAATCTGTTGTGGCCAGCACAAAACCTTCCGTCAATTCGATTTTGTACATATCCTATACCAAAAGTTCCTTGAAAAAGATTCTATATATCCTGTATAATTGTAACAAGAACACACTATTTTTTACATATCCATACTGAAAGTTCCTTTGAAAAGATTCTAAAATATAATAAAATTTTAATACGAATACGAACTTACATTATGTATTGCACTTAACACTTCCTCTTGCTATTAGAAGTCGCTGTTTCTTACTCTTCTCTTCTACTCATTCCTGTCCAAAGCACCTTCGTGACACAGTTCTTCCTCTCTCAAATCTTCTGCTATACAGTCCTTCCATCTTCTCTTTTGCCTTTCTCGTACTTCTGGCATTATAAGTTCCTATCTTGAGGCGAGGCCGCAAATGCAAGTCACTGGCGATGGACACTCTGTCACTTATATCACTTTCAGATCATATACTTTCCACTTAGGTTTTGCACTTGCCACTGACATATGTCAATTAGATTTTTTTGAATATATCTGTTGTTTTCATAATTTTTGCAAAGCTGACTGATTTTCGAAAGTTAATCTCTTTTAATCTCTCTATAACTATATCTACTGAATATGAAGGAAAATGTATAATCGAACCGTATAAAGAATAAGATATTCTTTCTATTGATAATCACATAAAATGTCGAAAATGATATTTAACTGCGATTTTTCAAGAAAAACTGTTAAGAACTTCAAATAAGGGTACTTCCGGTTGACCAATTATAACCAAAATCTAATCAGCTCTTCATAGGGTTATAAGGAAGAGGAATACGAAAGAATCATAATTTTTAGAATTGTAGTTTTGGAGTTATCGTCGGAGAAAAATTTGCCACACACACTCGGACACACACACAGACACACACACAGACACACACACACACACACACACACACACACACACACACACACACACACACACACACACACACACACACACACACACACACACGGACACATACAGACATCATCGTAAAACCAGTAAAATCGTATTGTAGGGACCTTAAAACGTACTTATTCATTAAAAACTCACCACCGAATTTTTTGACCAAAGACAATACCTCCCTTACCTAAAGGTGACGGAAGGTAAAAATATATGTAGTACCATATAGGTGGTAACATCTTTTTTGACAACCCTGTAAATTTTGTACAAATCCCACATCAAAAAGAAAAGATTCTATATATGTGTCCAGTAAACGAACGTACCTACTATTTTCTACAAATTCTGTACCGAAAGTTCCTTGGAAGATTCTATAAACCCAATAAATTATAACAGGAATATACACTATGTAAATTGCACTTGATACTGACATCTGTCACTTAGAATTATTTGAATATATCAGCTGTTTCCATGATTATAGCAAAGCTGGCTGTTTTATAAAAGTAAATCTGTTTATAATTCTTTAATTCTATGTTTATTGAATATGAAGGAAAATGTATAATCAAACCGTATAGACAATAAGATATTCTTTCATATTGTTAATAACATAAAATGTCAAAAAATGATATTTAACTGCGTTAGAAAAACTATTCAGACCTTCGCTCGTTTTGGCACGTTCATAACTGATTATGTAAATAACTATTATTACTACATTTTTCCCGAAAATCAAAATTATTATGTAAATAATCATTAATATCTATATAGTTGTGTGGAATAATGCAAAAACAACGCTCGTTTATTGTAAATGCAAATAACACATTCACTGAAACGATAAAAAAAAAAATTGTCTAGCCATTACAAATAGTTACGAGAAAACACAAAAACATACTGAATAACACTAGGCATGTACTATGTACGTTACATGTTACATGTGTCTGATTCTAAAAAAGTAATGTTATTGTCAAATACTATAAAATGATAATTACAGTATAGAAATATACATAAAATGTTATACTCAAGGATACTATAAAATATACATTATAACCGCATTTATTTCCTAGTATCGCATGTCTGGCAATAATTAAATTTTCTTCTATAATTTACTCAAATTGTTGTTTTTATTATGTACAATCATTAATTACAATTTATTTATATTATATAATTTTCAGACCGAAAATTCATCCCAAATTTTCAACTTTCAAACCAGTTTTTAGCAGGAACCAGTTTATATTAATTTCTCTGGTTTTCTTTTGTAAATTTGATGAATTGTCAGAGAAAGGATACAAAGAAGCCTAAAAAACTCTCTAAAAATAAAACTACAAAATTGGCAGTGTGAAAGATGAACCTTTTTCAACTTGACAAAGTAATGACGTTGGTAAAAAAAAATGCAGATTGTGAATAAAAAAGTATAGGTTATGAACAAGTTTTTCAAGGAATAAAAAATTATAGATTAATTTGGACTTTGTACTAACTGTAATGTAATATTCATTTTCATTGTATAGTATGTAATCATCGTGGCAAATCAAATATTTCTCAGTGGCATCTAACTTTTTTCCTCTCGCTAAGAGAGGTATTGGACCGTCGCTTTGTAACAAAAACATTACATAACTTTACCCAAATATTGTATTTTATTGTATTTAACATGTCTTCAGCATCAGCACACATACAATTCTAATTATATCTATTTTTCATTGTATGAGGAAGTTCCTATGACAGAGATTCTTCCAATTCATTAACAAGATTGGCGGTATTTCTAATGAATATATGCAGGTTACCTATAATTTTAAATATTTAATTAATAAAACCATAAGGAAGATTAAATGTACTTCCCAGAAAAAGATTTCAGAATGTAACTCTTTTGATTTTTGACACTGGTATCTGTCATTTACAAATTATGTTATAAACATTTGAATTTGTCAACTGGCTTCCTTGGTGTAGTTTCGCCTACTCGACTTATTATATCCCGATATTCTACATATTATAGCGTCTTTATCTCTAAATTTATATAAGATAAAATAAAAAATTTAAATGTATCAGATGTAGAATTTTGTTTCTCAAAATGCTAAATGAAATTCTTTTATGCACTAATGCCTAAAAGTAACATTTTATGCATTAAACTGTCACTTTTACGTCTTAAACTGTCACTTTTACGCATTAAACTGTCATTTTTAAGCACTAGTGCTTAAAAATGTTACTTTTAAACATTAGTGCTTAAAAGTATTTCATTTAGCAACGAAAATGACAATCAAAAAGTTATAAAATGCTAGTATAAAAAAGTATATTTGAAAGTATCATTTTTCTTAAGTTATGAATGTAAAGTTTTATATTTTAATACAAATTTCGTATAAAATTATTTAAAATTAGTCATAATTTACGTTACAGAATGGCACAGAGAAAGAGTACCAACAAAAAAATACGCATATTTTTTATCAGATCCGATTGTGCCTGGATAGAAATGTGTGGCGAAGGATGATTGTTTCGTAATTATTGTGGTGTGAAGATGTATGGTTGGTAAGAATGTTTTATGAGAATGGAGAGACAGCTGAACTTTTATGTGGACGAGGTGAACGAAGTATGTTTGTACAGGAATGTGTGGCGAAAGATGATTTTTGGTAACTATTATTGTGGTCCGGATGCGGTTATTCGCTACCGAAAATCGGTCACTTTAATGTGTTCTTTGTATGAATGTTATGATGATTGTGGACAAGGCGAAAGAAGAATGTTATTAAAGAGTTAAGTGAGTCAGCTGAGCTCTTACTCTTATCCCTTTTTTTATTGTTTTCGGGTTTTTGCTAACCCACTAAGTGGGACACGCGTGATTTTATGTATGTATGTATGTATGTATGTATTTGATAATGAAATAATAAGTGATAGACGCTGGCATATTTATTGCAAAACTAACAACGTTTCAGACAGAAAATTAATTTTTCAAGTGTTAATAGTCCATAAAAAGTAATTGAACATAAAAGTTGACACTAAAAACGCACATTAAAACTCTAACAAACCTTTGTAATATAAGTTAATAATACAGGGAATTTATTTTAACATGCAACATATGACGAATCACTTCCATGGTTACTTACTGTTGTCAAAAAATGACAGCAATGTAATATTTGTCCATTATAAAATGCAACATACAAAATTTGTAGTTTTGTATTATCAAAACTAATTTCCTATAAATTAGCCTACATACGATTAACAAATAATCAAAACATAAATGTTGTACATCTTAAAAAAAACTTTAGCTTACAAAAATTCATAAATTTCAAGTAATAAATGTTAAAAAATACCTCCAATCACTCTGAGGCAATATTCTAGTCGGTCGTAATAAGAATTGACACCATTTGTAATGTGTTTTGGAGGTATCTCCTGTGCTGCAATACTATTTATAATGTTGCATTTTGAAATGGACAAATTTTACATTGCTGACATTTTTGACAATAGTGAGTAACCATGGAAGTGATGAACTATAATGTTGCATTTTAAAATAAATTCTCTGTAGATTACAAAATATTTCAATGTCCACAAATTTTGCTAAAAACATTTTTATATATCTTAGCTTGTTTTAGATATCTAATGTAACAATAGATTATGCAAGACGAATAATAATTGAACTAGTGGAATGTACAACGATAACAAAATGCAAGGTAAAAGTGTAAATGGGGTCATTTCACTTTTTCTGATTCATTTTTTTCTTGAAAAAATAGATCAAATTAAATATATAGGTGTATGTTTTACACCTTACAAGTCTTTAGAATCAGAGATATGATTTTTAATGACGATTTTTATTCACTTTAGTGACGATTTCAAATAAATTTAATTATTGACTCGCGAAAAATAATTCACTCTTGCAGAAATAAATTCAAGTAGATACGTTTTAGTTTACATAGTAATTATATACAATCAGAGTTTATGTGTTATGTATGTTATATAATACTTTGTGAAATCTTCTGACAAAATTATGTTTTGCAATTATTCTTTTTTACAAGTTACTAAGAAATCAGTTTGTTTACTAAGAAAATGTAATTGAATATTAATTAATCTCGTGACTTTTACATTTAATTAGACCATTTGTTTATAAGTTTCGTCATAATGTTTGTGTCATAATAAGGTAAATATTAATTAATTAATTTGTATAAATAAACAATAATACCTAACAGTACTCACATACAAGAAAAGAAAATAGTAGATTGTTTAATAACTTATTAAAAGAATTGATAAAAAAGTCGTATATTATAGTTCATGTTTTAATTGCCACTGGCAGCCTATATACAAATACAAGGGGTCTCGAATATTCAAATAAATGTTGTTTACTTACATTTTGTTATTTTCTGCATTCATTTATTTAAAAATAGATCCCCGATTTCAAAAAGGTCAAATATTTTAAAATTAATTAATAACTTTTTCTAAACTTTAATAGTCCCTGTCTTCCAGTTTTAAATGTTTAATTTTAATACAAATATTCCCTGTACTGTTGTTATTGAGGTCAGCTGAAAAAAATATTTTTGTTTTATTTTCGCTATAAATAAATCGGTTGCCATTATTAGTAAGTAAAATATAGGATAACAAAATTTTTAATGGTTTTCTATGGTAATTTTTTAGTAAATATCTACCACTTACCACCTTGGGAAGGTCATCTTTTTTTTATCAATTTCGTAATATATGTTTATACTTTTTTATCATTTGGCCATCAATTTTGCGGAACCTAATTTACCATAATGCAAATTTTCTGGTTAAAATTGTCAATAGTCAAAATTCTGTTGTAGTCAGTGTTAATCAATTAACAAAAGAAATTGTGGCCAGCACAAGACCTTCCGTTAATTTGATGTATTATGTACAAATCCCATACCAAATGTTCATTGGAAAAGATTCTATATATCCAGTAAAATTGTAACACGAACATAATACAATAATATTACTATCAAGTTTATATCTCTACCCGTTTTTGAATTATTGCCCCAAAAGTCAATATACCCCACTTTTAGATAAAAACTTCAAAATTTTCAAAAATCTAATTTTTATATATCTAGATACTTCTCAATGCGCTGATTCCAAATTTTAAAACCGCAGGTCGATATCTCGTTTCGTTCTCGAGATATTTAGATTCAAAGTTTTGCTCAAAACTGCCCATTTTTGGGCAGTAACCCAAAAATGGGTCGAGATATGAATTTGGCGACAACACCATTCGATTCTACGGGTAAAATTACATAAGTACACCAATTTTCAGAATTTTTGAACACCGCATACAATCTCTAAAGCAAAATAACTGAAAATGGCCAAAAATCGCAAAAATCGTAAGGGGTACCCCTTAGGATTTTTTCAGATTTTGGTCATTTTCGAGGATTTTCAAACTTTTATTCATAAAAAATGAACCGGCTGGGCAAAAATTATGAAAATTGCTATACTTATGTATTTTTGTCCGTAGAATCGAATGGTGATGTCGCCAAATTCATATCTCGACCCATTTTTGGGTTATTACCCAAAATTGGGCATTTTTGAACAAAATTTTGAATCTAAATATCTCGAGAACGAAAAGAGATATCGACCTGCGGTTTCAAAATTTGGAATCAGCGCATTGAGAAGTATCTAGATACATAAAAATTAGATTTTTGAAAATTTTGAAGTTTTTATCTAATGTGGGGTATATTGACTTTTGGGGCAATAATTCAAAAATGGGTAGAGATATGAACTTGGTAGTAATATTATTTGATTTTAAAGAGAATGTTTTAGTATATTAGAAAAAAAGAACATCAAACGTGCTTATCTCTATATGCAATTTTAGCACGATCCCTATACCTCCCTTACTAGGGTAGCGAGAAGTAAAATTTCAAACTCTACTTTTATTAAAATTTCAAACAATCCTGCTCTACCTATATTAGTCTAGGCATTTTAAATCTGTTTACAATAACAAGATATGTAATATGTAAATATATCATTGTTATAAATAATTCATCGTTGTCTCATATTGTTCATTTTTTCTAGAGCACCGTAACAAAATGTATGCAGTGACATCATCATTGTAATTTTATTCCTGCAACGGTTAGTAACTTCGAATTAATTACTAGTATCCTACAAAAGTCCTTGAATGCAAGGAAGACACAATAAGTAGAATTCAGATTTATTTGTTTACAACTTAAATGTCACAACTATAATAAGGAAATAAAATGAACAGCTTATCGTAACGATCAGAATTATTGCAACAGATTGGAAATGTCTGCAAACAATTCAGATATGGGAGATAAAAATATAATAAAGATTGCAATTTGCAAATTATTTTCCACTTGACCTTGAATACTCATTGTATGGCTTCAATATTTTTTCGATTTGTTTCAATTTATTCAATAGACGTTACATATTTAACTCAAATGTCTTTTTGATTCATTTGCAATATGAATTATAAATGATTTGCAATGATTATGAACAGCTTACGATTTCAAATGCATTTTAAATAGAAACATTTATTATAATATTAAATATTTATGCCGACAACCTCGTTATTACAAATATATAAACATATACTTAGTGATATCCTATGTATCTTCCTGCAAGTCTATAACCTTACCTTAGGAATTTATAATTTATAGTTTTTTATCTCTCGCTAAAAGAGACAATGCTAAAAATTGAATATATGCAGATTTTAGTGAATAAGCACGATTTAAGGTCCCTACAAACAGATTTTAACATTTTTACGATGATGCTGTGTGTGTTTGTGGATGTGTGTATGTATGTATGTATGTGTGTGTGGATGTTGGAGGGACGATTACTCAAAACTATAAGACATAAGACCAGTTTAACTATGAATTCCTCAATCTGACATTCCTGGGAAGAGATGAAAAGTTTTTGGTAACAATTGGACAACCGGAAGTAGTAATTTCCCAAAAAATTCTTCTAAATATTATTTTTTGGAAATTTTTATTATTGAAGAACATAAAATTCTCCATCTAATACCAGGGCATCGAACCCGAACCTGAACCGAACCAAAACCGGAACCTAACCGTAACATTTTACCGAACCCAAACCCAGAACCGAACCTCAGATATATTTTTCAATTGAACCCGAAAATTCGAAAATTGTGGCTTTCTACTTTCAATAATTACTCTACAAGTAAATAAAATAATTGTATGTTCGTTTATTTTTTATGTTTAATACCAAATAATGCTTTTAATTCTGAATTAAAACAAAATATATTATAGTCTCCAAACATTCATTAAACTATTATCGTATACCTACTGCTACGTATTTTTGTGTCAATGTAACCTAACCTAACCTTTTGTTACATTAAAAATATATAGTTTTAAATGAAATAAGCTATGGAAATATTGTTATTTTTATGAAAACATTTATAATAAACAAATTTTAAAACAAAATACAATATCTAACCTTTATAAAGTCCGTCTTTGCTTCTTTCCTTGGACTGCAAGCTACGGATCACGGATCATAACCACATTTCACTATAAAATAAACAAATATAGTATAAATAACACATAAAACACTTGATGAAGTTTATAATAATTAGTAAAACGTTCAAATTGTTCGTAAATAGTAACAAAAATACTCATTTCACGTCACAAAAACATTGGGAACTAAAGGCCTGACATTACCACGCATACGAATACATTAATGCAAGAATAAACCAGAGAAACAAATGAATGAACAGACAACAGACAGAATTAATATTTAAATAAAATAATTATATTGAACTGTTTTTATCACGGTAAATTTAAATGTTTGAATATGTAAAAAAAATATTAAAAATATTTATTATTTTAAATTATTTTTGTCATTCAAAAAAACTTAAATTCAATTTCCATTAAGTCGAACCCAACCTGAACCCCGAACAAAACCGCAAATTTTATTAATGCTTGAACCAGACCCGCACCCGAACCCATTTCTCAAAAAACAAATTAACTTGAACCTAAACCGAACCCAGTTTTTGGCGGGTTCGATGCCCTGTCTAATACACTTAATTTTTTTATTATATCTTCTATAGATTTAAAAATAAAGACACTATAATATATAGATTAACCGGAAGTAATAAATCGAGAAGGCTAAACTGCTCTAGGGAAATCAGTTGACAATGTCAAGTTTTTATAACATAGTTTGTAAATGACAGGTGTCAGTGTCAAAAGTCAACAGTTTTAGTGACATTCGGAAAGCTTTTTCTGAGAACTACATTTAATCTTTCTTATTGTTTTATTAATTAAATATTTAAAATTATAGGTAAAATACATATATCCATCAGAAATACCGCCAATCTTGTTAATGAATTGGAAGAATCTTTAGGAACTTCCTCATATAATGAAATGTAGGTATAATTAGAATTGTATGTGTACAGAAGATATATTAGATACAATGAAAAACAATATTTGGGTAAAGTTCTGTAATTTCTTTTTGTTATAAAAGGACGGTTCAATAGCAAACTGCAATACAATACTTTTATAACATAAAATGGAAATGAGATTTATGTTTTCTAATAGTAATTAGCTTTACTCTTACTATCAATTATAGGCACCAATCACTTTATAAAAGATTAATATATTACATTAATAAAATCAATATTTGAACATTATAATTAATAAAGATATTAATGTAATAGTACCAGAGTGCTAAGTGCGAACATGATCTCGTAAAAACTATGTCGAATTTTATCACAAATATGTGAATTTCATCACAATTTCATAATTATTTATCGATTTACTCAAAGCGACAAGAATATCTAAAAGCTTTCTATTAAATTGTTATCATGTCCCAATTAAAGGAAAATATTTAATTTGTTATTAAATTCAGCAGACAGTATACTATTTTATTACACAGATAGTAAAGATAATCACAGATAATATTATTGAAAGTGCATGCATAAAAAATCTGTTGTGGCCAGCACAAGACCTTCCGTCAATTCCATGTATTCTGTACAAATCCCATACCAAAGGGTCCTTGGAACAGATTCTATATACTATCATGTAAAATCGAACACGAACACATACTATTTTTTACAAATTCCATACCAAAAGTTCATTTGAAAAGGTTCTATAAATCCAATAAAATTATAACATAAACTACACTAAGTAATGTCCTTCCATCTTCTCTTTGGCCTTTCTCTGCGTGTCACTTGCAAGCAACACTATGACATACCAATTTTAGATCCTATACTTTTGACATCTGTCAATTAAATTTTTTGGAATAATTATGTCAGCTGTTTCCATGATAAATAACAAAGCTGACTAATTTTTGAAAATTAATTTCTTTGTAATGCTTTAACTCTACATCTATTGAATATGAAGGAAAATGAATAATCAAACCATATAGAGAAGAGTATTTTCTTTAATAAATATAATAAGAAAATGTCAATAAATAATATTTAACTGCATTTTTTTAAGAAAAACTGTTAAAAACTTCAAATAAGGGTACTTCCGGTTGACCAATTATAACCAAAATCTAATCAGCTCTTCATATGGTTGTAAAGAAGAGGAATATAAAAGAATCATAATTTTTAGAATTGTAGTTTTGGAGTTATCGTCGGAGAAAAATTTGTCACACACACACACACGGACACACAGACATACACACAGACACACACACAGACACACACACAGACACACACACGGACACACATACACACATACAGACATCATCTTAAAAATAGTACATTCGTATTGTAGGGACCCTAAAACGTGCTTATACATTAAAAACTCACCACCGAAATTTTTGACCAAAAACAATACCTTCCTTTTGACGGAAGGTAAAAACTGTGTTTACATTCATGTTTTAAGCAATACATTTTATATGCAAGCGCGAATGATAGGTATAAATGCATCGAAATAGCTGGTGAAATATTTGCTTCTATTTTCAGCGTAGACGAAAATGCACGAGCCATCGAAGAGAAAAGAAGAGCAGAAGAAGAGTTCAGAGAGATTATTGTCAGCTGCAAATCCCTCAGCTACTATGAGAGCAGACGATTCAAAAGTCTCATTCCCCAGGTATGAAAATTTTCTACATATTTTAGTATTTCATATGTTAATCACGATATTTTTCACAAAATATGTATAAGAATCAATTAAATGATATTAATAAGACAAATGCTGTACAAAAGCGTTTCTTAACGACCAAAATTTTTATCTCATAGTATTACGGCCATAGTATTAGTCATGTGCTCTCGTACTATCATATATTTCAATGATATGAGTATAATAATGATCTAGGGTTTTTCTAGGGTACTGAAAATATCTTCTTTCTAGATTTCAGCTTGCTTTATCGCCGCGTCCTTCCACGTAGTAGTAGGCATCGCCTTAGCATACTCCGCCATCTTAGTCCCCCAACTCGAAGCAGAAGGCAGCGACATCCCAGTCACCAAACAGCAGTCGTCATGGATAGCTTCCCTGATTGTGGTAGCCGTACCCGTGGGTTCAATCATCGGTGGCTTTTTAATGGAATCCTTCGGGAGGCTAAATACGATCAAATTTGCGTCATTGCCAGGCATGGCTGGCTGGACGTTGATTGCCAACGCAAGCAATATTGAGATGTTAATCTGCGGGAGGTTGCTCACTGGACTTGCGGCAGGTGAGATGGAAAGTAGTAATTAATGTTGTTGTACAGTCGATGACACGAAAGAAAGCCGATTTGGTAAGGGAGAGTATTCCACGGAACGATGCTGCAGTACAATTAACTTGTACTACTCTTGGTAGGAGATGTTCACGTATTACGTATAACAAGTCAAAGTAAAATATGGCTAATCATAATGCCCTTTTACATAAATCCTGCTAACCCTTAACATTCCTCAGACCTGTTTTCTTTCAGGTCATCGACTTTAGTTTGGCTTTTACTTCTTTACAATTAAACGAAACAGTCAAATTCGGACTGTTAAGAAATATATTTCTGATAATTTTTCTCTATCGTAATAAATAAGATAGTGAGATATTTTCATCGACCTTTAAACTAATGGACCAAGTGTTTCCTATTCTTTTATTGTTAGAATAATGCTCCAACATAAAAGGATGGAAATATATATTCTGTCCTTCGACAATACGGAAGTTCTCAGTTAAAGTATACTGCGCATGCGTTCGTACTCATTGTACATCTTTTTCAGCCATATGTAAACCTGTATACATCGCTCTCTATCACTAAATAGTTGTCAAAATCTATTTGACGTTTCGTGACTGTTTGTGTATTATTTTACTTTTTTGGAGAACATTTACAATTATTTCTGTCAACATATACGAATATGTGTTGTGAGGTACATATGCGACAAAATAATGGGGAAACGGTGTATTTTGTGCAGTCAGCAGTATGTACGCCGTTTAGCTGTGGCATTTTATATGTAAGTTCTTATTAATTATTACTTGTTCCCTATAATATAATATGTGTATATAATATATTGTATTAAAAATATATAATGAAAGTAAATGCACAAAAATATAAAATATATACTCTTAGCGATTATGCACCAAGTATAACAAGTTAGGGACAAATCAAATTTTTATTTTGCCGCGTTTTCTTAACTTCCGTACTGTTGAAGGATAGAGATACTGTGTCTGCACCGTTATGGCGGGACAAGCGTTTTGCTCGTACGCTGCGTCTATTAGTTTAAAGGTCGATGGATATTTTCGTAAATAGCGAAAAACAGTTTTTGCCTGTAGCTCAGAAACAAAAGACCAAAAATTAATGTGGTGACTATTACACTTTTCTCTCGTAAAGTTGATTCTATCGTTAATAACACCCGAGATACCTTGAAAACTAAATATCGAAAACAAGATACAAATAACTTATTTTCAAGAAAAACAATTACATGTTTCGAAGAATATTCAGAGAGAACTAATTTTTACAAGCAACATTACTCAATTCAAGTGTGCTCCATTATTGAGAAATAAAAGCAGGATATTGCTTAAAGGATTTCATAACCTACTAATTAAGAATTTCCTGAGTCATGATCCTATTGGTTGTCAGAAGTAATTGTCCTAAACAACACTTTAACCTATAAAATGAAATAAACCGAAAAATTAATTTTGTGTTGTTGAATTCAAGTCACTTAAATAGTTTTATAGTTGAAGTTAATGAATGATGCTAATGAAACTGTTGATATATAATTGCAGTTTAATTCATTAATTTAAATGAAGCATTTAATCATATTCGTGCATCCTTTATTGTTGCTGTCGTATCATAATTCATTAAACAATTTAAAATGGAATAATGCGTAATTTATTTTCAATTTAGACGTTAAACATTTGCATATTTAACAGGTTCGTAGAAAACAAAGACAAACAACTCAAAAATAAATAAATACATTACCCTTCTTCGTGAACTGTGACCAGAGCAACACGGTAAATGCACGTACTGCAATTTACTTGAATTTTCTAAGTTAGAAATACTATCTATTTCCCCTAACGGACAGACAGCGGCGAGCCGTACTACGGACTTAACCTTTACACACGGCGGATTTCTCACCCGTGCTTTTCTCGGCGGTCTGAATGCGTAAGGCCTGTTGGCAGAACCCTTCGCACCAGGAGACATGCAGGAGGACCTATTTCGAGAATCCTCAACTAGGTTTTGAAGAAAGGATCATTTTAAATTTTAAATGAGCTTTATACTTATACTAGTAGTGTAACATATTCAACTAAACTCGTAGACTTCGTGCAACTATTGTAGAAAATATATTCACAAACAACGGGATATTTATTAGTGTCAATTTAAGCCTGTAGTCTGTAGTTGACTTCTATTATTTGTACCATATATAAAAAGTTCTCTTAAGTGATATTTAAGTTAGTATTACTCAAGTAATTAAAATTAAAATTAATTTTCTGAATACAACTTTAATTCAACACACTTTTCCACCACTACAACAAAAACCAGATAAAACTTGTTTAACAATTATTTCAATCCCCTATGTTTATGCACTTTATAACAGTTATAATTCCAATTATCGTAATAGACAAAGATGAAATAAAAATTAAACTTTGTTTTTTCTTTACAGCTTTAGGAACAAGTCCTGCCATTGTATATATAACAGAAGTGGCCAGAGCAGATTTGAGAGGGTCATTGATCGCTTCTGCCCCAACACTTGCCTCTGCGGGTGAGTAAAATACAAATAATTCATACATTACCTCCTGTCACGATAGGTAAGGGAGGTATACAGAGAATTTATTTTAAAATTCAACATTATAGTTCATCACTTCCATGGTTACTCACTATTGTCAAAAAACGACAGCAATGTAATATTTGTCCATTTTAAAATGCAACATTATAAATAGTATTACAGCACAGGAGATACCGCCAGAACACATCACAAATAGTGTCAATTCTTATTACGACCGACTAGAATATTGCCTCAGAGTGATTGGGGGTATTTTTTTAACATTTATTACATGAAAGTTATGAATTTTTGTAAGCTAAAGTTTGGTAATATGTACAACATTCATGTTTTGATTATTTGTTAATCGTCTGTAGGCTAATTTATTGGAAATTAGTTTTGATAATACAAAACTACAAATTTTGTATGTTGCATTTTAAAACGGACAAATATTACATTGCTGTTATTTTTTGACAATAGTGAGTAACCATGGAAGTGATTCGCCATATGTTGCATGTTAAAATAAATTCCCTGTAGAAATCATGTTAAAAAATCTGTTGTGGCCAGCACAATACCTCTCGCCATTTCCATTTTATGTTATACCGTGAGTATTTTTTAACGTGAAACATTGGGTTTGTCTTATCCATGGTTACGACTTGATATTTGATTGACAGCAATGTATTTGCCTGTTCCATTTAAAATGAAACATACGGAACGAATCTGACAGAAGAATTATATTTAAATATTGTAAGAAATTTAGCAGAGTCAGAAAACCACTCGAGAGCACTAAACATATTTCGGGCTCAAGGTGCACACGGTATTTTTTCTAAATTTAATTTTTAGAAAACAGGTATAATTATTTAAACAAAATTAACCTCTAATGACATCTTGTCAATATGACAGATAACCGTTGAATTTTCCTATAAGTTATGATTTGACATTTGATTGACAGCAATGTATTTGTCTGTCTCATTTAAAATGACAAATGGGGAATGAATTTGACAGAAGTATTATATAAAAATATTGTAAGAAATTCAGCCGAGTTAGAAAACCACTCGGGCACTAGATGCACACTATATTTATTCTACAACTAATTTTAATTTAGAATGCAGGTATAATTATTTACACAAAATTAACCTCTATTGACGTCTTATCAAATGTCAAATTTTAAATGGAACGGGCAAATACATTGCTGTCAATCAAATGTCAACTCGTAACCATGGATATGACAAACCCAATGTTTCACATTAAAAAATACTCACGGTATA
This sequence comes from Ophonus ardosiacus, assembly GCA_943142095.1. Taxonomy (NCBI): domain Eukaryota; kingdom Metazoa; phylum Arthropoda; class Insecta; order Coleoptera; family Carabidae; genus Ophonus; species Ophonus ardosiacus. Next base: position 4,622,098 of record OW964837.1, read on the forward strand.
AGTATTGCATTGTATTTCGATATCGAACCGTCGTTTTATAACAAAAAAATTACAGAACTTTACCCAAATATTGTTTTTTATCGTATTTAACATGTCTTCTGCACACATACAATTCTACTTTTTCTATTTTTCATTGTATGAGCAAGTTCCTAAATGTTAGAGATTCTTCCAATTCATTAGCAAGATTGGCGGTATAATTTTAAATATTTAATTAATAAAACAATAAAAAAGATTAAATGTACTTTCCAGAAAAAGTTTTCAGAATGTCACTAAAACTGTTGTTTTTTGACACTGACTTCTGTCATTTACAAACTATGTTATAAACATTTGAATTTGTCAACTGGTTTCCTTAGTGCCTTAGCCTCTGCGATTAGATTATTCTATATATCACAGTGCCTTTATCTCTAAATGTAAACAAGATATAACAAAATTTTTAAATGTATTTTTTATGAAATGCCCTTCCTACATTTGTGGCCCTCATATAAACCGCTAGATTATTTGCATATTATTATTTCATACATACATCCATAAAAGTTTTAGAAAATGTGTGCATAGCAAGTAATATTTTTATAGATCTTTCACACTTTCTTTGTATATTAGAAAATAATTGTCATGTCCTCTTTCTAGGGATGGTAATAGCATACTTGAAAGGCTGGTACATGTCTTGGCGTCTAGTAGCATGGTTGGCCAATATTTACACAATAGTTCCAGCTATTCTAATTTGTTTCATCCCTGAGAGCCCCATGTGGCTTGTCAATAAAGGACGTAACGAAGAAGCCAAAAAGTCCTTGGAGTGGATCAACAAATACCAGCCACAACCAGAGAATAAAGTAAGTTCAAAAAGTAAAATTAGATATACAACATTCAATATATATTTTTTGTATTTGTTTTATTCATTCATTTTTAACTTAACATTTAACATTTTTCGTTGCAAATAAAATACGTTATCCATATACTTGTACAAATATTAATTCGACTGAATGAATTTTTAAAAATTAAATGTCAAAATAGGGGTGTTGCAAGAATTTTTATATGGCTTCTAAGTTCTTAATTTTAAAAAGATAATGTTCTTTAAATAGCATCAAATGTGAAAATAAATAATAAAATATATAAATATATCATCACGGCATATTACCTATTTCTGGGTGTGCCAGTATCTACAACACATGTAGACATCGGTAATGATGACGATATATTTTACCGTGTGGGTGCTTACCAGGCGTCACCTCACGGGCATCCATAGCTGGTGTGGAGAGTGCACCACAGAGGTCACTTTTGTGCCATTTAAATTGGAAATAAGTGCCATTTTCGGTTATCCGATTTACACCAAAATCTAATGGCTTCTTTTCATATTAGAATGGGATGGAAATACAAGGTTTCAGAATTTTCTGAATGATAGTATTTGAGTTAAAGTGAAGACAAAATCCCTACACATACACACACACATACACACACACATACACACACATACACACACACATACACACATACACATATACACACATACAGACATCATCGTGAAAATGTTAAAATTGGATTCTAGGGACCTTAAAACGTGGTCATTTACTAAAATCTCGATATGTGATTTTTTAGCACGATCCCTATACCTCCCTTACCAAGGGTAGCGGGAGATAAAAAATGTTTCATATAATATGTTATTGTTTTTTTATAGTCTATTTACTGGCTTAGACAAAATTTTGTGCGACCACTATCTTAGTCTGTTTTTCTTCGATTCTAATACAAAATGGCCTCTTTCTCGAAAACAGTTGAAGATCGGACCCATGTTGATTAAACTTTTTTTACTCATTTTGGTCAGTACTATATGCCCTCATAATTTGAGACACTTATTTTTTAAAATCCTGTATATTTTGTTATGTTGTCAATGTTACTAATATTATCATAATTCTCATGTAAGTAATTACCATTTATATCTTAGTTAGTTCTGACTGTTGAATTGTAATTTTGTTATTGTAATTATTGTTCAGCTCCTGAGGAAGGCTCATGTGGAGTTCGAAACCGGTCGATCCGAGAATTTAAATAATAAAATTTATTACTGTAATCAAGAAACAATTTATTCCCTCACCAATACATCCAGTCAAGCAGCCTATTCTCTTATAGTGCCGAATATTTGATATTATTGTAAACAAAATTTTGGAATCGTGAGTTTTTATAACAAATTCACTCAAACAGTATTAGTTTCTCAATAAAAATTGCCATAATATTTTTTCTCGTTCGATTGCAGATAAAATTAAGTATCTACCTATATGAAAAAATTTTAGATCGCCCCATAGTTCTAGTTTGTGATATGATATGGTTTTTATGTAGTTGTGTGTATTATAATAAATTTTTATTATTTTAGAATGAAACCCTCGCAGAAATGCAATTGGCAGCCTTGGTAAAAGAACACGAAACACGAAAATCCGAAGCTGCTCAATCACCGAAGCAAAACAAACTCCGAGGATTCTTAAAACCCACTGGATACAAACCATTGATCATCCTTCTCTTCTTATTCTTCTTCCAGCAGTTCTCTGGAATTTACATTACTCTTTTCTACGCTGTTACGTTCTTCGAAGTAAGTTTAGCAATATATTTATTCACAAATGATATTTATTAAATTATTAATACTTTTAGGAAGTTAATAGTGGAGTGAATCCGTACTTTGCGTCCATTTTAATCGGTAGTGTTCGTCTAGTAATGTCTGTATTCAATACTTGGATGCTGAAGAGATTCAAGAGAAGACCTCTAGTTATGACTAGTGCTACAGGAATGGCATTATGTATGGGAATTTCTGGATTATACACATACTGGATTGCCAGAGGTAAGATATTTCATTAGAAAATTGGTATTAATACTCTGTATTACTGTATTAGAATACAAAGAACCCATTAGAATGGGCCCATAAACCATAACAAAAAATAATAAAGTGTACACTTTATTCTTAAAGTACTACTCAATAAATAACAATTAAGATAAAAAAAAAATTTTTTTTAATAATTACTTTGCGGGATATTTAAATTTAGTTCCAGTGTTACAGATGACGTCACACTATTGGTACCTTTCTTGCGCAGCCTATACTACAAAAACTGGTGTGAGAAAGATAGCTATAGGATTATTTAAAAATCAAATGCAGTTATCAAAAAACAATTATGACTTTTTGACACCACAAATTGCTTTAAAATTAAACGAACTTTTATTAAAAAAAAAAAATGGTTTATGTGCCCATTTGAAGACAATTTATAAACAAAAAATCTGTTGTGGCCAGCACAAAACCTTCCGTCAATTCGATGTATTTTGTATATATCCCATACCAAAAGTTCCTTGAAAAAGATTCTGTATATCCTATAAAATTGTAACACGAACACACTATTTTTTACAAATTCTATACCGAAAGTTCCTTTCCCTATTTTATTAGGGGTCGCTGTTTCTTACTCTTCTCTTTTAATCATTCCTGTCCAACGCATCTTCTTCACACAATTCTTCCTCTCTCAAATCTTCTGCTACACAGTCCTTCCATCTTCTTCTCTTTGGAGGGACACTCTAGCACATTCACACATAACTTTCTGACCCTATACTTTCAACTTTGGTTTTGCATTTGACACTGACATCTGTCAATTAAATTTTTCTGAATATATCTGTTGTTTCCATAATTTAAACAAAGCTGACTAATTTTTGAATCTCTCTTAATGTCTCTATAACTCTATATCTATTGAATATGAACGAAACTGTATAATCAAACCGTATAGAGAATAAGATATTCTTTCATATTGATAATCACAAAATGTCGAAAAATAATATGTAACTGCGTTTTTTTAAGAAAAACTGTTAAAAACTTCAAATAAGGGTACTTCCGGTGGATTAATTATAACCAAAATCTAATCAGCTCTTCATATGGATGTAAAGAAGAGGAATACGAAAGAATTATAATTTTTAGATTTGTAGTATTGGAGTTATCGTCGGGGAAAAATTTGTCACACACGGACACACACACGGACACACACACACACACATACAGACATCATCTTAAAAATAGGAAATTCGTATTCTAGGGGGCCTAAAACGTGCTTATTCATTAAAAACTCACCAATGAATTTTTTGACCGAAGACAATACCTTCCTTACCTAAAGGTGACGGAAGGTAAAAATGGCAATTTATTTGAACTTATAAGAAATTTTTCGTAAAATATATCGCAACAAAGTAAAACCATGGTAACACCATAGTAGTGTAAAAAGTAAAAACAATCTTTCTAGAATAATATATTTTACATCTTATTTCGCTGTTTCAGGTGAAACTGATCTAACTTGGGTACCCGTCCTCTGCATCATCTTATACGTAGTGACCTCTATGATCGGTTTTCTAACTATTCCATGGACCATGACAGCCGAATTATTCCCGACTGAAATCCGTGGTTTGGCCCATAGTGTAGCCTATAGCATCGCCAATCTACTTATGTTTGCATCTGTGCAGAGTTATAGAGATCTCGATAGAATTCTTGGCGGTTCTGCTGGTGTGCAGTGGTTCTTTGCAGGTAAGAAAGACATCATAACGAAATTTTATTGTTATTAAATCGCTATGACTCTGATTGCCGATTTCACCACCGATTCCTAAAATTTAAGTAATGCTTATGTACCCGATGTGCACCACATAGGCATTACCTAGCAAAATTTCGTTTCCACCAACCGCTAAGCATTGCCTAACTTGATTTAGGAATTACTTAGCTAGGTATCTGTTTTCCGATGCCCAAATCGCTAAGTATTTCCTAACGTTTGACAGCTGACACTTCAAAATGAAAATTGTACAATTTTATTGAATATTTTGATAGTTATAACGACGAAATAGAAAAACATGCACAGGAAAGAACAAATTATTTTGAATTCTGTGATAAAAATGGTTTTGGAAAAGATGTCCATTTCATTAGAAAACAGAATTTTATATAACTATACAAATTTATATGGTATAAAATTAATTAGTAAATACGTATACATATATCGTTTTATTCTTTATTTTATATTTTGAGAAATTATATTGGTATTCACATATAGGTAATGAAATTCATAATTTATATAAAAATGCCTTAGCCAAATATCATAAATATGCGTTCCGGTTGTCATATTTTAATTTTTTTCTTGAAATCGTAGGATTCAGTTTCAGTTTTTGTATTATTTATGCTATATTTTTCCATTTATATTTTTTTCTTGTTCATTTTCATCTTTGTTTCATTTATATTTTCCATTTCTAAATGAAAGAATTAGACCTTTCATTTATAACTTCTGGTAGGATCAAAAATAATTTATTTCAACAATTTTCCATTTCTGTAATACAAATTTTAAAATATATTTATAGTAAAAAATATTTCATTAAAAATTTAATTATTTCGTATACCTCAACGTAATATTAATAATATCTCTACATAATTTCCAATGTCATTGTTGACAAATACAATTGACAAATGTCATAAATTATAAAAAATATTAATTTATTTCCAGTGTGCAAATATAATATCACAAAAGTAACTAATAATCCGATGCCTACGTAAGTAATTCCTAGCTGGGCATTGCTTTGTTTGGTGAAATCCAAAATGGATAAGTATCAGTTTAGGCAGTTCTTAAATTTAGGAAATTCCTTGCTAGGCAACAGTTTAGGAATCGGTGGTGAAATCGGGCATGAAACGTTATATTATCATTAATAAAAATTTTCTTTTCAGGAATGGCAGTTTGCGGCATGATTTACGCATACGTATTCCTCCCAGAAACTCACGGAAAGAAACTCATCGAAATCACCCAATACTTCGAGAAGAATATGATTTACTTAGGCCAGAAGAAAGTGAAGAAAACTCAGCTCATTAAATCTCCAAAGAAGCCGATCGTTGTGAATTCTCGCGCAACTTCTAGAGATGTTAAAACTGCCAAACCGCCCCAAAAAGAAAGAATGATTAACAATGTCTAGTTGTGATAGACATGGTTTGATATTTATTTCATTTCATTCCGTATCATTCATTTAGTTAGATCGTCAGTCACAGTATGAATTGTTTAGTTGGAATAAATACAGTATTATTTTTATTTATATATTTAAATACTGAAACGAAGTATTCTAATTATGGAAAGGACTTACAAATCTACATTATACATGTACACACAGTTCCTTCATAGTAATGTATACGAAACATACAGTGTGTTCAGAAAAAAACCTAAGAAACGTATGTCTGATCATTATTCAATTCAAAAGTCAAATTGTCAAAATAAATTGATCGTATAATTTTAAGGAGAAAATATAATAAAGAAGGATACAGAATATTGCTAATCACCGTTTTCTAATTTATTTCTTTTTCTAAAATAAGGATTCAAGAAGAAAAGCTTCGATTTCTTTAGATAACATTTTTGACAATGGCTGTGTCCGATGTTGCACTTTTATCACCCTAATATCTAAATCCTAAATTTATGTGCCCTAAATTTAGTGATTATTTAGGATTTTAGGAATTAGATTTTAGGGTTTTGCAAGAGCACACTTTGCTTTGAAGTTGGAGCGCACTAATTGAACAAATCATTTTCGTTGCTATAATTTGTACAAAACGTCAAATTTACTGACAAAAATAGCTTCTTAGCGTCTATTTTATGAAATACAATATTAACATTTACTCTCAAGCATCAAATTTAATCGAATTGTATAATTCATTTTTGTTGTTATAAAGTGTTGCCATACAAACTAATGGATATCACTAGTGTGCCATTCGGAGTTGTATTTATATGAAGAAGACCTAAATACCAAATGCCAAAATGTGACATCGAACACAGCCAATATATGGGGTCAAAATGACATATAATTAAATTCTTTGAAATTGACATACGTTTTTTTTTTTGTTCATAGCCTTCTCCGAGGATTTTTTTTAACACTACATAAGAAACTATAAAATATTTACCCAAATCAAATCGACAATATTTAGAGCATTTTACAGAAAGACAGAATCATATGTTTGAAATAAAACTAAAGCTTCTGTTTGCAAATGACGCTAACAGTGATGGAGCTCCAATAACTGTCTACATGTATTACGTAAAAAAATCCCAAATTTATATGCACCAAATGACGTCATTATTTATAATATTAGGGATTAGATTTTATGAAATATATAAATTCGGACCATTATATTCATTTTCGGGGACCAGAATATTTTCAAATTTTGAGTATTCCCTTCAAAATTCTTTATATTTCAAATATATTAATACAAAATAAGTGCTCTGCTAACTATCATTTTTCTACATTTAAATTAAATAATAGCCACTTTTCTAACAATTACGTATAAGAATAATTATGATAAAAATTCATTACATGAATTTATTGCATTCTTGAATAATCATTACATTGCTTATATCAAATATTAAATACAAATTTACATATTTGTATTAGTTAAATAAGACACAACTTTTTCCTCTTGTTACCTACATAAATAACTACCTAATTAATTGATACGAAATAGTTTTGTAAAGAATATTATACGATGGGCTACTTGCGTGGTACTGAAAATCCGATTTCTATCACTATATATGTAATGTTATGTTGAAAACATATATAAAAATATTAATTTTATTTAAAAAAAATTATTTGTTTTTTTAGTAAATTAAGAAAGAAAATTTTCTGTGACGTCATTATATTTAACTGGAGAACCATGTTTAAAAATGTAACGTATGGATTCGAGAAAGTTTTAATTTGAATTTGACATTAGTTCATTTTTCTCTCTCTCTGGTCTCTCAAATATATTAATTACTTCACAAATAAACACATAGGTAGTTACATGTAATTTAAAATATCGATACCAAAAAGATAAATTAAAATACTAACCTCCAAACTATTGTTGAAACGTGAAACAGGAGATCTTTATTACCTGTACAAACCTTGTACAAACAAATGCAATGGCTTTACGACCATTCATTGGTGCGGCGTAATTCTACATCATACATGGCGGGAATTCAAATCAAATTTCATTATTTTTTTTCTGGCTAATTAACAAAAATTTTGTCAAAAAAAAATAAGGGTAGCAAGTTTTTACCTGCTCTTCAAAAATATTAAATAAAAAAAGGTACGTAAGTAGCCCATTGAGAACTGATAAGAAAGAAACAAGAATATATCAATAATGATTTCTTTAATATCTATTTATGAAAAATTGTCTTCTCCATCAGAAGAAAGATCTATATCGGTTTGAGTAGACATTCAAAACTCATTTTCAATTATAATACGCATTAAATTAAAAAATTAAATTAATTAAACTCTTTGGTAAATTGATTTTGAAATATGTATATTGCGCTGTCATAGAAAAACCTAGAATTTAAAGTATTTTAAAATTATTTTAGCGAAATTAGATAAAATTTTGTACATAGTACGTTATGAAAACGTGATATTCTTTGACTCACATAATTTGCAAAACTCACTTCGTTCGTTTTGGAAAATATCAAACAATATCACTCTTTTCATAATTGATTATGTAAATAACTATTACACACATAAAATGACGTATAAGGTACCGTTTCTCTATAATTATAGAGCAAAACCTGTTATAAATTTCGTGTTACACAATTTTCTACTATATTTATAAAAAATTACATAATACAAAATATATTTGGGAACACAATTCAAAAACCTTTCCATTTTTATTATACTTCGTATTTTCAACGTAATTTGATATAAAATTTAAGCTTAAAAATGCCTTAATACTTAAACGAAGCCAGTTAAAGTGTTACTTAAAAAAACATAAAGCTTTGAACAATTTTTAGGGTCTATTTGACTATATGTATGTCACCTACCCATTTGTACTCGAATATAAAATAAATTTACCAGTTAATATTTTGAGAAATATTTGTACCATGCAAAGTTGACGTTTGTATGCCATTTATTCTTTGTACTTTAATTAAAACATTTTATATTTCTGATATTATGTGTACTTAGTTATAGATTAGATGTGAGTAATATTTTGTGATATAAAAAAATGTTTATTTAATAAAAATATATCGTCAAAGTTTTTGAATTATTTCCAAAAGTAAGGCGGGCTCTAGTCAGTATATGCTCGAAGATAATTCTCATTAACATCTGAAAAAATGAAAAAATTGTTTTTATATTATTATCCGCAAGATTGTATGTTATTTCATTTGTTTATTTCCATAAGCTTTACAAAACAAATATTTATAATTCAATTGATTGACATTATATGTCACATTATATTTCATAATAAATAAAACTAACAAAATGTCTGAAAACGATATAAAGTTAGCGATACGTGAAAGTGTTAAATTTCCCTTAACCGCCAGGGCTAAACGTGCACAGGAATTTTGTGACCGGCTTGAAAAAGAATGGGATAATAAAAAAAATTGTGATCTTCTGGATGCACAGATCAGAGGAATACAATCCATAAAAGTATTATAATCGGAATTTTATTTATTTTTACTGTTTGTATTATTATTTTTATGAATTTGTAGTACTTTGTTCTTGTAGAAATTTGATGCACAACCATAAGACGATACCTACAGTAAATTTGAAATGTAGAAAATGCATAACGTCCATAATATTATTAGTTCTAACTGGAAAAGATATTTTCAGGACATTTTTTTATGTAAACTAGTCCCTGTATTTATCATTATTATAATGAAAATAATATTTCAAACACCTATTACCACTCAATAATGGGTGATCCAATTAGGGTTTCCTATACAGTGTCCTACACTCTATCTTCAGTGTAGCAGAGATACCCAATGTTATTCTTACGGAGGTTTTCTGTACCATGTTGCCAATTTTTCAATGTAATGTAATATTAAAACATTCATAAATTTTCATTGCTATACCAAAATTAGTTAACACTGTATAATTTAAGTTTTATGAGGGTCTCTTATTTACCCAAGGGCTTATTGGAATCACCCGAAATTTATCTGCAGTTCTAAATAGTTTTATTTACAGGGGCGCGAAAAGATGCATTGGAACCGGGGTGTAAAAACCATGCTGAAGCTATTTGTACCTGTAATAAGTAATATTTCAATACAATATTTTAAAACCGCCCGTCATACTAATCGCGATCAAATGCATTAGAGATTAAAATATTATAAATTCAAATTGAAGATTATAAAGAAAGAATAAAGACTTATGAACTATGTAAAATATATGCAGTATTTCTATCAAGCCTAAATATTAGTAAATTATCAAATAAGATATAAATTAAATAAAAAATAATGCTTAATAATTTTAACTCTTTATGAGTTCATCATATAATATGTCGACATAAATAGCATAAAACATAAAAAAATATTCTTCATCAATATGACATTGAGATAATGTAGGTATCGTAGGAGGAACACAAAAAATTAGGGATTTCAATTCATCACATCTATCTGCTCCAATCGGCAAGTATAGTGTTACAAAAATGCGCTGTAGAAAATATAGTGTTAATTATTTCATGTAGCTCTATATCTTTTCGTAGAATGTAAATATGTAACATGGGGAATTTATATTGTTGACGAAAATTGTAAAATGTACAATTAAGTACAAAAATGTTTTATATTATTTACTTTAAATTGAAGAGTTAAATGTTAATTATTTTAATTTACCTACGCTTGTTATGTTTTTATACCCTACTTATATTTTATGTTTGTATTATTTTATATTTTTTGTAAATTGTTAAAATGACCAGTTTATTATTTATTTTTTTTTCTTTTCACCCACCTGTTTAGCTGTTTAGATACACTGAAAGTACACCAGTCATAAATACATTCAATGAATTACCCAGAATATTTCATCTCTTTTTGGGCATATATTTTGCTCTTTCTATCTTGTAGACTAACAGCAAGTATATTTGGCAACATGGTACTCCATAAGACCCTATACTGAACATAGAGTGTGGGACACTGTATAGTAGTCGATAATGTTATGTATTTCATTATTTATGAAAAATTATTTCAATTAAATGGCTGCCTCTGAATCTTCTGCAACAGCTGATCCTTTAGAGGTAATTTTCAAAGACTTTTTCGTACATTTCGGGTGGTATCTTGGCTATAACTTGCCGGATAATTTTTAGGTGCTCCAACGTTTTGGGTTTGTTGACTTAGACACAACTCTTAGCGTAACCCCATAAAAAAATTCAAAGACGTTAAGTCGCATGATCTTGACAGCCAGTTGACGTCACCAAAACGTGAAATAATGCGACATGGCACTGGCACCTTTCACGCAAAACACCCAACGTTGCACCCGATGTGTGGCAAGAAGTTGCGCCATCTTGTTGGAACCACATGTCTTCCACATCAATATATTTGATTTATCATGCGCCTATAGATTGTTACAGTTCGACCATCGTCGTTTACAAAAATGTAAGGTCAAACAGTAACTTTTTGGCCATGTAATAGTGCCTCGCGAATCGCATTTGGATTTTCCTCACCCCATATGCTGCAATTTTGCTTAATAACAACGATATCTGTGTAAATTCTTCGCTGTACATGATCCATTTCGTAAATGTGTAGATGTAAACTAATATTTGACACTTTGAAAACACGTGCTTATTGACAGCTGTTTAATGTATAGTGCTGCAAACATGAAACTCAAATTGGATCACCTTTTATTTTCTTCGTAAAAAAAATGTATTTTTATCAAATTTTCAATTAATTTTAGGAGCACATGAAGCAAAGAAAGAAAGAATTCCTTTGCCACCAAAAGGAGCGATTCAAAATTAAAAACCGACAACAACAAGAATTTCAAAGAAATCTTTTAAAGAAACATAACATAATTTTATCGAATGAAAATCTCAAACAACAGGTAATTCAGAAATTGTTGCAATACAATAAAGCACAAAACATGAAAATGAAAAGACAGAAAGAACGTATGATGGATATTATAAAAAATTTAGTGACGGAATATGAATGGAAAGATAAAAGGAAAATAGAGAAAGTATCTACTTGGAAGCCGAGAAAGAAAGTAGTTTTGGAACCCATCATTGAGGAAATAGAAGAAGAAGTAAATATCTGATATTTATTATCAATTTATAAGTGCTCAATATTTGTGAATCATCAGGCCAAGTAGTTTGGCTTGGCTTGAATTGAAATTACATTTTCAAGATTTTAAAATTTTAGACTTTGCTTAATTTTCAAACTGTTAAGCTTTATAAATACTAATGCTCGGAACACAGAAAAAGAAGAATTGAAATTTTGTCTAATTATATTTAGATATTATTTTATTCAGTAGCGTAGCGTAGGGGGGCAAAGGGGGCATCCGCCCCGGGCGGCACTTTGCTAGGGACTACTATCGGGGAAATAATTATAGTCAGTTAAGTTTGAAACAATAACTTTCTTAAAAAAAATTAAAAATCTCAAACGCACTTTCCTTTATAGACTATATGCAGTTTTTGTATAAAATATTCACAATTTTTGTGAATTATGAACGCATGGAGTGCTTTAACAATTAATTAAAATTAAACTGATTAATATTCATATTTTATATTAATATTTCATTTTGAGTCAACATACCAAATTTCAAATGTAAGTTATTAATAGAAGCTGAGATCTAATACTCAATTATAAGGCATTTAACCTTGAATAAAAAAAAATTTCGCCTGCAGCGCCTTTTTTACCTCTCGCTACCCTTGGTAAGGGAGGTATAGGGATCGTGCTAAAAATCACATATCGAGATTTTAGTAAATGACCACGTTTTAAGGTCCCTAGAATCCAATTTTAACATTTTCACGATGATGTCTGTATGTGTGTATGTGTGTGTGTGTGTGTATGTGTGTGTGCGTGTGTGTGTATGTGTATGAATTTTGTCTTCGCTCTAACTCAAATACTATCATTCAGAAAATTCTGAAACCTTGTATTTCTACCCTATTCTAATATGAAAAGCCATTAGATTTTGGTGTAAATTGGATAAACGAAAATGGCACTTTACTTGAAGCTCATAATAGTATTTCTTCAAAACATACCATTAAATGCCATTTTTCGCATTTTTATCATTATGAAAATTATAGATTAGAGATTTTGTACAGGTATTCATTAATACTTTTTCTATATATTTTACAGATAAATTTAAAAATCATTTTTCTTTTTTTAATCCCGAAGCCTAAGATGAACAAATTCCTTTGTTACTCAGTTTATTTTTCAAATGAATGTAACTGACAGGTAAACGTCATTGTCAAAAAACTAATCACTTCAAATTAATAATAGTGACATAATTAAATAATAAAGAAAATCGTAAAAAAGCAATAGTTATCTGCAATGGAACATAATATAGTTCGAAGCATTACTAAAAATGTAGGTATGTATTTAAATTAATAAAAATTAAATAGCGGGAGGTTTTGTGTTGGCCACATCAGATTTTTTCTTAGTACCTTTACATAATTTTTTTTTGTGTTTCTAAGAATCTTTTATTTTGTAGGGAGGGGGGGCGGCAAAACGCTACGCTACGCCACTTATTTTATTAGACAATATGTCTAATAATTTAGAATAATTTACAAATTTTACATTAGCATTTTAACTAATATGAAATAGATAATAAATATTTTGTAAAAAATCGTTAATTTAAATATGCAAATGCTTACTCTAATTACTTATTTTATTTAATTTTTCTAGCTATATTTTGATTTCATTATTTTTGTCTTACAATTTTCGGTAATTTATTGAATTAGGTAAGTAAACAGTTTAATGAGTATTTAAATGCAATAATGTAGTCAGTCTATGCTGCACACATAACATCAAGTCTTATTAAAATTATATTTCAAGATTGTGGAATAAATCATGTTTAGCACACGTGAGCATGTATTTTTCTCACTTGTCCAGTTAGCGGCCAATTTTCAGACGCGTGAGAAAAAGACATACTTTGCTCCCTTGTATTAAAAATAGCTATAATATTTTAGTCATATGAAGAAATAGAAGAGGAAGAAGAAATTGAAGAAACTCTTGTATCACCGAAAAGTAAAAAAGGAAAAGATAAAGGTAAAAAAGATAAGAAGGGAAAAATAGGTAAAAAAGGGAAAAAAGACAAAAAAGGAAAAAAAGACAAAAAAGGCAAAAAGGGCAAAAAAGGCAAAAAAGACAAAAAAGGCAAAAAAGGAAAAGGAAAAAAATCGTCCGGAAAATCAAGTAAAAAGGGAAAAGAAGAATTCATAATGCCCACAGCAGTCATAACAAACAGAAGAGAAAAAGTTAAAGTAGAAGACGATGAACAATTAGAGAATTTAAGAGAACCTATTAAAGACTATGAAAAATTTCTTAATGAAGAGAATGAATTTTATGCTAAATTTGCTGATCTACCAAGAACAAACACTTTTTGTTCAAATCCTCCCATTATATATTTTCTAGTACTATTTTATTTATAACATTATGCTCAAATTATATCATATATTTTCAGGATTTTGAAAACGATAAAATGTATGAGAAGAGAATACATATACTGAATAAAAGTCCAGAAATTCTTTATTGCAAGTATTATGATATTAACAGTAATGATGATTTTGCCTCAGTTAGTATTGTGGTATGTATTGATTCAAGCTTTTACTTTTACAAGATTTTTTTTTATAACAATAGTTCATAGTTAAATTACATATTTTTATGTACTTAGATATTTAAACTTTTGAAAATAATTTTTTGACCGTATATGTCGAAAGAAACTTCTTTCCTGCGGAAGTCGGTCCAGAGAATTAAATAATTTTAATCGCTATTAAAAAGTTACGGTCTAATCAATGTTGGAACACCTAAGTTTTATACACTAGTGGTTCACTAATAATAACAAGTATCATCTTAGAAGATGACGTATAACCATATGAACTGTCATCCAAATTGTATAAGGCCTTCTGTTTTTATAAGCAATTTTTTTTTTTTTTTGAAGAACTTTGATGCAGAATTCTGGCATTGTACACTTTCCGGTAGAAGCAAGTTTAGTTAAATCGTAATATTTTAGCCTCTGGAATCTGTGGTTACGCCATGTCTCCCTATTTGAGAGACTCCTTTATATTCAGAGCTAAATTTAGTAATATACGAAAGAAATACTCGTATTATGAAATGATTGACTTTTAACTTCCATTAAAAGCAACAAATTTACAATTTTTCTTTTTCAAATTTATTATTTATCATTTACTTAGGTAGAATCACTCCCAACTCTAAGAGTTCTTCCTGGTAAATCTTTTCCTATGACTATTCGTTTTTTCCCAAAAGGAATGACCTATTTGGAAGGAGAACTAATTTTCTCAACAAGGAAACCCGGAAAAGCAGAAATCAAATATTTTGGAGTACCATTCGAATGTAGTATTGCTGGTGTGAAATTCAATATTACTCCGCCAGTTGTAACTTTTAAAACTATACCTATATGGGAATTTGATAGAAACAGTAGCAAAAATTGCAAAACAATAAAGGTAAGATATAATTTTGTGCAGCGCTTCCACCAAATTTTGCATGCTGTCTATACTGTACACTGATATATTGGGATAGGGTTTAGCAACCATGTTACATACAACGTATTGTGACTAATTGAACGCCGCCATATTGGTATTTTTCGGCAAATTTGTAGTTGGAGATTGAAACCTTCCTTTGGCGCTCACCCAGACGTGCGGGTGAGAGACAAGGTCGGGTGCATTACAATGTAAAAAACTTCTTTAATTCATTTACTACAACTTTGTCGCTATATATTAGGATCTATCTCGTAAAGGCGAAAAGTTTGTCGCTCAGTGTTTCTTATGCTGCAAAATTCAAATCAAACGTGTTCGAATGTTAGTTTTTATTATTTTTCATATCATTTTAGACACAAATATGATATTTTTATTACATAAACACATTCTCAAAATATAAATAAATAATAATCTGAAAAACTCGGAATGATATCGTTAATGAATACAAAGATTTGAGGAGTTAAAGTTAAAAATTGTAATAGTAATTTACGTAACAAGACCTGAAAGTGATACTTTACTGGGTGAGCAAGCATATTTCAGAGCGAGCCGTAAATAATATGCCAACATTAATTTGTAACATAAACAAAGAAATACATAACAGTAGAAATTAATATATAATAAGTAACCTAAAAATAATCGGTACCTAATACAAGAGTTTTATTGCTACTTTGAAGTTACCAAACGACAGAGATCTCATTGACAGCGGTAATTCATTATATAGTGTGGGTGCCAGGAACGAAAATGACCCTTTAAATTTTGCTTTAGTGAAAGAGGGAACAATATATAAATTCTTGATACGTAAAGAGTAGTTATAGTCTTTTAATATTAATTTGTCCAATAAATATGCAGGAGTACCAGTAAGTCTTAGTTTATGTATTGTGCAAAGGTATGAAATTTTAGTTTTAGTCTCCATATCTATTATTTGAGCTAAGGATCTATACTGCGAGATGTGTTCGTACTTACGCACATTATAAATAAACCTTAAACAAGAATTTTGAATTAATAATATTTTATTCTTATCTGATTGTGTGAGATTAGGAACATATACACACGAACAATAATCTAACACAGGTAAAACTAACGAGTTTATAATTCGTAACTTTACATTAGAATTTAAATCATGTCGAAACTGGTATAACTGTCTCAGTTTTAGTCTGACAGCAACTAATTTTTTATTTACATGTTCCCTGAACTTCAGATCCTTGTCAATAAGGAGACCTAAAACTTTAATGACATCATTGTGTTCCAGTATTACTCCGTCTAATAAGATGTTAGGGATATTGCAATTTGCGACAATTAGTAAAGAAGATTTTGAGGCATTAATTTTTAATCCATTATTTAATACCCATGTGCTTAACGAATCAAGCTCCTTATTAACAATGTTACACTGCTCAGCGACATTATTAGGATTAATGGACGCAATAATTGAGGTATCATCTGCATATGCGTGTACAGTACTGAAACTGAAAACTGACGGCAAATCCGCAACATAAACTAAAAACAATAGCGGGCCTAGTATTGATCCCTGAGGAACACCTCGCTTTAGAGGAAAAGTAGATGAATAAACTGTTTCGACACCCGACGACATACAGACCGAAAAGTATCTACCTTCAAAGTAACTTTTAAACCACTGAAGAGTTGCTGGAGAAAAATTATAATATTGAAGCTTGGCAAGAAGCAGTCCATGATCAATCATGTCAAATGCCTTTGAAAAGTCAATCTGAATTAGGATTGACAAAATTGATTTATCAAAGTTACATATTAATTTATCTACGATGTTCAAAAGGCACGTATTTGTGCTATAACCTGGTCGAAACCCAGATTGACTGTTCGGCAAAATTTTATTTTCAGATACGTATTCCATGATTTGATCAGAGACTACCCTTTCCAGTACTTTGGATAGTACGGGTAAAATACTTATGGGCCTCAGGTCGTCGAATGTAGAACATTCAGATTGTTTACCTATTGGTTTTAATAAAGCAAGTTTCCAGATGTCTGGAGTAACTCCTTCTAATAAACAAGTATTTATTATGTGCGTAATATAATCTATAATTACGGGCAGTATTATGAGAATCATTTTTAAAGAAATGTCGTCGACCCCGATTGCATTAGATTTTAGGTGTCTTAAGATTTTTTCAATATTTTTGCTATCCGTACATTTAAATACAAAATATTCACTGGTACATTCTGCATAAGTATTATTAAGGTAAAAATTCTTTGTATCAAAGTCAACATTACTTGTCCCAATTTTGTCTAAGACATATTTCCCGTACTTGTTAGGATCTTTTAAAGTTTCTGGAATATTGTTCGCTGAATTGTAGCTAGGAATGTTTCAATCTTCAACTACAAATTTGCCGAAATACACCAACATGGCGGCGTTCAATTAGTCACAAAACGCTGTATTTAACATGGCCACTAAACACTATCCAGATATGTAGAGATCAGTGATGGTGTTTCATTAGCAAACTTGCATTCTGTCTCTAGCCGAGAGATAAGTTTTCGATTCGTACTGAAGCATATTTTTCAGGTGTATAATGAAATGATAAAACCATGTATATTAATCATTCGAAAAAAAGAATACCAATTTGAAGATGACGATGTTGTCGATATTATTGAAGATAATTTAAAACAGTCAGTTATTCCTTGCATAAAGAAAAGTGAAGTTACTGAGAAGAAATCTGTTGAATCACAAATAAAACCAAGCGAAGATCTTGAAGTAGATGAATCTTATATACAAGGACTACTCGATGAAATGTTCAGTTACATAAGCCACGTATTTCAACTAAGTCATTACCGTTGCGTTATTCCTAAGAAGTGTACTTTTAACTTAGAAGTTTGCTGGAAGAATACTCCATTTGTTGGAGCTCATCAAGAATTCTACCAATTTGAATTTTTCAGTGCAGATGAAGAATTTGAAAGCCTACTTTCAGAAGTAAGATTCATTGATTATTACAGACTCTTACAGCCGGTATTATAAAAGTCCAATAGACACTTACAAAATTGACGTCACTGCAAGAGAGAGATAGAAGATCATGCATCCAAACAAACCTCCCCTCGTTGTCTTGCGTCCCGTTCCCTGTTCCTATCTGTCATTGTGTTCGCATCTGTTATTCAGTGTTAAACCTAATTCTTTATTGTGATTTGTACGTTGTGTTTAATAAAAATGAGTTTAAAACCAGAAGATCTGTCTGGGGCAACTTTTTTGTTTGATAATATTGAAGATCATTCGAGTATTCAACTAAAACGATGGCTAGAGTTGTAGAGTCTACGGCTGATGACAGGTCTTTGTTTGGACGTGGTAACCATAGCAACCTTGAGTTCTATGCTTTGCCGTTAGAGGCGCTCGTGCAAATTGCAATTTTGTAAGTGTCTATTGCAATTTGCAAGAGCGCATCTTGCGCCAAAGCATAGAACTAAAGGTTGCTATGGTTACCACTACCAAACAAAGACCTGTCATCAGCCATAGACCTCTAAACTCCAGCCATCGTTTTAGTTGAATAATCGAATGATCTTCAATATTATCAAACAAAAAAGTTGCCCCACACACATCTTGAGGTTTTAAACTCATTTTTGTTGAACACGAACGAACTAATCACAAAGGTAAACACTGAATAACAGATGCAAACATAATGACAGATAGAACTATGGAGCGGGACGTAAAACAACGAGGGGAGGTTTGTTTGGAAGCATGATCTATCTCTCTCTTGCATGTGATGTCAATTCTGTGTCAATTAAATTTAGTTGTGCGAACAAACCTACTAATATAAGAATATTCTATTACATTTTTTAATGTTTTTGAATAGCAAATTTGAAACTGTAAAAATGTATTTCTGTTATTAATATTGTTTTAGAAAGAGTTAATTCAAACAGAAGTAACAGGAAAATTTATCCACACTGATACAGACTACATTGATTACAATATATGTATAATAAACTCTGTTTATCAACAAAGATTTATTGTTAACAACTATGGAAAAGAACCAGTGAAATTAGGATTTAAGTTCCCGAAAAAATTAAAAGAATATTTTTCTGCATACCCGAAAATATTTTACTTGAAACCTTTCAACCGAGAATCTATTAATCTCCAATTTATTCCAAGGTATATAAACAATAATTCAAGTCATAGTTATTTTTGTAACAAGTGCGGGAAACTAGTGATTCTGAAACGAGTGTAAATATTTCAAAACAAACGAATTTTGGTTTCTTCCAGCACTAATAATTTGCTATTTCCTTCAGTCATTTTGAGTTTTAATTATTTCCCAGCCCAGTAAAGGAATTGACTATTTTTGCACTTATTTTGAGTTTGGCAACACTTGTTTTCTGAACGATTGTAGAAAAATAAAAATTAGAGTCAAACAAAAAAAGGATAGTTATTTAGTAGGTATAGAAAAAGAAGAAAACAGTAAATAAAGAGTATTCATATGACAACTGCTTGTACTCGCTAAGTTTTAAGAGACGCACAATAATTTTTATTCACAATCATTATAGTAATATACCGATTTCTAACTTTTGGAGGTTGGAAAATACGTCATTCCTAACTTTAATGACAATCTCTTGGGTTGGAAATAACAGATTTCACTTCCATCTCTTGGGCTGGAAATGTTTATGTAGGGGTTGCCTAGCAACATTGCCGTAGATCCCCATAATTAAGTAGGCTAAACAAATTTTAAGACAGCTGTCAAAATATTCATAAAATTAAAGGTTATAATTCATTGATTTATTTTGAAAATTATTGATTTAAAATGAGGATGATTGTGAATAAAATAATATACATAACCTCGGTGGGAGTTTCATAACAGCCTTGCGCATTATTTTACCTCGAGGGTTCGCCTCTTGGTAATATACACAAGCCCTCGGCTGTAATGAAATATCTCCCACCTCGGATGTAATATACAGTAGAACCTCGATTATTCGTGCGCGGTTTAACCGTTCCGCGGATTATCCGTGCATCGAAAAAATTGACCGATTATCCGTTACGAGTAAAAATAGTTCGCGATGCCGTGTTGTGAATCCGTAAGAGTATTTAGTTATTTTACCAAATCTTTCCACACTGTTCTGTATGATTTTTTATAATTTTATATGATGTATTATGTAATATGTACAGTTCAAGAAATTGTGTTTATAATAAACATAAAATTGGTTTATATAAGCCCTCATCAAGTTGTGTAAATTTAACCACTTACAAATTTGGCATAGGTAAAACTACACGTTGAAGTGGTTCAAAATTGAATACGAATATTTCGTAACGTAATACCAACTCATCTATTTTAACTGTGCATTGACATTACAACATACATACATATTTCTATGAAAGTATTATTATAAAAACAGTATGTTCAAATATCTCATTTATAGAACGCATTTAACATAGATTAAATGATGATATAGATATAGTACTTACCAGTTAATCTTCATACCTGATGCCTTCGTTTAAGAAAACACTTTTACACAAATTTTTGTATTTCACTTTAAATGTTAGTTTATATATTATCATTTAATACACAAAACACAGAAATATACGTTCGAACTGTTCCAACTGTCACAACATACTAACTACAGCGCGATTTTTAACTTGTTTCATTACGAACACGACAGGACTGATTAGAGCGTAGCGTGAAATATCTTTAAATTATTACTATAAATATATTTCACTACTTACCAAATCAGTTTTTACACAGTTACAATATCTTAGAGTTTTATGCACTTGTTAAAAATAATTAATTTTTAGTTTCATATACAGGGAATTTATTTTAACATGCAACATATGGTCAATCACTTCCATGGTTACTCACTATATTGTCAAAAAAGGACAGCAATGTAATATTTGTCCATTTTAAAATGCAACATACAAAATTTGTAGTTTTGAATTCTCAAAACTAATTTCCAATAAATTAGCCTACATACGATTAACAAAAAATCAAATCATGAATGTTGCACATCTGAACAAACTTTAGCTTACAAAAATTTATAACTTTCATGTAATAAATGTTAAAAAATACCCCCATTCACACTGAGGCAATATTCTAGTCGGTCGTAATAAGAATTGACACCTTTTGTGATGTGTTCTGGAAGTATCTCCTGTGCTGCAATACTATTTATAATATTGCATTTTAAAATGGACAAATATTACATTGCTGTCATTTTTTGACAATAGTGAGTAACCATGGAAGTGATGAACCATAATGTTGCATTTTAAAATAAATTCTCTGTATGTAACTTTTTGAAGAGCAAAGCCTAGAATGTATGTACCTATGTATTTTGAGGATAAATATATAAATGTAAATGATTTTTATTCATTTATTTGCAACATTTTTATTATCCGTATTTTTCAATTAACCGTCAAATGCTCCGTCCCGATGAACACGGATAATCGAGATTTTACTGTACTATAATCCTTTTTAATGGGGACATAAACTACACAATTAGAAATGTAGAAGATTTTAAAATTAATTATTTAATAGTATATTACATTACATCCGAGGTGGTAGATGTTTCCTTACAGCCGAGGGCTTATGTATAATGCGCGAGGCTGTTATGAAACTCCCACTAAGGTTATGTATACTATTTGATTCACAATCATCTTCATTTTAAATCAATAATTTTCAAAATAAATCAATGAATTATAACCTTTAATTTTATTAATATTTTGACAGCTGTCTTAAAATTTGTTTAGCCTACTTATGCCTAGTTTTATAAACATCAAATAACTTGCTGAGTTATTACTTTGAAAGTAAATTTAATCGATGAGTAAATAAAAATGTCTGTTTTATAAAATAAGTTGCAGAGTAAATATTTTATTCTAGTGATTTACCGACAGAGACATCGTTTATTATTATGCAAACGTCAAAATAAAGTGTCATAAAGTGTCAGTTCTCATTAAAAATGGAAAAAAAGAGAGAATGGGGAAAGAATTATACTGAAATAGATAAAGCGAACATGTTAGAGATAACAAAACAATATATTAGTAATATTGAAAACAAGCAGACAGACGTAGCAAGCGTCAAAAGCAAAAATAGTGCATGGGATGAGATTTGTAAAGAATTTAATGCAGTTTCACAAATAGGTGCCCGGAATAGTGTTCAAATGAAACTGTTATATGACACATTGTATTTATGTTGGCTTGGAATAGTTGAGTTTTGTACAGGTGTTAATAAGTAATTTTTACAAGGGTATCCACTATCCCCTAACAAGTAGCAATTACCAAATTAATAATAAACTATTTTACTTCGAGAATAAATTTTACTTTGCTAGTAATTTACTTATCTAACTTTTATAAAACTGGGCATTAATTATGGGGATCTACGGCAATGTTGCTAGGCAACCCCTACATAAACATTTCCAACCCAAGAGATGGAAGTGAAATCTGTTATTTCCAACCCAAGAGATTGTCATTAAAGTTAGGAATAACGTATTTTCCAACCTCCAAAAGGTTAGGAATCTGTATATTACTATAATGATTGTGAATAAAAGTAATTTTATCGTTTTTAGACTAGAAATTCTTACTTCTAAAGTAAAATACTATGATCCCCTTTCTAATATACTGAACTGTCCAATAAAAATTTGTGTTTTGAACACCAATGGATTCGTCATTCCACCAACTGTCATAAATGTTTATGCTATCTTAGCAGAACCTGATGATATAAGACTAACGTTTCCGTCAAATGATGTTGATGTAAGATTTGTAAATGGCTGTCCTGAGATTAATCTGGGACATGTAACGACACATGAAACGCTGAAAGCTGAGATTAACATTGAAAATATTTCACCAGTTAGTCAAGAATTTGGATTTTTTAACTTGCCAGAAGTAAGGGAATGCACCAATGTTTTGTATTTGCAAGATATATATATATATATATATATATATATATATATATATATATGTACTTTTGCAGGTTTTAACAATAATGCCCAACTACGGTTTTGGAACATTAGAACCAGATGAATCTAAAACTTTACAAATTTTTTTAAGTCCTACAGCACAAGATTTAATAACAGAGGAACTAGTTCACTTTAGTGGCCCTTTATATGTTTCATATAAAATTACTTGTACCACAGCATATAAAATAGGCGGTATGAAAAAAGAAAAACCAGTAGTACGTATAATTATTGAAGTATTTATTAAATAATGAATGTACGAGCCCTAATCCATATTAGTTGGCTTAGTCGCTAAAATTTTATATATAATACAAATAATAGGGAGTTATTGCAACTTCTAAGATGAAAGAACGTAAACGTTAACCTTATGTAGAAAACACTTTATTTTAGAAATAAAGGACTTTCAATTTCAATGTTTACCGCATTTAATTAGTGTATTTACGCTAACGTTAACGCTAAAAGCAACAAAAACGAGGTTACATCCACACTTTTCACCGAAACATAACCTCAAAAGATACAGAACGTGTGACGTTAAACACTCGCTATTCCATTGCACATAACGTGTCTCCTTATTCGTATAACGTGAACCTTATTAGTACGCATGCGCACATGGGGCTGTCACGTGACTTTAAAGTGCACGTTATTTTTGCGTTGCAGCTGCAATAACTCTCTAATAACTAACGAAATTATCGGTATTTTTTTAATATTATAAATATTTTGTGGTTCTTGTGTTACATAGCAAGATATATTTTCTGAGATATTTTGTTGTATTATTGTTAAACGAAATAATTCATAGCTTTACTAACGTTACTAGGAAAACAAATACAGTTTGAAAAGAATTGACGTTATTTGTTTTTCAGAGTTTAGAAATAAGACACCATAAAATATTTCGGCAATTTTTAAGAATAATCGGCGAATTATCCAATCTTGATAAATAATAGGAATTTGCCAATAAATTTGAGTTATTATTATACTGTTATCTTAAAATAAAAATAAATAAATATATCATCACGGCATATTACCCATTTCTGGGTGTGCCAGTATCTACAACACATGTAGACATCGGTAATGATGACGATATATTTTACCGTGTGGGCGCTTACCAGGTGTCACCTCACGGGTACTCATAGCTGGCGTGGAGAGTGCACCACAGGGGTCACTTTTTTGTCATTTAAAATTGGAAATATTTGGCGTCAGTCGGGATCGAACCAGGTTCCCCCAGGTTCGCGACCAGACACTCAGGCACTGTTATCTTTAGCTAGAAATATAATTTAAAGTTGCCTTATAATGTGGAAATATCTTTACTTTAAATAAAAAATAAAACTTCTTCCATTATTATTGGAAATAATACTATTTAAGTCACGATAAATGAATTTAATAAATAGCCAAATAATATAGATAGAAATGTCAAAGATATGTCGATTAATTATAATTGAATTTTATAAAATTTATTTTAGAAGTCAAAACAATCATTCAGATCTTTAGAAAGAAAATTCAACAAAGAATATGCAAGCTTTACAAAATCAAATATTTCAAAACAAACAACAAAAGAATCAAACATTGAACCAGAAGAAGATTTTCATCTAGAGGATTTAATTGAAGAAGAACTTGGAGAAGAAGAAATGGAAGAAGAATCAAATCAACGCATTAAACAATTATGTTTAATTATTTCAGCTACAATAGTAGACTATTGGACAGAATTATCTCATCAGTACATAATATTCCCCGATACACCATTAGGGTCGTATACTTCAATGGATCTCATGTTTTCAGCAGTAAATCGTTCAACCGTAGATGAATGTCTTTGTGGCTTCGTGAACCCAGATAAAATGATAGATTTTGAATGCCATTTTGAAGTGACCAATGATTCTGACCAAATAAGTATAGAGCCAATTTGTGGCGACTTGAAGAAAGGAGAGGTTAGGAAATATCACCTCATATTCTTAATTAATTAATGTATTCAGGATGTTTAGAGTGTTGTAACTATTTTCTTTTTATTTTATAGAGCGTGCATATGTTACTAACAGCAAAACCTACAGTAGATAGTCTTGTCTTACAAGAATCAGCTAAACTAGTAAAGACCAAAAGAGTTCTTTCTGCCAGATCTTCAAAGAAAGGTGGTAAGAAGAAAGCCCCCGAAAAAATAGATGATAACGTTAGTTTACATAATTGTGATTTCTATCCTGCTGAAAAGGATGTTGCAAAGTCTATGAAACCATATACTATTAAAGCTATGTTTCATTTTGTAGTTAGTTTCCCGAAATATTTAAATAAGTGAGTAAAATATTTATTAAACATTAAAGTAACTCTAAATGGGAATAGTTATTTACATTCGAGTGCGTTTAAGTTGTATTTTACAGCGCGACAGCTTTGTTTAAGGCACAAGCCCTTAAGGCGAGTGCCTTATTAGCTGGAGCGCTGTAAAATACGCACGAGAATTGTATCAAATTGTTTGGCCGACGATAATTAAAATCACTTTTTTTAATGAGATAGGTTGTACTTCTGAAAGGGTTAGTTTAAAATACTGGGGTTAAGTAAATTTCCAAATTTGATTTTACTTACCTTCATTAGAGTACTTCTAGCGAAAATTTATCTGTAATAATAGACGTTGTTTATGACTGATAATATATTTATTGCTGATGTTTTCTTCGTAATAAATAATAGGTAGGTGTCGATATTTGACATTTCAGCAATGTTCGCCTCGCGTATTTGACAGGTATATCGATCGGTGACTATGTCGGTAACGGCAGATTTTTACAATAATGACAGATGTCGCTGCCGTGATTTTGGTTTATATAAATTAATTTTAAATATAGGAAATGTTAAAGTAAAAAAATAACTTATGTAGGTAGTACTTTTTTACATGAACTTTATTATAGTAAAGATGATTTCTTTTCTAAATGCCCATAAACGTCCAGTGTATTTTGATTATTTTACCGCATAGTTAGACAAGTTACAACACAGTAAGCGTAAAATGTAGGTTACACTTGCTGTGTATACAATTGTAAAGTTCCCATTACACTTCAGGAGGGCAAAAATAGTATTTTGTACCTCTTGCTAATTTCGCACTCAAACAAAAAAGTACTACTTTACACACTTGCTACATAAATAACTACTTTATCAAATTATTTTTGAAGTTTCAAAACAAAGTTTGTTTTGCTTTCTGATAGCTATAACTATTTTAGACCTGATGAAATTTTGTATCTAACAACTGAATGTAGAGTTATTCGACCAGATTTTATAACAAATCTACCGACACAATATATTGATTTTGGTCCTACGGTCATTTCAACCAGACCCAAAGTTATAATCGACTTGGACAATATTACACGTAAGTAAATTAAATACCAGTGGCCCCTTAATCGCCATCTTGTATTTTTGTCGGCAGTGGGAGTTTCCAATGTTGTATACTGTGAGTATTTTTTAACGTGAAACATTGGGTTTGTCTTATCCATGGTTACGACTTGATATTTGATTGACAGCAATGTATTAGCCCGTTCCATTTAAAATGAAACATAGGGAACGAATTTGACATTTGATAAGACGTCAATAGAGGTTAATTTTGTTTAAATAATTATACCTGCATTCTAAATTAAAATTAGTTGTAGAAAAAACGTGTGCACCTTGTGCCCGAGTGGTTTTCTGACTCGGCTAAATATCTTACAATATTTAAATATAATACTTCTGTCAAATTCATTCCCCATGTGTCATTTTAAATGAGACGGACAAATACATTGCTGTCAATCAAATGTCAAATCATAACTTAGGAAAAGTCAAGGGTTATCTGTCATATTGACAAGATGTCATTAGAGGTTAATTTTGTTAAAATAATTATACCTGTTTTCTAAAAATTAAATTTAGATGTAGAAAAAATACTGTGTGCATCTTGTGCCCGAAATATGTTGAGTGCTCTCGAGTGGTTTTTTGATTCCGCTAAATTTCTTACAATATTTAAATATAATACTTCTGTCAGATTCGTTCCCTATGTTTCATTTTAAATGGAACGGACAAATACATTGCTGTCAATCAAAAATCAAGTCGTAACCATGGATATGACAAACCCAATGTTTCACGTTAAAAAATACTCACGGTATTATTCAATGAGCATGTAATGTATGCTATTACTCATGAAAATGAAGTTTGCATCTTTAGCCGGAAGGCGAGTGATGTGAATCATTCGAATGATTAATAGCAATTACATGCGAATACTATACTTTATCCACAACTGTCAAATAATAACATATTAGTGACATATTTATATTGGCAAATAATAAATAATAATAGTAAAACATAAAATATAAAATATGTTTTTCTTCAAGCGTATTATAATGTTTATATTTTGCATCTACATACACGATATAGAAGTTAATCATTTTGTTACTAGTATAATAAGAAGTATTATTTTACGGCGTACAATAATATAAATATTATTTTACGACATACAATAATATTAATTGTTTTATATACCATAGGTGGCAGAGCAGCTCTGACGAATGACAGTTGTATGGCGTATTTTATTGTACAAAATGGCAAAAGAAACCTCTGAAATGACATTTACATTTTATATACATCAAGTTTATTTCGGAATGCTTGAAGAAAAAATAGTATGTTACTCGGAGTTCAACATTTTTTTTTGTGTTTCAACTCTTAGTAACATAATATACTATTATTCCTAACTGAAATGTTCTTGAAAAATTAAATTTTTTCAGTTACCTACAGACCATTAAAAAAAGAAATTAAATACAGATTGAACAAATTTATTTAAAATAATTTCAGGACATGAAATCCAACCCAAGATAAGCCCTTTAAACCCTGCTGGTCCTTTTATATGCTTTACACATTTGGACAACAAAATAGAGAAAGAGCACATTTTAAAAATCCCTCTGACGTTTGCACCAACGGAAGAAATAGTAGTACGTATTTTAAAAGTTATTATAAACTATAATTTTATAGAATTCTCGTTTAGCAACTGATTTAAACACCCATGACTCGCGTTTGTCCTTTCCTTTACATTTGAGGTATTTCGGCTCGTATCTTGAATTAAAAACAAAAATTAATTTATAAAAAACTAGGTTTTTTTCCAGAGAAACGTACCTTCCAACTCCTGGGAGTATTTCCCATTTTTTTCTTGGCCTTGCGTACAAAACTGATTGATTAAACGCTTCCTTATTTTGCTTAAAAACTCTCGGCCTAAAATAATCAAACAATTATATAATTTAGAGTGTTCTTTACGATAACTTCAATGTCCGAAATTAGCAACACTGAATGTCAGATTCACTTGTCCGACTCGCTTCCGCTCGTCGTGCAAACTTACGTGCTCGCCACACAAGTAATTACTTTTAGTCCTAATAACACAATATACTATTATTATTTGCAAAGTTTGGTTTCACGGATTTAATGCCCGTTTGCACCAACAAGACTTACGCTTTAAGTCTTCTCAAATTTTAAGTCTGACTTAAATTTCTTTGCACCACGTACAAATTGGGAACTTAAAATCCTAAGCCATGCTTAAATTTAAGCCCCCGGCAGTTGGCGACTTAAACTAGAATTAGCCTGTAAATCGTCACAATCTGTGTTTAGTTTTTGTATCTCATATTACTAACCTGCTAAATTTTAACGTTTATGACACTGACGACAATTTACAAGAGAGCTGCACAATGCACATTTAACAAAAATAACTTTTTTAAACAATTTCGATTATCAGACGTCGACTTCCTAATGATAAGTATGTTAATTGTGATAATAGTTTTATTTTGAAGTAATATTTTTTCCATACATGTTAGTGCGTCTCCTGTAAATCATTTGTTATTTTTTTTCGAACTCTCGCTATATATTGGAAATCACTTCCCCAGTATTGCAGATTTTTTTTGGAGTGATTTTAGTACAGGATCTCGAATTATTGTATGTCACGTGTTGGATGAGCAAATTGTATTTAATTAATCGATTTGTAAAAATGCCACAAAAACAAGATGATATTGAACAAACTCAAAATGATTTCTATTTGCAAGCTGCAAATTTTCATCAAGTATTTCTGTTATTGTTAAGCAAATCGTTGTACGTACCTACATACATAATTCTTAAATAATTTACTTTACTGATTTATTCAGAAGAATTAATAATGTATTTAATGTATGTTTCAGTAGATAGGTACTGGTATAAAAATACAATCCCCAGGTGTGTCATTTGAACTCCTATTTCGTTATTCAAATATCGCTAAAATAATAAATCCCGAATATTATTACCAGTTATGTTATATTTATATAAATTTTACTTGCCCAAAACCAATGTTTTAATTATAAGATTATAAGTAAATAATAGTCATTGGCGCATTTATAATATAATTCTTTCTTATTAATTCATGTTTATATTATTTAATAAATAATTTTTATGTTTTACGCATGTGTCAAAATAAGTTTGAAGTTAGGAATTAGAGAAATTCCCTAGAATATCTCGGCTTACCTAATCTCAGCTGACATATTCGTTGCGCAAACGACTTATATTTTAAGTCCGGCTTACCGTTAAAGTTAACTTAGCAAAGTCAAGGCTTAAATTTTATTGGTGCAAACGGGCATAAATGATTTATTGCATGCATATAAAAACGGTCGGCTCTTAAACGCCATCTGCTATTTTCTTACGTGAAATGAAGTATAGAAGGTTTTCTTTTCCTTACCTTCCCACTTCGTAATGTCCTGGTCCAGGATCGTCGGGATTCTTTGGACACATCGTCAAATCACTCAACATTAACCTCAACCCAGGATTCTTTGTAAACCTATCACACTGTAAAAACTTTCCATAATGTCTCCTCTTCTTTTGCTTCAACCTATCCATCTCAGCTGGCAATTTCATCGGCCAAGACTTCACTCCCTTAAGGAAACTAGTCATGAAGTAACCCTTAATGGTCCGTTCATCGCGGGGCCCCGTGAAAAGGTCGTAAGGTCCACGTTTGGACACGCGCTTGGCTAATAGCTGCTGAATGCCACTCTGACGATAACTGGCGTAAATATTTGGCGGGAGAGTTCTAGGCTCATTACGGCCAAGCTTAAAACGATCGACGAAGTTGTCCCATTCGAATGTGGGAAGGGGTGTCCATTGATGAACAGGAGGGCGGGATTCCTCCCAACGGAGATAAGGGTCGTGGTTTTTGCCGTAAGTTCCTGCGGGAAATTTGTTATTATTTCATGATGTGTCCAGCACAATATACCTCTCGCCTTTTCATTATTTAACATTATAAAAAATAATAATAATAATATATCATCACGGCATATTACCTATTTCTGGGTGTGCCAGTATCTACAACACATGTAGACATCGGTAATGATGACGATATATTTTACCTTGTGGGCGCTTACCAGGCGTCATCTCACGGGCACTCATTGCTGGTGTGGAGAGTGCACCACAGGGGTCACTTTTGTGCCATTTTTAAAATTGGAAATATTTGGCGTCTGTCTGGTACACAAAAAATTCTTATTCTTTATTTTTCAATTCATTCTATGAACAAGTTTTCTCCTATTCTTCTAAATGTTTGAGAATCTTCCAATTCATTGATGAGATTGGCGGTATTTCTGAAGGGTATATGATGAAATATATGTATAGCACACGCGTGTTTAGTTGACACTGAGACTGTACATACTTTTGCTTGTAAATGAATTCCCTTTCTTTTTATACCAATTTTAGAATTTACTAATGTTGCAAACTTTATTAATTTCCTTTTCATTTAACTATTGTTCCTTTTACTATTTTCTTTTTAAAACATCATAATTATTACTTTGAAATGATTAGTTTTTTGAGAGTGACTGTTAACTGTCAGCTACATACATTCTACTAAAAAATGTATAACGATATCGTTACTGAACGACTATCGCTAAGCATTTGGTTAAACGACTTTAATAACGACAAATGCCAAAAACCTATTCTACTAATCATATCGTTATAAATTATCGTTATCAGGATTATAACGATAATATCTAACTTCATGTATATTTTAAAAGAATAAATTTTCATATATTTTTCAATTAAAATTTGACATATCGATTCATTGTTTGTTTATTTAATTGAATTTGAAAATGTATAAAAGAAAAGGGCTTCGAGGACAACTCAAAGACAGTATGAAATATATGTTGAAGAACTGGAAAATAAGAGTTCATTAAGAATTAATAAATTGTCCACTGAAGAATTGGAAGAAATATGGAGAAGACTTACAAGTCATTTAAATTCTGTGGGACCAGGTAAAAGGATCTGATGTATCACGCAGTGTGCGATTATATAATCTGACATCCCTACACAAATATATAATTTTTAAATACATAGATAGTGCATCTATATTATATTATATAAAATAATATTATCTAAGGGTAGAAAAAACCTTGGATTTT
The DNA here is from genome assembly GCA_943142095.1 of Ophonus ardosiacus. Lineage (NCBI taxonomy): Eukaryota > Metazoa > Arthropoda > Insecta > Coleoptera > Carabidae > Ophonus > Ophonus ardosiacus. The sequence continues at coordinate 4,653,733 of OW964837.1, forward strand.
TCTTTTTTCTACCCTTATCAACATGCAGAACAGCCTGGAGTCCTTCGTCCACTAAATATTATCTAAATCTAAATTTTTAAATATATTTCTGAAATATAAATAAAATGTCTAATACTAAAAAGTATAATATATTATATAATTAGCATACAGAAGTGAATAAATACTCATCTTTGCAGAATCTCTTTCTCAGCTACAATTAACAAAATATCTTCTTCAGCCATTTTTACTTTTGTTCTCAAAATATGTCTAACTTTACGACTTCAGCGATGTATGTGAACTTGTCGTTAATAAACGATATGAAATAACGATATGTAACGATTCGTAACGATAAATAAATTAACAGAATAAAGTTTTGGCAAAAATCGTTATCATAACGACTTAACGCCTAGTAACGAGTCATAACGATACATATTTTTTTTAGTAGAATAGGCCTGCTAAACTGGTGTAACCAGGAGATATGTGTTTAAAGCATAAGCTCCGAGATTTATTTTATCATTTATTTTATAAATTTATACATAAAATACACACACACACACACACACACACACACACACACACACACACACACACACACATACCCACAGACATCATTGTAAAAATGTTAAAATCAGATTCTGAGGACATCGAAACATACTTATCTACTAAAATCTCTATATGCAATTTTTAGCACGATCCCTATACCTCCCTTACCTAGGGTAACAGGAGGTAAAAAGAAAGATCATACAAAAATTATATTTTCGTACCTGGCGGTGGATTCGCGAATGGTCTTTTTGGTTTCTTCCACCTAGCTGCTGTAGTAAAATAAACATTCTTTTTGACGTTATTACTTTGCTGTCTGAACAACGCTTCATCTATTTCCAAAGTTCCTGGCCCATTAGCTTTCTTCCTTTCTTCTCTTTCTTTTAAAACGTGAGGTAATCTGTATCCTAGCGTTTTTGAAAATTCTTCTGTATCGTTTTTTCTTGTCCATCTACAAAAATTTCGATATTAGAATGATATTAAATGGCAAATGAAGTCTTTACGGTTCTTTTGTATGTTTGCGTAGTTTATGGGCACATTCTATGAAGTTGGGGTCGTATTGACCTGGACCAGTTCCGCCTTTCTTCCGAAGTGAACCTGTGGGGTCAAGACCAGGGTGGAAGCCAATTGTGGCAAAGCGCTGAACAGCAACTCCGAAGGGGGCAAAGTTCTTTATTTCTGGTACATGGCTTTTCTTCTTGCTGGATCTGTTATCATTTGTTTCAAATTCTTTTTCTTCTATGCTATATGCAGCAAAGGTCTTTATTCTTGATACACGGCTTTTCTTATTGCTGGGTCTTTTACCATGTGCTTCAGTTAATTTTTGTAGCATGATAAATGGATCAAAGTTCTTTATATCTGATACAATGCTATTCTTCTTGGTCGATCTTTTATCATTTGTTTCATTTTCTTTTTCTACCATGATAGATGGAACTGTCTTCTTTATTTCTACTACATTACTTTTCTTCTTGATAGATCCTTTACCATTTGTTTCATTTTCTTTTTCTATCTTGATAGATAGAGCAGTGGTCTTTATTTCTCCTACATTGCTTTTCTTCTGGCTCGATCTATTATCATTTGTTTCATTTTCTTTTTCTACCTTGATAGATACAGCAGCGGTCTTTATATCTGCTACATTGCTCTTCTTCTGGCTCGACCTTTTATCATTTGTTTCATTTTCTTTTTCTACCTTGATAGATACAGCAGTGGTCTTTATATCTGCTACATTACTTTTCTTCTGGCTCGATCTTTTATCATTTGTTTCATTTTCTTTTTCTTCCTTGATAGATAGAGCAGTGTTCTTTATTTCTGATACATTGCTTTTCTTCTGGCTCGATCTTTCACCATTTGTTTCGTTTTCTTTTTCTATCATGATAAATGTCAAAGACGTCAAAGAGAAGTAATTTAGAAAAAAATAAATGCCATTTACAAAGCTTACTATTAATTTATTAATTTGTATTAGACTTCGAGCCAACGAGCTATAAGTAAATATAGAATAGAGTGGCGGATGAGCGCTGCTGACCGTACACACTTGGACGCCATGTCTACTATAACCTGCCAGGCATGTTGCAGCCTACCAGTAATACTTCTGAATTATTTTTAACGAAATAATTTACCTTTTATGTTAGAATTATAAATATAAATAATGCAATTTGTGGTGAAAAGTTTTATTCTGACATATATCATATTTCGAAATAAATAAATAAATTAATACATATTTAGTTTCACACATGTATAATATGGATGATGTGAAACTATTGATAAATTAATATAATTTAAGAATTTTTACTGTGAATCCTTATTTTGTTAGAATATTTTACGATAATAAATAACAATTAATTTGAAAAATGTAACTGCATTAATACAATATATTGAAAAAGTAGCAAGGTAGGTAGATAGATACATAAAAACGAAAATAGTGAAAATTAAATTATATATTTTATTATGACAATAATAACGTACATTAAAAATATAACATATAAAATACAATAACAAAAACATATTCTTTAAATAAAATAAACAAAATTGTGAAAATAATCACAACATATATGAAATAGAAAATAATGTTTTTATTGACCTTTAAATATGATTGTTTTGGTCAAAAATTGTCGAATGTTAGTTCCTTGAATATCTGTAGAAACAGTCCTACTATTTACACAAAAAATTAATTACCTATAATAATTGTTCTTGTATTTATTTTAATTACTACAGAAATGTTTGTTTCAATAAAGAAAATTTGATTGTAATAATAAATATCAGTAATTACATAAAAATAAATTGATTATATTCGTTGTTGGATTTAGGCAAGAAACTATTATCAGACTACAGGCGGTAAAATCGTAAATCCGTCGCTAATTAAAACTTTGAGTTAAAATTTTTGAATATAAAATTTACCTCTGAAACGACTTGCAACTATTTCTAATTTGTCTGTTTCCACACTGAGGAACAACACACTTTGCGGGCATTTTTAATAAATAGTGCAATAAGCGCTGAGAAAAACAACGTATAGCGTCTGAGCTGAGCGCTCAGTTATAGTAATGGCCGCCGACCTAAGCATTCAACTGTGTACGGGTAAAGTACGCGTTCAGCATGCGATGCGCCACTCTATATTTACTTATAGCTCGTTGCTTCGAGCATGTACTGACTAGAGGCCGCTCTACGGTGACTAATTGCTTCTTTTGAAATATGTAAATCACCTTTATTTCAAATAAATTTCAGTCTTATTATGCAGCAAAGTAACATTCATGATAATGATATACAGTGTGTTAATTAAGAAATTGGCCATAGGCCCAATTAATTTTAGACAAAAGTGTTTCAAATAAATGTTATAGATATTAATATTCTACGCCTAAATCACTAAACAGTTTTAATTTTACACGTTTAGTAACTTGTAAAATCTAATTTGAAATTGTACAAATATTTCTCATAACGATACCCATGAAATTGAAACAAAATTACAAAGAAATTCATATCGTTTGAACTGTCAGAAATTTAATTTTATAGACTACAGAATGTGAAAAAATAATAAAAGTTATTTAAGTGTTAGATTTCAAAAATAATACCTGTGTGGTGATTTAGGTGCAGAATTGAATTATCTGCAACTTTTAATTGAAAACTGAATTTCTGACAGTTCAAACGATACTCATTTCTTTGTAACTTTGTTTCAATTTCATGGGTATCGCTATAAATGAGCAATATATTTATACAATTTCAAATTTAGATTTTGCAAGTTACCAAACGTGCAAAATTAAAACTGTTTACTGATTTAGACGTAGAATATAATTATCTACAACATTTATTTGAAACATTTTGTCTAAAATTAATTGGAGACTTTTGCGCAAAGAAAAACTGTTTTCCTTTCTTAAAACGCCTATGGCCAGATTTTTAATTAACACACTGTACATATATTTAGATTCTTCGTGAAATGTATTTCGCAATGAAACTCTGGTACAATTTTCTTTCAGTACCAGGAGTACTTTGAAATTAAGTCAAGAAACACTGTCGAAGTACTAACTGTAACAGGAAAAGGAGTTGAACCCAAATATGAATTCTCCCCAAAGTTTACAGTGTGTAGAATAAAAGCAAAACGCGGAAAGAAAGCTGATTGTGTATTCCAAGTAAATAAAAATAGACTCCATACATATTACAAAATATTATCAAAGTATATTTCAGATCAATAATATGTGCGAAGCTCCCTTGCAGTTATTTCTCCAAAAAATGTGTGAACTAAAGGGAAAAATAGTTCCAAAACCGGTAGAAAAAACAGAATCATCAGATGAAAAAGGGAAAGGCAAAGGAAAAGGCAAGGGGAAAGGAAAGGGCAAGGGAAAAGGAAAAGATAAAGATTCGAAAAAAAGTAAAGATAAAAAATCGAAAAAAAGTAAAGATAAAGATTCGAAAAAAAGCAAAAAAAGTAAAAAAAGTGGGAAAGGCAAAAAGGGAAAAAAAGATAAAAAGAAAAAGGTGAAGAAATTTACAGAAGAGTTCACGCCTGATGAAGAATATTCCATAGAGCAGTTTTTCACACCTTATGAAGGTAAAAAAATTATAATAAAATCTTTTTCTTTTGATAATTAATTAACGGATTTCTCGTTAGCTACGAATTTGTGTTTTAATTTCTTTTTGTAACGGATTAGAAATTATTAAGTTTATAAAGTATTAAATAAAAAAATTTGCACAAATTATAAATTGTAATTTAATTTCTGACACCTGATACATAAAATGTCAAACATTTGTCTTTTGTTCAATTGCAATGACTAAAAAAATCTGTTTTTCCTTTACGAATCTTGGTAGCATGCACTTTAGAATTCTATAATTATTTTTTGTTTCGGAAATTTTTGGATTTTATAGATTAAAATAATAGTATATTATACGCCAAGGTTGAGAAGATTATTGACCCAGCGCCTATTATAACCCGAGGGCGAAGCCCGAGGGATATAAGGCGCCTGGTCAATAATGATCTTCTCAACCGTGGTTTATATACTATTTTTTTCACTACTAGCACATAAATTCTCTTTAAATTTTTTTTTTATTGATAATAACAATAATTTTGACATGAATAATAACGTTACTTATTTGTTAATATTCACAAAAACAAAGTAGGCTGCATTTGTTTTTATCTGACGTTTCGCTCATTTCACTGGTTTGATAACCTCACTTATGGGCCTTGATTTGTATTTGATTTAATTATTTAATAAAAACACTTTGTGCTGTTACAATCAGCAGCCTTATTAATTTATTATTATTTTTAAATAAATCTATTGAAATGTATTTACCTACAAATACAAAAAAATAGTGATTTGTTCAATCCTACATCTACAAATATTTCACATTTTCACCAAAACAGCACAGTGGCCAGGCGAGGCGGCAGCGTAGGTCAATTTAAAATTATAGTGGCAAATTTAAATTATATGCTTAACACCTTTCTTGAGTTTAATGAGTTAAATAATATTTCGATTTGGAGGCTTGAGTTTGATTGAAAAGTGACAGTTTGCATTATAGACCAAGGTTAATAATAATAAATTATTATTGACCCAGGTTACCATGGTTACAAGCAAGCGGTAGTGAAAAACAATTTCTCATGTCAAATCAAGGTAAATAACAGTGGGTTCCTAGGCTAGTAGTGAAAAAAATATATTACGACAGTTGTATATAATAAATGTATAAATTAGCTTTGAAAAGAATTGTGGCAAAATAATGACGTTACTTTTAATACTTTCTTCTCGAGTCGTACGCTCGCAGACGAATATTTTGAGATACGCGTGCTACCAAATTTTCGCTTCGTGGCGAAAAGCGAAAACAAATGCCTCATTTGATAGAATTCTAAAGAGAGAGAGTTTTATTTAAAGTTATTGTTTTACACCACAACATTTTTATGTGCTCATGAGCGCCATACCCAGTTTCTAGCCCATGCCCCCATCAACCAATGGCAATCATCTATCGTGACAATATCGCAGATTCCATTTGGTTGTGGGCGCGGCAATTGCGATATTATTATAGATTAGCATCCAGTAACGTAGATATACGGTCACGACACGAGACCTCTCGTTATCATATTTCTTATATCTTTGCAGAGGCATCACAATTTAAAGTCTTGGGCGCTGTAGAAGACTGTTTAACAATAGAAGGAAACTCTAAAGTAAAAATAAAAATCCGATTTGAATTTCCTAAACCACCTCCAGAAAAAAAAGAAAAAAGGGGTAAGGGTAAGAAAAAGGGCAAAGGAAAAGGTAAATCATCGGGAAGTTCAAAATCTACAAAAAGTAAATCTACCAAAAGTAAATCCTCCAAAGGTAAATCTTCCAAAGGTAAATCTTCCAAAGGTAAATCTTCCAAAAGTAGCAAATCTGCCAAGGGGGAGAAGGGTGTAAAATATGTAGTGAAATATAATATAATGTTGGGTAAGATTGTTCTTATAAAAGATTTTGTAATAATTGCTGAATTTGAATAAATATCAATCATTTTTATGTACCTATTTCATTGAACTCACGTATTCATATTAAGATTCTTCGTTACAATATTTTTTGGAGAAAAAATCAAAGTAGCTGACATCTGGTGAGAGATTTATGAACGCAGCAAATCATTTCTATGTTTACACTATGAAATAAAAGCTACAAATGATACCACTATTTTATTAGTAAGGACGACGACAAAATGGCGCCTAAATGGAGACATTTTCGTTGTCCGACCTGCAAACTGCATTTTATTTTTTCTCCTATAAGTATATTTTTCGCGAATTTGGAATCGTAGTTTCCATGACCACGTGTCAACAGATGCCTAGCGCCTAGGGTAATTGTTTTGTATTTCTCTAAACCATGAGGTATTGCTCTGCAGTTCTTTACAAAATTTTGGTATAATATTACAAATTTAATAGTTGTGGTTGTTACAAACAGATACTTTATTAAATAGCACATATTTTGTATTAGGGGAAAATGGTAAATATTTTCTTTTTACAATCTGCTAGAGTAGTTTTTCTGTATGGTAAATAGGGGTATAGGTACTATTTTTAAATTCATACGTTTCATAATTTGATTGGTTGATTACTATATTTTATGTGAAAAATTATTATAAATTATTTTGATTATTAGCTCATTTAACTTTAATGTATGTCAAATCAGTGAAATAAGAAGCGCCGTCATATTTTTGTAACGAGAAACATCGATATACTATGTCAAACCCTTATATCTTTAAAGTACATATGCCGTCACGTTAAAGTGAAATGCGCATGCGCCAACTGTCTTGTTCTTGCCATGCGGCTTGCATTTGTTTGATGTGTAGCGGCGTGTGTAGTTCTGTAGTTAGAAGTGTAGTAGTGTTATATAAAAGTTTTATTTATTTATACATAACTTGGTGTCAAATATCTACGATTATAAATTTTCAAGAAATTTCAGCCGAGATTATCGAAAAGTAAGTCGTTTTTATAACGAAATTTATCTCCTATTCTTTTATAAAATGCTTCTAAGGTTTAGGTTGGTGAAGCTTTGAATACAATTTTATAAATTATTTTTATTCAACAATATTTTGTCTCATACTAAGAAACATAATTCAGAATAATAAATTTCTTGTGTATTGCAACGAAATGTTTTCTTTTCAGTGAACAAAAGCGCTACTACTATAAAAGACAAGTGTCCAAAAAACTTAAAACAATATCCAAAATGGAGCTATGACCCCAAAAGATCAGAGTATACATTTTCCAGAAAACTTAAAATGATGTTCAGACTGAAGCCATAAATCTAAAAAAGCAGACAACATGATTACAATTGTTTGGGCAAGAAATCAACAAATGTGAGTAGATATATTTTTCTCAATCCATATTTCTTCGCCATATTATTGCAGGATCAGTCAATTTAATTACCCCTATAGTGCGTAAAATTAAGTGTAGTAAAATTATATTCACAATTCTAAACTTTATAAATATTTTATTTTATAAAAATCTTTCGATGCGTGGAAGAATTAATACAACAAAAGACAAAAACATTCATTTTAAATGAGTAATATCTTTACATATTGTAGTATATTCATATATTTGTGACAAGAACAATACATTTAAGAGATATTTCAAATCTCTCACCGTATGCTTCAAGCCAAAACAATAAAAACTATTTGTAATATTTAGAAATATTGTTAGATTTGTCCATAAAATGCTTCAAATATATTTTTGTATTCAAACGTATTGGAACTATTTTGTGTGGCGTAGTACATACTACGCGGCATATCGCAAAACGACCATTCACTTGTTATCAACAAGCAAGGAGAAGGAAATGTAGTGTTTGTGATTTTAGTGAATAATTAATGAAAATTTGTGCATAAATATGCTAAGTACATTATTAATTTATATAGAACCAGTTTTAATGAAGTTCAGTGACCATTTTGATGTATAATTTGTGCGTGAAGGTAATAAAATTGTTTTGGTTTGATGTAAAATGCATGTAACCTAGCATTAGCTTTGAGAAAAAATGAAATATTTTTATGAATGTTTTTCGTTATTATTGCTAATAGTAATTTTGAGTTCATAATAATTAAAAAATATCTTCTTGTTATTTTAAAAATCCATGTTTTATATATCATTCAATTATTGTATTTTTACTTTCAGCTAGCAACTACTAATGGTGGTTATTACGGGTCGTCGGTCAGGGGTTCATTACCAAAGCCATTTAGTTCGTGGGACGTATTTTCTAAGGTAGGCAATGTAAATATATATTTTTAAGGGTTCTTTTATTAAATTGGGGGTGAAATTTTCATCCCTTTGCATTTAAATACTAGTATTTGTAATTGTAAATAAAAGATAATAAGTCATGTTCTTTGCTATAATTTGTACAAAACGTCAAATTTACTATCAAAGAGTAGCTTCTTAGCTTCTATTTTATGAAATATAATATTAACATTTAATCTGAAACATCAAATTAAATCGAATTGTATAATTCATGTTTGTTGTTCTAAAATGTTACCATACAAACCAATGGATGTTATTACTGTGCCATTCGAAGTTGCATTTATGTGAAGAAGACCTAAATCCTAAATACTAAATGCCAAATTACGACAACGGACGCAGCCTTAATATTAAAGTTGACATTTGACAGTTGAAGTAGCGATTTTTCTGCCTTGAAATGGTTGTAGAAAATAGGTAGATTCATATTTAACATCAAAACAAGATTAAATATTAAATATCAGTGATTACTATTAATTATATTTGACACCTGACAGCAGACATTCTGATCAATCAGAAGGCAAAGTTTGTTTCCCTATCTGAAACAACGCTACTTTCTTAACTACTTTCCTTTCAATTATTTATTAGGTTTTCGTCGAAACTTTTTCCTGTTACTTGTTCATATATTAAGCGTTTCTAGGAAACTTAATAAATATAATGACATTATTGCAACAATAAGAATAACAAAGGTTATAAATAATTTGCGTCTTGTAAGAGATTGATTTTGTCATATGAAAAATAAGCTCAATCATCCCCCACAGTCACCGGGCTTAAACCCTGTTAAGCAAGTGTGTGAAATTCTTGAAAGAAATAAAAATATGCCATTAAAACCAAAGAATTAAAAAGTAAATTACAAGAGAAATGGTAAAATACAGCGCCGTTGGTGACCAAAATTTTGGTAGCTTACTGTTATGAAAACCAAAGGTAACTTGACAAAATATTAGATTTCTTTATATTTTAATGTTTATCCCGTAAAATAAATAAAATAACTGTATTGTTTGTTAATTTTTTTATGAATATGTAACAAAAAATGTTTTTGTCAGAGGGCCCAATTTTATTATTTGTCTAGGGCCAAAAACATTTTATACACGGCACTGCTCTTGTATTAACTATTGCTCCCCAATTTACAAATTACTAGAGAGCCCTTTTGTCCATAGAAATGTCTGAAATAATATGGTATCAATAAAGCATTCAGAGTTTGTATTTCAAGTTTAAACGTTACCTATACTTTTCTCTAATGAAACCGGTAATCTAAAGCTTTCCCAAGGGTCATTACGTTAAAATTACCAAACGGATACTTAACATATTGTTACGGAGGACAAAACAGTTTATGTGGAATAAGTCAGTAATCGTTTAAAGATTTTTAGGTTTATAGGATAAACCAAAGTTTACAAAAATGTGTTTTATACAGAGAAAACAAAGAATCATAAAATTAATAATTCATTAGGAAATTATTAAAAATAAATTCCAAATTTTTTAAATGGGTGTTACATCATACTGTCTGTAATTATCGTTCATAATTTAAGGCCCGGCACGTAAATCAAAAAATGATATTTATTTACTGCAACGTGTTCGTCTTTCAAAAACTCACAACCATTTATAAATAATAAATTAATTAGTATGTGTTACGTAAAGCATGTTTATAATAAAGGAGTTATTTATGTACCGTTGCTTCTACTGATGTGAATAAACAATATTGAGATATAGTGATTTTAGCTCTTTCTAACAATTTGTGAAAAAAAAAACAACACTAATTCAAACAAGAGGTACGTACCGTTGACTTAAATACGTAAACGCATGGTACCGACATTTCTGTTTTATTAAGTTTTTTGTGTCCAATAAAACATACTTCCCCTTTATTGGTAATACTACCTTTAATTAGGCATTGTATGATACAATTCCTAAGCCGTGCACATTTTTTCTGTAGGTTTTTTTGTGCCAAAAGTTAAAGGTCTTGGTAGTAGAAACTAAATGTTGACTAGAAAATGACTCTTAATAGTTTTTCCAAGTATAGCAAAACTGATACAGCATCAAACTTTACAATATTCTTATTTCTTTTGGATTCCTTTTGCATCTCAATCGCATTCGATCACCACCAACCCGCACTGGTTTTTGCAGGCTTCAAGTTTACTTGAAACGCTGATAACATAATTTCAGTCCTTGCTTGCATTAATTTTGTGTGGGATGTACTCATCTCTGTTGGGTAGCTTGAGGCAGTACCACTTGTTGCTGTAGGGTTTCAGGTTCGCCTGACTCGCTGCTATGACAGTCTCCGCCTGCATGACTTGTGTGCCTTAAGTCCGGCATTGATGGCTCATTAAACTCATTTTTCTTTGCAACTCAATCGCATTCGGTCACCCACCAACCCGCACTGGTTTTTGCAGGGTTCAAGTTTACTTGAATGACTGAAATTTATTTCGGTCCTTGCTTGCATTAATTTTGTGTGGGATGTATTCATCTCTGTTGGGTAGCTTAAGGCAGTACCACTTGTTGCTGTAGGGTTTCAGGTTCGCCTGACTCGCTGCTATGACAGTCTTCGCCTGCGTGACTTGTGTGTCTTAAGTCCGGCATTGATGGCTCATTAAATACATTTTCCTTATGCATCTCAATCGCATTCGATCACCACCAACCCGCACTGGTTTTTGCAGGCTTCAAGTTTACTTGAAACGCTGATAATATAATTTCAGTCCTTGCTTGCATTAATTTTGTGTGGGATGTACTCATCTCTGTTGGGTAGCTTGAGACAGTACCACTTGTTGCTGTAGGGTTTCAGGCTCGCCTGACTCGCTGCTATGACAGTCTTCGCCTGCGTGACTTGTGTGTCTTAAGTCCGGCATTGATGGCTCATTAAACTCATTTACCTTTGCATCTCAATCGCATTCGATCACCCTCCAACCCGCACTGGTTTTTGCAGGGTTCAAGTTTATTTGAATGACTGAAATTTATTTCGGTCCTCGCTTGCATTAATTTTGTGTGGGATGTATTCATCTCTGTTGGGTAGCTTGAGGCAGTACCACTTGTTGCTGTAGGGTTTCAGGTTCGCCTGACTCGCTGTTATGACAGTCTTCGCCTGCGTGACTTGTGTGTCTTAAGTCCGGCATTGATGGCTCATTGAACTCATTTACCTTTACCTCAGATAGCCTGTATCAGTTTTAGTTGCTTAAAAAAAAATTGCACACCTCAAATGTATGAACTTCACTGACTTTCGGTGACAGAGCGTCTCACTCGACATGAAAAGATTCAGGGTTCAAATCCCTGCGAGTTAATGAATTTTTCAATTTTTCATAAATTCGTTCTTCGGATATTTAAAATCTTGACCTTGTAAGCCCATTTCTATTTATTTGCTAACTCACCTATGTATACGTTGTCTAGAAAGGGTACTGTGAATTTAATAGTTGAATAAAACAAAAACTGTAAATAATCAAAATGGTTGTTTTTTTTTAATAAAGTGTTTAAATTGGAAAATTATTTAGCAAAGATAACGTTGTCCATATATGCTGGCATTCCTCTAATCTCGAATGAATATGGGCAATTTTGACATTGCTTAAATCCGCCGGGCCTAAAATTGTTCATAAATATCAAAACTGTTACAACATTAAACCAAGCAATCCCTTTATTCCTTTTGCATCTCAATCGCATTCGATCACCACCAACCCGCACTGGTTTTTGCAGGGTTCAAGTTTACTTGAATGACTGAAATTTATTTCGGTCCTTGCTTGCATTAATTTTGTGTGGGATGTACTCATCTCTGTTGGGTAGCTTGAGGCAGTACCACTTGTTGCTGTAGGGTTTCAGGTTCGCCTGACTCGCTGCTATGACAGTCTTCGCCTGCGTAGCTTGTGTGTCTTAAGTCCGGCATTGATGGCTCATTAAATACATTTTCCTTCGCATCTCAATCGCATTCGATCACCCTCCAACCCGCACTGGTTTTTGCAGGGTTCAAGTTTACTTGAATGGCTGAAATTTATTTCAGCCCTTGCTTGCATTAATTTTGTGTGGGATGTACTCATCTCTGTTGGGTAGCTTGAGACAGTACCACTTGTTACTGTAGGGTTTCAGGTTCGCCTGATTCGCTGCTATGACAGTCTTCGCCTGCGTAGCTTGTGTGTCTTAAGTCCGGCATTGATGGCTCATTAAATACATTTTCCTTTCTCTCAAATAGGCTGTAACAGTTTTAGCTTGTTAAAGATTTTTTGCTTACTTAAAAAGTATGACTTTAGATAACAGAGCATCTCACTGAATATGAGAAGGTATAGGGTTTGAATCAAATCAATGAATTTTTCACATATTCATGCTTCGTATATTTAAAAATCTTGATCCTTTAAGTCCATTTCAATGTATTTACTGAATTTCATAAGTATATGATGTTCAGAAAGGGTATCAGGTATTTCTTAGTTGAATAAAACATAAACTGTATACATATAAACAAAATGGTTGTTTATTTTTTTAATAAAGTGACTAAACTGGAAAATAATTTAGCAAAGATAATGTTGCTGGCATTCCTCTTAATTTCGAATGAATATTGGCACCATGACCTCATGTCTAATGTGATATTTTCTAATGCCTCTATCGGGTACTGGTCACAGTAAAATCCAATATGAAAAAAATCATTGACCTCTCCATAGTCCAAAGGTCACTGTATGGGCTATAATGTCCAGCAGACAAATCATTTGCTCTTAAATACATTTTTGACTTGTGCTTAGTTCTGCCGGGCCTAAAATTGTTCATATATGTATATCAAAACTGATACAGCAATAAACCATACAATGCCCTCATCCTTTTGCATCTCAATCGCATTCGATCACCCTCCAACCCGCACTGGTTTTTGCAGGGTTCAAGTTTACTTGAATGACTGAAATTTATTTCGGTCCTTGCTTGCATTAATTTTGTGTGGGATGTATTCATCTCTGTTGGGTAGCTTGAGGCAGTACCACTTGTTGCTGTAGGGTTTCAGGTTCGCCTGACTCGCTGCTATGACAGTCTTCGCCTGCGTAACTTGTGTGTCTTAAGTCCGGCATTGATGGCTCATTAAACACATTTTCCTTTGCATCTCAATCGCATTCGATCACCACCAACCCGCACTGGTTTTTGCAGGGTTCAAGTTTACTTGAATGACTGAAATTTATTTCGGTCCTTGCTTGCATTAATTTTGTGTGGGATGTATTCATCTCTGTTGGGTAGCTTGAGGCAGTACCACTTGTTACTATGGGGTTTCAGGTTCGCCTGACTCGCTGCTAGGACAGTCTCCGCCTGCGTAGCTTGTGTGTCTTAAGTCCGGCATTGATGGCTCATTAAATACATTTTCCTTTCCCTCAAATTGCCTGTAACAGTTTTGCTTTGTTAAAGATTTTTGAACACTTAAAAAGTATTTACGTCACAGACTTTCACTAGATATGAAAAGGTCCAGGGTTCAAATCCCTGCGAGGTCAATGATTTTTTCACAAATTCGTTCTTCGCATATTTAAAATCTTGATCCTTTAAGCCAATTTCTATGTATTTATTGTCTTTTCTAACTATATGATGTCCAGAAAAGGTATCGAGTATTTGGTAGTAGAATAAAACAAAAACTATAAATAATCAAAATGGTTGTTTATTTTTGTAATAACGTGAATAAGTTGGAAAATTATTTAGCAAAGATAATGTTGTTGGCATGCCTCTAACCTCGAATGAATATTGATAATTACGCTTTGACACAATGACTTCATCTCTAATGTAATACTTCCTGATGCCTTGTACTGGTCACAAAAAATTCTATAAGAAAAAAACGGTGACCTCTCCGTAGTGCAAAGGTCACTGTTTGGGCTGCAATATCCGAGACACACAACCGTTGCTCTTAAATACATTTTTGTATTATGTGCATAGGTCTGCCGGGCCTAAAATTCTTCATAAATATATATGAAAACTGATACAGCATCAAACAATATCCTTATTTCTTTTGGATTCCTTTTGCATCTCAATCGCATTCGATCACCACCAACCCGCACTGGTTTTTGCAGGCTTCAAGTTTACTTGAAACGCTGATAACATAATTTCAGTCCTTGCTTGCATTAATTTTGTGTGGGATGTATTCATCACTGTTGGATAGCTTGAGGCAGTACCACTTGTTGCTGTAGGGTTTCAGGTTCGCCTGACTCGCTGCTATGACAGTCTCCGCCTGCGTAGCTTGTGTGTCTTAAGTCCGGCATTGATGGCTCATTAAACACATTTTCCTTTGCATCTCAATCGCATTCGATCACCCTCCAACCCGCACTGGTTTTTGCAGGATTCAAGTTTACTTGAATGACTGAAATTTATTTCGGTCCTTGCTTGCATTAATTTTGTGTGGGATGTATTCATCTCTGTTGGGTAGCTTGAGGCAGTACCACTTGTTGCTGTAGGGTTTCAGGTTCGCCTGACTCGCTGTTATGACAGTCTTCGCCTGCGTGACATGTGTGTCTTAAGTCCGGCATTGATGGCTCATTAAACACATTTTCCTTTGCATCTCAATCGCATTCGATCACCACCAACCCGCACTGGTTTTTGCAGGCTTCAAGTTTACTTGAAACGCTGATAATATAATTTCAGTCCTTGCTTGCATTAATTTTGTGTGGGATGTACTCATCTCTGTTGGGTAGCTTGAGGCAGTACCACTTGTTGCTGTAGGGTTTCAGGTTCGCCTGACTCGCTGCTATGACAGTCTTCGCCTGCGTGACTTGTGTGTCTTAAGTCCGGCATTGATGGCTCATTAAACTCATTTTCCTTTGCATCTCAATCGCATTCGATCACCACCAACCCGCACTGGTTTTTGCAGGGTTCAAGTTTACTTGAATGACTGAAATTTATTTCGGTCCTCGCTTGCATTAATTTTGTGTGGGATGTACTCATCTCTGTTGGGTAGCTTGAGGCAATACCACTTGTTGCTGTAGGGTTTCAGGTTCGCCTGACTCGCTGCTATGACAGTCTTCGCCTGCGTAGCTTGTGTGTCTTAAGTCCGGCATTGATGGCTCATTAAACTCATTTTCCTTTACCTCAAATTGGCTGTAACAGTTTTAGTTTTTTGTCGTTCCCTAAGCATTTCTTGTCTTGTTTGTAACTTTAAAACGCCTTGTCAACTAAGTGAAATTTCTGTGACTATGGCATCTTTTCTAAGGTAATTTATCACACTTGGTTGCCCAGTTCTTGCCCAGTTTACCCACGGGAGCGCGTAACTTCACTAGCCAATGATCTGTCTTTGATAAATTGAATTTCTAACACATATAGATTGATTTTATGTTTTTGTGAAATAAGAATAAAAAATATTTGTTTCATGTTGCTGTCTTATTCAATAACATTTCAATTTTTAAAAATATAAAGTTAAGAATTATAAGAATCAATTTCAATGCCTATTGGTAATTTAGATTATTATTTAAATTAACAATCAATATTTTGAAAACAAATTAAATTAGCGATTAATACTGTTCAAATTTGAATGCAGCAAATCTTTTTAAATCTTTCAACGGTTTTATTTACTGAAAATTCAATCTGTGCCCTTTCACGTAGGAAGTTGTGTATCTTTCAAATTATTCACAGATATTTATAAAGTACCTCCCTCTAGATAAAATCCTTAATATAACATGCAAAAAAGCGACGATAGTTCACGTCCAATCCATCACTCCTTGTCAGGTCTGTCGAGATTTTGACCTGGCTGGAGTATTTCCATACACAGAGCTTTTTGTTGACCGGTAAAGTTAATATGTCGACAAGAGCTTTCATTCTAGCTATAGGTGATTTGTTGTTATTGAATGACGATTGGAACAGCCGAAATTTACTCTCAATTTTTATAGAAATTGGTAATTTTTAACTAGGAATTTAGCTAAAGGTTGGTTGTCAATATCTCGAAAAGTGAAAGAGATAGAGAGTTAAATGTTTCAGAATTAGATTAACCGGTTATTTTTCTGTATGAGTACATAGTTTCAGTAATTTTGAATTTCTGAAAAAAATTGAAATTTTGTGTATATTCAATTTAATTCATTGCAATAGTCTACGTTACATGTTTAAGACGATGGAAATATCTTGTTTATAATTCGAATTCAATCGAGTGGTGTATATTGTCTGCTGTTAAATTGCTTTGAAATTATGCAGGGAATACGTATGAATCTACTCTAGTTTTTCAAGAATTTCATGGAAGTTTTGCAGGAATTTCAAAATTGTCATGCATGTTAGATACTTAGATATTGCATGTATTTCAGGATACCAATTTTCACAAATTTTAATTGATGAGAAAACACAAGCCTCATTTCCACCGAATGATTTAATGCTTAATGCATAATGATTAGTGTATAAGGCTTAATACATTATGACAATTTACTATACAGTGTCCCACACTCTATGTTCAGTATAGGGTCTTATGGAGTACCATGTTGCCATATTTACCTGCTGTAAATCTGCAAGATAGAAAGAGCAAATTAGATGCCCAAAAAGGGATGAAATATTCTGGGTACTTCATTGAATGTATATATGGCTGGTGTACTTTCAGTGTATCTAAACAGGTGGGTGAAAAGAAAAAAAAATTAAATTATGAACTGGTCAGTTTAATAATTTACAAAAAATATAAAATAATACAAATACAAAATGTAAGTAGGATATAAAATTATAACAAGCGTAGGTAAATGAAATGAATTAACATATAAACTCTAGTCAATTTAAAGTAAATAATATAAAACATTTTTGTACTTAATTGGACATTTTACAATCGTCAACAATATAAATTCCCTATGTTACATATTTCCATTCTACGAAAAGGTATACAATTAATACATATACGAGTACAAAATATAGATGTAAAATAGCATAGGTGCGAAGACAAAAATGAAATTGAATAACATACTGGTCAGTTTAATAATACATATTTTTTATTGAATTTATATCTTCTTATTTGATAATTTACTAATATTTTAGCTAGATAGAAATACTGCATATATTTTACATAGTTCATAAGTCTTTATTCTTTCTTTGTAATCTCCAATTTGAATTTATAATATTTTAGAATTCTAATTTCTAATGCATTTAATCAAGATTAGTATGCTGGGCGGTTTTAAAATATTGTATTGAAATATTACTTATTACAGGTACAAATAGCCCTGTATATAAAACTATTTAGACAAATATTGGGTGTATACAATAAGCCCTTGGGTAAATAAGAGACCTTCATAAAACTTAAATTGTACAGAGTTAACTAATTTTGGTATAGCAATGAATATTTATGAATGTTTCAATATTACATTACATTGAAAAATTGGCAACATGGTACAGAAAACCTCCATAAGAATAACATTGGCTATCTCTGCCACACTGAAGATAGAGTATGGGACACTGTATAGAATACCAGTTCCAGCTATTTTGTTTAGTGACTAATTCAACAGAAATGTTACAATTTTTTCCCTTATTACATGTTGTTTAGCAGACTACCATTGGAGCAGTTCTTTTTCTTTTTGTAATATGTTATATACATAATTTTCTGTATTTACATCCATACTGAAAAATTAAATATTTAATAGTTATAAAATAAACTGATATTTGACAGTTCAGATTAGAAATTTACTATCGTTTGTTCTTCGAATTACTGGCGTAGATTACCCGATTAAGTTTTTATTTTCAAGTGACTTGAAAAGTGTCTTTATAAGTGACCTTACAAGTTTATTTGCACGATGAAGTTTTGTGTGAATTAAAATATTTAAGTGACAAAATTTAAGTTATACCTGCATTAAACTGTCATCAAGAGTTCAATTACTTCTCTACCCCATTTTTCCATTTTTCAGTTTAATATCGATCACTTATAACACTACTTCAATATATCAAACTTATAGGGACTTTTAAGAAAAAGTAGCGCATGTTTCAGTTTTTCTTTAAAAGTTTTTCGTGAAAAGTCTGTTCATTTGTCTCTCTTGCACTCATGTTATTGTGCAAAAACTTTTAAACTCACTTGAAAAGAAAAACTTCATCGTGTAATGCACGCTTTAGTTCTTAAGCATTAAGCCTTATGCAAAGCTGGAAATGGTAGTAAACGTTTTCATATGATAAACATTTTTACGTTTTGCGCGTAGTTATCAATTATAACTCTTACGCAAAAGGACAATCAGTGGAAATGAGGCTTTATTTTTATAATATGTAAATGTTTTATTTTTCAGAGTTACATCCTCGTTTGGTAACACCACCCGTTTAATAGAGGGTTAAGGGGTTGCTGTTTTTGGGGTTCAACCCCCTGACCACAAATCCTTAGACGATCTTTGTCCTCCTCTACCTACTTGTCCTGATTGACTTGATTTAAAAGAAATAAAATGTCCTAACCGGGGCATGTCATATTACGAACTTATGGCAAAGCTTGTCGTAAGGCCATTTGGGAATAAGACGTTACCGGGATTGCCCAACAGATCTACAGGTAAGGAACTATTAATTTCGAAACTGAAAATAATTCAGGCAAGCTTGTATGAAAGAATAATCATTTTCATCATCTTAATTTTATATATTTTCAATTTGGTTTATTTTTCATATTTTCATGCACCACTCCTACACAGTTACAGATAGAATAATGCATGACGAAAATTTGAATTCAGCATAAAATTTTCTTTCTTTTCATTTAATATGTTTTTTTACACTCTTGGTTCTTGAGTTGATGCATAAGTTACATGATTTTTCATCTGAATTTCGTATATTTTCAATTTGGTTCATTTTTCATATTTTCATGCACCACTCCTACACGGTTGCAGATAGAATAATGCACGACGAAAATTTGAATTCAGTATAAAATTTTCTTTCTTTTCGTTTAATGTATAATTTCTTTACACGATCGGATCTCGAGTTACAGATGCATAAAGTTACGTGATTTTTCATCTGAATTTTGTATATTTTCAATTTTTTTCATTTCTCATATTTTCATGCATCACTCCTACACGGTTAAAGACAGAAGGTCGGGTGATGAAAATATGAATTCGGCATGAAATTCCCTTTCTTTTCATGTAATGCATGATTTTTTTTACATCAATAGTTCTCGAGTTACAAATGCAGAAATTTACAAATTTGTTCAATTTTTGATTTTCTAGCTAATAGATCAAAAACTAAAAGAGATATCGCCTTGCACGTTTCAAATTTGTACTCAGTAGACCTTTGTACACTCATTTTTAAAAAAATTCAGCCGTTGAAAAAAATTTCAGACAAGCTTGCTTGAACCCAATACATAATAATTTTTATTTTCTCTTAAATTTATTTTGTTTTTGTTTATTTTGTACACAGATTGTGTTCTTTATGCTGTTGGTAAACCTGTATATCATCGCTACACAGACCAACAATACCTTCCACAGAGGCGGCTTCAGAGAAAACAGCACATATCACCTCTACCAGTTTGCGAATAAAGCTATGTTCAGGAAAGATACACACATCAAAAAGTAAGCCCTTTTTAATATGTTACACTAATAGCAGATAACAATTGTACACTTTAATAAATAAAGATTAATGTAACAATATTTCTGTCCTTGACAAAAAGAGAAATTTTGAAAATTATTTTATGTTTATTTGTGTTTCATTTGTGCACCACATACACACAGTTAATAAGAAGGCTATAAGAGCCGATTATATGAGTTCCTTATGATATCATCTACCGAAACAAAACAAACTAAAAAGAATGTAATTGACACAAACTGAGATATTTAAATTAAGTTCTCTTGTGATATACTTACGCACCACACCTGCACAGTTAAGTATAGGGCTATAAGAGCCGAATTTATGAATTCGTCATGAAATTTTCTATCAAAACATGTTATAAGAGTTTATCAAATGAGTATGTAGGTCAAACTATTACAATGCATAAACAGGGTCATATCATTTTTAATTCTACCACTCTGACACGGTTAAAGATACAATAACCAACAACGGCTAAAGATAGAACATTGGTCGTGGAAAATTTGAATTCAGCATAAAATTCTCTTTCTTTTCATGTCACGCATGATTTTTTTACATCATCGGTTCTCGAGTTACAGACGCTTGAAGTTACATGTTTTTTCATCGAAATTTTGTGTATTTTCAATATAGTTCATTTCTCATATTTTCATGCACCACACCTACACGGTTAAAGATAGAACATGGGTCGTTGAAAATTTGGATTCAGCATAAAATTCTCTTTCTTTTCATGTCACGCATGATTTTTTTACATCATCGGTTCTCGAGTTACAGACGCTTGAAGTTACATGTTTTTTCATCGAAATTTTGTGTATTTTCAATATAGTTCATTTCTCATATTTTCATGCACCACACCTACACGGTTAAAGATAGAACATGGGTCGTTGAAAATTTGGATTCAGCATAAAATTCTCTTTCTTTTCATGTCACGCATGATTTTTTTACATCATCGGTTCTCGAGTTACAGACGCTTGAAGTTCATTTCTCATATTTTCATGCACCACACCTACACGATTAAAGATAGAACATTGGTCGTTGAAAATTTGGATTCAGCATAAAATTCTCTTTCTTTTCATGTCACGCATGATTTTTTTACATCATCGGTTCTCGAGTTACAGACGTTTGAAGTTGCATGTTTTTTCATCGAAATTTTGTGTATTTTCAATTTAGTTCATTTCTCATATTTTCATGCACCACACCTACACGGTTAAAGATAGGGTAATGTTCGTTGAAAATTTGGATTCAGCATAAAATTCTCTTTCTTTTCATGTCACGCATGATTTTTTTTTCATCATCGGTTCTCCAGTTACAGAATCTTGAAGTTCATTTCTCATATTTTCATGCACCACACGTACACGGTTAAAAATAGGACATTGGTCGTTGAAAATTTGGATTCAGCATAAAATTCTCTTTCTTTTCATGTTATGCACTATTTTTTTACATCATCGGTTCTCGAGATACAGACGATTAAAGTTACATGTTTTTTTCATCGAAATTTTGTGTATTTTC
Source organism: Ophonus ardosiacus (assembly GCA_943142095.1). Lineage (NCBI taxonomy): Eukaryota > Metazoa > Arthropoda > Insecta > Coleoptera > Carabidae > Ophonus > Ophonus ardosiacus. The sequence continues at coordinate 4,675,376 of OW964837.1, forward strand.
AATTTAGTTCATTTTTCATATTTTCATGCACCACACTTACACGGTTAAAGATAGGACAACGATCGTAGAAAATTTTGATTCAGCATGAAATTCTCTTTCTTTTCATGTCATGCATGATTTTTTTACATCATCGGTTCTCGAGTTACAGACGCTTGAAGTTCATTTCTCATATTTTCATGCAGCACACCTACACGGTTAAAGATAGGACATTGGTCGTTGAAAATTTGGATTCAGCATAAAATTCTCTTTCTTTTCATGTCACGCATGATTTTTTTACATCATCGGTTCTCGAGTTACAGACGCTTTTCAATTTAGTTCATTTCTCATATTTTCATGCAGCACACCTACACGGTTAAAGATAGGCCAATGTTCGTTGAAAATTTGGATTCAGCATAAAATTCTCTTTCTTTTCATGTTATGCACTATTTTTTTACATCATCGGTTCTCGAGATACAGACGATTAAAGTTACATGTTTTTTTCATCGAAATTTTGTGTATTTTCAATTTAGTTCATTTTTTATATTTTCATGCACCACACTTACACGGTTAAAGATAGGACAACGATCGTAGAAAATTTTGATTCAGCATGAAATTCTCTTTCTTTTCATGTCATGCATTATTTTTTTACATCATCGGTTCTCGAGTTACAGACGATTAAAGTTACATGTTTTTTCATCGAAATTTTGTGTATTTTCAATTTAGTTCATTTCTCATATTTTCATGCACCACACCTACACGGTTAAAGATAGAACATGGGTCGTTGAAAATTTGGATTCAGCATAAAATTCTCTTTCTTTTCATGTCACGCATGATTTTTTTACATCATCGGTTCTCGAGTTACAGACGCTTGAAGTTCATTTCTCATATTTTCATGCAGCACACCTACACGGTTAAAGATAGGACATTGGTCGTTGAAAATTTGGATTCAGCATAAAATTCTCTTTCTTTTCATGTCACGCATGATTTTTTTTACATCATCGTTTCTCGAGTTACAGACGTTTGAAGTTGCATGTTTTTTCATCGAAATTTTGTGTATTTTCAATTTAGTTCATTTCTCATATTTTCATGCACCACACCTATACGGTTAAAGATAGAACATGGGTCGTTGAAAATTTGGATTCAGCATAAAATTCTCTTTCTTTTCATGTCACGCATGATTTTTTTACATCATCGGTTCTCGAGTTACAGACGCTTGAAGTTCATTTCTCATATTTTCATGCACCACACCTACACGATTAAAGATAGAACATTGGTCGTTGAAAATTTGGATTCAGCATAAAATTCTCTTTCTTTTCATGTCACGCATGATTTTTTTACATCATCGGTAGAACATTGGTCGTTGAAAATTTGGATTCAGCATAAAATTCTCTTTCTTTTCATGTCACGCATGATTTTTTTACATCATCGGTTCTCGAGTTACAGACGTTTGAAGTTGCATGTTTTTTCATCGAAATTTTGTGTATTTTCAATTTAGTTCATTTCTCATATTTTCATGCACCACACCTACACGGTTAAAGATAGGGTAATGTTCGTTGAAAATTTGGATTCAGCATAAAATTCTCTTTCTTTTCATGTCACGCATGATTTTTTTTTCATCATCGGTTCTCCAGTTACAGAATCTTGAAGTTCATTTCTCATATTTTCATGCACCACACGTACACGGTTAAAGATAGAACATTGGTCGTTGAAAATTTGGATTCAGCATAAAATTCTCTTTCTTTTCATGTCACGCATGATTTTTTTACATCATCGGTTCTCGAGTTACAGACGCTTGAAGTTCATTTCACATATTTTCATGCACCACACCTACATGGTTAAAGATAGAACATTGGTCGTTGAAAATTTGGATTCAGCATAAAATTCTCTTTCTTTTCATGTCACGCATGATTTTTTTACATCATCGGTTCTCGAGTTACAGACGTTTGAAGTTGCATGTTTTTTCATCGAAATTTTGTGTATTTTCAATTTAGTTCATTTCTCATATTTTCATGCACCACACCTATACGGTTAAAGATAGAACATGGGTCGTTGAAAATTTGGATTCAGCATAAAATTCTCTTTCTTTTCATGTCACGCATGATTTTTTTACATCATCGGTTCTCGAGTTACAGACGTTTGAAGTTGCATGTTTTTTCATCGAAATTTTGTGTATTTTCAATTTAGTTCATTTCTCATATTTTCATGCACCACACCTACACGGTTAAAGATAGGGTAATGTTCGTTGAAAATTTGGATTCAGCATAAAATTCTCTTTCTTTTCATGTCACGCATGATTTTTTTTTCATCATCGGTTCTCCAGTTACAGAATCTTGAAGTTCATTTCTCATATTTTCATGCACCACACGTACACGGTTAAAAATAGGACATTGGTCGTTGAAAATTTGGATTCAGCATAAAATTCTCTTTCTTTTCATGTTATGCACTATTTTTTTACATCATCGGTTCTCGAGATACAGACGATTAAAGTTACATGTTTTTTTCATCGAAATTTTGTGTATTTTCAATTTAGTTCATTTTTCATATTTTCATGCACCACACTTACACGGTTAAAGATAGGACAACGATCGTAGAAAATTTTGATTCAGCATGAAATTCTCTTTCTTTTCATGTCATGCATGATTTTTTTACATCATCGGTTCTCGAGTTACAGACGCTTGAAGTTCATTTCTCATATTTTCATGCAGCACACCTACACGGTTAAAGATAGGACATTGGTCGTTGAAAATTTGGATTCAGCATAAAATTCTCTTTCTTTTCATGTCACGCATGATTTTTTTACATCATCGGTTCTCGAGTTACAGACGCTTGAAGTTCATTTCTCATATTTTCATGCAGCACACCTACACGGTTAAAGATAGGACATTGGTCGTTGAAAATTTGGATTCAGCATAAAATTCTCTTTCTTTTCATGTCACGCATGATTTTTTTACATCATCGGTTCTCGAGTTACAGACGCTTGAAGTTCATTTCTCATATTTTCATGCAGCACACCTACACGGTTAAAGATAGGACATTGGTCGTTGAAAATTTGGATTCAGCATAAAATTCTCTTTCTTTTCATGTCACGCATGATTTTTTTTACATCATCGTTTCTCGAGTTACAGACGTTTGAAGTTGCATGTTTTTTCATCGAAATTTTGTGTATTTTCAATTTAGTTCATTTCTCATATTTTCATGCACCACACCTATACGGTTAAAGATAGAACATGGGTCGTTGAAAATTTGGATTCAGCATAAAATTCTCTTTCTTTTCATGTCACGCATGATTTTTTTACATCATCGGTTCTCGAGTTACAGACGCTTGAAGTTCATTTCACATATTTTCATGCACCACACCTACATGGTTAAAGATAGAACATTGGTCGTTGAAAATTTGGATTCAGCATAAAATTCTCTTTCTTTTCATGTCACGCATGATTTTTTTACATCATCGGTTCTCGAGTTACAGACGCTTGAAGTTCATTTCACATATTTTCATGCACCACACCTACATGGTTAAAGATAGAACATTGGTCGTTGAAAATTTGGATTCAGCATAAAATTCTCTTTCTTTTCATGTCACGCATGATTTTTTTACATCATCGGTTCTCGAGTTACAGACGTTTGAAGTTGCATGTTTTTTCATCGAAATTTTGTGTATTTTCAATTTAGTTCATTTCTCATATTTTCATGCACCACACCTATACGGTTAAAGATAGAACATGGGTCGTTGAAAATTTGGATTCAGCATAAAATTCTCTTTCTTTTCATGTCACGCATGATTTTTTTACATCATCGGTTCTCGAGTTACAGACGTTTGAAGTTGCATGTTTTTTCATCGAAATTTTGTGTATTTTCAATTTAGTTCATTTCTCATATTTTCATGCACCACACCTACACGGTTAAAGATAGGGTAATGTTCGTTGAAAATTTGGATTCAGCATAAAATTCTCTTTCTTTTCATGTCACGCATGATTTTTTTTTCATCATCGGTTCTCCAGTTACAGAATCTTGAAGTTCATTTCTCATATTTTCATGCACCACACGTACACGGTTAAAAATAGGACATTGGTCGTTGAAAATTTGGATTCAGCATAAAATTCTCTTTCTTTTCATGTTATGCACTATTTTTTTACATCATCGGTTCTCGAGATACAGACGATTAAAGTTACATGTTTTTTTCATCGAAATTTTGTGTATTTTCAATTTAGTTCATTTTTCATATTTTCATGCACCACACTTACACGGTTAAAGATAGGACAACGATCGTAGAAAATTTTGATTCAGCATGAAATTCTCTTTCTTTTCATGTCATGCATGATTTTTTTACATCATCGGTTCTCGAGTTACAGACGCTTGAAGTTCATTTCTCATATTTTCATGCAGCACACCTACACGGTTAAAGATAGGACATTGGTCGTTGAAAATTTGGATTCAGCATAAAATTCTCTTTCTTTTCATGTCACGCATGATTTTTTTACATCATCGGTTCTCGAGTTACAGACGTTTGAAGTTGCATGTTTTTTCATCGAAATTTTGTGTATTTTCAATTTAGTTCATTTCTCATATTTTCATGCACCACACCTATACGGTTAAAGATAGAACATGGGTCGTTGAAAATTTGGATTCAGCATAAAATTCTCTTTCTTTTCATGTCATGCATGATTTTTTTACATCATCGGTTCTCGAGTTACAGACGCTTGAAGTTCATTTCTCATATTTTCATGCAGCACACCTACACGGTTAAAGATAGGACATTGGTCGTTGAAAATTTGGATTCAGCATAAAATTCTCTTTCTTTTCATGTCACGCATGATTTTTTTACATCATCGGTTCTCGAGTTACAGACGTTTGAAGTTGCATGTTTTTTCATCGAAATTTTGTGTATTTTCAATTTAGTTCATTTCTCATATTTTCATGCACCACACCTACACGGTTAAAGATAGGGTAATGTTCGTTGAAAATTTGGATTCAGCATAAAATTCTCTTTCTTTTCATGTCACGCATGATTTTTTTTTCATCATCGGTTCTCCAGTTACAGAATCTTGAAGTTCATTTCTCATATTTTCATGCACCACACGTACACGGTTAAAAATAGGACATTGGTCGTTGAAAATTTGGATTCAGCATAAAATTCTCTTTCTTTTCATGTTATGCACTATTTTTTTACATCATCGGTTCTCGAGATACAGACGATTAAAGTTACATGTTTTTTTCATCGAAATTTTGTGTATTTTCAATTTAGTTCATTTTTCATATTTTCATGCACCACACTTACACGGTTAAAGATAGGACAACGATCGTAGAAAATTTTGATTCAGCATGAAATTCTCTTTCTTTTCATGTCATGCATGATTTTTTTACATCATCGGTTCTCGAGTTACAGACGCTTGAAGTTCATTTCTCATATTTTCATGCAGCACACCTACACGGTTAAAGATAGGACATTGGTCGTTGAAAATTTGGATTCAGCATAAAATTCTCTTTCTTTTCATGTCACGCATGATTTTTTTACATCATCGGTTCTCGAGTTACAGACGCTTGAAGTTCATTTCTCATATTTTCATGCAGCACACCTACACGGTTAAAGATAGGGTAATGTTCGTTGAAAATTTGGATTCAGCATAAAATTCTCTTTCTTTTCATGTCACGCATGATTTTTTTTTCATCATCGGTTCTCCAGTTACAGAATCTTGAAGTTCATTTCTCATATTTTCATGCACCACACGTACACGGTTAAAGATAGGGTAATGTTCGTTGAAAATTTGGATTCAGCATAAAATTCTCTTTCTTTTCATGTCACGCATGATTTTTTTTTCATCATCGGTTCTCCAGTTACAGAATCTTGAAGTTCATTTCTCATATTTTCATGCACCACACGTACACGGTTAAAAATAGGACATTGGTCGTTGAAAATTTGGATTCAGCATAAAATTCTCTTTCTTTTCATGTTATGCACTATTTTTTTACATCATCGGTTCTCGAGATACAGACGATTAAAGTTACATGTTTTTTTCATCGAAATTTTGTGTATTTTCAATTTAGTTCATTTTTCATATTTTCATGCACCACACTTACACGGTTAAAGATAGGACAACGATCGTAGAAAATTTTGATTCAGCATGAAATTCTCTTTCTTTTCATGTCATGCATGATTTTTTTACATCATCGGTTCTCGAGTTACAGACGCTTGAAGTTCATTTCTCATATTTTCATGCAGCACACCTACACGGTTAAAGATAGGACATTGGTCGTTGAAAATTTGGATTCAGCATAAAATTCTCTTTCTTTTCATGTCACGCATGATTTTTTTACATCATCGGTTCTCGAGTTACAGACGTTTGAAGTTGCATGTTTTTTCATCGAAATTTTGTGTATTTTCAATTTAGTTCATTTCTCATATTTTCATGCACCACACCTATACGGTTAAAGATAGAACATGGGTCGTTGAAAATTTGGATTCAGCATAAAATTCTCTTTCTTTTCATGTCATGCATGATTTTTTTACATCATCGGTTCTCGAGTTACAGACGCTTGAAGTTCATTTCTCATATTTTCATGCAGCACACCTACACGGTTAAAGATAGGACATTGGTCGTTGAAAATTTGGATTCAGCATAAAATTCTCTTTCTTTTCATGTCACGCATGATTTTTTTACATCATCGGTTCTCGAGTTACAGACGTTTGAAGTTGCATGTTTTTTCATCGAAATTTTGTGTATTTTCAATTTAGTTCATTTCTCATATTTTCATGCACCACACCTACACGGTTAAAGATAGGGTAATGTTCGTTGAAAATTTGGATTCAGCATAAAATTCTCTTTCTTTTCATGTCACGCATGATTTTTTTTTCATCATCGGTTCTCCAGTTACAGAATCTTGAAGTTCATTTCTCATATTTTCATGCACCACACGTACACGGTTAAAAATAGGACATTGGTCGTTGAAAATTTGGATTCAGCATAAAATTCTCTTTCTTTTCATGTTATGCACTATTTTTTTACATCATCGGTTCTCGAGATACAGACGATTAAAGTTACATGTTTTTTTCATCGAAATTTTGTGTATTTTCAATTTAGTTCATTTTTCATATTTTCATGCACCACACTTACACGGTTAAAGATAGGACAACGATCGTAGAAAATTTTGATTCAGCATGAAATTCTCTTTCTTTTCATGTCATGCATGATTTTTTTACATCATCGGTTCTCGAGTTACAGACGCTTGAAGTTCATTTCTCATATTTTCATGCAGCACACCTACACGGTTAAAGATAGGACATTGGTCGTTGAAAATTTGGATTCAGCATAAAATTCTCTTTCTTTTCATGTCACGCATGATTTTTTTACATCATCGGTTCTCGAGTTACAGACGCTTTTCAATTTAGTTCATTTCTCATATTTTCATGCAGCACACCTACACGGTTAAAGATAGGCCAATGTTCGTTGAAAATTTGGATTCAGCATAAAATTCTCTTTCTTTTCATGTCACGCATGATTTTTTTACATCATCGGTTCTCGAGTTACAGACTCTTGAAGTTCATTTCTCATATTTTCATGCACCACACGTACACGGTTAAATATAGGACATTGGTCGTTGAAAATTTGGATTCAGCATAAAATTCTCTTTCTTTTCATGTATGATTTTTTTACATCACCGGTTCTCGAGTTACAAACGCTTGAAGTTCATTTCTCATATTTTCATGCACCACACCTACACGGTTAAAGATAGAACATTGGTCGTGGAAAATTTGAATTCAGCATAAAATTCTCTTCTTTTCATATCACGCATGATTTTTTTTACATCATCGGTTCTCGAGTTACAGACGCTTTTCAATTTAGTTCATTTCTCATATTTTCATGCACCACACCTACACGGTTAAAGATAGACCATTGGTCGTTGTAAATTTGAATTCAGCATGAAATTCTCTTTCTTCTGATGGCACGCATGATTTTTTTACATCATCGGTTCTCGAGTTACAGACGCTTTTCAATTTAGTTCATTTCTCATATTTTCATGCACCACACCTACACGGTTAAAGATAGAACTTTGGTCGTTGAAAATTTGGATTCAGCATAAAATTCTCTTTCTTTTCATGTTATGCACTATTTTTTTACATCATCGGTTCTCGAGATACAGACGATTAAAGTTACATGTTTTTTTCATCGAAATTTTGTGTATTTTCAATTTAGTTCATTTTTTATATTTTCATGCACCACACTTACACGGTTAAAGATAGGACAACGATCGTAGAAAATTTTGATTCAGCATGAAATTCTCTTTCTTTTCATGTCATGCATTATTTTTTTACATCATCGGTTCTCGAGTTACAGACGATTAAAGTTACATGTTTTTTCATCGAAATTTTGTGTATTTTCAATTTAGTTCATTTCTCATATTTTCATGCACCACACCTACACGGTTAAAGATAGAACATGGGTCGTTGAAAATTTGGATTCAGCATAAAATTCTCTTTCTTTTCATGTCACGCATGATTTTTTTTACATCATCGGTTCTCGAGTTACAGACGCTTTTCAATTTAGTTCATTTCTCATATTTTCATGCACCACACCTACACGGTTAAAGATAGACCATTGGTCGTTGTAAATTTGAATTCAGCATGAAATTCTCTTTCTTCTGATGGCACGCATGATTTTTTTACATCATCGGTTCTCGAGTTACAGACGCTTTTCAATTTAGTTCATTTCTCATATTTTCATGCACCACACCTACACGGTTAAAGATAGAACTTTGGTCGTTGAAAATTTGAATTCAGCATAAAATTCTCTTTCTTTTTATGTCACGCATGATTTTTTTACATCATCGGTTCTCGAGTTACAGACGCTTGAAGTTACATGTTTTTTCATCGAAATTTTGTGTATTTTCAATTTAGTTCATTTCTCATATTTTCATGCACCACACCTACACGGTTAAAGATAGGGCAATGTTCGTTGAAAATTTGAATTTAGCATGAAATTCTCTTTCATCTCATGTCACGCCTGATTTTTTACATCGTCGGTTCTCGACTTACAGACGCTTGACGTTATAAGTTTTTTCATCGGTATTTCTTGTATTTTCAGTTTTGTTCATTTCTCATATTTTCATGCACCTCATCTACACGGTTAAATATAGAAATCTGCTCGTTGAAAAGAGAATAAGTGTTTACACTTTTGAGTATTGAAATGTGAAGTACTTACCTAAATCAATTTTTGAAACAACAAAAATTTTTCAAAAATTACATTTGATAATTTTATCCGTGTAAGTCGGTAAAAATATTCTTGTTCATGTGTTTGTGTCTCAAGCTGCACTTTCAAAAAAAAAAGGTAAGTCGTCAGGTGTTGCCCTCTTTTTGGGTTGCGAAAAATTTGGGAACTACATACGAGTGAAATTTAATTTACACTGTGTCTGAGTGGTTCAATAGCAACTTTTTATGCAATATGTTTATTAATTTATAACTTCTGGGCCAGTGGTCCTAAAATTATGAAACAAACATATTCCTATACGAAATTTACCGTAGATTCCATATTTTGGTGTCACAGCCTCGTATTTTAACCGTGTCCGTGTAATTATTAATTTTCTGTGATGAGAACATATAAAAATTATTTCAAAAGCAAATAAGTGTGAAACCAGTGGTCGTAAAAATGTAAAACAAACACTTTCTTATACGAAATTTACCGTAGATTCCATATTTTGGTGTCCCACTTTCGTATCTTTAACCGTGTCCGTGTAATGATGAATTTTCTCTGATGAGAACATACAAAATTTATTTTGAAAGCAAATAACTCCGAAAGCAGTGGTCGTAATAATGTCATGTTTAATAAAGTATCCAGGGCCGTATCTTGAAAACTAGGGGTGTTAGGTCAAAAATTCATACAGTCTCGAATTCAGGGATGTTTTTGGCATATGTGAACCAAATATTATCCATGAAAAAAAAAAATTTACTTAAATTTATTTGGAAAATGGTCCATTGAATTTACTTTGATAAAAAAATTTCACGTGTTACATGCAATTTACAGGACCGTATCTTGAAAACTAGGCGTGGTAGGTAAAAAATTAATACAGATACGGATTCAGGGATATTTTGAGCATATGTGAACCAAATATTACCCATGAAAAAAATTTTGTTTAATAGTTACGTAAATTTATTTGCAAAATGGTCCATTGAATTTACTTTGATAAAAATTTTCAGGGGTTACATGCTATTTACAGGGCCGTATCTTGAAAACTAGGGGTGGTAGGTTAAAAATTAATACAGATACGGATTCAGGGATATTTTGAGCATATGTGAACTAAATATTATCCATGAAAAAAAAATTGTTTAATAGTTACGTAAATTTATTTGGAAAATGGTCCATTAACTTTGATAAAATTTTTCGCAATTTCCAGGGCTGTATCTTGTAAATTAGGGGTGGTATGTTAAAAATTTATACAGATTCGTATTCAGGGATGTTTTGAGCATAGGTACACCAAAATTCATTCACGAAAAAAAATGTACAAAACTTATGAACATTTATTTAAAAAAATTACCCTTTTTATTGAACGTTTTGTGAACTCTCCAGGTCCGTATCTTAAAAATCAGGGGAGATAGGAGAGAAATTCATACAGAACTGTATTCAGGGAACATGTGATAGTGTACATCTTGAAATTTATCCATGAAACATGTCCATTTATCTTTATGTGTACCTAATTTGCGGTGTGGTATATGACCATAGGTAGATGCCAATTCAATGCAACCAAATATATGTGGAACATCAGTATTAACCATCATAAATTAGGCGAAATGTTTATCGTATGTGGTGTTCTTTGCGGGGTTGATTCTAGCACAGAACGAAATACAAAAATATGATTAGCTTTAGACTTGTACAAAAATTGCCCTATAGAAATGAATCTGCCATTTACAAATCCATTTAGAAAGACGACTATGTTGGGATATAATTATCGAACAAAAGAAAATTAAATAAAATAGTATATTGTTATTTAACGTATTCTGTATGTCTTTATTTGTATGTTAAGGAACTATACACGTGGGATAAAGGAAATCAGTTGACCTGTCCTATTCGGTATCACGAAATGGGATACAATATTAGCAGAGAAGAAAAAGGAGAAGCAGGAGACAACATAAACACCCAGATGTAAACAGGAGTAGATATAAATGAAAGTCATTTGTAAAAGAAATGTAATTTTGTATTCGTGTCATGTATTATAGTGTTTTTAAATATAGTTGATTATTATACATATGTTTTTCATTTCATATTTCAGGTACCTTAGACCAAACAGGCGATGGCATGAAAGAAAACCGGTATAAGGAATTAAAATTGTACATGATTAAATATTACCCTTTGTAGTTATTACAAAAAAAAATTAAACCCTCGAACTTTTAGTATATCTACTTGAAAAAATTTTTGCTCTAAATAAAAGAACATACATAAATATTAAGATCAGTCTTTTTAGATATTCAATACATATACACCAAAAAAAAAAAAAAAATATTCCTAGTTGAAAAAAGAAATAAATCATAACGTTATATGATTACGTAATCGTAATACCCTCAACCGTTATTCATAGACATTCTACACCTATACACAAAGAAATCAAAAAAAGTCCAAAAAAGAAATAAAGCATGGCGTTACATGATTACGTAATACCCTCAAATGTTGTTACGTAATCCGAAAATTGAAATAAAAAAAATTTAGATCATCCTTCATAGACAATTATAGCAACCCTAGTACTCAATACTCATCCCTGAAAATACATTAAAAAATTCTAATTTCAAAAAAGAAATAAATCATGACGTTACATGATTACGTAATACCCTCAGCTGTTGTTACGTAATCCAAAAATTAAAAAAAAAAAATAAGATCACCCTTCATAGACTTCCAATGCCTATACACATAAATCAAAAAAAATATTCTGTCCAAAAAAGAAATAAAGCATGATGTTACATGATTACGTAATACCCTCAGCTGTTATTACGTAATCCAAAAATTAAAAAAAAAATAAGATCACCCTTCATAGACTTCCAATGCCTATACACACAAATAAAAAAAAAATATTCTGTCCAAAAAAGAAATAAAGCATGACGTTACATGATTACGTAATACCCTCAGCTGCTATTACGTAATCCAAAAAGTAAAACAAAAAAATTTAGATCATCCTCCATAAACATTTATAGCAACCCTTAGTACTCAATACTCATCCGTGACATACCATTAAAAAATTCTAAGTCCAAAAAAGAAATAAATCATGACGTCACATGATTACGTAATACCCTTCCCTGTTATTACGTAATTAAAAAATTGTAGCAACCCTACACAATACTCATCCCCTATCATATCATAAAAATATTCTAAGTCCCAAAAAATAAATCATCACGTCACTTGGTGACGCAATACCCTTCCACTCATATGCCATCACCTCCCTCATCTTTAACCCCCTTATCACTTCACCTCCCATAGATAACTTAACCACCCATCATCTAATTGAATTAGATGACATGTCTGCTTCTGCCATAGGAGACCCGTGTATCCCCGGTAGGCTATCTGTTGTTCCTAGGGTAAGTTGTACCTGAAATATTCTAAGTCCTGAAATGCTAGTAAGATAAATAAAAGAAATGTATTATGTTATTAAATTATTTATTGATCCTATATTGCTAGGTACAGAGATATACATGTGAGAGCTTATGTACTATGCCTATACTAGAGGTGTCGGTATACCCATACTACAATGTTGGACTTAGAAAAAATTTTGATGTAAAAAATTTTTTCTAAGTCCCTAATTGAAAAAAGATGGACTTATAAAAATCTTCGTTCCTCGATTTTTAACAAAATTTTTACCGGGCGCTACGCGCCCGGTTAGCTTGTCGACTAGGCAATATGGCAAGGTCGACAAGGCGTGCTGTACAGTGTTTTGTACAGCACGACTTTAGGTAATTTTTAGCTTGTCAGGAAGTGAAATGGCTAACCTCAATAAGCGACCTAACCTAAATAAACGACCTAACAAACTAGGTCATTCACCTTCTCCCAAAAATGTTACGTAATTAACATCTTTGAGAATCAGTTACTACTATATTTTTACACTTGTATACTTCAATTTCTATACAAGTGTTTTTGCTATATGTATGAAGTAGCCTTTCTCACCCCCGACATAAACTCGTATAAAAATTCCAACTTACACCCCCAAAAAAATGTTACGTAATAACTGTTACAATTATTACGTAATCAATTTTTTTGGGAATATATTACAATTAATAGTAGTTGCATTTTTATACGAGTTTTTGCTATGTGAACGAGATTTTTACAAGTCCAATTAATATCTAACTTACAAACTAATTTCAGGAGAACTAGTACATACATTTTGTTCTATAACATATGTATAAACGTATGTATATATCTATTCCTAAATTACCATTTCCTCCAAAGATACCTCAAACATGTACTATGATTTTCTTTCAACTTTCCCTATGATATATACACATACGTGTAAGATATGTGGCAATATTACTCTAATTACTAAAACCATTAATACCGATACTATTATTTATGAATCATTACTACAATTACTACTTTCACTATTCCCTTACGAATTCATAAAATACCCTTCAAATGCTAATTATTGCAATTACTATCTATTACTCTATAAAAGCTTCAAATTTAGTACCCAAGTACGCAAGTACCTATTTAAATAGGTTACGTATTCAAAAACCAACAACTTCGGACAACATTGAGATATCGCTCTTACATTTTTTACTGTTAGGCAGAAAATAATTAACAGTACTCATACTAACTTACAACCGATAATACAAAGTACTCCGAACTTATTAAATTTCAAACAAGATTCAATTCTTTTTATCCATCCGATATAATCTTTACAACGATTTTACTATGAAAATTTCTATGTACTTTTCAACATTACTATATAAAAATTACCCTTTCAACCCTTCAACTTCTAAATGAATTATTTTTCCATACTTCAAACGTATGCGAATATATGCAAATTTCAATAATAATTGCCACATCTTACACGTACATGTATGTTCTCATTTCGATATATACATACGCCCATATGTTATATAACAAAATATGCACTAGTACTATTTATATTTGCATCAAATAAAATACGTTACTATTTTTCATAGTGCATTTTTTATTATATCACATATGTTCCGTCTCCATCATTTACATTCTTATACATTTTCCTATTACTAATATTCGATAAGTTATAAGCATGATTTCTATTTGTACAACAATATATTAATATCAGTATTCTCCTTATTCTAGTCATGTATGATTTTCTTCTTCTCAACATTACTATAAGGAATCTTGTTTTATTCAATAAGGATTATTATTAAAATTCCTATAAGAAAATTTATCGGAAACTACAGTAATTATCGTTAAAATTTCTATACGAATTTTCGCCGGTATCAATAGAGATTTCTATTAAATTTGTTGCAAGAAAATCTATCTAAATCTGACAGGAATTTCCTCAAAAATACTATCTATAACTATAACGTTTTCTTAAAGATATTTCCTCTGGTTGTACAACAATTAATGTTAACATTACTCAAACTAATTTTGTTTCATCCTACAGGAATTTCTTTCAAAAAACCAACAAAATTTTCTGCCCGCTTTTCTTCCTCGAACTCTACAGGGATTTTTGTTACATTTTATGCAAGGACATTATTTGTTATTTGCCTGACTCTATAAGGATTAGTGCTAAATTTGCTACCAGAAACTTTGTAAAAACCCGTTGGGATTCTTTCTAGAAAGTCCTACAAGGAAATTCGCCTGCTAATTAAAGGATTTTTGTGAAATTTTCTATAAGGATAATTTACTTAATCCATGAGGAATTCAAACAAAAATTACTATGAGGGATCCTGTCTGATTCTATAAGAAAATTTGTTACATTACATGGGGATTCTTTCAAAATTTCTACAACGATTCCTATTATATTACATAGGGACTCTTGTTCAAAAACCTACAACAAAATTTGTTACATAACATGGGGATTCTTTTAAAATTAATATAACGGTTCCTATTATGTTACATAGGGATTCTTGTTAAAAAACATAAAACGAAATTTATCATCTATAGGGATTTCTATAAAATTTCCTATAAGAAAATTTGACTGAATCATATCCCTATATGAATCCTTGTTACATTTACTACAAAGAAATTTATTACAGTTTAGAAGGATTTTGGGCAGAATTCCTATAAGTCGTACTGCATAATTCTACAATTATTTCGGTTAAAAATGCTACAAGAAATTTTTGTCTCACTTTGCAAGGAATTTCATTAAATTTTCTATAAGGAATTTCGTCTGTTTGCATAAGAATTTCTCTTAAATCTGCTATAAGACATATCGTCTACGTCTTCAACTAATTTTCAAAAAAAAAACTCTAACAAAATTTATGTTACTCGAAAGACTTTCCCGTTAAATTTTCTACAAGGAAATCGACGCAATTACTATAACAAACTTTGTACATTTCGTCTATTACACTACAACAATAGGTTCAACTTTATTAACAAACTAAATGATCTGTTGCACCAATAACTAAAAAAAGTTCTAATAATTTTGGCTAAGTACTTTTTTGCAACAACAGAAACTACTTTTTAATAAACTGCGCATTAATTTCGGCATTAATAATTATAAAGGCTTCTCAAATATTTTACTCAGTACTTCAGTGCAACAATGAAATTGACTATTAATTCTTGCAGCAACAAGCTAACAGATTCCTTTAAATAAATCAATGCAACAATAGGTACAACCCCATTACCAAAATGTCTATTAAGTGTTGCAGTAATAACTACAAGGAATTATTAAAATATTATAAACATATATCAATGCCACAATTGGTACTACTATTAACAGATTGGTCATTGATTATTGCAACAAAATCTAAAGGGATTGCTGACAGTTTTGTACAAGTACAGGACCACATATGGGAAAAGACCGTTTTTAGAATAACTACTACATAGTTGTTAATCGTAGTTGATAGATGCGGTTACGGATATTCGCTTCGAGGGTTTCAGATGGCCTACCGTTTCAATTACAATTACAAAAGAGCAGTGGACGATATAGTAACGCATATTCATGTAACATATATTTGTTTTAAATTGTAAATTTGTCATTGCAACACTCCGAATCTTTCGGCGCCATTTTTATAAGGGTTGGAATGGCGTACTACCAAACCGCAAGCTTCCATCTCAAAGCTTCAACATATCGCAGAATCATACTGAGGTTTGGTACTACCCCATTCCGAAATTTCACACCGATATTTTAATAGCGACGACAGATCCACTGTGTACCAATGACAGACCCGCCATTTACAACAAAAGTATGGTGTGCGAACTTGCGGTACAGTATCGTCCACTAAAACGATAGGCCCAGGGCATTCAACCCGTGAAAAACTGGGTTAAGTTCGGGATCAAGTTAATTTGTTTTTTGAGAGATGAGTTCCTGTAAGGTTCTGGTTCAAGCATTAATGAATTTGCGGTTTTGTTCCGAGTTCAGGTATTAAGTTCTGGTTCGGTTCGACTTCATGAAAACTGGATTAATGTTTTTTAATAACTAACTTTATATACAAATAATTTGAAATGCGAGTAAGAATTTATAAGTTCATGAACACAATTTCACAACAGCAACGCAAATGCAAAGGGCGTCAATGATCGGCTTTAAGTACTACGTTTTCAACTGAAAATCAACCTGAACCAGAGCTGAACCCTGAACCCGAACTTTAATATCCGGGTCGATTCCGATTGGGGGTCAATTGAAAAATATATCTCAAGTTCGATTTGGTTCCGGGTTGGGGTTCCCTAAAATGTTACGGTTTGATTCCCATTTTAGTTCGGTTTAGGTCCGGTACTAGCCATTCTAAAAACACTCACTTCATATATGTAATCCTGTACCAAAAACTATAAGGACTTCTATCTGTCTTCAATACTTCTTTGCAACAATAGAAACAATTTTGTAATAAACGATGGATTAACTTCGGCACTAATAATTATAAGGCATACTGAAAATTTTGGCAAGGTCTTTCAATGCAACAATATGTACAAATATTCAGAAATTGTCTATTAATTCTTGCATCAAATCTACATGAAATCTTGATAATTTAATGCAATATTATGTTGTACCTATCACCAAGCTGTCTATTAAGTTTTGCAACAATAACTGCAAGGAATTATAAAAAATAACTAAATACTTCAATGCAACAATCTATACAACTATCAACAGATTGTCTTCATTCTATCAATAAAATCAATTAGAATTGTTCAAAGTTTTGTCAAAATATTTTACAACAAAAATCTGTTAAACAATTAACATCAACTGCTGTACCTATTACTGCAATAAATCATAATTTTTATACGAAAATTATAGGTCGACTTACCTACTAAATTTCTTTATGTATGTACCTATGTATTTATGTATGCATTTGTAGTCATGTTTATGAAAATATTTCTCTATATTCCTCTGATATTTTATAATCATCCATACCTCTATTGATACTTATGTTTCATGCTTATAACTTATCGAAAACTTATGCCTAACTACCTATACAATGTTCATATTTACCTTATGTAACTATGAAAATTGTATGTCTATCTTTTATGTCAATTCATATTCATATTTCTCAATGAAAATATTAATGACGGTATTATGGGGAAAGGTAAAGTTTCATTTTATTATTATTCAGGGGCTCGAAGTATTTGGGGGCTTTAGGAATGGCGTGACAGGGGCGTTCTTCTTCAGGGAACCTTCTCCAGGGCACGGGAAACCTTCTCCAGGGCACAGGAAACCTAGGGGCTGTTTCTCTACTGCTACACATCTGCAACAATGGAAAGAAAACTAATATTAGCATGTTACATTTATAATAAAATAATTATGTATGAATTGATGTAGGTACATGTTTTACTTAACTGTAAGGTATATGAAAGTAAATGATTTTTATTTCATTTCATGTTCCAATGACTAATAATAAAATAAAGATGCTTACCATTTATTTATGAATAAAGTTCTTGTCACAGGATTATCTTCTTCAAAGGATCTGCTAGGACTCTTTCAATTGCTCCGCCTCTTTCTGGGTGTCGCTGGGTTTCTGCAACTTTTTTGAGGGCTCTCCAGAAATCCAGCGGGATCTCCAGGACCCTTCCATTTGTTCCACGTCTTTCTGGATGTCTCTGGGTTTCTGCAACAATGAAAAAACAATACTTAGTATATATTACTTCTTTAAAAAATAATATTCTTAACAAAAATATGTGTAACGATTTATTTTATTATTTAAATAAATGTATAATGATGTCTGTGATGTCAAAAATAAATTAATTGAATCTTACCTTCATATTTTTATTTTGAAGGCTCTCCAGAAATCCAGCAGGATCTTCAGGACTCTTCCATTTGCTCCACGTCGTTCTGGATATCCCTCGGTTTCTGCAACAAAGAAAAAACAATACTTAGTATATATAGTACTCTTTCAAAATTAAATATTCATGACAAAAAAATGTGTAACGATTTATTTTATTATTTAAATAAATGTATAACAATGTCTGTGACAATAAAAATAATTTACTTGATTCTTACCTTCTTATTTCAATTTTGAAAGCTTTCCAGAAATCCAGCAGGGTCTTTAGGACTTCCATACGTGGTCCATGTCTTCCTCCAGGTTTGTAAAATACTGCAACAATAGAAAATACAATGAGCAATTGTTCACTCACCTCAGACATTACACTTCTTTGCAATTACACCATGAATATAATTTAAAAATTCATATCTCGAAAATTGTCCCCAAGAATTTTTTGGATATTTATCCTTAATGTACGCCTCCCAAATTAAGGTGTTACGACATGCTCCCCCAAAAAATGAAGTTATAAAAATTTTCACCCATTTGTGAATCTATCTTACAGTGTTACCTTATTATTTCAATAACATTTTTTGTATAAATCAGGTCTTTCTCCCAAAAAAATAATAAATTGTTCACACATGCTCAATAAACGATAGAATCGAATGGAACAACGTACAAGTTTGTATCTCTTTTACTTTTAGAGTTATAGGGTGTTACATTTGGAAATAACATGGAATACATTTTCATTAAAACATATCTTGCAATACATTTGTCTCAAACTTTTTCCAGCAATTCAGAATTGATGAAAAATTGTACACATATCGAAAAAAGTATGCTGAATCCAAATTTAGAACTTAAAAGGCCCTAACGATTTTAGTTTCCGAGATATGAATGTTTAAAAATTATAAAAAATTGCTAACTTTAAAATTATTTAGTAACGGTTTACATTATTACGTAACACTTTGCCCTAATGCAAACTAGTACAAATATGTACCAAAATTGGTTCAAGGGTTAATTTACTAGAGGGACACAAATTACATAACACGGTTAACATTCCAAATTTTAAAAAATATGTAACATATGGACAAAAACCCTTATATTAAGTTTATATCATATTATCACCAATAAAAATATGTACCTAATGCAATTTTTTATGAAAACGCATACAACACCATAAAAATTTAAATCTGTAATTTATTATTTAATATTTCAACAATATGTACAACAATTACATTGCACATAGGCACACCTTTGTACAACAATTGGTAGAAGTCACACATGTTACGTTATTCATTGGTACCTTTAAATAATTAAAAAAATACACTTCAAGATTTGTATAAATTAATAATATATGCATTTTGCACCCAATAATAGGTACAACGGCACATAATATACGTAAAGAGATAGTAAGTCACGAGCTAATGAAAAATATGATAATAACATTCAATATCTCATTATAATTACATCAAATTTCATCTACCAACCCTTACTATGATATTCAGGATTTATATACGCTACACCCACAAGTGGATTTAAAGTCTTAACAACTAAGAAATACAGAAAAATTAACTCACCACGCAAAATGAAGTTCTCAGGTACGTTTCCAGGTCCTGAAGGGATGTTTGAAGATCTTTTCTTGTACCAGGAAGCCGTCCTTTAGGTCGAAGTTCACGAGCACACCACACACACGTCCGCACAATTTAATCATCACCTTGAAACTGAAGTAATTAATTACCATAATTGCTAGGCATTAGATAACATTCATTAAATTTCATCAAAAATAAATATTAAAAGTGAATATTAAAAAATAAAATAATGAGCGTGTATATGATATAATACTTAATTCCGAGAAATAAATAAAGTATTTATTTTACTTGTGAATGATCCGGGTTCGATTCCAATGCAAAGTAGTTCACTTACATCTCACTGCTTTACATATTCTTCTTTATAATTTAATGCTATTTAATTTGATACCAAGCAATCCTATATTACTAGCATTTCCTGACATTCCTTATATTTCCATGCACCACTCCTTTACGGTTAAACATAGAATAACGGACGATGAAAATTTAAATTCAGCATGAAATTCTCTTTCTTTTTATTCCCGCATGATTTTTTTTTTTCATCATGACATGAAAAGAAAGATAATTTCATGCTGAATACAAATTTTCAACGACCATTGTCCTATCTTTAACCGTGTATGTGTGGTGCATGAAAATGTGAAAAATGAACTAAATTGAAAATACACAAAATTTCGATGAAAAAACATGTAACTTTAATCGTCTGTAACTCGAGAACCGATGATGTAAAAAATAATGCGTGACATGAAAAGAAAGAAAATGTTATGCTGAATTCAAATTTTCAACGACCATTGTCCTATCTTTAACCGTGTACGTGTGGTGCATGAAAATGTGAAAAATAAACTAAACTGAAAATACACGAAACTTCAATGAAAAAACATGTAACTTTAATCGTCTGTAACTCGAGTACCGATAATGTCAAAAAATCATGCGTGACATAGAAAGATAGAGAATTTCATGCCAAAACTAAATTTTGAACGACCATTGCCCTATCTTTAACCGTGTAGGTGTGGTGCATGAAAATGTGAAAAATGAACTAAATTTAAAATACACAAAATTTCGATGAAAAAACATGTAACTTTAACCGTCTGTAACTCGAGAACCGATGATGTAAAAAAATAATGCGTGACATGAAAAGA
The DNA here is from genome assembly GCA_943142095.1 of Ophonus ardosiacus. NCBI lineage: Eukaryota > Metazoa > Arthropoda > Insecta > Coleoptera > Carabidae > Ophonus > Ophonus ardosiacus. Next base: position 4,696,411 of record OW964837.1, read on the forward strand.
AACAGAATTTTATGCTGAATTCAAATTTTCAACGACCAGTGTCCTATCTTTAACCGTGTAGGTGTGGTGCATGAAAATGTGAAAAATGAACTAAATTGAAAATACACAAAATTTCGATGAAAAAACATGTAACTTTAATCGTCTGTAACTCGAGAACCGATAATGTAAAAAAATCATGCATGACATGGAAAGAAAGAAAATTTTATGCTGAATCCAAATTTTCAACGTCCAGTGTCCTATCTTTAACCGTGTAGGTGTGGTGCATGAAAATGTGAAAAATGAACTAAATTGAAAATACACAAAATTTCGATGAAAAAACATGTAACTTTAATCGTCTGTAACTCGAGAACCGACAATGTAAAAAAATCATGCGTGACATGGAAAGAAAGAAAATTTTATGCTGAATTCAAATTTTCAACGTCCATTGTCCTATCTTTAACCGTGTATGTGTGGTGCATGAAAATGTAAAAAATTAACTAAATTGAAAATACACGAAACTTCAATGAAAAAACATGTAACTTTAATCGTCTGTAACTCGAGTACCGATAATATCAAAAAATCATGCGTGACATAGAAAGATAGAGAATTTCATGCCAAAACTAAATTTTGAACGACCATTGCCCTATCTTTAACCGTGTAGATGTGGTGCATGAAAATGTGAAAAATGAACTAAATTGAAAATACACAAAATTTCGATGAAAAAACATGTAACTTTAATCGTCTGTAACTCGAGAACCGATAATGTAAAAAAATCATGCATGACATGGAAAGAAAGAAAATTTTATGCTGAATCCAAATTTTCAACGTCCAGTGTCCTATCTTTAACCGTGTAGGTGTGGTGCATGAAAATGTGAAAAATGAACTAAATTGAAAATACACAAAATTTCGATGAAAAAACATGTAACTTTAATCGTCTGTAACTCGAGAACCGATAATGTAAAAAAATCATGCGTGACATGGAAAGAAAGAAAATTTTATGCTGAATCCAAATTTTCAACGTCCAGTGACCTATCTTTAACCGTGTAGGTGTGGTGCATGAAAATGTGAAAAATGAACTAAATTGAAAATACACAAAATTTCGATGAAAAAACATGTAACTTTAATCGTCTGTAACTCGAGAACCGATAATGTAAAAAAATCATGCGTGACATGGAAAGAAAGAAAATTTTATGCTGAATTCAAATTTTCAACGTCCAATGTTCTATCTTTAACCGTGTAGGTGTGGTGCATGAAAATGTGAAAAATGAACTAAATTGAAAATACACAAAATTTCGATGAAAAAACATGTAACTTTAATCGTCTGTAACTCGAGAACCGATAATGTAAAAAAATCATGCGTGACATGGAAAGAAAGAAAATTTTATGCTGAATTCAAATTTTCAACGTCCAATGTTCTATCTTTAACCGTGTAGGTGTGGTGCATGAAAATGTAAAAAATTAACTAAATTGAAAATACACGAAACTTCAATGAAAAAACATGTAACTTTAATCGTCTGTAACTCGAGTACCGATAATATCAAAAAATCATGCGTGACATAGAAAGATAGAGAATTTCATGCCAAAACTAAATTTTGAACGACCATTGCCCTATCTTTAACCGTGTAGATGTGGTGCATGAAAATGTGAAAAATGAACTAAATTTAAAATACACAAAATTTCGATGAAAAAACATGTAACTTTAACCGTCTGTAACTCGAGAACCGATGATGTAAAAAAATCATGTGTGACATGGAAAGAAAGAAAATTTTATGCTGAATCCAAATTTTCAACGTCCATTGTCCTATCTTTAACCGTGTATGTGTGGTGCATGAAAATGTAAAAAATTAACTAAATTGAAAATACACGAAACTTCAATGAAAAAACATGTAACTTTAATCGTCTGTAACTCGAGGACCGATAATATCAAAAAATCATGCGTGACATAGAAAGATAGAGAATTTCATGCCAAAACTAAATTTTGAACGACCATTGCCCTATCTTTAACCGTGTAGGTGTGGTGTATGAAAATGTGAAAAATGAACTAAATTGAAAATACACAAAATTTCGATGAAAAAACATGTAACTTTAATCGTCTGTAACTCGAGAACCGATAATGTAAAAAAATCATGCGTGACATGGAAAGAAAGAAAATTTTATGCTGAATCCAAATTTTCAACGTCCATTGCCCTATCTTTAACCGTGTAGGTGTGGTGCATGAAAATGTGAAAAATGAACTAAATTGAAAATACACAAAATTTCGATGAAAAAACATGTAACTTTAATCGTCTGTAACTCGAGAACCAATAATGTAAAAAAATCATGCGTGACATGGAAAGAAAGAAAATTTTATGCTGAATTCAAATTTTCAACGTCCATTGTCCTATCTTTAACCGTGTATGTGTGGTGCATGAAAATGTAAAAAATTAACTAAATTTAAAATACACGAAACTTCAATGAAAAAACATGTAACTTTAATCGTCTGTAACTCGAGTACCGATAATATCAAAAAATCATGCGTGACATAGAAAGATAGAGAATTTCATGCCAAAACTAAATTTTGAACGACCATTGCCCTATCTTTAACCGTGTAGATGTGGTGCATGAAAATGTGAAAAATGAACTAAATTTAAAATACACAAAATTTCGATGAAAAAACATGTAACTTTAATCGTCTGTAACTCGAGAACCGATGATGTAAAAAAATCATGCTGGACATGGGAAGAAAGAAAATTTTATTCTGAATCCAAATTTTCAACGTCCATTGTCCTATCTTTAACCGTGTATGTGTGGTGCATGAAAATGTGAAAAATGAACTAAATTGAAAATACACAAAATTTCGATGAAAAAACATGTAACTTTAATCGTCTGTAACTCGAGAACCGATGATGTAAAAAATAATGCGTGACATGAAAAGAAAGAAAATTTTATGCTGAATTCAAATTTTCAACGTCCATTGTCCTATCTTTAACCGTGTATGTGTGGTGCATGAAAATGTAAAAAATTAACTAAATTGAAAATACACGAAACTTCAATGAAAAAACATGTAACTTTAATCGTCTGTAACTCGAGTACCGATAATATCAAAAAATCATGCGTGACATAGAAAGATAGAGAATTTCATGCCAAAACTAAATTTTGAACGACCATTGCCCTATCTTTAACCGTGTAGGTGTGGTGCATGAAAATGTGAAAAATGAACTAAATTTAAAATACACAAAATTTCGATGAAAAAACATGTAACTTTAACCGTCTGTAACTCGAGAACCGATGATGTAAAAAAATCATGTGTGACATGGAAAGAAAGAAAATTTTATGCTGAATCCAAATTTTCAACGACCAGTGTCCTATCTTTAACCGTGTAGGTGTGGTGCATGAAAATGTGAAAAATGAACTAAATTGAAAATACACAAAATTTCGATGAAAAAACATGTAACTTTAATCGTCTGTAACTCGAGAACCGATAATGTAAAAAATAATGCGTGACATGAAAAGAAAGAAAATGTTATGCTGAATCCAAATTTTCAACGTCCATTGTCCTATCTTTAACCGTGTATGTGTGGTGCATGAAAATGTAAAAAATGAACTAAATTGAAAATACACAAAATTTCGATGAAAAAACATGTAACTTTAATCGTCTGTAACTCGAGAACCGATGATGTAAAAAATAATGCGTGACATGAAAAGAAAGAAAATTTTATGCTGAATTCAAATTTTCAACGTCCAATGTTCTATCTTTAACCGTGTAGGTGTGGTGCATGAAAATGTGAAAAATGAACTAAATTGAAAATACACAAAATTTCGATGAAAAAACATGTAACTTTAATTGTCTGTAACTCGAGAACCGATAATGTAAAAAAATCATGCGTGACATGGAAAGAAAGAAAATTTTATGCTGAATCCAAATTTTCAACGTCCATTGTCCTATCTTTAACCGTGTATGTGTGGTGCATGAAAATGTAAAAAATGAACTAAATTGAAAATACACAAAATTTCGATGAAAAAACATGTAACTTTAATCGTCTGTAACTCGAGAACCGATGATTTAAAAAATAATGCGTGACATGAAAAGAAAGAAAATTTTATGCTGAATTCAAATTTTCAACGTCCATTGTCCTATCTTTAACCGTGTATGTGTGGTGCATGAAAATGTAAAAAATTAACTAAATTGAAAATACACGAAACTTCAATGAAAAAACATGTAACTTTAATCGTCTGTAACTCGAGTACCGATAATATCAAAAAATCATGCGTGACATAGAAAGATAGAGAATTTCATGCCAAAACTAAATTTTGAACGACCATTGCCCTATCTTTAACCGTGTAGGTGTGGTGCATGAAAATGTGAAAAATGAACTAAATTGAAAATACACAAAATTTCGATGAAAAAACATGTAACTGTAATCGTCTGTAACTCGAGAACCGCTGATGTAAAAAAAAAACATGCATGACATGAAAAGAAAGAGAATTTTATGCTGAATTCAAATTTGCATCAACCATTATTCTATCTTTAACCGTATAGGTGTTGTGCATGAAAATACTTATTTGGGTATATTATTGTTTGTATCTCATGAACCTACCTACCTTCTACATCATTTTCTTCGACATTCTTAAAGCAAATTGCATATACATTGTAAATCTTTAGTACATACCTTTACTTATAACCCTGTAAAAGAGATACACAAAAATATGTACAGGACAGATAAGGAAAATGCATTTATTTGTATTAAAATATATCTTTCACAGTTTTACAGTCTTAAATTAGCTTTGTTCGACAACAGGGGTTGGTGAAGTTGGTTTTGCTGGTCCGGTCTGTGTGATAGGTACCACCCTTTCACCCTCAGTATTCGGAATTTGCTTCTTAGGGGCGGTAATCGTCAAAATTCCGTCCGAAGATACGGATGAGACTACGTCATTCACATCATGCTCTCGGGGCAAACGTAACGGCGGACGAAATAGCGGGAGACGTAACCGTGTTCGTCTTGTTTCTCTTCGTACTTTTCTTCGAATACAATGCAGTTCTGATTCGTCTTGACAGTGATTTCATTTGGCGAAAATTGCTGAACATCCAGAATTACCTACGGAAGTTTTATTAGAAAATTAGTGTAATTTTTTTATTCAAATTTTGGTCATTTTCCAAGGTGTGTAATTTATAAATTAGTGCTTCTAAAAAATTAATTTTGTTGCATAAGATGCAAAATTTAATGTAGTTTTCAAATTTTTATCAATCATTCATGTATTTTAACCGTATAGGAATGGTGCATGAAAATATGAGGAATGAACCGAATTGAAAATACATAAAATTCCAGTGAAAAATGATGTAATTTCAAGCGACTGTAACTCGAGATCCGATTATTTAAAAAAATCATGCATTACATGGGAAGAAAAAGAATTTCATGCTGAAAACGAATTTTCATTCCTCGTTATTCTATCTATAACCGAGTATGAGTGGTGCATGAAAATATAAGAAATGAGCTAAATTGAAAATACACAAAATTTTGATGAAAAATCATGAAATTTCAAACGGATGTAATTTGAGATTTGATAATGAAAAAAAATAATGCGGTCATGAGAAGAGAATTTTATGTTGAATTCAAATTTTCATCACAAGTTATTCTATTTTTAACCGTGTACGAGTGGTCTATGTATTTCCCACAAATCCCTTACAGAGAGTTCCTTGGTAAAGCTTCTATATATCCAGTAAAATTTTAACACAAACGACAAACGTAACTATTTCCTACAAATTCCATACCGAAAATTCCTAGAAAAAGTTTCTATATATCCAATAAATTTATATCACGATCATATACTATGTAATTTGCACTTGACATGACAACTGTCAATTAGAATATTTGAATATATCAGCTGTTTCCATGATTTTAGCAAAGCTGGCTGATTTATGAAAGTTAATTTCTTCATAATTCATTAACTCTATATGAATATTAAGGAAAATGTGTAATCAAACCGTATAGAAAATCAAATGTTCTTCCATATTTATAATAACATAAAATCTCAAAATGTAATATTACATTGTGTATTCTTATTTTTTCTTAATTTGTATCAATGGTCAAAGACGTAATTTGATTTTGCGAATCCATTAAATATCAATTTTGAAATACGAAATGCATACAGAGATTTGCAAATATAAATTTTTTGCAGTCCGACCCTAAGCGCCAGGTAGTGCTACCCCCAGGTTTCAAATTTGGTATAAATTATGGCTTCAACAATGGTTTGAATCTATCCCTCTAAATTGCAAGCATAATTCATTAATTTCATTCTAATGTCTCCTAGAACCACTAATTTATAAATTACACTCAAGTATAATACATTATACTGTGTATTCAATACTACTGCCATCCCCAAAAACAATTCTAAAAAAATCTTTTGTGGCCCGCACAAGATTTCGTTAATTTGATGTACTTTGTACAAATCCCATACCAGAAGTTCATTGGAAAAGATTTTATATATCCAGTAAAATTGTAACACGAACATAATATAATTTTTTTCAAATTCCACACAGAAAGTTCATTGGAAAATATTCTATAAATCCAATAAAATTATCACATGAATATATATTATGTATACTCATATATAAATACAATATTACTACCAAGTTTACATCTCTACCCATTTTTGAATTATTGCCCCAAAAGTCAATATTTAGATAAAAACTTCAAAATTTTCAAAAATCTAATATGTATCTAGATACTTCTCAATGCACTGATTTCAAATTTTGAAACCGCAGGTCGATATCTCTTTTTGTTCTCGAGATATTTAGATTCAAAGTTTTGCTCAAAACAGCCCATTTTTTGGTAATAACCCAAAAATGGGTCGAGATATGAATTTGGCGACAACGCCATTCGATTCTACGGGCAAAATTACAAAAGTACACCAATTTTCAGAATTTTTGAACACCGCATACAATCTCTAAAGTAAAATAACTGAAAATGGCCAAAAATCGCAAAAATCTAAGGTGTACCCCTTAGGTTTTTTTCAGATTTTGGCAATTTTCAAGGGTTTTCAAGCTTTTATTCATAAAAAATGAACCGGTTAGAAAAAAATTTAGAAAATTGGTACACTTATATAATTGTGCCCGTAGAATCGAAAGGTCGTGTCGCTAAATTCATATCTTAACCCATTTTTGGGTTACTACCCAAAAATGGGCAGTTTTGAGCAAAACTTTGAATCTAAATATCTCAAGAATGAAAAGAGATATCGACTTGTGGTTTCAAAATTTGTAATCAGCGGATTAAGATGTATCTAGATACATACAAAATTAGATTTTTGAAAATTTTGAAGTTTTTATCTAAATGTCGGGTATATTGATTTTTGGGTCAATAATTCAAAAATGGGTAGAGATATAAACTTGCTAGTAATATTATTTGATTGAGAAGAGAATGTTACGTATGTGTAAGCAATTTAGAGTATTTGAATAACTGTGTGAATTTTTAGAAATAAAAGTATTGAAATGAAAATGGATAAATGCTATAAAAAAGTTCCTTGGAAAAATTTTCAGGACCGTATTTCTAATATTTCAACCCCAATTGTTATTTATTTAAAACCAGACATACAAATAATGAAAATATACTACTTACTTTTGTTGTAATCCCAAAGTGGTTCCCAGGGTGGTTCCTAGGGTGGGGATTGGTGGTGATAGTCCCCACTTTCAAGGTCATTTCATCCAACGCAAATTTGGCACTTAACACCACTTTCGTAATCAATTTACACTGGGCTTTAATTAGTTTCAAGGTCATTTCATCGGACAGCACTTTTGGCACTTTTACTGCACTACGGATTCGGATTTAGGGATATCGCGACCACGAGCACTGAGCAACAACCCTTAATGGCGAGGTGCGCTGCTTTTTACGCATTTAGATCTGCAACCCTCACCTTTTCGCAACCCGGCTTGGGACGGGCTTTGGCTAGGCTTATTGCAGATCCATCTGCGCAAAAATTGGGTACACAAATAAAAACACATATATAAATATAAATAACAATGCTTTATTTAGTTTAATTACAATATATTTATTTATTTTGCAATACAACATATTATTATTATTTCATTTTGAAGTTCTTCCTGTGAACAAAAGAAAACATAAAACATTTAAATGATTAACGATTTGTGGAGTTGTTGGTTCCCACCCCTCAATTTGAGGGATGGTTAAGCTCTGCCACCACGTCAAGGTCCCTCCACTCGGCAGAGGGCGCCCGTTGCAGCTTAATATGATTTTATTTACTAAATGAATGAAATCATATTTAAAATTATTTAATATTTAATTAATTAATAATCAAATATTAAACTGCAACGCTGAAAAGCAAGCAAACAATTAGACTAACACTAAAGCCAACATACATCACACACACATGCACTCTGAGGGCCCTCAGACACACACCATTCATCCAAGGCAGGCAGCCCCTGTGCTGCCTGCGCTGCCGCTGGACCCGAAGCTCTGGAACCGTGGCATGACGCGGAGCCCTGAAAAAAAACTAGCAAGTCAGTAACAATGTCAATAACAATTAAACTTATTCTAATAGACTTTAATTATTATCAAAAGACTTTAATAAACTTTAATCATTATCAAAAGAATTTAAAAACCTTCAAATTATTTCAAAATCATTATTGAAAGTCATTCAAACTTTTCAATAATGCCCATTGTTGAATTTTCAATGAAGAAAATTCTTCAAGTCAATATCAATTGTTAAAATTTTATAAAAGAAAATCTCAAGAAAAAAAGTGTAAAAGAAAATTATTCTCACCGCTATTGGCATGGGGCTGGACTTCTGGAGCGGAGGCCCGTTGGGGCGAAACCCTCGGTCCCAACTCCGTACTCGTAGTGGAATAAACCTAAACAGAAAAACAAAAATATTCATAGTTTTTCATAATATAAAGTTTTAAATTATATTTCATTACGTAATATTTCCAATAAGAAAATTAAATATTTTAAAGCAATTTAGAGCTGCTACATTCACAAAATGGGTGTGAATGTAATTTTTATTTATATTAATAAATACTTGGAAGATTTTTTTACCTGGCCAAGCTACGTTTCTTGCTAGCTTGGATGCGTCATGCCACCTCTTCAACCCACTTTCCGCCGCTGCCTGGTGGACGGCTGCTAGGCTCTTCTTCTTCACGAACCACCCCCTGTTTCGGAAGTAAGTCTTACTACGCTCCCTACTTAGGGGGGTGGAACGTGCACTAGGGCCCTCTAGGTAGGCAGGTTTACAATTCCCCCTTCTTATCGGCGCTACTCCGCGTACCCGCTGCCCATCCACCCGTCTACAGCAACCTGGCCAGGCTTCGTATAACTGTAGGGGGTGGACTTCTCACGTATTTTAACACACCTTTCGTCGCCGCTCACGGCACTTCGTGTTACGAAACGACTACTTGGTGCCCTCTGACAATTTATTTTTTACGTTCGCCGTCGGGTTGATCAGTCCCGACAACTACTAGTAAGTTTCGCCACAAACCCAACAACAGCTACACGACTAACATATATTAGCAGCGATTTATATTTTAGCTTTAGCTGAATGGGTCTATGATGCAGCTGTGCTACAGACTTTCGTTTAAAACGAGGCCTTATGTAGCTTTAATTAACCGCCCTAACTGTCCCGGTTTGTCACCCGACGCCCCGGTCAGTCCATAAACGGTTAGCCCTTAATAACCACCCTAACTGAACCAGTCCGTCTCACTAGACTCATCGGTCAGTCCATAAATGGTTATGCCCTTTAACCACCCTAACTGCGCCAGTCCGTCTCACTAGACTCATCGGCCAGTCCATAAATGGTTATAATTGTCAGAGGATGAGTGGGCCGCCCTCACTAGGGCTACGAATACGTTTTTCGGCTTCCGGAGGGAATATACTGAACCTACAAAGAGGGTTATCCTAGTGCTCTATCTGCTTGGCTCATCTGGTGTCTCCCACGTTGGTGGGCCCTGGGTCGTACACTCATTCTACTCTCTCACAACAACATGAACCGAACGTGAAGAAAGTCGGCAATGAAATGAGCCGAGCGAAGCATTGTTCGTTCAATTATAATGAATAAACGCGTGAGTTGTTACGTTCCCTCGCTTGTTAATTGAATTAAAATCACGTAATTTCTATACAAAATAATAAAAATAAATTTATATTTTTTTTAATAAATTGAAGGTCGATGTTTATAAAACATTTTATGAATATTAAAATACACAAATAATATGTAGAGCAAATATGTTTACCCTCTTTTTTTGTGTAAGGGAGTTTTTATTTTTATAATTTTATGGGGATATACCCCACGAAAATATATTAAAACTTAATGCCCTATAAAATCAAAATTCAAGCAATGTATACATTTTACAACCCTAACATTCTGCTTTATTTTGTAATAAGATCATAATTTATTTTTAATCGAGTATGTGCATTGTATCCTTCAATCTTACAAGGATGTTATAGGACTTCTAATCTTTTAAAAAACCCTTTCTTTACTAGGACACAGAGTTCCTTTGTGTAAGAAACCTTTCGTATTTCATAGACCTGACATTGAATTCAGCAAATCATTTTCTACATGTATATATCTCTGATAATAAAAGAAATATCGATCTGACCGTTTCAAATTTGAATTCAGCAAATCATTTTCTATATGTATACATATTTTCAGTAATTTTGAATCACTGAAACAATTTTCAGATATGCACACTTGGAGTGAAAGAGTAAAAATTGTTTATGAATTAAACTTTTGTAAATATCTCTGATAATAAAAGACATAACGACTTGAACGTTTCAAATTTGGATTCAGCATACAATTTTACATATGTACACCTATTTTCAATAAATTTGAATAGTTGAAATAATTTTCCAATATACACAGTTTTAGTGACAACAGAATTTTTTTGTTAATAAATATAAACATTCATATCTCTGAAACTAAAAGAGATATCGACCAGACCGTTTCAAATTTGAATTCAGCACATCATTTTCTATATGTATACATATTTTCAGTAATTTTGAATCGCTGAAACAATTTTCAGATATGGACAATTGGAGTGAAAGAAGAAAAATTGTTTATGAATTAAACTTTTGTAAATATCTCTGATAATAAAAGAGATATCGACTTGAACGTTTCAAATTTGGATTCAGCATACAATTTTACATATGTACACTCATTTTCAATAAATTTGAATAACTGAAATAATTTTCCAATATACACAGTTTTAGTGACAACAGAATTTTTTTGTTAATAAATATAAACATTCATATCTCTGAAACTAAAAGAGATATCGACCAGACCGTTTCAAATTTGAATTCAGCACATCATTTTCTATATGTATACATATTTTCAGTAATTTTGAATCGCTGAAACAATTTTCAGATATGGACAATTGGAGTGAAAGAAGAAAAATTGTTTATGAATTAAACTTTTGTAAATATCTCTGATAATAAAAGAGATATCGACTTGAACGTTTCAAATTTGGATTCAGCATACAATTTTACATATGTACACTCATTTTCAATAAATTTGAATAGCTGAAATAATTTTCCAATGTACACAGTTTTAGTGACAACAGAATTTTTTGTTAATAAATATAAACATTCATATCTCTGAAACTAAAAGAGATATCGACCTGACCGTTTCAAATTTGAATTCAGCACATCATTTTCTATATGTATACATATTTTCAGTAATTTTGAATCGCTGAAACAATTTTCAGATATGGACAATTGGAGTGAAAGAGTAAAAATTGTTTATGAATCAAACTTTTGTAAATATCTCTGATAGTAACAGAGATATCGACTTGAACGTTTCAAATTTGGATTCAGCATACAATTTTACATATGTACACTCATTTTCAATAAATTTGAATAGCTGAAATAATTTTCCAATATACACAGTTTTAGTGACAACAGAATTTTTTTGTTAATAAATATAAACATTCATATCTCTGAAACTAAAAGAGATATCGACCTGACCGTTTCAAATTTGAATTCAGCATATCATTTTCTATATGTATGCATATTTTCAGTAATTTTGAATCGCTGGAACAATTTTCAGATATGGACAATTGGAGTGAAAGAGTAAAAATTGTTTATGAATTAAACTTTTGTAAATATCTCTGATAATAAAAGAGATATCGACTTGAACGTTTCAAATTTGGATTCAACAAACCATTTTACATATGTACACTCATTTTCAATAAATTTGAATAGCTGAAATAGTTTTCCAATATACACGATTAAACTGACAACAGAATTTTTTTGTTAATAAATATAAACATTCATATCTCTGAAACTAAAAGAGATATCGACCTGACCGTTTCAAATTTGAATTCAGCACATCATTTTCTATATGTATACATATTTTCAGTAATTTTGAATCTCTGAAACAATTTTCAGTTATGGACAATTGGAGTGAAAGAATAAAAATTGTTTATGAATTAAACTTTTGTAAATATCTCTGATAATAAAAGAGATATCGACCTGAGCGTTTCAAATTTGAATTCAGCACATCATTTTCTATATGTATACATATTTTCAGTAATTTTGAATAGCTGAAACAATTTTCAGATATGGACAATTGGAGTGAAAGAGTAAAAATTGTTTATGAATCAAACTTTTGTAAATATCTCTGATAATAAAAGAGATATCGACTTGAACGTTTCAAATTTGGATTCAGCATACAATTTTACATATGTACACTCATTTTCAATAAATTTGAATAGCTGAAATAGTTTTCCAATATACACGATTAAAGTGACAACAGAATTTTTTTGTTAATAAATATAAACATTCATATCTCTGAAACTAAAAGAGATATCGGCCTGACCGTTTCAAATTTGACTTCAGCACATCATTTTCTATATGTATACATATTTTCAGTAATTTTGAATTGCTGAAACAATTTTCAGATATGGACAATTGGAGTGAAAGAATAAATATTGTTTATGAATTAAACTTTTGTAAATATCTGATAATAAAACAGATATCGACCTGACCGTTTCAAATTTGAATTCAGCACATCATTTTCAATATGTATACATATTTTCAGTAATTTTGAATCGCTGAAACAATTTTCAGATATGGACAATTGGAGTGAAAGAGTAAAAATTGTTTATGAATTAAACTTTTGTAAATATCTCTGATAATAAAAGAGATATCGACTTGAACGTTTCAAATTTGGATTCAGCATACAATTTTACATATGTACACTCATTTTCAATAAATTTGAATAGCTGAAATAGTTTTCCAATATACACGATTTAAGTGACAACAGAATTTTTTAGTTAATAAATATAAACATTCATATCTCTGAAACTAAAAGAGATATCGACCTGACCGTTTCAAATTTGAATTCAGCATATCATTTTCTATATGTATGCATATTTTCAGTAATTTTGAATCGCTGGAACAATTTTCAGATATGGACAATTGGAGTGAAAGAGTAAAAATTGTTTATGAATTAAACTTTTGTAAATATCTCTGATAATAAAAGAGATATCGACTTGAACGTTTCAAATTTGGATTCAACAAACCATTTTACATATGTACACTCATTTTCAATAAATTTGAATAGCTGAAATAGTTTTCCAATATACACGATTAAACTGACAACAGAATTTTTTTGTTAATAAATATAAACATTCATATCTTTGAAACTAAAAGATATATCGGCCTGACCGTTTCAAATTTGACTTCAGCACATCATTTTCTATGTGTATACATATTTTCAGTAATTTTGAATCCCTGAAACAATTTTTAGCTATAGACAATTGGAGTGACAGAATAAATATTGTTTATGAATTAAACTTTTGTAAATATCTCTGATAATAAAAGAGATATCGACCTGACCGTTTCAAATTTGAATTCAGCATACAATTTTACATATGTACACTCATTTTCAATAAATTTGAATAGCTGAAATAGTTTTCCAATATACACTGTTTAAGTGACAACAGAATTTTTTTGTTAATAAATATAAACATTCATATCTCTGAAACAAAAAGAGATATCGGCCTGACCGTTTCAAATTTGACTTCAGCACATCATTTTCTATATGTATACATATTTTCAGTAATTTTGAATCGCTGAAACAATTTTCAGATATGGACAATTGGAGTGAAAGAATAAATATTGTTTATGAATTAAACTTTTGTAAATATCTCTGATAATAAAACAGATATCGACCTGACCGTTTCAAATTTGAATTCAGCACATCATTTTCAATATGTATACATATTTTCAGTAATTTTGAATCGCTGAAACAATTTTCAGATATGGACAATTGGAGTGAAAGAGTAAAAATTGTTTATGAATTAAACTTTTGTAAATATCTCTGATAATAAAAGAGATATCGACTTGAACGTTTCAAATTTGGATTCAGCATACAATTTTACATATGTACATTCATTTTCAATAAATTTGAATAGCTGAAATAGTTTTCCAATATACACGATTTAAGTGACAACAGAATTTTTTTGTTAATAAATATAAACATTCATATCTCTGAAACTAAAAGAGATATCGACCTGACCGTTTCAAATTTGAGTTCAGCACATTATTTTCTATATGTATTCATATTTTCAATAATTTTGAATCGCTGAAACAATTTTCAGATATGGACAATTGGAGTGAAAGAATAAAAATTGTTTATGAATTAAATTTTTGTAAATATCTCTGATAATAAAAGAGATATCGACTTGAACGTTTCAAATTTGGATTCAGCATACAATTTTACATATGTACACTCATTTTCAATAAATTTGAATAGCTGAAATAGTTTTCCAATATACACGATTTAAGTGACAACAGAATTTTTTTGTTAATAAATATAAACATTCATATCTCTAAAACTAAAAGAGATATCGACCTGACCGTTTCAAATTTGAATTTAGCACATCATTTTCTATATGAATGCATATTTTCAGTAATTTTGAATCGCTGAAACAATTTTCAGATATGGACAATTGGAGTGAAAGAATAAAAATTGTTTATGAATTAAACTTTTGTAAATATCTCTGATAATAAAACAGATATCGACCTGACCGTTTCAAATTTGAATTCAGCACATCATTTTCAATATGTATACATATTTTCAGTAATTTTGAATCGCTGAAACAATTTTCAGATATGGACAATTGGAGTGAAAGAGTAAAAATTGTTTATGAATTAAACTTTTGTAAATATCTCTGATAATAAAAGAGATATCGACTTGAACATTTCAAATTTGGATTCAGCATACAATTTTACATATGTACACTCATTTTCAATAAATTTGAATAGCTGAAATAGTTTTCCTATATACACGATTTAAGTGACAACAGAAATTTTTTGTTAATAAATAAAAACATTCATATCTCTGAAACTAAAAGAGATATCGACCTGACCGTTTCAAATTTGAATTCAGCATATCATTTTCTATATGTATACATATTTTCAGTAATTTTGAATATCTGAAACAATTTTCAGATATTATGGACAATTGGAGTGACAGACTAAAAATTATTTATCAATTAAACTTTTGTAAATATCTCTGATAATAAAAGAGATATCGACTTGTAGGTCTCAAATATGGATTCAGCACCTCATTTTCTATATGCGAATATATTTTCAGCAATTTTGAATAGCTGAAACAATTTTCAGATATGGGCAATTGGAAAGAATAAAAATTATTTAACAATTATATTTTTGTAAATAACTCTGATAGTAAAAGATATATCGACATGAATGTTTCAAATTTGGATTCAACATACAATTTTAAATATGCACACTGTTTGATGATTTTCTATATGTATACGTATTTTCACTAATTTTGAAAGACTGAAACAATTTTCAGATATGGACAATTGGAGTGACAGAATAATCAATTAACGTTTCAAATTCGGATTTAGGTCAGATTTTCCCCAAGGGCGCAAAAAAAAATCCTCAACCTTTATAAAAGGGCGGACTCCTATCGGATGGTTATTTTCGTACCTAGAGAACTTAATATTAACAGAAAGGATAGGAAAATTCGGAAATATCCTTAAATATTAGGATATTTCCCTGCCCCTTTTGTTATTACATAGGAAAGGTAAATAAAACACTCTTTTATTTATTTATTCTTACAAAAAGTCATATATTATCTTCATCCAGTATCGTAGTTACCATATCCCATTGCAGTAGTTCGGCCCTTCGCAGAACCAGTAAACAAACATAAACATTGTTTATTTTGAGCGGCAAAGTACAAAAGATATAATAAATAAACACAATTACAGTGGGGGTATTACGAGATAATATTAATATTATGTTTTTAAAATAAAGACTTCAGTGTTCAGTTCCTTTCAGACTTTTGTGAAGTGAACATGGTGTGCTTGTGTATAATCGTGTAGTATATATTGCAAACGAAAAACTTTGAAATTTTTATTGCAATCGTTCTCTATTTACATCTTATAGTTCGCTATATATTTTGAAAATGTTAGATTTACCCTATAACTTTCTTAAAATTATTTAAATAGCTTTAAATAATTTGTTTAAACTTTGTAAAAAAATCTAAATTTAATAAGTTAATACAATAAATATAAATGTTCATATGTACATAATTATTTACAATAAAATTTAAATATTCAAAATTCATTTTTAACTTATAGAACGTATTTCTGCTCATTATAATTTTAGACATTATTTAAAATGTTACAAAAGTCTCTGTCCTGCCGTTAATGTTTATTATTTAATCCTTAGTTCAAATTTTATTATCGTGAGTTTACTATACGGTTGCTGTATATTTAAAAAAAAAACCGTTTTTACAACTATTATTAAAATAAGTATAATTGTCCGTAAAAGTGTAGTGTATTGTCTTACAAATATCAAGTGTTATACAAGTTTTGGTGTTGGTGTTACATAATATTTGCTACAAAGTGTATTCTGATCTGTGAATATCGCCAGTAATGACATAACATCGGATGATATATTAATTAAATTCGCCGTAGGTAAGTATGAACCTTTGGTATTACATTTACATTTCTTCTAAATTGTTAAACACAAAACAAATGTGTGCCGTATCCTAATAGTGACTTTTTTGTAAAATATAAATTGCTACTGTTCGTCCCTGACAAGTTTCGCCAACATTTAAAAACCAAAGTATGTCACAAGGAATAATTTAGAACAAAAATTTAAAATGTAATTTGGGAGATCATCTTTGATGTGTTTTTTCAAAAAGTCTCAGGGGCTACTAGATAATGACGAAAATTTATGTCATTTTCCTTTTCAAATAACAATAAATTCAATAATTATGAAAAATGCTATGAAAGTTAGATAACATAAATATCTTTAAGTACATTTCTGGTCGGTGGTGGTAAGTAGTTTATGCAATTTTTTTCAACGAGTATCTTACTATTGCTATATTTTAATATAATAATTGGAAGAGTTCATAGATAATTTCACCAAATTAGCTATATTTTTAAAAGTGTCTCGCGACGTTCCTCCGAACCGGACCGGGCCAGGAGCCGGAACTCAACAGTCAAATCAAAAGTGAAAGTGCTGTCATCTAGTATTTATAATCAGTCATATTATGTACTGTTTTCTTTTTAAATTAACCGAAATATATTACACAAAGAATACTTATTTTTTTTTTAGAAAATAAATAAAAGAAAATTTGAATTTTTTGTTTTGTAAATCTTTTTTCTGTAACCATTAACCAACCAATGATCTCTGCATTATCAACACACTTTTGTTGAATACAACAATATGGCGGCATGTTGATAGCATTTTCAATAATATTCCGAATTCAAATTTGTTATTAAATCATAAATAAATGTATTAAAAACACAACTTTATATTAAAGTTCGATATAACTGCAATATATTATAAACTGTTTAATAGTATAAAATAATATGTAGATGTGATTTGTGACATTTCTCATGGCGTCTAAAAATTTTACGTTTGCATGTGATATTTCTATAAAAATAAGTTAATTATAGTGAAAGTAATATTTGACTAGTGTATAGGAGTAATGCGTTGTTGAATACTTTATTTTAGAGGTTCATATTAACATTTTTATATAACTAGGCAATGCACAATATAACCTAGTACATATTGGTTATTTTTCTAAAAATATATGTAAGTATAACATTATTTACATTATATCTTTTAACGTGCATGTCTTATCATTGTGTAGTTACTAATTTAAAATATATTGCTTAAAATATTTAAATTGTTAGGTTAAGTGAGTTTCAAAGATGTAGAAAACTGATTTAGAAGGAAAGTAAAAATCATTCACAATGGATGCTCGAATATCAGCTCTCGTATCAAATCCCAATGATGTAGAATTCAACGTTGTAGTTTTTGAAAAGAAACTTATGCAGCTGAAGGATTCCCAAGAAAGCATTAACGCTTTATCGGCTTGGTGTTTGGAAAACCGATCACACCATAAGAAAATAGTTACTGCATGGTTAAATGTCTTGAAAAAGGGTAAGAAATGAATTATGAAATATACTACTAGATTTACTCATAATTTTGATCTAGTTAAAGTGGAACACCGTCTAACTTTATTCTATTTGGCCAACGATGTAATTCAATATTCAAAACGAAAGAACTACGATTTCGTTGAGAGTTGGGGAACTACTCTGCAGAAGGCAACTACGATGGTTCGAGAAGAGAAAGTTAAGAACCGAATCTTAAGAATATTCAAGATCTGGGAGCAGAGAGGAATTTACGGTGAAGAATTCATCGCAGATCTTAGTGGATTAATAAGTGCTTCGCCCGCCGGACGAAAAGATCAAGATCCGCAAGATTTCCAGCCATCATACTTAATAAATAGAATAAGAAGTTGTGCTAAGTTAGAAACTGATACAGATTTAAAACTAAAAGTGCTCAAAGACAATAATCCTAAAATTATTGACTCTGATACCATTTGTGCCTCATTAAAAGATCGAAAACATTTTGAAGATGTAGAAATCGAAGTGGAAAATAGCATCAAATATATAGAAGGCTACGTAAGTGCTCTGAAAACTGAGATCAAATCTCGAACGCATTTAATAGCGTGTTTAGCGCAAGCCGACACGTTTTACGGTACAGAGAGAAAAGAAGTTAAAGTTGTGGTTAGTGCGTATAGAAATTTTACAAGTAGAGTGAAAAATTTACAGAAGAAATTAGACGAATTAATACCGACTTTAAATAGTCCGCTACCGTCTCCAGATGTAAATGCTCCATCACCAGAACCAGATTCTGATATTGAATTGCCGAACCCGGACGGTGCAGATAAAATAAAATGCGATGTAGCGGCCGGAGTAAATGTATATTCTATGACGGAAAATTACAGTGCGAATTATTACACGCCGGCTTCGAGTCAAAATCAGGATAACTTCGCTAATAATGGTTTCACCAGTTTTATGGGGTCCAATATGCCGTTCAATCTTCAAGTAGGTTTCATACGTTTCTGTATTTATAAATGTGATGACTGAGTGTACTGGATATTTGTTCATTTGTTATGTTTATAATGGAGTGTTTGTGCTTTTTATGCGTGATGATAAGAGTTGAGTATGGATGAGAAAATGCAGTTAATATCAGATACTTTGAGGGTACATGAGATCAGAAAAAATGGTATTGTATAAATAACAAAATCGAACTTACGAACTATCGCTTGCTACAATTTTGTAGCTTCTCATTTGATTTATGAAAAATGTTAATCAGAAAGAATGTTGTTGAGAGGTAAGGAGTGAAATATTTGAGAAAATGATTGAATGAACTTTTAGTCTCGAAATAGACGCCCATGTTTCGAAATTTAATTCAGTGAGCCAAAAAAAAAAATCGAAATTTAAGAGTGGAATATTTTCTGGTTATCCTTCGTTATCAAGTTGTTGATAAAAATAAAGACAAATATTAACTTATTAAAAAAATGTTAGAAAACAATACATTTTTTAAATTTGTTATCACAAAATGTGTTCAAATAGATTTTCTTATACTTGAACGCAAATATTCGATTTATCATGAAAGACATTTTGTGACAATGTAAAATATATTATATTTCTAATATTAGTTTGTAACAAATACTTAAAATCTGTCATATAGTATTTGTACAAAACCGACGTTTTGGTATGCACTTATACCTTCTTGAGAGTCTACGAACATTCACCCTGAATAAGGTATAAGTGTATACCAAAACGTTGGTTTTGTATGAATATTGTATGATTGAAATTTCGAGTATTTGTTTATACTCAATATATACAGCAATCGAGAAATATATTCACGTTTTTAATAAAGTTAAATGTTGATATTTGTTTTTCAATAATAATTTGATAACAAACGCTACCCAGAAAATTTTCCACCGTTAACTATATGAATGTGGACAAGGCGAAAAAAATATGCCTGAATAAAAATGTGTTGCAAACGACATTAATTATACACTAATTTAATAACATTTCACACAGACTTATACATTTAAAAACAAATTTTATCATTTGGGGCAAAATTCCAAACAAGATATTTACAGGCTGTAACAGCTATGCGAGTTACCTCAAATAATTTCTATATTATTAAAGATACAAATTAAATTAAAATTACTATAAAACAATTTTATAGAAGACTAAGGGGGATATCCGAATAGAAAAGAAAATATTTTTTTAAGGCAGTGGTTTTCAAGTTAAATATAAAGATATTTTTTTTAAATGGAATAGTATATGTTTTTTAGCCCTATTCGATAAAGTATTTATTTTAATTCAACCATATAATCATTTTATATCCTTACTTAACAAAAATATTGATATATATTCAATTTAAATTTAAATAAATTTGATTTTTATAGTTATTTTTCAGTAGGCTATGTATGAAAAACAATTGAGCTTAAATTAAAATGAAACGTAAATCATTTTTTTTATGGCCGTTTGCACCAACGTAACTTAAATATTAAACTCGGCTTAAATTGACAATATGGCATCGAAATGAAATGTCAAATGAATTATAATATGTTGCTGTCAAAATTTTGATTTGCATTTTTTTGTTTATGCCTAGCTTAAAATTTAAGCCTTGTTGGTGCAAATGGGCATTAATAACTTTGTAACGAATAGCATTTACTGTTTTTCATAACATAGCCTACTGAAAAATAAATATAAAAATCAAATTTATTTAAATTTCAATTAAATATTCTTCAATATTTTTGTTATTTAAAGTTATAAAATGATTACTTAGTTGAATTAGCCTGTTTCACATTTTTTTAAAGTATTTTAAATGAAAGTTTATGCAATATTTTTCATAGTAATAAAAAAATAATTTATTATTATTTTCACAAATAATTAAATAAAAAGATAAAAAGAACATATTTCAATATTTATTGTAAAATATTTAATGGATATTTCGTGATATTTTCGATTTGAGGTTCTCTAAAGAACATCTTTTAAAATTTAGTACTTAGAAGTCCTATTTAGAAAAAAAAAACAATAGTATAGAATGGGTCCAACAAATATATGACTTTATGTTGTAACGAGAAACACTGGTTTTAAAAATTTTTTTCTTCTCTAATCGGATGTCCCCCCTTGATCTTCTATAAGATTGTCTTATAGTATTTTATTCTATCTTTAATAACATATAAATTATTTAAGGTTGTTTTACACCGTTTCTGTAACATTATCATTTCGTACAGAACTTCAACACCAGCAATCTTTTCTCCGAACAAAACCACTCTGACACGTACAACAACTCTCTCGACGTGCACATGATCCCAGAGCCTGTGCCCCAGCCGGTGCAGCCCTACGAGGACTCACAAGTCCCTCCGACAGTAAATTATAATCCTACTCTTCCTAATCAGCACCCAGGAGTAACGCAGCCTACATACACGCAGTCTCAACAGCAGGGGTATAATCCTCCGAACCCACAGCCGTTGCTGCCGCCCCCTTTGCCCCCCTTCACTACTGCGGGGTATATGGAGAGTGGGCCGTATACGGATACGACTTATGCACCCACAGTAGATTCGTACTGTAAGTATTTTTTATACTTGGAGATAAATATTTGTCAATATTTAGCCGAAAAATTCTAACATGATTCTTTCTAATAAAAAACAGAACATAACGTACTTAAAATAATCGCCCAAGTAATAAATTTTGAATACATTTCGTAATTTCATAACTTTTTTAGACGATTATGTAAACAATATAGTTTGCAGCACACAACTCTTATTAACTTAAGAATTACTCAATATTTTTTTTACTTACATAAAACGAACTTTTGGAAAAAAATTTAAAATTTCCAGTTTGAAAGTCACAGTTTTTACGAGTCTTAAATTTTGTTTCCAGTAACAAATTCAACATCATGTGATATACAGGGTGTTAAAAACAATGTAACAAATTTTGAGAACATGATATAGTACTGACTAAATAGAGTAAAAAAAAGCTTAATCAGCATGGGTCTGATCCTCAAATGTTTCCGAAAAAGAGTCCATTATTTTTGTATTAAAATCGAAGAAAAACTGAGAAATATAGTGATCGAACAAAATTTTGTCTCTATTAATAGACTATAAAAAACAAGTAACATTTTATATGAAACATTTTTTACAATTTGAAATAGTTACGAAGTTATTTGAAAATTAAATATTGGCTAAGGTCGTCACATTTCTCTTAGTACAATTTGATTTTTTTTTAAAGGTAAACAAAAAGACAATCGATATCGTAACTCTTATAGTTTTCGAGATAACAAAGGTAAACCCCGTAAAAACTTATTTTTCACTGCTTTATATCTAGGAGACTATTGAAGATCAGACCCATGTTGATTAACTTATTAATTATATTATAAAAGAAATGGTTCTAACTGTGCCATCAACTAGATATAAACCAGTTTTTTTTTTCTCGTCATTAGTGTTTGTATTTTTGAACATTTCTATCCAATCTTTTCAATATATGCAATTCCGTATTGTTGCAATATTTTTTTCTACCTTTCTGCAAGAATTTTTCTTTGAAATATCTGAGATTATTTTTACTGAAATGTCATTTTGCTGTCATGTTCTAAACCATCTTTATAATTATGTTTATTTTGTCATATAAGCGATTAAAGTTCATGGAAGTTGTTACATCCAGGGCATCGAACCCGAACCTGAACCGAACCGTAACATTTTAGGGAACCCAAACCGAGAACCGAACCTCAGATATATTTTTAATTGAACCTGAGTCAAAACCGAACCTAGTATTAAAATTCAGGTTCGGGGTTCAACTCCGGTTCAGTTTAATTTTTAGTTCGAAATGTAAATACTGCCGATAATCGACGTCTTAGGCGTCTGCGTTGCAGTCTGGGCTGACTTTTCGTGAAAATTGTGTTCGTTTCTTGTTGCGTTTTGCGTAAATTCCGGCTCTCATTTTACATTATTTCGAACCGGAACCACGAACAAAACCGCAAATTTTATTAATGCTTGAACCAGAACCGCACCCGAAACCATCTTTCAAAAAACAAATTAACCTGAACCTAAACCGAACCCAGTTTTTGGCGGGTTCGATGCCTTGGTTACATCTCTCTAGCGAATTGTTAAAATATTTTTCCCTCTAGCAAATAATTCAACGTACGAAGCAGTTGGAAGTGCGTCATACGCAGTAACTTCTGAAATCCAACAAGGATATCAGCAACAACCGGATGCGTACAATCCAGAAGAAGAACTGGAAACTTGGGAACCTGAAGGAAATTGGGACGGTCCCCCAGACATGGAAACACCAGAAAGTCCGCCGATGTTCGAGAAAGAAGGCTTCGCGGATCCTATAGAATACGACGAAACGAAGTCTGGTCTAACTGGAATAGGTAAAGATGTTGATCATCGTGTTTTAATACCGCCACCACAAATCCCCTCAGACATCACAGGTTAGTAGAATTTATTTTTGGTTTTTGTGTATTCGTGTTTAACCAGATGATTTAGGTACAGATACAGATCACCGCATGGGTCGTATGGGCGGGTCGAAAGACGTGGACCACCGAAATTTAATCAGTTTAACTGGTTCTCCACACATCGATCAGCCAACATCCAGCAGTCTTCTTCAACCACCTCCAGCGCCGCCTCCTTTATGGACCGGCCCAGATCAAGACTATCGCAATAACATCCCTCAAAGTCAAGATCAAGATTATCGACTCCCAATGCCGGCGGATATTGCCAGACAATTGACTTTACCACCACCACCTCCACCGCCACCAAAAGTTGTTTCCCCACAAAAACGATCGTTCGGCGATAACGTTGAATCCATAGACATGGATTTAAGCGACGATGAAAGTTCAATACCACTACCAGATGCAAGTGTGAACAACAATATAATCGCTAAAAGAATCCGCCCGTTTGAGAATAACAAAGTGGTAGAACTGACACCACCACCTTCGATTCCACAGAACTTGAGTGAGCTAAACGAGTGTAAAAGTGAAGCAGTGAACTTAAACTGTGGTTTAGGTGCAGGTAAGGTAGAAGCGGAGATTGAAATGCTAGGCCCTCCACCCATTCCGCAGCTGTGCGAATTGAACGCAGGCTGGGCAGAAGACTGGCCCGGGCCAGGACCCGGCGTTGAGTTCCAGCGACCCGGCGTTGAATTCCAGCGACCCGGCGTTGAGTTCCAGCGACCCGGGGTTGAATTCCAGCGACCCGGCGTTGAATTCCAGCGGCCAGGGGTTGAATTTCAGCGGCCTGGGGTTGAATTCCAGCGGCCAGAGGTAGAATTCCAGCGGCCAGAGGTGGAATTCCAGCGGCCACCATTCCAACCAAACTTCCCAATGGGCAGACACAAGAACGAGTTCAGAGGCGGATTTAGGGGCCGGGGGAGAGGGAACTTTCATCCGGATGAAGGGTTCAGAGGTAGGGCTCCCCGAATAAGAGGGGGAATGAGGACTAGACCTTTTAGAGGAGGGTTTAATAATAGAGGAAGGGGATTTCGAGGACAGTTTAGAGGTGGTTTTTGAACCGTGAAATCTCTGACAACTTGTATATATAATGTTGATCAACTGATTAAAGACTATTCATTTGTGGTTTAATTTTTTTCATTAAAAATGTTTACAGATATATTCATTATGCCGTGTGAATTTAATTTTAGCACTTGCCGTTTATTTTACAAGACTCGAAATTTTTTTTATTTAGTGAAAATGGGGTGTATAACAAGGTAAAAAAAAAAACGACGCGACATTCGACAAACAGGTGGCGACTCGAACACCCGAACATAGGACTTCAACATGTAAAATCATACTTTCGTAATTTCCTAATTATTTTAGATAAAAATGCTTGAAATAAAAGTTCTAGGGCTTAAAATTCTAAATCTAATGACAGAAATTAGGTATGAAAATGTTGAAAATCACCCCGAAAATAGCTATAGCCATGGAATTGAAACAAATAAAGTAACAAGTGTTAAACCACAAATTACAAATAAAAATATTTACACTTGATCGGTAAACCGTTTAACATTTGTTAATTTTTTGTTATAGTTCCATGGCTATCGCTACTTTTGAGGTGATTTTCAACATTTTTATACGTTATTTCTGCCGTTACAAAGCATGAAAAATAATTTTGCTTTTTGATTCGTATACAGATTTTTAAACTCCGCAACTTTTATTTGAAGCTTTTTCACGCAGAATAATGAGCAGGAAATTATTGTAATGTTAAAGTCCTATGTTCGGGTGTTCGTCACCACCCTGTATCATATTATACTTTAAGTAAATTTTCTAGTCGATAGTGCGAGTAGTAATGGTAGTAAATTATGAATTTAATCTTTGTTACACACCCAAAAATTCATTATTATATGATGAATTCTTTTGTATAAAATTTATAATATTAATTTTTAAATTTGCGAATATGGATTCGCGTAGATTCCTTTATTGTTTTATGTTCATTATGCATTTTATAAATATTTTATAAAGAATCGTTTTGTTGTACACATACCGTACCTGAACAAAATTTAAAAAATCCAATTAAATACTAATAACTAAAAGATTGAACATTTCATGAATTTTCATTTCATTTTGAAACATATATTTACTGGTATTGAGTTACTACAGTTAAGATATTTACTTAGTTGCTTTATAAATAAAGACTGTATTTTTGTAGAAATAGGGTACAGTTAATGTGTGTTAAAACAGCTTTTCCTTATATTATTGTAATAATAATATTGTAATAAAATATTACTATGGGTAAACCTTTCCTAATTGAAAAGTTACAGAAGATATACAGTGGCTCCATAAACTATTTGGACATCTTAAATGTGTAATGTTAGAAAATTCTAATGGTATGCAAAAATATGAAATACAAAAAATTCATAAAATCAGGTCGTTTCATATCAGAATTTTTCCGTTAGTGGCTTAAAATTAATGAATTATAATAATCGATTCATTTTTCATATTTTTACGTATCCCTCGAAAATGGTTCAAGATGAAGCATCAAATGTTTAAATATTTTTTCTACATTAAATTCGTTTAAACGTGTCGTGCCGTAATCTTCCCGTAAGTTATACATAAATAAAAACACCGACTGAAGTTAGTGAGTCAGCCACGGAGATTTGAACCCGGGACCACTACCTTGCCGGGGTAACACTCTGCAAGGTAGTGGTCCGGGTTTAAATCCCGGTGGCTGACATGATCTTTTCACAATTTGTTTCAAGTATACTGACTGTTAACTCATTTTTAATATGAATCAGTGAATAGCTTCGGCTTCAATCGGTTTCGGCACCTCTTACGCCTTTTTCGGGAGATAAATAGTTATTTATGTAGGAAGCGTGTAGTGTTTTTTTTTTAAATAGAAAATTTACCGCACTTTACTCACGATTTGCATAATTTTTTTTACGTCTAAAGCGTGGAAAAAAGTACCATGCCGTTTTATTTTTTCACTCGTTTGCGTTAATAAATTTGCCGCACGCGCAGAAGACGAGTTTACAAATTATTTGAGTCACTTTACTCACGAGTTACATTTTTTTACGTCTACAATAAAAGCATGAAAAAAATGCCATACCGTTTCATTTTTCACTCGTTTACGTTAAAAAAATTGCCGCGCGCGCGTACAAATTATTTGAGTAACTTTACTCACGAGTTGCATATTTTTTTTTACGTCTACAATAAAAGCGTGAAAAAAGTGTCATAGTGTTTCATTTTTCACTACTTAATGTTAAAAAAGAGCACTTTTTTCACGCTTTTATTGTGTAATAAAATACATACTTTATGAACCTATTTTAGTAAAAAAAGTACTCTTTGATAACCAATTTTTTCAACTCCTGAAGAAGGCTCAAGAGGTGCCGAAACTATTGGAGGTGGAAATAAATAAACATCTCACTGACTGATTTGTAGAAATTTTATTAAATCTCATTATCAAACAAGTCAAGAAGTATAAGAAACTGATATTGTTAATTTTCGATTAAATCATTTTTTTTCAAAATTACTTCTATCTATGAAACCATATGTTATAAGAATAGAAAATAAAATTTTATATAAAACATTTGTTGCTCTATCTTTAACCATTTGCGATTGGTACACAAATATGAGCCGGATAGTATGTAGGACATGAAAGATAAAAATGTTTAACTTTTGATTAAATAAACAAATAATTCTGACAAAATGCGCTCAAATTTTGTATTTCTTATTTGCGTACTACTGCTCCAGTACTCTAACATTACACCAATCTAAGGTTTCCAAATAATTTATGAATCCACTGTATTTATATGCATTTAGTCCATATCGATTGAATTTTAATTTCCCGCCACGATTTGTTCCATGGCATTTTGATTTATGATGATCAAGTCGAAATTTAACAATAATGAAAGGAAAAGTAAATCGTGGATTTTTTAGTTTCTTCACTCTGAAATTTCAAAAAAATTCCCTCTACCAAGTTTTTATAAAAATAAACATTAAAAAGTAATTTTGCTTGGCAAATACCAGTAAATAATTTGTTTTGAACTATTTTAACAGTAAATATTAAACATATTCATTAAAAATCATCGGAAATTTTGAAAATGCTACATTTTTCCCTCATTGTTTAAATAATATATATAATAAATTTGTGACCATATATGTGAACCGGATTCATTATAAACAACCAATGGTTTTGAAGGAGCAATCAAATGATACTTAAAATAACTTTTGTATAAAGTTTTACAGCTTTTTTCATATATTTATTATAACTTGACGTTTTTGTTCTGTTTCATCCGTTACAAAATGGCTGCTCTGGTCATGATAGTCAGATGTTTTGGCGGTTATTTAACAAATGTCATTCGTTGTATAAATATTTTTATTAAAAGTTTTTTAAATAAAGCAAAATATAAAACATTAAACAAATATATAATATAGTTTGGCTGTAGAATCACGGAATAACCATGAAAATTATAAAAAGAAGTTAATATACCCAGTGTACAAATTTAAAAGCAGAGGTTATATTAGTTTTCTATCGTGTGCTTTAAACATGAAAAGATGAACCTAAGGTGCAGTATATGCAGTGATTTATTTGTCCCTGCATCTGCAATATATGTAACAAAATGTGGCCATGCGTTTCATTATACATGTTTAATACAATGGCTTGACAGGTGCAGCGTTTTCAATTCCTTCTTTAATTTTCTTATGAATTTATCATTTACAGATCGAAAACATGTCCAGAGTGTCGTACGAAAACCAACGAGAAGAATATATTTAGAATATTTTTTAATATAATTACATTGGATGGAGCTGAAGAGGATGCCGTGACTCTTCAAAATAAATTGGATTCTCTAAATTTGCAATTACATTTGAAAGAAAATCAACTTAAAAGCGACGAAGAAAAAATTCAGTCATTGACGAAAGAAAACTCTGTTTTAGAGTAAGAATACTACATGTTCGTAAATTTTAATTTGTAATATTCATTCATTTTAGAGCGAAAAATAAGCAAATTAAACAGGAACTAGAAAAAACGAAGTCTGGATTGATACATGTAAAAGAAAAACTTGATTATTATAAAGACAAGACAAAATATACAGACAAATTAGAAGCTGAAATTCAATCAATTAAAGAAGAATTAATCCGAAAAAATCAAACTGTAAAAGCTATTACGGGTTCTGTTGATGAAGCCAATGAAATTATTAGCCATTCCGCTTGTCCAAAAACTTTAGCTTCAATAGCTTCTACACTAAAAAAGTAAGCTTAACATTACATATTTTATTCATTGAAACTTTTGTTTCCCCTTTTCGTTGGAGTATTTGTAAGACCCTTTTCGGCCTTTTTTGCGAGACTTGAATTTTGAACTCACAATTTTAAATTAAACATTTGTAGTCGGGCTGTGAGATATATAAAGATTATTTTTTAAATTTGCTAGGTAAAAGACGAGATCGCGTGAGGAATAATTTGGTGTATGAAAAATGTATGGTTAGGAAGAATGTTGTTAAGAGAGTTGGAGTGAGTCAGTTGAGATGGTTTGGTCATGTGGAGAGAATGATGAGTGAACGACTTGTAAAACACATATATGTTGGTAAAGTTGAGGGTGTTCGATTGCGTGGCCGTCCAGTGTGTAAGTGGATGGATGTGATTAGTAGTGTTTTGAAGGAGCGTAAGTTTCCGAGTGGAAAGAGAAGAAGAGTATGTATGAATACGATTATGAATGTGGCTGAGGCGAAAGAAGTGTGCCTGGATAAGAATGTGTGGCGAAGGATGATTGTTTTGTAAATATTGTGGTGTGAAGATGTATGGTTATTAAGAATGTTTTATGAGAATGGAGAGACAGCTGAACTTTTATGTGGACGATGTGAATGAAGTATGTTTGTACAGGAATGTGTGGAGAGAGATGATTTTTTGTGTAACTATTATTTTGGTGTTTTCTTTGAAGTAGATCCTTTAATATTATTGTTAAAAAAAAATTTGTAGGCTTTTTGGATCTTTTGTTTATTGCAAAATACAATTTAGTTTACATTTATTAGACGTTTCGATTGTGTTATCACAGTCATCATCAGCTATATGTTTGATGTTACATTTTTATAAAAATTAGTTGAACATTAAAACGAAAAATTTTTGTAATACATAAAGTCATATTTTTTGACTACATTTTACTTTGACTAGCAGTAGGTAAAAGTGTTTTTTTACCTACTGCTAGTCAAATTAAAATGTAGTCAAAAAATATGACTTTATGTATTACAAAAATTTTTCGTTTTAATGTTTAACTAATTTTTATAAAAATGTAACATCAAACATATAGCTGATGATTACTGTGATAACACAATCGAAACATCCAATAAATGTAAACTAAATTGTATTTTGCAATAAACAAAAGATCCAAAAAGCCTACAAAAATTTTTTTAACTATTATTTTGGTGAGCAAAACAAGAATTTTTTTAGACCAGTGGTTCTCAAAATACGGTGTGCAACTTTCTTATTTTAAATGGCAACCTATTTTTTTTTATTTGCTTATTCGATTCAGTATTTTTTTCTGAATTCAACGATATATTAGTTTCATATTCTTGCATAACAAAAAAATTGAGAAAAATGCAAAATTAAATATGCGTAATTTTTATTTAAGTATGGCAGCGTTCACAATAATTTAAATGAATTAAAGAATAATATTGAATTTGTTGTTACTAATATTGACGGAAGAACATTGTAACTTGGTATTCATGTTAATGGTGACAATTCTGAACAATTTTTATAGATAAATAAATTATTTGTGTCTGCATATGTTTATTGTTTATTAAATAATTATTCACAACTTAAATAAAAATAAAAGTTATTGAAGATTTGCAATTATTTCTACATCTGATTTATTTGTTTTCTTCCATAGCACTCTTTGTATGTCATACTTAAATAAAAATTACGCATATTTAATTTTGCATTTTTCTCGATTTTTTTGTTATGCAAAGGTATGAAACTAATATATCGTTGAATTCAGAAAAAAATACTGAGTCGAATAAGCAAATAAAAAAAATAGGTTGCCATTTAAAATAAGAAAGTTGCACCCCGTATTTTGAGAACCACTGGTCTAAAAAATTTCTTGTTTCGCTCATTAAAGTAGTGTTATAAAATAGAAATTGTATATATAGAAAAAGTATTAATGTGTATCTGTAGAAAATTCAATAATCCTTAGTTTTTATAGTGACAAAATGGGAACAAATTACATTTAATGGTATTTTTTTGAAGAAAAACCATTATGAGTTTCAAGTAAAGTGTCATTTCCGGTTATCCGATTTACACCAAAATCTATTGGTTTCTTTCCATATTAGAATAGGGGTCGAAATACAAGGTTTCTGAATTTTCTGAATGATATTTGAGTTAGAGCGTAGACAAAATCCATACACATACACTTCATCGTGAAAATGTTAAAATTGAATTCTAGGGACCTTAAAACGTGATCATTTACTAAAATCTCGATATGCGATTTTCCAAAATACTAAATATTTAACCTCCATAGATAACGCTGAAGTTGAGAGTAGTGTACCCTCGAAATGTCCGACTGTGTTTAATTTAAAATTGTGATTGTAAAATTTAATAAAGTCGTTCTCAAAAAGGCCGTAAGAAGTCTTCCAAAAATTACATATTTTACTTATTTTATCATTTGCTTTTCTTAGGGAACTGCAACAAGTAGAGAAAAAGAAAAACAATTATTTTACTTTGATGAAACGGGCGGAAAATGAATTACAATCGTGTAAAAAAGATCTGGATGCAGTTTATGCAGAGCGTGGAAAGTTAAAGTAAGTCCTTTCTTTTACTTTTTTTAAATAATTTACTAATAAATATATAAAACAGGAACGACTTGGCCTCACACAAACATTGTGAAAAGGAAATGCAGTCACTAAAAAGAAAAATATCAGAACTAATGGAAACTTCTGCCGTACTTGACCCGGCTTTGGTTCGAGTGGCGACTGAAAGTCCAGCGCCAGCACCGTCGAAAGTTAGGGGCACTATGAGCATGTCTCCATCAGTTGTAAGTAAAATGATAAAAACACAAGTAAAAATAATCATTTCTTCAACATTTTCTTTTACATAGAAATGTTTAAATAAATAATACAACGTAACGACTTATTGCTATTTTAAAGATAATTGTTAAAATTCATATTCACGTGTCAACAAGCTGTCGTTATTTTAACAATAATTGTTATCAGTTAGGCAAGAGCTCCTGACCACTTGCCAAGGTGTCAACAATTATTGTTAAGAGTAAATTAAAATGGCAAATGCTCATAAATATTCATCAAAGGTAAATTTAGTGTATTAAAACTAAAATTCGTGCACAAATATATAATTCGTATTGTTTCTTTATTTGATATTAGTGCGTAGTCGTGTCTTTAAAGGGCAGATTGACTTGTCGAATAACTTCTGTTTCAAATAAGTGATATACATAATATGTAAATTAGGTAGATAGTTTTTAGCTCATTTATTGTCTACCCCATTAGGCATGTATTAAGAATAAATATGCCGCACTTAAAAGATATGGAAGTGAACCGCTTTTTTATCTGAAAAGAAAATATATTTTTCGGAATACATATTTCGTATGTCATGACAGAGTACAATTGCTGAAGTAACACCATTCCTTTAGGATTAGACAACACGCAGATGGTATTTCCTATTAATTGAAGAATATGTAAATCACTAAACGAAGTAATAAACAATAAAAAGTACTTGTCATGGAAAAACTTTTAGATTCAAGCTGCAATTTTTTTTCAAATTTCTGGCAGGTTTTTGCTGTTCTTTTCGCCATATTTACTGTGAATTTGAAGTAAATTAGACGTAAATGATGAAACAACTCTATTTGTCACACTTGTCATTCATAAACAACTCTTAAAACACTTCTACCACCCTTACAATACCAATGCGAACATCAATAGTTTTTATAATTAAGAGATTTATTAGTTAAAAATGTTTTCGTCAGTTTTAAATATTATACTATAATAAACGTATCTTTAATAACCCAAATGAATTTAAAAAATCATTATTTTAAATAAGAAATGTTTTAATTTTAATATCCTAATGGTTGCAACTCTGCAATTTTAAATAATGACAGCTGTACCGAATACAACTTCATGTTAAATGATAACAAGATTGTTACTAAACAATAATTGTTATAGCTCATCTAACAACGAGACACGTGAATACGAAATTTTAGCAATATTGTTATCAATTCTTGTTAAGTAACAATTTCTTGTTTAATAACAATCTACACGTGAATAAGCCCAATTGATAAAATTTGTTAATAACAATTTTGGACGTTTCGGTAGTTCAACGCCACCATCATCAGAAGAAAATTGTTATAGTATTTTACATTTGATGGTGATGATGGTGGCGTTAAACCACTGAAACGTCCAAAATAAATTGGGTCTACTTTATCTTCATAATGAGTTTTACTTTCGATTTTAAGTAAGCGTAAAAATGTGCAGGCTACAAAATGCAAGGTTCTTGGAGGTATAATAAAAAAATAATTTATTTCAGAACGATCGAGTGAAAGAAATTAAAGACTCAGATTCTCCCTATTTACAAGTGAAGTCAAACGCCATGGGTGTGCTTTTCAAAAGTCAAGAATCCGGAAGACTTACTTCGAAAGTAAGATATTTTCATACATTTAAATTTTACGTCATAATAATTTTTTTATTGTAGGTCTCAATATTTAAAACCTTGTCATCCTCGTCTCTTATTGATGACGTAACAACAGTTAAAAAGCCGCTTCCGGAATATAATTACGATGGATTTGGAGGACACAGTAAAGATGACAAATTTCCAGTTCCAAGGCCGTCTCAGGGCATTAAACGGACAAAGTCTTCCATGTCATCTAGCAAATTTCGAAAACTTGCTAAACCCAATAAAAAGCTAGACGAATTTCTAGATATTTCTAGAGTAGAGTAATACCCTTTTTAATTATTTATTGTACTTATAATTTCGTATTTTATATTTGTTATATATTATTGTGAATGAATGAATTATTAGGAACAATTGAAATATAATTTGATTTATTTTTCTTGCGTTTTTATTTTACCTTGAGGTTAGTTCATTGTTGCGCCGTTTACGGTTGCTGTTTGCATCGCCTAAAGCTACGCCACGCAAACTTCTGTCATTTTTTCATAAAATCGACGAGAGTGCAAGATTGTTGTGATTATTATTAATGAGTTCATAAGTTTTGTATTATTGAGTTAAAAATGAAGTGTTTCCAAATATTGTCTTCTTGTGTCTTTTCCGTTGTTGCTCCAATTTTCAAATCTAACCTGTAATGAAGGTAAATTTCGTAATATTGCATAATATTGATGAAAATAACGGAAATATGTTTTCAGCTAAATCTTTTTGCAATTATGGCGGCTTAAATAACTTTGCTGTGCCCCTTGGACGGGGGCCAATTATTTCCGTAGTTTATAGACTGTTACGGTGTAGTCGATTTTTTGTGATTTCTTATAAGTTTAACTTGTAGTAGATAGTCTCTATCGTACCTGATGAATGAATACTCCTTAGGGAGAATCTGTGAATCCTTTGGATTTTTATAAATTGATAATCATATTGATTGTGTATTTAATAGTTTTTAAAATGTCTAAGTTACAATTAGAACGTGATTGTACCAAAAAGTGCAAATCTGCCAAACATGGGGATCTTATAGCTTCGGTTCTAACAAAACGTGGAGTTTCAGACGAAGAATTATGTGCGTACATTCGCTGGTTATGTTGTGCATCAGGGCAAATTTGCGATTCTTTGGGACGCACAGCGCTGCATATTGCAGCCTCTTGCGGAAGAACAAAACTTGTTCGATGGCTTATACGAAACAAAGGGGCTCTAATTAACGCTAAAGATCTAGAGTCAGGGTATACTGCCTTACACAGAAGTATTTTTTATGGTAAAATTAATGTGGCTGTGACTCTTATTAAACTTGGTGCCAATATTAATTCAACGGACCATAATGATTTAACACCATTGGAACATGCAATGAAAGATCGAATGAGTGAGGAATATTCTTCTTATAAACTTGAGTATAACAATCAAGTTTATGTTTGGGGTACAAATACAAATTATACCTTAGGAACAGGATCGCAACATTCCAGACAACTTCCAGAATTGAATGATGCTTTCCATAAGAAATTTTCAGAAATATCTGTTCGCCAAATTTGTTTGGATAAATTTCATTGCGTAATTTTAGCAAACCAAGAAGGTCTAACTTCTGTTTATTCTTGTGGACATGGACAAGGAGGTAGATTGGGATTAAATACCGAAAAAACTGTTTTGGTTCCACAAGAAATAGATATGCCACGTGTCAAGGGTGGTGAATGTGGCGATTTTCCTTTTATGTCTCAAATTAGTACTGCCAGAGACCATACATTGTTTCTTTATAGCTCTGGAGTGGTAAGCATATTTTTTTATTTATTACCGACCCATATTTTGAAAAACACTGGTCGACAAAAGAAATTTTCTTTTCTTAAATTTGTCTTGTAAAATAAAAATTGTTTGCCTATTTCACCGTCTTTGTAGCTCGAGATATAGTGCGACCAAGCGGTATGTGCTCCTGGCCTCGACTTGGGAGGCGTGATCTATCATTTAGAGTACATTCGGAGATAGAAGTTTTCTATACAAATTTTAGCGATTCATTCAACACAAATGAAATACATAAACATTTCTTTAAATGACATTTATTATATACATATTATACCTTCTCCATAATTCATTTATTAGTACACCTGCCGCCGCCACCACTACACGTCTACTTTTATTGTGTATGTACTTACGCGTTCGCGGCAAAATTCTCAGATGTTATTGGCTGAGTATTTACGCCAGCGCGTGCCTTCTGCGTCAAGGCCCAGGGCACATATCGCTTAGTCGCACAATAGGGCACCTGCACCTACGTCACAACATGGCAGATGATCAGCTGATCTCGGGCAACCAAGCTTCAGTTTAACATTGCGTCTTATGCAGCGAATGTATTTTCTGTACAAGAAATTCAGTTTTTCCTAAATTTATACATGCTATTTTAAAATGTAATTAGCTATAATTAAAGATAAGTGTATGAATTATTTACTAGTAAAACAAAGCAGTCGTATTTATAAATATATTTTTAAAAATATTAAATTGAAATAAGTAGTTACATTCATTTGAGTTTGTATAAGTTTTTTTTATGTGTATTGTTGAATGAAAACATGAATATTTAAATTAAAATAAATTGAATTATTAAATTTTTTTTTAATTTATAAAGAAAATTAAATTTGAAATATACATATCTGCGAGTTCATTTTTCTTATTGTCATATTGTGTATTTTTATTGTATATAAATGAGTTTATTGAGTTTATACGTCAAAAATTAATCTTTGGAAGCCAAAGTACGTTAAATCGATAAATTTAAGTGGATACATAATGTGGATCCTTATACATTGACATTTTTTTGACGAGGATTATAAATGCCTTTTAAAAATCAATATGAAATCAATAATTGATTACCTATATAATTTTTAAACCTTTGTGAGAAACAGACACAAATATATATATATTTTCTGTTACTAAAAAAAAAACTTCATTCAAAATTTGTAATTCTGTCATTTAACACGTTCGCTGCTGCTGTCGCCCTAAGGCGACGCGCTAGGTACTTTACGTTTGCCGCCGTCGCCATTAGGCGACACCTTTGAATATATACATCTACGTTAGTAGATGTATATATTCAAGGGCGACACAGCTACGCTACTATTTCAAGGCACACTAGTGTGGCTGGCGCTGTGGAAGAGTGTTGTTGTAATCGTAGGCACTTCAGAAAGGAATTTTGTACACGTTTGCACACGCGATTACCGTTTTGGCCCCTGGCAAAATTAGCCCAAAATTACCAGCAGCGAACGTGTTAAAAAATATTTTTTCATGTTTTTTATATATATTATTAAAGAAAATTACATATATTTAAACATTCATACAATATGTTCCTATTCGATTATGTTTAAATTATTTTATATGCAATAAAAGTATACACACAAAAATAGGATTGGGTTAGTTTTAATTTAATAACCTGGAACTCATTAAATAGTAAGAATGTCCTGACTTATTTTTTACGGAAAACACTCCTCATATACTCACTTTTACACACTCTAATCAGTTTTTCCCAAATAAAACAATAAGTGCCATAAAAACACAATAAAAGCTTACGGCACGATATTTCTCCGTAAGACACAATGCAAACTGAAGGTTTGGTTGACCAAGATCAGCTGATGGCCGCCATGTTGAAACGTCACGTGCAGGTGCCCCATAGTAACAGTGAACAGTATATTACAAAAAAAAAAGACGGCTGATCCTTTTGAAAATTAATTATATTTTGCTGACGAGGCAGTCGGTTATGTGCTGGCCACATCAAATAATTTTCTGAATTCATTTTTAAAGGTAATGACATGCGGTTTAAACACACATCACGTCTTAGGAATAAAACCTCCTCCAAAGCAACTTCTTGTGCCAACTCAAGTACATATGCGCAATAACGTGAAAGGAATTTGCGCTGGTCGCTTCCATTCCGTAGCATGGAGCCCTAATTTTGTTTGTACCTGGGGCTTGCATGCGGGCCAACTAGGACATCCACAATGTAATAATACAACAACGGTTGTAACTCCAAAACAAGTTGCCCATTTTACTTCGCAAGATTCTATAGTTGCCGTGGCAGCTAGTGATGGCGCTACGATCGTTGCTACCAAAAAGGGAGATATTTTTGCTCTTCATGAGTACCAGTGCCGAAAAATTGCTTCTAGGTAAGATAATCCATTTTGGAAGTGATGTAATTTTTTTATATTTACAAATTTTGCAGGCAATTAATTATTCAGAAAATTGTGGTAGTTGGTGGACACCTCAATCCAAAAGTAAGCAGTGCTTTATCAGAAAAAGGCGGACATGAGTTAAAAGTTCTCGTTTTACTAAAAACTGGCAATTTGCTACTTTGGCACGAGTCTTTCCCACAATTAAGTCGATGTATTTACAATTTAAATCGTCCATTAATAGCAGTCGACGCAGTTTTAAGCCGTACTGAGGTATTATTTGTTACAAATGATGGCGAAGCATTTAAAGGAGATTTTCGCACACGAAAGAAAAAATTATTGGAGCCTAATCACGAGAAGAAGTCTGCTTTTCATGAATTTTTGGATAAAGATGATTGTCAAATGGTTAATGTTACGAAGATTCCGCATATCCATAGGGCCGTAAGAATTGAGTGTGACTCTAAAGGGAGAAATTTTGCCGTGATACAGGTAAGTTATATACAGGGTGTCTCAGGACGAGCTTACGCTATCTATATTTTAAATACTATTTAATATAATTTAACGAAATTTGGTATCTAGGGGTTATCCAACATGCCCGTTTTAACTAAAATATTTTCAAAGCAGTAGCACTTCCGGTTTGACCGGAAATTGACCTCAACTTTCTTATTTTAAATGGAATACGCTATATTTTATTTTACCATTGAATGCAGCGGAAAATTTTACATATGAAGCAATAAAAACATTTTACTTATGATAAACTACTTCCGGCGTTATTCAACTTTTTTTGATTTTTTGTTTGAAATCGGGCACATTTTCAAAACTCTGTATATCGGGAACGAGACCGAATTTTTATGATCTGAAAAAAGCCTTTATTTATGTATTAAATTAATCATAGTTTTATATTTAGAATTTATTTGTTTTTTCCATGGCTTACTTATCCGTATTAATAAAATAATTATACACAGATTACATGTTTTTCTAATTTACTGAAATTCTATCAACTTTCAACATAGGACATGTTACATAAAGTACCCTTATTTTTTGCCGTAGAATCCATTTATGTAATAAAAAACGGGGAGTTCCATTTAAAAAAATTGTCTTTTTTGAAGTTTGTCAACTGTAATTTTGGTGTAACGTACCCGTCACATTTTTATAAATAATCGAGGATTCTTCTATGGATAATGTAGCTTAAAGTCTCCTTTATAAAAGGCTTTTTTCAGATCATAAAAATTCGGTCTCGTTCCCGATATACAGAGTTTTGAAAATGTGCCGGATTTCAGACAAAAAAACAAAAAAAGTTGAATAACGCCGGAAGTAGTTGATCATGAGTAAAATGTTTTTATTGCTTCATATGTAAAATTTTCCGCTGCATTCAATGGTAAAATAAAATATAGCGTATTCCATTTAAAATAAAAAAGTTGAGGTCAATTTCCGGTCAAACCGGAAGTGCTACTGCTTTGAAAATATTTTAGTTAAAACGGACATGTTGGATAACCCCTAGATACCAAATTTCGTTAAATTATATTAAATAGTATTTAAAATATAGATAGCGTAAGCTCGTCCTGAGACACCCTGTACAGTGCTGTTGAAAAATATGGGACACCAACGTTTCTTGATATTTGCCTTTATCTTTCAAAATATTAATTTTACGCGAATATTGCGAGGAATTTTGAATATTTCACTATTTTTATTACATACATAATGAGGTATTTTACAACTATTTTAATGATTACCTTCATTTTTACATATCAGCAGGTGTACCCATATTTTTGGACGGTACTGTATAATTAAAATGTTTTTAATTATTAAAATAATAAATATTTATAGAATGCTCCCCAAGTTTACACTATTGACGGCGAAAAATGGTCTAGAAGTACACTACTAGAAGATATGCTAAATGTATTAAATAATGCAGATATAACCGACAATATTCACGACGGTATTTTTAAAGTTTCGGGGCAACTATTTCCTGTTCATAAATATTTCATCGGTTTACACAGCGAACAACTTTATTCATTACTTCAAGCCAGTAAAGCTGATATACCGGTTGAAATTTCTAATATTGATCCGTTTGTTTTCAAACAAATATTAATTTTCATGTACACAGATACTTGCGATTTTTTAAAACCTGGTAAATTAACTCCTGAACTTTATCGTTTTTGTACGAAAAATAATCAAAACAATAATGAAAATATAGAAAACGTAGAAATAGATGAAAATACATCAGCATACGAATATTATAATAAAAAGCAAAAAAATAATGAAAAGAATAATAAAATTGATAATTTGCGTAATCCACTTGTAATTATTCAGCAGGCAGCAAAAAGATTTGGAATGAAATCACTCGTTAAAAAAATAAACGAACTACGTTACCATTATGGAGCGCTGCGCGCGATAGATAGAGATTATTATTACACTTGCAGACATTTGGAATTTTATCGATGCAAACTTCCAAATCTTTACGACGTTGTAATAAAATGCGAAAACGGCGAAATTCACGCACATAAATGCATTTTATCTAGATTGGAATATTTTAGCAATTTATTTGCTGTAAGATGGAACGAATCTTCTGCTAAAACTGTAGTAACGATACCAACTTCGTTTAAAGTTTTAGAAACAGTGGTGGAATTTTTATACAATGACAATATGATACGATATACCAATGATTTTGATTTTCTCTGTAATCTTATAGTTATTTGTGATCAATTATTTATTGCATTATTGAAAGAGTATTGTGAAAAATCTTTAAGTACATTGATTACTTTGAGAAATGTAGCTCAATTATTACAATTCGCGCACACGTATAATTCATATGACTTAAAATATAATTGCGAACGTTTTATTGAAAGAAATTTAGCTGCTGTTTTGGAATCCAGGAGCTTAGAAATATTAGATGATGTGGTATTGGATGATTTAACTAAACTTATAAGCTACAGAGAATATTTATCTAAAAGAGTTATTACCCCATTTTCTAATGCACCATCTGATGAAGAAGTAAAAAGCATTTGCGAGTTATATCCTGTTAATATTGAAGATTCTGATCAAGAGAGTTTCGAAAAGAAAACACCTAAACTTAACGCAAGAAAAAAAGTAAGAACTCGGCGATCAAGCGAAAATAATCGTAGTAAAACATTAAGCGAATCATTGGACAACTCATTTGAACATAATTGCAGCTTCAGTGAAGTATTTGAAGATGAAATTGAAACAAAACTTAAAATCGAAACTAAAAATGAAATTAAACCAGATGAAAAATGGACAAAAATATTAACAGAAAAAGAAAAACATCAAAAAATTGTTCAAAGCCGCTTAAAAGCTATTGCTTCGGCAAAAGAGGAACTTGAATCCGAAAAACTAAACCATGATGAAAATTTAACTAAATTGGTACCTCAAAATGAATCTCCAAACATCTCAAAATCTCAATTTACTAGAACTCCTCCAGAAAGCCCGAACAATTCATTTTCTTCCGATATAATCAAATCTCCAACAATGAGCGATGTTCCAATCCAAAAAGCTCAAAAACTATCACAAAAACAACGCAAAAAACTAGCAACGGAATTATCAGTGTCTTCCATGGCACAAGATTTGGAAAAGATCAACAAAAAACCGTCTTGGAATACACTAGTGTGGTCGAAAGATAATAACTCTTTCTCAGATATTTTAAACAATGAGAAAAAAGGGTTTCCCGATATAAATGGAAGTCCAAGTGCTAGAAATCCGTGGCAAAAAACTGAGGTGCCTTCTCCAGTTGCAAGCCCAGATACAAATCAAAATTTTAAAGATATTGTTGCTGATGAAAAGAAGTTGAAAGAAAACTGGAATAAAATGAGAGACCGGCCTTTAATTTGTATTCAGGTATGATTTTTTTTTCATTTTGTTCCCGTACTTTAGGATGCGAATTAACAAATGTTTTACCGGGTTGAAATCTGTGTTTATATTTTTAACTTGCTGTAGTCACTTACCTATTAATTAATTTTAGAGGAACTTTGTAGAAACAGAATTTGTTCACAATTAAAAACTACACAATCAATAATTTTTCCAAATTGCACAATCCAAAATGAAATTGGCAATTTACAACACTTTAGAGTGCCGTGAATACAGAGAACTACAGTGAGGTTATTTACTGGTTGTCTGGCAGATCTAATAAAAAACAAAACATTATTAATTCCATGGCACTCTGAAATATGCAGTAAATTGAGTTTTTTAATAAATATTGTGACTTTTCAATACACTTTCATTTTTTGCAAAATTGAAGCTACATTTTCTTGTGTAGCGTTTATCCATTTTACACTGACTGGCACAAAAAAAACGCCACGTTTGACAAGAACAATGTTTTGACTTATTTTATTTTTTATAATTTTCAGGCAGTAAAACACATGAAATTAAAAATAATAACTTTTCAACAGTTTTCAATTGTTAGCGGGAAGCACTACCAACATAACAAAAAAACGGCATCATATTTTTGATGTCGCATTTTTTAAAAATTGTAAAAATAGTATAAAAAATCTGTTGTGGCCAGCACAAGACCTCTCGCCATTTCCATATTAGGCTATATATGTATTGTATTGCACTTCGCTGTGGAACCGTCGTTTTATAACAAAATATTACAGAACTTTACCTAAATATTGTTTTTTATTGTATTTAACATGTCTTCTGCACACATATAATTCTAATTATATCTATTTTATATCATTTTCATGTCAGAGATTGTACCAATTCATTAACCAGATTGGCGGTATTTCTGATGGATATATGCATTTTACCACAATTTTACCTATAATTTCAAATATTTAATTAATAAAACAATAAGAAAAATTAAATATACTTCCCAGAAAAAGCTATCAGAATGTCACTAAAACTGTTGATATTTGACAATGACATGTGTCATGTTATAAACATTGGAATTTGTCAACTGGTTTCCTTAGTGCCTTGGCCTCTGCGATTAGTTTACTCTATAAATTATAGTGTCTTTATCTCTAAATCTATACAAGATATAATAAAATTTTTAAGTGTATTAGATGGAGAATTTTATGTTCTTCAATATTTAATAAAAAAAACTCCCAAAAAATTATATTTAGAAGAATTTTTCTAAGAAACTACTACTTCCGGTTGTTCAATTGTTACCAAAACCTTTTCAGCTCTTCCCAGGAATGTCAGATTGAGGAAACTGCAGTTAAATATTTTTTAAGTCTTATAGTTTTTGAGGAATCATGTCTACAACATCCAGACATACATACATACACACACACACACACAGACATCATTTTAAAAATGTTATAATAATACCTCTCTTAGCGAGAGATAAAAAAACATGTGTTATAAGGCCTGTTAACGCATTCGCCTTTTGTAAAACTCGTTTTCCAAAATTGGACTCTCACGTTACAGTTGCGAGTGATATTGTACAGTTAACATTTGTAGGTTGGGTAGTACAACGTCTATTGCGCCGGTATGTTTTTTCTCTAAACGCACGGGCTCTTAACAGAAAGAGATTGCCCTATGCTTATGATTCTTGTTTTTTAATGTAGTTATTTGTCAATTTAATGTTTTATTAATTTTTCTATATAGCAAATCGATTTTTTAAACATAGCATTTAATTTATTCTGTGTAATTTATTTCAGATGGAAGATAAAGCCATAAATGATCTAGAACGTTTTTATAATATTGACCAAGTTACAGATGAGTATATAACAATTCACAAAGTAGAAAAAGGTGCTTTTGCTGTTCCGATGTGGGTTCAATCTAATTCAAAACATTAATTATTTATATAAAGTATTTTTAATGAATTTGTTTTATGTTGTATTTTTCTTATAGAATGAAACTATTGTATGGAAAATAAATAAGCATGTGTCATGAATTAAAATGTGTAAATAATTTATTTAATATTAGTATAGTATAAAAATATAACACAAAAAAGTTTTAAGTCACAATTTAAGTACATAGTTAAAAATTCTGTTGCCTTCCTCGTTTTTTATTAAGCGCATCAATAATTGGTTGTCGTTTAGTATGATACCTTCTCCTTAGCTCATCGATTTCTCTTTCCATTTCAATATCT
Organism: Ophonus ardosiacus; assembly: GCA_943142095.1. Lineage (NCBI taxonomy): Eukaryota > Metazoa > Arthropoda > Insecta > Coleoptera > Carabidae > Ophonus > Ophonus ardosiacus. Next base: position 4,739,988 of record OW964837.1, read on the forward strand.
ACATTTGCCATTCGTTGCTGTAATTGTTCAAAGCTAAGAAATTTCAAAAATTCAAAATCTCCCGTTATAAAATGCTGCTGCTGATACTGCAGAATATGAGGATCTTTCCCGTAAAATGAGATCTTTTCAACATCTTTTGCAGGTACTTGATTTAATTGCAACTGAAATTGGTTTTGATAAATCGGTTGATCGTTTGTTACATCACTTGTGGATGGTTCTTTGAAAGAACTGTTTTGTTCGTCTAAAGTTGTCGGTTTTTGGGGAAGAACACCAGCTTCTTTCTTGTCGAAGTGGTCGAGAAATAAGGGGCGGTATTTTTTGCTGGTTTCCCCAATTTCGGTGGGTTTTTTAAGGGTCGCTTCTTCGCTATCACTGTTAATTATCATTGTACCAAATTCGGACTGAAGTTCAATCATGGTATTGTTTCGCGAATGAGATGTTTCTTCATTTACTGCATTCGCTAATTCTTTTCCAGGAACTAATGTATCACAGTTTTGAGGGTAATGTATCATGGTGTTGTTACTGTATTGGGTTTCATTATCATTATTTTCTTGCGTAAAAGGTTTCATCCCAGCTGAGGTGTAAGTAGTGTTACGGTATCGTTGTTTTTCTCTAATTTCTTGTGCTTCTGTTATCATTTGGCTAAGTATATTAGGTTGTTTTGCGTTTCCAATAAAGACGTGTTTTAATAAATCTGTAGCGTTTGCTCTTTCTTCTGGATTTTTTACAAGACAAACGCTTACAAAATCGATAAATTCGGGGGTCCATCGGTCTGGTTCTCGAAAAGACGGCGGTGGTTTTGTAGGGATCATAAAAATAGCTCTCATTGGGTGAATATCTCCATAAGGAGGTTTGCCTTCTGCCATTTCTAAAGCAGTTATTCCTAAACTCCAAATATCGGCCACGCAATCGTATCCAATTTCTTGGATAACTTCTGGAGCCATCCAGAACGGCGTACCAATTACGGTGTTGCGTTTAGCCATTGTATCAGTCAATTGCCCTGCAACTCCAAAATCTGCTAATTTCGCATGTCCTTCAGAATTTAGCAGAATGTTTCCAGCTTTTATATCTCGATGTATTTTTCGCCGTAAATGTAAGTATTCAAGTCCTTTTAATGTATCTGATAATATCGTTGCAATTTCATCTTCTGAAAGAGTTTTTTTTCTAAGTCGCATCATATCCGAAACGGATCCAGCTCCACAATATTCCATAACGATCCATAAATCTGTGTTTTTAAAATAACTTCCGTAGTATTTTACAATGTATGGACTATCACATTGTTGCATTATCGAGATCTCTTTGATGATTTCTTGCAGGTCTGTGTCTACCGGAACTTGTTTGATGGCCAAAACTTGGCCAGAATCTTTGTGAAGTGCTTTGTAGACACTTCCATAGGAACCTTCTCCTAATTTACAGATTATATCAAACACTTCTTCTGGTTGTCGAGTTAAACTTTCTTCCGAAAGTTTTTTAAGTTCACTTTTAGAAGACATTTTCTTGGTGAATATTCTGTAAGTTTTGTTGTTGTAAATATTGAGAATAAAAAATCGGAGTAAATGAAATAATGCCTTTATTGCACATACACAACGGAATGACAATATTTTAATAATATTTTAAGCATACAACAAATAATAAGCAACTTCTAGGATTAAAGTTAGTTATCTATCTGCAAATTAAACAAAAGCAAGCAGCTACTCAAAAACAATTGAAATATACATTCAGTGCATTTGTTTGTGCGTTACCTTATAAAATAATAATAAATATATAATAAATAAGTTTCATCGTTCCTTTACCAGCATCATCAGTCTGTCAGTTGTCAAATACTTTCATCTTCTTCCTATGCTGGTTGGAAATGATCGTGGGAGATTTGAAATACCAATAATTTGAATAATTTTAAGCAGAAATGACCTTATTTATTGTATTATCTGCTGATTAAGGTTTCAAAGATCAAGTAGAATAATAATGACAAAGAAAAATTAAAAGTGGGTTGATATTTTATGCCGCAAGAGTTATTATTCGGTTTCGCGCATTTACATGAAAACCACCAGACCCGTGGTGACAAGTACTTAACCTAAAATTAATGTGAATTTTCAAAATTTCTTAAAAATGAAAAAACTTGACTATAATATTTACAAATGTTCAAGTTTTTCGTCCGTATACGTACCAGAGTAAGTAGAATTCAATACAAGCACAAGTTTTAATTTATTCTTATTTATTAATTATATAATATGAATTCGTATTTCCAGAAATGTAAAGGTGGACAATAGCACTGATTTAACTTCTAGATGGTGTTCAGAAAACATTCCAGATCAGTATTTAACTCTAAAGTTAGTTAATACCGCAATAGTAAAGACAATTACGTTTGGAAAATATGAACAGCCTCATATATGTAACATCAAAAAGTTCAAAATATATGGGGGTCTAGAGCCTGATCATCAGATAGAACTATTAGATGGGTACGTTTTCTAAATTGTTTATACAAAATATTCAAAAACAAGTGTAACAAATTATGAGGACATGTACAAAATGAGTAAAAGTAGCTATATCTACCTGTGTCCAATCTTCAATAGTTTCCGAGATATAAGACAGCGAAAAAAGAGTTTTTACGGGGTTTACCTTTGCTATTTCGAAAACTATGAGTTACAACTTCGATGAAATGATTTGTTTACCTTTGAGAGGTCACTTTAGATGTGCTTTTGTTTTTCACAAAAATCAAATAATTGTACTAAAGGGCCGAATAAATTTACGTCGGTAGTAAATTTATTCATACTAACAAATTCGAATCAATTTTATTCATTTTATGGCATTTATAACATTACTGTCAAAATTTTGGCTGTCATTTGAAGGAACAAATTTTATTTACTTTGGAAGTAAATTTATCTGACGTTTATAAAACCGGCCCTAAGAAAATGTTCAGGCCACCTTGGCCAGTATTTAATTTTCAAATAACTTCGTAACTATTAAAAATTAAAAGAAAAAAAAATCATATAAAATTTTATTGTTTTTTATAATCTATGTACTGACGTTATTCTATCTTCAACCGTGTATAAGTATATTTTCTTGCACCACTCAAACACGGTTGAAGATAGAATAACGCACGATAAAACTCTGAATTCAGCATGAAATTATCTTGCTTTTCATGTCACGCATGATTTTTTTATATCATGGGATCTCGAGTTACAGCCGTTTAAAGTTACATGATTTTTCATCGAAATTTTTTGTATTTTCAATCATATAAAATTTGGATGAAAAATCATGCGTGACATGAAAAGAAAGAGAATTTCATGCTGAATTCAGACTTTCACCGTGCGTTATTTTATCTTTAACCGTGTATGAGTGGTGCATGAAAATATGAGAAATGAACTAAATAGACTAAATTTTGTTCGATCATTATCTTTGTCAGTTCTTTTTCGATTGTATTATTCGAAAATAGACCCATGTTGATTAACCTTTTTTTGCTCATTTTGGTCAGTACTATTCTCATAATTTGTTTTTTTAACATCCTGTATGTAAGATATGTATTAAGTTCATCCAATTTTTCAGGGGATTAAAAAATGATAGTAATAATGAGACTTTTGAACTGCGTCATAATATGGGCGTCGGAATGATTCCTATACGCTATATTAAAATAGTGCCTTTACTTGCTTGGGGAATAACAGTCAATTTTACTATATGGTTCATAGAACTGCAAGGAATTGAAGATCCCAATATTATCGACTGGAATTTAAGATATTGTGAGATGGTAATTTTTGTACATTTTATCTTTTAACTCTTTTTAAAAGAATTTCTTTTGTAGTATAAAGAACAAATGTTTGTTAGGCTGTGTTTGAAACATTTTAGACAACGTAATATGATAAATTCTTTCCGTGGATTGCAGCAAGACCACAGTATTCGGTTAGAAGATCCATTATTAACGGAATTTCACGATATTTTAGTAGAAAACGGTAATTTTGAGAAAGCCGAAAAGTTTTTAGAAAACATCATGAGCAGTAAGTTATCATAAATTATATTTTTTTTACGTCCGTTAAAAACTGCACTATTTTCATTAAATCTTCAAGTCTATTTCTTTCGTACAATAAAATCAAAACTTTTTTATAAACGATGAAAAATGAAACGCTATGGCACTTTCTTCGTGCTTTTATTCTATACGTAGAAAATAGTTATTTATGTAACAAGTGGATAAAGTGTAAAGTATAAACATTATCTTAGCTCACTTGGTGTATAAATATCTATTTATTTACTCGTAGGATTTGCTCAAATTTTCCTTCTCGTAAAATAAGTTACACTTTAACTCATTTGTTACATAAATAACTAGTTAATTATTTTGTTTAATTGTAGTGGGCCTATTTTCTAATTACATAAAAAAGAAAGAGTACCACCCAGTTTGGGAACAAATCGAAGTAAATGACGACACCCAAATACGTCCAGGAATGCGCGGTGGTCACCAAATGTGCATAGATCCATACACTAATACCATTTATTTATTCGGTGGTTGGGACGGCAATAAAGATTTAAATGATTTATGGTCCTATGATATTAATACGCAAAAATGGACTCTCTTGTGCCCTGATGCTTCGCTAGAAGAAGGTCCATCGCCTAGATCTTGCCACAAAATGGTTTTAGACACCAAACGGAAACAAATTTTCATGTTGGGGAGGTATTTAGATGTTCAATACAGGAGCATCGATACTCTTCAAGTAAGATTTGAAACCAGGGCGTCGAACCCGAACCAAAACCAGAACATTGTTCTCAGATATATTTTTCAATAGAATCCGAGTCGGAACCGAACCGGGTATTAAAATTCGGGAACAAGATTTATTTTCAGTTCGAAATGCAACCGTAAGCGTAATACATCCGTTCTATATTGCTGCCTGTGTTGACTGTTCGTGAAATTGCACTGCATTATTAATGAGGTTATGCACGACTTTTTAAATAACTTTAATCGATAGAGTAGTGAAAAATATTAGATCCGTATTTTTTATTTTTCCTTAAATCCATCTCTAATCATGAAAAAATTGTAATTGAAAATGACATTCTTTAAAAAGCGGCTGCTACACCCCCGCCTCGTCCCTTGCCATGTGACGTCACGGGTTCGGAGCAACGACCATTTTAATTTTCACACTGTTTTAAACGTCAAAATGACATTTAAATATAATATAAAATTTATGAAAGTAAACATGCTGATGAAACAATTTTCTCAAATCTCAAATCAAAACTGAAAGAAACATCTGATGTAACGTGTAGATAAGTTCACGCCAAATGAAAATTATATTTGTAAAAATGAATAGAAAGATGTTATATTAATATATTATAGCATATTTACATATGTAATCGTCAATTTATAGTCTATATATATTTTTCTTTTAGAAATTCTGTGTCCATATAAAATGTCTGTTTGAAATGAATCTGAACTTAGGTTCGGAACCTGTGACGTCACAACATGGCTGGTTTTTGCAACTTTTTAAAAATATCAGTTTAAAACGATTTTATACACCAAAAATGTAAATAAACAATAATTTAATCATACTGAACGATAAATTAGACTTGCGATGCATTAGTAATTCCGGCTCGCATTTTAAATTATTTCTTTATAAAGATTGATATTCAAAAAACATTAATTCCATTTTCATTAGGTCGAACTGAACCTGAACCCTTGTCTTAAAAACAAATTAACTTGAACTTGAACCGAACCCAGTTTTTGGCGGGTTCGACGTCATGCTTGAAATTATATTTGAACATTTATATTTAAAAATGTTAATTTTAGAGCGATTTTTATATGTATGATATCGAATCTAGAAAATGGATATTAATAGCCGAAGATACTAGAATAGGTGGTGGTCCTTTTTTAATTTTTGATCATCAAATGTGCATGGATGTAGATGAACGCACATTATATGTTTTCGGAGGCCGAATATTGTCTTTGCCGCAACAGTAAGAATAAATTTTTGTTTCTTTAAATATAAATAATTATTAAGGATTGATATTTTTAGTAATGTCGACGAAACTAATCCTAACGAAATACTATATTCTGGATTATATGCCTATCATGTTGCTAGCAGTACTTGGCGACAACTTTTAATAGATACTGGGTATCCAATGGTTTCTACATCTTTCATTCTTTCTAGAGTTGGTCATTCTATGCTATTTCATCCTGTAAGTAGAATTATTTTTCTAATATTCGCTTAATTTTTAAACATTTTGTGCCAACTAAAAGTTGGCCGCTTATTGGAGGAACGATTTCTCAAATTCTATAAGTTTGCTCCGATGGCTCAATGGTTAGAGCAACGCCTTTTAGTCATGAGTGTGCTCGGGGTTCTGGGTTCGAATCCCACTAAGGCATTGATGTTTGTGTATGTGAACCTACTCAATAATTGGGATTTAATCCTGCTGAGAGGTTTTTTTTTTTAAAAAAAACTAAAAGCTAATTTAATTACGAAATTCCTTAATATGACATTAATGGGAAAAACTGAAAAGGTTTTATTAACAATTGGACAACCGGAAGTAGTAGTTTCTTTAAAAAATCTTCTAAATATTATTTTTTGAAAATTTTTGTTATTACAAATATTGAAGAACATAAAATTCTCTATCCGATACCTTTAACATTTTTATTATATCTTCTATAGATTTAGAGATAGATAATTATAAATATATATGAAAGAAGTATGCATGGATAGGAATGTGTTGCGAAGGATGATTGTTTCGTAATTATTGTGGTGTAAAGATAAATGGTTAGTAAGAATGTTTTGTGAGAATGAAGAGACAGCTGAACTTTTATGTGGACGAGAAGAATGAAGTATGTTTGTACAGGAGTGTGTAGCGAAAGATGATTGTTCCGTAACTATTATTGTGGTCCGGATGCGGTTATTCGCTACCGAAAATCGGTCACAATAATATGTTCTTGAATGAATGTTATGATGATTTTGGGCAAGGCTGAAGAAGAATGTTTTTAAAGAGTTAAGTGATTCTGTGGAGCTCTTGCTTTCATCCCTTTTCTTATTATTTTCGGGTTTTTGCTAACCCACTAAGTGGGAAATGCGTGATTTTATGTATGTATGTATGTATGTATATTATAATCCGTTGGAATGAATCTCACAGCCCAAACAACTCTATGGGAACCAGTTGAAAATTTAAAATGTTTTTAATTGACAGAAAAATGTCAGTGTCAAAAATCCAGATACATTACTGAAGGCTTTTTCTTGGAAATAAATTTAATATTTCATATTTTATTATTAATTAAATATTTAAAATTATAGATACATATATTACATATTCCCATCAGAAATACCGCCATATATTGACATTCTGAATATGTACTATATGCGTAATATCTGCAAATTTTGTTTGTCATAACATAAAATATAATTTTTCCACAATTGTTAGCAAAATTCATTATTATTCAACTTAAAATAGTGAACAAAGTAGCATGTTGAATCACAAGTGAGCAAAGTAAATAACTTTCTTCACAAGTGAGCAAAATACACAAGCCTATAATAATCTACGTCAGGAGTCATGAATTTTAATGGATTTACAAATTGTACAATAAATATGTACTATTCTATATGAAGGAACATTAATTTTTTTTAGTTACATTAAATTCAGTTATAAACATATGTAATGTTGAGTTTTTCACTAATAAAAAAGTACAATATTTTGTTATTTAGAAAAATTATATTTAAAGATTGTGGAAAAAATTGTTCTTCCGGGCGCGTGAGAAAAAGACATACTTTGCTGACTTGTACTAAAAATAGCTATATTTTTTAGGTGACAAGAAAATTATATATATTTGCTGGTCAGAGAAATAAAGAATATCTGAACGATTTCCTAACATATCATGTGGATAATCACACAGTTGAACAAATATACAAAGTGTCAGAATCCGAATCGGGCAATTTTCCAGCACCAGGATTCACTCAAAGAGCTACAATTGATCCTGAAACCGATGAAATATTTGTTCTTTCCGTAAGTTCTCCACATTTTTATATTTTCCATAATTTATTAAATATTGAAATATTACAGGGACTGAGTAAAGAAAAAGAAAAGCGTGAAGACAATGTCCAAAATTCCGTCTGGGTTTTCAAAATTCGGGAAAATAAATGGATATGTATTTACAATAACGAAAATCCTAGCGAATCCTATTGCCGAAATGTTGAACCATGTCCGAGATTTGCTCACCAACTAGTTTATGACCACTTAACAAAAACTCATTATTTATTTGGTGGTAATCCTGGACGGCAAGTATCTCCAAAGCTTCGGTTGGACGATTTTTGGAAGCTGAGACTTTGCAAACCAACAGAGACGGAAATATTGCAAAGATGTAAATTTTTAATTCGGAAACAACAGTTTGAAGAGCTTGCGAAAACAGATACGATTGCAGCGCTGATGTATTTAAGGACTAAATTGTCGGAAATTGTAGAACATCAAGACCCGACTCAAGTGAATGAGGTATGTTAATATTTTTCAGGATTTCCCGCGATTTGTAAATTAAATTCATTAATATTTGTATTTTAGTTTCACCTCCTAGCGTCTGTATTGTTTAGAGAAAGTCAAAACAATGAAGCAAGTAGCTCAAAAAAAGAATATAAACCCCAAAATATTGAAGAAGAATCTCTTTCGTTGACGAATTGCACTGAAACTATTTACTTTAGACGAGCGAAACTCTTTGAAAAGTTAATAGTTTATTTTCCTGAAAGCATGACTCAACCTCAAGAAAATTTAATTGATTATATTTACCCATTTCTATGATCAATTTTTTAAAAGTTTCTGTACATAAGTGATTTCCAATGGCTAAGATATTGAATAAAATAATTGTCTACTTGTTATTTACATTTTTATGACGAATGTTTGAAAAACTAATTAATACTTTTTAATTTTATTTGATAAAACTAATATAGTATAGTCCATTTGTTGAGACGAAAGAATGTGAAACTAATTCTTGAAAAGAAAAGAGTCATTCTATTGGTCAAAAGAGGAACCAATAGAATGACTTGTTTCTGTTTAAGAATAGTTCCACATTCTCTCGTCTCAGCGAATGGAGTATATTAAATCGAATTTCGATACTCTTCCGATAAATTTTAACTAATATTTATGTGCAATTTTCTTTAAAATCAAAAAATAAATAATATTACTCTGGTGCAAATATTTCTAATGTTTGATTTTTTAAAATACATACATCATAATTTTATATGTAATTTTATTTTTAGTGCATGTATAACATAAGTAATATTTTCATTTTCATTTATTTAACAACAATATTTATTTTGTCTAGTCAGGTTTAGGAAGACTGTTGTATTATTTTTCATTACTTATTAATATTTGTGATGTTCTATTTTTACTGTTTTATTTTCCATTATCCTATTTCATACCGATTTATATTTTTTCATTACGCAGATGTATAAATGTAAACTGGATGTACAGATTTAATTTTCTTTTTTTTAACCCGCCAATATTTCCCGACCTCTGTTTTTAAACCGCTCATATGTTTCTGACAGTTATAGTTAGGTTAGTTTGTAAATATCCGCTTTAAACTTTATCCATTTCAATTGCAAAAATGGACAATTCAATTAGTGATATGTTTTCAACCAGTGATATTTTTGATAATAGCAACATAACAATTAATAATAATTATGAAAACTTACGCATAATTTTCGAAGATGTTTTGTGCACTGTTTCGTTTGTTGACGTCGAGGAAACTGTATTTAAAGATGAAATTCCTAAATTAAAACAAGCTTGCGTTGAAGTAATTTAACGTTTTAAAACACTTTCACACTTTACTCACAAAAATAACTGATTTTTAGACAGTCGAACAAATATTGTTGCACCTCAGAAATATACAAAACAATAGTAATTTGCTTGAAGAGATTAAACAACTTATAAAGGTAGGAAATTGTGAATTTTGTAAATGAAAAACTAATTTTTCAAATTTAGAGATACATAGGATTGTTAAATTTTGCATTGTCTGCCGTAAAGTATATTAGCAACAATGTTACATATTCGCAAGTTCAAAGTTTACCTTTAGCAGTCAGCGAAATACTTTTACAAGCTTTTAAACATTGTAAAGAAAGGTAATAAATTATTTTTGATATAAAACACTACAGTTTATACTAATTATAACAACTTTTAGCGACACTTTATACGGAAACCACTTCGCCTCTGTAAGTTACTTATTAACTGATTTGTTTAAGAAAACAAATGAATTACAGGGCGCGTTTTTTAATTTATTGAATAATATTTTAATTTTTGATTTTACGGAAGAAAACACTATACAGTTTTTAGTAAAAGGTAATTATTTATTTGAATTATATTTAGTTGTAACTTTTAAAATATTTTAGTGGCAGAAGTACTAGCTTCTATTGGAGAAATAGTTTCAAATTTAGATATTAAGACAACAGCGGAACTTTGGAAAGCTTATTTAGTACTTTTACAAAAAAATAATGAATATATTAAGGACAGAATTAATATTGAGGCTCCTATTAATTATTTTTCCTCCGAAATTGAAAATAATTTGACAAATATAGAATCAATGGTACATAATAATTATCATCATGTTTATTTTGTTGTGTTATTTATCAATTTGTTTTAGTCTGAAATGAAACACGTAGAAAAATCACTGAAAATTACTAGTTTTAATTTAAAAATTGTAATTAAATTATGTACTTTATTTGAGAGTTCTGGTAATTCAATAAAAAGATTGTTTGATTTGCTTATAATTTTAAACAGGTGAGATATTAAAATAAATAATATTTTAATGATATTTAACGTTATTCCATTATAGATTTGCAATACCATGTTTACAATTTGAAAGAAAACCTCCAAAATTTATTGATTTAATGCAAATTTATGTCTCTGTTGCTTCGGAACCTCTTTTAAATTGTTTAATCAGTAACCGAGAATTTGTTCAGGTAAATATTTTTTATTTGAAACCGACTGAAAAATACATTTTCTGGTCATTATTTCATCTGTTACAAACATTACACTTAACCTGACATACACTTCACAGACCAATAATGTTTTGCTTTATTTTTTCATTAAATTATTGTATGGAAAATGGCTATTTTCCATTCGGTTGCAAATAATTATATTTTAAAATTAAATCAATTAAGTTAATGCATTTATCTTTCAGTATTATTTTCAAAATGTAAAGAAACTATTTGAAAATGACGACAAAAGATTGTCTGCCTTATTTTTAACAATATCAGTCATGAAAAAAAGTTCCAAGAGTGATATGGAAATAAAAAAAATATGGATTTCAGATGTTATGGAGTATAATATTATTTTTACAACTTTTTCATCGCTAGATCAATGTAATAAATGTTGTAATTTCATTTATTAAAGCGTGGGCTAATGTTTTGTTTTTAGTTCATACAGAATTTTCTCTAGATTACCCAATACAAATGCAATTTTCTAACGGCGATCCTACAAGAATTTCCAGTTTATATGAATATTTACTGGTTCATTTTATTTCATTAATAATTACTGTAAATAATAAACAGTTTAAAAATATTCAAAACTTATTATTTAAGTCAATTTTGCAAACAAATTTATGGAAATCGATATTTACCAGCGACATCTGGATAGCTTTGGGAAGGTAGATATTAAAATTGTAAACTAATTTAGATTCATAAAAAATAATTTTTAGATATGGCAGCACGGAATTTTGTTATGATTCTTTAAAATTTTTGATTAATATACATAATAAACTGCAAAATAATTCTAGAGTTGAAGTAAAATATCTTAACTTCTTAATACAACGTTATTATTGTATTTTGCCAAATAAATATAAAAATGAATTAACAAATCTGTATCCTTTCCATAAATATATGAAACTGTGGACAATAATTGGATTAAATAATGTAGAGTCATTAAATAGTCAACTAGAAAATATTATTGATAATACGACTGATAAAATTGACCAATTTTTGGAGACCCAATCTGTAGAAAAATTTGAAAATATGGTAAGTTTCAAAAATTAAATTGAAATGTATACTTTATTGTTATTATTTTTAGTGTGAATTATTGGAATTATTAACAACGTGTACATATTATAATCCCAATGAATTTGATATAACAGAATTGACAAATAAAATAACTAATTTATGGATTTTGAATATTGATCCTCAATTATACGAACAACTGTGGTTGATTAGATTTGTTAATATCAGAGCAAAAATAACTTGTTGTTTGATAAAATATTTTAATAATGAAGATCTTTTGCAGGTATTTATTGATGCTGTGTTGAGTATATAATGGAGTGCTTGTGCATGCTTTGAAGTATGTTCTATGGTATAATATCAAATTTAACTAAATATAAACCGAGGGGATTCCATGATTTTTTAAATTTTTTTATGTTATAGTATTGTTTCATTCTGAAATTCCCTAATTTTTCTTCTTGCAGGTTCTAAAATCTATGAAAGATCCTTCAACAGAGAATTCAAAAGTCTATAATTGTTTAATTTTGAAAAACCTAGGAACAAAACAAATACAATTTTCCCAAGAACAGCCTCAAATTTTCAACTTAATATCAAAAATTTTCAACAATTTACTCAAAGACAAAAATCCTGTAATAAAACAGCAGGCTCTGGAATCGTGCAGTTATTTTGCCCATAATACCAATCATCAAGAAATCCTACCAAATATTGTTGACGATGACATGCAAGAAGAAATATCGAATTATTTTCAGAAAATATGTCCGATAACAAATCAGTCAAGAATAGAATATTTCAGGGCACAAAGTAAAGTAAGTTTTCAGCATAAATGCCCTGAAAATTTCAAGCTTGCAGAACCAGTGGCGAAGAAGAAGAAATTAGAACCGGATGTTAATATTTTAGGAGTGGTTCAAAATTTAAAATATAATTGTGACAATCTCGTTGAATATTGTAAAAATGAATTGATTTCTGATGATATATTAGCTGAATTAAATGTAGTTTGTTCTAAGTTACAAGATTTGTTAAATAAATAATTTTGTATTTTTCTAGAAATAAATATATTAAATTAAAATATATATTGTGCTTATGAGTCATAAATTTTACGTACGTATATATTGATTCATTCATCTATCTAGGAAATAGAAAGACCTTGATCTTATAAATTTGAACTGTAACAGAACGAATTCTTATGATCAAAAATTGCTAATTAATTATACAGCGACCTTGTTAAGTTCACAAGGAAACATTAACGAAACCTGAAATATTTCCGTTGTACCTTTAGGCAGTTTTAATTATAATTTATACTCGAATTTATATTATAATTTTGTTTTCAAATATTTTTTTCAACGATAATTCGGCGAAATAACAATTTTATTTTTACATAATTACTGAAATTTTATTCATACTTTTAAATGATTTACAGTAAAATACGTAAGTTCAGAATTTTTAATGTGCTCCGTGTATTTAATAAAGACTATCAGGGCCGGCATGAGACTTGAGCGCCCCACGAAAAAAAATTTAATTACGCTCCTCATATGAGGTGTGGTTATTAAATAACGAGATTTTTTTTCCGGCTTCCCTGTAAATTTGACAACATTGCAGGGCGAGTCATATTAATTTGTCATCTTCCCTCCATTCACAGTTAAAATTTCAAGATAATATACTTACAAAATTGCAATTTGCACGAGCGCCTCTAACGGCAAAGCATAGAAATCAAGGTTGCTATGGTTACCCCGTCCAAACAAAGACCTGTCATCAGCCGTAGACTCTACACTCTAGCCATCGTTTTAGTTGAATAATCGAATGATCTTCAATGTTATCAAAGCATTTTTTTTCAGTAGATATGATCAGTTTAAAATATATTTCATGACCGATTTTTTTCTTACATTAAATCTATGTAACCGGACTAGACATTACCTTTTAGTTGAGGTACAAGGTACAAGCCGAACGATGGGAAACAATACGGAATCCGACTTACCTAGAACAGAAAAACATAATTAGTATATTTTTAACATAATATGAAATTAGCACGAAAACTTAAGATTTCATTTTTAATTTATTTTGCAAAAAAATATTCTCAAAAAAATCTGTTGTCGCCAGCACAAGACCTCTCGCCATTTCCATATTAGGCTATTATAAGTATTGAATTGCACTTCCCTTTCGAACCGTCGTTTTACAACAGAAAAAATACAGAACTTTACCCAAATACCGATTTTTATTGTATTTAACATGTCTTCTGCACACATATAATTCTATTATATTTTTCATTGTATGAAGAAGTTCCTAAATGTTACAGATTCTTCGAATTCATTAACCAGATTGGCGGTATTTCTGATGGATATAAGTATTTTACCTATAATTTCAAATATTTAATTAATAAAACAATAAGAAAGATTAAATATACTTCCCAGAAAAATCTATAAGAATGTCACTAAAACTGTCTATTTTTGACATTGACATGTGTCATTTAAAAACTATGTGATAACGTAGCCTACGTTATTAAATACAAAGCCGGGAAACAACTCAATTTTTTTTTTAATTTGGCCAAAAACTAGTGCTAAAACCGCTGAAGAGGATGACTTATTCCTGCTGTCATTTAAAAAAAGACAGCCATATGACAGCGAGAATAAGTCGCGCCAAAACGGCAAGTTTGGAACCAGAGTTTTCGTTTGACAGCTATTGTGTTGTTTCCCGGCCTTGTATTTAATAACGTAGGCTACGGTTATAAACATTGGAATTTGTCAACTGGTTTCCTTAGTTCCTTAGCCTCTGCGATTAAATAACTCTGTATATTATAGTATCTTTATCTCTAAATCTACACAAGATATAATAAAAATTTTAAGTGTATTCGATGGAGAATTTTATGTTCTTCAATATTTAATAACAAAAATTTCCAAAAAATTATATTTAGAAGAATTTTTCTCAGAAACTACTACTTCCGGTTGTTCAATTGTTGCCAAAACCTTTTCAGCTCTTCCCAGGAATGTCAGATTGATGAATCCATAGTTAAACAATTCGTAAGTCTTATGGTTTTTGAGGAATCGTGTCTACAACATCCAGACATACACACATCCATACACACACACAGACATCATTTTAAAAATGTTATAATCGGATTCTAGGGACCTTAAATCGTGCTTATTCACTGAAATCTGGATATGCGAATTTTAGCATGAATCCAATACCTTTCTTAGCGACGCGAGAGGTAAAAAGTCGCGTGGCTTGCCTGTAACTCGGGCCGGCCCTAATGGCATTCAATAAATAGATCATCACGGCCTATTACCCATTTCTAGGTGCGCCAATCGCATATTAATTTACAGATTTCGGTAATAATGATATATTATTTGTACTGGTGAGAGTGCTTACCACACGTCACCTCACGGGTTCTCATATCTGTGAAAAGAGCACCACAGGATCATTTTTGTGCTATATTATGTTTAAATTTCATCAAGGTTACACATCCCATTGTTAAAGGTAGGTGCTTTAAATGTTACGAAAAAACACAAAAAAATAAAGTTATTAGTTTAAATAGATCAAAGATCTTCATAAAAATATTAAGTAGAGTGCTTACGAAAGCCTACCTACGTAAAATGAAAATGTAAATGACAATTTAATGAAATATATCTGAAAAGGAAATTAATATTTTAAAATATAAAAGAGCCCTTAGAAGGTCTGCATAAATTAATATTTTATATACGAAATCAGGGTTGGACTGAGAATATAATTTGGCCCAGGGCCCAGCATATACATACATACATATTTTGGATATAGGCCATAGGCGCCGACTACAGAGGGGCAAGAAAAAATTTCGACAGGGCAGGATACTCATACCCGAGACACACTACAAAATTAATGATTATTAATGGTTAGTTATAATATGCGCACGTGAAATTGAGAGACAGATGTCAAAATTGCGTCTATTAACAAACCAGAAAATATTGCCTGTAGTCAACACTTGCTACTTATTGTTTTGTACTGTACGAGTACAATACAATAAGTAACACGTGCTTACTTTATTCAATATTTTCTGGTTTGTTAATAGACGTAATTTGTACATATGTCACCAGTCTCAACTTCACGTGCACATACTATAACTAACCCTTAATGACTATTAATTTTTGTAGTGTGTCTCGGGTATTAGGATTTTAACTGTTAAAGACGTGATGGAGTTGTAAATTTTAATTTTGTTTTTATTTTGATGTGGAATTATTATATTTATTACGAGTACATTATATATTACACTATTTAAATGTTTGTCCCCTCGAGATTCTAAAAAGTTGGCGCCTCTGATACAGGCAACAAAAATTAATCATTAATTTATTACCTACTACTATTATTCGCTTAATATTATTGGGCATTTAGAAATGGGCAATATTTATAAATAAATAAATATATCATCACGGCATATTACCCATTTCTGAGTGCGCCAGTATCTACAACACATGTAGACATCGGTAATGATGACGATATATTTTACCGTGTGGGCGCTTACCAGGCGTCACCTCACGGGCACTCATAGCTGGTGTGGAGAGTGCACCACAGGGGTCACTTTTGTGCCATTTAAAATTGGAAATATTTGGCGTCTGTCGGGATAGAACCCCAAGGAGTGTCTTTATCTCTAAATCTATACAAGATATAATACAATTTTTAAGTGTATTAGATGGAGAATTTTATGTTCTTCAATATTTGATAAAAAAAACTCCCAAAAAATTATATTTAGAAGATTTTTTCTAAGAAACTACTACTTCCGGTTGTTCAATTGTTACCAAAACCTTTTCAGCTCTTCCCAGGAATGTCAGATTGAAGAAACTGCAGTTAAATATTTTTTAAGTCTTATGGTTTTTGAGGAATCGTGTCTACAACATCCAGACATACATACACACACACACACACATCCACACACACACACACACACACACACACACAAACAGACATCATTTTAAAAATGTTATAATCGGATTCTAGGGACCTTGAGTCGTGCTTATTCAATATAATCTGGATTTGCGAATTTTAGCATGAATCCAATATCTCTCTTAGCGAGAGGTAAAAATTTGTTGAATGGAAATGATTTATCACACAAAAAATTATTGTTACTGTATATTGTAAAAATTAGGATTGTAGTCATAACTAATAAAATCTAAGGACAGAAGACCTATACCACGATACAGGCTGTAATATATCTTCTAATTTCCAATTTATGCTTTTTTGATGTATTTTATTATATTTCAATTTATATTTAAAAGGCCTTAGCTTTCATTTTCATTTGATCGGCCCACCAGGAAATTCCCTGTACGAGATTAAATTTTGTGTTCTCTTATTTCTTATATTTATTTGAAATACTGAATTTAATGAAAATAATGGACCAAATTAATAGCAAATATTCTTATTTGAAAAAACAAACATTAATAGAAAAAGTTTAAACCTCTTGTTTAAATTACAGTATTAACTACAAATACAAATGTTTAACGTGAAAGTGTTACCTATTTTATTTTTGTTGTATGCTCGACGCTCAATCATCTTCGCTTTGTGGCTACAAAGTTTAGAGTTTCATTCAATGCAAAAATATATATTGTACTTATTTACTTCACTTAACACTCCTAAATCCTATTTACTTAATTTCATGAATATACACTACATAGTCACTAAGGAACACAAATAAATCCGTCAATCACTCCCGCTAGTCCCGCTAGTTGAAATAAGACTGTTTAGCAATAATATCCAATATTTATTTATTACTTGATAAATAATTAGTGTTGATGCAGGTTTTGAATTGCACGTGGTTACGAGTTTGCTAGCTATATCTGTCTTTCTCTAAAAGTACGAAATCGTTTTGGACTAACAAATTCTCGTTTATAATATATTAAAATTATGAATTTCTGGATATAGTGAAGAACATTTGAAATGAAAATAAACAAATTATAATCAATTTGACTGACCCATTGGGTGAGATTCAGTGGGTTGTATTAGCGTGTTTTAAGCTAAAACAGTCCTTTGTCAAAAATATTTTGGCAACTTTGTAATTCCTGCCAGAAAAAAGTGAGAGACCAAAGGATCAAATAAAGAAAAAAATATTATTAGCAGAAGTAAGAAAAAAGGACAAATGTCAAAACTGATCAAAACGGGGGCTGAGATATTTTAAAATTCATTAATATTCAGGTATGAAATATTTGACACATAAAATTTGACATATTTCTAACCTAATTTTGCAATAAGGAGTTTCCTTTTACACCTTCCATTTACAATAATACTTCCTCATTTGAGTAAAGGATATCTGTATTACTTTTCCCTGTGCTAAAATTTCTAAATCACAACTGAAACTCATTGATACATGTGGAAAATATTACAATGTTGCCATATACTTAATACAAGATTTAATACAGACCTTAATACAACCCACTGAATTCCACCCATAGTTTTTACCCCGTAAATTTAATTATTGGTACATTTGTACAATTTGTAAAAAGATTCTAATGCCGGCCGTCATTGGAAAGAATATAAGTATCTTAAAGAAATGCAAACTAAAATCTAGTAGTGGCCAGCATAAGACCTTCCGTTAATTTGATGTATTTTGTACAAATCCCATACCAAAAGTTCATTGGAAAAGATTCTATATATCCAGTAAAATTGTAACAAGAACATAATACAATTTTTTACAAACTCCATACAGAAAGTTCCATGGAAAATATTCTATAAATCCAATAAAATTATCACATGAATATACAATATGTATACTCATATATAAATACACTAAAAATGCGTACACTTACGTAACATTACAAACAAATAATATTACTACCAAGTTTATATCTCTACCCATTTTTGAATTATTGCCCCAAATGTCAATATACCCTACATTTAGGTAAAAAATTCAAAATTTTCAAATATCTAATTTTTATGTATCTAGATACTTCTCAATGCGCTGATTCCAAATTTTGAAACCGCAGGTCGATATCTCTTTTCGTTCTCGAGATATTTAGAGTCAAAGTTTTGCTCAAAACTGCCCATTTTTGGGTAATAACTCAAAAATGGGTCGAGATATGAATTTGGCGACAACACCATTCGATTCTACGGGCAAAATTACATAAGTACACCAATTTTCAGAATTTTTGAAAACCGCATACAATTTCTATAGCAAAATAACTAAAAATAGCCAAAAATCGCAAAAATCTAAGGTGTACCCCTTACGATTTTTTCAGATTTTGGCCATTTTCAGGGGTTTTCAAACTTTTATTCATAAAAAATGAACCGGTTGGACAAAAATTCTGAAAATTGGTATACTTATGTATTTTTGTCCGTAGAATCGAATGGTGATGTCACCAAATTCATATCTCGACCCATTTTTGGGTTAATACCCAAAAATGGGCAGTTTTGAGCAAAATTTTGAATCTAAATATCTCGAGAACGAAAACAGATATCGACCTGCGGTTTCAAAATTTGGAATCAGCGCATTGAGAAGTATCTAGATACATAAAAATTAGATTTTTGAAAATTTTGAAGATTTTATTATATTAGAAGATTTTTTTAAAGAAACTACTACTTCCGTTTGTCCAATTGTTTTCAAAACCTTTTCAGCACTTCCCATTAATGTCAGATTGAGGAATACGTAGTTAAACAGGTCTTAAGTATTATAGTTTTTGAGAAATCGTCCTTCCAACATCCAGACACACACACACACACACACACTCACGCACACACAGACGTCATCATAAAAATGTTATAATTGGATTCTAGGAAATTTAAAACGTGCTTATTCACTAAAATCTGGATATGCGATTTTTAGTATTAATCTTAGCGAGAGATAAAAAAATATATATTATATTAGCTTTTAAAGACGTACGACCTAGTGTGTAAAATAAACTCTAAAGATATTAATTTTATTTTACAAATCGATGTTAAAGTCAGACTTTACGTGTTGCGATTTGTGTGGGAAGCTACTATTTTACGGATAGGAGTAAAAAAATCTTTTAAACAGATTTAAATTTTCCATACATTAAAAATAAAATTATTTCCCGGATGTTGAATTTACGACACTGACTGTTTTCGTATTAATTGGGAACAGTTGAATATTTTAAAAGAGACGTCATGAACAGGACATGCTCGAGCAATGCCGAATATTTTTCTTTATATAAAAATCCAATAAAGACAATTGAATAATAAAACAATGAATTTGATATTATAAGAATATAGAAACTGATTTGATTTTGTTCATACAATTAAATTTACTTTGGAAGTAAAATTTAATCCTAGAATGATTTATTTTATGAAACCGGGCTTTAAGAATTTAATTTTTAGGCCCGATATTATCATCTCTGGTTAAATTACCGGTTAAGTTAATTTTCGATTATAAGAACAAATGACAACGAAAAATTGACACATGTATAATTTTTACAATTTAGGCTATAATATCGATGCTGTTTTTCTTTTAACTGACACTTAAATTAACAGGCTGTTTAACTGGAGATGAAAATAAAAGGTCTAAATGTATGTATATTTTCAATGATTAGGAGAAATCAGTTTTGAAAATGACCTCCCGCCAATTTCATGTTTAAAATAGCAATGAGCTTTAAGTAAAGTTTCACTTCCGATTGATCGTTTGTAAACAAAATCTACTTTGTTGTTCCAATAAATAGAAAAGTTTGTAATACGAAATTTTGGATTATATTTTATTATGTTTTTCGTCACACATACATTATTGTCAAAATCATCACCAACTTCCTTATGCTCTAAAACGCAATCTGTGTAAATTCTTCGCCGTACATTATCCATTTCGTAAATGTGTAGTTGCAAACTATTATTTGACACTTTGAAATCACGTTCTTATTGAGAGCTGTTTGATATATAATGCTGCAAACATCAAACTTAAATCGAATTATCTTGTATATCTAATATTTATGTATGATGGAAAATACATTATTTTTACAAACCTTAATTTCATTAGAATCATATTTAAACTACTAAATTCTTCTGAACACGGTTTCATTATTAATTTTAATGAAAATTGCTTCGTGACAGTGACATTTGTTTAAATATGTCAAATTTGTTATTAAAGTAATGTTTTTGTTTGACGCAGAGGCAAAGTGATGTACAAAAATAAATTATTTTATAATATAATATAAAGTTATTTCAAGTTATTTACTAAATGCTATAACGTAGAATTGAAGATTGTGCCATTATATTCAATTTGTATTGGTAAAAGTTGCTAAAAAATTATATTCAAGGAAATTTTTACAAGAAAAACTGTTAAAAGCTTGTATAAATGATACTTCCGGTTATCCGATATACACTAAAAACTAATGAGCTCTTCCCACATTAGTATAGAATGGATATACAAAATTTCAAATTTTTCTGATTGATAGTATTTGAGCAATCGTGTCCACAAGATCCACACACACATACATACCTACAGACATCATTGTAAAAATGTTAAAATCGGATTCTGGGGACATCAAAACGTGCTTACTCACTAAAATCTCTATATCCGATTTTTAGCACGATCCCTATACCTCCCTTACCTAGGGTAGCGGGAGGTAAAAAGGGGAAATCAAACCTTGACTACAATATATCTTTTCTACAAAATAAAATCTCCATCTTCATCTTGATATTAAAACAAAAGTTTTCTGTTTTATTTTATACTTTACTCATAAATCAAGAGTGATTTTTTTCAACGTGTTAAACTCTTGTATTTCTCAAACATTTAGTTTAAAAGTTCTTACAACTTTTGAAATCTATTGCGAGAAATACTTCTGACCTTTCTGACTTTATAAAGACTTACATTTAAGTACTCCACTTAAATGCAAACTTTTTATATTTCCCTTAAAAGTTTTACGTCTTTTTCGTCGTGTGAGTTCATTCGAATTCGAACCCGGATTCAGAATAGCGAACAATTGTCTTTTAATGATTGAACCGCCCAAAATGTGTAACAGGAATAGCAGGTGACAGTAAAAGTTAATCCATTTCAAGGGCGATTCTTATAAGTAGATAAATAGCGAAAAATTGATTTCTATAGACAGTATTTGTAACACAGACCTAGGTTACTAACATGAATAACTTGGTGGTGTTGATTGGTGTTGTTGCCGTGGTTACTGCTGCACCAAGTCATTTGGGAAGCATCCCCGTAGCGCATGAAAGGTAAGGAGAAAGTGTGTGAGCAATAACTACAGAGTGTTAAAAAAACCCAATTCGGAGTAGGCTACGAACAAAGAAACATATGTCAATTTGGAAGTATTTAATTAAAAAGGTTATCTACAGAAATAAAAGCTTTTCTTCTTGAATCCTTATTTTAAAAATCTGTTGTGGCCAGCACAAGACCTCTCACCATTTCCATATAAGGCTATATAAGTATTATATTGTACTTCTCTATCGAACCATCGATTTATAACAAAAAATTACAGAACTTTACCCAAATATTGTTTTTTATTATATTTAACATGTCTCTGCGCACATATAATTCTAATTATATATATTTTTCATTGTATGAGGAAGTTCCTATTTGTCAGAGATTCTTCCAATTCATTAACCAGATTGGCGGTATTTCTAATAGATATATGCATTTTACCTATAATTTCAAATATTTCATTAATAAAATAATAAGAAAGATTAAATATACTTCCCAGAAAAAACTATCAGAATGTCACTAAAACTGTTGATTTTTGACACTGACATATGTCATTTACAAACTATGTTATAAATATTTGAATTTGTCAAGTGGTTTCCTTAGTGCCTTAGCCTCTGCGATTAGAATATTCTATATATTATAGTCTCTTTATCTCTAAATCTATACAAGATATAATAAAAATTTTAAGTGCATTAGATGGAGAATTGTTCTTCAATATTTGTAATAACAAAAATTTCCAAAAAATTATATTTAGAAGAATTTTTCTCAGAAACTACTACTTCCGGTTGTCCAATTGATTGAGGAAGCTGCAGTTAAATATTTTTTAAGTCTTATAGTTTTTGAGGAATCGTCCCTCCAAAATCCAGACACACATACATACACAAATCCACACACACACACACACACACACAGACACACACACACACACACACACACACACAAATAGATATCATTTTAAAAATGTTATAATCGGATTCTAGGAACCTTAAATCGAGCTTATTCAATAAAATCTGGGTATGCGAATTTTAGCATGAATCCAATACCTCTCTTAGCGAGAGGTAAAAATAGAAATAAATTAGAAAACAGTGAATCGATCAATTTTGACAATTTGACTTTTGAATTAAATAACGATCAGACATACGTTTCTCTGTTTATAGCCTACTCCGAATTTTTTTTTTTTTTTTTTTGAACAAGCTGTATACTTAAGTTCACTGTTATCTATAGGCATGTCATTGATTTTGTTATAATCAAAACCGGAAAGTAATACGAGTACTATCAAGACCGGAAAATGTAATTTCATTGTCAACTGGTCCATCCAAAATTAAGTATGGCCGCATCTTCGGGCCCCGAAGGATATGATTTGTTTTGATTAAAACAATTGTTTTGTCAGTTTATTATAATAAATTGTTTGACAATATACATACAAAAAATTCTACATTCGTCACTAATCACATCTATTTAAGCTTATG
Organism: Ophonus ardosiacus; assembly: GCA_943142095.1. Classification (NCBI taxonomy): domain Eukaryota; kingdom Metazoa; phylum Arthropoda; class Insecta; order Coleoptera; family Carabidae; genus Ophonus; species Ophonus ardosiacus. The sequence continues at coordinate 4,763,492 of OW964837.1, forward strand.
TTTGAGAAATTTGATTTCATATTTCTTCTAATTTTAGTTCTAAATGATTTTTTTGTTTTAAATGAATAGTAGGTATAACCAGATAATATTTAAATCAAAAATCTGTTGTGGCTAGTACAAAACCTCTCGCTATTTCCATATTAGGCTGTATAAGTACATATGGTATTTATCATTTTTGGAACACACATAAAAATTCAAATTGCATATTTTTCAACTGGCTTCCATGGAGATATTTGGGCTGTGAAATTCATTACAGCGGAATATTTTATTCTCTATCTCTAAATTTATAGAAGATATAATAAAAACGTTCAAAGTTTTGGATAGAGAATTTTATATTCTTAAATATTTGCAATAACATAAATTTCCAAAAAAATAATATTTAGAGGATTTTTTTAAAGAAACTACTACTTCCGGTTGTCCAATTGTTACCAAAATCTTTTCAGCTCTTGTTAAAATCAGGATCTATTGACCTTAAATTGTGCTTATTCACTAAAATCTGCATATGCGATTTTTAGTATGAATCCAATACCTCTCTTAGCGAGAGGTAAAAAGTAAAACAGGATATACGTTATACATATTACGATTTTCATTATTATTAATTGTTCATTATTGTTGTTGTTTTTTACTAATCTCTGTTTCTATAAAGATCAATTAAAAAATTACAAATATATTATAGTAGGCGTTTTTAACGTTTTAGAAAGGAAACAAATCCGCAACCTTCCCAAAAAAACATAATACTTTTTAGTAATTATTGACGTAAATAATATAGGTGTGTACATTTTTACCTTTCGCTAAGAGAGGTATTGGATTTATGCTAAAATTCGCATGTTCAGATTTTATTGAATTAGCACGATTTAAGGTTCCTAGAATCCGATTATAACATTTTTAAAATTATGTCTGTGTGTGTGTGTGTGTGGATGTGTGTATGTGTGTATGTATGTCTGGATGTTGTAGACACGATTCCTCAAAAACTATAAGACTTAAAAATATTTAACTGCAGTTTCCTCAATCTGATATTCCTGGGAAGAGCTGAAAAGGTTTTGGTAACAAGTGAACAACCGGAAGTAGTAGTTTCTTAGAAAATTTCTTCTAAATATAATTTTTTGGAAATTTTTGTTATTACAAATATTGAAGAACAAAATTCTCCATCTAATACACTTAAAATTTTTATTATATATTGTATAGATTTAGAGATAAAGACACTATAATATATAGCAGATTCTAATCGCAGAGGCTAAGGCACTAAGGAAACGACTTGACAAATTCAAATGTTTATAACATAGTTTGAAAATGACATATGTCAGTGTTAAAAATCAACAGTTTTAGTGGCTTTCTGATAGCTTTTTCTGAAAAGTATATTTAATCTTTCTTATTATTTTAGTAATGAAATATTTGAAATTATAGGTAAAATACATATATCCATCAGAAATACCGCCAATCTGGTTAATGAATTGGAAGACATATAGGAACTTCCTCGTACAATGAAAAATAGATATAATTAGAATTATATGTGTGCAGAAGACATGTTAAATATAATAAAAAACAATATTTGGGTAAAGTTCTGTAATTTTTTGTTATAAATCGACGGTTCGATAGAGAAGTACAATACAATACTTATATAGCCTTATATGAAAATGGCGAGAGGTCTTGTGCTGGCCACAACAGATTTTTATTTTAGTATAAATGAAATGAACAAAGGTTCATTTTATTATTAAAATTCTGTTTGTAGCCGAGACAAGCACATAATTGAAACACATAATTTAATAAAATCTGAAAGCATTTCATTACAAATAATTAGTAAATATCATATGCAATTACGAATTTAATGTAACTTCCTCATTAAAATGCAAATTGTATGAAAGCTATTTGTCATTTCCTCATACATTAATAAATTATTTCCAGATACGTAGCACACCAAACCCCAGAATATGCTTACGTTGACAATTCTCATCTCCACAATGCTGTAGACCTCCGCAATGTACACTATGAAGATGATGGCCACTTTTTGGAATCTGCTCCTCTTGTTGAAGACATCCACTACGTCCCTCAGCATGAAAATATCCATCAGGTCGTAGTTCAACCGGGTGTACAAACAATTGAAGATATTCGCCATGAAGAAGTCCACCAGGTGCATGAAAGACCAGTGCACTCTGTACCTCAACACTCTCTCGAAGATATTTACGCTGCTGTCCAACATGTCGCTCCGGCTTCCCATTCCGTAGCTGCTGTAAGGCACCAAGATATCCACCAGGTCCATCAACCTCTTATAGAACAAGTCCACGTGCCCGCTGTTCACTCTGTAGAAGCTATTAGCCGGCAAGATGTTCACCAGGTTCATAGTGCTCCAGTAGAATACTCTACACGTCTTGTAGAAGATGTCCACGTTCCTCACAGACTCTCTGTACAACAAGTTGCACCCGCTGTCCACTCCGTAGAGTCTGTGAGCCGACAAGATGTCCACCAGATTCATAGCGCTCCAGTAGTACACTCTGTTCCTGTAGCTCACGCCGTAGAAGGTATCCAACACTCTCTGGAAGATGTTTATGCTGCTGTGAGGCATCAAGATGTTCACCAGGTTCATCAACCTCTTGTAGAACAAGTCCACGTCCCAGCTGTCCACTCTGTAGAAGCTATTAGCCGACAAGATGTTCACCAGGTTCATAGTGCTCCAGTGGAATACTCTGCACGTCTTGTAGAAGATGTCCACGTGCCTCACAGACTCTCTGTACAACAAGTTGCACCCGCTGTTCACTCCGTAGAGTCTGTGAGCCGACAAGATGTCCATCAGGTACATAGTTCTCCAGTAGTACATTCTGCACGTCTTGTAGAAGATGTCCATGTGCCTCATAGACTCTCTATCCACCAAGAACCTGTACATCACTTTGCTCCAGTAGAAGATGTTCACGTATCTTACGCAGCTCCAGATATTCAGTCTATACCCCACGCTGTTGAAGATACTCATGCTGTGACGTCTGTCAGCCATCAATCTGTTCAACAGGTTCACAGTTCTCCTGTTGTACAAGATGTCTACGTTCACCAAGAACCAGTACAACACGTTGCTCCAGTAGATGTTCACGTATCCTACGCAGCTCCAGATATTCATTCTGTACCTCACGCTGTTGAAGATACTCGTGCTGTGACGTCTGTCAGTCATCAATCTGTTCAACAGGTTCACAGTTCCCCTGTTGTACAAGATCTCTACGTCCACCAAGAACCAGTACAACACGTTGCTCCAGTAGATGTTCACGTATCCTACGCAGCTCCAGATGTTCATTCTGTACCCCACGCTGTTGAAGATACTCATGCTGTGACATCTGTTAGCCATCAATCCGTGCACCAAGTTCACAGTTCTCCTGTTGTACAAGATGTCTACGTTTCCCAAGGTCACCCTGAACAACACGTTGTACCCGCCGTCCATTCTGTAGCTTATAGTGCGCCTCTTGTAGAAGATGTCCGCGTTCCAGTAGCCCAGAGTGTTTCCTCCTTGTCTTCTGCTAGCCATCAAAGCGTTCACCAGATCCACAATACCCCTATAGTGCACTCTGTACCCGTTGCGCGCCAACTAGTACACTCTGCACCTCTTGTAGAAGATGTCCACGTTCACCAGGTACCTGCAGTTCACGCTTTGCCAACTATAGCTGCTGTAGAAACTGTGCATGTTTCTCCTTTGGTTGCAACCCCTGTAGCAACTCGCGAAGAAGCTTCTGAATCGATTGAACACTCTTTGTCTGCCCCAGGAGTTCATAGAGCTTCTTCTCATAGTGTGCATGAAGTCAGACAAAGTCCTTCCCACCACGGAGGTGCTGTCCATGCCCGTACTGCTGTCAGTAGAAGTTCTTCTGTTGTAGCTGCACCGGTACATTCTTGGTAGATTTGTATGGATTGAGTAACTTATTGTTTTAAACTGTGTAATAATTCTTTTGACTCTGCATCGTGTATTGTAAAAAATGAATTAATAAATGTTATTTATTTCTAAAGTTATATTATTTTATAAATTTGTCACACCCACAGCACAAAAATTCGAGGAGATATAGATATACAGGATGTTAAAAAAAGGGTAACAAATTTTGAGGATATAGTACTGATAAAAATTAATGAAAAAGGCTTAATCAACATGGCTATCTCAAAAACTATAAGAATTATTACTTCGATTAAATGCGACTTTTTGTTTACTTTTCAGAGGTCATCTTAATGATTTTTGAAATAGATTTCTGTTTTCAAATTCGAATTATTCTATCAATGAATATTATAATTTTTACTTCCTCGTACGAAGTAAATGAAGTATTGTAATCGCGAAAAATTTCGGTTCACAGATTTTAACGGAAATATCCATTTTGACCATCTCTGAATCCATTTTGACTAATTTCGTCGTGACGTCTGTACGTACGTATCTCGCATAACTGAAAAACGGGAAGCCATAGAAAGTGAAAATTTTGTATTTAGGACTGTTATAACATCTAGTTGTGCACCTCCCTTTTTGGTCATTACATAACTATCGGAAGTGGTACTTTACTTGAAGCCTATAGTAGATTTTAATGAAAAACTATATTAAAATATAATCCAAAAGTTTTCAAATTTGGTATATAAGACTATTATATCAATCGAAATAACATAATAGATTTTAGTTACAATGGTCTACTCGGAAGTGGTACTTTACTTGAAGCCTATAATAGATTTTAATGAAAAACTATATTAAAATATAATCCAAAACTTTTTAAATTTGGTATATAATACTTTTATATCAATGGGAATAACATAATAGATTTTAGTTAAAATGGTCTACCCGGAAGTGGTACTTTACTTGAAGCCTATAATAGATTTTAATGAAAACTATATTAAAATATAATCAAAAACTTTTCAAATTTGATATATAATACTTTTATATCAATGAGAATAACACAATAGATTTTGGTTAAAATAGTCTAACCGGAAGTGATACTTTACTTGAAGCTGTTATCAGTTTTTCTTGAAAAAATAATGCTATTTTGATTTTAATAATATATGCTTCAAATAAAAGTATAAGAGAATTGAATTCTGCGTCAAAAGCATCAAGTAAATAATTTTCCCCTACCAAGGAAATAAACAGTTGTTATTGTTTATAATTGTCAGTGTGACAATTAATGTGTCAAGTTTCATTTTGCGTTGTCTATGGAATTTATCTCACCAAATACCACACGACCTCAGATTTTCTCAGATAAACTTTTATTTTTAAACACTCATTTTTTTTGCTTTTAAGCAAAATCACTCAAGCAAACTGACATTAGGTAAAACCCCTCCTTCTTCGGAGTCGGGATCTACAATGCAGTTTGCTTTCGTATTTGTTGCTAAGCAAAAAAAAATTCGTGCAAAATAAAAATTTATCGATAAAATCAGGAGGTTTTGTGATATTACTTCTGACTAATACTGTTTCAATTTATAATGAAATTACTGCTTAAAACAAGTCTTCATACGGTATTCCCTTCGAAAGAGGAGTTAAGGTTATGTTTATTCGTGGAGAAAACAAATTTTCCGAAAATATGGACTAATACTGAATTAGAACTAAATTTTGTTTTCCTTTATGGCTAGATAGAATTGCTTCAACGCATTCTGAATTGGTCTGAATAAATTAATGTTTTAAATTGTATAATAATTCTTTTGGCCGTGGTTAACGATCAATAAGTCCTGGCAGAGCAATAACAAAGAAATAAAGTCGTGTGATTAAAGTTAGGATCCGTGTGGCGACTCACAATTACTGGCAAGTTAAACAACGTGATGGCAACGATTGCAGACGTCGTGCGTCTTGCCGAGCCGGGCCGGACTCACTTCGCTAACTTTAAATTAAAAGCAATGGAGCACACCAACCGACCCTGATAGACAGGGATGATTCCTGCGAGGATTGATTGTGGGAAGGAGCTTTATTTACGGAATCAAATTTCGTTCCATTCCGTTTAGGAGGCAACCAAAATTTTTTAAAATGGAAATATACTCGTAATATGTTAATGTAATGTATATATTTTAATTGTATTACAATTTTTGCCAAGAGAGGTATAGGATTCATGCTAAAAATCGCATATTTAGATTTTAGTGAATAAGCTCGTTTTAAAGACACTGGTATCAGATTTTAACATTTTCAATGATGTGTGTGTGTGTGTTTGTGTATGTGCGTGTGTGTGTGCGTGTGTGTGTCTGGATGTTGGAAGGGCGGTTTCTTAAATTAAATATTTAAAATTATAGATACATATATTGCATATACGCATCAGAAATACTGCCAATCTCAAACATTTAGAAGAGTAAGGGCCGTTTTCATAAAAATGTTATCTTCACTTTAGCACTTTAAATTAAATTTCAGCTGTGTTCGTTTTCATAAAACTAATACAACTTTAGCACTTTAACGATACTTTAAGATAAAGTGAAATCATTCATCAATTTAGGTGCACTATAAGACTTTAACTTTTCTTTGTTCCGTTAGTTTACTTTTATCTATCATTTTTTAATTTCGAAATAAATTTATTTTTCTCTTCTTCCAGAAGTGAATAATTTATTTTAAGAAAATCTATAATTCATGAAAATTTTGTTACTAATTTTGATAGGTATATGGATGAACCAAGAATTTTATTAAATATATAGTTAAATTACAAATAGATTCTGATCATGATTTCGAGATAAATTAATTTTAATGGAAGCACTCAGTTATCACACAAAAACAAGAACAACCTACTACCTACTACTAAACTTTCTATATACTAAAATTGCAATATATACACTATTTATTATATCAGTAATATTGTATTAAAATTAAAAGAAAATATTATGAATTTTTATTGTATCAACGTCTGATTATTGTAATCAATTCTTGTCATTGTTGGTTTGAAATATTGAAATGAAGTATCAAGAATAGTTTTCATCGGAATGATTATGCAGATATATCACTGAATTATTCTTCTAATATGCGAAAAATTCTCTGCCATTTATTTAGAGTTTTCTTCAAATTTTCGCAAATGGCGTCAATACATTTTCGCGCCTTTTTTCACTAAGATTAGGATATGGAATTTTCTCTTTATTTGTTATAAAGGTGTATGTGGGTTTGTATTGTTTAATTCTTTCATGGTGTCCATGCTTTTTCCTTTAAATGAAACGTGATAATATATTTGCATATTCCAATGATTTAAATAACTTACCCGCTCAAGTGGTAAAATAGAATAACAAGTATTTGAATATATATATTATATTTTTATTTTGAAAATTATAAAAAAAATTAATATTTCTCTGATTTTGTGAAGTTTGCAGCTATAATTTTGTCTTTTGTACACATTATTGAAGACAAGAAACAGTTCAGATGTCAAACGTCAAACTTTGAATTTTTATTCGTACAGGTATACCAACATACTTAAAAAACTTAAAATTTTACTTTTGTTAAAGTAACTAGAGATGTCGATAATGAAAACCGAAAACTTTAAATTAAAGATAAAGTCTTAAAGCAATTTTAATTAAAGTCTTAAAGTAAGCCTGATTATGAAAACGGCCCTAAGAGGAAACTTATTTATGGAATGAAATAAAACATGTAAAAATACGTTAATAATAGACGTAATTAGAATTTTTGTGCCTAATATGGAAATGGCGAGAGGTCTTGTGTTGGCCACAACAGATTTTTTTGCTAACGATGACAACAAAGTTTTTGTAGAGAAGAGAGACGAAATATTAATAATTGGACTTATTCAACAATTTGTATATCATATCTATATTTTTTATCCTATATAAATATTACCGCAATTTTACCTATAAAGTTAGTTTATACAAAATGTCAAATAAAAGTTTCTTAATAAACGACGTTAATTTAACTCAAATTTCTTAATTTAGTGACTTAATTTAATTTTATAATTTACATGCTGCATAAACCCAGCATTATTTAATAACACCCTTGTATCATAAATAACTATTTTTCCGGTCAGTAATAGAAGAAAATAGAGAAAAATATATTGTGCTGAAACGGTTCGCCACAAAATGATTTTCCATTTGGTTGACATCGCAGCCCAAAGTGACCGGTTTCTTTACCGTTACCGCAACCGGTTAGGGCAGGTTATAAGGTCCTGATTCTTTTGTGTGTTTTGGAGTGGACAATTGTATGGTGGACATGTTTGTTGAATGGGAGTGACAGATTGGAATTTAAAATGAATACGAATTCCTTCGGGGTTTAGATTCAGAATTCCATTTATTCAATTTCTTTGCTACACTTTTAACAAAAGTATTGAAAGAAATATATTTCAGCATGAACAAAAACAAAATAATAATAATATAGGTATAATGCTTTTACCCAGATGTAGGTGTGAGAATATACTGAAACCAGTGGCGGCTCGTGACATTTGTCGGAGGGGTGGCTCACCTCTAAGTAAGGAGGGGTGGGGGGGTTAATAAATGCTTAATAAACTAAACGAGTTTCTTACTAGCAAGTAGCCCATTGAATAATGATCAGACATACTATCTCATATTTTCGTGCTTATGTAAATGTTTTAAAATTTTCGAGATGAAATCTATTGGTTTCTGTTGTTTCAATAAATAGAAATACTTCCATTATTATTGTTATTATTATATTCCATTGTAGTAGAAATAAAATACGAATTTTGAATGTAATGATATGTATTTAGACTTCATATTATGTTGATATAATGACATATGAATACGTAGATAGCATATTGTAAACATGGCATTTGTTTATAGAAGTAAATTGAAGATGTTGTTGTTGGTTATGAGAGCAATCTCATTTTATTATGGCTTTGCCTCAACTCTCAATAAACTCGGTAGAATTGTGTTGTTGTCCAAATAAAAGCAAGATAACAGAGGAAATTCCACGACAGATATTCTTTACAGGCACTTTATGTCAGTAAATGTAATTCGGTCGTATATTTGTTTATTTATTTCTAATAATCCTTTCTCATTCTAGTGTTCAGATCTACTGGTCTTTCAGCGGTCTTCTTCATCATGATGTCCGGAGTTTTTGCTAGCCCTAATTATAAATATAAATATATTATCACGGCATATTACCCATTACTAGGTGTGCCAGTATCTACAACACATGTAGACATCGGTAATGATGACATATTTTACAACAGACAAATCGTATTGATTGACATCTGTTCTTGTATTACCTAATTACCTTCTGTCACCTTTAGGTAAGGAAGGTATTGTCTTTGGTTAAAATTTTTTTAATGAATAATCACGTTTTAGGGTCTTTAGAATATGATTTTACTAGTTTTACGATGATGTCTGTATGAGCGCGCGTGTGTGTGTGAATGTGTGTGACAAAAAAATTCTCCGACGATAACTCCAATACTGCAATTCTAAAAATTATAATTCTTTCTTATTCCTCTTCTTTACATCCATATGAAGAGCTGATTAGATTTTGGTTATAATCGAAAGTTCCCTTATTTGAAGTTCTTAACAGTTAAATATCATTTTTTGACATTTTATGTGATTATTAATATGAAAGAATATCTTATTGTCTATACGGTTTGATTATACATTTTTCTTCATATTCAATAGATATAGAGTTAAAGAATTATAAAGTGATTAAGTATCATAAATTAGCCAGCTTCGTTATAATCATGTAAACAGCTGATATATTCAAATAATTCTAAATAACAGTATCAAGTGCAATTTACATAGTGTATGCTCGTGTTATAGAATCTTTTCCAAGGAAGTTTCGGTATAGAATTAGTAGAAAATAGTATATGTTCGTTTTACAATTTTACTGGAAATATAGGTACAGGCTGTTAAAAAATAAGTGTCACAAATTATGAGGGCATATAGTACTGACTAAAATGAGTAAAATTTTGTCTATGTCAGTAAACAGACTATAAAAAAACAATAACATTTTATATGAAACATTTTTGTCACTTTCTAATAGTTACGAAGTTGTTTGAAAACTAAGTATTGGCCAAGGGCGCCACAACTTTTGTCTCAGTACAATTATTTGATTTTTTTTTGAAAAGCAGAAACACATCTAAGATAACCTCTGAAAGGTAAACAAAATGTCTCATTTACTCAAAGTCGTAACTCTTACAGTTTTCGAGATAGCAGAGGTAAACACCGACAATTCATTTTTTGCCCTCCTGAAGTGTAATGGGAACTTTACAATTGTATACACAGCAAGTGTAACCTACATTTTACGCTTACTGTGTTGTAACTTGTCTAACTATGCGGTAAAATAATCAAAATACACTGGACGTTTATGGGCATTTAGAAAATAAATCATCTTTACTATAATAAAGTTCATGTAAAAAAGTACTACCTACTTAAGTTATTTTTTTACTTTAACATTTCCTATATTTAAAATTAATTTATATAAACCAAACTCACGGTAGCGACATCTGTCATTATTGTAAAAATCCGCCGTTACCGACATAGTCACCGATCGATATACCTGTCAAATACGCGAGCATTCCTGAACTGTCAAATATCGACACCTACCTATTATTTATTACGAAGAAAACATGAGCAAATAAATATATTATCAGTCATAAACAACGTCTATTATTACAGATAAATTTTTGCTAGAAGAAGTACTCTAATGAAGGTAAGTAAAATCAAATTTGGAAATTGACTTAACCCCAGTATTTTAAACTAACCCTTTTCAGAAGTACAACCTATCTCATTGAAAAAAGTGGTTTTCATTATCGTCGGCCAAAAAATTTGATACAATTCTCGTGCGTGAAGAATTTTACAGCGCTCCAGCTAATAAGGCACTCGCCTTAAGGGCTCGTGCCTTAAACAAAGCTGTCGCGCTGTAAAATACAGCTTACACGCACTCGAATGTAAATAACTATTTCATTGCCTTATATCTCAGAAACTATTGAAGAGCGGACCCATGTTGATTAAGCTTTTTTAACTCATTTTGTCAGTACTATATGCCCTCATAATTTGTGACACTTATTTCTTAACACCCTGTAGAATCTTTTCTAAGGAAGTTTTGGTATGGGATTTTGTACGAAATACATCACATTTTTTTGAAATAATCGCATACTAAATCCACTTTTATCACGTCTTTAAATTAAATTTACTTGGGCACAAAAAGAATGAATTTAAAAATTGTGGTCATATCTCGTAGCTTTGGTAGTCTTGAGTAGCCTCGTTTCTGTGGTAACTTTTACTTGTCTGTAGTGCTGGTCATTGGAATTCAACCTTTAGATAGAAAGCCAAAGAGTCTGTATTAGAAATACTACGATATTTTTTTGTTTCGGTCTTGCATTGTTCATTTAACTTACGAGTATTTAATTTAGTTTTAGTCTTACATTATTTGGTGTTGATTTTTATTTGCAGAGTACACACTACTGCATAGCTAAGTTCAAGATTGAATTACCTAACAGCCGAGCTCCATTGGCTGAATGCGGAATTCAATCTCGTTCCTGAGGATTTGGGATCTGTTGTGCATTTCTAAGCCAAGCTTAGCAAGTGAGAGCACTAGCACTATTGAACCGCCAATGCGTTGTTGATTAGTAAGCGTAAATATCGTCGAGCACCGACTAACACTAAGATAACCGGACTAGATTACTATAAGAACAGAAACTTTCTGATCCACAATCAGTAGAATATTAAAAGAAATAGGAAGGCATTAAACGTTGAAGAAACCACGGGAGTTAAACGAACAATAATGTCTTCGGTATATTCCTCGGGTCAGAGGCCCTCGGAAAATACACTGTTGACCTCAAGCATTATTGTCCTTATAACTCCCTTGGTATCTCAATTACCATATAAATAAAGATATTTTAGAAAAAAATGACAGTTAAATACGTAATATTATAGTTATTAACGTCATTGGGCCGATATGAGGTAAATAACGGACGCGACTGAGGTTTATAATCAGTCGAGTTCGTTATTTGCATATCGGCAGTGTGGTGTTCAAGATTTTTCGTAATAACATAAAATTTAAACATTTAGGAATAATAAAATTCTTCTATATCTGTCATACTGAACAACGTTTTTGGTTAATCATCACGGCATATTACCCATTTCTGGATGTGCCAGTATCTACAACACATGACACATGATGACGATATATTTTACCGTGTGAGCGCTTACCAGGCACGGGCACTCATAGCTGGCGTGGAGAGTGCACCATAGGGGTCACTTTTGTTCCATTTAAAATTGGAAATATTTGGCGTTTGTCGGGATCGAACTTGGTTCCCCCAGGTTCGCGACCAGACACTCAGGCACGCGGCCACGGGACCCCATACATTTTTCAAAAACTATTCTAAATGAAAGTCTATGCAATGATTTTCTTAATAATAATTTTTATTTTAATAATTTCTTGTTATTTGTGGAAATAATTAAATAAAAAGATTGGCGTCCTGAAAAACTACCCCCCACTCCTGTGACGTAGAAGTACATACATTTCCATCACCCACGTTCTACGTTTATTCATATTATTTATATAAATAAACGTAGGCTTATAGTTTGTCACATGTTAATAAAAAATCTTTTAATTTGACATTTGACGCTCAAATAACTCGTTTATTTGAAATAATTGTACATAAACAACATTACCTTATTGGAAAAAGAAAATAATACTCTTTCCAATACGATAATAAAAAATATATAGTTCCATTTAAAAAATATATATTCTGTCCCAAACCTCGTATCTCTTCAAATAAAAAAGTTACCAATAGTGAGCAAGCTTATTGAGACACTCTGTATATATATATATATATATATGTATATATGGGGTCCTTTGGGTGCGTGCCTGAGTGTCTGGTCGCGAACCTGGGGGAACCGGGTTCAATCCCGACAGATACCAAATATTTCCAATTTTAAATGGCACAAAAGTGACCCCTGTGGTGCACTCTCCACACCAGCTATGAGTGCCCACACGGTGAAATATATCGTCATCATTACCGATGTTTACATATGTTGTAGATACTGGCACACCTAGAAATGAGTAATATGCCGTGATTATGTATATATATATATATATATATATATATATATATATATATATATATATATATATATATATATATATATACAGGGAATTTATTTTAACATGCAACATATGGTCAGTCACTTCCATGGTTACTCACTTTTGTCAAAAAATGACAACAATGTAATATTTGTCCATTTTAAATTCAACATACAAAATTTGTAGTTTTGTATTATCAAAACTAATTTCCAATAAATTAGCCTACATACGATTAACAAAAAATCAAAACATGATTGTTGCACACCTTAACAAACTTCAGCTTACAAAAATTCATAACTTTCATGTAATAATTGTTAAAAAATATCCCTATTCACATTCTGGCAATATTCTAGTCAGTCGTAATAAGAATTGACACCATCTGTGATGTGTTTTGGAGGTATCTCCTGTGCTGCAATACTATTTATAATGTTGCATTTTAAAATGGACAAATATTACATTGCTGTCATTTTTTGACAATAGTGAGTAACCATGGAAGTGATTCGCCATATGTTGCATATTAAAATAAATTCCCTGTATATATATATATATATATATATATATATATATATATATATATATATATATATTTCTGTTATATGCTTTTGGTTCAACCTGTACTCGTATTTTTTTAGATTAGAATATCCTTTCTTCCTTTATAAGTTTTAATATGTGTGAGGGAGGCCCTTGAGAAATTTCATTTATAAAGAGACACCTGCACACAACATGTGTACAGTTTCCATCAGGAATGATGAATGACCGCTCTACTTTTCTAAAAATTAAACGTCAACATCTTGACCCAAACCCTTTAGTTTTATTAAATTCGCTTCGTGTTATGCTATGGATTGCTTACATCTTACAACGTTACAACACAAAAACCAGATGAGTACATAAGCTGTTTTGGAACTTATAACATTTATACAGGGTTGGGCAGAAAGGACGGGCGTTTTATAAACGTCACAAAATTGATTATTTTTGCTTAAGTAAAAATTTATTGGCAGATTTGAGTTCATAATGACTTAGCATTTGACAAAATCAAGTGTGGAGGACACCATCTTGTATGTGGTGGTTCTCCAGGTCTACGAAGTTTGCTAACACTCTTTCCAGCAACGCTCTGTCAATTTGGACGACTTCTACGCGAATAGCTTCTTTCGATTCTTCCAACGTGATACATACATACGAACACAAACTCCGCACAAGGGAAGAACTGAAAGATACCATTCGCGTAGAATTTGCCCAAATTAACAGAGCGATGTTGGATATATAGAATTTTTTTATAGCTTTTATCCATTTTTATTTCTAAAAATACACACAGTTGTTTAAATACTCTAAAAATGCGGACACTTACGTAACATTCTCTTTACAAACAAATAATATTACTACCAAGATTATATCTCTACCCATTTTTGAATTATTGCCCCAAAAGTCAATATACCCCATATTTAGATAAAAACTTCAAAATTTTCAAATATCTAATTTGTATGTATCTAGATACTTCTCAATGCGCTGATTCCAAATTTTGAAACCGCAGGTCGATATCTAGCTTCGTTCTCGAGATATTTAGATTTAAAATTTTGCTCAAAACTAGCCATTTTTGGGTAGTAACCCAAAAATAGGTCGAGATATGAATTTGGAGACACCACCATTCGATTCTACGGACAAAAATACATAAGTATAGCAATTTTCATCATTTTTATCCAGCTGGTTCATTTTTTATGAATAAAAGTTTTAAAACCCCCGAAAATGGCCAAAATCTGAAAAAATCGTAAGGGGTACACCTTAGATTTTTGCGATTTTTTGCCATATTTAGGTATTTTGCTTTAGAGATTGTATGCGGTGTTCAAATATTCTGAAAATTGGTGTACTTATGTAATTTTGCCCGTAGAATCGAATGGCGTTGTCGTAAAATTCATATCTCGGCCCATTTTTGGGTTATTACCCAAAAATGGGCAGTTTTGAGCAAAATTTTGAATCTAAATATCTCGAGAACGAAAAGAGATATTGACCTGCGGTTTCAAAATTTGGAATCAGCGCATTGGGAAGTATCTAGATACATAAAAATTAGATTTTTGAATATTTTGTAGTTTTTATCTAAATGTAGGGTATATTGACTTTTGGGGCAATAATTCAAAAATGGGTAGAGATATAAACTTGGTAGGTTATTATTTGATTGTAAAGAGAATGTTATGTAAGTGTACGCATTTTTAGAGTATTTACATAATGTATATTCATGTGATATTGGATTTATAAAATATTTTCCAAGGAACTTTCTGTATGGAATTTGTAAAAAATTGTATTATGTTCGTGTTTCAATTTAACAGAAGGAAGATTTTTTTTATTATTAATTAAATATTTATAATTCTAGATACGAATATTGCATAGACCCTTTAGAAATACTCCCAATCTCATCAGTGAATTGGAAAAATTTCGAACATTAGACGTTAGATATATATATATATATATATATATATATATATATATATATATATATATATATGTGTGTGTGTGTGTGTGTGTGTGTGTGTGTGTGTGTGTGTGTGTGTGTGTATTTACGTGTACCAGAAATGTTAAATATGTACAATAGGGACAATACTTATATAGCCTAATATGGAAATGGCTTTTTCTTTAGCAAAAAGTATCAATTTTGTAACGTTTTAAAAAGCTTTCGTACTTTCTGCCCAACCCTGAATGTTTTTTTTTATAATTTTACTAAATTGTTTTAAGTTCCTTTCAAGATCTGTTGTCTTTAATGCTTTTAAAACAGTTAATGTTAAAAAACAGGTAGCATTCCTCCCATTCTTATGTTCATCTAATAAACAACGAAACACAAAAAAACTAAAACAATGACTTCCTTCTTGCGTTGTAAGTCGATACGAAGTCTTGTTATACTTGTTGCAATCCATGCTCCGGAATCTGTATCCCCGGAAACGGTACGATGCACGGTTATGAGTTTCCCGCTTGACCGCAGCGCTGCAGCTGCATTCCGGTTCCGGGCGAACGCTCACTTCCGGTAGACCGAAGACGTGCGGTTATGCTCCGCCGACCCCAAGATGTAGCCTGTCAATCTGCGAGTATCGATTCCGAGAGGCGGTTAAAGAAAAAGAAGAAGAAAAGTGGGAAAATGTGGTTTAATAAAATTGTGATGGATAGTCGATGTCTTGCAGGAGTTTTTGAAATTTAATTAAAGGAATAATATGAAATAGATAAACGCAAAGAAACAGAAGTCTACATGTATTTTAGCGCCTTCTATCCTCGGTAAGAGGGATAGCAATCGTGTTAAAAATAGCATATCGAGATTTTAGTACATAAGGTCGTTTTAAGGATACTAATCCGATTTTATGGCTGTTGGCAATAAGATTTTTTTACATTTTAGTGAACCCAAAACTAGTGTTTCACAAGAGTCTTGCATTTTTCTTGTTCTTGTCTTGTTCTTGCAGAAAATGCAAGACAAGGACAAGACAAGAGTTGTTTAGTTTATTGCAAGACAAGACAAGAATCTGGCCTGCAAGAAAAGTGCAAGAATAGCAAGATTTTTTAATATTTTCTTGCATTCTTGCACTCTTGCAATATTATATTATAATTCAGCATATCAACATTTTATTATTGGTTTTACCTCTCGCTAAGCTGACATTAATCGGAAAGGCTAAAAAGGTTTTAGTAACAATTTGACAACCGGAAGTAGTAGTTTCTTAAAAAATCTTCTAAATATTATATTTTGAAAATTTAGTATTAAGTACTCAATCTGACAAATTTAAATTTTCTTATTATATCTTCCTATAGATTTAGAGATAAAAAATCTGATATGGCCAGCACATGACCTCACGCTAATTCGATGTTTAAAATTGCAATGACTTTGGAGTAAAATATCACTTTATCGTTTGTAAACAAAATCTAATTCGTTGTTCCAATAAATAGAAAAGTCTTTAATAAGAAATTTTGTATTATATTTTATCAAGTTTTTTTTTTTGAAAATCTATTAAGAGCTCTTAGTTAAGAACTACATCCGACTTATCATATATACTCAAAATCTAATATGTTGTTTTCAATCATATACGAGTTTTAAAACCAAATTTGAGAAGTTTTTATTATATAATATATTTTTTCAAGGAAATTAGTCCAGAGCTTCAAGTAAAGTACCACTTAATGTTTATTAATTTTAGCAAAAATCTAATATGTCGGTCTCATTAATATAAAAGTGTTAAATACCAGATTCAGTTTCACTGAACTTGATAATATATTTACTACTATAATTTTAAAAACAACTAGCTTTTGATAATGACTGCACAATATAACAACCAACGGTTTGGCAGCTAATAGGGGAACCCCAAACAAGTCTAAATAATGTAACACTATGCGCACGCGCAAATAAGCAAGACAAGAAATATGCAAGAGTCTCGCAAGCAAGACAAGATTTTTGCTTGCAAGAGTAACACAAGACAAGAGTTATTTAAATTTCTTGTCTTGTTTTGCAAGACAAGACAAGAAATAGCCTAACAAGACAAGAAATCTTGTCTTGTGAAACACTACCCAAAACCAGAACCGAACCTCATATATTTTCCAATTGAAATAAGTCGGAACCAAACCGCAGCAATGATGTCGATGTTATGAAGTAATTTAAGTTTAATAAACCTTATTAACTTTTTTCATTGTGTTCGGTTTTCGGATTTATTGTAATTAGCCATGCATTTTGTTTAAATTTCAACCGATTTCGTATTTTAATATTCACAGAGCGTACACATACGTATCTACGTATAAATGTGATAATTAACGTTTTTAAACTATTAACCTATTAAACCTAGAATAGGTAATAAAAATATATAAAACTTACCCAGAAAATAGAAGCATCAGGTCGAATCTCACTCCATGTGTCCTGCAACAAATATGTGCCGTTATTATTACGTCTAATAATTTTATAAGTGATTGTCTTTAGAAAACAATGGGGGATTCCAGCTCAATCGAATTAAAGGAAAATAGTAAAAAAAAAATACGAATGTATATACTGAATAACAAATATTAATAAAAAAATGAAATGGTATAATTGAGATATTTCGGAAATAAGGGTTTTTTTTTGTTATAGCGCTTCGACACGTATATGAAATCTATATATAATATTTTGATTGGCGACCGAAAGACCGCCTATACATGCATAACAAATAGCGTGTTAGGAGGTGGGGATTACTACCAATGGAAGTTAAGAAATTCAAATTCGAAAGGAGGGGCTAACATTCCTGTACGGCAGTTTTCAAACAGTTTTTATTTTAACATAAATTTCTTGCTATTAAACTTAATAATTTAAATACATCTGTAATTATAAAGTATATGTAGACTTATACAGTGTTATAATATTCATTTATTTTACGTAAAGATAACTTAAAATAGAATATATTTCAAGAAAATTTAGGTCCATGATGAAAACAGTTTTGATATAAAAACACATAAGCGTGACGTCACGTCAATCTTTTCAAAATTCGAGAGACCATAACTCGCTTATTAATAGGAATTTTTTCACCGGATTGTAATCAATAGTCTTAATTTTCCTAATATTTTCAGATGAAATTATAGATTAAAAAAAAAAAAAATGGTGGAATTCCCCATTGACGTGTTTTTCACCGTTTTTTGCCAAAAACCAAGTGAAGACCGAAAAAAAAGAGTGGACCGTTATAATTGTAGAAGAACCAATTTAGTATCCCACTGAATATATTGAAAAATATTCCTAACTTTATTTTTAAATAATATGTCCTGTTATATTACGAACTGTTTTTACGCAGTTATTTGCAAATATTCAGAACTTTGGCTCTTATAAACAATACTACAAATAAATAAGTATGTTCAAGTGTCAAGTTTGGCGTCGGCATATTAATAATAATAATAATAATAATAATAATAATAATAATAGATAAAAATAATAAATAATAACAATAGTACTACAAATTAATAAATCAAACCATTCGTAAATAGTAAATAATATAAACAAATTTATTTCATATATGCTAATGAAACCGGTTTACCTTTATAGTTATTTAGCTATTAAGTGTGTTAATGAGAGCGATTAATGATTCAAATATTTTAACTCGTGAGCGTAGCGCCAATTAATACACGTGTTAGTTACAATATTTTTCCGTTGACCGTACCTTACAGAAATGGAAAATTTAATTTTATTCGATGACAATTTTTTTAGGTTATTAGCGTTTGACACTTAAGTTTTGACAATTGTTAAGCAATGGTGGTATCTATGGTTACCCACTAAAATCGTTTATTAATAAAAAATCATGCATTAATAGGGACCATGACCATTAATGAATGATTTTCTATACATTAACATAACTTATTAACATATGTTCAATGGAAAAAGTATATTAGTCAATTCAATGTTTTGTATTGATTTTTCAATTCAAAAAGAATATTCTAATATCATAAAAACAGATCTGTTTCAAGTTCCATTGCATCAGTTCAATTATGAAAAGGAAAGAATAATAATGAACTGTATTAAATAAGTAGAAAATGTTGTAATCTAAGACTTGTAGTGCTCACTGACTGCACGTCTTGAAAACTCCTTTTAGTTTTCATTCATTATGAAGTTTTCCTAGTTTTCCAGCAGATCAAATTACAACTGTCGAAGTCCTGTATGTGAAAACTCATCTAATGCCGGTTTCTCTTACAAAAGGATTATATCGTGTTCTGAAGCGCTCAAACCGTTAAAGATTTTCCGAGACCGAACAAAATTTAATGAGTAAGAAATGAGAAATAGATTGGAGGAGAAACTGTGGACTGCTTCCGTCTTTCATTAGATCTTACATAGTTTTTCACTTGACGTTTCATTTAGTTTTGGAATTGGGGTCTTACTCTTTCTTTGAACATATTTCGATAGGTTGGAATCATTTTATAAGCTTAATCCCGTGGTCGCGTGCCTGAGTGTCTGGTCGCGAACCCGGGGGAACCGGATTCGATCCCGACAGACGCCAAATATTTCCAATTTTAAATGGCACAAAAGTGACCCCTGTGGTGCACTCTCCACACCAACTATGAGTGCCCGTGAGGTAACGCCTGGTAAGCGCCCACACGGTAAAATATATCGTCATCATTACCGATGTCTACATGTGTTGTAGATACTGCACACCCTGAAATGGGTAATATGCCGTAATGATATATTTATTTTTTCGCAATCGCCCAGAAAATGAGCTCTTTCTGATCACTATTTAGACCGGAAAGTCCTTCTTTGCTGAGCTAGCTCGGAAAGTTGTCTATAAGGGATCGGAATAGTAATTTACGTAACAAGACCTGAAAGTGATACTTCACTGGGTGAGCAAGCATATTCCAGAGTAGGAATGACGAATTCCGATAATTTTGGTACCCGAGTACCCGAAACAACTACCCGGATAGTACCCTTTACCCGTTAATTACCCGATACCTTTTAATTACCCGTTATCCTTTAAGTACATATACATAATTCGTTAATTTGTTAATTACCAGTTACCCTTATATTAGCAGTTTACTTTTTAATAAAATTCATAATTATTGTGTACATATATTTATTAAATAAAAAGTAATTCAAATAAATAATATACTGTATTTCTACAAAAAACTTAACATAAATTATTAATTACCTATGGTATGGTAATAAAAAGCTCTTCTTTTAGATACAATCTATCCGGCAGCTGAAAACTGTTCGGGTAATTAAAGGGTATCGGGTAATTAACGGGCAGCGGGTATATTTCGGGTAATTGGGTAAGAAATTTTATACCCAGGTACATTATTATCGGGTAGGTTCTGAGTACCCGGGTACCCATCGTCATTCCTATTCCAGAGCGAGCCGTAGGCGAGCTTTGGAAACTTGTGAGCCCAGTATAGACACTTTCAGGTCATGTTGGGTACAATATTTTTTTTAAATAGTGATCAGAAAGAGCTGGGCGATCGCGAAAAAAGTACTTTACCGATCCCGGGCCCGGTAAAGCTAAATGTTTCCATGGAGATCAGTAATGTACTATTTAATATATTCAAAATTGTACAGTGATGGGTTACTTTGCAACATAGCAACCGTTACTGCATAGCAACGGTAAAATACATTTTGACACAAGGAATTGTTTATTTTTATTTTTTATTGTTTATCTTCTAAATCGTTTTCCATGTTCTTTTCATCATCTAGATACATCGTTTTGCAAATCCATTTATTTGTAGGTTGTACGTACAAGAAAACAGTAACTGTCAAATTACTTTGTTACTGAGAATCAGACTACTATGACTATGTTTTATACATGTTTTCAATTCAGTATATTATGTATATTATTTGGTTCACTATCATTGTTTCGTTATTTTATGCATTCATATACATAAAAGACCTCAATTAGTTATTAAAAAGGATCTTCAATGATACAAAGTTTGAGAAACACTGAACTAGCGTATTTTAATTTAGTTAAACGTGATGAGACATCTTTCATTTTCTTATTTTTTCATTTCCATTCTAAATTTATTTGACAAATGAAGTTGAAGATGTCACTACCAAAGTAAACTAAAGTTTGTAATCTTTTCTAAACGAAGTTCTTACTCCACTCGTGTCGCAATAACGTTAGAATTAGCTGGAACCTAATCACCAAGAGCATTTGCATGTCTGCTCAATAATGGAACGGAGTTCTCAGTTCGTTCTTGGAGTTGCAGATGGCAGCAGCGTCGAGATCTACTTCCGGTCCGGGCCGATATTTTCTCTTTTCCGGAAGCGCTCTTAGGGTAAGAGCACGCTAAGATGTTAAGTACGTATCCTTCCAACTAGATAGATTACCATATAAATTTATTGTTGAGCTCTACAAAGCGAGCTGAATGCAAAACATGGGTGACAATTTCTTAAATTAATTCAGGAGAGAATCCAGATAGTTTCAATTTAGATTTTGTACGGGAAAAGTGGAGGATATATAAAGGAAATGTATCTAGAATTCAAAAGAATAAGGTAGTAATTCATTGTTAGCTTACTCATTGAATAAGGAATTGAAATAAGTATTTTAGATTTCATTTCTAGAAAAGGATGGAGGACCTCTTAGGACTGGTTTAGATTTTAAAATATAAACTGGCTAAAAACGCATACGATGGTTTATGAATTATTTACAAATTTGAAATTTAGAATTGGAATACCTATAACTATATTTTATATTTTCAAATGTAAATTTCAAAATTGACCAATCAGAAGAGAGAACTATTATAGTCTGGACGATATTACTTGGCGAGTTGAAGTAATAAAGGATTTCCCTGTGGTTACGGTAAAGGTATAAAAACCATACACAATACAGAAAATAATAATTTATCACATTAAAAAAAAAATAATACAACAATGTCAAGTACGAAATGCAAATAAAAAAAATAAAATAAAATATATATGTACATTACACTATATAAATACAGGGTGTTTCTAAAGTTATGGATCAAACTTTAATGGATGACAATAGAGCCAAAAGTAAGTCAAAAAACATTAATCCGCAAAGTCCAATTCTCAAAAAAAATTAGTCAAAAATCAACTGATTGTCATATTTTGAGTAATTTTTGGACATACGAGAAGTCTTCTTAAAGATAAATAAAATTCTTCATTTGACCAAAGTTGTAACTCTTATAGTTTTCAAGATAATGAAAAAAGACGAAAAACTAGTAAATTAGATGATCTACGAGTATATCTCGGAAACAGTTGAGAATTGGAGTGCGAATTAAGACTTTTAGACTTACTCCAGTAATCTTTTTTAAATTTTCTGAATTTAAATCGCCAGAAATATTGTTATACTTTTATACGTTTACTTTACTAAAATGCTATATGTAATATCTGAAATAAATATTCAAAAAATTGAATCATTTGTAGATTTCTTATTGCCAGTAAGAAAATTTATGCACGCCTATGTGCAAATAGACATGCTTGAATATAAGTGTCATAAATCGTGCGGTTCGGAATGTTTTTCTATTGTGTTAGGCCATAAAAGGTCGTAAAATCACTATTTTACTTTTAACGCAGTGCGGTATCTAAGAAAGAGTATATATTTAACATACCGCATCGTAGAAATTGTGAATCGACCTGCATTCCTAAGGCTTGCCAAGTAAAATCGTCGAGACTATAAACATAGTGGCAAGGTATGAGTTTGCTTTATCCGTCAGCTGTCTTTTCTGGAGTTGTAGACATTTTGTTTTTTGTTAATAAGCAGTATTCGCGAATATCGTAATAAAGAAATAAATTGTGAAAGTGTGAGAGTATTTGTTTTTTCTTTCTTAAATTGTTATTTTTTTTTTAAGTAAAGATAAAAAGAAGAAAATTCGGAACACAATAATATTCACACACCGGCCAAATTAGAGGAACATAAAAAAATCATATTTTGCAATAAATTTTGTTGATTTACCTTATTTGACTTAATTTGGTAGCGGCAAATTCACATTGCAAAGTTTAATTAAAAAACTAAAATTTTCATTACTCGTATTTATAACTTAGCTATTAATTTACAACACAAACATGAAAGGTAAAACTTTCATGGCCTTTTTTACGTTTCAGTAATTTTGCCGGTATGTTTATAATTAGTATTATTTATAAAAAGTAATACTAAATTTTAAAATAGATGAAAAGATTTAATGTTCATCACACTGCAGCAGTGTCCTGGAAAAAATATGTTTCGGCAGAATCAGAATGGTTACAGTAAAGTTTTTACCCATAAGTTCATTAAGTAGGATCTTGGATTAAATCCCACAGTTGGTTTGTTCTACATGCAAAAAGTATCCTTAATCTGCATCCGAGTAATTGGGAAACCACTCTTATTAACATTTCTTGCTATAATTGGACGTAAACGTATCAAATTTGTTTCATTATCTATTTAATTTTCATGTTCGATTAATTTGAATTATTTTCAGAAGAAAAACATTTAACTCTAAGTTCAAATTCAGCCGTAGTTAATTACCTATTTTTAAAATGGTTTAATGCACTTTCTTCATCAGTTAAATTATGAAATATGTCGAATATAGTATATTACATCCGAGGGCTTATGTATATTACCGAGAGGCGAAGCCTCGAGGTGAGATAATGCGCGAGGCTGTTATGAAACTCCCACCGAGGTTATGTATACTATTTTATTCACAATCATCCTCATTTTAAATCAATAATTTTCAAAATAAATCAATGAATTATAACCTTTAATTTTATTAATATTTTGACAGCTGTCTTAAAATTTGTTTAGCCTACTTAATTATGGGGATCTACGGCAATGTTGCTAGGCAACCCCTACATAAACATTTCCAACCCAAGAGATGGAAGTGAAATCTGTTATTTCCAACCCAAGAGATTGTCATTAAAGTTAGGAATGACGTATTTTCCAACCTCCAAAAGATTAGGAATCTGTATACCGTGAGTATTTTTTAACGTGAAACATTGGGTTTGTCATATCCATGGTTACGACTTGATATTTGATTGACAGCAATGCATTTGCCCGTTCCATTTAAAATGAAACATAGGGAACGAATTTGACATTTGATAAGACGTCATTAGAGGTTAATTTTGTTTAAATAATTATACCTGCATTCTAAATTAAAATTAGTTGTAGAAAAAATATAGTGTGCACCTTGTGGTTTTCTGACTCAATTTCTTACATTATTTAAATACAGAGAATTTATTTTAAAATGCAACATTATAGTTCATCACTTCCATGGTTACTCACTATTGTCAAAAAATGACAGCAATGTAATATTTGTCCATTTTAAAATGCAACATTATAAATAGTATTGCAGCACAGGAGATACCTCCAGAACACATCACAAATGGTGTCAATTCTTATTACGACCGACTAGAATATTGCCTCAGAGTGATTGGGGGTATTTTTTAACATTTATTACATGAAAGTTATGAATTTTTGTAAGCTAAAGTTTTTTTAAGATGTACAACATTCATGTTTTGATTATTTGTTAATCGTATGTAGGCTAATTTATAGGAAATTAGTTTTGATAATACAAAACTACAAACTTTGTATGTTGCATTTTAAAATGGACAAATATTACATTGCTGTCATTTTTGACAATAGTAAGTAACTATGGAAGTGATTTGCTATATGTTGCATGTTAAAATAAATTCCCTGTATAATACTTCTGTGAAATTCATTCCCCATGTGTCATTTTAAATGAGACAGACAAATACATTGCTGTCAATCAAATGTCAAATTATAACTTATAGGAAAATTCAACGGTTATCTGTCATATTGACAAGATGTCATTAGAGGTTAATTTTGTTTAAATAATTATACCTGTTTTCTAAAAATTAAATTTAGATGCAGAAAAAATACTGTGTGCACATTGTGCCCGAAATATGTTTAGTGCTCTCGAGCGGTTTTCTGACTCCGCTAAATTTCTTACAATATTTAAATATAATACTTCTGTCAGATTCGTTCCCTATGTTTCATTTTAAATGGAACGGGCAAATGCATTGCTGTCAATCAAATATCAAGTCGTAACCATGGATATGACAAACCCAATGTTTCACGTTAAAAAATACTCACGGTATTACTATAATGATTGTGAATAAAAAAAAATTAAACATCAGTAATTCAATGGCCTGTATATAAATATTAACGGCCGGTTTCATAATCAGGGTCACTTTAAAACTATAATTAAAATTATTTTAAGACTTTATCTTTATTTATGTTACAGAGCTCGCTAAAGTGCTAAACTTATATTATGAAAACGAAAACAACTTTAATTTTAATTTTAAACTTTTATAGTAAAGATAAAGTTTATTATTAAAACGGCACTAAGTACATTATATATTGTCATTTTGGGGGTAATTAATAACAAATCAATAAATCTATTCCAAAGTGTGTTTAATGATTATTGATATGTAGACTTTATGAATGTAATTGATCAGAAAAATAGTCGAAAACTATGACACATTACCGCGACATCTGCAACATGCTTTCATTATTTATATCCCTTATTAATCACTGTAATTGAAAGCGGAACAAAGATTGATGGATCCAGAATGCCATGATAGTACAGCAGGGAAGGGGTGGGGGATGATCTCGCCGCTGCGAATTTGTTACGCGATATACGATATCTAGAGACAAGGGTAATCTTCGGTGATGTGTGCTTGTTTGGATGTTTGTTTGTTGCATCTGTTATGCAGATGGATGTTAGCGATGAACGGAAGTTTGTTTTGTAAAAAAGAAAATTGGGCACTGAATGTGAAGAGCTTCAGGTGATATTTAACCTATAGCTTGGGGTTTTGGTGGAATATAATTAAATCTTTGTAATAATTTTTATAACTTACATTTCAAATATAATAGCTAAATAAATTGATAAAATTGAGGAAATACTTCAAATAAAAGATGCGTACAATTAATTTTTCTATAAAGGTTATTTGAATTATTTTTTCTAAAATAATCCACAAACGATTGACAAAGAAAAAAAAATCTGTTGCGGCCAGCACAAGACCTTTCGCAAATTTGATGTATTTTGTACAAATCCCATACCAAAAGTTCATTGGAAAAGATTCTATATATCTACTAAAATTGTAACACGAACATAATACAATTTTTTCAAATTCCACACAGAAAGTTCCTTGGAAAATATTCTATAAATCCAATAAAATCATCACATGAATATACATTATGTGCACTCCTATATAAATACTCTAAAAATGCGTACACTTATGTAACATTCTCTTTACAATCAAATAATATTACTACCCATTTTTGAATTATTGCCCCAAAAGTCAATATACCCTACATTTAGATAAAAACTTCAAAATTTTCAAAAATCTAATTTTTATGTATCTGGATACTTCTTAAAGCGCTGATTCCAAATTTTGAAGCCGCATATCGATATCTCTTTTCGTTCTCGAGATATCTAGATTACAAGTTTTGCCCGAAACTGCCCATTTTTGGGTAGTAACTCAAAACTGGGCCGAGATATGAATTTGGCGATATCATCATTCGATTCTAAGGGAAAAAATACATAAGTACACCAATTTTCAGAATCTCTAAAGCAAAATAACTGAAAATGGCCAAAAATCGCAAAAATCGTAAGGGGTACCCCTTACGATTTTTTCAGATTTTACCCATTTTCGGGGGTTTTCAAGCTTTTATTCATATAAATTGAACCGGTTGGAAAAAAATTATGAAAATTGCTATACTTATGTATTTTTGTCGGTAGAATCGAATGGTGATGTCGCCAAATTCATATCTCGACCCGTTTTTGGATTAATACCCAAAAATGGGTAGTTTTGAGCAAAACTTTAAATCTAAATATCTCGAGAACGAAACGAGATATCGACCTGTGGTTTCAAAATTTGGAATCAGCGCATTGAGAAGTATCTAGATATTAGATTTTTATAAATTTTGAAGTTTTTATCTAAATGTGGGGTATATTGACTTTTGGGGCAATAATTCAAAAATGGGTACAGATTGTAAAGAGAATGTTATAAATAATAATAATAATAATAAAAAATAAAATTAAAATGTAGAGAAAAATAGTATAAAAGATATTCCAGCTATACGGTCACTGTTATTACCAAAATCTTCAAATATAAACAGACTGGCATACTCAAAAGTGGGCAATAATCCATGATGATATACTGGTATTTATTAATAAACAATATTTCCTCCAATATAACCCGTTTAGAAGCATTACTGTGTCTTTAAGCCCATATCTTTTGATCCTCATTCCCACTATACGTAATGAATGGTTATTAAAATAACGTTATCGGGTGCGAATGGCACAAGGACATCCCCGTAACGGCGCTATAAGCCCAACCAGCACGAAACTTCCCAATAACTAATCCTTACGCAGTGTTGAAAGAAGATATAATTTTCTGATATTACATCCGGTAAGTGCTTGCGTGCTTTTACGGCGCGGAGAAGCGCACTCTTGCCAACCGTGGAACACGAATGAGATAAAATGATACGAGAACGAGAGGAATTCAAGGAAATTGTGACGCTGGCGGTACGCGTATAAAAGATCTAGTTTTCATACAAACAACTTTCAATGGGAACATTTGTCGCATATGATTATAACTTTTACAAAATGCTCAGTAAAGTAATACCTATGTTACATTAAATAAAATAAAATACTTACAAAATGGATATATTCATGCCTATTAAAAATTTAAAATTTTCTCAGAATCTTACAGCGTTTTCGCTTCGCACGCGTTCGACAATAGCTATTTGTGTATTAAGAGCGCAAAATGCGACATTGTCGAATGAGAGGTTGTTGCCGCGCGACAAAGGAGGCATTCTCTCGAAATCGACAATGTCCATTTGCGCTCGAAACACACACAAGATTGTTTCTACGGTCACCACAATGGCGTCCTCCACCATAAAATAAATTATAAAATGTACACTTTATACTTACAGTACTGCTCAATAAATAACGATTGGCTAATACAAAAGATACAATTTAAACTTAAAAAGGCTTTTAAATGATTATATCGTTACATTAGCCATCTATTCCATAAAAAAAAAAACAAAATTAGAAGCAAGACGTGCATTGACAGACTTCTCGCAATTATTTAAGTAACGAAATAACTAATAACTTTATTGTAATCAAAATAAATAGTTAACTAGAGATCAGATGTCAGTACGACTCGCAACTATCCTACCGCCATCTGTGTACAATCATTCCTATTACTAAACATAACTGTTCACACAATTTATTTTATATTTAATTTTATTTTATCGTTATTTTCCATTCTTCTTGAGTTTTTATTCAATCTAATTGAAGCATTTTATACTTTCGTTTTTGTAAACGAATGCCCTATTTCATTTTCACAGCAGTGTGGTATTTTATGTTAAATACCGATAGAACATATGTCAAATTTACTTGTAAACGTGATAAATGTGTAATTACAGTGCCATTAGTTCCTAACTAAACATTTTACCAGGCGTCACCTTACGGGCACTCATAGCTGGTGTGGAGAGTGCCACCAATAATAATAAGAGAAAAATAGTATAATAATATTCCAGCTATACGGTCACTGTTATTACCAAAATCTTCAAATATAAACAAAAAATTAGATTTTTAAAAATGTTGAAGTTTTTATCTAAATATGGGATATATTGACTTTTTTTTTTGTATATTATGACTGAAGAATTCTAAATAAATATTGTTTCAAAATATAATAAATATAAAAGGAAAAGATTAAATAACATCTTTGGGTTTGTATTAAATGCTTTAAAGTATATCAAGTTTTTTCATTTATTTATTTAGACAATTTGAAATTCACTTAGTTGGAGCATAGTAAGATTACTCTGAATATAGTACTAAGTTATGGATCATGGTAGTCAGCTTTAATCCAGCTTAAGCAGTGCACTTCCTATTAAATCCTCATAAATTTTCCAACTGATGCACTTTCTACATAACACGGAGTCATTTATTAAGTGGAGATGAAATTTCCTCAGATAAAGGATCAAACTAAATACTTCTTAATGCCTGTTGCAGACTTTTATTAAATAAATGTAATGTATGAGTCTTTACGTTGTTATGGGAATTCTTGGTAAACGACATAGGAAATAATTCTTTAATTAAATCTATACCAAATCAGTTATCAAATCTTATTGATTGCTAGGTCTATCATTTTTAGTGTGAGATTAAATTTTAATATTTTGCGAACATCTTTTGCTGTATTGTAATACTTTCAAGTAAAAGTTATTATTTTCTTGTTTATTAACCCTAGCAGTTTAATTATTCAAATTGTAAGTGTATCATTGTATTGTGAGCCACTATGTATATATATATATATATATATATATATATATATATATATATATATATATATATGTATATATATATAGGGTGTCTCAGGACGAGCTTACGCTATCTATATTTTAAATACTGTTTAATATAATTTAACGAAATTTGGTATCTAGGGGTTATCCAACATGCCTGTTTCAACTAAAATATTTTCAAAGCAGTAGCACTTCCGGTTTGACCGGAAATTGACCTCAACTTTCTTATTTTAAATGGAATACGCTATATTTTATTTTACCATTGAATGCAGCGGAAAATTTTACATATGAAGCAATAAAAATATTTTACTTATGATCAACTACTTCCGGCGTTATTCAACTTTTTTTGATTTTTTGTCTGAAATCCGGCACATTTTCAAAACTCTGTATATCGGGAACTAGATCGAATTTTTATAATCTGAAAAAAAACTCTTTATAAAGGAGACTTTAAGCTACATTATCATTATAGAAGAATCCTTGATTATTTATAAAAATGTGACGGGTACGTTACACCAAAATTACAGTTGACAAACTTCAAAAAAGACATTTTATTTAAATGGAACCCCTCCTTTTTTATTACATAAATGTGTTCTACGGCAAAAAATAAGGGTACTTTATGTAACATGTCCTATGTTGAAAGTTGATAGAATTTCAGTAAATTAGAAAAACATGTAATCTGGGTATAATTATTTTATTAATACGGATAAGTAAGCCATGGAAAAAAACAAATAAATTCTAAATACAAATCTATGATTAATTTAATACATATTCAAACTGTATTATTATGTGCATATTAGGACAATATTTAGTCAGAAACATTAGTGAAATGGGAGTATTTTTGGGGCATACACAACATCCAAGCCCCTGGTGGGAATCAAACCCACGACCCCAGAGCTGAGCGGTGAAGGTCGCTTGAGCGCTGCCTTAACGCGCACGGCCAGCGAGGTAGCTAATTATATATTTAAGTACATGTTTTTGCTGATAGTAAAATCAATAATAATATATAATTGCTGCATGACTCTTAAATTTTATTGAATGTTTACGACACATATATGATATAAAATTGATTATTTATAAGTTCAATTATGTCCATTTAAATATGATATACAGTCATACAAAAAAGTCTCCGTACGACAAATATGATTATTGAATTGGATACAGAATTTAATTTTCTACAACTATTTTAAGAATTATTTTCTAAAACTGTGTGTATATACATATCTATTTTATAAATTGGTATGGGAAAACAATACGTAACAGTAACAGTGTATTAATGAGTACAAAATATGCTAATTACATACGTAGCAATCGGAAAAAATATCTGATGTGACCAACATAATACCTTCCGCAGTTAATTCTTATTAATTTAAATACATACCTACGTATTCACTAATGGTGTAAACTATATTATGTTCCTTTGCATATAACTAGTGCTTTATTTACTATTTTCTTTTCAAAATGTCACCCTTATTAATTTGAAGTGATTAGTTTTTGACAGTGACATTAACCTGTCAGTTACAATCATTTAAAATATGAACTGTGCAACATAGGAATTGTATTTATCAAAGGCTCTGGGATTTATAAAAAAAAATTAAATTTACCTGTAAAATATATAGAAAAAATATTAATGTAGAAAATTCAAGTCTTTAATTTTTATAATGACATAAAATGTGAAAAAATGACATTTAATGGAATTTTTTGAAGAAAAACCATAACGAGCTTTGAGTAAAGTGCCAGTTCCGGTATCCGGTTTAGAGATGCACTCGATTTCGAGCTTTGGCCCGGCCCGGCCAGAAGCCCGCTTCGATTTCGAGTCGATCATCGAGCCGGGCCGAAGATATTTTTTATCGGGCCGAATCGGGCTAATCTTTTTCAAAAATCGAGGTGAGTCGGACTTTAGATTTTGGCCGGCCCGAAAAATCTTATAATTCAATCAAATGCACAGTTTCCTTAATATTTTAGTGAAATTGGATGAAGTTAAAAAGGATCAAAATGATTTAATAACAACACACTTCACATATTAATAAATAAAAATGTATTATTTTACATCAAGAAATCAAGGTTATTCCTTAAAGCATAAAAATTATATTGTGATGTAGCTATTATTATTGTTATTACTCGTATACTTAAATAAAAGTGATTTTTGTTCCTACCATAATGATTTCTTGTTCTATTTTTGAGCAGAAACAAAGTTAGATAAAAAATCCTTATGTAAATTATAATTATATTTTTTTTATATAAGATTTGTGAAAAAGTTGTTTAAATTCTTTGGTAAACAAAGTGTTAAATACTCGTAGGTCTGTAATTTTTATAACAAACTTACACTAGAAGGGTCTCTTTTTCAACTACTTATGTTAACTAATGTTGAAAGTTATAAGAATGTAGAGGTTTTTATAAGTATGACACGAAAAAAGTTAAACATTTCGCCTTAACTTAAAAATCAACTTTAGGAATGCCGGATGCACCCAATTTCGAGCGTTGGCTCGAAGCCCGGCCCGATTTCGAGTCAATTTTCGAGCCGGGCTAGCTAATTTTTTTGTCGAGTCGATCTTCGAGTCGGGCCGGTAATTTTTATTTTCGGGCCGAGTCGATCCAAACCTCAAAGCCCGGCCCGGCCCGACCCGAATGCATCTCTAATCTGGTTTACACTAAAATCTAATGGTTTCTTTCCATACAAAGTGTACAAAATTTCAGAATTTTCTTAATGATAGTATTTTAGTGGACATTTACTAAAATCTAGATACGTGATTTTTAGCACGATCCCTATACCTCCTTTACCAAGAATAGCGGGAGGTAAAAATGTATAATTCAATTCATTTTTCCAGTAAAATTGCCATCTAATCAGTAAATCTAATCAATCATCATTATAGCATAATCATTCATTACTCTTTTTTTCTTTTGACATATCAGCAGTATCTTAAAAAATTCAAACTATTTACAACATGATAAGATTAAAAAATAAAAATTCATCTAAATTTCAAGGATACATTTTTAATGTTTTACCATTACTAACTCAAATAATTTCGTATCAGACACTTTGAGTTGTTTCATAATGAAATAAGTCAGTGTCATTGTATGGTTATCAGCTTATTAATAAAATACGAGTATTTGATTGGCCAATGAGCGCAGAACATTATCAGTGGCTCTGCTCGTATATTTTCTACTACAAGTGTAGCTCTGTCAGTATTACCTCTGCTATTTGGCAAGCAAAGATATTTGGGAGTGTAGGTTAGAATTTTTGTAAAAATAAAGGATATATCAATTAAAAAGTAAGTATTGTAATAAGTTCATTTCATATTATACACTGACCATGAGAACGTGTCATCAAAATTTATTTATTATGCAATGATAATAAAACTGTAATACGCGTACTGTCAAAATTATTTATTATATGACTTCGGTCTCAAATGAGCTAATTTAAAGAATATATGACTAAAGTACAGAAATTTTATCAATACAAATTTTGCCACAGAAAAATCAAGTTTAAATGTAAGTAATTTATAATAATTTTTATGTTTATTTCGATATCTTATCAATAATTATATGATCTTGAAACCAAAGTACCAACTGAACTAGCATGTGATTTATAATAAATATATTTATTGACAGTAATATACGCACAGGATGTAGATCGACAAACACACTTTCGTAATTAACTGCTTCCCTAATTATTTTAGGTAAAAAATCTTCAAATAAAAGTTGTACAGCATAAAATTGTGTCAATAAAATAAAATAAATTTTACATACTTTGTAATTGCAGATATTAGAGATAAAAATATCGGAAATCACCCCAAAATAGAGATAGTCATGGAATTGAAACAAAAAATTAACTAATATTTATCCATCAAGTTTGCTTTCATTATTATTTGTAATATCTAAAACAAATATCAAATTTTGACTAATAAAATAAATAAAATACTCTTTTGTTTATGACTATAAAAATAAATGTTTTACCTTCGGACACCTTTAGGTAATGAAGGTATTCGGTAAAAAATTCGATGGTGTTTTTAATGAATAAGCACGTTTTAGAATCCCCAGAATGCGATTTTACTAGTTTTACGATGGTGTATGTATATTGTGTGTGTTGTGTGTACGTGTGTATGTGTCTGTGACAAAAATTTCTCTGACAATAACTAAAATACTACAATGGGGGATTCCACCTTTTTTTTATAATTTCATCTCAAAATATTAGGAAAACTAAGACTATTGATGAAAATCTGGTGAAAAAATTCCTATTAATAAGCGGGTTATGGTCTCCCGAATTTTGAAAAGATTGACGTGACGTCACATTTATGTGTTTTTATATCAAACTGTTTTCATCATGGACCCAAATGTTCTTGAAATATATGCTATTTTAAGTTATATTTACATAAAAATAGATGAATATTATAACACTGTGTAAGTCTACATACTTTATAATTACAGATGTATTTAAATTATTAAGTTTAATGCAAGAAATTTATGTCAAAATAAAAACTGTTGGAAACTGCAGTATAGGAATGTTGGCCCCTCCTTTCGAATTTGGATTTCTTAACTTCCATTGGTAGTAATCCCCACCTCCTAACACGCAATTTGTAATGCATGTATAGGCGGTCTTTCGGTCGCCAATCAAAATATTATATATAGATTTCGTATTAGTGTCGAAGTGCTATAACAAAAAATCCCTTATTTCCGAAATATTTCAATTATACCATTTCATTTTTTTATTAATATTCGTTAAGATACATTCGTATTTTTTTACTATTTTCCTTTAATTCGATTGAGCTGGAATCCTCCATTCTAAAAATTATAATTCTTTCATATTACTCTTCTTTACATCCATATGAAGAGCTGATTAGATTTTGGTTGTAATTGGTCAACCGGAAGTTCCCTTATTTGAAGTTCTTAACAGTTTTTCTTGAAAAAACGCAGTAACATATCATTTTTGGACATTTCATGTCGTTATAAATAAAAATAATAATACATTTTCCTTCATATTCACTAGATTCAGAGTTAAAGGATTTTAAAGAAATTAACTTTCATAAATCAGCCAGCTATGCTATAAGGCTATAACCATGGAAACTGTATTCAAATAAATCTATTTGACAGTTGTCAATGTCAAGTGGAATTTACATCGTATATGTTCGTGTTATAATTTTATTGGATATATAAAATCTTTCCAAGGATCTTTCGGTATGGGATTTGTACAAAATACATAGAATTTGCGGAAGGTAATGTGCTGGCCACATCAGGTTTTTCTTCTTTATAACCAGTAAATATATGTACATAAATAGTTCCTTTTGTTCCAATTAATTTTAAAAAAACTATAAATAGAAATGAAAACAAAGTTATATCCTTATTTTAGAGTAAAAATAGGTCAATTCTAAAATTATCTGTTTATATTTAGCTGCCTGTACAAATAATTTGGCAACAACTTTGATATCAGTTTCCGATTGCTAATTATCGTCATTACTTGCATATTTAAAGTAACATGATACAAATTATGTGTTAAATGTTTATAACATGTTAATATGTACATATACATCACATGCTTCCAAGTCATACATTCGTAATAAACTAGATAAGTTGTTTCCTTTTATTTCTGCAAACATTATAAAATATTTAATTTATAAAAGATTTTGTTTCATTCAACTTATCTATATGAGTATTGTCACCTACTTATGACAAGATCAACAATAGAGAGTTTAGATCTGTCAATAACGTCAGACTATAGGGTTTTAATTTTTAGTATTAATTCATCTTCCTATCTACTAAAATAGCTGAAAATCGGATACAATGAAACTGAACTATTTCCTGGAAATATCAGTATCATGTACATGTGCAATAATTAAATCTTGTTGTTAATTTTACACAGAAAAAAAACTATCTAAATTGTAGTTAAATTAACTAAATAAATTCCTTATTTTGCAGCCTACTAATATGTTTCCTTAAAATATCAAAGTTGATTTAGTTAAATTTTCTAAATTTGTAATAACAAATTATAATAAAATTAAGTACAAAATTAGATTAAAAACTAAATATAAATAAAGAAAACTAAATATGTATTTAAATTTTCTATTTAATTTACCTAATTCATTAGATAAAATTACAGAAAATTGTAGGACAAAAATAATGAAGCCAATATATAGTAAAATTAAATAAAATAAGTAATTAAAGTAGCCATTTGCATATTTAAATCAACAATTTTTTACAAAATATTTATTATCTTTTTCGGATTAGTTAAAATAATGCTAAAGTAATTTGCACATTATAATAAATTATTAGACATATTAATAATTGGAATAATACTACTTTTTTTAGTTTGAGTTCTGTATTTATTTATTATTAAAACCCAACGTTTCGGCACCATAAACTGGTGCCTTCTTCAGGGGAGAAAAATTGATATAAATATGTGAAATAACAAAAAGAACAAGTAACCAAGGTAACAAGAAAAGTTCGTAAATGTTACCTTTTTTATGTATACAATTTTCTAGACAATATTATACATACTGCCTAATAAAATAATATCTAAATATAATTAGACAAAATTTCAATTATTTTTTTTTCTGTGCATACATACTAGGAGATTAATCTTATATTTAATACTTTTTATAACAAATTAGCAAACAACAAAATTATTGCAAACAAAATTTACAAAATACTAAACTAGAAAACTGAATCTGTTTAATTAAATTAAATTAAATGTGAACTTGATTAAATTTTGTCAATATGTTAATATACAGGGAATTTATTTTAACATGCAACATATGGTCATTCACTTCCATGGTTACTCACTACTGTCAAAAAATGACAGCAATGTAATATTTGTCCATTTTAAAATGCAACACACAAAATTTGTAATTTTGTATTATCAAAACTAATTTACACTAAATTAGCCTACATACGATTAACAAGAAATCAAAACATGAATGTTGCACATCTTAACAAACTTTAACTTACAAAAATTCATAACTTTGATGTAATAAATGTTAAAAAAAATACCCCCAATCACTCTGAGGCAATATTCTAGTCGGTCGTAATAAGAATTTATACCATTTGTGATGTGTTCTGGAGGTATCTCCTGTGCTGCAATACTATTTATAATGTTGCATTTTAAAATGGACAAATATTACATTGCTGTCAGTTTTTGACAATAGTGAGTAACCATGGAAATATAGATTTAAATATAATATATCTGGATTTATTAAATTTGTTAAATATTAATAAAATTTGAGAAAATCGGCTTTAAAATTTAAATTTTTTAGGCATACGAGTAAGTATAAAAACTTATAAAATTACGACAATCAAGAAATTTTGTTATCTGCACTTTTCTCGATTCCCCCGTACTACGAGTTTATTTTGATGATTTTGTAAAAAAATGACATTGTAATTTATGACAAGATTGTCGTTATCGTCTTTTTATTTTAAGTAAATTCCTATTGTTTATATGTGTTATGTTAAAGTCGAGGTTAAAGTATACTGAAGTTTGGAGTTGTCTACGTTTAGTTTTTTGATTATCATTCCAAACTATATATAGAATTACATATTACAAAGGGTTACATATAATTACATTGATTCATTGTCATGGGAACTTAAACATAAAATATGAACATAATCCTAATTTTTTTGTGAATGTCTGTGTATTTATTATGGAACAATGCTCGTGTTCACTATTAATTAAAATTTAAGTTGAATTTTCACAGCTATTTGTTATGCAAAATGAATAAAATTATTATTTAAAATTTATACGGTATAATACATATTTGATAAATCAATAAAATATACATAGTGTCTCACAACTCGCGCCCCAGACGAAACTGACACTTGCCGACGACAATAGGTTGCCAACAAATAGAAGAAAATAATTTGCAGCTGCTTGCATAACCGAGTTACAAGACTTTTTAATCCACCAATCCTGGAAGGATACCTTGAGGTGTGATGATATTATTACAAAATAAAACTGGTTGCTAGGTTTTAAAAATACTAGTGAGTTACAAAATTTGTTTGATTTACTGTAATTTTGACACTTTAGAGTTGACTTTTCACTGTCAACAAATTTAGGTTAGCGAAGGTGTCATCCGAGATCATCATTTATATCGTACAGTGCAACGTGTTGTAGCAGCTGTGTAAAATGTTTTAAACGAAAATATTATTGTCCACATTCTCCGAAAATTATAATCATTTCTAAGTAATCAGCGGCTGAATACATGGTAAGAATTTGCCTTTTTTTATTCACCTTGTCACTGACATTTTTCGAAATATACAGTCGCCCACACATTTTAAAGAAGATTTGATTTGTATAAAACCATAGTAACGTAAAATTACGGCAAACACACGTTAAAGGTGTAGGTCTCTGATTGGTCAATTTTAAGACGTCTTTTCTCTAATATCTTTTAAGCTAGATTTTTTTTTCTTCATAATTACACATCCGAGTGCAGTCCCGTGTTTCCTCATTCGCTCTGGGGCGCGAGTTGTGAGACACCCTGTATTATTTGGTTCACTATAATTGTTTCGTTATTTTATGCATTCATATACATAAAAGACCTCAATTAGTTATTAAAAAGGATCCTCAATGATATAAAGTTTGAGAAACACTGAACTAGCGTATTTTAATTTAGTTATTTATGTGTTAACAATAGGGTACTATACTATAGTCAAATAGGCTATTCCACAGTAATCAAAAATAGTAAAAGTTTATTGTTTATGAACGATAATAGTTAAAGGATAAGGAAAACCATATTTCTTTTATTATAAATTATTTCTTCTAGAAGACACGGGGAGTTTTGCTTTTGATGATGCAGGACATGTGTACGAGTATTTCAACAAATAGGATCCAAGTATGACCTCCGGTTTTGAGAAGCCCCGCCCTAACTAAGAATATACTTCTTCGGTTGTGTCGGATCTGTTCGGTTGCTGTTCGGGTGACGTTCTAATTTCTTTGTTTTTATAAAAGGAGAAAAAAAAAGTGAAATAAATTAAGTATAATAATTTATTTTATGTCTCTAATAATGAATTATAATATTACAATTTAAATATACATTATTTTATAGTTTGTTTAACATTTTTTCGTGGCTTGTGAACCACTGTTTGTTTACTTCTGGGATATCCACATTACCTACGTCACAAAGGTAATTTAAAATTCGGACCTTAATATCTCGCTTATTTGGAGGAATTTTTAACTCGAACTTTGACATGTGGTCTTATATTTTTATGTACTTCAAGAAAAAAATTTAAAAAAAATATCGTGGAATAGCCTATTTTAACTATCTTAAATAAGAAGACGAAAAAGTACAAAAATTAATTAGTATTAGTGAAAAAAAAAATTGTTTAAATATTGATTTAAACTTCAAAACAAACAAACATCCGCCGTCATACTATTGTCAAACTGTTCCAATGTTCCATTGTGCGACCAAGCAATGTGCTCCTGACGCGGAAGGCACGCGCTGGTGTAAATACTCAACTAGAGATGCATTCGGGCGGGCCGGGCCGGGCTTTGAGGTTTGGATAGACTCGGCCCGAAAATAAAAATTACCGGCCCGACTCGAAGATCGACTCGACAAAAAAATTAGCTAGCCCGGCTCGAAAATTGACTCGAAATCGGGTCGGGCTTCGGGCCGGGCCGGGCCAAAGCTCGAAATTGGGTGCATCCGGCATTCCTAATGTTGATTTTTATGTTAAGGCAAAATGTTTAACTTTTTTCGTGTCAAACTTATAAAAAACCTCTACATTCTTATAACTTTCAACATTAGTTAACATAAGTAGTTAAAAAAGAGACCCGTCTAGTGTAAGTTTGTTATAAAAATTACTGACCTAAGAGTATTTAACACTTTGTTTACCAAAGAATTTAAACAACTTTTTCAAAAATAGAATTTTAATTTACATAAGGATTTTTTATCTAACTTTGTTTCTGCTCAAAAATAGGACAAGAAACCATTATGGTAGGAACAAAAATCACTTTTATTTAAGTATACGAGTAATAACAATAATAATAGCATCATCACAATATAATTATTATGCTTTAATGAATAACCTTGAATTCTTGAAGTAAAATAATACATTTTTATTTATTAATATGTGAACTGTGTTGTTATTAAATCATTTTGATCCTTTTTAACTTCATCCATTTTCATTAAAATATTAAAGAAACTGTGCATTTGAATGAACTATAAGATTTTTCGGGCTGACCCGAAAAGCTCGAATTTTCGGGCCGGGCCAAAATCAAAAGTCCGACTCGCCTCGATTTTTGAAAATGATTAGCCCGATTCGGCCCGATAAAAAATATCTTCGGCCCGGCTCGATGATCGACTCGAAATCGAGGCGGGCTTCGGGCCGGGCCGGGCCAAAGCTCGAAATCGAGTGCATCTCTATACTCAACCAATAACATTTGAGAATTTTGCCGCGAAGGCGTTAAGTACAAACAGAATAAAAGTAGAAGTATAGTGAGATGTCGAATAATTGTTAACACTTAATCTCCCAATTTATACAATCGAGAAATACATTTAAAATGTATTTATTTTTATTTTCAGAAATGGCGGCTCTTCCAGAAATCAAAGACCTGGATATACTACTTGAAAAACATTTCCAAAAGAAAATTAAAATACTGGACCGCAAAACTAAACTTTTAACAGCTCCAGGAGAAAACTATGGAAGTATAATGGTAGCTCTGGATTTAAAAATTGAAATTGAAAATAATGAAGAAGAAAATTTGCATTTAGTAGCGAAGCACATACCACATAACGAAATATTAAGAGAAATTTTTAATGTACAGATGACTTTTGTCAAAGAACTACGAGT
The DNA here is from genome assembly GCA_943142095.1 of Ophonus ardosiacus. Taxonomy (NCBI): domain Eukaryota; kingdom Metazoa; phylum Arthropoda; class Insecta; order Coleoptera; family Carabidae; genus Ophonus; species Ophonus ardosiacus. The sequence goes on from OW964837.1 coordinate 4,803,905, forward strand.
GTATACAAAAATTGTACCTAGTTACGCTGAATTAGAAAATGAATATGGCATTACTGAAAATAGAGCTTCGGATTTATTCGCTAAATGTTATGGAGGACGAAGCAATATAGAAGAAATGGAAGGAAAAGTGACTGACGATTCAGTATTATTATTTGAAAATTTAAAACCTCAAGGTTTTGCAACAGGGGACCGCTTGAAAGGTTTTGATTTTGAAACAGCAAGTTTTGTCCTGCAAAATTTGGCCAGATTTCACGCAACTCCTATCGCTTTAAAACGATTAAAACCGCATATTTATGAAAAAATAGTTTATAAAACTATATGTAACAAACACCAAATGGGAGACATGGACAAAGAAAAAAATGATAAGTTTGCTTTAGGTCTTAAAAATATAATTTGTCAGGGAAAGTATGAGAAGCAAGCTGAAAAATTGTATGAAGATTTAATATTTAAATTCGAAGATGGTTTTGTCCAATCGGTTCCGCAAACAGATCCAAATCAGTTTATAACATTCATTCATTCTGATTTTTGGACGAACAATATGATGTTAAAAACAGAAAACAATAAACCAGTTCAACTAATTATTGTCGATTTTCAAACTCCTCAAAATCAATCGCTTGTCAGGGATCTTCTGTTTTTTATTTATTCGAGTGTTTCCCCTTCAGTTCTCTACGAAAGAGTTGATGAATTAATTAAAATATATTACGATTCCTTCATCGGAAGACTGAAAGAATTTCATTTAGATTTGAATGATTTTTCGTGGGATGCCTTTACAAAAGAAATTAAATCTGCTGCCTTTGGTGTTCTAAGCCAGATACTCTTGATGTACAAACCTATTTTATTAGAGAGGGGGCAGATAGAAGACATGAACCAGTTCAAAGAAGAAGATTTGTTCGATTTGTCGAACGTTAGCGAAGATTGTAAGAGTATAATGAGAAGGAGTTTTGAGCAGTTTTGTGAAAAAGATTGGGTTTAATAGTTATTTACATTTGAGTGCGTGTAAGTTGTATTTTACAGCGCGACAGCTTTGTTTAAGGCACGAGCCCTTAAGGCTTTTTATAATGAGATAGGTTATACTTCTGAAAAGAGATAGTTTAAAATATTGGGGTTAAGTCAATTTCCAAATTTAAATTTATTCATTAGAGTTCTTCTACTAGCGAAAATTTATCTGTAATAATAGTCGTTGTTTATGACTGATAATGTATTTATTTGCTCATGTTTTCTTCGTAATACATAATAGGTAGGTGTCGATATTTGACATTTGAGTATTCTTCGCCTCGTGCATTTGACAGGTATATCGATCGGTGATTTTTACAATAATGACAGATGTCGCTGCCGTGATTTTGGTTTATATAAATTAGTTTTAAATACAGGAAATGTTAAAGTAAAAAAATAACTTACGTAGGTAGTACTTTTTTACATGAACTTTATTATAGTAAAGATGATTTCTTTTCTAAATGCCCATAAACGTCCAGTGTATTTTGATTATTTTACCGCATAGTTAGACAAGTTACAACACAGTAAGCGTAAAAAATAGGTTACACTTGCTTTGCATACAATTGTAAAGTTCGCATTACACTTCAGGAGGACAAAAAATTAATTTACTTTTGTTGTAGCTCTGTAAGATAGTACCACTAATATAGTACTACATAATTTTAAATTTTCTTTTGTTGCAGACTAGATATGGCCATCCGACTTAATTTGGCCATCCGACTTAATTTGGAAGAGAGAAGGAAGGTAGCAGCTTGGATAGAAGTAATAAAGGTACAATAAAGTACAATAAGATGGCAACACTTGGTGAAACAGTTTAAATAAGATATTTAAAAATAACACTTGACATGTTTTTCAGTCTCTGAATTAACCTCTCGGTCATTTATCAGAGATTGGCTCACTCAGAACAACAGACGCGTTTCGCTCTTATTGGAGCTCTTCAGTGTACACAGAAAAAAAAGAATTGAAATTTTGTCTAATTATAATTAGATATAAATAGTTATTTTAATTACTTATTTTATTTAATTTTACTATATTTTGGCTTCATTATTTTTGTCCTACAATTTTCGGTGATTTATCTAATGAATTAGGTAAGTAAATAGAAAATTTGAATATATACGTATATATATTTAGTTAATTTCTTTATTTATGTTTAGTTCAATACTAAGACTGTGCCCGTTATTGCACTTTTATCACACTAATATCTAAATCCTAAATTTATATGCCCCAAATCTAGTGATTATTTGGGATTTTAGGAATTAGATTTTAGGGTTTTGCAGGAGCACAATATGCCTTGAAGTTGACACGCACTAATTAAACAAATCATGTTCGTTGCTACAATTTTTACAAAACGTCAAATTTACTGTTAAAGAATAGGTTCTTAGCTTCTATTTTATGAAATACAATATTAACATTTACTCTCAAGCATCATATTTAATCGAATTGTATAATTCATTTTTGTTGTTCTAAAGTGTTGCTATATAAACCAATGGATATCATTAGCGTGCCAATCGGAGTTGTATTTATGTGAAGAAGACCTAAATCCTAAATACTAAATGCCAAAATGCGACATCGGACACAGCCTAAATGTTGTCATTTAATCTTATTTTGTATTTAATTTTACTATAATTTGCTATTATAGATTTAGAAAATTTAACTGAATCAACTTAGATAATTTAATGAAAACATATTAGTAGGCTGAAAATTACATATTTGTTTAGTTAATTTAACTACAATTTAGATGTTTTTTTTTTCTGTGTGGTGCACTGACGCCTCTACGAGCGAAACGCATCTGTGGTTCTGGTTGAGTTAGCTAGTCTCTGATAAATTATCGAGAGATTGATTCACAGACTGAAATCTTGTGAAACAAGCCATGTGTTATTTTTTAAATATCTTATTTAAACTGTTTCACCAAGTGTTGCCATCTTATTGTACTTTATTGTACCTTTATTATTATTTGGCTGGCTAATCTCACGATGTTCTTGATAGATGGCTCTGCATGTAGCTACTTGCTTGTGCAGTCATCTTATCTTTTTGGGATGTTCATCATCCGACTCAATGCCTCCTAGAGGCGTCAGTGCACTACACTGAAGAGCTCCAATAAGAGCGAAACGCGTCTGTGGTTTGGCTGAGTGAGCCAGTTTTTGACAAATAACCGAGAGGTTGATTCAGAGACTGAAATCTTGTGAAACATGTCAAGTGTTATTTTTTAAATATCTTATTGGATGGAAGTGTTGGGGTCCCCCCAATAGTAAGAAAAAAATTTCAGCAATAGTTTCATAAGGATCCTCCAAGCCGTTTAACTATCCGTCGACTACATGAGAAATTTGTGCGCACTTTTTTCTTACTATTGAGGGTGACCCAAACACTTCCATCCAAGTTGCTACCTTCCTTCTCTTCCAAAATTAACTCGGGTGGCCATATCTAGTGTGCAACAAAATAAAATTTAAAATGATATAGTACCATATAACTGTATAATAATTTGTATATTGATTAAACGTTCAATTTTATATCATATCAAAGTGATTTGTTAAATTATGTAAATATTGTACAAATATTTTCTATATGTATCAATAAATTTATTAAATTTTAATATAGCATGTTCACGTTTCGCTTCATTTTCATGGTATTCAAACCTTTGCAGCAATGGGAGATTCCACCATTTTTACCTCCCGCTACCCTTGGTAAGGGAGGTATAGGGATCGTGCTAAAAATCTCATATCGAGATTTTAGTAAATGACCACGTTTTCAGGTCCTTAGAATCCATTTTTAACATTTTCACGATGATGTCTGTATGTATGTGTGTGTGTGTGTGTGTGTGTGTGTGTATGTGTGTATGTGTGTATGTGTTTATGTGTACGAATTTTATTTGCACTCTAACTCAAATACTATCATTCAGAAAATTCTGAAACCTTGTATTTTTACCCTATTCTAATAGGAATAGAAGCCATTAGATTTTGATGTAAATCGGATAAACGGAAATCGTACTTTACTTGAAGCTCATAATGATTTTTCTTCAAAAAATACTATTAAATGTCATTTTTTCGAATTTTATGTCTTATTAAAATTAAATATTATTGAATTTTCTACAGGAATACATTAATACTTTTTCTATGTATTTTACAGATAAATTTTAAAATATTTTTTTTTATTAGTCGCGAAGCCTAAGATAAAAACTATTTCTTTGTTACACAGTTCATTTTTTAAATGAATGTAACTGACAGTAAATGTCACTGTCAGAAAACTTATCACTTCAAATTAATAATAGTGACATTTTAAAAAGAAAATAGTAAATAAAGCAATAGTTTTCTGCAATGGAACAGTTTGCAGCGTTAGTCAATACGTAGGTAGGTATGTATTTAAATTAATAAAAATTAAATAGCGGGAGGTTTTGTGTTGGCCACATCAGATTTTTTTCTTATAATTTCACCTGAAAATATTAGGAAAACTAAGACTGTTGATGAAAATCTGGTGAAAAAAATTCTATTAATAAGCGAGTTATGGTCTCCCGAATTTTGAAAAGATTGACGTGACGTCACGCATGTGTCTTTATATCAAACTGTTTTCATCATGGACCTAAATGTTATTGAAACATATGCTATTTTAAGTTCTATTTACATAAAATAAATGAATATTATAACACTGTATAAGTCTACATACTTTATAATTACAAGTGAATTTAAATTATTAAGTTTAATGCAAGAAATTTATGTTAAAATAAAAACTGTTTGAATACTGCAGTACAGGAATGTTAGCCCCTACTTTCGAATTTGAATTTCTTAACTTCCATTGGTAGTAACCCCCACCTCCTAACACCAACACGTTATTTGTTATGCATGTATATGCGGTCTTTCGGTCGCCAATCAAAATATTATATATTTAATTCATATTGGTGTCGAGGCGCTATAACAAAAAAAACCCTTATTTCCGAAATATTTCAATTATACCATTTCATTTTTTTTATTAATATTCGTTATTCAGCATATACATTCGTATTTTTTTAGTATTTTCTTTTAATTAGATTGAGCTGGAATCCCTTATTGTAAACTTCAATTTAAATTAAATACCGTAAGTAAAAACTAAACAGACAAATGTTATAGTAACATGGCAGTAAAGTATTATTATTTTGTTACATCATTTTGGGGACTGCTATTGGGATACTTCTCTACGTAGAGATGGCGCTGTACAACAACGTCAAACCTTCGAGAATGGAGCACTTTTGGTTAACTGCCATAAGCGTATCATTACTGTCAACAGTTTTCCTTTGATTCTTCTTGTATTTTTAATTTGCTTTCAGTGATTATTATTATGTGGAGTCATCGACCTTTAAACGAGCAAAACCCTTGTCCCGCCATAACGGTGCAGACACAGTATCTCTATCCTTCAACAGTACAGAAGTTAAGAAAACGCGGTAAAATGAAAAATTTGATTTGTCCCTAACTTGTTATACTTGGGACATAATCGCTAATACTATAGATTTAATTTCTTTGTGCATAATTAGTTTTGTTATATATTTTTAATACAATATATTATATACATATTATATTATAGGGGACAAGTAATAATTAATAAGAACTTACATATGAAATGACAAAGCTGAACCGCGTACGTACCTACTACACGAAATACACCGTTTCCCCATTATTTTGTCGCATACGCACCTCACAACACAAATACGTATGTATTGACAAAAATAATTGTAAATGTTCTCCAAAAAAGTAAATAATGCACAAACAGTCACGAAACGTTTAGTGATAGAGAGCGATGTATAGGGGTTTACATATGGCTGAAAAAGATGTACAATGAGTACGAACGTATGCGCAGTATACTTTAACTGAGAACTTTCGTACTGTTGAAGGACAGAATATATATTTCTATCCTTTTATGTTGGAGCATTATTTTAACAATAAAAGAATAGGAGACACTTGGTCCATTAGTTTAAAGGTCTATGTGTGGAGTATATTTCCGTGTTCCCTGTTTTATTAGTTATAGCAGTAGAATCCATCTCTCAATAAACAAATTAACCTGAACCCGAACCGAACCCACTTTTTGGTGGGTTCGATGCCCCGTTTGTAAATCGTTCATAAACTATCGTTTGCGTTTTAAGTGAGTTTATATTTTGAAATCTAAATTATAAATTGTAATTTCGCAAACTAAGTTCATCATAAACCAGCCCATAGACTTCATCCCCTTTCAACAGCAATGTCTGTAATATAACTTTAACGATTATTATTCCGGAGCAGTTAGGATGAACTGTAGGCACGTTAGCAAAATCAATATTGTAGTGAATTATTTGTCCATCAAAATGTAAATGGTTATTCTATTAATGAATTAATTCTCTTCCTTGTTAAATTTAACTAGTTAATATGTTTTTAAATTACGAACTGTAGTACAATAGTATATTATACGCCAAGGTTGAGAAGATAATCATTATTGACCCAGCGCCGTTATTGTAACCCGAGGGCGCAGCCCGAGGGATACAAGGCGCCTGGTCAATAATGATCTTCTCAACCGTGGTTTATATACTATTTTTTTCACTACTAGCACATAAATCCTATTTGAATTTTTTTTATTGATAATAATAATCATTTTGACATGAATAATTGCTTTACTTATTTGTTAATATTCACAAAAACAAAGTAGGCTGCATTTGTTTCTATTTGACGTTTCGCCCATTTCGCTGGTTTGATAACCTCACTTATGGGCCTTGATTTGAATTTGATTTAATTATTTAATAAAAACTTTTTGTGCTGTTACAGTCAGCAGCCTTATTAGTTTATTATTATTTTTAAATAAATCTATTGAAATGTATTTACCTACACATGTTTCACATTTTCCAAAACAGCACAGTAGCCGGGGCCGGGCGCCTCGGCAGCGCCTCGGCAGCGTAGGTCAATTTAAAATTATTGTGGCAAATTTAAATTATATACTTAAGACCTTGCTTGAGTTTAATGAGTTAAATAATATTTGTATTTGGAGGCTTGAGTTTGATTGAAAAGTGACAGTTTGCATTATAGACCAAGGTTAATAATAAATTATTATTGACCTAGGTTACCATGGTTACAAGCAAGCGGTAGTGAAAAACAATTTCTCATGTCAAATAAAGGTAAATAATAGTGGGTTCCTAGGCTAGTAGTGAAAAAACAGTTTTATTATTCATTCTATGAAGGAATTATAAAATATTTGAAATTAAAATGTTTTAAATTTATTAAGGTGTATTGCACCAATAAAAATTAGAATTATGTTTGTACTTTACATTTTATAAATTAAAGTAAACAAAATTTTTATTTGAGAATGCAACTTTAGAGTGCGTGCTTTCACTTCAAGAATATTTAATTTAATTCTTGGCAACATTTGATTTTTGCAGTAATTAATATGAAAATAAATGTTTCAAAGTGAAAGAGGGATTTAAGAACTCATTCATTTCTTGATTTTAATAATACATAAAGCGTCTAACAGCAGCCCAGGGGAGGCAGTCGGAAGTCCCTGTAAAGGCGGAAGTGACGCTGACATTCTAAGCGCTTGCTTTCGGCGTGAATTAAACTTTGATCTTTCAGAATACCGAGTAATTACAACAATAATTAATTAATTTTCATCATCAACATTGCAGATCATGTTCGTTATTAAATATTATTGCGTGTTTTTATTGCTCCATTAAATGAGCATTTTAAATAGCAAATTTTCACAAGTTTTAATATCCCAACAATTTAATTCGGCTTCCCGAAAAGAGATGTGGTATAATTTAAGGAATTAAAAGCTTTGGGTAGCACTAGCACTCTGTCCCTCCCCCTGAATTATAATAAATATAATAATTAATTAATTAGTCTCTTAGGCTGTGTCCGATGTCGCATTTTGGCATATAAAATTTAGGATTTAGGTCTTCTTCACATTAATACAACTACGAATGGCACACTAATGATATCCATTGGTTTGTGTGGCAACACTTTAGAACATCAAAAATAATAATAATAATAATAATAATAATAATAATAATTATAATAATAATAATATAGTTATTTTCATAACAAGTTATGAAATATACCAAATATCATGCGAGTGTAAATTGACGCACGACGCGTAGCAGAGTGCAAGACAATACACACGAGCTAAGATATTTGAATTTCATACAAGTTATGAACATTATTTTTTAGACGAGCATAAATAAATTTTACTTTTTTTCAAAACTGATATTTAGGTTCAAACGTACTGACAGCTGAAAAATGAATAATGTATACATATAGCCAGAAATAATGACATAGTAACCTAGCAACCGTGTCAACTATTACGATATGAAATATATCGTAACACTAATGTGATAAGTTCAACTTTCAGTGTTAGGATACTACGTTGATATGTCATACTTATCACAATGGTCGTCTAAAAATAATATATCATCACGGCATATTACCCATTTCTGGGTGTGCCAGTATCTACAACACATGTAGACATCGGTAATGATGATGACATATTTGTACCGTGCGGGCGCTTACCAAACGTCACCTCACGGGCACTCATTGCTGGCGTGGAAAGTGCACCACAGGGGTTACTTTTGTGCCATTTAAAATTCGATATATTTGGCGTCGGTCGGGATCGAACCCGGTTCCCCCAGGTTCGCGACCAGACACTCTGGCACTTTTACTCCTAATAACACAATATACTATATTTGAAGTCACATAATTTAAGTGTGCCTATTTGAATGGATAAAGTGACACTTTAAAACTAGTTGCGGTAAAAGAAGTATTATCTACAAAATTTATCTTAGAGAAAACTAAACAAAGTGTATGACAATTATTAATGAGAATTCATTAAATCAGGATATTTTCACGCTCTCGGCATTTTTGTATTTTTTCTTTGAATTAGGTCATGAATTTTTTATGTTGGAAGAATTTAAAACACAGCGGATTATTTTACAATGTAAATATATTTAAACGTGTCCCAACGTTAATCTTCAGCTTGTGTCTTAGAACACGAACTCTTGTTTGTTCAACAGATGCTAAACTCTTGCATAGAAAATTTTATAGTTTAAATAACCTGTAGCTATAGAATTTCATTAACTTTTCTTATTGAAAACACTTCTAAAATAATGTTCTAATATTAAATTTTTCATATATCAGTTCGTAAATATTTTAAAGCGTAATAGTTTTTCAATCTAAAATAAGAAAGAGTGCATAACATATTTTTACTTTATTAAAAAAAATAGCTATTTATGTATTAAGGGCGAAATGATATAGATTTTGGCCCGCGGTACAAGATTGAAGCCCGACGCGTAGCGGAGGGTTACAATGCACCTAGGGCCAAATATATTTCGCCCGTAATACATACAATAAATTCAGATCATAGTAGTCTATTTGACATATGTACGTTGTCACGGATAACAATGAAAACAAGCAAGTTAATGATAGATGTAATTATTTTAACTGGGTACGAAAAGTTCTAGGGCGAAAATGACTACTTTTTCGCGCTCGGGCGAAAAAGAGTGTCATTTCGCCCTTAAACAATGCTATTTGTCCGACTTTTACGCCCGGATGTGCAAAAAAAATATATATGAAACTTTAAGCGGTAATAATTTTTTAAATATTCTGTGGTGTAAAATTTATTTTGTACTCAAAAAGAGGAGTTCGCTAATTAGTCACATAAATTAATATCTCATCACTTATAATAGTGGAAAAATTGGAAAATAATCAGACACGCAATCATGTATAAATTATTTATTTCCTGGCCTAGGTTTTGACTGTGACAGTCTTCTTCAATAAACATATTGTTTTTCTCCGAAATTCGAATAGGTTAATTTTTTTATTCACAATCATTATAGTAATATACAGATTCCTAACCTTTTGGAGGTTAGAAAATACGTCATTCCTAACTTTAATGACAATTTCTTGGGTTGGAAATAACAGATTTCACTTCCATCTCTTGGGTTGGAAATGTTTATGTAGGGGTTGCCCAGCAACATTGCCGTAGATCCCCATAATTAAGTAGGCTAAACAAATTTTAAGACAGCTGTCAAAATATTAATAAAATTAAAGGTTATAATTCATTAATTTATTTTGAAAATTATTGATTTAAAATGAGGATAATTGTGAATAAAATAGTATACATAACCTTCGCCTCGCGGTAATATTCATAAACCCTCGGCTGTAATGAAACATCTCCCACTTCGGATGTAATGTACTATTTTTGCAGTACCTTATTATTGAGAATCATATAAACTTAGATCATCGAAAATATAATTAAACAATCAAGTTATTAATGATTTGAAATTCCTATTTTTTCAATATGTCATAGTAAATAAAAATATCTAGAATTGTATTTTAAATACAGTTTTTTACCTCCCGCTACCCTTGGTAAAGGAGGTATAGGGATCGTGCTAAAAATCTCATATCGAGATTTTAGTAAATGACCACGTTTTAAGGTCCCTAGAATCCATTTTTAACATTTTCACGATGATGTCTGTATGTGTATGGATTTTGTCTTCGCTCTAACTCAAATACTATCATTCAGAAAATTCTGAAACCTTGTATTTCTATCCTATTTAATATAAAAAGAAGCCATTAAATTTTGGTGTAAATCAGATTACCGGAAATGGCACGTTACCTGAAGCTCATAGTGGTTTTTCTTCAAAAAATACCATTAAATGCCATTTTTTCGAATTTTATGTCTAATGAAAATTAAAGATTATTGAATTTTCTACAGGAATACATTAATACTTTTTCTATATATTTTACAGATAAATTCAAAAATAATTTCTTTTATTAGTCGCGAAGCCTAAGCTAAAAAAAACTATTCCTTTGTTACGCAGTTCATTTATCAAATGAATATAACTGACAGTAAATGTCACTGTCAAAAAACTAGTCACTTCAAATTAATAATACTGACATTTTAAAAAGAAAATAGTAAATAAAGCAATAGTTTTCTGCAATGGAACAGTTTGCTGCGTTAGTAAATACGTAGGTAGGTATGTATTTAAATTAATAAAAATTAAATAGCGGGAGGTTTTGTGTTGGCCACATCAGTTTTTTTTTTTTTTTTGGAGTTTGATCAATTATAGCAAACACTGCCTAGTTTATTTTCTGCAATACTAATTTGGTGAGCATCCCGATATTTTCCATCGTTTCTTAAAAGTGCAACTCCTTTGTGCAGCATATAGTGAGTTTCTTTGAAGTACAGCAAATGATTTTTATCTTTCGTGCATGTTCTGTTATTGGCAGAATAATGCACATGTCCTGTGTCAACTTCTGCTCAGTTATTTCATCTGCAGATGTCAGTAGTGATGCGGTCCTTTCTGCAAATCGACAATGAAGTGTTTGCGAACCCTGATGGAGATGGAAAATTGACCGTCTTTCACAATTCCCCATGTGGGAAATATTGCATCCTTTCTCTGACAATTTCATATTGGAAGGAAATTGTTTTCTAAATTGGTCGCCTATTTTGAATTCAATTCTGCGTGAATACCTTGTAACTTTTATTAAAATTGCCTATTCTACTACAGTAAATTCAAGACAAAAACTTACAATAATATTGTGGATGCACGAAAATAATAGAATAATACAAAATAAAAGCTGTTATGGCCAGCACAAGATATTTAACATTTCTGGTACACACACAAATATTATAATAATATTATATCTATTATTAATATATTTTTATATTTTTTTAATCCATTCTATAAATAAATTTCTTCCTACTCTTCTAAATATTCGAGATTCTGCAAATTTATTGACGAGATTGGTGGTATTTCTGACGTGTATATGTAATATATGTGCCTATAATTTTAAATATTTAAATTATTAAAATATCTTTCAGAACTCATATTAATAAATGGAATAATACTACCTTTTTACCTCCCGCTACCCTTGGTAAGGGAGGTATAGGGATCGTGCTAAAAATCACTTATCGAGATTTTAGTAAATGACCACGTTTTATGGTCCCTAGAATCCAAATTTAACATTTTCACGATGATGTCTGTATGTGTGTGTGTGTATGTATGTATGTATGTATGTATGTATGTATGTGTGTGTGTGTGTGTGTGTATGTGTAGGGATTTTGTCTTCACTCTAACTCAAATACTATCATTCAGAAAATTCTGAAATCTTGTATTTCTATCCTATTCTAATAAGAAAAGAAGCCATTAGATTTTGGTGTAAATCGGATAACCGGAAATGGCACTTTACCTGAAGCTCATAATGGTTTTTCTTCAAAAAATACCATTAAATGCAATTTTTTCGCATTTTGTCGTTATGAAAATTAAAGATTATTGAATTTTCTACTGGAATACATTAATACTTTTTCTATATATTTTACAGATAAATTTAAAAATAATTTTTTTTTACAAGTCCCGAAGCCTAAGAAAAACACAATTCCTTTGTTCCACAGTTCATATTTCAAATGAATGTAACTGACATTAAATGTTCTGTCAAAAAACTAATCACTTCAAATTAATAATAGTGACATTTTAAAAAGAAAATAGTAAATAAAGCAGTAGTTTTATGCAATGGAACCGTTTGCAGCGTTAGTAAATCCGTAAGTATGTATTTAAATTAATAAAAATTAAATAGCGGGAGGTTTTGTGTTGGCCACATCAGATTTTTTAGTTTAAGTTCTGTATTTATTTATTATTAAAACCCAACGTTTCGGCACCATAAACTGGTGCCTTCTTCAGAGGAAAACATTGACATAAATATGTGAAATAACAAAAACAACAAGTAACCAAGGTAACAAGAAAAGTTTGTAAATGTTACCTTTTTTATGTATACAATTTTCCAGACAATATATGCATGACCGGCAATAACTTGGACGGCGAACATGCATCTTCTCAGGACAAAATCTCTTATGGTGCCGAAACGTTGGGTTTTAATAATAAATAAATACAGAACTTAAACTAAAAAAAAAGGTAGTATTATTCCATTTAAATATTTAATTAATAATAAAATAAGAAATATTAAATGCACTTCCCAGAAAAAGCCTTTAGAAATGTATCTGGATTTTTGACACTGACATTTGTGCACACATAAAATTCTAATATTTATTTTTTCATTGTATGAGGGCGAAGGCGTTCCTAAATGTCAAAGATTCTTCCAAATCATTGACAAGATTAGTGGTATTTCTTATGGATATATGCATTTTATCTATTATTTTAAATATTTAATAATAAGAAAGATTAAATATACTTGTATGGTATGTAGAAAAAGCTTTCAGAATGTAACTACAACTGTTGTTTTTTGACACTGACATTTGTCTGTCAATTACAAACTATGTTATAAACATTTTGATATTTCAACTGGTTTCCATGGAGTTATTTGGGCTGTGAGACTCATTACAACGGATTAATCTCTAAATCTATAGAAAATATAATAAAAATGTTCAATGTATCGGATAGAGTATTTTATATTGTTTAATGTTTGTAATAACATAAATTACAAAAAATTATATTTAGAAGTTTTTTTAAGAAACTACTACTTCCGGTTCTCCACATAGACATCATTGTAAAAATGTTAAAATCGGATTCTAGTGACTTTATTCACTAAAATCTGGATATGCGATTTTTAGCATAAATCCAATAGCTCTCTTAGCAAGAGGTGAAAAGGAATAATTTGAATGACAATTTTAAATATTGGTTATCAAAGGTTGTTGAGCACCCAAATTTGTTTATGAGTAGCGTATTGCTGTTAACAGAAATATATTTTGCATTATTGTCTTGTTATTTTATTAAAATTTTGGTGTTATTACAATAATTTGGAAATACTCCAGAATAATATTATTTTGTTATATCTGGAGCATTAAATTTGCTTGGATTCTCGTTATTTATTTAAAATGTTTACGGCGGATTAATAATATTGTGAAGTAAATATTTATATTTAAATAAAGATTACGAATTTGTAAATACAGATTTTAATTTAATATTGTAAATACTACAAATTATTTTTGTATAATTTAATTAATAATATACGAGGGTGATTTAAAATATTATCAACTTAGGGCCCGTATTATAAACGTCCAGTTAAATTTAGTTCCATATTAAATTTAATAAAGTGAACAAATTCAAATTAATTTCTATGAGGTACACAAAATATTATGTACCCTCATAAAAACTAACTAAAAGACACTACTAAATTTGACAGCACAAAATCTTAATTCTTAGATACTGTTACGAGCAGAGCAACTATCAGAATTAGTTATTTTTATTATTTTTAATTTAATTAGTATTTTTGTTGAACTACTATTGCCATCTAGCGGACCGGGCGAGAAAGGTGGCGGGAGGAAGGAGTGAGGAGGCAATGGCCGCACTCTCGGTTGGCCGTGAAAAAGAAAAGAAGGAAAAAACAAGAAGAAAAACGGGGGAATTTTGTAAAAATGTGTATAATACGTATTTGTTAAATATGATGTTGTGTTATTAATTACATTAAAGTTAGAAATATAGTTTTTGTTTTAATAATACTAGTGCTGAGTATTCCCTGTGTGTGCTTTTAGACAATTTGACAAACCCGAACCCGCATTTTTGTCAAACCAACGCGAGGAGCAGTTGGGTTTCTGACAAACCTTCCATCAAATACAAGAGTTTTTTGAACTTTGTGTATGTGTATTTGAACATGTGGTGGCCCATGAGGGGAACATAGCGTGATCATCAGAAATAAAGAAGTGATTGTGATCAGCCATTGGGGGATCAGTTCACTTGTGAGTTGCATTGGAAGAAGATAGTACTACCAGTGGAGATTGTGGATCAGGTGTCGTCCCAGTTCCAGTCCAGAGTACTCATCTACAGGCGTGCAATTTCTGCGATTCGTAGCTGTCACCGATACGAGAATAATACTGAATACTGCCGTTGTGTGCCTGACGGGGTATAAATTGGGCATCGTACTTGGTAAGCAAGCCAACTAGTTTGTATTTGAATTGTTTTGTTCAAATTTATTAATATTGTTTATTGTACTTGGTAACTGACTGCCTGAAAACGATGGCTGAGCTGAAGAAACTGAGAGCTGAGAGACGTCCATTGAGGGCCGTAGTTACAAGAATGGTGAAAGAGTGCGATACCTTGCTGCAACAGAAGCCGTTGGACAAAGTTACATTGTCAGCGAATGTAGCCGTGTTGCAAGAATACAAATCGAAGATGGCAGATTTAGACGATAAAATCATGGTGCTTATGGTTGAAGAGGCGGTGCAGGAGGGCGAAGAAGAGGAAGAAAATGATCAGATCGTAGACGAAGCAATGAAATCTAACGACTATAAGAAGAAAATAGCTCAAGTTATTGCTGGTTACGATGCGGCAATCATCCCAGAATTTATTGCTCCAACTCCTCCGCAGTCTATGTGTGGTGAAGATGATGATTATCGTAAGTTCCGTCTTCCTAAAATCCAGATGCGACAGTTTTCGGGTGAAATACTGGACTGGCTTCCGTTCTGGTCGCAATTTAAATCAATTCACGAGGACCAGAAATTGAAGAAAGTTGACAAATTCACTTATCTGCTTCAATCATTGGTCAAGGGAAGTAAGGTACACGAAACAGTGTCTAAATACAACGTCACAGAAGAGAACTATGACACTGTCATAAGTGTGTTGAAGAGTAGTTACGGTGACGAAGATACTCTAGTGCAGGTGTACGTCAGAGAATTGTTAAATTTGCAGTCGAACAATGAGCTTGCAAAAGAGAAGCAGTCATTCGAAGACCTATGGGAAACAGGAAAGGCTTTTGTAAGAAATTTGAAGAGCCTTAACCAAGATAAGTTGAGGCCAGATTTGTGGATCTACTTGATTTTAGAGTCGAACGTTCCAAGAGATATTCGCCTACGTTGGCAGCTTCACCAACCAACACAGAAGGAAGAATTAGAACAAAAAACAGAGTTAGAGAGTTTTACTGAGTTTGTAGACTCACAACTGAAAGCCATGAAGAAAGTTGAATTGGCGCAGCAGCCTGTGAACAAGAAGCAGGATCGCAGTACAGAAAAGAGGGCATCTTACAAAGGAAGAAGAGGTAATAAATTTTCACTTGACGATACAGAAGTGCCAACAGCTATGGGACTTGTATCACTGGATCAAAAAGGTGGATGCGCATTGTGTTCGAAGAACCATTCGACGCAAGACTGTTACGCCTCGAAGAAGATGTCCTACGAAGAGATAAAGGAGAAGTTGAAGAAGAGTGGAAGATGCCTTATCTGCTTAAGAGAAGGACATTACGCCAAGGGGTGTACAACTTCAATAACTTGCAAGTTGTGTCAAGGAAGACATTTTGCTATTCTTTGCCCACCAGAAAAGAAAAAGAATGTTGAAGTAAAGCAAGGCACATCTCCTTCACCTACTCCAAATATGGCAGCATCATGTGCAAATATGGCTTGCACTGAAGACGTTATATTGCCCACGCTTACCGTAGAACTAAACGGGGTCAATGGAAAAAGAAAAAGAGTGCGAGTGGGAGTTGATTGTTTCTCTCAGCACTCATATATAAGAAGAAGCTTGGCTAAAGAATTGGGATACGCCCCTACAGGAAGAACATTCTTCAAACATGCTGTGTTTGGAGGCGGCGTTGAACTGAAACCTCATTCAACGTACCAAGTACAACTAAGCAGTACGGTCTCATCGTATTCCTGCAAATTAATGGTATATGATGATGATGAAATAACCGCAGGTATTCCAGCTGAAATCCCTAAAGAAGCAATTCAGGAATTACTGCAGTTTGGAGTATCAAGATCCGAAGTGAGTGATACTAACGGAAGAATAGAATTACTTCTTGGAAGCAACTATTTGGGTAGAATCGTAAAAGGAAGAATTCTACAACTGAAGTGTGGGGCTACGGCATTCGAAACACATTTTGGCTGGTTTATGACTGGAGAAACACCATCGCTGGGGAATCACAACTCTGAATTCATTGTGACTTCATTGACAAATGTTCTTAGTCCTGCTGCGTTGTGGGAGTTAGAGTCTATTGGAATACGAGATTCAACCGAAAATAAAAGTAGGAAAGAACAGGATGAAGAAGCCTTAAGACATTTCAGGAATACTGTTTCCAGAAAGGAAGATGGTAGATATGAAGTGGCACTACCGTGGATAGATGGTCACCCACCATTACCCAGTAATAAAGTAATTGCCGAGAAAAGACTTCAGTCAAGCACAAAGAAACTGATGAAAGAAAACAACGCGAAAGAATATCATGCTGTTTTCCAAGAATGGAAGGAACTCGAAGTTATTGAAGAAGTTCCACTGGGAGAGGAAGAAACGAGTTTAGTACACTATCTTCCACATAGACCGGTAGTCAAACTAGACAGCATCACAACTAAGATACGTCCTGTGTTCGACGCGTCGTGCAGCGGGTCTCTAGAAGGTGTCTGTTCATCCAGAGGGAGGCAAGAAGGGATTAGCCTCAATGCATGTCTAGTAAAGGGACCAAACCTGTTAGAAATGATACCAGATCTATTGTTAAGATTCAGAGAGCAACCAGTGGCTGCTACAGCAGACATAAAGAAAGCTTTCCTTATGATAAGTGTAAAACCAGAAGATAGGGACGCTCTCAGGTTTCTATGGTGGAAAGATGAAGAAGGTAGTGAGATGAATGTGTTGCGACACTGTCGTGTAGTATTCGGGGTGAACTGTAGTCCTTTTCTTCTCGGTGCAGTTCTAGAAAAACACATAAGATGTACGACTGAATCTACATTTGCCGAAAAATTTCTTCGATCACTCTATGTAGACAATTTGGTAGCTTCATTCCCCAGTGAGAAAGAGTACCTACAGTTCAAGGATAAGGCAATAAAAGCAATGGTTGAAGCCAAGTTTGATTTGAGGATGTGGGAATCAAATGTCGATGAAGAATTTGGTTCACCTGTTTCCAATCTTCTGGGAATGAAATGGAATCGAGAACAAGATACTATATTTTGTGTCACCAGAAAAGAGGAACAAGGCTCACCAACTTCATTCGGTAAAGGTACTATCACGAAGAGAGATATTCTGTCAGCAATCGCTCGCCTGTACGACCCGTTAGGCATCATGGCCCCTGTATCATTACTAGTGAAGAGAATGATGCAACAATGCTGGGAATTGAAATTGAAATGGAATGATCCAGTGACCGAAGAAATCGAACTAGGATTTCGCAAGTGGAGTGAAGAGCTGCCTCTTATTCCATATTGCCAGTTGAAGAGGTGCATAGGGGTCCCAGGTAAACACGATACTGTTCATGTATTTTGTGATGCATGTGAGTATGGATATGCAGCAGTAGCATATCTTAGGAAAGAAGATGAAGAGGGAATACAACTAGCATTTATCATGGCTAAATCTAGAGTTGCTCCACTTGAGAAAGTAACCATAAACAGGCTAGAGTTGATTGCCTGTGAGATAGCCACTCGTTTAGCAAGAACGATCAAAGACGCTTTAGGATGGAATAACATCAGGTTTGTGTACTGGACAGACTCTAGTACAGCTAGAGCATGGATACGAAGAAATGATCAGTGGGGAACTTTCGTTGGAAATAGAGTAAAGAAGATCTTGGAACATAGTGAACCCAATGATTGGAAACATGTTCCTGGTGTTAGAAACCCCGCTGATTTGCCTTCAAGAGGATGCAAGGTTAAGTCTTTACTGTTGTCACACTGGTGGGAGGGTCCTGCATGGTTAAAGATGGATCCTATGTTTTGGCCTACCTGGAAAGGAGAAGAAAACGAAGAAGAAATCAAAAGAGAAGTAAAGAAACTAACGCTCTCAACATTAGTTGATGTTGTTGCTGAGCCGTGGTACAAAAGATATTCCAGTTACAATCGGGTGGTGAGAATTGTAGCCTGGATAAGAAGATTCTTCAATAATACCAGAAAAACCGGCAGAACAACAGGTGAGTTGACATTAGAAGAAATAAAAGCAGCAGAAAATAATCTTTTTCTCTACGTCCAACATGAAACAAATTTGGAAAAGATCTCTGTTGATGTTATAAAGGATGAGGGAGGATTGTTGAGAGCTAGAACTAAGCTTACTCAGGGATTGGTTGGGGAAGATTTTAGACAGCCAATTGTATTACCTGGTAAACATTACGTGACTGAACTGATGATAAGACAATATCATCTCCTTAATCATCATGCAGGAGTCCAGTATTTGATTGGCATGCTACGTGAGAGGGTGTGGATTACTGGTTGCCGACGTGCCGTGGAAAAAGTAATTAGACACTGCGTGGTATGCAAGAGATATAAGTTAAGGTCACCTGATTCACCTTGCGCACCTTTACCAGAAAACAGAGTACGAGATGGTTTGCCGTTTGAGATAGTGGGTATCGATTACGCGGGTCCTCTTTATCTAAAAAACGGAAAGAAAGCTTGGATAGCATTATATACTTGTGCCTTATACCGAGCCATTCATCTAGAACTTGTGAACAGTCTCAGTACAGAATGCTTCTTGTTGAGCTTTCGTCGATTTATTGCGCGAAGGGGTAGACCAGCCATTGTGTACACTGACAATGGTACTAATTTTATTGGAGCTTCTCGACTTCTAAAGGAGGTAGACTGGAACAAGGTTAAGGACGACGGAGAGAAAAGGAATATCCAGTGGATTTTCAACCCGCCCTCGGCACCCTGGTGGGGTGGATGGTGGGAGCGCCTGGTGAGAAACGTAAAAGAACTATTGGTTAGGATCCTGGGAAAAAGAGTTCTGGACCAAGAAGAAATGGTGACAGTTTTATGTGATGTGGAAGCCGTTGTGAACGATAGACCTCTTACTTATGTCTGCGAGGGAGATACTGTTATCCCATTGAAGCCATCGATGTTCTTGACTGGCGTCAAATCTTGTGGTGTACCAGACATGGACCATTTGGATCAACGGAAGTTTGAAAATCGGTATCAGTTTAGAATGAAATTGATGAGGACATTACGTGAACGATTCAATAAGGAGTATCTGGGTTACTTGATGCAGCGCAGGAAGGAAACAAGAAACATTCAACTAAAAGTAGGAGACGCAGTTCTGATTGGAAATGATGTTCAGAAACGAGTAACATGGCCGATGGGTGTTATCATGGAAATCTTCCCAGGAAGAGATGGACATATCAGAGTGGCGAAAGTGAAAACAGCGAAAGGAACTCTTCTACGTCCAGTCCAACGTCTCTACCCTTTAGAGATCGTAGAAGGGAGCGCGAAAAGAGAGGAACCAGAAGATAATACAACTGTATACAGAACACGTTATGGCAGGACAATTAAGAAACCTG
This sequence comes from Ophonus ardosiacus, assembly GCA_943142095.1. Classification (NCBI taxonomy): domain Eukaryota; kingdom Metazoa; phylum Arthropoda; class Insecta; order Coleoptera; family Carabidae; genus Ophonus; species Ophonus ardosiacus. Next base: position 4,824,052 of record OW964837.1, read on the forward strand.
TAATGTTCCATACACCATAACCATTGTAGGAAATTAGCCGTAATTTCCTAGGTGGGAGGATGTTACGAGCAGAGCAACTATCAGAATTAGTTATTTTTATTATTTTTAATTTAATTAGTATTTTTGTTGAACTACTATTGCCATCTAGCGGACCGGGCGAGAAAGGTGGCGGGAGGAAGGAGTGAGGAGGCAATGGCCGCACTCTCGGTTGGCCGTGAAAAAGAAAAGAAGGAAAAAACAAGAAGAAAAACGGGGGAATTTTGTAAAAATGTGTATAATACGTATTTGTTAAATATGATGTTGTGTTATTAATTACATTAAAGTTAGAAATATAGTTTTTGTTTTAATAATACTAGTGCTGAGTATTCCCTGTGTGTGCTTTTAGACAATTTGACAAACCCGAACCCGCATTTTTGTCAAACCAACGCGAGGAGCAGTTGGGTTTCTGACAAACCTTCCATCAAATACAAGAGTTTTTTGAACTTTGTGTATGTGTATTTGAACAGATACAATTCGTAGATAGCCTTGATATGACTTCTTTCAAAAATTTTACTGTATATTCATTAGAAATACCGCCAATCTGATTAATGAATTGGAAGAATCTCTGACATTTAGGAATGAAAAATATATATAATTAGAATTATATGTGTGCAGAAGACATGTTAAATACAATAAAAAATAATATTTGGGTAAAGTTCTGTAATTTTTTGTTATAAAACGACGGTTCGATTACGAAGTGCAATACAATACTTATATAGCCTAATATGGAAACGGCGAGAGGTCTTGTGCTGGCCACAACAGATTTTTCTGTTTAAAATAAAAATTTGTTAGAGCAAATTGCTGTTAATTAACGAGATATTGTTTGAAAAATCTTGACATTATTCAACTTTTATAGCTTAAAAATCCGGCTTTAATATCCTTCACATCCACATCCATTACTCCTTATTAAACCACTATTTTAATTATCTTTCTCATAAAATTAACCTTAAACCTTATTAAAAAATATGGCTCACCCCATACTCATTTAATTATGATGAATTTTTCTCTTGGTAATATTTCATTTCGCCTTAATTCGGCTTTAATATTTCGTCAATCCTGGCGCGAGGATATTTGAGTTATAAGGAGCTAATATATATGAAAATAAAAGCAGGGCGTTCCTTGGTCATAGCGCGAGATTTGTGAGAAAACTTCGCACTATATTTCACAAAGAGTTTCGTTGCGTTTCGACTGCGAAGTCTGGAGATATTTCAGTATATCTTTGTTACTACTGTCTTCACGTAGTGTTAATGGATACAAACATCAGTTCTTTTCAAACTAGGATTCTTTCAAATTTACATACGTAAGGAGTATATGAATATTTTTTTTTGTTTCTTGTTGCGAAATATAGTTTGGGAGATATGAATTTTTAAATAATGTTGCACTATAAGTGCGCAACTGTTGACTCCGACGGCTCATTGGTGGTTAGAGCCTCTAAGGGCCAATCTTACCATCTCTGGTTAAAATTTTAATTACCAGTTAAATAAAAACTGAAACGAAATGATCTTCAAATGACAAATTTGTAACTACTGTCAATAATCCGATTTATGCCCAGTTTTATAAAAGATGGATAAGTAAATTACTAGCAAAGTAAAATTTACTCTCGAAGTAAAATAGTTTATTCTAGAGATTTTCGTTTTATAAAACAAGAATAAAAATACTACCTAAGTAAATCTATGGAATAAATTACTCCACTGATTTTCGAGGAAGTAAATTTTATTCTGTAGAATAAATTTGACACATGTCAAAATTAATTATTTTATAGAGAACGCAGAAATTGATAGAAATCGAAAAGGATGGTTTTCTGTGAATTGCCAAATGGTATGTTCAGCAAATCTAAAAATAACGGATGCTGTTCCTAGATGGCCTGGTTCCGCACACGACAGCAACATATTTAATTTGGTAATTGCTACTTGTTAGGGGATAGTGGATACCCTTGTAAAAATTACTTATTAACACCTGTACAAAACCCAACTATTCCAAGCCAACATAAATACAATGTGTCATATAACAGTTTCATTTGAACACTATTCCGGGGACCTATTTATGAAACTGCATTAAATTCTTTACAAATCTCATCCCATGCACTATTTTTGCTTTTGATGCTTGCTACCTCTGTCTGCTTGTTTTCAATAATACTAATATATTTTTTTTATATCTAACATGTGTCGCTTTATCTATTTTTTCGCCATTCTCTCTTTTTACCATTTTTAATCAGAACTGACACTTTATGACACTTTAATTTGACGTTTGAATAATAATAAACGATGTCTCTGCAAGTACTTATTTTACTCTGCAACTTATTTTATAAAACAGACATTTTTATTTACTCATCGATTAAATTTACTTTCAAAGTAATAACTCAGCAAGTTATTCGATGTTTATAAAACTGAGCATTAATAATGTTAATTTAACTGGTGGTTATAATTTTTTCGTAATAATATACTGGTACCATGATATCGCAGGACTAAAAACAAAAGTGAAAAGATAAAAATAACGGACGCCGGTCGTTATTTTTTATAACAGTCGCCTACAATTAAGGATCAAGTGTTCCTAGCAAAATAACATGATGCAAAACATTTGAAAGTTCAACCAATGGGAACAGTATCATACTGATAAAACCCCGTTACCCCGATAATTTTCCGCTACCAAATAAATAAACAATTGTTATTGTTTATAACTGTCAGTGTGACAATTAATGTGTCAAGTTTCATTTTGCGTTGCCTTTGGAATTTATCTCACCAAATACCACACGACCTCTCAGATAAACTTTTATTTTTAAGTACTAATTTTTTTTTGCTTTAAAGCAAAATCACTCAAGCAAACTGACATTAGGTAAAACCTCTCCTTCTTCGGAGTCGGGATTTACCATGCAGTTTGCTTTTGTGTTTGTTGCTAAGCAAAAAAAATCGTGCAAAATAAAAATTTATCGATAAAATCAGGAGGTCTTGTGATATTACTTCTGATAAAAGTGCAACATCGAACACATCTTAGTCAACAAAGATTTGACAATGTGGCCGTGTTTTATAAACTGACTCGACGTTTAAAATGGAAAAGTAACTCTTAAAAGTTCCAATTAAAAATTAGTTACTCTTCAAATCAGGGATGGTAACAGAAACCAGAACCGAAACCATTAACCGAAAAATACCGGAAAAATATGAGAACCGAAACCAAAACCTGTACCGAAATTCGAAACAGATACAAAACCGGAACCGAAAGCAAAACCCTTTTTTATTTATCGGTCAACCGCATTATATACAGGTCTCTTGTTAAATATTGTAAATTTTTATTATTAAAATACTTAAGTATAAACATTTTTTTTTGTCGAAACGTATTTCAATTTTCAACGTGCATGAATCGGGTGGCGCTCGAAATCCGTTACATGTTATATTTACATAGGCATTTAACATGGCAAATTAGAATATTTTGAATATTTGCTTCCAATTTAAATTGATTGTTATAAAACTTTGTACACGTGTTTGTGGACACTTTTTGCATCATTATAATAATTAATTGTTCAATCAAAATGAATATTAATATCCTCGTAAATTATTTTTGCAAAACCGAAACCTTTTTAGTAGAACCGGTATACCAAAACCGATTGCTGTATAAAAACCGAAACCCAAATCAAAACCGAATTTTTATTTTCACGATGACCGAAACCGTAACCCAAACCGATATTTTTCATGGTTTCCATCCCTGCTTCAAATTCTACAAAAATCTTGTTAATCAAATATAAATAGAAATTAGACTTGTGTAGTTATTTTTTGCTGGTGCTAACAACTTTATTTATTATCATCAGACAACCCTTGGCTTAATTCTGTTTACTGATTAATTCCCAGAGCATTCAGCGATCCAGCGTTAGTTTTGTACCGCACCGCAATTTACATTTAGCCCCTTTTAATTAACCCCTGAGTTTCTTATACATTCTGTGCGCATTCGATGCTATGCAGTCCGAAAGTGAAACACGAATCTGTTTAATGAAATTCAATTCGTCGACGTGATTAGAGGATCGTGTACTGAATTCAGGACTGTTATAAGATAAACGCGCGATAAAAATATGGATACTTAATGAATTTCAGGAGTAATTGTGAGATTTAAGTTTAATTAGCCGAAAATAACTAACTAAAGTGGTCAGTGGAGTTTCAGAGACTGAAATGGGGTATTACACTATAACAAAAAAATATGTTGTGGCCAGCACAAGACCTCTCGTCATTTCCATATTAGGCTATATAAGTATTGTATTGCACTTCGCTTTCGAACCGTCGTTTTATAACAAAATCTTACAGAACATTACCCAAATATTGTTTTTTTATTATATTTAACATGTCTTCTGCACACATATAATTCTAATTATATCTATTTTTCATTGTATGAGGAAATTTCTAAATGTCAAAGATTGTTCCAATTCATTAACCAGATTGGCGGTATTTCTGATGGATTTATGCATTTTACCACAATTTTACCTATAATTTCAAATATTTAATTAATAGAACAATAAGAAAAGTTAAATATACTTCCCAGGAAAAGCTATCAGAATGTCACTAAAATTGTTGATATTTGACAATGACATGTGTCATGTTATAAACATTGGAATTTGTCAACTGGTTTCCTTAGTGCCTTGGCCTCTGCGATTAGTGTACTCTATAAATTATAGAGTCTTTATCTCTAAATCTATACAAGATATAATAACATTTTTAAGTGTATTAGATGGAGAATTACATGTTCTTTAATATTTAATAAAAAAAACTCCCAAAAAATTATATTTAGAATATTTTTTCTAAGAAACTACTACTTCCGGTTGTTCAATTGTTACCAAAACCTTTTCAGCTCTTCCCAGGAATGTCAGATCGAGAAAACTGCAGTTAAATATTTTTTAAGTCTTATAGTTTTTGAGGAATCGTGTCTACAACATCCAGACATACACACATACACACATACACACATACACACATACACACATCCACACACACACACACACAGACATCATTTTAAAAATGTTATAATCGGATCCTAGGGACCTTAAATCGTGCTTATTCAATAAAATCTGGATATGCGAATTTTAGCATGAATCCAATACCTCTCTTAGCGAGAGGTAAAAATTTAAAAAAATTCAATTTAACATAAAGTATGGCTCAATAAATAATAGTTAAAACAATGAAAACATTTTTTAAATAATTACTTTACGAGATAATTCACATTTGCTAAAAGGGAAAATTGACGTCATACAATTGTGATCTTTCTCTCGCAGCGTACTCAGAGCAGTGTGTGTGAGAAAGACAAGTATAGGGGATATGTGACGTTACACTGATTTCTCGAATTCTCAATTTTTCATCAACCACTTTGACACCTATTAAATACTTAATATTGGTTATCTGTAAGTCTGTTGAAATTTTGAATGAGAAAATGAAAAAAGAGCCGATTTTCAGATGTTTAAAATTTTAGAGGAATTTCATGTGAGTTTTAGTTGTTAGTAACTAGCCAATTGTTCATCGGCAATAATCGTGTAATACATGATATTAAAGAGAATTTCATGCTGAATTCAAATTTTAAAACCGCGTCATCATATCTTTAACAAGATCAGAGTGGTGGATGAAAAACTAGAAAATTGCAGGAAAACGTTAACAATTTTTATAAAACAGTTATCGATAACTTACTTCTTTCGATGCCACGTCGAATGTAAACTGTTGTAAATAGTGAAACCTATTAGACTAAGTATCAAGTACGTAATATTGTTTGTTTTTTTGAATAATTTAAATATTAAAATATGCTCCGATTTCGGGAAAATATTGATATGTTATTCAGCGCACTTTTCTGGGACTGAATTCCGTTAAAAAGCTTTTGTTGTAATTACTTTAAGGTAAAATCATAAATTTGCTGCACTATAAAAAATCTTTAGAATAAAAAAAAACTATAAACAATAATTAATATTTATATATATTAGTTAAATAATAATTAATGATTGTCAAAAAGTAATTTGTAAAAAAATATAATAAAATATGATTTAAATAAAGCATTCATGTAATTTTCAAAAAATTTGCTCTGTTTGAAGCACTGTAGCTCGCTATCTATTAATTATAGAAAAAAATGTTTTAGATAAAAGTTGTAGAGAATTTTATAGTCAACAAATTAGGTAATAACTATTTTTGCCTAATGCAAATCAGTGAAGAGATATTTAGAAAAAACCGCTTTTTTGCGCCTTTTTCCTCAAGTTGGCGGTGCTTCCCGAAGGCCCCCGAGGGGGAAAACTTGCATTTTTTGTTGAGACCTCTAAATATATAACATATCCAAAAATCAAAAATATCTGACCTTTTGCAGGGTAAATCTACCTAATGACTGGACTATTAATAATAAATTAATTGCAAAATAACAAAAAACATTTCATTATCATAAAAATTAGACTGTTTGAATTTTTTAAATAAAATGCATAAAATCTCTGGACTAAATCCGGTTTCAGGCATTTAGAAATAAAAGCAAAACCGGTTTTTTGTTATCAAAGAGAGAAAAAAGCATTTTAATAATGCACGGTCGCGCACTGTATATGAAACATCGAGTAAATCGCGCCTTGCTATGGTCGCTCTTCTGTTTCCGCCAGACATAAAGTTCTCTGGACTGTGGTATCCAAACCACGGCACTTTGTAAAGTAGGATTCGTCAGTAAAAATTGAAAACATTTTGGTAATCACTACAAAATTTTATATTACCAATACACTTGATTATTTTAAGATTATAGCATTGTTCTTCAAATTCTGATATTGTTGAGATGATTTATGGTGAATGATTTGAATAGTTTGAGAGCTTCTGGTTTGGCACGTAAAAACAGCAGATTACGCCAGTACTACTATTATTATTTTTTATTAAAACAAAAAGTAGAAAAGTTACTTTTACAACTTATATGGGATATAAACATTTTCTCTCTACTTTTCTTGAATATTGTCGTAATTATTATTAAAAATGAAAATATGCATGTAATTAAAAGAATTTTAAATAAAAATACGAGTATTTTTTTTGTGTGGTCATCTCAAAATACAAATTGACAGAGCGATGATAATGGACACCACATGCAGTGTGTCTGAGTGTCTGGTCGCGAACCTGGGGGAACCGGGTTCGATCCCGCCCGGCGCCAAATATTTCGAATTTTAAATGGCACAAAAATGACCCCTGTGGTGCACTCTCCACGCCAGCATTGAGTGCCCGTGAGGTGACGCCTGGTAAACGCCCGCACGGTACAAATATGTCATCATCATTACCGATATCTGCGACAAAGCAGATTGGCACACCTAGAAATAGGTAATATGCCGTGATCATATATTTATTTATTTATACAAGATGTTGTTTTCCACACTTGATTTTGTCAAATGCTACATATCATTACAAACCCAAATCTGACAACACATTTTTTCTTAAGCGTCCTAAATGGCTGAAGTATGAACAATGTTAGTACCAGAATAATTTTGATGATTATTAAAGACATCTACATGCTGAGATTAAAAGAAATCAATACTACCTTTTATTCATTAATAGGGGATTCCATCTCAATCGAATTAAAGGAAAATAGTAAAAAAATTGGAATGTATATGCTGAATATCGAATACTAATAAAAAAATCTGTTGTGGCCAGCACAAGACCTCTCGCCATTTCCATATTAGGATATATAAGTATTGTATTGCACTTCGCTTTCGAATCGTCGTTTTATAACAAAAAAATACAGAACTTTACTCAAATATTGTTTTTTATTGTATTTAACATGCCTTCTGCACACATATAATTCTAATTATATCTATTTTTCATTGTATGAGGAAGTTACTAAATGTCAGAGATTCTTCCAATTCATTAACCAGATTGGAGGTATTTCTGATGGATATATGCATTTTCCCACAATTTTACCTATAATTTTAAATATTTAATTAATAAAACCATAAGAAAAGTTAAATATACTTCCCAGAAAAAGCTATTAGAATGTCACTAAAACTGCTGATATTTGACAATGACATGTGTCATGTTATAAACATTGGAATTTGTCAACTGGTTTCCTTAGTGCCTTGGCCTCTGCGATTAGTTTACTCTATAAATTATAGTGTCTTTATCTCTAAATCTATACAAGATATAATAAAAAATTTAACTGTATTAGATGGAGAATTTTATGTTCTTCTATATTTAATAAAAAAACTCTCACAATATTATATTTAGAAGATTTTTTTAAAGAAACTACTACTTCCGGATGTTCAATTGTTACCAAAACCTTTTCAGCTCTTCCCAGGAATATCAGATTGAAGAAACTGCAGTTAAATACACACACACACACACGCACTCACACACACACACACACACACACACAGACATCATTTTAAAAATGTTATAATCGGATTGTAGGGACCTTAAATAGTGCTTATTCTATAAAATCTGGATATGCGAATTTTAGCATGAATCCAATACCTCTCTTAGCGAGAGGTAAAAAATGGTGGAATCCCCCATTATCATATCTTCTGAAAAGTTGTTAAAAGTAAACAGATAAAACTACGTAGATAACGTCTATTTGGTGAATATAATCGGGATAATTCCCCTATTGATATCTCTCAATTTGCAGAAAGATTTGTAAACAACAATAGCAATAGCAGTATTTGCGTTGAACTTAGCAATGCATACATGTTGTTTTAATTATGTAGTAATCCCACAAACGGTTCATATCTGTATGTACTCAGTTAATGGCTTATAGTGACAAATATTTGTACTATTTTCATAATTATACTGTAATTATGCACTTGCAAATAGAGTAATACACCTATTTTATAAATAAGCACATACTATGAATAAACATCAAACGAACTTTATTTAAATAGAACCTAGTAATTATACGCAACATTTTTACAATTTATAATTTAGATTTTAAAATATAAACCTACCTAGAACCTATACGATTGTTTATGAACAATTTACAAATTTAGGAATTTGAAATATAACTATATTTTGTATTTCAAATTCGACCAATCACAAGTGAGCACCATCAAACATGGCGGTATAATTCAGTCTATGTTCTAGTGACAAAGCAGTTATCATCATGTTCTTTAGCGTTTAACAAATCAATAGCTTATAAAAATAATATCGTAACCTAAAATTTGAACTGGAGAACCGTCAAAAAATGACAAGATAGATACTGTTTGGTCAGATCAAGAATTTCATAATCGAACATAAGTCAGACAGCAAATTGTAATTTTAAATGAAAATTTCAAAATTAAATTCTTCATAAACCAGCCCTTCTTGTCCCCGAGATAGCAATTCGCGAGTGAAGAAGAGGAGGAGCTTAGCGCGTGATGTAACAATATGGCCGGTTTAAGGTAGATGCTTCATTTCCCGCAACTGTATTCTTATACACTGCGGCGTTTGAAATACAAAGTAATATTAATATTATAGTTAATACTAAATAAAAATAATGTTTCTAGTATGAATAACTAGTCCATTTCATATAAAAATTATGTTCAGCATTCTTTCGAATTTTGAATTTACATGATTCAAGTCTTTGTATTCTTGAATCTACATAGTACAACATTATTACAGTCTTTGGTAGATTAATGGACTTGGAAAGATAAGTAGTATTATTATTTAATTGTAATTTTTGTGCAGGCTATAGTCTACAAGTTTAGATTTCATTACGAAGTATTTTAATAAAGACACTAAGTATTTATTATCTTGTAGTTATACCCGGCAAAATATAATCTTGCTTTACAAAATGCAAGGAGCACGCATATTTTTACTCGGTTCCTGTCCCATTTTTAAAAGATGAATGCCTAACCTTCGTCTACCAACTATTTCAAATTGGCAAATTTCTCTAATAAATTTTTCTATAGAATTTAGGTTCTTGTTTTCGGGAAATTATGGAAATTAATTATTTCTGGATTTCTACATGCTAATGAAGTACATAGGTTAAACGCAACTAAAACGTGTTGAAGTTTTAGATTTTGTTATTATACTTTATTTCACGTAAGAATAGCGTCGGTTTAGTTAGGGATATATAAATTCTACCCTTTTATTGGTCATAATATAAACCTATTTCACAGAAACGAAACAAATATCACCTGTCAGTTGTCCAATAAAATCTACAGAATTAAGTGATGTTTAACCATATTTTGTTCCAATTTTAGATTTTGACATTACAGATAAATATATTTATTATTGACAAAGCTTGGTTTCACAAATTTAAATTATTTATTTAATGCATGTAAAACGGTCGGCTCTTAAGAGCAATTTACTATTTTCTTACGTAAACTGAAGCCTACAAATTTCACTCCACTCGTGATTTATTTGTTTTAAATAAGTGACAGAAACGATGCGTTCGCCGCTACTTCGGCTAGGACTTACTACCATGCACTAGTTTATATTTTCGCCGCTAGACGTCATATTGCTCTATTTCACTAGCGAATAGTGCCTCACTTAAATTGAACAGCATAGCAGTGTTCCTTACTTTGAAAAGTAATATTGTATTATTATTATGGTTGAAAGCTGACATGTTGACAAATTTTGTTTTAAAGGAGAAATAAAAATATATAATTTTCTCTTTAATGTTCCATTTAGGGAGAAAATGTAAGAATTTCATTACATTTGAGTTAATAAGAAAGCACTTTAGAACAGATTGAAACTGAATAGCCGACTTTATGGAATGATTTATGAAGCCGTTCGTCTTGATAATGTGTTTATCATTTCTAATAGGTTGTGTGCATTTGAGTGAAGCAATTCTGAGTAAAACATTTCATTATTCAGCACATCGGCGTTGGAAATTGTCCATGAACGTCAGTTGCATCATTATCTTGCGTCGGGGGTGAATTATAAATGCGCTGATATTGTGGCTGCGTCGAAGAAAGATAAATTATCCTGCTGATTACGTCAGGAATCGATCAGAGGAGAAGCGATGCGTTTGCAGGATTCCTGCACTGTTTCCTGTCACATACGTCATGTTCGGATGGCTGGCCGGTGCGATACGCATGTTGATATGCCCGAGTTTTTTCTCGTTGCAAAGAGGGAGATTAATGGGAGAATTTTCAAGTAAATGCGAAGTAAAAATAACCAAACTAATGACTAGTTTCTGATTAGTTATTTAGCTTTAATAATGAAGTGTTTGTTTACTTTACGGGGTCATGTAGCCGTGTCTGGTCGCGAATCTGGAGAACCGGTTTTGATCCCGACCAACGAGCTATAAGTAAATATAGAGTGGCGCATCGCATGCTGAACGCGTACTTTACCCGTACACAGTTGAATGCTTAGGTGGGCGGCCATTACTATAACTGAGCGCTCAGCTCAGACGCTATACGTTGTTTTTCTCAGCGCTTATTGCACTATTTATTAAAAATGCCCGCAAAGTGTGTTGTTCCTCAGTGTGGAAACAGACAAATTAGAAATAGTTGCAAGTCGTTTCACAGGTAAATTTTATATTCAAAAATTTTAACTCAAAGTTTTAATTAGCGACGGATTTACGATTTTACCGCCTGTAGTCTGATAATAGTTTGTCGCCTAAATCTAACAACGAATATTATCAATTTATTTTTATGTAATTACTGATATTTATTATTACAATCAAATTTTCTCTATTGAAACAAAAATTTCTGTTGTAATTAAAATAAATACAAGAACAATCATTATAGGTAATCAATTTTTTGTGTAAATAGTAGGACTGTTTCTAAAGATATTCAAGGAACTAACATTCGACAATTTTTGACCAAAACAATCATATTTAAAGGTCAATAAAAACATTATTTTCTATTTCATATATGTAGTGATTATTTTCACAATTTTGTTTATTTTATTTAAAGAATATGTTTTTGTTATTGTATTTTATATGTTATATTCTTTATAACGTTATTATTGTCATAATAAAATATATAATTTAAATTTCACTATTTTCGTTTTTATGTATCTATCTACCTACCTTGCTACTTTTTCAATATATCGTATTAATGCAGTTACATTTTTCATATTAATTGTTATTTATTATCGTAAAATATTACAACAAAATAAGGATTCACAGTAAAAATTCTTAAATTATATTAATTTATCAATAGTTTCACATCATCCATATTATATATGTGTGAAACTAAATATGTATTAATTTATTTCGAAATATGATATATGTCAGAATAAAACTTTTCGCCACAAATTGCATTATTTATATTTATAATTCTAACATAAAAGGTAAATTATTTCGTTAAAAATAATTGAGAAATATTACTGGTAGGCTGCAACCTGCCTTATAGTAGACATGGCGTCCAAGTGTGTACGGCCAGCATCGCTCATCCGCCACTCTATATTTACTTATAGCTCGTTGATCCCGACCGACGCCAATTTCTGAACTTTTATTGACGACTTTTGTGTACTTTACTGACGATTTCAAATAAAATTAATTATTTGTCATTTGTATAGACAGCTAGATTTTATTTTCAAAACAGTAAAGAGCACTTACTTAGATTTTATCCTATCTTTCTGAAAGAAAAAATAAGTTTACGTTATCGGCGTTAGCATTAGAGTTATTGTCTAATTAAGGTCGTGGCACGCAAGTTTCATATGGAGTAGTTCACTAATAATACCATGTAAGTATCATCTTTCTTAAAAGGAATCTGTGGTGATGCTATGTCTACGTATTTTAGGTACACCTAGTTTTTCAGAATCGTATAAACTAGTTTTTTAAATAATTAATTTGAAAGTTTTAAAAAATATTTCTATCAGGCAAAAAACAATTTTATTAAAAATCTATTAGCAATGTAATACTCTGCACTTCTTTATATTTTATAATACTGATGTCCATAAACATTGTATCAAAATTAAATGTAACAAGATTTTGAAACATTTTTCACTTTTATAACTCTTATAAAATATATTTTGGACATAAAAATTAGTTAAACAAAAATTTCATTTTAACGGAGTTTTGAAACTCATAAATTATAATTTTAAACTAGTTTATGCGTTTATAAATTATTAAAAGATTAAAAAATATTTTTATTACATTAGAGTAGATGAACTTATTTAAAATAAAAAAGCAAAATAATCTTCACCGCAGATTAGGACTTGGTACATTAGGATTCAGCCATATGTAATAGCTTTAAAATAAAACAAGAAAATATTTCTCCGCATTTAACTTGTTAAAAAAATTAGAACGAAACACATTCAATTTTTGTAGAACAGTAAATAAAAATTGTGTCTCCTATAGTCTATAGTGAACGTAATATTTGTTTGATAATATTGTGAATAACCTTTGATAATAAGACAGAACTAATGTTACACTTCTGGCAGTTATAAGAATAAATAGAATATGTTTCCAATAAAAAAAATCCTTAAAAATGCAATACAATAATGTTTCAATACCTTATGGTCGATTTTCCAAGGTCCGCGTGGACATCTATGACTCCTACTTGTATTGAAGTTTCTATTTCTTTGCACTAATTTTCTAGTTTGTGTCACAAATTATATATCAACATAATCACTAAACTATAACGAATCTATTGACACTATTTAAAACAATACACTCTGAAATGTTTCACACAAATTTTGTTAATAAACGCGAGAACGAAACAATAACATCGACATAGCGTCATTTTGCCAAACAAAACAAAACAAGACTGTGCGAAGCGACAAGCAAACCACGGCAATCTTTGATTCCAAATCCGTGGAAAAATGATGTTTTAAAATTAAATAAGGAAATATTCATATACAGATGTGGTATGCCAATAAATAAATTAGTAAATATCTAGCTTATTATTAATCTTTGTAATTTCAAGTATATAACATAAATTATTGTAAATAAACTCCTTTATATAATTTCAGAAGTAGAACAGCAAATTTAATCAAATTTAAAAAATATATATCGAATTTGCTAATGAATAATATAAAAACTATTATGTATTATTAGAAATTACATACAATTAATTGTTATATAACTGTTCTTTGAAGTATTTTTCTCTAAAATACCGAATGGCAGAGATAAAACAGTCAATATGTTTTTAATAAAAAACCCTGTATAACAAAATACATACACATATGCATAATAATTTCTAAATACCTGATTATCGATTTTCCGAGCTCCATGTTGACATCTGACTCGCATTTGTCTTCAAGTTTCTTTCACTAATTTTATTGTTCATAACACAAATTATATATCAACATAATCACAAAACTATAAAGAATCTATTGACACTATTTATAACATTACAGTCTAAATTATTTCACATAAATTTTGTAAATAAATAGGAGAACTAAACAACAACATGTCATTTTGTTGAACGAAACAAAACACGACTGTCTGCGAAGCGACTAGCAAACCACGGCTAACTATGATTCCAAATTCGTGAAAAAATGATTTACATTAAATAAAATAAAAATATACTTTTTATTTACTTTAGACGAACAATATAAGTTATAAACAATAAATTTTATATGTTGGAAAATACGAATAAATCCAAAAGTTTTATTAAAAATGTGGTCACTATTATATGAAATACGTGTTTACTTTAGAGTACAAAATTCTGCTGAAGCAAACAGAATTTTATAACAGTTTTATGGCGAATATTCTCTCGTATATATGAGCAAATTTTCCAATATTATATGCTAGATAAATGTCACTATATATGAAAATTTATGCCATATTGAAATATATTTTCTACTAAATTAATTTTGTTTATTTCAACAAAAAATATAAATACAAAAACAAATACTATTTTAAAACGAAATTGGAGCTGCGTATTCATTATTCTGTTATGCATTTTTTGCTTCGGCGGAAAGTGAACTTCACTATTTTTAAATTAAACAATTTATCCTTGTTTATAAATTAAACAAACTATTTTACATTAGAATGAGTTTATTAACTTTACTGACCTAGTTTTGTAGTTAATAATGAAAAGGTAGTTATAAAAAGAGATTTCCAAAGTTCCAAATAACGTAATTACAAGGTTTATGATAGTTTTACATTTATTAACTGTGATACAGGCTTCAGTTATCAATATAAGGGTTATGCTAGAATTATTGAAAATAAGGAAGGTATTGCCTTTGACCAAAAAAATCGGTGGTGATTAAATAAATAAGCACGTCCCTAGAGTACGATTTTACTAATTTTACGATGATATCTGTATGTGTATGTGTGTCCGTGTGTGTGTGATAAATATTTCTTTGACGATAACTCCAATACTACAATTCTAAAAATTATGAATCTTTCGTATTCCTCTTCTTTACAACCATATGAAGAACTGATTAGATTTTGGTTATAATTGGCCAACCGGAAGTACCCTTGAAGATCTTAACAGTTTTTCTTGAAAAAACGCAGTTAAATATTATTATTTGACAATTTATATCTTATACTCTATACGGTCTGATTATACATTTTCCTTCATATTCAATAGATATAGATTTAAAGAATTATAAAGAGATAACTTTCATAAATTAGCCAGCTTTGCTATAATCATGGAAACAGCTGATATATTAAAAATTCTAATTGACAGAGTCAAATGTAATTTACATAGTGAATATTCGTGTTATAAATTTATTGGATTTATAGAATCTTTTCCAAGTAACTTTTTTATTGCATTTATCCATTTTTATTTCAATACTTATTTTCTATAAATTCACACAGCTGTACAAATACTTTAAAAATTCGTACACTTATTTAACATTTTCTTTATAATCAAATAATATTACTACCAAGGTAATATCTCTACCCAATTTTGAATTATTGCCTCAAAAGTCAATATATCCCACATTTAGATAAAAATTTCAAAATTCTCAAAAATCTATTTTTTATTTGTCTAGATACTTCTCAATGCGCTGATTCCAAATTTTGAAACCGCAGGTCGATATTTCGTTTCGTTCTCGAAATATTTAGATTCAAAGTTTTGCTCAAAACTGCCCATTTTTGGGTGTTAACCCAAAAATGGGTCGAAATATGAATAGGCGACATCGCCATTCGATTCTACGGACAAAAATACATAAGTATACGAATTTTCATAATTTTTGACCACCGCATACAATATCTAAAGCAAAATAACTGAAAATGGCCAAAAATCGCAAAAATCTAAGGTGTACCCCTTACGATTTTTTCAGATTTTGGCCGTTTTCAGGGGTTTTCAAGCTTTTATTGATAAAAAATGAACTGGTTGGACAAAAATTATGAAAATTCATATACTTATGTATTTTTGTCCGTAGAATCGAATGGTGATGTCGCCAAATTTATATCTCGACCCATTTTTGGGTTATTACTCAAAAATGGGCAGCTTTGGGCAAAACTTTAAATCTAAATATCTCGAGAACGAAACGAGATATCGACCTGCGGTTTCAAAATCTGGAATCAGCGCATTAAGAAGTATCTAGATACATTAAAATTAGATTTTTGAAAATTTTGAAGTATTTATGTAAATGTGGGGTATATTGACTTTTGGGGCAATAATTCAAAAATGGGTAGAGCTATAAACTTGGTAGTAATATTATTTGATGGTAAAGAGAATGTTACGTAAGTGTACGCATTTTTAGAGTATATGAGTACACTTTCTGTATGAAATTTGTAAAAATTGTATTATGTTCGTGTTACAACTTTACTGGATATATAAAATCTTGTCCAAGGAACTTTTGGTACGGGATTTGTACAAAATACATATAAGTGATGGAAGGTAATGTGCCGGCCACAACAGATTTTTTTTGGAATGCTGTCGAACTAATTTCTGGGAGGCTTAAAAGTTGTATCAAACCTCGTAGGTACACATTGTGACGAAGATAGCTGCTCAAGAAATTTTCTGTGTACTTCTACGAAAAGTCTAGAAAATTCCAGAAATCTGACGACTGCAAAACGCCCGCCAGTTCAGTAATCAGTTTGAATTGGTTATAGTTACACTGTGCGAATAAGAGCGAGTAAATTTGTAATTATTGTTTTGTTAATTGTTACTAATCGTATTTGTTTAGTGTTTTCAGTAAATAAGAATTTGGTACAAATTTTAAATCTTAGTTTCGAATATATCTTTACCGTCCACAATGCCACGTTAACGTACTGTACACGTATGTAACTTAACGTAACGTAAGAAGCATTTTTGTTTATGAGTGGGAACAAAGCGCCAGCAATAACATAACGTACCGTTAGGTAAAGTTAAGAAAGGCGAAATTTATCTCGTCATATAGAACACATCGGGGCCTCGTAAAAAGATCTAATATAGAGCAGAACTCTTGTGTATTTTATGTATAAAAAGTTCCAAGGAAAATATTGCAAGCATCCAGCTGACATTAAATGCTAGCGTTATTTCACAATTTTACCGGCATTTCCATGAGGTATTTTCACTCCTATATTTATAATTAAACTTCATATACAGACCTCGTAACCTAGAGCCAAATAATAAATTCATTAAATGAAATTTACATAAACTAAAATGTGGTTTTCACTGACGAATTTATCATATAAGTTACTATGAAAGCCCGTTACCGTAACCCGGATGTTTACCTCCCGCTACCCTAGGCAAGGGAGGTATAGGGATCGTGCTAAAAATCACATATAGAGATTTTAGTGAATAAGCACGTTTTGATGTCCCCAGAATCCGATTTTATAATTTTTACAATGATGTCTGTAGGTATGTATGTGTGTGTGTCTGTCTGTGTGTGCGTGTGTGTGTATGTGTGTGTGTGTGTGTGGATCGTGTGGACACGATTACTCAAATACCATCAATCAGAAAATTTTGAAATTTTGTATACTCATTCTATACTAATGTGAGAAGAGCTCATTAGTTTTTAGTGTATATCGGATAACCGGAAGTATCATTTATACAAGCTTTTAACAGTTTTTCTTGTAAAAAAATCATTGAATATAATTTTTTAGCAACTTTCACCAATACAAATTAAATATAATGGCACAATCTTCAATTCTACGATAAGCATTTAGTAAATAACTTGAAATAACTTTAAATATGTTAAAATAAAAACTGTTTGAAAACTGCCGTACAGGAATGTTAGCCCCTCCTTTCGAATTTGAATTTCTTCCATTGGTAGTAACCCCCACCTCCTAACACGCTATTTGTTATGCATGTATAGGCGGTCTTTCGGTCGCGAATCAAAATATTATATATTGATTTCATATTCGTGTCGAAGCGCTATAACAAAAAACCCCTTATTTCCGAAATATTTCAATTATACCATTTCATTTATTTATTAATATTCGTTATTCAGCATATACATTCGTATTTTTTTACTATTTTCCTTTAATTCGATTGAGCTGGAATCTCCTATTCAAATTCCCTGTCCAAATTCCTACTATCAACTCTTCATATCAACAAATGCACGCTACACTCAACGCATCCTTATCCATGAACACTTAATATGTCACTGCGAAGCATTTATGGCAAGCAGACATAGCCTTTTAGGAGCAAAGAAATTGCACACTGAGACACTAAAGGACATTAGTCTAAAGAAAATCTTGGAGTTTACAAAACATACAGGGCTCCTAGAATAGGAGGAAACACGGAGGGTACAATACACCAGAAAGGTCGCAGTACAGGGGCAAGAATGAACCACCTCCCGACAATAATAATAATAATAATAATCCTTATTATTTATGACGGGCAGAAGTTTTAGTTTTCTTTGTGAACTTTTGTGATGGCGGTTAAGCTGTTTATGACCGTCCCTCTATTTTTGGTGACGAGAACTATATGCACTTTAAGTTGTGATACACCCTGTATAGAAAACTGCAGAAATTGAGAAAAAGAAATTCATTTATCTGTTTAACGTTGTAATTTAATTCCTAACCAAGTTCCGTACAATAAAAATGTGTGAAATAATGACGTTAGAATTATCAGGGTAGTATAAAACGATTTCGCTGCTTGGTACTAGTTGTGATGTGCCTGAGTGAATAATAATTGACGAGTATGCATGTAGCATTGCAGAGACATTGTATTTTATGTGTACGATTTGCATAATCTAGGATTTGCAAGACCGAGGAATACATTAAATTAATTGCTTGATGCGTATAACGTCCTGCCAAATTGCTGCCCATTATTATTTCGCAGGACTGTTACATTCCACCACATCAGATTTATGTTTTAAACAAAATAGCTCGGACATTGCAATTTCATTTACTCTTATTACTGTTTCAAACTCATTCACACTCATCTGTCACAATTTAACTGTCGGCATTTGTTATACTTAGCAGACTTTTTTTTCATTCAGACTGAAACAAAATCTATGCATCTATGCATTGGAAAAAATCTGTTGTGGTCAGTTATGTTCTGTTTTCAGGGGCGCACCCAGACAAGTCTTTCGAATGGGGTTCTAAGATGACATCTATACAGGCTGTAACTGAAATAAATATATGAAATTTAATCAGAGATAGAACTCGTCGAGAGCAACAATATTTTTTATGCTCAGATGCACCGGTGACACTTAAATTTTGAACTTGATTTAAACAAAAAAATGCAAATCGTAACTTTGACAGCAATATTCCATTACTAATGTTTTGTTTCGATTCGATATTACCAATTTAAGGAAAACATAAAGTTTAAGCGTCAACGGTGCAACCGGGCATTAGTAACTTTTTTCTAAATCTTCTAGATATTGTGTTAAAAATCTTCTTTGTAAAAAGATTCATTACCTGTTTAAAATACTAAAAATATCTAATTTCTTGTTTCCCTAATTATTTTAAGTAAATACACACACATCCACACACACACACACACACACATCCACACACACACACACACACACACACACACACACACACACACACACAGAGAGAGAGATAGAGAGAGAGAGAGACAAAGAGAGAGAGATTATTGTAAAAATGTTAAAATCGGATTCCAGTGATCTTAAAAAGTGCTTATTTACTGAAATCTGGATATGTGATTTTTAGCATAAATCCAATACCTCTCTTACCGAGAGTAAAAAATTTGTTGTGGCCAGCACAAGACCTCTCGCCATTTCCATATAGGCTATATAAGTATTGTATTGCACTTCGCTTTCGAACCGTCGTTTTATAACAAAATATTACAGAACTTTACCCAAATATTGTTTTTTATTGTATTTAACATGTCTTCTGCACACATATAACTCTAATTATATCTATTTTTCATTGTGAGGAAGTTCCTAAATATGAGAGATTCTTCCAATTCATTAACCAGATTAGCGGTATTTCTGATGGATATATGCATTTTACCACAATTTTACCTATAATTTCAAATATTTAATTAATAAAACAATAAGAAAGATTAAATATACTTCCCAGAAAAAGCTATCAGAATGTCACTAAGACTGTTGATTTTTGACACTGACATGTGTCATTTACAAACTATGTTATAAATATTGGAATTTGTCAACTGGTTTCCTTAGTGCCTTAGCCTCTGCGATTAGTTTACTCTATAAATTATAGTGACTTTATCTCTAAATCTATACAAGATATAATAAATATTTTAAGTATATTATATGAAGAATTTTATGTTATTCAATATTTAATAAAAGAAAACTCCCAAAAAGTTATATTTAGAAGATTTTTTCTAAGAAACTACTACTTCCGGTTGTTCAATTGTTACCAAAACCTTTTCAGCTATTCCCAAGAATGTCAGATTAAGGAAACTGTAGTTAAATATTTTTTAAGTCTTATAGTTTTTGAAGAATCGTGTCTACAACATCCAGACACACACACACACACACACGCACACACACACACAGACATCATTTTAAAAATGTTATAATCGGATTCTAGGGACCTTAAATTGTGTTTATTCAATAAAATCTGGACATGCGAATTTTAGTATGAATCCAATACCTGTCTTAGTGAGAGGTAAAAAGAATTGCTGCTAGACAACAAGTAATAAGCGGAAACTTGTGGCATTAAAACATTTAGTGGAAATGAGGCATTATTCTTTTTAAGTAATTTTAATAATAAATTTAATTACTTAGTACATGTGTGTTAGTTGAAAATAAACATTTTACTTCATATGCAATAATTAAAATAATCCTGTCAGGTGCAGTTTTAATAGTTCGCATATTACAGAAATAATTGTAATATGAAGTATGTAATTATATTCAGAATTACCCAAGAGTTTATGAGCTTTATACAGGAGAATATTCCACGTGTTACAATAACACGAGCTTATATAAGGCAGGTACTACTCATACAGGAATCAGTATACAAGTTAGACTATTCTGTATTCTGTCAGTATCTTCGTATGAATATTTATTAACATT
This sequence comes from Ophonus ardosiacus, assembly GCA_943142095.1. Lineage (NCBI taxonomy): Eukaryota > Metazoa > Arthropoda > Insecta > Coleoptera > Carabidae > Ophonus > Ophonus ardosiacus. Next base: position 4,845,267 of record OW964837.1, read on the forward strand.
TCGTATTTTATTTACAAACACAAAATACATCGCCTACTAAGCATCTGTGTTTCATCGGGTATTTCAACGAACTGAAGCGTGAAATAATAATTAATGATATTACTAATTCACATGTTCGTGCGTCATTAATCTTTTCCCGAAAAGAAATACGATAATTTAATTTATCTCGTGAGGTGTTCTTATCGTTAAGAGAATGTAATCACATTAATGAAGATACTCGAGGGACGAATCGCCAAGGGATGAAAGAGAAAGGGATGAACTAGGAATTTAAGGTGAGATAGACCCTTCGGAGTGCAACGAGAGGTATAGTTACAACTGTTGTGGATCTTGTACGTACTGAAGTCTCCAACACTGGACAGTTGCAATGAAAGAATTGTATTGGACATACAATAAAAGAAGAAGGTAGATATTTAACCAGCGGCTCATATACCGTGAGTATTTTTACCTCTCGCTAAGAGAGGTATTGGAATCATGCCAAAATTCACATATCCAGATTTTTGTGAATAAGCACGATTTAAGGTCCCTAGAACCCGATTATAACATTTTTACGATGATGTCTGTGTGTGTGTGTGTGGATGTGTGTATGTGTGTGTGTGTGTGTATGTATGGATGTTGGAGGGACGATTCCTCAAAAACTATAAGACTTAAAAAATATTTAACTGCAGTTTCTTCAATCTGACATTCCTGGGAAGAGCTGAAAAGGTTTTGGTAACAATTGAAGAACCGGAAGTAGAACTTTCTTAAAAAAAAAATTCTAAATATAATTTTTTGGGAGTTTTTTTTATTAAATATTGAAGAACATAAAATTCTCCATCTAATACACTTAAAATTTTTATTATATCTTGTGTAGATTTAGAGATAAAGACACTATAATTTATAGAGTACACTAATCGCAGAGGCCAAGGCACTAAGGAAACCAGTTGACAAATTCCAATGTTTATAACATGACACATGTCATTGTCAAATATCAACATTTTTAGTGACATTCTGATAGCTTTATCTGGGAAGTATATTTAATTTTTCTTATTGTTTTATTAATTAAATATTTGAAATTATAGGTGAAATTGTGGTAAAATGCATATATCCATCAGAAATACCGCCAATTTGGTGAATGAATTGGAACAATCTATGACATTTAGAAACTTCCTCATACAATGAAAAATATATGTAATTAGAATTATATGTGTGCAGAAGACATGTTAAATACAATAAAAAAAATATTTGGGTAAAGTTCTGTAATATTTTGTTATAAAACGACGGTTCGAATGCGAAGTGCAATACAATACATATATAGCCTAATATGGAAATGGCGAGAGGTCTTGTGCTGGCCACAACAGATTTTTTAACGTGAAACATTGGGTTTGTCATGTCCATGGTTACGATTTGACATTTGATTGACAGCAATGTATTTGCGTGTCCCATTTAAAATGAAACATAGGGAACGAATTTGACAGATGTATTATATTATGTAAGAAATTTAGCTAAGTCAGAAAACCACTCGAAAGCACTAAATATATTTCGGTCACACAATATTTTTTTTGCAACTAAATTTAATTTTTAGAAAACAGGTATAATTATTTAAACAAAATTAACCTCTAATGACATCTTGTCAATATGACAGATAACCGCTGAATTTTCTTATAAGTTACGACACAACTTGACATTTGATTGACAGTAATATATTTGCCTGTCTCATTGAAAACATAGGGAATGAATTTGACAGAGTATTATATTTAAATATTGTAAGAAATTTGGCCAAGTTAGAAAATCACTTGAGCACAAGGTACAATAAATTTAATTTAGAAAGCAGGTATAATTATTTAAACAAAATTAACCTCTACTGACGTCTTATCAAATGTCAAATTCGTTCCCTATGTTTCATTTTAAATGGGACACGCAAATACATTGCTGCCAATCAAATGTCGAATCGTAACCATGGATATGACAAACCCAATGTTTCACGTTAAAAAATACTCACGGTATTAATCCATTTATTATAGATGCAAGCTAATCTGACGATAATTCTTCGCACGATTATAATCAGAATGATTTTATATTTATTTTAATTTAATAATTTCGACAAGTTAATAGGCTCTTTGGGGAAATCCTCCGCTATAAAAAGAGTTAACGAGCTGAAAGTAGTACCTCCTCTTGGGTAGTTCCGGAAATCTGCAAGTGGAATACGGTTTTCGAGTAACAGCATCCAGTGTAACAATTTATTAGCGGTCGTTCTCGCAAGGCATTTTTACTAAAAAAAATTCCACAATGAGTACTTCTTAGGTCAATTCTCTATACAGGTGTCTCTTAAATAGGGGCACATGGCTTAACCACAGATTCCTGAGGCTAAAATAAGACGATTTAATTAAACTTGCTTCTACCGGAAGGTGTACCATTTAGCCAAAATTCTGCTTCAGAGTTCTTCGAAAAAAAAAATTAATGTTGCTTATAATAACAGAACGCTTTATTCGATTTGAATGAAATTTGGTGTGAAAGTTTATATGGTTATAAGTCATCTTTTAAGGTGATACTTGTTATTATTAGTGAACCACTTGTGTATGAAACTTAGGTGAAATTTGGTATGACAGTTTATATGGTTATAAGTCATCTTTTAAGGTGATACTTGTTATTATTAGTGAACCACTTGTGTATGAAACTTAGGTGAAATTTGGTATGACAGTTTATATGGTTATAAGTCATCTTTTAAGGTGATACTTGTTATTATTAGTGAACCACTTGTGTATGAAACTTAGGTGAAATTTGGTATGACAGTTTATATGGTTAGAAGTCATCTTTTAAGGTGATACTTGTTATTATTAGTGAACCACTTGTGTATGAAACTTAGGTGAAATTTGGTATGACAGTTTATATGGTTATAAGTCATCTTTTAAGGTGATACTTGTTATTATTAGTGAACCACTTGTGTATGAAACTTAGGTGTCCCAACATTAATTAGACCGTAACTTTTTAATGGCCACGCAGATAACGTGAAATTATTTTTTTTCAGAAAGATACATTCAATAGTAAACTTTTCTCTCTCTGTGTAATTTGTGATATTTGTTTTTATCCAAATCGAATAAAGCGTCCTATTATTATAAGCAAGAATAATTTTTTTTCGAAGAACTTTGAAGAAAAATGATGACACCTTATAAAATAGCCAGAGTGAAAAAGAGATAAGTATAAATTCGGAATTATCTGATGCTAACTGATTGTTGTAAGCTAAATCCATTTTACCAATCGCTAAGAGAGATATTGGATTCATTCTAAACATCACATATCTAGATTTTAGTGAATTAGCACGTTTTAATGTCCCTAGATTTCCATTAAAACATTTTTACGAGGATTTCTCTCTCTCTCTCTCTCTCTCTCTCTGTGTATGTGTGTGTGTATGTGTGTGTGTGTGTGTATGTGTGTGTGTATGTGTGTGTATGTGTGTGTGTGTGTGTGCTTGGATGTTGGAAGGACGATTCCTCCAAAAATTTTAATACTTAAGACCTGTTGAACTACGTATTTCGGAATCTGACATAAATGGGGAGAGCTGAAAATGTTTTGATAATAATTGGACAACCGGAAGTAGTAGTTTCTTAAAGAAATTCTTCTAAATATTATTTTTATTTTATACCTAAAAAATTTACTATATCTTCTATAGATTTTTTTTCTGTTAATTTGTGCTTGTATCTTGTCTAGATTAACAAGATTAATCTCTACATCAAAACAAAATGAACAAGATAATTTTCATTAGTATATATCTCTGATATCAGAACGAAAAATGTCAATTTTATTTACTTCTCGTTCTCAGAACTATGTATTTGTTAGGAACGAGGGAAATCTTAATTACGTAGTTTTATTTGCTTTGGAATATCGTTTCTTAAATAAAAGCTTATATTTAGTATTAGAAACAGTCTATTATTAAATGAAGTGCAATAAACTTAAATGTATGATTTTTGCTACATAAAAATAATGAATGTCTAAATCTAATTTATATCTATTTATTGAAAAGTTCTCTCAATTTCATAACAGCGAATGGGGTCCTCCTCAACAAATTAAAACATGAATCATTTATATTAAAACTTAAAACTAGACCTTAAAACTGTATAAGATGTAATAAAGAATTAAAATCACTTGCCATGTTCCACAATGAATTAAGAAAACTCAGAGATTTCAGCATCTGAATCAACCTTTCGGTCATCATCGGATGCCGGCCGTGCCCAGCTAGTAACCACAGATGCGTTTCTCTGTTATTTCAATGTTCTCTTTACAGAATGCCTCTCAATCGACACTTTGCCATTTTGTGCTCTTAATAGACAAACAGATATTTTAATTCTGATTAATATTATTAATGAAGTTACGAAGAAAATAGTTTGTTTTCTCGCACGTTGAAAAACCGTTATTATGTGCATTTGAAGTAGAACAATTTCCCGGCGGCAAAGAAAACTCCAAATCGTAAATTCGTTTAAAATAAGGTGCACTCGTAATGCAGCAGCGTGCCGTATATGAATAAGAGCCACATACATTCTTATAATGTTGCATTCTTATTTATAAGTAAATATAGGAGCACTATATCATCTTGGCGGAGAACAAAAAGAAGCTAACGCATACCCAACGAAACATATGACGAATATATCTCAAAGAAATGTTTCCTTATGGAAGATTTTCCACATAATAAAACTAACCAAATCTTACCATAAATATTTGGTTGGAATCTTTTAGATAATAGTTAGAAATGCGATTATTGATAGAAGTAGGTAATACTATAACTAACTAATAACCTTACTCTCAGAGTTTAGTCAACGTGTTCCAAAACAGCCAGAGTTTACTCCAAAGTGATGTTCTACTTACTCTACTAACGAGGAGGGTATAGAAATTACTCCACCACATTTTCAAACGTAGATGCTCACGATTCTCAACATATGAAAGTAATTTGCCTTCTTGAGGAAGAAAACATGCTTTTGGTTGAAAATAAACATAAGTAAATACGTTGGCGTGTATTACGAGCATACTTTTATAATAAAAGCGCTTTTATGGAGCGTACTTTCACATTATATTGAGGAGAGTGCTCCATAAAAGCGCTTTTATTACGGGCTTGACATTAATGTTGTAATTATAAGTAGTTTTGTTAGTTTTATAAAATTATTTTTAATTTAGTTTCAATTTTTTACTTCAACAAAACTCATTCGTTCCAAAACACTACACATCATACTCTACGCCACAACTCGGTATTCTTGGTTTTGGAACGCTGCCCCGGTGATGCAGCGAGCATATGGTTTGACTTTGACGTTTGATTTCATTTCTGTTTGTAGTTGCACTTCGAAAGCATTTGCTTTGTGTTTCATACAGTAATTTATTGTCACCTAAATAAATTAATCCTGACCAGATTGTATTCCTATTATTTTTACAGTACAACAAAGTAAATTATATAATTCAAATTTAGCAATATGTCGATGTTTTTTATTATTACTAATATTTATATTCACGAATTTACATACAAAATAAATAGTAGGTACATTGTTTAATTTCTCAAATTTAAATTTAAAATTTCTCGCGCTAGTCGTTAATAAACAGAACTCTGTGATTTGCAAAAAGTGATCATGATTTCCTCGTTAGCCAATAGTAGTCAAGGTTTCCAAGCATGCGCATAATTCGCGGTTGGGTGTTTGTGTGAGATAGACTTATGCAGAAATGATATTTCCATTTCACAGTGTTTCCTTCAAGAAAAGCAAAGGATCCGCAATATATTAGTTAATAGGTATATGCTGACAGTAATGTACCATTTTCTTGACTCTTATGTAAATAACTATTTTCATAAATACTTTGCAAGATAATTGAATTTGTTTTCGTTGTCACAGTAATCTACTCTCGCAGCCTAGTATAGAAATTGGTGCGAGAAAGATAGCAATGGTTTCATTAAAAAATCAAGTATCAAATGCAGTTTAACTAAAAACAATTATGACTTTAATACGAATTTCTTCAAAATTAAACGAACTTTCTTTTAACATAATAAAAAAATAAAAGTGAATTACGATATTTATAGTTTTATTGCTAAACCCGACAGTCAATTTTTCTGACTATTTAACCAATGAAGTATGTTAATATATAACAAAAAAATCGATTTTTAGTTGTCAAATCAATAGCCATTGGATATTTTGTTGTTAAGCTGTAGAGTATAAACGTTTGGTGTAATTATAAGGCTTAGGGCCGTGATATCCACCTCCTATTAAAGTTCCTAATAAATTTATTCTACTATTAAATATTTTTTGTGTATTTCCACCTACAAATAAAATTTATCTTGCTACTAAATTTAGTTATTAGCAGAATAAACTAATAGGAACTTTGAGGTGCTGGTAACTATTTTGAAAAGAAAAGAAAAGTGTGTAAAATGGATTTACAAGAATTAGATAATCTCATAGAAGCACAGGAGGCAGAAGATAAGATTATAAAATTGCGACGTACATAGTACGAGTTAGAATGGACAATTTTGAAAAGTGGGATGACGCAGAATTTATTAACAGATTTCGGTTGTATCGTGAAACTGTGTTATATATTCTAAATTTAATACGCCGAAATCGAACATAAAAGTGTCAGGTAGGTATATTTATTTTATTCAGGGCTGTGTTTATGAGCTAAAAATTCCAAATTCTAAATTACAACAATGATAAATTTTGATTACAATGAGTAAACTTGAGTATAACAGTGATTATAGGTACTTGATTACAACAATATCTATACTTGGTAACAATTGATTATAGATACTTGATTACAACAATAACTAATCTTGGTAACAATTGATTATAGGTACTTGATTACAACAATAACTAAATTTGATTACAAGAAAGATTAAATTGATTAGAACAATTATTCAGTTTTTTTATTCTCTATTATATTTGCATATTTTATACAAATATCAACTAATAATCTGGTTTCATTTTACGATAAATTAGCTGTTGGTATTGGTACTTTTTTCGAATCTATATTGATACTACAATTATATAATTCGTAATCCGCACTTAAAATAAATCTTGAAATAAACAAACATAACCAAATATGAGTAAATATACGTCAACTCAGGTTGTGAAAACGAAAGTAACTAGTTTGCGTGCTACCAACTTTAAAATATTTTCTTTATTATTCTAGTAACTATCTAATAGCTATCTGGCAAATAAATTGTGCTTGATATACATAATAAATTTATTTAGCTACTAATATATTTATCCTTCAGATAGCTATCAAGAACTTTAATAGGAGGTGGATATCACGGCCCTTAGGATGGGCTAGGTAGATAGACCCCGTTGAATTTGAATTTGAGTTTCCAGCAAAATATGACGATAATATAGCAGAGAGTATAAGGAAATAATGAAACAATAATACCGTTGTGTATGGGGTGAAATAAAGGAGTAATTCGGCATGTAGGCGGTGGATAATTCGGTTATCAACCCCGAACGAAGCACAATTCATTCTAATCACCAGCGAGTGCGGGACAATTGCACGTTGAGCACGCCTACCACCTCCTCCCAACAGTGGCGGGGGTGGGGGAAGATATTAGGGGTATATGATATTCTAATAATTGTTTGTAAATAATCAGGGATATCTAAATTATACTCGTGTTTCAAAATGGAATTTGCTAAGGCTCGGTATTTTCCTTTCTGGATAAGCGGCCCTATAGCGATGACACAATGGTGATTCCATGATTTTTTGATTTTTATAGTATTTTTAAATACAGAAATTGCCTAATTTCTTTTTTAGAATTTCCTATGGAAGAAAAAATCTGTTGTGGCCAGTACAAAACCTCTCGCCATTTCCATATAAGGCTATATAAGTATTGTATTGTACTTCGCTATCGAACCGTCGATTTATAACAAAAAAAATTACAGAACTTTACCCAAGTATTGTTTTTTATTATATTTAACATGTCTTCTGCACACATAATTCTAATTATATCTATTTTTCATTGTATGAGGAAATTCCTATTTATCAGAGATTCTTCCAATTCATTAACCAGATTGGCGGTGTTTCTGATAGATATATGCATTTTACCTATAATTTCAAATATTTCATTAATAAAATAATAAGAAAGATTAAATATACTTCCCAGTAAAAACTATCAGAATGTCACTAAAACTGTTGATTTTTGACACTGACATATGTCATTTACAAACTATGAATTTGTCAAGTGGTTTCCTTAGTGCCCTAGCCTCTGCGATTAGAATATTGTATATATTATAGTGTCTTTATCTCTAAATCTATACAAGATATAATAAAAATTTTAAGTGTATTAGATGGAGAATTTTGTTCTTCAATATTTGTAATAACAAAAATTTCCAACAAATTATATTTAGAAAAAAAATTCTAAGAAACTACTACTTCCGGTTGTTCAATTGTTACCAAAACCTTTTCAGCTCTTCCCAGGAATATCATAGTTTGTAAATGGCATATCTAAGTTTTTTTAAAAAAATCTTCTACATATTATTTTTTGAAAATTTTTGATATTACTAATTTTGAAAAACAAAATTCTACATCTAATACATTTAAATTTTTTAATATATCTTCTATAAATTTAGAGATAAAGACGCTATAATATATAGAATATCGGGATATAATAAGTAGAGTAGGCGAAACTACACTAAAGAAACCAGTTGACAAATTCAAATGTCTATAACATAGTTTGTAAATGACATATGTCAGTGTCAAAAAATCAACAGTTTTGCTGACATTCTGATAGCTTTTTCTGGGAAGTATATTTAATCTTTCTTATTGTTTTATTAATTAAATATTTGAAATTATAGGTAAAATGCATACAGTAAAATTTTTGAAAGAAGTCCGATCAAGGCCATCAGAAATACCGCCAATCTGGTTAATGAATTGGAAGAATCTCTGACAATCAGGAACTTCTTCATATAATGAAAAATAGATGTAATTAGAATTGTATGTGTGCAGAAGACATGTTAAATACAACAAAAAACAATATTTGGGTAAATTTCTGTAATATTTTGTTATAAAACGACGTTTAGCAAAGTGCAATACAGTACTTATATAGCCTAATATGGAAATGGCGAGAGGTCTTGTGCTGGCCACAACAGATTTTTTAAAATATTACACTATATTCAATATTTAATTGTAAAATATCTAATGGATATTTCGTGATATTTTCGTCATATGAAAATTCATGTAACAACCCTATAGCTATTTTATTCTTTCAATATTACAGATTTCTATTCCATATTATTAATATTGTTACAATGTGTATAGTAGTATATAATAAAGGATTAATTCAATTTAATAATATAGAAATAAAACTAATAATTTAAAATGAAAAGCTTCTAGTGTAAATTCAATCGAAATTTTGTTTCATAATTTCTGTTGCCCCTTTTATAAATATTGCTAGCGACGCCACTGCACCTCTCTCTCCTAGTTCCTAGTGTTTCCAATTTTCCCTGTTTACTGCAGATGTTTACTATTTGCAAATACGGAACAGCTCCTAATAAAGCAGTATTTACTTTGTTGATTCTGTTTGCTGAACAACTTGTATTTTACTGCTTAATTGTTACGGTTACTTTAAATTACGCGCGACGTTTAAGCACAGGTTCTAATTGTTGAGGCGGAGCTATTTTTGAGCCACTTTCCCTTGCTTTATTATTATTGTTATAGTTTTAATTAGAGTGAGATGTTTTGGTTGTTGTTTCATTTCATTCCGGCCACACTGAAAACGTTGTTATTCTCACGTAATTGTTACGGGAATTTGACTCCATTGCAGATTTTACCTTTTCATTACTTACAATCTCAACGGGCACGCCGTAATCCTGCTTTTACCCTACTATGTTTTTTACGATATACGCAAAAATGTACAATGTATTTTTTTATATTGGAATATATGGATGACAGATATGAAAATTCGTTCAAATATTAAAGTTAATATGTATGTTCCGGCGAAATTTCTTGCTTATTAACACATTATATTAGTGAATTCAACGATATAATATAAATTATATTAATTATTAACCCCTCGACATAATTTTAGAAGTAGTTCAATATAATTAGACTAACGATTGTTCTATGATTGATAGCAAACTTTTAATTTCCAAATGAAGTATTCCATATATATACAGTGTGAATATTGAAAACCGTGAAATAGGCGTTTAACATGGGAAAACAGTTTTTTTCAAATATTATCTGTCCCGCAAGAGTATAGTGGGAGATTTTGATATGCTTAGAAAGATTGTTTAATTTGGCATGGAAGAGTATCTAAATACTCCTAATTTAATGCTTTATTATTGAAATATTTACAAAAATATAATGCTACTTGACAATTATTACTTATAACTTATTAAAAACAGTAATCATGGAAACGTATTCGGTAGCTGACTTGGTTAAATCAAGGCTCCATGATAATTTTTCACTAGTTCAAATCCCTCCCGGTTCAAGTTAATATTTTTATTATTTTTATATTTATTTTGTACAATTTATTATTAAATAAATTACAAAATTAAAACAAATAATTTTAAATGGCACAAAAGTGACCCCTGTGGTGCATTCTCCACACCAGCTATGAGTGCCCGTGAGGTGACGCCTGGTAAGCGCCCACACGGTAAAATATATCGTCATCATTATCGATGTCTACATGTGTTGTAGATACTGGCACACCGAGAAATGGGTAGTATGCCGTGATGATATATTTATTTATTTATTTATATATTTATTTATTTCTCAAGCATTTATCAATTTTGCCACTGAATTCAGAGAACGAATCGCTTAAGTCAAGTTCATTGCTAAATTTATTGAATAATCGGCATATAGAGTTTATTGGACTGGAGTAGTGACAATTTGTTCTTGAGAAATTGTTGATTAATATAAAATTATTCGTAAGTCGCTTATGAATACGTGCTTCAATTTTTAATGAAATATACTGCATTTTATCCTGTATAAGTTATGTAAGTAAGTGATCAATGCTTAACCCATGGTAGAACTGACCCCAAAGATAGTAAATCTGGCAATAATTTTTGTACTTTCTACAAGAACTAGATGCCTTTAAAACTGACCAATCACGTCATAGTTCTAAACTTTATAGACAAGTAAAAATCAGTGTGTTCTCTGGAAAAAATATTGATTGTCAATCTGACGTTAAATGATTTTTTTTGCATAGACGTACAATTTATATTCTGTTTTTTTGATATTCTCAAAATGCCATTTACATTCACCAACCAAGAGTATGCAGAGATGCATATGGTTTATGTCGTGACATTACAAAATAGTCGTGCTGCTGTAAGATGGTACAGAGAGTTGTTTCCAAATAAACGTATACCGCATTACTCTGTTTTTATCCGAAATAAAATATAAATTGTACGTCTATGCAAAAAAACATTTAACGTCAGATTGACAATCAATATTTTTTCCAGAGAACACATTGATTTTTAGTTTTTTATAAAGTTTTGAACTATGACGTGACTGGTCAGTTTTAAAGGCCTCTAGTTCTTGGAGAAAGTATGTTAAACAAAAATTATTGCCAGATTTACTATCTTTGAGGTCAGTTCTACCATTGGTTAAGCGTTGATCACTTACTTACATAACACCCTGTATATGTTATAAAACTAAAATGGAGTCTTAAGGTAAAGTTATAACTAAAGAAAAAACCCTTAACCTTAACAATAAATTTAAAGCACAACATATGTTTATTAATAATCATAAAATTGACAATTCTAATATTAAATTATTGAAACAAGTTGATAATAATAGATATTTAGACGCACATGAGAGTTTGATAATACATAAATTTGAAGATAAATTGATGAACGCGGACCTAGGTCCCATCCCAAATTCTAAATTATATGAGTTAATATAAGACAGTTACTCTGTTTAATTTTAGTTATCCAATTAGGTATCCATTCACCTATGACTCCTGTCCCTATATAACCCGTGTTCTCTCCCTTATTCCTCAGAGCTGTTTTGACCTCTGGCATGGTTTACATGCTGAGCAATCTTAACTTCTCTGTTTTTACTTTGTAGTTTCTACTGATGATGAGAACTTAGTTCTCGAAATACGTATATAGTTTTTAAATTTATTGTTAAGGTTAAGGGGTTTTTTTAGTTATAACCCTGTATATGTACAAAGTTTAAGGGCCGGTATTATAAACGATCAGTTAAATTTAGTTCCATAGTAAAATTAATAAAATGAACAAATAACAATCAATTCCCATGTTTTTATGTCATTTAAATCATTGCTGTCAAAAATTTGCGTTGAATATGTTCGCTTAATTAAATATACTAGGTAACTAAATTTAACTGGGCGTTTATAATACCGGCCCTTAGAGCCTCAATTTAATAAAGATTAACAAAATAGATGTAACAGAATCAACCAATAAAAACGCCACGATAGCCCCTGTAGTAAATCCAATGAAATAATCCCTTACATCGTTACCCTCATCCTGCAGCCCAGCTAAACAAATTCCATCTAAGCAGGGGAATTTTTTGTATCGTCTTTTTTCCGTCTGCGAACGCTGAGCGGGATCGCAGGCAGCGTCGGGCCCGGGACGGGCTGCCAGAGCAACAACTGAGGAACGACAGTCGACACATGGTGGTGACGTGTCAATTTCGAGATGTCGCTGGTGTCAGCCGTCGCCTTGTGACGTCACACAATCACACCCTCTGGCACACAGCAATACATTTGCATACGGTGGGAGGGTGCATTATACACGATGCTATGCTGTGATGTTGAAGCCTGGAAATGCCACCGAGAAGGATTGAATATAGAAGATAAATTGCGTTATGTAGGATATAAGTACGACTACGGCTATGTAGTTTTGATTTAATTTTTAGTATTATAGGTATAATTTGTATTTAAATTTATGGATTTACAGTATCACTTAAAATCAAAGTTAGGTTTCTTTTTAAATACAATTTAAAAAATCTGTTGTGGGCAACACAAGATCCTCCGTTAATTTGATGTATTTTGTACAACTCCCATACCAAAAGTTTATTGGAAAAGATTCTATATATCCAGTAAAATTGTAACACGAACATAATACAATATTTTACAGATTCTATTAATCCAATAAAATTATAGCATGAATATACATTATGTATTCTCATATATAAATACTCTAAAAATGCGTACACTTACGTAACATTATTTTTACAATCAAATAATATTACTACCAAGTTTATATCTCTACCCATTTTTGAATTATTGCCCCAAAAGTCAATATACCCCACATTCAGATAAAAACTTCAAAATTTACCCAAAAATGGGCAGTAACCCAAAAATGGGTCGAGATATGAATTTGGCGACAAGACCATTCGATTCTACGGGCAAAATTACATAGGTACACCAATTTTCAAAATTTTTGAACACCGCATACAATCTCTAAAACAAAATAACTGAAAATGGCCAAAAATCGCAAAAATCTAAGGGGTGGAGTGTTCAAGAGGAGCCACACTATAAAACTTCTGTTGGTCTACGGAAGCCAGACCTAGTTTGTAGCAAAGGAGAAGAGTGTATTATTGTTGATCCTCAAATAGTGTCAGCTACAGAAAATTTATCAGAGGCACATAAGATTAAAACAAAAAAATATGGAGAAAACATGGACGTAATTTCTGCTGTTTCGCGACAATGCAAAGTGAATCCAGAAAATATTAAGACAACTTCTTGTACCATTTCATGGCGTGGTGTTTGGTACAAGAATTCACATATGGATTTACGAGCCATGGGTCTCAGCGACAAATTCTTGGCGAGTCTTACGACGCGAGTCTTGCAGGGCTCCTATACCAACTGGACTCGCTTCATTAACTCAACCATGATGTTGCACCAGGTCACTAGACAGGGAGTCGGATGACTTTTCTGCGCAATATGGAGGTCGCTCACCGCCTCGACTTATTATGTATTGTATTATATTTGCCAACTTTGTATCAAGTCAAAAGAGTGAAAATAAATAAACAGGTACCCCTTACGATTTTTTCAGATTTTGGCTATTTTCGGGGATTTTCAAACTTTTGTTCATAAAAAATGAACTGGTTGGACAAAAATTATGAAAATTGGTATACTTATGTATTTTTGTCCGTAGAATCGAATGGTGATGTCGCCAAATTCATATCTCGGCCCAATTTTGGGTTAATATCAAAAAATGGGCAGTTTTGAGCAAAACTTTAAATTTAAATATCTCGAGAACGAAACGAGATATCGACCTGCGGTTTCAAAATTTGGAATCAGCACATTGAGGAGTATCTAGATACATAAAAATTAGATTTTTGAAAATTTTGAAGTTTTTATCTAAATGTGGGGTATATTGACTTTTGGGGCAATAATTCAAAAATGGGTAGAGATATAAACTTGGTAGTAATATTATTTGATTGTAAAGAGAATGTTACGTAAGTGTACCCATTTTTAGAGTATTTGAACAACTGTGTGAATTTTTAGAAATAAAAGTATTAAAATAAAAATGGATAAATGCTATATAAAAGTTCCTTGGAAAAGATTATTGTTTATATAATGTATAAATAAATATATTATCACGGCATATTGCCCATTTCTGAGTGTACCACAATCTGCTTTATCGCAGATATAGGTAATGATGATGACATATTTGTGACACCGCACGGGCAATTATTGCTGGAGTGGAGAGTGTACCACAGGGGTCACTTTTGTGTCATTTAAATTCAAAATATTTGGCGTCGGTCGGGATATGTATATATATACCGTGAGTATTTTTTAACGTGAAACATTGGGTTTGTCATATCCATGGTTACTTGAGATTTGATTGACAGCAATGTATTTGCCCGTTCTATTTAAAATGAAACATAGGGAACGAATTTGACATTGATAAGACGTCAATAGAGGTTAGTTTTGTTTAAATAATTATACCTGCATTCTAAAATAAAATTAGTTGTAGAAAAAATATAGTGTGCACCTTGTGCCCGAGTGGGTTTCTGACTCGGCTAAATTTCTTACAATATTTAAATATAATATCTCTGACAAATTTATTCCCCATGTGTCATTTTAAATGAGACAGACAAATATATTGCTGTCAGTCAAATGTCAAATCATAACTTATAGGGAAATTCAAGGGTTATCTGTCCTATTGACAAGATGTCATTAGAGGTTAATATTATTTAAATAATTATACCTGTTTTCTAAAAATTAAATTTAGATGTAAAAAAAATACTGTGTGTACCTTGTGCCCGAAATATGTTTAGTACTCTCGAGTGGTTTTTTGACTCCGCTAAATTTCTTACAATATTTAAATATAGTACTTCTGTCAGATTCGTTCCCTATGTTTCATTTTAAATGGAACGGGCAAATACATTGCTGTCAATCAAATATCAAGTCGTAACTATGGATCAATGTTTCACGTTAAAAAATACTCACGGTATATACCATTCATCATAATTATGTGTAGAGAAATGCAATTTTCAATACCTCCATCAAGCAATACTAGAAAATGTCTTTCACTAGATTCCCAATCCCTTCTGTTTACTCTTAACATCCACCCTCTTTCACATTCTCGATGATCGCTGCTGTAACTTCACGCCTGCGGGTACGAGTATTTTACGAGTCGGTTAATACCCCCGCAAACACATCGCAGGACAAAACGTCCTCTTCAACTGCAGGACTAAGCTAGGATCGCAGGATTCGCTGCAGGATTGGACTTGAACAGGAATCAAAATCCCATTTAAGAAGGGAATACTGCTGCAGAAGCCACATAGACCGCTTTATTGCAACCGGGAAATGATTGTATCTCACCAAACTTAGAATAATTGCTTTCCAAACCTACTTAAAGGTAGAATTTACTGAGGGAATGGAAGAAATGTGGTAGAAGTGGATATAAAAGTGAAAATGGGAACATGCCCTCAAGGGAAAATATTTTTTAAAATACTAATGGCCGATGTCACTACTGATTTCTAAAATTTAAGTAATGCCTATGTACCCGATGTGTACCACATAGGCATTACTTAGCAAAATTGCGTTTTTACCAACGGCTAAGCATTGCCTATCTTGATTTAGGAATTACTTAATTAGATATCTATTTTCCGATTTCCAAATCGCTATGCATTTCCTAACGTTTCACAGCTGACACTTCAAAATGAAAATTGCACAATTTTATTGAATATTTTGGTAGTTATAATGAAGATATAGAAAGACATGCACAAGATAGAAAAGAAAGAACAAATTGTTTTGAATTCTGTGATGTAAAATGGTATTGGATTTTAACTATAAAATGTTGAGAAATGTCACTTGTTTTTTATGGAAACGTTTATGACATATGACTGCTCTGTCGGTATATTAGTGTGTTAAGTAATACAGAAATAAAATAGAGCATTCATTTACAAAAACCAAAGTAAAAAATCTGATGTGGCCAGCACATATTTAATATTGAAGAACATAAAATTCTCCATCTAATACACTTAATTTTTTTTTTATATCTTGTATAGATTTAGAGATAAAGACACTATAATTTATAGAGTAAACTAATCGCAGAGGCCAAGGCACTAAGGAAACCAGTTGACAAATTCCAATGTTTATAACATAACACATGTCATTGTCAAATATCAACAGTTTTAGTGACATTCTGATAGCTTTTTCTGGGAAGTATATTTAACTTTTCTTATTGTTTTATTAATTAAATATTTGAAATTATAGGTAAAATTGTGGTAAAATGCATATATCCATCAGAAATACCGCCAATCTGGTTAATGAATTGGAAGAATCTCTGACATTTAAAAACTTCCTCATACAATGAAAAATAGATATAATTAGAATTATATGTGTGCAGAAGACAAATACAATAAAAAACAATATTTGAGTAAAGTTCTGTATTTTTTACCTCCCGCTACCCTTGGTAAGGGAGGTATAGGGATCGTGCTAAAAATCACTTATCGAGATTTTAGTAAATGACCACGTTTTAAGGTCCCTAGAATCCAAATTTAACATTTTCACGATGATGTCTGTATGTGTGTATGTGTGTGTGTATGTATGTGTGTGTATGTATGTATGTGTGTGTGTATGTATGTATGTGTGTGTGTGTATGTGTAGGGATTTTGTCTTCGCTCTAACTCATACTATCATTCAAAAAATTATGAAATCTTGTATTTATACCCTATTCTAATATGAAAAGAAGCCATTAGATTTTGGTGTAAATCGGATAACCGGAAATGGCACTTTACCTGAAGCTCATAATGGTTTTTCTTCAAAAAATACCATTAAATGCCATTTTTTCGCATTTTATGTCTTATGAAAATTAAAGATTATTGAATTTTCTACAGGAATGCATTAATACTTTTTCTATATATTTTACAGATAAATTTAAATATAATTTTTTTTATTAGTCGCGAAGCCTAAGATAAACACAATAATTCCTTTGTTCCACAGTTCATATTTCAAATGAATGTAACTGACAGTAAATGTCACTGTCAAAAAACTAATCACTTCAAATTAATAATAGTGAGATTTTAAAAAGAAAATAGTAAATAAATCAATAGTTTTATGCAGTGGAACAGTTTGCAGCGTTAGTAAATACGTAAGTATGTATTTAAATTAATAAAAATGGATAGGGATATGTGTGGAAGGATGATTGTTGCGTAACTATTATTGTGGTCCAGATGCGGTTATTCGCTACCGAAAATCAGTCAATTTAATATGTTCTTATGTATGAATGCTATGATGATTGTGGACAAGGCGAAAGAAGAATGTTGTTAAAGAGTGAAGTGAGTTAGCTGAGCTCTTACTCTTATCCCTTTTCTTATTGTTACTATTGTTTCCGGGTTTTTGCTAACCCACTAAGTGGGAAACGCTTGATTTTATGTATGTATGTAAAAATTAAATAGCGGGAGGTTTTGTGTTGGCCACATCAGATTTTTTTGTTATAAAACGACGGTTCGAAAGCGAAGTGCAATACAATACTTATACATCCTAATATGGAAATGGCGAGAGGTCTTGTGCTGGCCACAACAGATTTTTTTTTTGCTTTTTGCCTTCGGAGCCGGGATTTACCATGCAGTTTGCTTTCGTGTTTGTTGCTAAGCAAAAAAAAAATCGTGCAAAATAAAAATTTATCGATAATATCAAGAGGTCTTGTGATAATTTTGTTCGATGGAGTTTTTCTTTTGGTTTCGTAAATAGTTAAGAAGTCCGGACAATTTCCGGGCGGAATCCTGACAAGAGCCTAAAAATCCGGACATGTCCGAACAAATCTGGACGTTTGGTAATCCTATTTATACAGATTACTGTATCTTTCAGGGTTTGTAATTTGTTATACTGACCTACTGACCCCATGGATTCAATTATGAATCTATGTCTCCTCAAAACAGCCACAATTGGAACATAGATCAACATCACCCTATCTTTGATTAATTCAGCATCGAGCCATCCAAACTGAAACGAATCATACATCGCGCTAAATGATTAAATTTCCCAATGATATTCCTGTATTGACCACACGCCACGGTATGAATTATATCTCCCTGGTGCTGTTTTTGCTCGTTAGGACTAGAGGGAGCAGAGATAGGTATCTCGTGGACGAATAACTCAAGGAATTACAGCGGTTAGATACCTCACTGTAAATTTTAGCTGGGGTAAAACGTTAGGGAAAAATTCTGATAGATTAATGAGCACAGAAAAGGGAAATGGTTCGATTTGTGGGGATATTTGCTTGTTATAGGCTTTGAATTTAACAATTTGGATTTGTTTCTAGTAAATTCTGGTACCTATCCTTAGAAGAACAGATAAAACAAAAACTGAATAGAAATAAGACAACTAGGGAAGACTTTGGGAGTACGAATATTAATAGTAATAAGGACAATAATGGAAGGGTAAATAGACATACAATACAGGAAAAGAATAGTAATAATATAAAAGAAGAGGAAAAAATATGGAGGAAATGAAAAAACTAGGAAAGGACCGGACAGCATAGAAACAATGGTCAAGAACAAGTAGTAGCAAACTATGTGGCCTATTCAGAGAAACACAGTCATAACGGTTGTTACGGATATAAAGATTGTTATCATAAAGACATTTGTAACAATCTTTATGAATTTGTCAATCCAGAACCTACGTCGGTATTATTGACAATCTTTACAAAATAATACTTGTGAATGAACCAGATTAATTGACAATAGCTAACTTCATTATGCATATATGAACTTAACCTTACCTTATATGTCAACGCTTTATTCTTTTAATAATGTGTTGCCAATTATATTTAAAACGCACACATTCTGCCAAAACAACTAAAGAAGAATATGACATTTGTGTCATATTTGAAAACTTCTAAATTATTTAGAACGGGTATGTTAATTCCTACCACTGATCTCAAAGTGACTGAAAAGTTATGGAAAGATTTTTTTTTTATTTTGATTGAAGAAAAAGCACACATTAGCACCAGAATAAATAACTAGGTTTTCACGAATACCTACCACAGAATATAATATTTTCAAAGAAATATGTATTTACATCAAAAGTAACTTTCGTCCACGACGGTTTTTATCGTTCTTATTATCATTTAAGTCGAAGCAGAATCCATGCGAATAATCAACTGCATCCTGCTAATATTTAGCAGAAAGGACATTATTAATAATATATGATCGATGTAATAATCTGTCACACGTCAAATATTAGAAATAACAACGTGATAACAACCATAAATACATAGTTTTAGCAGTCGTTATGATAAAGACTGTCAAAACACGTTGACGGTAACCACCTTCAGTACTGAGAATACCAATTTTGATTTTAACAATCTTTACAGTACATAACAACCATAAAGACCATAACGACTATGCAAAAATTGAGTTCTGAATAGGCCCCTATATCAGACACCCTATAAAGGGTATAAAGGATCTGTGAAGAAGAAGAAGAAGAAGGATTTGTTTCTAGTATTCTAGGCTACAGACATTATTGGGCAAAACAATCTGATTGATGATTGAAAACTAAAGACTAAAATAATAATCAATGATTAAAGAGTAATGATTGATTAGTTTATTCATTCTACGCAATCAAATGATTGATTAATTTTAGTTTTATTCAAATAATCATGACTGAATAATATGACTAAAATTTCTTTACAATCCACAAAAAAAAAATCTGTTGTGGCAAGCACAGTACCTCTCGCCATTTCCATTTTATGGTATGTAAGTATTGTATTGCACTTCGCTATCGAAACGTCGTTTTGTAATAAAAAAATACAGAACTTTACACAAATATTGTTCTTACACGCTTCTGCACACACATATAATTCTAATTATATCTATTTTTCATTGCATGAAGAAGTTCCTAAATATCAGAGATTCTTCCAATTCATTAACAAGATTGGCTGTATTTCTGATGGATATATGCATTTTACCTATAATTTTAAATAATTAATTAATGAACAGTAAGAAAGAGTAAATGTACTTCCAAATAGCTTTCAGAATGCCACTAAAACTGTTGATTTTTGACACTGACATTTAACTGTCATTTACAAACTATGTTACAAACATTTGTAATTGTCGATTGGTTGCCTTAGTGTAGTTCAGCCTCTGCGATTTATTACATCTCATTATTATATACATGTATGTATATATCATAGTGTCTATCTCTAAATAATCTGTATAAGATATAATGAAGTTTTTATGAATATTAGATGGAGAATTTTATGTTCTTCAATATTTGTAATAACAAAAATTTCCAAAAAATAATATTTTGAAGAAACTTCTACGTCATCCAATTGTTACCAAATTCTTTTCAGCTCTTCCCATAAATATCAGATTGAAGAATACGTATAGTTAAACAGGTCTTAGATTATAGTTTTGGAGGAATAGTCTTTCCAACATCCAGACACACACACACATACACACATCCACACAAACACACACACACACACACACATAGCTTCGGATTAATTTCTGGTATTTTTTAAATTTCATCATATTAAAAGAACAAAAATTAGTTTGTCAGTAAACAGAAAATTTTTAAGTTTACAATAATTTAATTTTTCTCTCGGATGAAATATTTGAGAATTATAGAAAATTTAAAAAAGAAAAAAAATTCGTTGTTATACAGTTTCATAGTAAATAATACTTTGTTTTAGTTTTATAGCGGATAATTGTGATTGTATTTAGTATTCAACATTTATTTTGAAAGAAAACAATAGAATGTAAATTTTTCATTATTTACATGACTGTTATAGCAAATATAATAAAATGCATAAAACAATAACATGAAGTATTATGTTTTACAAAACAATAAAAAGTATAAACAGACTTTTATATTCAATATAAAACTGAACAAAAGAAAACAGATGTTATTGTTTTATTATTAATTATTAAATTGCATTGTCAAATTCTCTGCAAAAATATATCTCATATTACATGTTTCATTTAATCATTTTCTAGGCAAGAAGACTGTAACATTCTCAGTGATTTTAATTCAATTTCGGGTAAAACGTCAGGCATTAGCAGACGACAGGTGACCAATTGCATTTCGCTCTTTAATTATGAAGAAAATGGTCGCAAATGCATGGAAAATTAGATTCCGCAAAGTTTTAAAACGTTTTACACAACCATTAACGTCAATCCTTATTCCGCCTAAAAATAGTTACGAGGAATAGTAACTTACAGACAAAATACCGAGTGGTAAGTATGAGAACATATCTCGAGAAACATTTCTTATTATGCTCTGTTGTTCGCAGGGTTATTGAAATTGTGTATTTGAACTGTATTGAAAGATTAGAAATTAATGTAAAAATCTTACGTGAACACTATTTAATTTTTGTTAATTTACATATATACCTATGTATTTACTAATGCTGCAAACTATATTATGTTCCATTGCATTAACTATTGCTTTATTTACTATTTTCTTTTTAAAATGTTTTTTTTTTAATTTGAAGTGATCAGCTTTTTGACAGTGACATTTATCTGACAGTTCCATACATTTGAAATATGAACTGCGTAACAAAAGAATTGTGTTTATCTTCAACTCCGGGATTTATCAAAAAGATTATTTTTTAAATTTATCTGTAAAATATATAGAAAATTTATTAATGTATAGGTACATGTACAACATTCAATAATCTTTATTTTTATAATGGCATAAAACGCGAAAAAATGGCATTTAATGTTATTTTTTGAAAGAAAACCATTATGAGCTTAAATTAAAAGTGACATTTCTGATTTTCATATTTAAATCATAATCTAATGATCTCTTTCCATATTAGAATAGAATCATGATACAAGGTTTCAGAACAGATTCATTAGAAAGGATTATTTTATATATTATTATATATTATATCTATAAAAGATATAATAAAAATGTTTAATGTTTCGGATAGAGAATTTTATATTCTTTAGTTTTTGAAATCATATAAATTTCCAAAAAATAATATTTAGAAGACTTTTTTAAAGAAACTACTACTTCCAATTGTAGTTTTTGATATTCATGTATGATACATTTTTTCTACAGATAAAACTATTTTTTCTACAGTCACTATAGAAAGTAGCCATTTGCGCTCTCTTTTGTCAACGCAAAATGTCACTTTGCCGCTCATGCGCGACAAAGTAGAAAAAACGCTCGCTGTCCAAATTTCTAAGTATACAATGTTGAGAAATGTCACTTGTCTACATTCTTAATGAAAATGTTTAGTTAGGAACTAATGGCACTGTAATTACACATTTATCACGTTCACAAGTCAATTTGACATATGTTCTGTCGGTATTTAACATAACCTAATAAAATACCACACTGCTGTGAAAATGAAATAGGCATTCATTTACAAAAACGAAAGTATAAAATGCTTAGATTAGATTGAATAAAAACTCAAGAAGAATGGAAAATAACGATAAAATAAAATTAAATATAAAATAAATTGTGTGAACAGTTATGTTTAGTAATAGGAATGATTGTACACAGATGGCGGTATGATAGTTGCGAGTCGTACTGACATCTGATCTCTAGTTAACTATTTATTTTGATTACAATAAAGTTATTAGTTATTTCGTTACTTAAATAATTGCGAGAAGTCAGTCAATGCACATACATGTCTATATAATCACAAATTCCTTGAAATATTTGTTAATTTTTTCAGTGTGACAGGCGTGACAACTAACCACACATTTTGCTACAAAAACTCATCAAATCATCACAAATCCTTACTTCCACGCTCTAATGTAACGATATAATCATTTAAAAGCCTTTTTAAGTTTAAACCGTATTTTTTGTATTAGCCAATCGTTATTTATTGAGCAGTACTGTAAGTATAAAGTGTACATTTTATTATTTTTTGTTATGGTGGAGGACCCCTTTGTGGCGATTGTAGAAAAAATCTTGTGTGTGTTTCGAGCGCAAATGGACATTGTCGATTTCGAGAGAATACCGCGCTCCTTCGTCGCGCGGCAACAACCTCGCAATCGACAATGTCGCATTTTGCGCTCTTAATACACAAATAGCTATAGTACCTATTGAGAAAGTTTGGTTTCACTAATCTAAATTATTTATTTAATGCACGTGAAAACGATCGGATCTCAATCGCCATCTGCAATTTTTTTACGTTGAAGTATAAATTACAATTATTGAAACAATTTTCAACAAATTTCTGTTGTCTTTTACAGGGATTAAAAGCTTACTAAATAATTTGACACGATAAAATTTCGAAATTCTGTATTTTTGTAAAAATAAAATTTTCCATTTTCCGGTCATGGATATAAAACCATATATGAACACCTTCGGCTTCTGGCTATAAGTTATACCTCTGAAACAATCATTCATTTGTCTCCCTTGCTATATAATAATATACTTATTAGATAGAATAAAGAAACTGAAGAGAAGAATATGAAGTTTTAAATAATAAGATTTTCTTAAGCCATGCCTTCACTAGTTTTTTTTTATTTTGCATATTTTTATTTCACTATAAAACAGTAGAAGTTTAAAACAAGCAAGCATCCGTAGCTGTGGAATTTGATCTCCGGACTATCGTCTATCTCCCGCGCAGATATTTTTATTTCCCAAGGATTCTATTTCTAAGATCGCGTCATGTTTCTGTTTGGAAACACGACAAGCGGTAGTTTTAAAGTTTGATTATCTGTGGGCTGAGCTCAGATATACACCGAGAAATGCGCTCAAGTCGACGAGGGACGTATTAAATTGACAGAGCAACTTTCGCGACAAAAACTCGAATAAATGCTGCTGTCTACAGCAAAATGAAAACATCGCGATAGTGTACAACACAACTCCGGATCAAATTTACATACAAAGCAAGAGTTTGAATATTGAAAAGAATAATACGATCAAAATAATCATCGAGGAGTTTTTCTTGAATATTTTGATTACTACAGTTCCATATTCAGATTTCCATATAAATTACGATGTTTGAACAAAAATAATAGGAATTTTTGATAAAGAATTAGAAAACACTTTTCGGTCATCATCAGACGCCGGCCTTGCCCAGCTGGTAACCATATAAAAGTCTGAATTCAGCATGAAATTCTCTTTCTTTTCATGTCATGCATGATTTTTTTTACTTCATCGGATCTTCAGATTTTCATGCACAACTCGTACACGGTTAAAGATAGAATAACAAACGATGAACAATAACACAAAATTTCAATGAAAAATCATGTAACTTCAAACGGCTGTAACTCGAGATCCGATGAGGAAAAAAAAATCTGTTGGGGCCAGCACAAGACCTCTCGCCATTTCCATGTTAGGCTATATAAGTATTGTATTGCACTTTCCTTTCGAACCGTCGTTTTATAACAAAATATCACAGTACTTTACCCAAATATTGTTTTTGATTATATTTAACATGTCTTCTGCACACATATATAATTCTAATTATATCTATTTTTTATTGAATGAGGAAATTCCTAAATTTCAGAGATTCTTCCAATTCATTAATCAGATTGGCGGTATTTTTGATGGATATATGCATTTTACCTATAATTCAAATATTTAATTATTAAAACAACAAGGAAGATTAAATATACTTCCCAGAAAAAGCTATCAGAATGTCACTAAAACTGTTGATTTTTGACACTGACATGTGTCATTTACAAATTATGTTATAAACATTGGAATTTGTCAACTGGTTTCCTTAGTGCCGTAGCCTTTGCGATTCGTTCCTATAATTTGTGCCCTACGTCAAATTTACTGTCAAAGAATAACTTCTTAGCTTCTTTTTTACAAAATATAATATTAACATTTAATTTGAAACAACAAATTAAATAAATCATTTTTGTTGTTTTAAACTGTTGCCACAGAAACCAATGGATGCCATTAGTGTGCCATTTGGAGTAATTATTCGAAGAAAAATTCCAATCAAAGTCTAAAGCATATATTATGCTTTGATATGTATGATAACGTAAAATGTCCAAAAAATTATATCTTATTATGTTTTTTCACGAAAACCTGTTAAAATATTCAAATTAGTGTACTTCCTGTTAACCAATTTAACCAAAATCTAATTAACTGTTCATATGGATGGAAGAGAAGGAATATGAAATAATTATAATTTTAGAATTGTAATATTTAAGTTATCGGAGCGAAAGAATCTATACACACATACAGACGGTATCTAAGAATAGTAAAATCGTATTCTAGGAACCCTAAAACGTGTTTATTCATTAAAACTCATCACCAAAGTTTTTGACCAAAGAAAATATTATCTTCCTTAGCTAAAGGTGACGGAAGGTAAAATTTACCATGAAATATGTGTAATGGATTAAGTTATATACCTCTTTAGATGTTAACGAGTTGCTGAAAACATCAGTGAAGCATTTCAATCGTTCCGTCCGATTTTCAGTGTAAATATTCAGGGCACGCCATTGGATAAATATTTGAAAAAATCCTGTGTCCCCTTGAGTTTGTTTTTCAACATCTGTTTTAGATTCATAAGTATTTTATTTGATATCAGCTACTGTTTGCTCAAGTCGTTTTATTGAATTTCATATTTATACAAACCTAAATTAAATATGACTGCTAATATTTTACTTGTTACTTCGCCATCAGAAAGTGGTATGTTCACTTGCTAATATGTATTTTCACGATATAAAATTATTTATGAATTTTGATTGAAAGTGGTGAAGTACTCGTATGTATTTGGCTTTTGGATTTTAATGTTATTGCAATAAAATCAAATCAAGTGTTTGCAATATAATTTCAGTGGAAATTAAAGTGTAATAAAGGGTTTTTAATTTTCAATGTTCGGATTTTGAAAATGAGTAAAAATCAAACGAATTTAAATTCCAATAAACTTTTATTATTTAATGAAAGTATAATCACTAACATTAATAATGAAAAATAATATCATTGAGATTATTACCATGGTTACGTTTGACGGTTTGCTTATGAGAAGTTCAATTTTCAATAAAATTTTAGCATAGTTGGGACTCCACAATGGTTATACAGAAAAAAAAATTGTTGTGGCTAGCCCGAAACCTCCCGCCATTTCAATATTAGGCTACATAAGTACATATTGTATTTAACATTTCTGGTACTCACACAAAAATTTTAATTACATCTATTATTAATATATATTTAAATAAATAAATAAATATATCATCACAGCATATTACCCATTTCTGAGTGTGCCACAATCTGCTTTATCGCAGACATCGGTAATGATGATGACATATTTGTACCGTGCGGGCGCTTACCAGGCATCACCTCACGGGCACTCATTGCTGGCGTGGAGAGTGCACCACAGGCGTCACTTTTGTGCCATTAACCACCAAATTCACCAACCGTGAATCAAGTCTTGATTCTCGGATCAACACTGATCTGTGAATCAAGTTCTGGGTTACCTTGGAGATCAACAGTTTTAACAAAGCAACAGTGTCAAATTTTGTTGAGCAGAGAATCAAATTTGATTCAGGGATGGTGAATTCGGCCGTTAAAATTCGAAATATTTGGCGTCGGTCGGGATCGAACCCGGTTCCCCCAGGTTCGCGACCAGACACTCAGGCACGCGGTCACGGGACCCCATATATTTTTATATTTTTTAATTCATTTTATAAATAAGTTTCCTTCTATTCTTCTAAATGTTCGAGATTCTTCAAATTCATTGACGAGATTGGCGGTATTTCCGATATGTAGTTATAATTTTAAGCATTTGATTAATAATAAAATAAGAAATATTAAATGTACTTCCTAGAAAAAACCTTCAGTAATGTATCTGGATTTTTGACACTGACATTTTTCTGTCAATTACAAACATTTTAATTTTTCAAGTGGTTTCCATGGAGATATTTGGACAATGATTATTTCATATATTTATAATTCTCTATCTCTAAATCTATAGAGAATTTTTTTAAAGAAATTACTACTTCCGGTTGTCCAATTGTTACCAAAACCTTTTCAGCTCATTAAAGTCAGATTAAGGAATATGTAGTTAAATTGGTCTTTGGTCTTATAGAATTTGAGAAACCGTTCGTCAAATATCCAGACACACACACACACACACACACACACACACACACACACACACACAAAGAGAGAGACCTTAAAACTAAAATCTGGATATGTGATTTTTAGCATGAATCCAATATCTCTTAGCGAGAGGTGGAAAGTATAGAGATGTTAATCATACGGTCCCGTGGCCGCGTGCCTGAGTGTCTGGTCGCGAACCTGGGGGAACCGGGTTCGATCCCGACCGACGCCAAATATTTCCAATTTTAATTGGCACAAAAGTGACCCCTGTGGTGCACTCTCCACACCAGCTATGAGTTCCCGTGAGGTGACGCCTGGTAAGCGCCTACACGGTAAAATATATCGTCATCATTACCGATGTCTACATGTGTTGTAGATACTGGCACACCCAGAAATGGGTAATATGCCGTGATGATATATTTATTTATATTTACGATCTTGGCGGCCGATTTATTTCGCTATTTTGTAAAATTTGGCATTCAGGGAATTTTTCTGCTAAACAGCGGTTATTTCACCATTTAAATGGCATGTATTATAGCAATCTTGTTAAAAAAAATGTATTTGAGACCTATATCAAGCAAAAGCCACTAAAATTATATATCATTGCTCTTCATTGACGATCAATGTTTGGTCTTCAACGATTTAAAAAAATCGCTGAATAATTTCTATACATTGTTGGACTGTGAACTTTTCCATCATTGATTATTAAACATTAATTACTGTTTCTGTCAATTCAGATGTTTAAAATTTCTAAGGTTGCTTGATGAGAGCAGTTTAAAATCCGGACATACAGAGAATTTATTTTAAAATGCAACATTATAGTTCATCACTTCCATGGTTACTCACTATTGTCAAAAAATGACAGCAATGTAAAATTTGTCCATTTTAAAATGCAACATTATAAATAGTATTGCAGCACAGGAGATACCTCCAAAACACATCACAAATGGTGTCAATTCTTATTACGACCGACTAGAATATTGCCTCAGAGTTATTGGGGGTATTCTTTAACATTTATGACATGAAAGTTATTAATTTTTGTAAGCTAAAGTTTTTTAAAATGTACAACATTCATGTTTTGATTATTTGTTAATCGTATGTAGGTTAATTTATAGGAAATTAGTTTTGATAATACAAAACTACAAATTTTGTATGTTGCATTTTAAAATGGACAAATATTACATTGCTGTCATTTTTTGATAGTAAGTAACCATGGAAGTGATTCGCCATATGTTGCATGTTAAAATAATTTCCCTGTATGTAGGATTACAAAAAACTTTTTTCAAGGGATAAATCAGACAAAGGTACTGGGAAATGATGAATAAATATGGTCATTATATTTACCTAAAAGTTATCAAACTAATGAAAATTATTTTACGTTGTGGAAACGGTTCAATAAATTCCAATATTTAATTTTTTACGAGAAAATTCCGTTGTTATTTCCTGCACAAAACAATCTCGTAAAGTTTCGCAAAACAAACACAATGCGTAATGAATAAAAAACGAATCCCGACCCGAGGTAGAAAATAGAAACTTATTGTTCTGGATCATTTCGGGGTCGCAGCAAAAGAATTAACTTCTTTATATTTATGATCATTAGAATATTAAAAAGTTTCAATTTTAATAATGAATTTTAATGAATCCAGTAGAGAGCGAGCGAAACCCGAACGGCAAACTTCCGGAAGTTGTATTCAATTTCCGGTTCACGATGGTGTAACGATGATTTCCGAGAAAATAATATCTTTTCTTAAACTTATATTACATTTTGCATATCTTTCCAGAGCTCGCAATGGGAATAAATTGAAATATGTTTTATTGTTTCCTCGGGTCACGAACCAACTTCATCTCGCTATTAATTGCTGCATAATATTTAATTACTATTCTAATTAAAAATATTACTCGCTCTCTATCTTGGGGTTCAGATCTTGTACAAAATGTAATAGCCTGAAATTTTATCTAATTGTAGCTAATATTTCATGTTCATATGAGAAACACTCGTGATATATACATTTAGAGATAGAGACTCATAAATATATAAAATAATCCCTTACAATCAAATAATGTTACTAAGAAGTTTATATCTCTACCTACTTTTGAATTATTGCCCCAAAAGTCAATATACCCCAAATTTAGATAAAAACTTCAAAATTTTCAAAAATCTAACTTTTATGTATCTAGATACTTCTCAATGCGCTGATTCCAAATTTTGAAACCGCAGATCGATATCTCTTTTCGTTCTCGAGATATTTAGATTCAAAATTTTGCTCAAAACTGCCCATTTTTGGGTAGTAACCCAAAAATGGGCCGATATATGAATTTAGCGACACGACCATTCGTTTCTACGGGAAAAGATACATAAGTACACCAATTTTCATAATTTTTGAACACCGCATACAATCTCTAAAGCAAAATAACTGAAAATGGCCAAAAATCGCAAAAATCTAAAGTGTACCTCTTACGATTTTTTCAGATTTCGGCCATTTTCGGGGGTTTTCAAACTTTTGTTCATAAAAAATGAACCGGTTGGACAATAATTATGAAAATTGGTACACTTATGTAATTTTGCCCGTAGAATCGAATGGTCGTGTCGCCAAATTCATATCTCGACCCATTTTTGGATTACTACCTAAAAATGGGCAGTTTTGAGCAAAACTATGAAGCTAAATATCTCGAGAACGAAAAATGATATCGACCTGCGGTTTCAAAATTTGGAATCAGCGCATTGAGAAGTATGTAGATACATAAAAATTAGATTTTTGAAAATTTTGAAGTTTTTATCTAATTATGGGGTATATTGACTTTTGGGGCAATAATTTAAAAATGGGTAGATATATAAACTTGGTACTAATATTATTTGCTTGTAAAGACAATGTTACGTAAGTGTAAACATTTTTAGAGTAATGTATATAGTAGCCCAAATAACTCCATGTAAACCAGTTGAAAAATTAAAATGTTTGTAATTGACAGAGAAATGTGAGTTGTCAGTGTCAAAAATCCCTTTACATTACTGAAGGATTTTTCTGGGAAGTACATTTAATATTTCTTATTTTATTATTCATTAAATATTTATAATTATAGGTACATAATACACACCAGAAATAACTCATCAAATAATTTGAAGAATCTCGAACATTTAAAAGAGTAGGAGGAAACTTATTGAATGAATTAAAAAATATATTAATAATTAGAATTTTTGTGTATGTACCAGAAATGTTAAACACAATATACAGCCTAATATATAATGGCGAGAGGTCTTGTGTTAGCCACAACAGATTTTTACCTTCCGGCACCTTTAGGTAAGGAAGGTATTGTCTTTGGTCAAAATATTCGTTGGTGAGTTTTTAATAAATAAGCACGTTTTAGGGCCCCTAGAATACGAATTTACTATTTTTAAGATGATGTCTGTATGTGTGTGTGTGTGTGTGTGTGTGTGTGTGTGTGTGTCCATGTGTGTGTCCGTGTGTGACAAATTTTTCTCCGACGATAACTCCAATACTACAATTCTAAAAATTATAATTCTTTCGTATTCCTCTTCTTTACATCCATATGAAGAGCTGATTAGATTTTGGTTATAATTGATCCACCGTAAGTACCCTTATTTGAAGTTTTTAACAGTTTTTCTTGAAAAAACGCAGTTAAATATTATTTTTCGACATTTTGTGATTATCAATATGAAAGA
Source organism: Ophonus ardosiacus (assembly GCA_943142095.1). Classification (NCBI taxonomy): domain Eukaryota; kingdom Metazoa; phylum Arthropoda; class Insecta; order Coleoptera; family Carabidae; genus Ophonus; species Ophonus ardosiacus. The sequence continues at coordinate 4,876,319 of OW964837.1, forward strand.
ATATCTTATTCTCTATACGGTTTGATTATACAGTTTCGTTCATATTCAATAGATATAGAGTTATAGAGACATTAAGAGAGATTAACTTTCAAAAATTAGTCAGCTTTGTTAAAATTATGGAAACAACAGATATATTCAGAAAAATTTAATTGACAGATGTCAGTGTCAAATGCAAAACCAAAGTTGAAAGTATAGGGTCAGAAAGTTATGTGTGAATGTGATAGAGTGTTCCTCCAAAGAGAAGAAGATGGAAGGACTGTGTAGGAGAAGATTTGAGAGAGAAAGAATTGTGTGAAGAAGATGCGTTGGACAGGAATGATTAAAAAAGAAGAGTAAGAAACAGCGACCCCTAATAAAATAGGGAAAGGAACTTTCGGTATAGAATTTGTAAAAAATAGTCTGTTCGTGTTACAATTTTATAGGATATACAGAATCTTATTCAAGGAACTTTTGGTATGGGATATATACAAAATACATCGAATTGACGGAAGGTTTTGTGCTGGCCACAACAGATTTTTTTGATTTAATTTATAGTGAAAATTCCATTAATTACAATTGGAACAAAATAAAAAACATTCCATTGTAATACCTCGTAAAATATTTACACCAATCACCATAAACGAATTTTTCAGCGCATTTAAATAATTTTTATTATCTCGTTGCGTCGGATTCGATTTCAGCCGCAATGTTTCCACAAACAATTAAATCCTTTGGTATAATTTGTAAAGGGGGCATCGCTTGTGTAGTTAATTTGTTAATTGCAGCAACCGCAGTGACATTTGAATTTGCGATCGATGTCCTGGTCCCGCCGCGGTTCCAGCGAGCCGATGTATACGTTTCAGCAAACGCTTCACACCTATCCAAACAGGATATGCAAATATTAAACAATTATTTGATCTTGTATTATTACACGAGACAGATACGGGCTCATGCAGACGTGGTCGCAATGTATAGGACGATTTACGAATGTGGTATAATAATGAATTTGGGTCATATTGCATTTGGAGGTTTCGGATATAAAGTGAGGAAATGTTGTCAAATATACGAAAGTTTTTCTCTTAATGTGGAGCTTAAGGGCTGGTTTATGATGAATTTATAAATTTACGAAGGAAAGAAAATTACTGGATTTCAGTCAAATATTATAGTAATTAAGGTACCAAGGGTTGTTATAAGGACAATAATGCCTGAGGTGAACAGTGTACTGTCGAGGGCCTCTGGCATTATTGTCGTTTAACACCCGTGGTGCCTTCAATGTTTTATGTCTTACTAGAAATTCTTAATAAACATTTTGTCTGACTAGAATTTTTCAAACAAAAATAATAAATCACAAAATTTTAATACAACTTACAAAGTAGCCTGTGAATGCGGTACCTAGGTAATATTTTGTTTCTGTAAACAAAGCATTTTTTCAAACAAAAAATATATTTCTTGTGGTATTATTCTGTCAATATGGACGAGCAATGTTATTGCTAAGAATAAGAAGTATGCTGGTTTGTATTTGTGATAAAACAAATATGATTATAAACGACTACAATTCACAATGCTTCTTAACCTTAACTGCACTTTATGTTAGTATCAGTATTATTAACCTCAGTTTGTTGTCAACATTACCATAGCAACTTAACACGCCCTAGGGTATTATTTACTCAATAACGGACCTAATGTTGAGGTTATTATAAAACAATAACATACTAGTAAGACATAAAATATATTTTCCGCCTCTACCGGTTTCGACACCTCATGTGTCTTCTTCAGGAGCTACAATAATATTACAGATTTTGAAAAAAATATTTTTAAAAAATACAAACATGTGTAACTTACGTGAAAATTTTTAGATTGTAAAACATGGATACATACATAAGACAATAATAAATAACATATAATACATACAATGGTCGTCAAAATTTAAAAATATATATAAATAAATACATTAAAAAACTCATGTAGTCGTCAATAAATTAAGATATATTTTTATAAATCTTGATTTAACAATGGCACCCTCTAACTGAAATTAAGTTATAACTTGTTCCGAAGGTCGTTTCTCGAATTGCCGCTAGATTTTTAAGTCATTTCTCTACTTAGTATTTTTTTAAATTATAGTTTAAATTTACATATTATAAATTTAGTTTATTTTATGTTTGGTTCATACTATATTTTAAAATGTTCGTGTGTATTTTACTTATATTTGTAATGTCAGTTTTTAAATTTATGTTGTTTTTGTCATTATTTATGTGTAACATTTCAAGAGTGAGGCGTTTGTGTAAGTTTTGTTCGGTATAAATAACCTTGACAGCATCAAAATTAAAATTATGTCCGAGTGATATAGCGTGTCCTACTAGTGCACATTTCCCATTATTATTGTTCTTATTTTTGCAGTTTCGTTTATGTTCCGTCATTCTAGTTCGTAAATACTGCCGAGTCTGTCCTGTGTACGTTGAGGTACACTCCATGCAAGGGATTTTGTACACTACATGTGACCTGTAATTTTTATTTTTTTTAGTTTACTAAAAAGATTTCCTAAACTAAAATCCAGTAATTTTCTTTCCTTCATCACCTTTCCAGTCAAGAAGTTCTTGCAGCCATTATAAATTTATATTTAGAAATTTTGATTTAAAATTTACAATTTTCTCTCTAGTTTACGATAGATTTTGAAATTCTGGATCTGACCAATCAGTATCTATCACCTGACGTCACTGCTTGTCATTTGATGTTTCACCAGTTATCAGTTCATAACCATGAATTTGTTAGGTGTTAATGAACAAGAAGATTTTTTAATAATATCAGGAATGATTTTTACCTTGATGTCCGCGTGTGTGTGTGTATGTGTGTTTGTGTGTGTGTGTGTGTGTGTGTGTGTGTGTGTGTGTGTGTGTGTGCGTGTGTGTGTGTGTGGATGTTGGAACCGCGATTTCTCAAATACTATAAGACTTAAAAAATATTTAACTGCAGTTTCCTCAATCTGACAACCAGCCCTAAGTAACGTCCCAGATTTATATGAACGACAACATTGTGTTTTGTAACTTTCATTAGTCATTGTATGAGGGACAATTTGAGTATGTACATTGATATTTACAAACCAGCAGGTTTACCATTATTTAAAATTATAAATACGAGTGTAATAGAGTCTACATAAATAAAGATAAAAACCGATTACATACATTAAGTTTTTCAAAAGTTTTTTAAATGTTATAAAGTTTTATGCATACGAAGAAGTAGCGCTACTAAATGTATTTATTTAGAGAAAAAACTGTACTACAGGGAATATTTCACAACGTAGAAAAGATTTATGTATTTTAAATAAAGACTGAAAACGTATTTTATGGGTACTTGAATTCTACAAAAGTTTTTTATGTTTCAAGTTAAATTGTTCTACTTTCTTCTATTCCTTTTAGATCTATTTAAGCATGAAATTGTTTTTTGAACTGTACACATATATCTCTCGTTTTTTCCAACGATACATCACGTTCATACTAAAAATATTTTATTATATATTACAATTCTGGCTAAATTCAGAGCTATTACATAAAATATTTTGATTGTCTATGATCATGTTTGAAAAAAAAAACCATTATTTCCCATTCGGTTTAATTTATATTTGCCTGTCACGAGGAAAGCAATCATGTTATATTGTTAAACATTTGTCCAGATTTTTTTGCCATGTACACTTATTTGTCTCTGAGTTTCAAACAATTTGTTGCTTATTGTTATTTCACGTTTTTGTTGTACCTCTCATTGAATGTTTTGTTGTTGGTGTTTTGTTATCAAATTCAAACAAAAACATGGTAGGCATCTAGATTGTAATTTGCTGTTTCTATTAAATGCACAAAGTGATTTTTGACTCGAAACCACGAAGAAAAAACGGCTTAACAAGTTTATTGTTTCATTTAATTTACTTTGCTGTTTACTTTACAAATATTTATACAAACAAGGGGGGACAAAAAATGTAAAAAATAAATGTCTTTTTTCTTGTTAAAATGTTTTTGTGATGTCTGGATTTAATTTACAAACATTGTTAATGTAGTCATAATAAAAAAATTGACGTGGCCAACACACAACCCTCCACCCATTTTTATACAGAATGTAATAGAAATAAGTACATTAAATTTAACCAGTGATAGAAATCGGCAAGAGCAACAATATTTCTTAGTTTTTTTCGAAATCGCAATTTATTTTTTGCAAAAAAATCTAATTTCGAGATATATACTGGTGAAACAGAAAAAAGTAAGTGACATTGACAGAACTCTTTGAGAGGAACAATATTTTAACTTAATATAATAAAAATTTTATCACATAACCCATTGAAAATGACATTTGTAACTAAATCATATATTGATTGAAATATTCGTTAATATTTATATCTTCGACAATATAACAATTTTACTATTTTGCTTTTAACTTCATAACAAATCATTTTTAAATGACTAATGCCCATATTCATAAACACTCGTAAAGTTTCAAAACGATTCGTTATAATTTTTGACAAATAGAATCAAACTTGACAAATAAAATTTTGATTTTTATTTCAATGTCGACTATTTTTATTGGATAAATATTATAACGAACCGTTTAAAATTTTTACGAGTGTTTATGAATACGGGCATAATTGTAGTATAATAAATAAAAACAAAAATAAACAATGTATATCTAATGATATATAATCGTATAATTTCAATGTACCTTGTCAAATATAAAAGAAACTTACAGTTCAGATTTTAGATGCAGAGTAACAAACTTGGTTTCAGATCACTTACCTGAAAATAAAGAAAAACATTTAGTAATATCAATAAGAAATGATAAAAGAAATTGGAAAACGATTACTAGTTAGCTACAACAAAAGTGGTCATTTTTTGTCATGTGTCATTTTAAATGAGACAAACAAATACATTGCTGTCAGTCAAATGTCAAATCATTACATAGGAAAATTCAATGGTTTTCTGTCATATTGACAAGATGTCATTAGAGGTTAATTTTGTTTAAATAATTATACCTGTTTTCTAAAAATTAAATTTAGATATAGAAAAAATGCTGTGTGCTTGTGCCCGAAATATGTTTAGTGCTCTCGAATGGTTTTCTGACTCCACTAAATTTCTTACAATATTTAAATATAATTCTTCTGTCAGATTCGTTCCCTATGTTTCATTTTAAATGGAACGGGCAAATACATTGCTGTCAATCAAATATCAAGTCAGAACCATGGATATGACAAACCCAATGTTTCACGTTAAAAAATACTCACGGTATATAATCGCACTAAAGTTAAACCCTCTAAAAATGGTAATTGAAATCTTTGGTTATTCACCTCGGAAATATATATTAAGTACCACAATCCTATTAAACAAAACTTAAATCTAAACTCTTTCGAGACAAACATTCAACTTTATTTCAAATCCAACATTGTTTCAAACCATTTTAAAAACACATCCTATACTTCTTGTTTATCACTCCTTTTCCTTCCTTTTAGATCGTCAAAATTCTTGTGAAAAACTGTCTGTGTCTCCATCGTAGTGCGAAGCGTACGACACCTTTACATCCCTATGTAGTGTAGCTGAAGCGCGCTTGTATTCAAATCCTCGCGATGCGGTCGCTAACGACCCATGAACTCCGTAGAAAGAACTCTGAGAAAAAATGCCCAACAGCCACTGCTAAATGACGCGCAGGAAGCTGAATACTTGCAAAGGAAATTATTTTAATGTTGCGAGATGTAAAAGGGAAAATAAGACACTGTGGAATGTGTAGTTGTAAGGATAAGTTTTTATCAGTAAGCGAGCGTAAATTAATGTTAATATAGGAAGATTTGACAATGTGTATTAAAGAGTCTTGACTGCATGTTGTGATCTGAGATGTACCTACGAGGTTTGAAAAAAAAAAAAATCTGGTGTGGCCAGCACAAGACGTCTCGCCATTTCCATATTAGGATATATAAGTATTGTATTACACTTCGCTTTCGAATCGTCGTTTTATAACAAAAAATTACAGAACTTTACTCAAATATTGTTTTTTATTGTATTTAACATAATTCTAATTATATCTATTTTTCATTGTATGAGGAAGTTTCTAAATGTCAGAGATTCTTCCAATTCATTAACTAGATTGGCGGTATTTCTGATGGATATATGCATTTTCCCACAATTTTACCTATTCAAATATTTAATTAATAAAACAATAAGAAAAGTTATATATACTTCCCAGAAAAAGCTATCAGAATGTCACTAGAACTGTTGATATTTGACAATGACATGTGTCATGTTATAAACATTGGAATTTGTCAACTGGTTTCCTCAGTGCCTTAGCCTCTGCGATTAGTGTACTCTATAAATTATAGTGTCTTTACCTCTAAATCTATGCAAGATATAATAAAAATTTTAAGTGTATTAGATGGAGAATTTTATGTTCTTCAATATTTAATAATATTTAACTGCAGTTTCCTCAATCTGACATTCCTGGGAAGAGCTGAAAAGGCTTTGGTAACAATTGAACAACCGTAAGTAGTAGTTTCTTAGAAAATGTCTTCTAAATATAATTTTTTGGGAGATTTTTTTATTAAATATAACATAACATTCTCCATCTAATACACTTAAAATTTTTATTATATCTTGTTATAGATTAGAGATAAAGACACTATAATTTATAGAGTAATCTAATCGCAGAGGCTAAGGCACTAAGGAAACCAGTTGACAAATTCCAATGTTAATAATATATAGTTTGTAAATGGCACATGTCAGTGTCAAAAATGAACAGTTTTTGTGACATTCTGATAGCTTTTTTTGGGAAGTATATTTAATCTTTCTTATTGTTTTATTAATTAAATATTTGAAATTATGGGTAAAATTGTGGTAAAATGCATATATCCATCAGAAATACCGCCAATCTGGTTATTGGTTAATGAATTGGAAGAATCTCTGACATTTAGAAACTTCCTCATACAATGAAAAATAGATATAATTAGAATTATATGTGTGCAGAAGACATGTTAAATACAATAAAAAACAATATTTGGGTAAAGTTCTGTAATATTTTGTTATAAAATGAAGGTTCGAAAGCGAAGTGCAATACAATACTTATATAACCTGATATGGAAATGGCGAGAGGTCTTGTGCTGGCCACAACAGATTTTTTTAAATGGTACCCTATATAATTTTTTATCCATTAGATATGGTTTTTGACGGGGAGAACTTTAAAGGCGACAATATTCATGTTGACGAATAAATGATCACTTTTTGAAATGTAATGAAAATTCTCGTTATTTTTTAACAAACCTCCTATCACACGATAATTTTTCCAACTGAATGAACTAACACATTCATACGTGTATGTAATCTGATACACTCAATTTGGCACCCTCCCTATCAACACTGCCATACTGACATACATATAGCATGTGTGCACAAAGCCAATTATTCGCTTACAATGCATATACGAATAGTCACTTTCAATTTACAAACTAATAACACCCGCAATTTGTGCATAAGTGCTTTGCTAGACATTATAAGCTGCAAGAAATCGATAGTATTTACAGATTAACAACGAAATATACAGTGCAACCAGTTTCTTATTTTAACAATATTTAGATCGGAAAATTAGAAAACGAAGATAATATCGTAGAATATTTGAAATAGTTTAAAAATAGGTCATGAATTAAAACTTATTATAATAAATATACCATTAAAAACAGTGCCGGATTAAATCATGTGGAGGCCCTGAGGCAATCGAAATCTTGGGGCCTCCCTAAATTTACGAATTTACCATCCAACAATTTTAATAAAATAATTTTAAAAGTATGTCAAAATTTAACTTTATGTACTCATCTATCAAATTTGAATTAACCTTAATTTCTAACTTCTATAAAAAATTGGAAACTTTCTTTCACTGGATATTCTAAATTCACTTACTAATTAACTCGATGAAGACTACGTCTAACTAATCATTTTGAAGTGGTAAATTGGAATGTCCAAAGAAATAAGTGATGTTTGTGCTGATTGATATTTTTTATTATTGTAATCAAGTTTCCATTATTGTAAATAAGCATTTCTTTGTTGTAATCAAAATTACTTTATTTAATGATTTCTTTGTTTGTAATAAAAAAAAATCTGTTGTGGCCAACACAAGACCTCTCGCCATTTCCATATTAGGCTATATAAGTATTGTACCTATTGCACTTCGCTTTCGAACCGTCGTTTTATAACAAAATATTACAGAATTTTACCGAAATATTGTTTTTTATTGTATTTAACATGTCTTCTGCACACATATAATTCTATTTATATATATTTTTCATTGTATGAGGAAGTTTCTAAATATCAGAGATTGTTCCAATTCATTATCCAGATTGGCGGTATTTCTGATGGATATATGCATTTTACCACAATTTTACCTATAATTTCAAATATTTAATTAATAAAACAATAAGAAAAATTAAATATACTTCCCAGAAAAAGCTTTCAGAATGTCACTAAAACTGTTGATATTTGACAATGACATGTGTCATGTTATACATTGGAATTTGTCAACTGGTTTCCTCAGTGCCTTAGCCTCTGCGATTAGTGTCTTTATCTCTAAATCTATGCAAGATATAATAAAAATTTTAAGTGTATTAGATGGAGAATTTTATGTTCTTCAATATTTAATAAAAAAAACTCCCAAAAAATTATATTTAGAAGAATTTTTCTAAGAAACTACTACTTCCGGTTGTTCAATTGTTACCAAAACCTTTTCAGCTCGTCCCAGGAATGTCAGATTGAGGAAACTGCAGTTGAATATTTTTTAAATCTTATAGTTTTTGAGGAATCGTGTCTACAACATCCAGACATACACACATACACACATCCACACACACACACACACACAAACATCATTTTAAAAATGTTATAATCGGATTCTAGGGATCTTAAATCGTTCTTATTCAATAAAATCTGGATATGCGAATTTTAGCATGAATCCAATACCTCTCTTAGCGAGAGGTAAAAAATCAAAATCAAATCAATATTATTTTAATTTAATGTAGCGGGGCCCCTAAAAAGGGAGGGGCCCATAGGCAATTACCTACTGTGCCTAATGGGTAATCCAGCACTGATTAAAAACCTTCTAGTATATAATAAACTAAACAGATCGAAATGAACTTAGTGGAATATACCAAATGAAATGTTACGATTGTAAAACCTCTTATATAGGTCAAACAAGCAGGACCTTTAACATCATATGAGATCTTACAAAAATAAGAAAGAGGACTCCAATTTGGCAAAACAATTGAAAGAAATGAATCATAGCTACGAAAAGAAAAATCTTAAAATTTTACATGTAGCCGACAAAGGCCAGAAGATGGATTTCCTAAAAGCTTACAAAATCAAAGATGGCATTAAAAGCCGTTCAAACCGGGTAGATTTTTTTCATTTTATGTTTGGCAAATCCTTAGTTAATATTTAGTTAAATCTTGTACTTCTGAAAAGACCTAATAAGCCGAAATCGATTAAGTGTTGAATAAAACCTGTTTGTGAAACTTATATCAGGTGTTTTATTAATTATTATTGTTACAATAGCTCTGTTCGATGAGAAGTGCTTGAAGTGTAGAGCAGAATAGTGCAGTGCAGTGCAGTGTAGTGTACACTAGTACAGTCTAATTCTTGTGGTTTCATAAAACACACTAGTGTATATTTGGGCAAGTTTGCTCAGCTGTGAGTAATCAAGCCAAGCGTAGCCAAAGGTGTAAAAGGTTAGGTTGTTTATAAACACAGTCATATCATAAAGCTGCAAAAAAGTGACTGCAGAAATGTCTGTTTTAAAGAGCATAGTGAACTAATAAACGATTCTGACGAAGATCAATCATCACTTGATTCTTCATCAGATTCAGAGACAGATATATTAATTAATTCTTTATATAGCAAAACAAAATTTTAGGTTAAATAAACAGATGTGTAGATAGGATATAATTAAAATGTCTACCGAACAACATTTAGCTACCCCCACTCCTAGTCTGCACTTTCTACACTACCTCGCGAGTCAGGTCAGAAAAGTGAGCACTAGTTCTTAAAATTTTTGTCATCGAACAGCCTGCCAGAAGCTGCCCGTTTCTCATAAAACATGTTAGTGCAAGAAAGTTAACACTAGGGCGGCCTAGTACATGTCATCGAACAAAGCTAATGTTTCACCAAGTGCCTACAGCTGAATATATAAATTTTAATAAAAATTATACATCACTGGTGGGCTTGAAATACTAGTAATGCCATTGAATACAATAAAAAATAATGATTAATTTTCCGTTATTTAGTACCAATTCTTTATTTCTACCAAATAATTTATCTACATCTATTGCATAAAGCGTAGAAGTTAGTTTTCTTCACAAAATACATCCCTGCTGGAATTTATTCTGTCTCCCGGCTTTAGCCGTTTAAAGCCCGCGTTGGAATTACACATTTCATCGGCGCATCAGGGTCTAAAGTGCTAGAACTAAATGGAAGATCTGTTAGAGTAAAGGAGACATTAACAACGGTACGGCGTCCGTCCAGTGTGGCTCTCCATTCTCACGGCCACTACGAGCTAGCAAACTCCCGAAGTCGAAATGAGATTGCTGCTCCTACGGGACCCTTCTTTTTATATTTATTAATGCAGAGCCGACAACCGCCGTTGGACGTAATCAATAGCCGAAGAAGAGGGAGACTTTACGGATCTGCAGGAATTTATAACAAGCTTTATTTACTAAATTTATTAATAAGGGATTATGTTCTAATACGCAATCGGAACGAAACTATGAAGATAAATAGTTAATTTGAAATTTTTGCCAGTTAAGCCGGGTTTATTGTCAAGTTGTAGTCTTAGGCTGTGTCCGATGTTGCACTTTTATCACCCTAATATTTAAATCCTAAATTTATATGCCCTAAATCTAGTGATTATTTAGGATTTAAGGAATTAGATTTTAGGGTTTTGCAGGAGCACACTATGCCTTGGAGTTGACGCGCACTAATTAAACAAATTATGTTCGTTGCTATAATTTATACAAAACGTCAAATTTACTGTCAAAGAATAGCTTCTTAGCTTCTATTTTTATGAAATACAATATTAACATTTACTCTCAAGCATCAAATTGAATCGAATTGTATAATTCATTTTTGTTGTTCTGAAGTGTTGCCATACAAACCAATGGATATCACTAGTGTCCCATTCGGAGTTGTATTTATGTGAAGAAGACCTAAATCCTAATTACTAAATGCCAAAATGCGACGAACATAAGCATAAGCAAGTACAGAATGAGACCGTTTAGTAATGAACTAATGGCGCTGCAGTTCCTGACACATTTATCCCCTCCAGATTTTTTGTTATCATTCAACTGTCAATCTGACATTTGTATATTATATAATCAAACAAAATGTCTTAATGCTGTGTAAAGGAATGCAGAAATAAAATAAGGCATTCATTTCCAAAAACCAAAAAATTAAAAAATGCTTATTTACATTTCACTTCAAACGCGATATGCTTTATACTGCGCAAACGCGAACATGCGAATTAAAGATTCGTTCGTTGAAATTAGTTTTAGTTTTATGATATTTATATTTAACACAATTTAACAGTAAATTATGAGGTTTTGTGAAAGGTTTCATAAGATAACATGGTGTCAATGTTCTTGAAATAAAAATATATATCATAAAACTAAAACTAATTTCGATTTGTGAATGTGCCATAAAATGTCAACTTTCACAAAATTATGTGAACAGCTGTGCTGCCACCTGCAAAAGTTTGGCGTGAACGCTCTCATTGGATTAATTTTAATTTTAAGACTATGACTATGACGACTTGCAATCTGCGCTTGCCTGAGAACTGTCAGAATGTAACCTTTATTTTAATTGTGATGTTGTTATTAAGAACAAACTAGCAATTCGCGAGTGAAGAAGAGGAGGAGTTTAGCGCGTGACGTAACAATATGGCCGGTTTAAGGTAGATGCTTCGTTTCCCGCAACAGTATTCTTGTACACTGCGGCGTTTGAAATACAAAGTAATATTAATATTATAGTTAATATTAAATAAAAATAATGTTTCTAGTATGAATAACATTTTGAATTTTGCGAACTAGTCTGTTTCATATAAAAATTATGTTCAGCATTCTCTCGAATTTTGAATTTACATGATTCGCGTCTTTGTTTTCTTGAATCTACATAGTACTGCATTATTACAGTCTTTGGTAGATTAATGGAGAGATAAGTATTATTATTTTATTGTCATCTTTGTGCAGGCAGGTCTACAAGTTTAGATTTCATTACGAAGTATTTTAATAAAGACACTAAGTAATTATTATCTTGTAGTTATACCGGGCAAAATATAATCTTGCTTTACAAAATGCAAGGAGCAAGCATTAATTTTACTCGGTTCCTTTCCCATTTTTAAAAGATGAATGCATAAATTTCGTCTACCAACTATTTCAAATTGGCAAATTTCTTTAATAAATTTTTGTATAGAATTTAGGTTCTTGTTTTCGGGAAATTATGGAAATTAATTATTTCTGGATTTCTACGTGCTAATGACGTACATAGATTAAACGCAACTAAAACGTGTTGAAGTTTTAGATTTTGTTATTATACTTTATTTCACGTAAGAATAGCGTTGGTTTAGTTAGGGATATATAAATTCTACCCTTTGATTAGTCAGAATATAAACCTATATCACTGAAAAGAAACAAATATCGTCTGTCAGTTGTCAAATAAAATCTACAGAATTAAGTGATGTTTAACCATATTTTGTTGCAATTTTAGATTTTGACATTTTTACAGATAAATATATTTATTATTGACAAAGATTGGTTTTACAAATTTAAATTATTTATTCAATGCATGTAAAAATGGTCGGCTCTTAAGAGTAATCTACTATTTTCTTACGTAAAATGAAGTATAGCCTACAAATTTCAATCCACTCGTGATTTATTTGTTAAATAAGTGACAGAAACAATGCGTTCGCCGCTACCTCGGCTAGGACTTATTACCATGTACTAGTTCATATTTTCGCCCCTAGACGTCATATTTCACTAGCGAGTTATCCAAAAAGATGTTACCACTTACATGGTTCTACATAATTTTAAATTTTCTTATGTTACAGACTAAATATGGCCTCCCGACTTAATTTGGAAGAGAGAAGGAAGGTAGCAGCTTGGATAGAAGTATTTGGGGCACCCTCAAAGGCAAAAAATTCAACAAGGTTTTATAAGGATCCTCCAAGCCGTTTAACTATCGACCCAAACAGTTCCATCCATCCTTCTCTCTTCCAAATTAAGTCGGGTGCCCATATCTAGCCTGCAACAAAAGAAAATTTAAAATTATGAAGTACCATATAAATGGTTAATCTTTTGTAGACGGTATTTTAATAAATTAAATACTGACAAAAAAATAAGGCGTTATATTTAAGCGAAAATGAGAATAATTACTGCCAAGTTTATATTTCTATATCAAATCCGACCTAAAGATGTTTTTATGGAAGGTATCTTAATAAATTGAACATTATTAAATATGTATATAACTTAGCATTTTCAACATGACTAGTGGAATTGGCAACAGTGTAGAAATCCCCAGTCCATAATCAGACAAGTATAGCGTAGCTGAATTTGGGAATACAGTATTAGTAAGATATTTCCTACCCGTCAATAGAAATCGAGTTGTAAAGTGATTGAACAGTATCTATAGGCACACAACATCAACAATGATTTCTGGGCCACCGATCAGGATAATTATTTTAGGAGTCTGGGAATTCAGACATACATTCCGGAGGGAAATTGAGATGTCTGTTTGTTTTACGTAGAATTAGGTTTCGAATCAATACCAAATACACACAGACCTCAGACCTATGAGTTATGTATCCATTATTTATTACTTACATATACGTTCCAATATTATTTCAATGAATAGTGTATGAAAAATGTAATATATATTGCTTCAAGTAAATATTGCAGAGAACTAAATTCCATAAACACATTTTCTTTTGCATGTTTGGTAACCAACCAAATTGTGTTTAAAATTTTAAAAAAGTGTGGCTTAAATGAGATTTATAATTTATAAAATTACACAAAACAAATATTGTCACCCTTAATGTACTTTCCTTCTTGAACCTTACACCGCCCGATGCCAATATTCCATTGTTGGAATGGCTGCAGACCTTTTTTGTTCGGTTGTTCATAAGCTCTGCCGCTTTTTTTATAACTGCATCTCGGCCACGAATTTGGTGCCTTTAAACGCAGATTTAAAATTTGGGAATAAAAGCAAGTCACATGGCACTACAAGTGAGTACGGTTGATGTACCAACACGGTGATTTCGTGTCTCGTCAAAAATGTCTTGATAGACATTTCAGCCTTTTTTCTCCTCACCCGTGCACAAAAGGTTATCAAAATCTTCTTGCAGTATACCTGGTTAACAGAGCTGGGCAGTAACTAGTTACTTTAGGAACTTAGTTACTAACTAGTTACTTTTACGTAACTTGTAACGTAACTTAGTTACTTTTTAAAATATGTTAACTGTAATTTAACTTGCTGCGGAAAAGTAGTTGGTAACTTTACGGTTTTTAGTTACTAGTTACTTAAGTTCCTTAAAGTAACTCAGAAATTAGAATGTAACTTAAGTTGGTCAAAATAACTTAAAAAGTGGAATGTATCTTAGTCATAAAAAGAAACGGGGGGGGATTAAAATTTCTAAGAAATATTTTGTTCAGGCTGATGCCTTTTTTAGAAACACTAACTAAAATTCTTTTGTTTTAAATAAATGTCTGTCCAGAGTGGGAGTGTTGAGCACAGCATCGCGCATACCCTCTGTAATGTGTAACTTTTATTTTAATACATAATTAAATTCAATATTATTGTTGATTGATTTCAAGCCATAATAGATAATAAAATAAGTAATTATATTCATTAATAATAGAGTTTTTGTACGGTAAACAGAAAAACTGAAAATAACACATTATTTTAACTTTTAATTCTAGAATTAAAAAGTCACTAAATGTTAAATTTGACTTATAAAATATATTATTTTCAAATGTTTTCCTCGCTTACAAATGATACGTTTTAATAAATTATAATTAAACTGCTACTAAATCATCAAAATTATTCCAATTTTCAGGTTATACAAAAAATAGTGTATTTTGTTCGTTGTTCCAAGGGTTGCAAGACTTGAATTCGTCTCATTTTAGCAAATTACCTTCTCACAAGATAAAATGTCACTTTTAATTTTTATATTATATTATAATGTAGGTCCGCAGGGCCTTTTTATCAGATTTTTGGGCCCTAGGCCAAATTTTTTCTGCACTTCACGCCATTAAAAGTAGTTAGAAAGTAACTCAAGGTAACTAAGTTACTTTTAATGAGTAACTAGTAAATAACTTAGTTCTTTCACCAAAGTAACTGAAACTTAAGTAACTTAGTTACTTTTTTTTGTAGGTAACTGTAACTGTAACTAGTTACATTTTAAAAGTAACTTGCCCAGCTCTGCTGGTTAACGACCTGCTCTTCAGGTACCCAATCCATGTGAACAATCACTCAGATTTCGAAAAAAAACAATACCAGTGCACAACCGAGGCGCTAATCGTGTCCGATCTCTTTTCTTCCTTCTTTAAATCTTCTAAACTGCTCGAAAACTTGAGTACTACATAGACCCTCATCACCATAAACATTCTTCAACAAATCGTATATTTATGTAGCGGATGTTTAAAGTTTCACTCAGAATTTCATGTTGACACTAACATAACTCCGGCGGAGTACGAGAAAGCAGTTAACTTCAATTAAATCTATGTCATTTAAAAATTCTAAATATATATTTTGTGTTATACTTTTACAAATAAATAAACTAAGAATATAATTATAAATAAAAACACATTAATCCAATTAAAACTACTCATTAATAATTAGAAAAAAATGTGTGGTATTATTCATTGGTGAATTCTTGTTCAGAATCATCCTTGACAGAACATTCGTCATCTACACTTCTGTTTCGTGTTCCGTTTTATGAAATATGTTGTACATTTATACTGACATTAAACAGTATATCTCCGCGCGGCGAAGAACGAACGCTCTGTGGATCCCGAGAAATAAAGGCAGAAATATGAAACACGAGATAGAATAAAGTGGAAACTCGCTGGTTAATTACCGCAAGATGGGAGTGTAAATTACTCGATTTATTTCATTATTATTGTTATGTTTCTTTGAGGGAGAATGGGATTACTCAGAAGATGGTACTTTTTAAACAGTACTTAGTACAATGAGCTTCAAGCAGGTTTCATATAAGATTCATATCAAATGATTTCCTAAAGAGAATTGTTGATTACTCTTCTTGAAATTTCTTCTAAGTAAAGCAGAGGCTGTAAGGGCCGGCCCGAAACTTTTGAGCGCCCCAGGCGAAAATTTTAAATTACGCCCCTCATTTATTAAAATATAACATGCCATTTTGATTAAATTTATTTAGGAAACATTTTATTTACGTAACATACCGGATATCTACTTGAAATCCGTTATACCGTGAGTATTTTGTAACGTGAAACATTGGGTTTGTCATATCCATGGTTACGACTCGGCATTTGATTGACAGCAATGTAATTGTCTGTCTTTTAACAAAACCTTTCACAACGTGAAACTAACAGGGCTATTCTGTAAGCGATCGTTATGACATATCGAATCGTTATATCGTTAAAATAACGATAATCGTTAAAGTGGTATTCTGTAAGCAAAAATTCAATTGTTCATAACGACAAGATGATAACGATTTTCGTCAAATCGTTATTTTTAACGACAAGAAAAAACTGATCGTTATGTTAACGATTTGTTGCATTTCAATCACATTTCAATATTCTTGAAATATTAATTGCCATTATAATGAATGGTGATCCCGAATTATTATTATTTCTTCACTTTTTCGAAGAAAATAATGAAAGGTAATTATATATTTTAAAAATATGTCAGATTATATTCCAATTTTACTAAATATATTTAACAAGAAAAATCTTCGAAAAATTCATAGGGCTTTAAGAGATAAAAGTGATCCTTTTACTATCCCACAGGAAAATTTAGAAAATTATTTAGATTACCACGAGTCGCCGCAAGAGATTTTACTGAACTGTTGCCATTCCTAGAAGCAAATACAATGATAACTGCTATACCAAATCTCCTAAAAGTGCTCTATATTAATCATACTTTTACATATGCTTTATTTTACTGAGTGTATTTAATACCCTAGTCAATTCAGCATATGCCTCTTCAATCTGATTTGGATTCTCTGGATAATATTTATTTGTTCTCAGAGCGACATTACTTGCAAGAAAGTCTACATAATAGCATATTGTTCTTTTGTAGTTTTTGAGGCCCTCGTTTACTTATTCATATCTAATATAATAGAGAATAATAATAAATAGCCATTAATAAAATGAAATAATAATATAAATCTTCACCAACAATTTTCAAAATGAAATTTAAATGTCAGTTTTAATAGTGAATTGAGTAAACAATAGTACCAATCGCAAAAAAATTATAACGATTTCGTTATGAATTAAATTCAACGATAATGTTTTAACGATCGATCTTACAGAATACAAAAATAACGATTTTCGTAAAATACAAATCGTTATGATAACGACTCGTTAAGCGAATGTTTTACAGAATAGGCCTGTAAGGCTATGTCCGATGTTGCACTTTTATCACCCTAATATCTAAATCCTAAATTTATATGCCGTAAATCTAGTAATTATTTAGGATTTTAGGAATTAGATTCTAGGGTTTTGCAGGAGCACACTATGCCTTGAAGTTGACGCGCACTAATTAAACAAATCATGTTCGTTGCTATAATTTGTGCAAAACATCAAATTTTCTGTCAAAGAATACCTTCTTAGCTTCTATTTTATGAAATAAATCGAGGTATATTAACTATTCTATTTCACAAAATATTTGCAATTAATGCGAATGTTCAGACGTCAAATGCTATGTGATGCATTGAGAGATGTAATAATTTTAACTTTTTACTAAAATATCTAGACTCTCCTTTCCCTTTTAGAAATTTACATAAATACCATGAAATAAATAAATCCCTCTGCGCACTGTGTCCGTTAACTCTAGAATATTATATCTCTTTAGTAATAAAACATTTTTCCGTGTTTAGTGTATATCACTAGGATGATTAAGCTAATTGAGACTAATTATCCGCTTTGATGTACAGAATGAAATTCGTAACGCAAAACGCTGCCTCACGTAACTCCGCAATGCATGATTTTCATGTTATAATTATGTGGATCACTCTAATGGCCACTTACGAGATCAACCCGAGCAAGTTCATTTTTGCTCAACTTTTTAACTTGTTGCTAGCGAACTCTCTTATTAGTCTATTTCTATACAGAAATATATTTAAACGATGTTTTGTGGATGGTAGAAAAGTTTATAATTTTAGCGAAATACGAGTATTTCAAGATAATTTGAATTAAACGATGCTTCAAGTTTTGTTAGTTCAAAGTAAATGTAAAATTAATGTCTTGAGCAACAAATACAAGAAAATAAATAGTTAATTTGTAAATAGATGTGTTGTTACGGAAGGCGTTGAGTGGAATGGATGGTGTACATATTGTTGAAAGTATTGTGCCTGAGTTAGCGTATGCGAATGACGTAGTTGTTTTAAGAGAAAATGAAGAGCAACTGAGAAGAATGATAGAGAGAATCATCGACCTTTAAACTAATGGACCAAGTGTCTCCTATTCTTTTATTGTTAGAATAATGCTCCAACATAAAAGGATAGAAATATATATTCTGTCCTTCAACAATGCCATTCACCGTTTTCTAATTTATTTTTATTTCTAAAATAAGGACTCAAGAAGAAAAGCTTTGATTTCTTTAGATAACATTTTTGACAAACTGATATTTAATTAATTACTTTCAAATTGACGTACTTTTTTTTGTTCATAGCCTACTCCGAGTTAGGATTTTTTTGAACACACTGTACCTCATGTAGCATATTTATTTTATAATTTTTTAAAAAATACGTGTCTCTTATTTTTACCTTCCGCTACCCTTGGTAAGGGAGGTATAGGGATCGTGCTAAAAATCTCATATCGAGATTTTAGTAAATGATCACGTTTTAAGGTCCCTAGAATCCATTTTTAACATTTTCACGATGATGTCCGTATGTGTGTATGTGTGTAAGTGTATGGATTTTGTCTTCGCACTAACTCAAATACTATCATTCAGAAAATTCTAAAATCTTGTATTTCTATCCTATTCTAATATAAAAAGAAGCCATTAGATTTTGGTGTAAATCAGATAACCGGAAATGGCACTTTACCTGAAGCTCATGGTGGTTTTTCTTCAAAAAATACCATTAAATGCTTTTTTTTCGAATTTTATGTCTTATGAAAATTAAAGATTATTGAATTTTCTACAGGAATACATTAATACTTTTTCTATATATTTTACAGATAAATTTAAAAATAATTTTTTTTATTAGTCGCGAAGCCTAAGATAAAAACTATTCCTTTGTTACACAGTTCATTTATCAAATGAATGTAACTGACAGTAAATGTCACTGTCAAAAAACTAACCACTTCAAATTAATAATAGTGACATTTTAAAAAGAAAATAGTAAATAAAGCAATAGTTTTCTGCAATGGAACAGTTTGCAGCGTTAGTAAATACGTAGGTAGGTATGTATTTAAATTAAATAGCGGGAGGTTTTGTGTTGGCCACATCAGATTTTTTCATATTAGATTAATATGTAAGGTTTTGAAAATTGTGATACTCCCCTATTTAGGTATAAAGTGTAACATATACATCTCAGAAGAGAAAGTTATTTTTCCTTCGGTGCTTTATAAAAATTATACTTCTGTAAAAATAATGCATTTCCCTTCCTTGTTGCATAATATACTATGATCTATTTGTGAATAAAATATGCCTACTCATAATTATTATTTCACAATTCATCAAAAATAGAGGAACATCATTGTTTATTTTCCGTCACTAAGGCAACCAATAGAGTAATTTAATATCTATTTTGATTGTCTGTATGAATATTTAATATTTCATATTTCTTCGAATTGCAATACACTTTGTGTCTAATTAAAATATGAATTATGTATGAACGTGAACATTGACAACATGTAATTAAATCTTGGCAACTTTATCATTAGATACAAATTGGTATTTACCCTAATTAGGGGTTAGTTTTTGAAACTGAAAACATAAATAAACAGGTATAAAATCCGTGCTTCGATTTAATTGGTATTAGTCAAAATGTTGTACCGCGCTAGTAACAACTTTATTGAACAATTTGTAAAATATCCAAAGTATCTTTTGGCTTCGATGGGGCTATGGCCAACAATAAAGGGCAAATATTTTTTGTTGCAAAAATTCCATAAATATTTTTCTTTAACAATTTCTTATGTATTCACTTTATCTTTAGTAATAAATTTATATTTTTCGTTGAACGATTTGGCAACTGCAGCTGATGCTGTTTATTTATGCTCCACCAATGTTATTTATTTAACAAAAGTTACATTTTTTGTTATTAAAAACCGTAAATTTGAAGACTTATTAAATAGTTTAGAAGATCCTCTTCTTGTAACAACTAAAATCTACCACGAAGACTTTATGAAAAAGTGGATTGACAGGGCATATTTTTATTGTCGCTTTTTCACATTTAGTGTCGTTTGTTACTTAACGTTATTTAGTCTATTCCCCCAAATAGACGCCGAAGCATTTCTTCCGACCGAAGGCTGGTTTCCGTTTGACATAAGGAAAAATAAATTCAACTATACTTTCGCATATTTGTTCCAAATGTTTAGCCTAACTGTATGTGCGACAATAAACGTCAGTATGGATTTAATGCCTTCAGTTTTTATGAATATAGGCTGTGCCCAGCTAGAAATGCTGAAAGATAACTTGGAAAATGCTATAGATGATGCGAACGCTGAAACGCATTATGAAGATGATGAAGATGGACTTGAAATGTTGCCTGAAATGACTGAAGATGTTCTGGTTGCAAAGCTTGTAAGATGTGTGAAACATCATGAAGCTACTATTAAGTATATGTTGTTATTTTCTATAAATATAAAGATTAATATGATTTGTTTCAGTATTTTTGCCAAAGTTCAAGATATCTACAATCCTGGAATGCTGATACAGTTTCTTTCCTGTGCTATCACGTTATGTATGACTGGTTTGCAACTTATTGTGGTAAATATAAACTTTATTCATAATTTTTAACACTACGAGGGGTCGTTTCTATATTCCCGGACTAGACATGAAAAGAAAAGATGCCACGTGCTAAAACGACCAAACGTCGAATAATGTCGGCAGGATAACGTAGCCTCAGACGGGCGAGGATACGGCTGCTAGCTTTTATACAGTGGGAGGGAGTGGGTCGTTTAGGAGTCGTAGGAATGATAATAACTAAAATAAAAGTAAGGGCGCCACTGGGTTGTATTTTATCAATAAAAGGTTGTCCCTTCTTAATGTAGCACACAACCAAGAAAGTGCCACAACTGGAGGTCAAATGGAACAGCGCAATGGTGCAGGCGATTAAATAAAGCTACGTAAAGTTTAAGTGCTAGTTATATTAAATATTTGAGCATGTGTTATCTTAGATTTACAACAAATAAATTTACAATAAAATAATCATTTATTCATTAAATGGACCGACTAGCATCCGGCCGATTAAAACATAAATATCGTTGACCAAAATTACGTACGAGGATCGTAAATTCCCAAAATAATAGTTTAAATAACCCAAGCGAGATTACATATATAACTAAGAAAGGTGCATACATCAACAGCAGGTAATAGGGGATGTGTGGCGTGTGAACGGGTGAGGACGTCAAATAAAACACGCAATAATATCCCGTAAAATAAAATAAAGGCGCAAATAAGAACAGTCCGAGGTTGGTCGACCAAACAGGGTAGCAATGCGAGCGCAAGATACCTAAAACGATGATTATATCTAGTCCTAGCCCCTTCCCGAACCGTTACAAACCCTAACTAGGCTTCACACCTTAGTTTATCTTGAAACTATACCGAATAACTACAAAACTCGCGTGAGTTAGCACATTTATGTATACAAACGAATAAACGACCCCCTAACAGTATACAAGATATTGAGGATCAAATTTACATCAACGTAACTAAGTACTAAATGTTTGAATAATGTTTAAAATATCTGCTCAAAATTATATCTATGATTACACCAGTGAAAATATTGATAATGTGAGACAGAGTTGTTGTTAATAATAATTAATAAAATGAATAATATAAAATGGAGCTTATCTGGCCACTCAGTGAGAGTGATGACGTGGTATGACGTATCTCGTGACGTGGTGTGACGTCTCGCGTGACGTAGTATACGTGGAAAAATGGCGATGGCCTCCGACTTCCAGAACATGCGGTCACCAAACTCAAGAAGTTCCACAATCCAAATTCGAATAGAATAATATCCAAGGGCGAGGAAGAGACAATAGCAACAATAACGACAACAAGTACCTCCAGAATAACAAGCCTGAAAGGGAATCTATTACATTGCTGGTCTATGGTACACATAATGAAAATTACAATAATTACAGTATTATCAATGAAATATTATGCAAATTCTAAATAATTACTAAATTATTATATAAATAAATATACTTATTATGTACCTGAGTTAGTGGGCGGCTGAATGTATTTTCAATAACCATGTGCTTATTTATCCGGAAAAATCCGCGGGAATTAATTTCCCAATTGCTATAGTTTCAGTTATAATCCCAATTATTGGCGAGTCAGGATTTATCCCAAAGTCACAATATTCACAAGAAATAATGATAAATATGACTCAATACTGAACACAGTTACACACAGCTAAGAAGCAATCGAATCACCATCTGAATTTTATCTGTTCTCGAATCTACGATTCAACTTTTTCGTATATGCTCAAACTTGCAAAATAATTATCAAGAAATGGCAAATCTATTCACCCATAATATCCTATGACCAGCAATGCAGTAGGGGACTATCTATTGCTTAAGACTAGGGCGATGAGTAAGATGTGAAATAAATATAAAAATATAAAATGGATCGTGACAAAGATTAGAACAGCAACATCGTTTCAATAATATCTTTTTTGCCCTCCTGAAGTGTAATGGGAACTTTACAATTGTATACACAGCAAGTGTAACCTACATTTTACGCTTACTGTGTTGTAACTTGTCTAACTATGCGGTAAAATAATCAGAATACACTGGACGTTTATGGGCATTTATAAAAGAAATCATCTTTACTATAATAAAGTTCTTGTAAAAAAGTACTACCTACATAAGTTATTTTTTTGCTTTAACATTTCCTATATTTAAAATTAATTTATATAAACCAAAATCACGGCAGCGACATCTGTCATTATTGTAAAAATCCGTCGTTACCGACATAGTCACCAATCAAATACGCGAGGCGAAAATTGCTGAAATGTCAATTATCGACACCTACCTATTATTTATTACGAAGAAAACATGAGCAGATAAATATATTATCAGTCATAAACAACGTATATTATAACAAATAAATTTTCGCTAGAAGAAGTACTCTAATGAAGGTAAGTAAAATCAAATTTGGAAATTGACTTAACCCCAGTATTTTAAACTAACCCTTCTCAGAAGTATAACCTATCTCATTAAAAAAAGTGATTTTCATTGTCGTCGGCCAAAAAATTTGATACAATTCTCGTGCGTGAAGTATTTTACAGCGCTCCAGCTAATAAGGCACTCGCCTTAAGGGCTTGTGCCTTAAACAAAGTTGTCGCGCTATAAAATACAACTTACACGCACTCGAATGTAAATAATTATTTCAATATTGCATCTATAACAAAGCTATTACAGTACCCAAAGGAGTTCGTTAATGCTCATTCGAGTGATGTAATAGACTATACTTGCCGTCAAATAATTATGGACTGGAGATTTCTACACTGATTCCAAATTTTTTAAGTGTCTACTTGTACAAATATCTGTAATCCGTCAATGTCATTTTATATTCTGAAATTTTTGTTAGTACTTGCGTGCGCTTTTTATTCACAATCCTATAAATTGCATGATATTTAGACTTTTGAATAGAAAATGAGTGAAACTCATGAATTAAATAGTCCTGGTTCTTATAAAAAACGTTTAGGAAAACAAGATTTAAATGGGCAGGCAAAAACAATTATTGCCAATGTACACAATGTTTTCAAAAAATTGGCATTACATCTTGGAAAT
Organism: Ophonus ardosiacus; assembly: GCA_943142095.1. Taxonomy (NCBI): domain Eukaryota; kingdom Metazoa; phylum Arthropoda; class Insecta; order Coleoptera; family Carabidae; genus Ophonus; species Ophonus ardosiacus. Next base: position 4,900,509 of record OW964837.1, read on the forward strand.
TTTGGTCAAAATATAAATATAAATTTTCCACAGAGACAATTTTTATGTCTTACCTTACTTATTTGTTATAATATTTTCTTCATTTACGATGTATAAAAATTTTAATTAGTTCTAAATGTATTATATGACATTTGCGTTCATTCCTGGTCATGTCAAGTTACAAGCGGCAACACCGCTGGGCAAGGGACAGGATGCGGAAATGGATAAAAGTTGAACATCAGTCCATAATCATTTGACGGCGAGTATAGTACAATTTATTTTTATAAGGTTGGTGGCTAAGAATTTCAAAAATATCAAATGTCAAATCTCGTTAAATAATCGAACACAAACAATTGTTCAGAATTTTATTTTCATTTTGAATTTAGAACTAAGAATAAGAAGAAGAGAAGAAATAAAGTGATAAAGTTAGCATGAAATAGAAAATATCGTATGGTGTTACAAAAATAAGGTTAGGGTTGTCAAATGAATTTCAAACGTCACCAACTGACAATATTCCCTAAATTTTGGCATTATTATTTTTCATTTAAAAAAGGCATAGGAAGTGCAAAATAGAAAAAATAGTATAAAGAACTCTTAACTATTAATCCATTATAAAAAACATTCCTTTGTTTTGTTCACAAAGTGGCTTTCAACGGCCACTATAATTTCGTCATCGTCCTTAATTTTTTCCCTTTAGTTTTTTTTTTGAGATTTGGAAATAAAGAATAGTCACAGGGAGCTAAATCTGGATTATAAGACGGATAGTCAATTTCTACAAAGCCAAATGTAGTAACGGAGCAACAGGGCACCTTGCGTGACAACACAAACTGACAGATATTAGAACTAATAATGCTGCAATTGTTTTGTAAATTGTTACACACGTTACCAAGGCATACGTGATTGAAAAACATTATAATGAAAAATTACTTTAAAATTGACAACTGCCTAGTCCGGTATTATAAAAAAGACCCCTGGTATATTAGCGCTAATAATGTTAATGAAATTCGTACCTCTTTTTATTTTAATGAGATCCTCCACTATTTTTTGTAAAACAACTAAATTGAAAGCGATTTTTTCGATGGGGCCCCTAAAATCGCGGGGCCCTCGGGCTTTGCCTCGAACTGCCATATGGTAGTTACGCCATTGGTTTGTTAACAAAACTGCAAATATTTGAATTGTGTTAATTGAGTATTTACAAATATATTCCATTAATTATGTTATTCTCTGTATCTACACACTGCAATAAATTCGAATAATTTTTTTATTGATAATCATTGAAATGAAATATCAGTTACAACACACATATTTGTTTATTATGAATTGATCACATACCTCATTTTCACATGGGAAATTACAAAAATTAAAGGTAACAAATTTCAATATATAACTATTATGTTTGTTTATTTATAATTTAATTATTTTAAATCATTGCTATTCACAATTTGAAAGTTCTGTTAAACTTTGTGTGGAAAACAGCTATATGGACATAAACGTACAAAAGATAATTAAGAGAACTTTATGAAAGGAAAAATCAAAGTTTAAAAAATGTAATGTGATCACGACATTACCTTCTGTCAGTTCTATGTACTTTATCCATTAAAAGAAGTGAAAACGTCTATAAGAGAAAATAATTATTACATCCTCAATATCTTCAAAATTTTCAATATTATTCATTTTTATGTTTGAATGTAAATTTATTTGAGATCTGACTAAAGACAACCCCTTATTATTATTATTATTATTATTATTATTATTATTATTATTATTATTATTGTCGGGAGGTGGTTCATTCTTGCCCCTGTACTGCGACCTTTCTGGTCTATTGTACCCTCCGTGTTTTCCTCCTATTCTAGGAGCCCTGTATGTTTTGTAAACTCCAAGATTTTCTTTAGAGTAATGTCCTTTAGTGTCTCAGTGTGCAATTTCTTTGATCCTAAAAGACTATGTCTGCTTGCCATAAATGCTTCGCAGTGACATATTAAGTGTTCAGGGGTTTCATCCTCTTCTCCACATCCTCTGCATGTTGGTTCTTGTTTGAGGCCCAACCTATGCAAATGTTTATATAATTGACAGTGTCCTGTTACCAGTCCTGTTATTAGTCTTTTCTTGGATGGCTCATCCAGGAAGAGCTTGGAATGTCTTTGGCCTGATGTCCAAATTGTAAAAATTACACATGTATCAATTTTTCTGTCACATTGTTCTTATAACAGACAGTTAACGTAACCGGCAGTTTAACTAAAGATGAAAATATCGGGCCTAAATTAAAATTACGACGCAGTTTTAACACACACATACACACATACAGACATCATCGTGAAAATGTTAATATTGGATTCTGGGGACCTTAAAACGTGGTCATTTACTAAAATCTCGATATGTGATTTTTAGCACGGTCCCTATACCTTCCTTACCAAGGGTAGCGGGAGGTAAAAAGTGCGGACATGGTACAAAAAGTCTCTTTATTGAATTTTTTTTTATAAATTTACCTATTATGTTATTTTCAACCAAGTCCAACTAGGTCCTTTCATATTTTGAAAATATTTAAAAATTATAATTTAACAAACACACAAAGAAATCCATTTTTTACAATAAAATTATAAATGTTTGAAGCAGTTTTTCTAAAAAGTAATACCTATAGGCTATCCAGCGAATCAAGCGGTTTACGTCATCGTTTAGGGATTTTTGAAATTTTCTTTATATTTTTAAATATATTTTATTAACGGTATTTTATTGGTTTTTTTTATTATTATGTATTTGAAACCTTTAATAGAAATAATTATATTTGGAAATATTATTAAGTAAAATTTTGTTAATTTTTGCAAAATGACGTTTGATTATATTTTTTTAATATTGGTAATTCTGAACATGTATATTACTAAATATTATATGTCTACATTATACTTTTCAACCTGTATTGTGATTTCATTTTGTTTTTTGTATTGTTGTTCATTCACAAAATGTCAAATGCTCTGTCATGTCAAATTCAAGAGCTTGTAGTTAATTTATTGACTTATTTTGAAAATGAAAAATAGTTTGGCGGGCTCTTACTTTCACTGAATTGTAATATTGAAGTAATATTTCGTTCTTTTATTAGTAATAATTTGAAAATTAAATCTATATATACAGCGTGTGGCAAACGCTATACGCAATGTACAGAAACAGTTAGAAATTGTATGGTATGCAGTATTCTGTTTTTTTTTTTAAGGATCTCACATAATACTAGATGATTTGTTGCATATACTACAAGAATGAAATATTTATAACGGCGTAAGCAGTATAGTTCAGAATATTTTAAATAAAATTGGATTTCACTGAAAAAAAATGATACCAGACCTGTTACCTTTTTAAAAAAGATTTGGATTTATGAAGGCAACCCACAGATCATATATATTTTAATCCGTTTTACATGCTCATGTAAACTTTTTAATATATGACGTTATTGGTTCTAGTGATATTGTATTTATGACGTAAACCGCTTGATTCGCTGGATGGCCTATATATTTGTGGCCGTAGTACATAGTCCAATAGTGGGCTGACGAAATGTACATAAGTAGTCGATTAAAAAAATTAATATTTTCAGCTGCCCGTCGCAAGCATAAAATTCATGAGCATCTGTGTATACTTCGTTATAATGGTTGTCCAAGTATCCCTGTACTGCTTCAACGGACACCATGTCTTAGTTGAAGTACGATTATATTTACAGTAATTACTTTTTAAATCTTTATTAAAACTTGTTTATTTTAGAGTTCCACTATAAGTGATAGTTGCTACAAACTCAAATGGTACAAATGTAGCACAAAAGTAAAGAAATTTTTGATTATCATTATGGAGAGATGCAAAAGGCCTAATCTCGTTACCGCAGGAATATTTGATCTTTCGATCGTTACGTTAACATTCGTAAGATGTAGATTTTCTTTTCTAGATGTTTATTTAACAATTGTTTCTTTTGTAGTTGCTACGCACGTCCTATTCGTATTTCACTGTTTTGAATCGTATGTATGATAAATAGAAATATCGAATATATTGCAAGAAATAAAAAATTTAAATTAAAATTAATAAAAATATAAGAAATATTTCACAAGCACGTTAGATAAAATGTTTTTTCTACAATATTTATAAAATGACATAGGCATATTCTACTGAAAAAATATATATAGAGAGTTTGTGTATCAATTAGCCAGTAATTATCTCGCTTATTATTACATTTAGCGGTTTTAACTATATAACATAATATACAGGGTGTCTCAATAAGCTTGCTCACTATTGGTAACTTTTTTATTTGAAGAGATACGAGGTTGGTTAAATTAGCAAAATTGTGCCATTTTATATTAGAAAATTGGTCATGTAGACAAAATAAAAATTGTGTCAGCGGTTCTCAAAATTTGGGACAGAATATATATTTTTTAAATGGAACTATATATTTTTTACTCTCTTGTTAGAAAGAGTATTTTTTTCTCTTTCCAATAAGGTAATGTTGTTTATGTACAATTTTTTCAAATAAACGAGTTATTTACATTTAAAGATAAAAATTATCTTTTATTAGTTTAGGTCAAGTAAACTATGGAAACAATTGTCTTTTATAAAATTTTTATTTTATTAATTTATTTTAGAGTAGTAACAAAACAAAGAAAATATTCAAATTGAAAGCCATTATTTCTTTCGCACATTTAAACTCTTTTGGAAAGAGAGCCGACCGTTCTACGTAACTGGTGTCTAGATATAACGTTCCACATAGCACGATCATATCTAACTTTTCTTCATTTGTAAAGTTATTAAACATTATTAAACACAGAGAACTTTACGGGAGAAATTATTAAACGTCAAAAAACAAAGAATCAATTGTTTCCATGGCTTACTTGACTAAAAAACTAATAAAATAGTTTACAAAATTTAAATTTTTAATCGTAAATAACTCGTTTATTTGAAAAAATTGTACATAAACAACATTACCTTATTGGAAAGAGAAAAAAATACTCTTTCCAATAAGATAGTAAAAAATATATGGTTCCATTTAAAAAATATATATATTGTCCCATATTTTGAGAACCGCTGACACAATTTTTATTTTGTCTACATGACCAATTTTCTAATATAAAATAGCACAATTTTTCTCATTTAACCAACCTCGTATCTCTTCAAATAAAAAAGTTACCAATAGTGAGCAAGCTTATTGAGACACCCTGTAGTATATTATGTGGCAAGTGTGTGAAGCTGAAATTTTTACATGAAGATGGAAACCACTTGAATGTAAAATAGGCTTCACACACGTGTTACATACTACACTTTTTCTACGACCTTGCAATAAAATATATTTTTTCTTCACATTGTCATTCTTTAAACGTAAAGTCTCTGTATTATCGACTTGTGTAACCATGGTTACCAACGTTACGGGTGTTTAATAGCTTTGTTTTATTAAAATACAATTTAGTTTGTAATATTTAAAATAATGAACGGTCCGTGAAGTAGCACTTCACGCACAGTGTGCAAAAACTCAAACTTCACACATAAAAATTGATACGTGAAGTACTCACTTCACGCATGGAAGTAGAAAAAAATAATTATGTCATTATTATTAAAAAATACAATGGCGAATGATTAAAATACTACATTTTTATAAATTTGGTAGGTACTTTCTGTTTAAAAAGTGAATTTTAAAATCTACTACATTTAATAAAAATGTAATATTTTAATCATGAATGTCCCTCTTACAGCCTATATAGGGTGTCTAACAACTCGCACCCCAAACGAAACTGACACTTGCTGACGACAATAGGTTGCCAACAAATAGAAGAAAATAATTTGCGGCTGCTTGCATAACGGAGTTACAAGACTTTCTAATCCACTAATCCCGAAAGGATATCTTTAGGTGTGATGATATTATTACAAAATAAAACTGGTTGCTAGGTTTTAAAAATACTACTAGTGAGTTACAAAATTTGTTTGACTTACTGAAATTTTGACACTTTAGAGTTGACTTTTCACTGTCAACAAATATAGGTTGTAGCAGCTGTGTAAAATGTGTTAAACGAAAATATTATTGTCATTTGGCATAACTTCACAGGTCTCATGCGTCCTTGTGATGGCTCTCAATATCACTTTATGATCCACAAGATTTCTATCCGGAAAACATTCTCCGAAAATTATAGTCATTTCTAAGTAATCAGCGGCTGAATACATGGTAAGAATTTGCCTTTTTTTATTCACCTTGTCAAATTTAATTTGACACTGACATTTTTCGAAAACTACAGTCGCCCATATATTTTAAAGAAGATTTGATTTGTATAAAACCATAGTAACGTAAAATTACGGCAAACACACGTTGAAGGTGTAGGTTTCTGATTGGTCAATTTTAAGACGTCTTTTCTGTAATATTTTTTAAGCTAGATTTTTTTTCTTCGAAATTACACATCCGAGTGCAGTCTCGTATTTCCTCATTCGCTCTGGGGCGCGAGTTGTGAGACACCCTGTATATATATATGTAATGCAACTGTGTCTTTATGTTATATAAATTAAGTCATATGCAGTAGATATTTAAACGTCTAATAGCACCACTTGTCACTTGTATCGTATCATAAAACTGGATTTATTTAATTTATTTATTTATACCCCCTCCCCTGCTCCCAAATCTGCCATCTGAAAGTCTTTCTATCTCTCTAGTTTGCAAACAGAAGAGAAAGACTTCCAGAGCCGTCTTGACAAAGGCAGTAAAGCGACCGTTGATACTCGGCCGTAATGTTTGTCAGCATTCTTGCCACGCGCGAATCTTCCGCTCTTGTTTCCTTATTCATAAAATTTCCCCAGAGACAGTGGAGCCCTGCAGAGATAGTGCCGTGGCCAATGCTGTCACAGTGACGCATGAATAAGAAATAGGCGATAGAAGAGAATAGACAAGGTAATTAGATAAAACCTGCTGGATGGAATGGATGTAAGAGGGGATGGTTTAGGATTTAGAAAGTGTTTGGAGGATAATGTAAATGAAGGTGGATGATTATTTTCTATGGTGTTTTGAATACGAAGATTGAGAGGGTTGCCAGACCTCTTATATTTAATAGGAGTCTCCTATATTTTGTTCAAATCTCCTATATCCTATAAACAAAATACGTTCTCCTATATTTCCAATAATTTAATAACAGAATTACTAATAGCTGTACATTTTGAAATGAATCGCTAAGAATTTTATGATTTTGTTAAAAGCAGGGCATCGAACCCGCCAAAAACTGGGTTCGGTGGTTCGGTTTAGGTTCAGGTTAATTTGTTTTTTGAAAGATGGGTTCGGGTGCGGTTCTGGTTCAAGCATTAATAAAATTTGCGATTTTGTTCGCGGTTCAGGTTCGAAATAATGTAAAATGAGAGCCGAAATTTACGCAAAACGCAACAAGAAACGAACACAATTTTCACGAAAAGTCAGCCTAGACAGCATTGCAGACGCCTAAGACGTCGATTATCGGCTGTAATTACTTTTTGAACTAAAAATTAACCTAAACCCCGAACCTGATTTTAATATTCGGTTCGGTTTCGACTCAGGTTCAATTAAAAATATATCTGCGGTTCAGTTCTCGGTTTGGGTTCCCTAAAATATTACGGTTTGGTTCCGGTTTTGGTTCGGTTCAGGTTCGGGTTCGATGCCCTGGTTAAAAGAGAAAAATATTTATTTTACCTCTCGCTAAGAGAGGTATTGCTAAAAATCACATATCCAGATTTTAGTGGATAAGCACGTTTTCAGGTCCTTATAATCCTATTTTTACGATGCGCGCGTTTGTGTGTGTGTATGTACGTGCAGGTGTATGCGCGTGAGTGTGTGTATGTACGTGTAGGTGTATGCGTGTGTGTGTGTTTGTGTGTGTTGGATGTGTAGATGTTAGAACCACGGTTTTTCAAATACTATAAGACAAAAAATATTTAACTGCAGTTTCCTCAATCTGACATTCCTGGGAAGAGCTGATTAGATTTTGGTAACAATGGGCTACTTGCGTACCTTTTTTTTATTTAATATTTTTGAAGAGAAGGTAAAAACTTGCTACCCATATTTTTTCTTTTCACAAAAATTTTATTAATTAGCCAGAAAAAAAATTATGAAATTTGATTATTTGAATTCCCGCCATGTATGACGTAGAATTACGCCGCACCAATGAATAGTCGTAAAGTCACAGCGTGGTGCCGTCCCATAGTAATGGTATGTTTGTGCGGGTAATGTTTGACGTTTCAATTATAGTTTGGAGGTTAGTATTTTAGTTTATCTTTTTGGTATAGATATTTTAAATTACAAGTAACTACCTATGTGTTTATTTATTAAGTAATTAATGTATTTGGGAGACCAGAGAGAGAGAAAAATGAACTAATGTCAAATTAAAATTAAAACTTTCTCGCACGCCATGCCATCTATTGATAACATTCTTATACATGCTTCCCCTCCCCCAGTTCAATATAAAGACGTCACAGAAAATTTTCTTTCTTAATTCAGTAACAAACTAATTATTATTTTAAAATAAAATTTATATTTTTATATATGTTTTCAATATAACATTACGTATATAGTGACAGAAATCGGATTTTCAGTACCACGCAAGAAGCCCATTGGACAACCGAAAGTAATAGTTTCTTTAAAAAAATATTCTATATATTATATTTTGAAAATTTCTGTTATTACTAATATTAAAGAATATAAAAATATCCAATACATTTATTATATCTTCTATGGTGTTAAAGATAGAGACATATAAATATATATAATAATAAGTTGTAAATGTATCTCGCAGCCCATTTTAAATTTTTAAAACATACACATTCATGTATAAAAATCATCAAAATCCTGAATACTCAAAATTATTTATTCTTCAAAATTCACAATTTCATTAAATTCTGTACCTGTTTATAATATACATCTTGTAATCTTGTAAACAATAACACTATTTACCTTCGTTTTTGAACCAACAGATCGATATATTATAATAATAAAAAAACTTGGAAGCAATAAGAAAAAATGTAAATATTTGCACCACAGAGAAAACTTTGAAACATTTATTGATTAAAAAGTGCAAACTTCTCCCCAATTCTCTAATCTAACTTTCAATTAATTTTTTTTAAACCAAACAAATTTGTTTAATTTTAAATAATAATAATTCAAGATCAAGTACTCGTATCTTTATACAAAGTGTTTTCAGAGAAGTACCCTGGAAGCGATTTTTAGCATGATCCCTATATCTCCCTTACCTAGGATAACGGGAGGTAAAACTTTCTAAGCTAAATTCCATATTCTGGGAACGCATTTCCCTTTAATAAATATAATAATAAACAACAGAGGTTTTCCTGTTGACAACAGATGTCACCATTGTCGTTCTGTCCACACTAACTACGCTTCAGCAGGAAAGAGAGGGTTTCTTTCCTGTTTACAGCATCGCGCATGATTTATTCAGCTCCTGCTGCGGCTCGGCGGAGGAAGAGGGGATCGTTGCTCACTTGTTTTCATCTCCCATAGCCGCCGTCGACGAAAATGATATTTATTACTTTAATTATGAACCCGCGATGGGGCAGCAGAAGATACATTTCAGCAGGACACTGCAGGAAGGATCTTGTGTCGCAGGACTAATATTTCGATGTTCCGTGATACAAATTAAGTGTACCATTTGAATAATTGTGTACTTTGGGCTAATGCCGAGGAAGATAATTGAATTTTTCATATAAAACGTGGATGTCATTTTGTATTTCATTTCGTAATGCTTGTTGGCCTTCTATTAATAAGCCTACAGAATGGAAACATTCATTTTTAATAAATGTACCACTTCATTTTTAGGTCGTTTGAGTGCTTCGTTTAAAATTAAACAAATCTAATGTATTTAGAATTATTTATAATACTTTACAAAATATATCACAAAGGTACAAATTAGTTTACTGAAAAGAATCCACTTAGTTAAAATAATCGAGTATTTTTGCTTTTTGAAATAAATTTTATTGTAATTAACTTTTTTTTTCAGTTTAACACAAAAAAATCTGTTGTGGCCAGCACAAGACCTCTCGTCATTTCCATATTGGGCTATATAGGTACACACACAAAAATTCTAATTAGGTCTAGTATTAATATATTTTTTTTAGACGACCATTGTGATAAATATATGACATATCAACGTAGTATCCTAACACTGAAAGTTTAACTTATCACATTAGTGTTACGATATATTTCATATCGTAATAGTTGACACGGTTGCTAGGTTACTATGTCATTATTTTCTGGCTATATGTATACATTATTCATTTGTCAACTGTCCGTACGTTTGAACCTAAATTTCAGTTTTGAAAAAAAAGTAAAATTTATTTATGCTCGTCTAAAAAATTTTGTTCATAACTTGTATGAAATACAAATATCTTAGCTCGTGTGTATTGACTTGCACTCCGCTACGCGTCGTGCGTCAATTTACACTCGCATGATATTTGGTATATTTCATAACTTGTTACAAAAATAACTATATATTTTTTAATTCATTCTATAAATAAGTTACCCCCTACTCTTTTAAATGTCCGAGACTATTTAAATTCATTGACGTATATGTAATATAATAATAATACTCAGCTCTCTAGGTCGTGTAGGCCATGGTTTCTCTTGTAATATTCTTCCACTGTATTCTGTCCTGTGCTCTTTCTTTCCAGTTGTTTTTATCCTTAACACTTGTAAATCTTTTTGCACTGATGTATCTATAATTTGCAATATTCAATTAATAATGAAATAAGAAATATTAAATATACTTCTCAGAAAAAGCCTTTAATAAGGTATCTGGATCTGGATTTTTGACACTGCCGTTTTTCTGTCCATTACAAACATTTTAATTTTTCAAGGAGTTATTTGGGCAGTAAAATTTATTACAACCGATTATTTTATATATTTATAATTCTCTATCTCTAAATCTATACAAGATATAATAGAAATGTTCAATATATCGGATAGAAAATTTTATATTCTTTAATATTTGTAATAACATTAATTTCCAAAAAATAATATTTAGAAAATTTCTTTTTAAGAAACTACTACCTACTTCTGGTTGTCCAATACCAAAACTTTTTCAGCTCTTCCCAATAATGTCAGATTAAGAAACAGGTAGTTAAATTGGTCTTTAGTCTTATCGGATTCTAGTGTCCTTAAAACGTGCTTATTCACTAATACTGGATATGCGATTTTTAGCATGAATCCAATATCTCTCTCAGCGATAGGTAAAAATATAGATATACAAGTTATTGAACAATTCCATTTAGCATGTTCCTGTTTTTTTCTGCAGGTTAGGTTTTAACATATATTATAAGTGCGTGATTAACGCAGGCACAAAATTAAAAAATATAAAATTAAACTAGGAAGTTGAAAATAGCCAGCTTCTTAATTTAGTTTCATTAGTTTAATTCTTTAGTTTAGTTGCATAAACGTTTCTACTTGTTGCCTGCAGAAATCCAGTATTAATAAATTATATTATTATAATTATAAATAATAATAATAATAATAATAATAATAATAATAATAATAATAATAATAAACATTCCTATATACTTCAGTGAAGATTTACAGTATATGTTAATTATCTCTGAATACGCTTCCCCGCCATTTGATTTTTGATCAAATGGCTCCATTGTTGGGTATTTGGGCTTTGTTTTAATGGCAAAAACAAACGTAAATTATCAAATAATCGAAGCTTACGCGAGTGGGATCTACGGATATCTTTGAACATGGAAATAGCCTTTGTGCCTGTTCAATAGACGTGCATTTCGATAGTATCTTTTGTACAAGATCTCATCGCCCGCGACGGTCGAAGTTGAGCCCAGAAATCGACCCGGAGGCGAGAATTCAATCAGGATGTTCAACAATATACAAGAAGAAAAGTATCATACATTGTAAAGGTTTGAAATGAAAACTAGGAAGTTAAGTGTATGTTTAGAGGTAACTATATACTCGCCGTCAAATGATTATGAGCTGATGTTCAACTTTTATCCCTTTCCGCACCATGTCTCTTGCCCAGCGGTGTTGCCGCTTGTAACTTGATATGACTAAGAATGAACGCAAATATCATATACACTTACGAAACATTCTCTTTACAATCAAATAATATTGCTACCAAGGTTATATCTCTACCCAATTTTGAATTATTGCCCCAAAAGTCAATATACCCCACATTTAGATAAAAACTTCAAAATTCTCAAAAATCTATTTTTTATTTGTCTAGATACTTATCAATGCGCTGATTCCAAATTTTGAAACCGCAGGTCGATATCTCGTTTCGTTCTCGAGATATTTAGCTTTAAACCTTTGCGCAAAACTGCCCATTTTTGGGTATTAACCCAAAAATGGGTCGAGATATGAAATTGGCGACATCACCACTCGATTCTACGGACAAAAATACATAAGTATACCAATTTTCATACTTTTCGTTCTACCGGTTCATTTTTTATGAATAAAAGTTTGAAAACCCTGAAAATGGTCAAAATCTGAAAAAATCGTAAGGGGTACAAAAATTTAATTTTTATGTATCTAGATATTTCTTAATGCGCTCATTTCAAATTTTGAAACCGCAGGTTGATATCTCGTTTCGTTCTCGAGATAATTAGATTTAAAATTTTGCTCAAAACTGCCCATTTTTGGGTATTAACCCAAAAATGGGTCGAGATATGAAATTGGCGACATCACCATTCGATTCTACGGACAAAAATACATAAGTATAGCAAATTTCATAATTTTTGTCCAACCGGTTCATTTTTTATGAATAAAAGTTTGAAAACCCCTGAAAATAGCCAAAATCTGAAAAAATCGTAAGGGGTACCCCTTACGATTTTTGCGATTTTTGGGAATTTTCAGTTATTTTGCTTTAGAGATTGTATGCGGTGTTCAAAAATTATGAAAATTGGTGTGCTTATGTAATTTTTCCCGTAGAATCGAATGATGATGTCGCCAAATTCATATCTCGATCCATTTTTGGGTTACTACCCAAAAATGGGCAGTTTTGAGTCAAACTTTAAATGTAAATATCTTGAAAACGAAAAAAGATATCGACCTGCGGTTTCAAAATTTGGAATCAGCGCATTGAGAAGTATCCAGATACATAAAAATTAGATTTTTTTTAAAATTTTGAAGTTTTTATCTAAATGTGGGGTATATTGACTTCTGGGGCAATAATTCAAAAATGGGTAGATATATAAACTTGGTAGTAATATTATTTGATTGTAAATAGAATGTTACGTAAGTGTACGCATTTTTAGAGTATTCATATACCTATGAGTATACATACATATATAATGTATATTCATGTGATAATTTTATTGGATTTATAGAAAATTTTCCAATGAACTTTCTGTATGAAATTCGTAAAAAAATATATTATGTTCGTGTTGCTCTTTTAGTGGATAACTATATATATATAATCATTTCCAATGAACTTTTGGTATGGGATTTGTGCAAAATACATCAAATTAACGGAAGGTCTTGTGCTGGCCACAACAGATATTTTGATAATATTTTGAAGATTAAATTTTAAATATCTGAATAGAATTCACTAATTCAAATCGAGTATTAGCTTAAAGGTTTTTGAGAATCGGACTGGTAGAGACATCAGTTATAAAAATATTAAGTTTTCTCGACGAATATCGCCATGAAAACTGTGCGCCATACAAAAAAACTTGACAGTGTCCTAGCAATGTGGCGTTCGTAAATTGGCGTTCGGGGTAGATAGCATTCCTGTCCCTGCTTATCTGGCAGTTTACAGTTCGCGGCACTTGGCCGTCCGTGGCGCTGTAGTCGTCGCAGCGCTTCCGACAATATTTTGCGGTTTTATTTATCGTCATGCCACTTTATTTATTACGAATTTAAAAACGAAGCTTATTTTATAGGGGTGATACATTCGCGCCGATATAAATATGAAACTTTATGTCCAGGAAACTCATATCTCAATACGACACTTTCAGGAATTGTAAATTGCGAATTCGACATTTTATTGTGGGATGCAGCAAAAAAATTATATTTGTTTTAATTATTTAATGATACATTTATGACAATTTAAATGAAAAGAAGAACTTCCAAACGCTCTACGTGCCATTTTTTACGAATAGAAGCTGATTACCTAACTCAGAAATGAGTAATAATCCATAAAGTTATATTTATTTATTTAATATGTGAGTTTATGCAATGTAAATAAGGGATGTAGGAAAAGTTTTAAGTACACTGAAAAAAATAGGTTCGCATTTATAGATAAAAATTATTCCCTAATCCTTTTTTGTTAATATCAGATAATACCTCAATGAATGTAGATTTGTTTGAGAACAAATTTTTATTTCTACCGCATAATCTTCTAAATTAGAAAAAAATATTTTCCACATTACTGAATTACAAATATTAATTGCTACTTTAAAATTTAAATTCTGTATTTTAGAATATAAACTTAACAAAATTATTACAATATACAGTCATTCAAAAAAGTCTCCGTACGACAGTAGTTTTAATGTATTTTAGGAAAAATAGCAGTCTAAAACCCAATATATTTAATTTCTTTTTAATCTAAAATTAAACGCAGTATATTACGTTCTTATAAATATAAAATAAACAAATGATTTATTTAATTTATTTATATTATGGGGTAAACATTGAAAGTATTCATAATTTCATGACAAAAAAGTCTCCGTACGATAACCAAAACATTTAAATAATAAACCATTTATTTATGTTACATAAAGAAATATAATATTTGGAGGGTTTTCCTTCGGTTCTTTCACCAGTAACTAAGCGATGAGTCATTGAATCTACAAAATTTTTGGTCACCTATGGCATTATATTCTGCCATTTTACTTGTTATTAATTTGAAATTTTTTTTGCTTTATATTCGTATTTATTTTAAGAATTTTCTGCACTTTCTCAATCTGATTAAAGTGCGGAGACTGTGAGGGATGATTAAGCTTATTTTTAGTGTTATACAGTACGCATTTTCTTATATGGCGAATTATTTGTCGAATTTTTCTGATGCACGAAATTAAAATTGTCTGTTAAGGCTCTATTTTTCGGTACATTGTTTAAAATTTGCTTTTAAAATGTGGAGGGAACCTTTGCTATCCATTGTTGCAATAATTACTAATTTTCGTACTCCCGCTGAGGAGCTATAGCCCCTAGACATAATGCTGTCACCGCCGTAAAATAGTAAATTTATTTTAGTAAATAAATTTCATTAAAACAGCGATTTCTGTGCTGGCCACAACAGAATTTTTTTTCTTGGCGAAATAATGTTTTCGGAATTTATAAAACGTCTCATTTTAATAGGCATATAGCAAAACTGTTGCTGCAATTTTTGTTATGTTTTATCTCTCTCTTGAAAAAATAAAAATAAAAGAGTAAATAGAACGTCTGGAAATTCCGCTTTTAAAATATAAAGCTTTATGTTCAAAAAATCGTTTCTCTACTACGACACTCAGGCATTTTACTCGTATATTGTGAATTTGACATTTTTTGTGAGATGTAAAAATTTCCATTTGTTTTAATTACTTAACCCCTGTACAGGGAACGGATAATGAAAACAGACAACTAAGTTGTTTATTTATGTAACAGAACTGGAGTAATACTCAGTGGAGTATTATTTGTAATTAAGTTACTGATCTCTGTACATTTGCTTCTATTCTGAGAGAGAGAAATTAGTTATAATACATCTAACACACAAGTTATTTGGTATTATTATAAATAAACAAGTTGCATGTGGAATACTGTACTAAACAACTATTTCGTTGATGTATGAGTATTAAATACTCGTACACGGTTCAAAATAGAATAACACACGATGAAAGTTTGAATTCAGCATGAAATTATCTTTGTTTTCGTTTTATGCATGAATTTTTTACATCATCGGATCTCGAGGTACAGTCGTTTGAATTTACATGATTTTTCATCAAAATTTTTTTATTTTCAATAATACAAAATTTTCATGAAAAATCATGTAACTTCAAACGGTTGTAACTCGAGATCCGATGATATAAAACAATCATGCCTGACATGAAAAGAAAGAGAATTTCATGCTGAATTTAGATTTTTATCGCCCGTTATTCTATCTTCAACCGTGTATGAGTGGTGCATGAAAATATGAGAAATGAACTAAATAATAAAGCAATCATTATGTTCAAAAATTTGTATACTCACTTATAACAAACTTTATTTTACATTTAACTAATACATCACACACAAAATAAATTTCACAAATATTGACAAAACTAATAGAAAAACAAAAATTCAAAATAGTACTCGTCTTTACACAAAATCTTTTCAGAGCCGTACCCTGAAGGAATGAAGCAAAACAATAGCACATATAATATTATATGTATGATGGAAAATATATTATTTTTACAAACTATAATTTCATTAGAAACATATATATTACTACTACATTCTCATTAACATGGTTTCATAATTAATTTTAATCTAATTGCTTCCTGACAGTGGTGACATTTGTTTGAATATATCGTAATTGTTATTAAAGTATTGTTTTTGTTTGACACAACAGCAAGATGATGTACAAATAGTTATTTATGTATTAAGAGCGTAAGGTGGCTTTTATGGCCTGCGGCGGTAAAGGCCATAAAAGCGAGTTACGCTCGTGGTACATACAAAACGTTATGCACGTTCGAAAATTTTCAAATTATGAGTGTTAGAAAAATTGTATCAAAAGAATTTGTCCTCGTACATCCAGTATCTAGTGTTGCTATGAAAGCGGAGAACAACAGTTTATTGTTTGTTTATTAGTTATGTCATTTGAGTTTTATTTTGTGTATCTCCGTGCTTTCCATATAAATATCACAAAATTAATTTTCATTTTTCATTAAAGAATATAAAAATTTTCGATTTGTAATTAAAACTTTTCATGTTGCCTGTTTAAATTGTTTATATTGTAGGTTATACTTTGGTTTGACGTTTCATTATAGCCCGGCGGGCTATAATGAGGCCCGCGGGCTATAAAATGACGTTTATGTCAAAGAAATTCGTGTATAATTGTTAAATTATGATACGTCCGTGCATAAAATAAATTATTTTATATGTATATTTATATTTAAAGTTATTTACTAAATACTATTATCATAAAATTGGAGAAATTTCAAAAAGCTGTAACTCGAGATCTGATGATGTAACAATATCATATCACGAAAACAAAGAGAATTTCATGCTGAATTCATACTTTTGTCGTCCGTTTTTTAATATTTACATTTATTTATTACATATGTTATACAGATCACTGTTAAGTACCCAGCGGGAGGTTATGAGCTGGCCACATCAGATTTTTTACTGAAGAATTTTTTATCCATTCTCATCACAGATGGTAGGTTTAGTGGAGAGATTTCAATAAATAAATTATTACTGCATCCTGAATCACTATGTGTGCCTGTGTCAGTTGCATTAAAGTTTCACAAAGAGATCTCTACCAAAAATGTATTTGAAACAAAATGTGAGTTTTTCTGATTGTGTAACTCACAATTGCATGAATCAATGTTGTCATAAATGATGTAGAGTGAGCATATTTTAATTGTTGCTCCATCCATACCCGCTGGAAATGACTGTCGAATTAACATCGGAATAAATAACTGAATATGACAGAACAACGCGGTTCGAAAAACAATAGAGGACCATCCCATTCGCAATACCAAGCGGCTTTATTTATAGGCAAACTTTAATTCTGATTTACCGAAAATGGGATGAGCTGGTCTCTTTGAAAACTGAGGTTTGCTTGATTTACGGCCGCGGTCCGGGAACCATTTCGGTACTTGTAAATTGCGACTCAGTCATTAATACGCAAATTAATTGTGGGAAAATCATTTCCACCCAGCGGTTAATGTCTCATAGATTTCAAATACTGATGGTTTCATTCACAATAGATGAGTTAAACTTCCGTAGAAACATTACCCAATATATCAACAAAGACAGATTTATAAAATTATAATCAACTAATGGTGTTTTAAATGAAAAGTAAAATAGTAATACGGCATATTCCCCATTTCTGAGTGTACCACAATCTGCTTTATCGCAGATATCGGTAATGTTAATGACATATTTGTACCGTGCGGCGTTTACCAGGCGTCACCTCTCGGGCACTCTTTGCTGGCGTGCAGAGTCAGGGGTCACTTTTGTGCCATTTAAAATTCGAAATATTTGGGGTCCCGTGGACTAGGGAACTGGGTTCGATCCCGACCGACGCCAAAAGTAAAATAATGATTTGAATAATAAAGAAATAAAACAAACTGAAACTTAAAAAACGCGGATGGTCTGTTAGGCCGTGGTTAGGCCTGTTAACACATTGATTTGTCAAAGGGCAGTATCATAGTTTGTTTCTGGAAGTAAAATAACAAGATCATGAACAATTCTTCAAATATACTCGTATTAGTTTGCATGAATTTAATTTCTTGCTATCCGTCTTCGAAAAGAAATTAAGCAAACGTTTTTATTTTTGTACAATTTATTTGTTTTACCGTACAAATTACAATGTTCGCGAGTACTGCTTAACAAAAAACAAAATATCAATTTGTTCTTATGAATCTATCTTCAAAATGTCAACAACTCACAAACAGAGAAGACAGCTGAGGGATGAAGCAAAGTTATACCTTACCGCCATTTTTGATAGTTCTCGCCTGTGATTGGTCGAATTTGAAACTTACATTTGGAATTTTTAATTCTAGTATAAATATTAAAATAAATAGGATAGAATTGTTTTATGTCTTTGTCAACGTTTCGGAATTATTTATAATACAAGACTGAAGTCCTATGTATTTTAATATCCTATACTAATATAATAAATGCGAAAGTAACTCTGTCTGTCTGTCTGTCTGTCTGTCTGCCTGTTACGTTTTTACGTCTAAACCGCTGAACCAATTTTGATGAATTTTGGTATAGAGATAGATTGGACCTTGAGGAAGGACATAGGCTACCTTTTGTCGCGAAAATAAAACTTGAAGGGGTAAAATAGAGGATGAAAGTTTATATGAAGAACCCATCATTTCTTCCGCTGAACCAATTTTGATGAATTTTGGTATAGATTGGACCTTGGAGAGTGACGTAGCCTACCTTTTGTAGCGAAAATAAAACTTTAAGGGGGTGAAATAGGGGATGAAAGTTTGTATGGAGAACTCATCATTTCTCAAGTTAGGGATATAAAAATTCTTATTTATGCTTTTGGTACGAAATAAAGTGTTTTAGCGTTTTTGAAAAATCATCCCTCAAGGCGGTACAATAGGGGATGGTTTAAATTATTTTTTATCTTTGTATCTATAGTTAAGTTTAACCGTTAGAATATTTTCGATATTTGTCGGAGAGATATCTTGCATCATATGTACATAAGTAAAAGTACCCGAGACAGAGGAAAAGGCGGTGCGGGGATCGGGTGAACAGTAGGCGGAGCCTATTACAGGTTGCCGGCTCCCTACGCAGCGCATGTCTCCGAAGTAAATGAGAAAAATTACTGGTACACGTGTAGCTAATCGCTATTCAAGCCGGGGCGGGCCAGCTAGTTTATATATATATATATATATATATATATATATATATATATATATATATATATATATATATATATATATAGAGTTTCTAGTCGTTTATATAAATCACATTATAAAATATGGTTACATTCCAAATCTAATATTCAAATTTCTAAATTTGTAAATCATTCATAAACCATCGTCTGCGTTTTAAGCAGGGCATCGAACCCGAACCTGAACCGAACCAAACCGTAACAATTTAGGGAACCCAAAGCGAGAACCGAACCTCAGGTATATTTTTAATTGAATCTGAGTCGAAACCGAACCGAGTACTAAAATTCAGGTTCGGCGTTTACCTCCGGTTCAGGTTAATTTTTAGTTCGAAAAGTAAATACAGCCGATAATCGACGTCTTAGGCGTTTGCGTTGCTGTCTGGGCTGACTTTTCGTGAAAATTGTGTTCGTTTCTTGTTGCGTTTTGCGTAAATTCTGGCTCTCATTTTACATTATTTCGAACCTGAAGCGCGAACAAAACCGCAAATTTTATTAATGCTTGAACCAGAACCGCACTCGGACCCATCTTTCAAAAAACAAATTAACCTGAACCTAAACCGAACCAAATTTTTGGCGGGTTCGATGCCCTGGTTTTAAGTGAGTTAATATATTATAAAATCTACATTATAAATCGTAAATTCGTAAATTAAATTCATCATAAACCAGCCCTAAGTGTAAGGCCATGAATTTTTCAATCCATCGTCGTACTATGGCAGATAAGAATCAAGGTAGGTGCTAAAAGTTTTCGGAACAAACAGAAGAAGGTGTATGTAAATCGTCGACCTTTAAACTAATAGACGCAGTGTACGAGCAAAAAACTTGTCCCGCCATAACGGTGCAGACACAGTATCTCTATCCTTCAACATTACGGAAGTTAAGAAAACGCGGCAAAATAAAAAAATTGATTTGTCGCTAACTTGGTGCATAATCGCTAAGAGTATAGATTTTTTTTGTGCATAATTAATTTTATTATATATTTTTAATACAATATATTATATTATAGGGGACAAGTAATAATTAATAAGAACTTACATATGAAATGACAAAGCTGAACCGCGTACGTACTGCTGACTGCACGAAATACACCGTTTCCCCATTATTTTGTCGCATGCACACCTCACAACACATATACGTATGTATTGACAGAAATAATTGTAAATGTTCTCCAAAAAAGTAAATAATACACAAGTCACGAAACGTCAAATGTAGATTTTGACAACTAGTTAGTGATAGAGAGCAGTGTATAGAGGTTTACATATAGCTGAAAAAGATGCACAATGAGTACGAACGTATGAGCAGTATGCTTTAACTGAGAACTTCCGTATTGTTGAAGGACAGAATATATATTTCTATCCTTTTATGTTGGAGCATTATTCTAACAATAAAAGAATAGGAGACACTTGGTCCATTAGTTTAAAGGTCGATGATGTAAATATTCGTAATAGTCTTTTGTTGTTTGTGTCCACTTATTGTCAAAATTTGCTTCTTTTTGAGTACATTCCAATTTGATTCTTTTGTGGAAAGGTCCCGGAAATCCATTATTGGAACATTTATAGGCCGGAAGGCTACGACATAACAATAAACAAACATACATCACATGCCGGCGCGGGCTCACCTATACCCCTGCGTACGGCCCTGATGTGTCGCCGAGTGTGAAAAATTGCACATCGTAAATAACACATTATGGACCACTGTGATAGAAGGAGTTTTCTCTTTTTTGCACCGGGATACTATGCATATATTGTGATATTGCTTATGTATGTTGACATGTATTTTAGTTGCGCTTCTCAAAATGTTTCCTAGCGTTTGTCAGAAAATGAGACATGTTTACATGGATAGCGGAATAATTTAACTTGATATGATATATGGGGTAAAGGATTTTATGAATTATATTGGCAAAATTGTACGAATTACGGGAGAATCAACCAAAATGAAGGTTTTGAATTATAAATACATTCTATTTATATTCTCTATTGAAAAACAAAAGTACAATAGCGAACTCTAGGTGAAACAATAGCTCTGTTTGATGAGAAGTGCTTGAAGTGCAGAGTAGAATAGTGCAGTGTAGTGTACACTAGTACAGTCTAATTATTGTGGTTTCATAAATACACTAGTGTATATTTGGGCAAGTTTGCTCAGCTGTGACTAATCAAGCCAAGCGTAGCCAAAGGTGTAAAAGGTTAGGTTGTTTATAAACACAGTCATATTATAAAGCTGCAAAGAAGTGACTGCAGAAATATATGTTTTAAAGAGCATAGTGTTTGAACTAATAAACGATTCTGACGAACATCAATCATCACTTGATTCTTCATCAGATTCAGAGACAGATATATTAATTAATTCTTTATATAACAAAACAAAGAGAATCCATTATTTTAATTTCTCAATGTGTAAAATTTTAGGTTAATAAACAGATATGTAGATAGGATAGAATTAAAATGTCTACCGAATAACATTTAGCTACCCCCACTCCTAGTCTGCACTTTCTACACCACCTCGCGAGTCAGGTCAGAAACGTGAGCACTAGTTCTTAAAATTTTTGTCATCGAACAGCCTGCCAGAAGCTGCCCGTTTCTCATAAAGCATGTTAGTGTAATAAAGAATTAGAAAACACTCGTTATGTTTCACAAAAATTCAGCGTCTGAATCAACCTTTCAGTCATTAGATGCTTGCCGTGCCCTTCTAATCACCCATATTCTGTAACACAATCGATAACTTTTATCGATCGATAATATATTGTAGCCAATAATTACAGCTGACACTGAATGAAAAATAAACTGACAGATGATACATTTGTTTCTATTTGTCAAAAATTATTATCGGTAGATAAGTATTATCGACTGAGTTATAGAATAAGCGAAACATGGATGTGGTTACTCTATTTAGGATTTACTTAGGTAGGAATCTGTTTTCCGACGCGCAAATCGCTAAGCATTTCCTAACGTTTGACAGCTGGCACTTTAAAATGAAAATTGTACAAGTTGTTGAATATTTAGATAATTGTAACGGTAAATTAGAAAAACATGTACAAGATTGAAAAGAAAGAACAAATTATTTTAAACCCTAAGATGAACAATGGTTTTAAAAAAGATTTCCTTTTGAATAAGACAGCATTACGAGTTTATACATGAAATAAAATTAAATATATATATATATATATATATATATATATATATATATATATATATCTACATATATACCGTTATTAGTCTTTATTTTAAATTTAGGGAAATTATATTAAATGTTCACATAAATAATGAAATTCTTACTTTTTAGAAAAATTTAGCCGTGTCATATCCGTTCCTTTTGAATAAGACAGCATTACGAGTTTATACATGAAATAAAATTAAATATATATATATATATATATATATATATATATATATATATATATATATATATATATATATATATATATATACCGTTATTAGTCTTTATTTTAAATTTAGGGAAATTATATTAAATGTTCACATAAATAATGAAATTCTTACTTTTAGAAAAATTTAGTCGTGTCATATCCGTTCCGCTTGTCTAGTTTTATATTTTTATCTGAAACCAGAAGATTCAGCTTTTGTTTTTTTGTTATTTATTCTATATTTCTTCTTTTTGTTCATTTTTGTCTTTGTTTCATTTTTATTTTCCATTTCTGTAATACAAATTTTAAAATATATTTATAGTAAAATAAATTTCATTAAAAATTAAAAAAAAATTGTATACCTTAACGTAATATTAATATCTCCACATAATTTCCAATGTCAATGTTGACAAATACAATTGACAAATGTAATAAGTTATAAATATTATTCATTTATTTCCAGTGTGCAAATATAATATTAGATACATAACTAATAATCCGATGCCTACGTAATTCCTTGCTAGGCGTTGCTCTGGTGAAATCCAAAATGGATAAGAATCAGTTTAGGCAGTTCTTACATTTAGGAAATTCCCAGCTTAGCAACAGTTTAGGAATCGGTGGTGAAATCGGCCGTTAGACCTTCTTCTAAAGATGTACAGGACTAAACTTCTTCTGAACAAGGCCTAAGAAGCCGAAATCGATTAAGTATTTAATAAAACTTATTTGTGAAACTTATATCAAGTGAATATTTATTAAAATTATAGGCTCGTAGTATGATCACAGTTTTAACTAAAACGCTGTTTTAAGAAATATCAAATTTCATTATTTATGCCCGATAGTATAAACATAGTTCAGTTTTTTAACTTAGTTTAATTAATATTGAACTAGGTTCAAATAAAATTTCTGTAGTATAAAGCAAAATCAGCTTTTGACTTGAGTTTAAACTACGCTTAACTTGAGCGGCCGATTTCATCCGTTCAAATTGAGTTTAAATAATAATTGACGTTTTTATATTCTAAATAACATTCAGAATTATAAGTGTCTACGTTGTAAATAAGTATGTACGAAAGTTTATTGATTATAATTAATATTTTGGTAAGTTTAGTGCTTTAGCAAATATTTTATAATTCATTTAAATTATATGCTGTTTTAAATTCTAGATTAAGAATTATATTGTTCGATTCAAGTTCTTATAGTGACGACGAGAATATAATGAATGCATATATAATGAATACACGCCATCGAATATTTCGCGAAAGGAGAAATTCTTTCGAAACGATATTGAATTTAAATTGCGGTTTCGTTTCGAAAAACGAACGGTTTTAGAATTTCTATATATTTTGGGACCTCTGCTAGAACCTGTCACAAATAGGAACAAATCAAATTTTAATAAACTTAAGAATTGTAGGAACTGTTTTTTTTTTTCAATATTTAGCTGGTGATCTAGAAAAATGACGAATGACTGTTTTCTTTCTTCATCGAAATTCTTAGATCTCTGCTTTTTGTTCATTTCCATTTCTAAAAACAGTGTGTTACTTAAAACCGTGTTCATACTACGAGCCATACTGTTTTTTACTTATTTTTGTTACACCCTCTGTTATCTAAGTGCTGAATACAATTATATTCCTAAATAATGTAAGATCATAATTTATAGTGACTGTACGATCCGATATGAACTTGAGTTCAAACTGTAAGTTAGCAACTATATTTCCACTACTTGCTTTGTGATTAGTGTAACAGTTTATCCCCTTTAGCGTATAATGTATAACGTAATAAAAAATAGATTTATGTGCTGTACACAGAATGATAATGTAATACTACATTCCCATTATATAGATTAATAAGGCTTGGATAAATATTTATCATTGGAATACCCGTGCATTAATTACCACAAAATGTCACTTGAACTGTATTCATAATTGATAATTTAATTAATTCGGGCAAAATATACCTGTCCTATTACAATAAGGAAATTAATATAGTGCTCATTAAACTTGCGTTTGCTTTTGATAACACTAGCGATTAATTAATTTCAATATCCTCTCCTGCTGTCGGCTTCAGGTTTCAGGTTTTCAGGAGTTCAGGACCACAGTACAGTTCTTAGAAAGCGGCGTCTTAGTGTCATATGTAACGCTCAGAAAGAGGGGACTAACGCAATTGTGAATGAAGGTATTGTTCAGGAGAAATAGATAATTAATCATTTTGGATGTTTTTTGTATTCAGGGGAATATACGAAATGTTAATTAATGATCATATGTGAAAATTAAATTATATGCCTCTATTTACAGGATATTTTCTTTTTAAAGAAAAAAAAGTCTCTATATTTACTTACCTAGGTATGCATATAGAAAAGCGCCAAATCGGGAACACCTGCAAACAAAAGAAATTAATTAGGCAAAAGATAATGATGGGGTCCCGTGGCCGCGTGCCTGAGTGTCTGGTCGCGAACCTGGGGAAACCGGGTTCGATCCCGACCGACGCCAAATATTTCCAATTTTAAATAGTACAAAAGTGACCCCTGTGGTGTACTCTCCACGCCATCAATGAGTGCCTGTGAGGTGACGCCTGGTAAGCGCCCGCACGGTACAAATATGTCATCATCATTACCGATATCTGATGCGATAAAGCAGATTGTGGCACACTCAGAAATAGAGATGCATTCGGGCCGGGCCGGGCCGGGCTTTGAGGTTTGGATCGACTCGGCCCGAAAATAAAAATTACCGACTCGACAAAAAAATTAGCTAGCCTGGATCGAAAATTGACTCGAAATCGGACCGGGCTTCGGGCCGGGCCGGGCCAAAGCTCGAAATTGGGTGCATCCGGCATTCCTAATGTTGATTTTTATGTTAAGGCGAAATGTTTAACTTTTTTCGTGTCAAACTTATAAAAAACCTCTACATTCTTATAAATTTCAACATTAGTTAATATAAGTAATTAAAGAAAAGACCCTTCTAGAATGAGTTTGTTATAAAAATTACAGACCTACGAGTATTTAACACTTTGTTTACCAAAGAATTTAAACAACTTTTTCACAAATCTTATATAAAAAAATATAATTTTAATTTACATAAGGATTTTTTATCTAACTTTATTTCTGCTCAAAAATAGGACAAGAAATCATTATGGTAGGAACAAAAATTACTTTTATTTAAGTATACGAGTAATAACAATTAGGGATTCACCAAGCCAAGCTACTTGGCTTGAAATAAAAAAGCTTGGCTTGGCTTGAAAATTCAAGCTTTTTTTAATGTTAGGCTTGACTTGGCTTGGGCTTGATGGAACCAAAGCTTGGCTTGGCTTGAAAACTTCAAGCTTTAAAAATTTTAGGCTTGGTTTGATTTTCAAGCTTTTTCAAGCTTTTTCAAGCCTTTTCAAGCTTTTTCAAGCTTTCAAGCTTTTTAATGCTCATGCGCAAACTCATTTTCGCATGCACATATAATGCTTTTTATTTCATTTATTTTATTTTCACGGTACACAGATATGTATAATATAGGTCTTGAAACGAAAAATATAAAAATATAGAAATTTATGTTTTGTTCAATTATTTCATTTTTGAAAATAAAAAATCAAAAATTTTGTATCTTTTATTAAAAAATACCCTGCTATTTTTATATTACCTTTATAAATTTTTCATTCTATATAGGTTTATTAGTTAGACTTGACTTTGGTGCATTTTAATAACTAAAATGAATAGGATCTATTTTCATAATGCCATTTTCACTCGAAATGACCTCCCCAACAAACTGTAAGTTTGGTATAATACATAGTTCATATTTACCCTTTGTTAATAAATAAAACAAAACAATAGCCCAAACACTCAAGAACCGTGTTCAAAGAAATTCATAATTCTGGAATACTACCTATACAATGGGATAAAACTGACCTGCTAAGTAGGTATCCCTTTTATACTTCAAATACATCTGGAAATAATAAAATCCTATAGACTGGGATTTCCTCGATATTTTGTTTGTTCGTGAGACAATAACTTGTACTTTCTATTTTGAACATTATAAAATTTGTGCTGATTTTTACCTCCCGCTACCCTAGGTAAGGGAGGTATAGGGATCGTGCTAAAAATCGGATATAGAGATTTTAGTGAATAAGCACGTTTTGATGTCCCCAGAATCCGATTTTAACATTTTTACAATGATGTCTGTAGGTATGTATGTGTGTGTGTCTGTGTGTGTGTCTGTGTGTGTGTCTGTGTGTGTGTCTGTGTGTGTGTGTGTGGATCATGTGGACACGATTACTCAAATACTATCAATCAGAAAAATTTGAAATTTTGTATATCCATTCTATACTAATGTGGGAAGAGCTCATTAGTTTTTAGTGTATATCGGATAACCGGAAGTATCATTTATACAAGCTTTTAACAGTTTTTCTTGTAAAAAATTCATTGAATATAATTTTTTAGCAACTTTCACCAATACAAATTAAATATAATGGCACAATCTTCAATTCTACGATAATAGCATTTAGTAAATAACTTGAAATAACTTTATATTATATTATAAAATAATTTATTTTGTACATCACTTTGCCTCTGCGTCAAACAAAAACAATACTTTAATAACAAATTTGACACATTTAAACAAATGTCACTGTCACGAAGCAGTTTTTATTAAAATTAATAATGAAACCGTGTTAAGAAGAATTTAGTAGTTTAAATATGATTCTAATGGCATTAAGGTTTGTAAAAATAATATATTTTCCATCATACATAAATATTAGATATACAAGATAATTCGATTTAAGTTTGATGTTTGCAGCATTATATATCTAACAGCTCTCAATAAGAACGTGATTTCTAAGTGTCAAATAATAGTTTGCAACTATACATTTACGAAATGGATAATGTACGGCGAAGAATTTACACAGATTGCGTTTTAGAGCATAAGGAAGTTGGTGATGATTTTGACAATAATTGTGTGACGATTTTTCCTTAAAATATATTAATGATCCAAAACTTCGCAAAGTTGGTAGGTATTTAATACTCTTATATAATTTGAAACAACATATTAGATTTTGACTATATATTATAAACCGGATGTAGTACTTAATTTGAAGCTCTAACAGATTTTTCAGGAAAAACATAATAAAATATAATCCAAAATTTCGTATTACAAACCGTTCTTTTTATAGGAACAACAAAGTAGATTTTGTTTACAAACGATCAATCGGAATTGAAACTTTACTTAAAGCTCATTGCTATTTTAAACATGGAATTGGCGGGAGGTCATGTGCTGGCCACATCAGATTTTTTATTACAGAATCATGTAAAGTTGCTTCGTATGTATAATTACTCTAATTATTTCCAATTTTCAAATAGCACAAAGGTATCCTCAACTATTTGGATATGTTTTCATTACCAAAATTTGCAAATAAAAGCAAATTGGCACTCCCAGAACTAGGTAATAAGCCGTTATTATATATTTATTTAATTCATATACCTACATATAAACAAGGGAAACTTGAATCAAGGAAATATTTAGAAGAGAATAATCTCTTTGTCGGTTTACATTTTTATTATATTGTTATACTGCCTCAGACAAGGCCGTTTTATTAGGAGCAATATTAGGGGCTGTACTAAAAATAGCATTTAATCTTTGTATACTATACATACATTTCCACAAACACAAACTTTCTCGTTTCTATGATTCGGAAATTCAACATTTGCGAAACATTTAACAAAATGAAACTATGATATTTTTTATCATCATACGTAGTCTCTCAATTACCTTGTGAATATTATTTATTTGTGAAATATAATCAGATACATTTAAAAATAATAAATCAATTTCTTACATCTTTGTTTCTATAATTTATTCCAGTTACTTAAAGATTTATGTATCTAATTAATAAATTTTTATATAAATTACTTCCATCTTAACAATAATAAGAATTTTTAAAAATTTAAATAGTTCTATATTAAATTATCATTATCTACTTTTTTAATAACTATAAATTAATTTTGTACTTGATTGTGTGCGTGAACTAAAGTGTGCGATTAGTTAGTTCATATTGTGAAAATAAGTGATCTGTGGGACGATGGGATAAACTTTCCCATTTACAAATTTTTGAAGCCTGCTAAACTGTTCCTACCTCATTTCTGAGAAATTCGCAAATTGTGCTCAAGCAATGAAAAAGTACGTTACCTCCATAAAATTTCGGTTTTGCCGACCTCGTCAGCAATTCTTGTGAAAAGCTTGAAAAAGCTTGTTTTTCACCAAGCTACTTGACAGTCGGAGGCTTGGTTTGGCTTGAAAATTCAAGCTTTTTTTAATGTTAGGCTTGGTTTGGCTTGGGCTTGATGAAACAGAAGCTTGGCTTGGCTTGAAAAATCAAGCTTTTTTGAAAGGCAGGCTTGGTTTGATTTTTCAAGCTTTTTCAAGCCAAGCCAAGCCAAGCTTTCAAGCTTCAAGCCAAGCCCGTGAATCTCTAATAACAATAATAATAGCAACATCACAATATATAATAACCTTGAATTCTTGAAGTAAAATAATATATTTTAATTATTAATATGTGAAGTGTGTTGTTATCATTTTGATCCTTTTTAACTTCATCCATTTTCATTAAACTACAAGATTTTTCGGGCCAGCCCGAAAAGCTCGAATTTTCGGGTCGAGCCAAAACCAAAAGTCCGACTCGCTTCAACTTTTGCAAATCATTAGCCCGATTCGGCCCGATAAAAAATATCTTCGGCCCGGCTCGATCATCGACTCGAAATCGAGGCGGGCTTCGGGCCGGGCCGGGCCAAAGCTCGAGATCGAGTGAATCTCTAGTCATACTTTTCAGTGAGGGTTAATATTGCTCAGTAGTTTTAAAATAATTAATTTTTCAAACATTTTCAACCCATACTTTAAAGATAAACACAACTCCTTGCTTGCCCATTTGATGTATTCAAATATTTGTAATTTAGTTAGTAATCTGCTATTTTATTTCATTTTACAAATTTTACAATATGTAAAATGTATTAACATGTATTCATAAGTAATACATTCGTAATTATTTTTGGAATTAAACTCGATTTTAATCAAGTTTTAAAGTACATAAATATGAAACGAATTTCAGTTTTCATTTTGCCTTTACAGAATTTTCTCCCTGTGCATAATAATATTATATTATGGTGCCGCTGTGACCAATTTGTTGCATAATGCATAGAAAAATCAAATTTCACAATATTCGAAAACAAGGAAACTTAATATTCACATTTAACTCATTTTGATGAACTGCTTAATAATGTATGACACAACCTTAAAAAACTAAAAGCTCACTAATGGCGGAGCCGTGTTTCTAGCTCGTTATCTTGTTAAGTACTTCCATTAACGTATAATGTTGTTAGTAAACTTCTAGAATTACATCTCTGCGTTGCGTTTTCTGCCATTTTATTTCAAACGACACAAAAATGTATTCGTGGATCGGGTTTGCAACGACCGAAGTTACAAATTCGCTCGAGAGGAATTGTTACAGTTACATTGTCGTAAAAGAAAAGATTGTCGTGATTAATTGTACTCGTTGCTGTAATCTAGTTTTAATTTAGTTTGTATAATTAAAGAAAGTAGTTTGAATCTGTATAAATGATTGGAGTTAACTGGTTCAATATTAGAATTTATGTCTTTTTCAAAAAAGTTTATTACTTATTAGTTATTTATGTATCAAGGCATTGAAATTTGATTTTTAACTGTCGCTAAGAGAGTTATTGGATTTATCCTAAAAATAGCTTATCCAGATTTTAGTGAATAGGCATGTAAGGTGATTAGAATCCGATTTTAACATTTTTATAATGATGTCTCTATGTGTGTGTATGTGTAGATGTTGTAGAGAAGGTTTCTCGAATTCTACATGAGTGAAGACCTATTTAACTACGTATTCCTCAATCTGACATTAACGGATAGAGCTGAAAAGGTTTCGGTAACAATTGGACAACCGGAAGTAGTAGTTTCTTAAAAAAATCTTCTAAATATTATATCTTTTAGTAATTTATGTTATTACAAATATTAAAGAATATAACATTCTCTATCCAATACATTGAACATTTTTATTATATTTCCTATAAATTTAGATATAAAGAAATAAAGACAGAATAAAAAATAATCGGATGTAATAAATCGCACTGGCTAAACTACACCGAGGAAACCAGTTGATAAATTCAAATGTTTGTACTACAGTTTTTAAATGACATATAAATATTAGTGTCAAAAATCAACAGTTTTAGTGACACAAGTTACAGCCGTTTGAAGCTACATGATTTTTCATCAAAATTTTGTATTATTGAAAATACTCTTTCTTTTCATCATCCATTATTCTATCTTTAACGGCGTATGAGTGGTCAATGAAAATATGAGAAATGAACTATATAATTTAGTTCATTTCTCATATTTTCATGCAACACTCATACAAGGTTAAAGATATAATAACAGACGATAAAAGTCTATATTCAGCATGAAATTCTATTTCTTTTCGAGTCAGGCATGATTGTTATACTTCATCGGATCTCGAGTTACAGTTTGAAGTTACA
Source organism: Ophonus ardosiacus (assembly GCA_943142095.1). NCBI lineage: Eukaryota > Metazoa > Arthropoda > Insecta > Coleoptera > Carabidae > Ophonus > Ophonus ardosiacus. The sequence continues at coordinate 4,931,869 of OW964837.1, forward strand.
TGTTTTTTCATCGATATTTTGTAGTGCTGTGAGGATCCGGCAAAACTTGGATCCGAGTACCCGGATCTCAAAATATCCGGTTCCTCGGATATCCGATGTTCAGATATTGAAGCGGATATCCGTAAATTTAATTCGGATCTGGACTTGGATCTGGATCCGGATTCGATGTTTTGTTTACGGATCCGGATCCGAATTTTAATTCTATGGACCCAATTCTATTAACTATATCAAACAAAAATTTATTGTGGATTATTTCATAATCAGATTTATTTGGTTTTGAAACACCATGATAATGATAATACTTATATATTCAAATATTATCATCGGGTTTAATACTGAGAATATTCGAATCCGAGAACCGATGTGGATTCTGAAATTCCATATCTGAAATCTGATACTCATACTCATATTCGGATCCGGATCCAAAATCCAATACTCAGATTTGGATCCAAAATCCGATTCTCAGATCCGGATCCAAAATCCGATACTCAGATCCGGATCCAAAATCCAAAAATAGTTCAACAATCAATTATCCGGATATCCGGATATTTTTGGATCCGAAACCGAAACTATCCGGATTCGGATCCCACCACTAATATTTTGTGTATTTCCAATAATACAAAATTTTGACGTAAAATCATGTAAATTCAAACCCTTTAGTTTAATTATAATATCCCCACATTGGTAAAAAGGTACGAATTACTCTTATTATTTACTTCATATATATATATATATATATATATATATATATATATATATATATATATATCATAAATAAGGAATGTAAATATTATAAGAGTAATTATATTCGGCAAGTGATTATTCTGGGAGGCTACGAACTGTATTGTGTTGGGTTCGTATTTACATTACAATAACAATGGATTAAATAAGCCTGGTTCATGTTTGGATTATCTCATTTCGTATTAATTAAGCATAGTACAATGTGTAATAATAGGTATGCCAGTATTTGACATGACATAGTATCCGACATACGTCCTACTTGTCCAATTAAAACGTACGTTTTTCAATGTCCGAATTTTGAAATTACATAAAACCAAACGAATTCAAATTCCAACAAACTTTTATCATATAAAGTACAATAATTGGCATTAATAATACAAAATAACCACCACGGCTGCGTTTGACGGCTCGCTTACGAGAAATCCAATTTTCAATCGCATTTTGGCATATTTGAGATTACACACCAGAGTTATTTCGCGTCGTATGTTTTGCTTCGACTCTTGAATTGTTTTTAGCTTATTGTCGTACATGAGTGACTACAAATAACCCCAGAGAAAAAGTCTAAAAGTGTTAAACGTTAAATTTATAATTTAGATTTTGAAATGTAAAATCACTTAAATCGCATACGATGGTTTATGAACGATTTACAAATTTAGAAATTTGAAATTTAGATTTGGAATATAACTACAATTTAATATTACCAAATATAAATTTCAAATTCGACCAATCACAAGAGAGAACTATTAAACATGCTTCATCCGTTAGCTGTCTTTTTACCTGTCGCTAAGAGAGGTATTGGATTCATGCTAAAAATCACATATCGAGATTTATGTGAATAAACACGATTTAAGGTCCATATAAATCGATTTTAACAATTTTACGATGATATCTGTGTGTGTGTGTGTGTGTGTGGATGTGTGTATGTATGTGTGTATGTATGTGTGTATGTGTGGATGTTGGAGGGACGATTACTCAAAAACTATAAGACATAAGACCAGTTTAACTATGAATCCTCAATCTGACATTCATGGGAAGAGCTGAAAAGATTTTGGTAACAATTGGACAACCGGAAGTAGTAGTTTCTAAAAAAATTCTTCTAAATATTATTTTTTGAAAAAAAATTTATTACTAATATTGAAGAACATAAAATTCTACATCTGATACATTCAAAAATTTTATTAAATCTTCTATAAATTTAGTGATAAAGACACTATAATATATAGAATATCGGGATGTAGTCGAGTAGGCTAAAGGAAATCAATTGACAAATTCAAATGTTTATAACATAATTTATAAATGACAAATGTCAGTGTCAAAAATCAAAAGTTTTAGTTACATTCTGAAAGCTTTTCCTGGGAAGTACATTTAATCCTTTTTATTATTTTATTAATTAAATATTTAAAATTATAGGTAACATGCATATATCCATTAGAAATACCGCCAATCTTGTTAATGAATTGGAAAAATCTCTGACATTTAGAAACTTCCTCATACAGTGAAAAATAAATATAGTTAGAATTGTATGTGTGCAGAAGACATGCTAAATACAACAAAAAACAGTATTTGGGTAAAGTTCAGTAATTTTTTGTTATAAAGCGACGGTTCGATAGCGAAGTGCAATACAATACTTTTATAACATAAAATGGAAATGGCGAGAGGTCTTGTGCTGGCCACAACAGATTTTTTGTTTGCGAGTTATTGACATTTTGAAGATAGATTCACAGAAACAAATTGATATTTTGTTTTTTCTAATAAACAGTAATCGTTAACATCGTAATTTGTACGACAAGGCAAATGAATTGTACAAAAATAAAAAGGTTTGCGGTTGCGTAATTTCAATTTCATGAAGACAACGCGTCGGAACAAAGTCCGACAAGACATTTTTGACGAAATACAAAATCACCGTGTTGGTACATCACCCGTACTCACTTGACCTAGTGCCATGTGCCTTGCTTTTATTCCCAAATTGTAATTCTGCGTTAAAAGGTACCAAATTCGGGGCTGAGATGTAGTTATAGAAATGCAGCAGAACTTATGAACAACCTAACAAAAAAGGCCTTCAGGCATTGCTTCCAACAATCGAATATTTGTTTTGTGTCATTTTATACATCGTCAATGTTCTAAGATCAATCTTGTTATTTAATTGTCACACCTCGTAATTTCACTACGCAATGTAGCTAATTAAATAGCATATACAATGGGTATAATATACGTAGTTCTTTCATTGATATAAATTACCCAGTATTGTGGACATAACAGGCACTAGAATTCATTTATCTTTGTAAAGAACATTAGTGTGCCGTGCCTGTGAAAAATATGACGTGCGTGCTTTGATTTTGTCTTATGTTTTCTATACAAACAGTTTCGTTTGTTTTACATCTACACGGAAACATGAAATATGAGAGATAGAATTTAATAAAGAACTGTTATTAAAATTTATTGTTTTTATATAGTGAGAATTAAAGACAGGTTATTTATCATTGTGAAAAGATTGCTAGGTGGGAACTTAATTCTGATTTAATGTGATTGTTTTTTAATTGTTGCTCTTCCAACTAATTTCGGTTCTGACATCTAGAAGGTGTAAGATGATTTACATTTACAGAAAATTCATAAATCTCTAGATCTAGAAGATGGACAGTGAATTTTATTGAAATTCATGTTCAAGTTTCTACAATAGTTTTCATAAATTTGGAAATTTAAAAATCTACATTCTGTAAATTTAAATATCTTGAAATAGTGTTTAACCAAGAGAATAAATTGAATCTGATCAAGAATTAGTTCTGCATTCTCTCGTCTCTACCATACAGTTTTAAGGTCTATTTAAAAAAATCTGTTGTGGCCAGCACAAGACCTTCCGTCAATTCGATGTATTTTGCACAAATCCCATACCAAAAGGACCGTGGAACAGTTTCTATATAATATCATGTAAAATCGAACACGAACACATACTATTTTTTACAAATTTCATACCAAAAGTTCATTTGAAAAGGTTCTATAAATTCAATAAAATTATGACATAAACATACACTAAGAAAAATGCACTTGACACATTTTACTTTCTGCTTCAGCTTTCTCCTATTTTATTAGGGGTCACTGTTTCCTCTTCTCTTCCACTCATTCCTGTCCAACGCATCTTCTTCACACAGTCCTTCCTTTCTCATGTCTTCTGTGATACAGTCCTTCCATCTTCTTTTTAGCCTTTCACTGCATGTCACTTGAGAGGACCACTATGAAATACTAATTTTCCATCCCATACTTTCCATATTCGGTTTTGCACTTGCAACACACATCTGTCAATTAGAATTTTGAATGTATCAGCTGTTTCCATGATAAATAGCAAAGCTGACTAATTTTTGAAAATTAATTTCTTTATAATGCTTTAACTCTACATCTATTGAATATGAAGGAAAATGAATAATCAAACCATATAGAGAAGAGTGTTTTCTTTAATAAATATAGCAAAATCTGCGTTTTTTTAAGAAAAACTGTTCAAAACTTCAAATAAGAGTACTTCCGGTGGATCAATTATAACCAAAATCTAATCAACTCTTCATATGGATGTACCGAAGAGGAATACGAAAGAATTATAATTTTTAGAATTATAGTACTGGAGTTATCGTCAGAGAAAAATTTGTCACACACGGACACACATACACACACACACACGGACACACACACACACACATACATACATACAGACATCATCTTAAAAATAGTTAATTTCGAATTGTAGGGACCCTGAAACGTGCTTATTCATTAAAAACTCACCACCGAATTTTTTGACCAAAGACAATACCTTCCTTACCTAAAGGTGACGGAAGGTAAAAATTGACATGTTCTAACTTGTTACTACGGTAATGAAAATTAATGTACAACTTTTTAGTAGTCGTAATATAATTATTTGCTCAACTAGATGAAATTTGGTACAAGAAACATGTAAAACAAAATTAATACACGTTTTAATCAAGCAATCCGCTCAAAAACACGTGCAAATCAAATCATAAAACAATACACTAACTACATCTGTGTTCTGTTTGCTTTGTATGGTATATGTGTATGAACATAGTCGACCTCGACCATATAGGGTACGGGGGTGCGGTTCGTGTCCAGCCGTCGTAAAAGACCCTCGCGAGAGGTACTTTCAGAGATATAAGGTTTGACATGAATTTTATTTTTAATTAAAAACAACTTTGATTTTTAGCAAATGGTAAAACTTAATATCTTCCTTCACATGATGTAAGTAAATTGATGAATTCGGTGTCTCAATGGTTAGAGCAACGCCTCTTAGTCATGAGAGCCCAGGGTTCAAGGTTCGAATCTCATTAAGGCATGGATGTTTGTGTATGTGAACCTATTTAGTAATTATGGGATTTAATCCTGTTGAGAGCTTGGCAACATCTTTTTGTACATTCTTGTACATAAAAAATAAAGAAATAATATAGTTGTTTTATTTATTTTATGTAGTAAACATTGAAGGTATTCATAATATCATGACAAAAAGTCTCCGTACGATAACCAAAACATTTAAATAATAAACCATTTATTGATGTTTTATAAAGAAATTTGGTATAGATTCAATGGCTCGTGGCTCGTCCTTTAGTTACTTGTGGAAAAAAACAAAGGAAACCCTTAGAAATGTCATATTTCTTTATAAAACATATATAAGTAGTTTATTGGTTGGATCCCGGCCAGTGCAGACTTTTAATCACACAAAAATGATCCCTGTGGTGTACTCTCCACACCAGCAAGGAGTGTCCGTGAGGTGACGCCTGGTAAGCGCCCACACGGTAAAATATATCGTCATAATTACCGATGTCTACATGTCGTACCCCGGCGAGAATAGTGACACAAGTCAAAATTTAGAAATTCTAAGTTCATCAGATAAAATTGGTCAAAAATATGCTTCTGATAATCAGGAATAGTGACATAAATCAAGATTATATTTTTCGAGAGATGCAGCTAATGCATTTCGTTTCGAGCTAAAGTCTTCTTTAGTTTAAGTTTTTGGACTTGTGTCACTCTTCTCTAAGAGGTGCGATGTGTTGTAGATACTGGTACACCCAGTAATGAATAATATGCCGTGATAGATATTTATTTATATTATTTAAATGTTTTAGTTATCGTACGGAGATATAATTGTATATCTATGTTGTCTAATCAACAATTCCGAAATATTAATAGTTATTTACATTCGAGTGCGTGTAAGTTGTATTTTACAGCGCGACAGCTTTGTTTAAGGCACGAGCCCTTAAGGCGAGTGCATTATTAGCTGGAGCGCTGTAAAATACTTCACGCACGAGAATTGTATCAAATATTTTGGCCGACGATAATGAAAATCACTTTTGTAATGAGATAGGTTATACTTCTGAAAAGGGTTAGTTTAAAATACTGGGGTTGTCAATTTCCAAATTTGATTTTACTTACCTTCATTAGAGTACTTCTTCTAGCGAAAATTTATTTGTAATAATAGACGTTGTTTATGACTGATAATATATTTATTTGCTCATCTTTTCTTCGTAATAAATAATAGGTAGGTGTCGATATTTGACATTTCAGCAAAGTTCGCCTCGCGTATTTGGCAGGTATATCGATCGGTGACTATGTCGGTAACGGCGGATTTTTACAATAATGACAGATGTCGCTGTCGTGATTTTGGTTTATATAAATTAATTTTAAATAAATGTTAAAGTAAAAAAATAACTTAAGTAGGTAGTACTTTTTTTACATGAACTTTATTATAGTAAAGATGATTTCTTTTTTAAATGCCCATTAACGTCCAGTGTATTTTGATTATTTTACCGAATAGTTAGACAAGTTACAACACAGTAAGAGTAAAATGTAGGTTACACTTGCTGTGTATACAATTTTAAAGTTCCCATTACACTTCGGGAGGGCAAAAAATAAATAAATACTGGGGGGTTGGGTGTGCCAGTATCTACAACACATGTAGACATTGGTAATGATGATTTTACTATATGGGCACTCATAGCTGTAGTGGTAGCACGCACTTTAGAATTCTATAATAGAAAGCAGGCGAATGCGAGTTTACTTTTACGAATATTGGTAGTATGCACTTTAGAATTCTATATTTGCTTTTTGTTTTCGAATTTTTTGGATTTTATACTATTAAAATAAAAAAAATATTATGACAGTTGTATAGAATACATCTATAAAATATATATAATTTGGTTTTGAATAGAATTTTGGCAAAATAATGACGTTACTTTGACACTTTCGCCTCGAGTCGAACGCTTGCAGGCGAATATTTTGAGATACGCATGTTACTAAATTTTCGCTTCGTGGCGAAAAGCGAAAACACTGTCACTACTGGTGTGGACAGTTCACCACAAGGATCACTTTTGTGCGATTAAAAGTCTCCACTGGCCGGAATCAAACCCGGATCACCAGATTGACAACCAGACACTCCCACACGGCCACGCGATCCCATATTTTCTGCTATTCTATTTTCCGAAAACATTAATTTCTATACGAATATTACAAGGAATATTTGTTCCTAGGAACTAAGAAGAGATGTTTGAAGAAAATAACACTCGGTTTCACAAGAAAAGTATATTTTTACTTTATTTACAATTTCACCAGTTGCGGCAACATCAGAAGTACTGACGGATGGTATAGTGTTGGCTACAACAGATTTTTACCTCTCGCTGAGAGAAGTTTTGGAATCATCGCAAATGCAGATTTTAGTGGATAAGCACGTTTTAAGATCCCTAGAATCCGATTATAATATTTTTATGATGGATGTCGGGGTGTGTATGTATGTATATGTGGATGTTGGAACCACGGTTTCTCAAATACCTACTATAAGACTTAAGACATGTTTAACTGCGATTTCCTCATTCTGACATTACTGGGAAGAGCTGATTAGATTTTGGTAACAACTGGACAACCGGAAGTACTAGTTTCTTTAAAAAATTCTAAATATTAATTTGCAAAAATTCATGTTATTACAAATATTAAAGAATATATGTTGATTTCAATTTTAAATGGCACACTCAAGCGTCTAACCTTATTCCTAAACTGAATAAATCTATCTTTTGTATGAGAATTTTAAATAAATGTATTGACAAAAACTCGCTAAAAGGTGTCTATTATAGCTATTTTTATTCCATTGCAACTTACAGTTTATTGATATGGGGCAACTCTCAGCTTATAGATGATGTTTTTATTATTCAAAAAAAAGCTATTCGTATATTATGCAATCTACGACCTAACGAATCTTGTAGAGGCAATTTTGTTGCATTAAATATTTTTACTATTCACAGCTGTTATATTTATCTTCTATTAAAACACGTTTTTACTAATATACATAAGTATAATTCGGTGTCCCACTCTACTTATTCTACACGAAATTCAAATAATATTTTAGAAATCCCATCTCACAATACAACTGCCTATGAAAAAGGTTTCTACTATTCCAGTATAATATGTTACAATGCGTTACCGCAATGTTACAAAAAAATAAAGGTAAAAAGATCACTGTCTCAAATTAAACAAATTCTCATACAAAAGGAATACTATAACTGTACCGATTATTTTAATGATTGTAAAAATAATACCTTCTGTTAATTGTAATTAATGTTAAAATCTGGTTTTGTTATTATTATTGTAATATTAATTAATTAATAATATTATAATTCATAAATTAGATAAGTTTATAAATTAGCTCTTTGTAAATATTTAAATTAGTTATTAACAACTGTAGTCAATTATTGAAAAAATATTGTTGGATTCCATACGTTGTTTCTGTACAACTTTTTTGGAATAAATTATTATTATATTATTATTATTATTATATAAAATACAGTACTTTATTTATATTTTATACAAATATCCTCTTTTCCTCCGCCAAAACAGTAACTAAATATCTGTTGCACAACAGTCCTGGAGTCTATAAAAGCAGCTGAGGCAACATAACGAGCAAGAACAATGGTTCATCCGAAGCGAAACAATTCATCGTGGTGGTATGGAACTGTTCTTGTGGTCAGTACACGAAATTTCATTTCGAAATTTAATTTGGTTATCTGCTGTCCAGCTGCACATTGTGATCCGAGCTAGCCATGGTCACTACCACTACAAGAATTGCGCCTCGGTTGTGCTGTTTTTGTTCTCTAAGAAAATTAAATCTACTTGGGCGAATGTTTTGTTACTTTCTCTTTTTCTTGCAAAACTTTTCTCATAGATATTTTTTCTCTTTGATTTCATTCATCCTTAATTATTGTTTACAATGTTTTTTCTTTAACAAAGAAATTCTTTGTTGATGAATCGAATATATAGTTTTTATACTTATTACGTAAAAATTAGATAATTAACTTCTGTGGAATAAAGTTTGTACCAAAAGTTTTGAGAAAAATTTTACGACCCAAATTTTATTACTAAATAAGACCTAATCTAGTTGTCAAATCAATAGTATATCTAATATTTTTGTATGATGGAATATATATTAATTTTATACGAAGATATGAAGATATATTTCTGTAATTTCTGTATTATTATTACTATTATCTTTTTACAACAATTATCTTAAATCTTAATTTGTTATGTATCTTATTATTATTATTATTATTTGTTCTTTTGTATTGTCCTGTAAATGGTTCAACTGTTGGGCAATAAATATTATTATTATTATTATTATTATTATTATTATTATTATTATTATACACCTTAATTTGATTAGAATCAAATATATTACTACTATATTCTCCACACGATTTCATTATTAATTTTAATGTAATTGGTTCCTGACAGTGACATTTGTTTTAATATGTCAAAATTATTATTAAAGTATTATATTTGACGCATAGGCAAGATGATGTATAAAAATAAATTATTTTATAAATTCATATTTAAAGTTATTTTAATTAATTATATTATATTATATTATATTATATTATATTATATAATATATATATATATATATATATATATATATATATATATATATATATTCAAGAAAAGCTATTAAAAGCTTGTCTGTGTGATACTTCTGGTTATATACTAAAAAGTAATGAGCTCTTCCCACATTAGTATAAAATGAGTATAGAAAATTTTAAAATTTTCTGATTGATAGTATTTGAGTAATTGTGTTCACAGGATCCACACACACACACACACACAGACACACACACACACACACACACACACACACACACACACACACACACACACACACACACACGTATATACATGCCCACAGACATCATTGTAAAAATGTGAAAATCGGATTCTGGGGACATCAAAAAGTTTATTCACTAAAACTCTATATGAAAGTTTCAGCACGCTCCCTATACCTCTCTTACCTAGGGTAGCGGGAGGTAAAAAGCTAAATCATATTTAAAACAATGTGTATTTTATTTCTCTTTGTTTTTATAAATTAAAAAACTGCGATTTTCATCTCGTATATAATAAAATATTAAAGTAATTTTTTATTAGGGCGAATGAAGAAAGCCTGCGTGCATGTGTGTAATTAACTAATATAAATCTTGATGAAAACTTTATAAAATTATGCAGTAAATTTTTGTAACAAGTTGATTAAAACTTTGTAAGCAACTCTTTTATTTTTGCGCAGCATTGACTTGTTCATATTTTCCTTTAGATATTTTTCATGAAAATTGGAACTTTGCATTTTACGAGAAAAATAATTCATGTTTTATTAAGACACTAAATGAATTTTATATCAGCAAAAACTTTATGTTTAATTTATCCAACAAAGAATTTTGTGTCTTAAAGAAAACATGTTGTAAACAATAAATGAAAAGAAATGAAATTAAAAAGTATAAATAGCCATGAGAAAAAAATTAAAGAAAAGGAAAACCTAAAACATTCGCTATTCAAAATGCTCAATGACAGATTTTAAGTAAAATCTAATAACAAAAGTCGAATATAAATATCTGATTAGACGTGTTGACGTATATTTGACGTAGGGGGTGGGAATCAAATCATATTTTGGAGTTTATCTCTCAGACTCATTGATTTTTATATTATTATGAACAGAAAAAAAATCTTGTAAATTGTAGTTAAATTAACTAAACAAATTTTTTAATTTTCAGTCTACTACACAGAAAAAAATCTGTTGTGGTCAGCACAAGACCTTCCGCTAATTTGATGTATTTTGTACAAATCCCCTACCAAAAGTTCATTGAAAAAGATTCTATATATCCAGTAAAATTGTAATATGAACATTTACAAATTCCATACAGAAAGTTCCTTGGAAAATATTCTATAAATCCAATAAAATTATTACATGAATATACAGTATGTATACTCATATATAAATACTCTAAAAATGCGTACACTTACGTAACATTCTCTTTACAATCAAATAATATTACCCAAAAGTCAATATACCGCACGTTTGGATAAAAACTTTAAAATTTTCAAAAATATAATTTTTATGTATCTAGATACTTCTCAATGCGCTGATTCCAAATTTTGAAACCGCAGGTCGATATCTCTTTTCGTTCTCGAGATATTTAGATTCAAAGTTTTGCTCAAAACTGCCCATTTTTGGGTAATAACCCAAAAATGGGTCGAAATATGAATTTGGCGACAACACCATTCGATTCTACGGGCAAAATTACATAAGTAAACCAATTTTCAGAATTTTTGAACACCGCATACAATCTATAAAGCAAAATAACTGAAAACGGCCAAAAATCGCAAAAATCTAAGGTGTACCCCTTAGGATTTTTTCAGATTTTGGCCATTTTCAGGGGTTTTCAAACTTTTATTCATAAAATCTGAACCGGTTGGACAAAAATTATGAAAATTGGTATCCTTATGTATTTTTGTCCGTAGAATCGAATGGTGATGTCACCAAATCCATATCTCGGCCCATTTTTGGGTTAATACCCAAAAATGGGCAGTTTTGTGTAAAACTTTAAATCTAAATATCTCGAGAACGAAGCGAGATATCGACCTGCGGTTTCAAAATTTGGAATCAGCGCATTAAAAAGTATCTAGATGCGTAAAAATTAGATTTTTGAAAATTTTGATGTTTTTATCTACTTTTGGGGCAATGATTCAAAAATGGGCAGAGATATAAACTTGGTAGTAATATTATTTGTTTCTAAAGAGAATTTATTGGAAATATAGATGGTTTACATATTTCAAAAGCAGCAACTAGTCATTACTTTGTAAAAAAAGTAGTAGTATAAATATTAAGCCCGCAATATACTTCGGCTTCTGTCTCCGCAAATCCACCCTATCGCATTTGTTCCGATCGCAACAAACACCGTCAGCGGCCTCTAGTCATTATATGCTCGAAGCCTAAAGTTATTAATGATGTTTGAAAAAATTAGCCCATTATAGTATAAAGCAGACAAACTATTCCCTAGTCTAAAATATGAGCGTAAAAATGGATGATGCATGAACATTTTGCTACAACATCGAAATAAATACAGAGTAATCTTCTTTGACCTAGTTCCTGCGCTGTGAGAATGAAGGGCGTAAAAATGTGTTAAAGAGTGTTCGTCCTCTACGTTATATCACCTATTATTTATATCACCACCGTATTTCACCGGGTAATTTATTCATGGGTTTTTGGGAAGGACAGAAATTATAAAGTTGAATGCGTGTACGGTGTACGTGATTTCCAGCTCCACCGCTAGTCGTCTGCGGCAGTGGCGCTAGCATCGCTAGGCTAGTGGTGTTGGTCTCACCGGAGATGACGTAATTTATTCGCGTCTGAGGTAAATACTCATCCGGTGACGCTGACGTCCGCTCGTTTACAGAAGCGAAAAGTTTTACACAACTCAGATCAGCTCAATATACCGGCCAACTAAACATGCTTTATTTATAATTAATGCTAGTTACGAGCCTCTTGATGCTGCAGTGGTACGTATTTGCTCACAAATTTGCAGTGAAATATTTTTGCAAAGGTGTAGATAGACTTTTGCGGACTATTTTCTAACGAGAAGATGAGAAGTACGAGAATTGAAAATATAATATACAAATAAATAATGAGTGTTTTTTTTTTGCTTAGATAGAACTTATGAAAGAGTTAACTGTCAAACGAGCTGTCATACTGTATTCACTTTTTGACATTTATGATCGGTATACTGTGGCAAATCATCATGAATAGACTCACGCTTGAACAACGCTACCAAATTATCCAAATTTACTTCAATTTACTACAAATCAGTCGTCGATTCGAGCAACTTATAGACAATTTCGTGATTGGCTTAACGGGTTTGTTAATAAGCCAAATTGCCGCATATGGAGTGAGACCAATCCACAAGAGACTCTACAGACTCCATTACATCCAGAAAAATTCACCGTTTGTTTACATTCTGGTGGTATCATCGGACTTTATTTCTTCAAAAATGAGGCCGGAGCTCGCGTTATGATCAATGGTGATCATTACCGCACCATGATCAATAATTTTTTGTTTTAAAATATGGATTTCATTGATCCGGACGAAATGTGCTTTCAACAGGATGGCGCTACGTGCCATACGGCGACCGCAACCATCGACTTATTGAAATCAAAATTTGGCGATAAGTTGATTTCGAGAAATGGGCCTGTCAATTGGCCTCCAAGGTCGTATGATTTGACAACTCTCGATTATTTCCTGTGGGGCTACGTGAAGTCACTGGTTTATGCTGATAAACCAGCAACAATTGACGCCTTGGAGGCCAACATTGTTCATGTTATTCGTGACATACGGCCAGCAGTGCTCGAAAAAGTGGCTCAAAATTGAACGTTCAGAATGCGCTTCGTCAAAATGCGCTTCGTCAAGAACAGCCGCGGTGGCCATATGCCCGAAATCCTTTTCAAATGTTAATGCCATGCATTGATCTTTCAAATAAACAAAAAATTTTGATTAAAATCTAATTTTTTGTGTTACTTTTTACAATTTGAAGTTCTATCAGGCTTAAAAAAACAGGTTTTATATTATCACTGCAAATTACCCATTTCTAGGTGTGCTAATCTGCTTTGTCTCAAATATCGGTAAGGATGATGACATATTTGTACCGTTCGGGCGTTTATCAATTGTCACCTCACGGGCAGTCATTGCTGGCGTGGAGAGTGCACCACAGGAGTCACTTTTGTGCCATTTAAAATTCGAAATATTTGGCGTCGGTCGGGATCAAACCCGGTTCTCCAGGTTCGCGACCAGACACTCAGGCACGAGTCCAAGGGACCATTTATGTAAGTTAATCTCTTTATAAATCTTTAGCTCTATATCTGCTGAATATGAAGGAAAAGGTATTCAAACCGTATAGACAATAAGATATTGTTTCATATTGATATCACATAGAATGTCAAAAAATTATATTTAACTAAGTTTTTTCCAGAAAAACTGTGAAGAACTTCAAATAAGGGAACTTCTGATTGGGCAATTAAAATCAAAATCTAATCAGCTCTTCATATGTAGAAAAGAGGTATACAGATTAACAGATATAGAATCTTTTCCAAAAAACTTTTGGTATTGGATTTGTACAAAATATATAGAACAGTGTTTTCTAATTAAAAAAAAAAAAAAAATACAACGATAGGTACTATTTTTCCCCATTTGAAAACAAGTAAAATCATACTTTACATTACATTTCTTGTGCTGTAGAATTTAAAATATTTGATACACTACTACAAGTTTCACAGGCTTAATTTCTTCACTGGTTTTAAAACACAGTAGGTAATACTTGCAATAATAAGAACAATAATATGGAATAATGTACTAGTAAAATATACCAGAAGTAAATATGCATATATTCAATTTAAAAGTGCTTCTACTACTCGTACATAAGATACATGAAACTTATGATGTCATATAAGTTGACATATTTTCATATCCCTCCTTCTGAGATTCGCGAATCTAATATCCTTCATAATATCATCAGAGCATAGTTGACATACTAACATTTTTCAGCGAGAGCGCTGAACTTCAGCGGTATGCATCGCAATAAAACTAAAGCAACCGAAACCGCATTTCTTCCTCCTGAAAAAACGCTGCAGGAATGGCTCGGATTGAAATCCTGCTGCGGTTGATATTAGCAGGAAACTAGAGCAAGCTAGAGCTAATGCTGCAGGATTTAAATTGTATTTAAATATTTAGAATCAAAGTATTAAGGTACACATACAACTAAATTTGAAGCTAGTACAATTTTCCGCTTACTTAGGTATATCACTGTATTCATTTTTAAGCGCATTTTAACTCCGAAGTGCAAAAATACTTATAAACTTCAACAGCCCGATTCACAAAAAAGTTTAAGCTAATCTTCATTTTTAGATTAGCGAATTCTACTCTAATTTTTACAGTTTATATCTTAAAATATAGTCTAATCTATTACCTTTATTGATATCATGAACATTAAATTTTAAATACCGGAATAGAATATAATTCACTAATCCAAAAATGAGGATTAGCTTAAATCCATTTGTACAGTTTAATCTCAATCAACAATGGTTTAGAATTTATGGCCGTTTTCATAATAAAATTTATCTTCACTTTAACGCTTTAAATTTAAATTAAAGTTATGTTCGTTTTCAAAATATAACTTTAGCACTTTAGCAAGCACTGTAGTATTACTTTAAATTAAAGCTTAAGTCTTACGGCCGATTTCATAATAAATATAAAGTAACTTTACTTTAAAAGTTTGATCTAAAGGTGGAAAAAGCTTTTCATAATTTCACTATAAGTTAAAGTTGTCAGTTTAAAGTCCATTAAAATAAAGTCATTTGACAGTTCCTTTAACTTAACTTTCAGATCAAACTTTAAAATTAAAGTGACTTTATATTATTATGAAACCTGCTGTTAAAGTAATTTTAATTAAAGCCTTAAAAAAAGTTTTTCTGATATCCCTATTCACTTTTGAGTAGTTTAGAAGAAGAACAAATATTAAATACGAAAACAAAGTATCCTATTTTTGTTAGATAAAACAGTGTAAAGCTCACACTTCCACTTATCTGTTGAAGTGGTTGTACTTGTAAATTACCAATTTTACTTCAAGTTAAAATTAAGCGGGCTCCATATTTGTTGTAAATGCACCTTTATATGGAAAGCTACGAAAAGTATATGTCAAATGTCATCTGGAAACTATTTTCCATAAAAACTTAAACTTCTGCAGCGAAATTGTGGTAACTTTTGAACTTTGACGTAAAAACTACTGAAACTTACAGTTTAGAATATTGATTTCGTATTAGAGCACTCCATCAATGTGACATTTTATGTAAAATTTACCAGGACTAATAGCATCAGAACTAAAAATAATCTACATTTACATCAAAGGGTATTACGAAAATAAATGTTTTTGCTACATTTGTGTTTTATGTTTTGTTCCCATTTTAATCATTAAATGCAAATGTAGACTAGTTTAAAAACGAAAAATAAAATACTCTTTTATTATTATTTTAAATAAATAATAGAATATTGTGGACCAATTACAAATAGTACTACAAGTCCCGTACTATATCTGTTGTTACACTTTAAATATTTACTCTTTACTTTAAATAACTACCATAATCCTCTAGATATCTTACGACGTAAATTCGTTTATTACAATTCGCGAGGCGAGTTATAGCACGAGCCGAGGGTCTCATTGTTACATAAATAACTAATCTGACATTTTGAAAAGTAAAGTAATTACTAACTGACTATTTCAGATTAGTTTTTCTAATCCTATGCTTTAATATATTTCTTAAATATGTGCAATCTGTATTTGAATGACATTCATTATGATTCAGATTTCATTATGATACTGATTATCAGTATGCTACCGATATTTTTTTTTACCTTCCGTCACCTTTAGGTAAGGAAGGTATTGCCTTTGGTCAAAAAATTCGGAGATGAATTTTTAATGAATAAGTATGTTTTAGGGTCCCTACAATACGAATTTACTATTTTTAAGATGATGTCAGTATGTATGTATGTATGTATGTGTGTGTGTGTCCGTGTGTGACAAATTTTTCTCCAACGATAACGCCAATACTACAATTCTAAAAATTATAATTCTTTCGTATTCCTCTTCTGTACATCCATATGAAGAGTTGATTAGATTTTGGTTATAATTGAACCACCGGAAGTACCCTTATTTGAAGTTTTTAACAGTTAAATGTTATTTTTTGATATTTTGTTATTAAATATATCAAAGAAAATATTCTTATCTATACGGTTTGATTATACATTTTCCTTCATATTCAATAGATGTAGATTTAAAGCATTATAAAGAAATTAATTTTCAAAAATTAGTCAGCTTTGCTATTTATCATGGAAACAGCTGATACATTCAGAAAAGTTTAATTGTTAGATGTCAGTTGCAAGTGCAAAACCAAATATGGAAAGTATAGGATCAAAAATTGGTATGTCATAGTGTTCCTCGCAAGTGACATGCAGAGAAAGGCTAGAGAGAAGATAGAAGGACTGTATCGCAGAAGACTTGAGAAAGGAAGGATTGTGTGAAGAAGATGCGTTGGACAGGAATGAATGGAAGAGAATAGGAAACAGCAACCCCTCATAAAGTAGGGGAAAGCTGAAGCAGAAAGAAGGAAGTGTCAAGTGTAGTTTATGTTATAATTTTATTGGATTTATAGAACCTTTTCAAATGAATTTTTGGTATGGAATTTGTAAAAAATAGTATGTGTTCGTCTTCGATTTTACATGATATTATATAAAATCTGTTCCAAGGACCTTTTGGTGTGGGATTTGTACAAAATACATCGAATTGATGAAAGGTCTTGTGCTGGCCACAACAGATTTTTTCATTATGATACAGATTAATTTTATAACGAATTTATTGATTTATAGTTTTTTTTTATGTATATATAAACTCGTTGCATAATATACTATTATATATGATTAAATTTAGATCATAATAATTAGTTTTACTGAATTTTTTTTTTTGCAATAAGCAATGTAAATCATCTTTAAAATAATAAATGTGTTTGTTAAAGTTAATATTTCTTGTTGGTAATATCGGTTTCGTAGTTGGCTCTAGTCCGGAAACTTATTGTAAAAATCTATTTGTAGCGACAGTTTGGAATTATAGCGTCATTATTGGTGGTGTGAAGGCGTAATAAAGATATAGTGTAATATTTCGCCAAGACCTTCGAGATGTGACATGAAATATCGACCCAACTTTTCTCACAAATCACAATGAGTTCGATCAGATTTATATACAGAACAGAACAGAGTCGACCAGCCGGGCAAAATGGAAAATAATCACGAAATATAAGATACGATACTTTACAAGGATTTATCATTTCTGCACCAACAACAATATAAATTCACAAAATTGTTTCTTGTTATTTTATTAGAAATCTATTAGGAATATGTACATGATGAATTCTGCGACAGGTACCTTCGCTTCTATATTTTATATAAAGCTCTGCAATTATAGTATTCCCTCATCATTATTTTTTTACGAAGTTTTTGCGAAAGTTCAGGTACTTTTTTAACTACCTATCTTATAAAACTTAGTGACAGCAATTTTAAGTTTTCACCAGCAAAAAACTTAGGTTCGTAAGGTACTTATGAACGATTTCTTTGAAAGAAGGACGAAAAAACCAACAATACCCTTAGTGAAGTTTGAAGTAAGGAAATTTAAAATAAGCACTTAAATTTTCTCAAAAGGTAAGTCAACCTATTGATCAGTTTACTGAAAATTCTAATACTAATAATTCCAAAGAAATATTTAATATTTTAACGGATGTATGGAAATCTATAAACTATGGAACGCCGTCCATCTTTTTCCTTAACTTTAAATAATGTGACATATCTTTCATTGAATTAAAGATATCTTTAGTTGAATTTTAGATATCTAAAATTTATTTTCAGATATCTCGAATTGAATTTCAGATATCTAAAATTGAATTTAAGAAATCTTAAATGTAACCAAATTAGAGATATCTCGAATTGAATTATAGATATCTGAAATTATATTTAAGATATCGTCGGATTTCTGGTAAAAAGACTTAACCGCCAAAAAATGATAAAATGAGTTATGCACATAAACGGATACGTCTCTTCACGACGCATGCTCTAAACACAATATCTGAGCGCCAAAAAATTTATGTTAGAAGGTAATTCATTCTAAAGTTTCGTAAACGCCATCTGACACTTTTTGATGCGCACAGAAATTTTATACGACATGTCTTAAACGCCATTCTGTGTTAATGTAATGGGTGATGTTAACGAGTTGTGTTCCACAAAAGTTAATTTATTTTGATATTATTTATTAATCTGGTGTTCACAACTATATAAATATTAAAAATTTAGGTATTATGCTATATATTGAACAAAAAAAAACATTTTTATTAAATATTTCATGATATATGCTTCAAAATGTTGCGAAAGTATATTGAAAAATGTATAAAATATTAATCTCATCGATATAACACAACATCTTGTTAAATAAATCAATATTGTAAATAAAAACAAGTTTTTCCTGTTTATCTCAAAACTAGTCAAAAGGCGGTTAAGTCTTTTTACCAGAAATCCGACGATATCTTTAATTCAATTAAGGATATGTCACATTATTTAAAGTCAAGGATGGAATAAAAAGTAAAATGGCGTTCCATAATAAACCACAAAATCATCGAAAATGTATTTAATTTGATATTACGGCGAATACAAGCTGTAATAAGTAATGTTTAAATTCATCATGAAAATCTCTTTTTTTTCATGTCAGGCATGATTTTTTTACTTCATTGTATTATTAACCCATACACAAAATTTCGATGAAAAACCAGGTAAATTCAAAGGGCTGTAATACTAGATCCGAAAATGTAAAAAAAAAATCATGCGTGACATGAAAAGAAAAAAAATTCATGCTGAATTTAGACATTCATTGTTTGTTATACTCTCTCTAACCGTGTATGAGTGGTCCATGAAAATGTGAGAAATGAATTAAATAATTTAGTTTATTTCTCATATTTTCATGCACCACTCATTCACGGTTAGAGATAGCATAACGGACGATGAATGTCTAAATCTAGCATGAAATTCTTCTTCTCTCCCTTATCGTCCGAACCATACTATTATGCTTATTTTAAAGAACAGTGCATTATATGTAAATAGCAACATCCGGTATATCTAAAAGCATTTTTAGGGTGCTCTCCATCCAAACAGATTGAAAAGAACTCCGTACTTATTTCACATGAGTGCTTCTAAACATGATATTAGCATATAAATAGAATAGCTTTTAAAGGAACTTACATTTTGCGTTATAAAAATAATTTTAGTACAGTTTTCATCCCCTGCATGATTGATTTTACTACCCTGTGAGTAATATCCACGTAACAAGGGGCTGAGGGTTTCCGACCTCCTAATATTTCCGCATTCACCTGAGATTCACCCTCCATTTCCACCCTGAGTGGTGCGGAGTGTTTGGGCTGATGCTGACACTACATCATACCAGGCCACGTGACACCCTAGGGGATGAAATTATTTGCTAGATTTACAGGGGTAATTGTTGGAAGAAATAAATGTACATTTTAGTGAGACAAGCAATAATAATAGCAAATTATGAGAATTAATTCGTATCACAAAAGAAAGGTAAAGTAATAATAGCATATTTCTGAGATCGTTTCGAGTAAAAAATATCATATGAACACAGGTTCTATTCATTTTGGTTATGGAATTACAAGTTTTATAAATAGTAACAATTTTTTTAAATCTAGATACCTTCTTTTAAAACAAAAATATAAACAAGGAAACAGCAATGCAAAATTAATCTGAAATTATATTTTTATATTCCGTCACCTTTAGGTAAGGAAGGTATTGCCTTACTCAAAAAAATCGGTGGTGAGTTTTTAATGAATAAGCGCATTTTTGGGTCCCTACTATACGAATTTACTATTATTAAACAGATATCTGTATATGTATCTGTGTGTGTGTCCGTATGTGTGTCCGTATGTGTGTCCGTGTGTGTGTTCGTGTGGAACAAATTTTTCTCCGACGATAACTCCAGTACTACAATTCTAAAAATTATGATTCTTTCGTATTTCTTTTCTTTAAATCTATATGAAGAGATGATTAGATTTTTGAACCGGAAGATCCCTTATTTGAAGTTCTTAACAGATTTTCTTGAAAAAACGCAGTTAAATATCATTTTTTGACATTTTATGTGATTATCAATATGAAAGAATATCTTATTCTCTCTGCGGTTTGAAGTTTTCCTTCATATTCAATAGATATGGAGTTAAATAATTATAAAGAGTACAACAAGTACAAAACCAAAGATGGAAAGTATAAAATCAGAAAGTTGTATAAGTAATAGTGTTCCTCGCAAATGACATGCAGTTGCAACCTCGCCTCAATATTGGAACTATCAATGCCGGGAGTACGAGGAAAGCCAAAGAGAAGATAAAAGGACATGGCGTAGAAGATTTAAGAGAGAATGAACTGTGTGAAGGAGATGCGTTAAATGAATGAGTGGAAGAGAAGAGTAAGAAACAGCGACCTCTAACAAAATAGGGAAAAGATGAAGAAGAAGGAAGAAAGTGTCAAGTTTAATTTATATAATGTTTGTTTGTGTTATAATTTTATTGGATTTATAGAATCGTTTTAAAAGAACTTTTGGTATGAAATTTGTAAAAAATAGAATATGGTCGTGTTACAATTTTACAGGATATATAGAATCTTTTCCAAGGAACATTTGGTATGGGATTTATACAAAATACATCGAATTGACGGAATGTCTTGTGCTGGCCACAACAGATTTTTTTCAAATCTACAAAAAAAAAACAAGGAAATAACAATCCAAAATTAATTTTTACCTCCCGCTACCATTGGTAAGGGAGGTATAGAGATCGTGCTAAAAATCGCATATCGAGATTTTAGTAAATGACCACGTTTTAAAGTCCCTAGAATCCAATTTTAACATTTTCACGATGATGTCTGTATGTGTGTATGTGTGTATGTGTACGGATTTTGTTAGTGCTCTAACTCAAATAATATCATTCAGAAAATTCTGAAACCTTGTATTTCTACTCTATTCTAATATGGAAAGACACCATTAGATTTTGGTGTAAATCGGATGACCAGAAATGGTACTTTACCTGAAGCTCATAATGGTTTTTCTTCAAAAAATACCATTAAATGCCATTTTTCGCATTTTTGTCATTAAGAAAATTAAAGATTATTGAATTTTCTACAGGAATACATTAATACTTTTTCTATATATTTTAAAGATAAATTTAAAAATCTTTTTTTTTTTTAAATAGCGAAGCCTAAGATAAACACAATTTCTTACAGGTGAATGTCACTGTCAAAAAACTAATCAATTCAAATTAATAATAGTGTCATTTTAAAAAGAAAATAGTAAATAAAGCAATAGTTATATGCAATGGAACAGTTTGCAGCATTACTAAATACGGAGGTATGTATTTAAATTAATAAAAATTAAATAGCGGGAGGTTTTGTGTTGGCCACATCAGATTTTTTTACTTCAGTTTTTAAATTTATTGATAAATGCATGGATTTAGTGTTACAGAATACAATTTATAGAATTCATAATAATTCTCTGATTCGTAGATGCTAGCATTGAACTCAAAGAGTATATTTTTAATACTTATAAAAAATCTATTCTGCTGGCTTGCAGCAAAATAGGTTTTATGATAACAACACGTGACAAATAATAGAAATTCTTGCAACGTTTCCCAATTTTAATTCCCTTTGTGTTGATATTAATTTGGACGCAACATTCCTCTAAACTTAACTGGAAAGAAAATGCATTACCATCGTAGAATGAAGAAGATGTGATCAAAACCAATTTATAATTGTGTCGTTTGTGCAAAAGAGACAATCACTTTAAGTGGATCCTCTCTTTCATTTAAGTACAGTGCCCCCAATAATCGAATTTGCGGTAAGTATCTGATTTTCGTTAGGCATTCATGGTACGCCAAATTCGATTTAGTTATCTGAGTAAAGTGTTTCTTTACGGCCTCTGCTAACGAACTCACAATTCACAGGCTGGGCTGGGACAGAGGCAGAAGAACAGTACACAGACCAGTCAGTAACTAGTAATCGGGTTACAGTACGGGTAAGGGGTAAGGCCTTCCTCGTCACACTTAAATTGCCTTTGCTTAATTTCGTTTTAATCTAATCAGCTGAGGAAAGGTGAATTTCATTTCGTTTGTCTTATCAACAAAGAAGGAGTTTTAATGAGAATAATAAGTACAGGTACCCTTCGTATAACTCTGTTCTCTAACACGACTGAAAAAATGCAGAGAAATTTTTTACAACATTGTACATATGTTCATACCGTGAGTATTTTTTAACGTGAAACATTGGGTTTGTCATATCCATGGTTACGACTTGATATTTGATAGCGTTAATAGAGGTTAATTTTGTTTAAATAATTATACCTGCAGAAAAATATAGTGTGCACCTTGTGCCCGAGTGGTTTTCTGATTCGGCTAAATTTCTTACAATATTTAAATATGATACTTTTGTCAAATTCATTCCCCATGTGTCATTTTAAATGAGACAGACAAATACATTACTGTTAATCAAATGTAAAATCATAACTTATAGGAAAATTCAACGGTTATCTGTCATATTGACAAGATGTCATTACAGGTTAATTTTGTTTAAATAATTATACATGTTTTCTAAAAATTAAATTTAGATGTAGAAAAAATACTGTGTGCACCTTGTGCCCGAAATATGTTTAGTGTTCTCAAGTGGTTTTCTGACTCAGCTAAATTTCTTGCAATATTTAAATATAATACTTCTGTCAGATTCGTTCCGGGTTTGATTCCGGCCAGTGGAGACTTTTAATCGAATGATCCTTGTGGTACACTGTCCACACCAGTAGTGACAGCACGCACTTTAGAATTCTATCAAATGAGGCATTTGTTTTCGCTTTTCGCCACGAAGCGAAAATTTGGTAGCATGCGTATCTCAAAATATTCGTCTGCAAGCGTTCGACTCGAGGCGAAAGTGTCAAAGTAACGTCATTATTTTGCCAAAATTCTATTCAAAACCAATTTATATATAATTTATAGATTTATTCTTTACAACTGTCATAATATTTTTTAAATTTTAATAGTATATTCTAAAGTGCGTGCTACCACTACAGCTATGAGTGCCCACATGGTAAAACCATCATTACCGATGTCTACATGTGTTGTAGATACCGGCACACCCAACCCCCAGTATTTATTTATTTTTTGCCCTCCTGAAGTGTAATGGGAACTTTACAATTGTATACACAGCAAGTGTAACCTACATTTTACGCTTACTGTGTTGTAACTTGTCTAACTATGCGGTAAAATAATCAAAATACCCTGGACGTTTATGGGCATTTAGAAAAGAAATCATCTTTACTATAATAAAGTTCATGTAAAAAAGTACTACCTACTTAAGTTATTTTTTTACTTTAACATTTCCTATATTTAAAATTAATTTATATAAACCAAAATCACGGCAGCGACATCTGTCATTATTGTAAAAATCCGCCGTTACTGACATAGTCACCGATCGATATATCTGTCAAATACGCGAGCATTGCTGAAATGTCAAATATCGACACCTGCCTATTATTTATTACGAGGAAAACATGAGCAAGTAAATATATTATCAGTCATAAACAACGTCTATTATTACAGATAAATTTTTGCTAGAAGAAGTACTCTAATGAAGGTAAGTAAAATCAAATTTGGAAATTGACTTAACCCCAGTATTTTAAACTAACCCTTTTCAGAAGTACAACCTATCTCATTGAAAAAAGTGATTTTCATTATCGTCGGCCAAAAATTTGATACAATTCTCGTGCGTGAAGTATTTTATAGTGCTCCAGCTGTAAAATACAACTTACACGCACTCGAATGTAAATAACTATTATTTATAGTAAATATTAGTGTTCCATATTGGAGAATATTAGAACAATTTCTGGACAGTTCTGTTTTAAAAAATGTACCTAATCCATTTTTAATTAAATTTGGCATGCCAAAGAGCATGGCACTGAGTGTCTTTTCAGTTGCGGATTGAACCGCATATTATTCTGCTTCGGCCCATCCATCGTGCTGTCGCGTTTTGCATTCCGCGGTCTCTGTATGCACCGAAACAAACTGAACTGGAGTCCGCGCCGGGGTCGGCTCCGGGACTGTGACTCCGGGTCATCTGACCGGAAGCTCCGGCAGTAATTTACGACATGGCGTCCGCGACCGCACTTCTTTAATACTCGCGCAACATTACCGCTGATTTACGGCGACTCATATATTTCAACATTTTATAGAAATGTACGCTAGCTACGATTTACATTTTTGCTATTCATCACTATAAGCTTTGTTTATTCATTGAACCTTATAATGCACTACATACCGCAATGAGACGTCGCTATGTACGAGGGGAGTTTTTTATGTTATCTACCTAGCTATGAAAACATCGAGTTAAAGAACAAATAAAATTTTATTTTTCAACGTAAGAACCGTTAACACTAACACACTTATTCCGACGTTTGTCTAATAAAGCTACGCCTGCAAAAAAAATCTTTTGGTAATTCTGCAAAATACGACTCCACTGCGTTTTCCAAGTCATCATTCGATAAAAAGCGACTCTCTCTCAAATGTTTTTGAGTTTTGGAAAGAAATAATAGTCGGGCGTGGTCAGGACTGTAAGGTGGATGTTGTAATTCGTCAAAACCGCATTCACTGACTACTGCTTGAACAATTCGTGCTTTATGCACCCTGCAGTTGTTGTGCAGAAGCAGCATTTTCTGAGCATAATTGTGGGGTCTTATTTTCGCGTATAGCCGGTTTCAAGTTCTTAATTGTGTCTTTGTAGACATGAAAAAGTCACAGTAACTTAACATAAGAAAATTGTCGCGATAGCATATTGTTTTCATAGCTAGGTAGATAACATAAAAAACTCCCCTCGTAAATAATAATAACACTGTTATCTCTTTTTACCTACCGCTACCCTAGGTAAGGGAGATATAGGGATCGTGCTAAAAATCGCATATACAGGGTGCCTCTTAAATAGGGGGACATGGCTTAACCACAGATTCCTGAGGCTAGAATAAGACGATTTAACCAAACTTGCTTCTACCGGAAAGTGTACCATTTAGCCAGAATTCTGCTTCAAAGTTCTTCGAAAAAAAAATTAATTTTGCTTATAATAATCGGACGCTTTATTCGATTTGAATGAAATTTGGTATGACAGTTTATATGGTTATAAGTCATCGTTTAAGGTGATACTTGTTATTATTAGTAAACCACTAGTAGGTCTCCTAACATAAATTAAACCGTAACTTTTTAAAGGCAATGCCGAAAACGTGAATTTATTTTTCTTCAGAAAGATACATTCAATAGTAAACTTTTGTCTCTCTATGTAATTTGTGATATCTGTTACGGTTCACACAGACAAAAATAAAATCTGAGTGTCTGCACTGCTAAATTTTTAAAATAAATTTAATCTAGCAATCTATCCAGATGTCAAACAAGTAATTTTTAATTTATTTATTTAAAAGACACCCTGTAGAGATTTTAGTGAATGAGCACGTTTTGATTTTTCCATAATCCGATTTTAACATTTGTTTAGGGTCCCGTGGCCGCGTGCCTCAGTGTCTGGTCGCGAATCTGAAGTACCGGGTTCGATCCCGACCGACGCCAAATATTTCGAATTTTAAATGGCACAAAAGTGATACATGTGGTGTACACTCCACGCCAGCAATGTGTGTTCGTGAGGTGTTTGATTTTTGTTAATTTTTACCTTCCGTCAAAAGGAAGGTATTGTCTTTGGTCAAAAAATTCGATGGTGAGTTTTTAACGAATAAGCACGTTTTAAGATCCCTAGAATACGATTTTACTAATTTTACATTGATGTCTGTATGTGTGTGTGTGTGTGTCCGTGTGTGTGTCTGTGTGTGTGTCCGTGTGTGTGTGTGTGACAAATTTTTCTCCGACGATAACTTCAAAACTACAATTCTAAAAATTATGATTCTTTCGTATTCCTCTTCTTTACAACCATATGAAGAGCTGATTAGATTTTGGTTATAATTGGTCAACCGGAAGTACCCTTATTTGAAGTTCTTAACAGTTTCTCTGGAAAAAACGCAGTTAAATATCATTTTTCGACATTTTATGATCATTAATATGAAAGAAAATCTTATTCTCTACACGATTTGATTATACGTTTTTCTTCATATTCAATAGATATAGAGTTATAGAGAGATTAAGAGAGGTTAACTTTCAAAAACCAGTCAGCTTTACAAAAATTATGGAAACAGAAGATAATATTCAAAAAATTCTAATTGACAGATATCAGTGTCAAGTGCAAAATCAAAGTGAAAAGTATAGGATCAGAAAGTAATTTAAGTGACAGAGGGTCCCTCGCAAATGTCTTGCAGTTTCAATGCCGGGAGTACAAAAAAGGCCAAAGAGAAGATGGAAGGACTGTGTAGCAGAATATTTGAGAGAGGAAGAACTGTGTCAAAAAGATGCGTTGGATAGGAATGAGGAAGTGTGAAGTGCAATTTACAGATGTACATTCGTGTTATAATTATACTGGATTTATAGAATCTTTTCAAAGGAACTTGCAATATGAAATTTGTAAAAAATAGTGTGTTCGTGTTACAATTTTACAGGATATATAGAATCTTTTCCAAGGAACTTTTGGTATCAGATTTGTACAAAATACATTTAATTGACGGAAGGTTTTGTGCTGACCACAACAGATTTTTTCTATTAATTTTGTCAATATTTGTGAAATTTATTTTGTGTATGACATATTTGTAAATGTAAAATAAAAATTGTAATGAGTGAATGTAAAAATATTTGACCATAATGATTGCTTTATTTATACTGAGTGGTTAAATGCCAGTGATCTCTATAACATATGTTTCAGAGATCACTGTTAAATATCCAGCGGCAGGTTATGGACTGGCCACATCATAAATTTTGAAATACTAATTTAACGTCTATAAGGTTTTATGAATAAATTTGAAAATATATTCAATTAAAATATAAGTAGTATATTTTATTGGTTCCTACAGTATCGCTTTATTTATGTTCGATACTATATACATTAAACTTTTTCGAAAAACATTGACTTTATTACCCTAAAACCAGCAGGGAAGTCAACTGTTTATCTTGTCTTTATAACAGTTGAACAATTCCTTGCACTATCACGTTTGTTTTGATATGAAATATCCCTAATGACAAAATCAAACACTCTTCAATGCATTAGATAAAAATCCTCCCTGGTTCATCCCCCCGTATCAAAACATACTTTCACCCCTACATTCCGTTATATTTACACACAAAACAATTAATCCTACCCTTTCCAGAAACAAATGCAAGACAGTTTCTCATCCAGACCACGGAAGATCCAATTCTGGTGATTTATGTTGGGGAATTTGAATGATCCCCACTTAGCTTGGCAACACAATCTGCTTACCCCCAGGATTTCAACCCCGGTTTAATTAAGCCTATTTCTTATGTGAGTCGAACGAATTGTCTGTAGGGTCACGGGTGTCAACTGGGAAAAATTATGCAGGGAAAAATTGCCAGATAATCATCAGGAATTCGTTATCGGAGGGATGAAAGAAGATAACGATACAATTAAATTTTTCTACAACCACTATGAAAAGTTGACATTTGTGCTCTATTTTGTCATC
The DNA here is from genome assembly GCA_943142095.1 of Ophonus ardosiacus. Taxonomy (NCBI): domain Eukaryota; kingdom Metazoa; phylum Arthropoda; class Insecta; order Coleoptera; family Carabidae; genus Ophonus; species Ophonus ardosiacus. The sequence goes on from OW964837.1 coordinate 4,960,188, forward strand.
GTAAAGTTGATGGTTATTAAGGAACGAGCAAAAAAATACATTACCGCGCGTCTCCCATAGCAACGCGCGGTAATTTGCTCGCTTAATTTATTAAAATAATACTTACAAAATCTAAAATATAGGTTAGGTTCATTTTTACACAAGAAACGTGCTACAAACAATATACCTGAAGTTAGCTACATTACCAATTTAGTTAGGTTAGGTATTTAATTATATATAATAACAACTCTACTGGTGAATGTACATTGTATTACAACTTTAAATATTTAATAACACACATTTCATAATTAACAAACTAATTGGATTTAATTATTGGCGGATAATGTTAAAATTGAATGTGCACTTTTGGCAGTTTTGTATATTCATTCCAGAACTTGAAAACAGCTGACGAAGATAAATTAGACTCTGTGACTGTGACACTCACTAGAGTTTTCAGTTTTTAACTGCTAGTGTTGATTTTAGCATGGAATAAATGGTCCAAAGAGAAGACGATTTCATTAGATTTTTACAAAAAGTAAGCTAGTAAAACATTTTCACTGTAATTCTTGATTTTTTTAACTTACACCATTCAATGGAGAGGTTATAATTCTTTTCGTATAATGCTTTTGATTTTGCAGATAATAAATTCAAGGAAGTATTTTGCGCTGTTTCAAATATATCTGGAGGAGTGCAGGAAAAATCACTATCTTTTACTGACAGAATTTTGTATTTATTTACTTGGATACTCACATCGTCATGGTTACACACAACACAAAACAGAAATTGGTTGAGGTTGAATTGAACTTACTAAATAGGTATTATTATTTTTTTCTATTTTGGTTAGTAAAGTCGTAGAAAAAATTATGTGTGCATCTCTAGCGTAAAGTATCTTTATTGCTCTCGCTCGATTGTGTGTCAATAAAATTCAAAATGACATTGATAGATTTCAGTACATAGAACAAAATAACCTATAAGTGAATATACGAAGGTAGGTATCTTTGAATATACAAAGGTTCGCATATTCGTTCGCCACGGTTACTTAATAATAACCGCTGTAATACTCGGTAACTAAGAAAAATCACGCATTCTTATTGGTTTATAATTTTACGAATGTTATAGTCATTAAAAACTCACCAACGAATTTTTTAACCAAGGACAATAACTTCCTTACCTAAAGGTGCCGGAAAATAAGAACTAATTGAAAATATTTAATTTTACATAACAAACATGAGTACCTACATCTATTTCAAGCAGCGCATTTAATTTCAGTAAACTACATTCTTCAGAGAATTTATACACGGAACAAAGAAGAAATAAAAGATTTAAATAAACATTCTTCTCCTCACATTAAAGTATAATTACTAGAATTGAGTGTAGTATAAGAGTCCAATCCTACATCATCTGATATTCTTTGTGTAACCTAACCTAACAATGTTTGCACGCCGTCATTTCTTTTCCGGTTGCGTGCCACAGCAGCAGATGAAAGATTAAACAGGGAATTATGTCGTTCACGTGGTTGTCGCAGTGGTTGATGGTTGGCTACGTTATGGTTGATGTAATGAGATGGTTTCGGATGAAAACTCGACACGCTATTTACTTAATAGTGTGTGGAGTAAAAATGAACTAATGGAGATTTAGGGGATGATTGCTCGTTGATTAATAACATCGTAAGGGCGGTTACAGTAATTATGTTGTATGTTTAATTCGCTCTTTGATGGAGATTTAGATTAGATTGCTGACACAGATATAAGGGAGTTGTTTTATAAGGATTTTTCACAGCTCGTATTTGTTTCGCCGAATATACATTTTCATTTTTTATCTGTTTTTTATGCAGTATTATTTGGTTCGAACGCTGAATTTAATAGCCGGTTTCATAATAAATATAAAGTCACTTTATTTTTAAAGTTTGATCTAAAAGTGGAAAAAGTGTTTCATAATATCACCCGTGGCCGCGTGCCTGAGTGTCTGGGCGCGAACCTGGGGGAACCGGGTTCGATCCCGACAGACGCAAAATATTTCCAATTTTAAACGGCACAAAAGTGACCCCAGTGGTGCACTCTCCACACAGCCACGAAAGGTGGCACTTTCGGCGTATGTATTGAAAAAGTAATTTACGTAACAAGACCTGAAAGTGATACTTTACTGAGCCCAGTATAGACACTTTCAGGTCATGTTGGGTACAATATTTTTTTGCGATCCTGAAGAAAGAATAAAAAAGTATTATTTTATTTTTTACTTCGAGCAAATAAGAAATAAATAAACAACTGATCTCCATGGAAACATTTAGCTTTACCGGTCCCGGGATCGGTAAAGAACTTTCCGATCCCTTATAGACAACTTTCCGAGCTGGCTCAGCAAAGAAGGACTTTCCGGTCTAAATAGTGATCAGAAAGAGCTCATTTTCTGGGCGATCGCGAAAAAACGAATTTACATCGTGATATTGTCAGGTTTTGGTAAATAAAATATCTAAAAAGATCGTGGTAGTTATTTAGAGCAAAAAGTAAATATTAAAATTGTCTTGAACTAGGGATATAATAATTATTTTGGCTTCTAGTATCATGGTCATGTTTAGCTGAAATTAAAGTAAAAGAATTCTTATTCTTATGTATGTAAAGACACATCTCAAAAATATAAATACTCAAGGGTAGCGGGGATAAAAAACTTATGTACAGAATGAATTCAAAAATATAAAGATATATTAATAATAGATGTAATTGTAACATAAATGTTAAATACAATATGTCCTTATATGGAAATGGCGAGAGGTCTTGTGCTGATCACAACAGATTTTTCTGATTTCAGATAAATGTATTTGTTAAATTTAGGAAAATAAACAAAAATCTGCCTACTAATTTCTCGCTAACGAAACCTCCTCGCATCGTTAGCGAAGAGCGAAGCCTGTGAAGGACGATCCGGGTGAAGTCCGGGCATTTGACTCCGGCACTCTGGCGGCTCTCCAAGCCCGGAGCCCTGGAGTCCCGCCATCATTTGCATGATTCGATAAAAACCTCGTCTTTGAACATTTCCATGCAGCTCATTACTAAGCCGCGACTGCATTAATTTCTTTCTCAACCCGGCCCGAACACTTATAATTCATCAGCTCTCAGCTCTGACCACTGTGATGCAATTTAAAAGTTGAAAGGTGCCAACCAAACAATTTAAAAGTGGTTAAAAACTCGTGATTATCTACTAATCTCGTTTTGGTATTTATAAGCTTGTAATTATTTTACCCGCCTGATTAAAATTTCACAGGACTTCAATTGCAATTAACCTACCTTAAATTTTTAATAAAAAGTTTGCCACGATTTTTTTCTAAGTGAGATCATGTTAAATTACTCTTTTAATATTTAATAGTAGCTTCTGAAAAATAATACTCGTATGCTAAGTGTACTAATACTATATATATACAGTGTGTCCCATTTAGAGGTGCCACCATTGGGATCTCGAGAACTATAAGAGATACGATGTCGGTTAAATGAAACTTTTTGTGCGCCTTTGGGAGGCCATCTCAGATGTGCTTTTGTTTTTCCAATAATTCTCATAGGGCACTAGATAATAACGAAAAACTGAATATTGTTGATTTTTTCTTTTTCAAATAACTTCTAAACTATTAGTAACTGAGAAAAACGTTTCAAATACCAAAGAAAGATATTTTTATTAACTAACCAGAGGCGTACGAAATAAATTTTTATATCCGTAAATTTTCGAGATATAACACAAACTTATATTTTTACCTTCCGTCACCTTTAGGTAAGGAAGGTATTGTCTTTGGTCAAAAAATTCGGTGGTGAGTTTTTAATGAATAAGCACGTTTTAGGGTCCCTACAATACGAATTTACTATTTTTGAGATGATGTCTGTATGTGTGTGTGTGTGTCCGTGTGTGTGTCCGTGTGTGTGTATGTATGTCCGTGTGTGACAAATTTTTCTCCGACGATAACTCCAATACTACAATTCCAAAAATTATAATTCTTTCGTATTCCTCTTCTGTACATCCATATGAGTTGATTAGATTTTGGTTATAATCGATCCACCGGAAGTACCCTTTTTTGAAGTTTTTAACAGTTTTTCTTAAAAAAACGCAGTTAAATATTACTTTTTGACATTTTGTTATTATATATATTAAAGAAAATACTCTTCTCTATACGGTTTAATTATACATTTTCCTTCATATTGAATAGATGTAAATTAAAAGCATTATAAAGAAATTAATTTTCAAAAATTAGTCTGCTTTGCAATTTATTATGGAAACAGCTGACATAATTATTCAAAAAAAATTAATTGACAGATGTCAGTTGCAAGTGCAAAACCAAATATGAAAAGTATAGGATCTAAAATTGGTATGTCATATTGTTACTCGCAAGTGACATGCAGAAAAGGCCAAAGAGAAGATGGAAGGACATTACTTAGTGTAGTTTATGTTATAATTTTATTGCATTTAAAGAACCTTTTCAAATGAACTTTTAGTATGAAATTTGTAAAAAAAAAAGTATGTGTTCGTGTTCGATTTTACATGATATTATATAGAATTTGTTCCAAGGACCTTTTGGTATGGGATTTGTACAAAATACATCGAACTGACGGAAGGTCTTGTGCTGGCCACAACATATTTTTTTAAATGGAACCCATATCTGATTTTAGTCTCAAAAAAACATTATTTTTTTCTCTTTTCAACGATGTAAGGGCTATTATGTTTTGTGCAGAGTGGCACAACCAGTATATTTTAAATCGTGAGTAAACAAGAGATTGACAGATGTCAATACCCTCCAAGTAAGTTCACTAGCGGCGCTGACGTCTAAACTGGCATGGCGAATTACTTCCGGTTGTCAAATTGTTACCAAAATCTAATCAGTTCTTCCCAGGAATGTCAGATTGAGGAAACTGCAGTTAAATATTTTTTATGTGTAATAGTATTTGAGAAACCGTGGTTCCAACATCCACACACAAACACACACACACACATACACATGTACATCATCGTAAAAATGGATTATAGGGACCTTAAAACGTGCTTATCCACTAAAATCTGGATGTGCGATTTTTAGGAAGTATCCAATACCTCTATTAGCGAAAGGTGGAGGACCCCATTATTTATTCAATAAAAAGTTTACCTAAATATTGTGTTGAAATAAGAAGATTTTTTTTTTAAATGGTCATAAAGTTAATTCATCTGTTTATTGTCGCTGTTTGTCCAGCATTTCTTTCTATGATTAGAATCAGACAACTTTAATTATTAGATGTTGGACTTATATCTTAGCTAGTTTTATTGACACGGTTCCATCTAGGAGCAAAGTCCATCTGTGTGGTGGTTTATGTTGTTTTAAGCTCCCCTTTGGGAAATATTTTCTCATCGTTTGATGCACGGCCGCAATATTCCGCAGACGATTCAACTTTGCCGGAAACAAGGAAAAAAAACAAAAGTTCCAGCGATAGAGCGATGTGATGCGAACCGATACCAAAGACAATTGCTAGAGATGCTATTGTTAGGCTATTTTCGTGGACGTAACACTTGGGAAAGAAAATTAGGACGGATTTTTCGGAAGAAAGCCTTGATTTCTTTCAAAACTACCACATTCTAATAATATTGAGTTTTTCGTTATTCGTTGTTCGTCAGTGAAGGTCAACTGTTCTCCAAATTAATTAAAATATGTTTTTCGGTTTATTTGCACAAGTGTTAATAACTTATTTAAAGCTTTTGCAGTAATTTATGAACAACTGAATCATTGCACTTTTTCCAATTAATTTTTTTCTTAACATGTACAATAATTATTTACATTCGAGTGCGTGTAAATTGTATTTTACAGCGCGACAGCTTTGTTTAAGGCACTCGCCTTAAGGGCTCGTGCCTTATTAGCTGGAGCGCTGTAAAATACTTCAAGCACGAGAATTGTATCAAACTTTTTGGCCGACGATAATGAAAATCACTTTTTTTAATGAGGTAGGTTGTACTTCTGAAAAGGGATAGTTCAGAATACTATTGTTAAGTGAATTTATTTGTAATAATAAACGTAGTTTATGATTGATAATATATTTATTTGCTCATGTTTTCTTCGTAATAAAAAATAGGTAGTTGTCGATATTTGACTTTTGAGCAGTATTCGCCTCGCGTATTTGACAGGTGTCTCGATCGATTGAATAAGTCGGTAACGGCTGATTTTTAAAGTAATGACAGATGTCGCTGCCGTTAATTTGATTTATATAAATTAGTTTTAAATATAGGAAATGTTAAAGTAAAAAAATAACTTATGTGGGTAGTACTTTTTTGCATGAACTTTATTATAGTAAAGATGATATTTTATATATATATATATATATATATATATATATATATATATATATATATATAATTTTTTCTAAATGCCCATAAACGTCCAGTGTATTTTGATTATTTTACCACATAGTTAGACAAGTTACAACACAGTAAGCGTAAAAAGTAGGTTACACTTGCTGTGTATACAATTGTAAAGTTCGCATTACACTTCAATCGATCAGCTTTGCATGTTATATGCAAATAATTCTAATTGACAGATGTCAGTGCAAATTACATCGTGTATGTGTTATAACTTTTTGGATTTATAGAATCTTTTCCAATGAACTTTCTTTATGGAATTTGTAGAAAACAGTACATGTTCGTCATATAATTTCAGTGGATGGATATATAGGAACATTTGGTATAGGATTTGTTCAAAATACATAGAATTGACGGACGATAATGTGCTGGCCACATCAGATTTTTTACCTCGCGCTACACTTGGTAAGAGAGGTATAGGGATCGTGCTAAAAATCGTATCGAGATTTTAGTAAATGAGCACGTTTTAAGGTCCTAGAATCCAATTTCAACATTTTCACGATGATGTTTGTATGTGTGTATGTGTGTGTGTTTGTGTGTGTGTATGTATGTGTATGAATTTTGTTTTCGTTCTAACTCAAATACTATCATTCAGAAACATCTGAAACCTTGTATTTCTACCCTATTCTAATAAGAAAAGAAACCATTCGATTTTATGTCATTATGAAAATTAAAGATTATTATTTTCTATATATTTTACAGATAAATTTAAAAATCATTTTTTTTTATATAAATTTTGAAGCCTAAGATAAACACAATGGGTGAGATTCAGTGGGTTGTATTAGCGTGTTTTAAGCTAAAACAGTCCTTTGTCAAAAATATTTTGGCAACTTTGTAATATCTGTCAGAAAAAAGTGAGAGACCAAAGAATCAAATAAAGAAAAAAATATTATTAATAGAATTAAGAAAAAAAGGACAAATGTTAAAACTGATCAAAACGGGGGTTGATATATTTTAAAATTCATTAACATTCAGGTATGAAATATTTGACACATAAAATTTGACATATTTCTAACCTAATTTTGCAATAATGAGTTTCCTTTTACACCTTCCATTTACAATAATACTTCCTCATTTGACTAAAGGATATCTGTTTTACTTTTTTCCTATGCTAAAATTTCTAAATCACAATTGAATCTCATTGATACATGTGGAAAATATTACAATGTTGCCATATGCTTAATACAAGATTTAATACAGACCTTAATACAACCCACTGAATTCCACCCAATTTCTTTGTTACACAGTTCATATTTCAAATGAATGTAACTGACAAACTGACAGATTTTTTTATTGTAATCAAAAGTCATTACGTTATTCAGATTAATCAAGTAATCGTCGTGTAAATATAAGTAATTGTCTAATGTAAGTTGCATAGTTTATTTATGCGTATAAATTAATATTGTAGTGCCTGGCCAATTAATGCAGCAAATTTCTCACAAAAACGAACCCTAACCTCAACCGAATGATTTGTAACAGTTGCGCAACCGTACCGTATACCGTACGTATCCCTAGACGTTAGTTTATCTCCGTAATTCCGTATTTCTTGTAATTAATGAAAATTTGCGTGAGACTTGGGAAAGTAACGTAGGAGATGAATCATTTCCACCAGCGACATTTGTTATATGGCCCCGTTCAAGTTCTGACGCTACACACAAGATCTATATCTTCTACAGCTTGTATTCGTGCTTAACAAATTATCTTAACTTTGGTTTGTTCATATAACCGACGGGACATATTAATTTTCTTGTACAGCTATGAAATTACCAGAATAACGTGACAAATTGCCAAATAATTTGACCCCAGAGGAAGAGAACAGAACAAAGTAAATAAAGAAATATGATCTCAATATTCAGACTGAAGCTTCAAGGCTTTTATTTATGACAATGTCATTAAATTGGAAAAGTATTTTATTTCTTTTTAATCAAATATGTTTCAAAATTTCATGAATACCTATTTCATGATTAATTGCAATTGTATTTGTTCAATTAAATTTTATTCATTTTTACCTTCCGTCACCTTTAGGTATGGAAGGTATTGTCTTTGGTCAAAAAATTCGGTGGTGAGTTTTTAATGAATAAGCACGTTTTACGGTCCCTACAATACGAAATTACTATTTTTAAGATGATGTCTGTATATGTGTGTGTGTGTGTGTGTGTCCGTGTGTGTGTGTCCGTGTGTGTGTGTGTCCGTGTGTGTGTATGTATGTCCGTGTGTGCAATTTTTTTTCCGACGATAACTCCAATACTACCATTCTAAAAATTATAATTCTTTCGTATTCCTCTTCTGTACATCCATATGAAGAGTTGATTAGATTTTGGTTATAATTGATCCACCGGAAGTACCCTTATTTGAAGTTTTTAACAGTTTTTCTTAAAAAAACGCAGTTAAATATTTTTTTTTGACATTTTGTTATTATACATATTAAAGAAAATATTCTTCTCTATACATTTTCCTTCATATTCAATAGATGTAGATTTAAAGCATTATAAAGCTTTGCTATTTATCATGGAAACAGCTGATACATTCAAAATTCTAATTGACAGATGTGTGTTGCAAGTGCAAAACCAAATATGGAAAGTATGGGATGAAAAATTAGTATTTCATAGTGGTCCTCTCAAGTGACATGCAGTGAAAGGCTAAAAAGAAGATGGAAGGACTGTATCGCAGAAGACTTGAGAAAGGAAGGACTGTGTGAAGAAGATGCGTTGGACAGGAATGAGTGGAAGAAAAGAGGAAACAGCGACCCCTAATAAAATAGGGGAAAGCTGAAGCAGAAAGTAAAATGTGTCAAGTACATTTTTCTTAGTGTATGTTTATGTCATAATTTTATTGGATTTATAGAACGTTTTAAAATGAACTTTTGGTATGAAATTTGTAAAAAATAGTATGTGTTCGTGTTCGATTTTACATGATATTACATAGAAACTGTTCCACGGCACTTTTGGTATGGGATTTGTACAAAATACATCGAATTGACGGAAGGTCTTGTGCTGGCCACAACAGATTTTTTATCTTATTGAGTAGTACTTTAAGAATAAAGTGTATATATTATTATTTTTTGTTATGGTTTATGGGCCCATTCTCGTTAGCTTTCGCTCAAAAGTTTAATTATATTTTGGTATCATTTTACTATTCTAAAACGTTGAGTAGTTTTTAACTCGTGTAGTAAAAACGTGCTATACTTTTTGTATGTTTCTTGTTAGATTCTTGGCATTTCAAGTGAAGTAGCACATTTTTTGTTGTGCAGATCATTCATCATAAATTTTAATCTCGCTGCAAGAACTATTTGCTTAGTGTCAACGCTGAAAGGTAATTGCGCAAGAAATTTTACTTCACCATTCGTTTAATACTGCAGTTCTCTCAAATAATTTTCTCCGCCAATTTCTTTACGGAAAGGAATTATTGGAGTGAGCTAAAAATAACGTAATGAGATCTTGTGAACAACGTTTTAAAAATTCTTAGATTCTGTAGGTGCATATTCAGTTTACATGTAGTTTTGAAAACCGTTTTCAAAACGTCCCCAGATATTTTCAAAGTAGACACTGACCTTTCCTATTTTCAATAAAATTAATGAAACATTGTTAAAGGACACAGATAATGTAGAATATAAGTCATCGAGGTTTTATTCTAGCTCTCTTGCCAAAAAGACGACAGGAACAAACCTTAATATCCGTGAAATTATTTTTAGAACTGTTTTATTTACTAACATAATACCCCAGACAGAAACTAATAATGAAAATAACTCTAACTCTGGAAAAGTAACAGCTGTGTACATAAACCACAATATATCAAAATTGAAGTTTTATATGGGATATAAACACAAAATTATTAAATTGTAAAACATTTTTGTAAATGTTAGATTACTAAAATCGGATACTAAAGATATTGACAATTACTAATATAATACCTACCGACTAATTACCACTAAGAATAATAATATTTTATAAGACATGTAAAAATATGTTTCTACTCTAAGTTAAATTTAAATTGATAGTCTAAAAATTGAAATATAAACAATTTATATTTAACGAAATAACATATTATAAAATAGCAGATTTACATATTGGTAATGACGGTAAGAATACTTAGAATTAAAGTGATAAGCAAAGTTCATATTGTTTTTCAGCGATTCCTCGACATATCATATCCTTCAGCCATATTGTTGAATTTCCATTCGATTGAATAACTTCAAGGGCCGTACATGGCAATTGAAATCAGCAAACGTACTTCACGTAAAATATTTATAATTATTGTAACGTCAAGTTGTAATTGTTTTATTTAAATAGGTACGTTCGAAGAAAAAATACGATTAGTCATTCGGAGTAAAAGTGTCATTGTGTGCCTCGCATGCAATTGCCCGACTCGCTACCCTCGTCGTGCAAACTTACATGCTCACCATAAAAAACATCACTTTTACCCATAATAACATAATATACTATTTTTATGTCTGTTAAAAAAATACACTTTTATGCCCGGACGTATCATAATTTGACAATTATACACGAATTTCTTTGACATAAACTTCATTTTGAAGCCCGCGGGCCTCATTATAGCCCGCCGGGTTATAATGAAACGTCAAATTATAACCTACAATATAAACAATTTAAACAAGCAACATGAAAAGTTTTTATTACAAATCGAAAATTTTTATATTCTTTAATGATGATTGAAAATTAATTTTGTGATATTTATATGGAAAGCACGGAGATACACAAAATAAAACTCAAATAAAATAAAATAAATATATTATCACGGCATATTACCCATTTCTGGGTGTGCCAGTATCTACAACACATGCAGACATCGGTAATGATGACGATATATTTTACCGTGTGGGCGCTTACCAGGCGTTACCTCACGGGCACTCATAGCTGGCGTGGAGAGTGCACCACAGGGGTCACTTTTGTGTCATTTAAAATTGGAAATATTTGGCGTCTGTCGGGATCGAACCCGGTTCCCCCAGGTTCGCGACCAGACACTCAGGCACGCGGCCACAGGACCCCATATGCGGGGACATATTTGTCCTCTTGATGGTTCTAGTGTTAATAATATAGAAATTATTTGAGGTATAAAATGTGATGCGTTTTTACAAAGTATAATGTCTTTGAAGCTGTTTATTGCATCATTTGATTCCCAATATTAAAACAGAATATATGCATCATGTACTATTTACAATTCTAGGAATATTTTAAAACAAAAAGTATTAACAAACTGCCCACAATTTAATATATCACGCACCTATAATCCAATCCCCCTTTTGCCTGTCACGCAATTTGATTAAAATGGCTGAAAAGCTGTAACAAATTGGCTGCAAACCGTACCCATCCTTTTGGCCACAACAGCAGCGCTAGTGTGGCCACACATCAAACAATAACCGCAGCGGTGGCAGCGCAGATGAGACGCGGACTGCTGGCAACAGAAACAGCAACAGCAATAGCAACAGCAACAGCGACAACACTAGCAACCACCGCGGGATGTTTAGGCACGGTCCGGTGATACTGTTTACATCACAAGCTAATATGCTCCCGAGATGTGGACACAAATAATTTACAGATGAGGTTATGGGAACGCGGAGAAGGATGCTAGTAAACAGGGTTCTAAACATATCGTCGGATTTCTGGTAAAAAGACTTAACCGCCTTTTGACTAGTGTTGAGAGAAACAGGAAAAACTTGTTTTTATTTACAATATTGATTTATTTAACAAGATATTGTGTTATATCGATGAGATTAATATTTTATACATTTTTCAACATACTTTCGCAACATTTTGAAGCATATATCATGAAATATTTATTAAAAATGTTTTTTTTTTTTTTGTTCAATATAGCTTAATACCTAAATTTTTAATATTTATATAGTTGTGAACACCAGATTAATAAATAATATCAAAATAAATTAACTTTTGTGGAACACAACTCGTTAACATCTCCCATTACATTAACACAGAATGGCGTTTAAGACATTTCTATAAAATTTCTGTGCGCATCAAATAGTGTCAGATGGCGTTTACGAAACTTTAGAATGAATTACCTTCTAACATAAATTTTTTGGCGCTCAGATATTGTGTTTAGAGCATGCGTCGTGAAGAGACGTATCCTTTTATGTGCATAACTCATTTTATCATTTTTTGGCGGTTAAGTCTTTTTACCAGAAATCCGACGATATATTGTTGAATAGTTTTACTTCAAATTCTAATGGCAGGTTGCACCAATATTTAATTGAGATTTGAAGAAAGATAAATTAAAATCAACATTTTTATACGTATAATGCTAATATTCATAAACACCCGTACAAAATTTCAACGCTTCGTTATAATTTTTATCCAATAAAAACAGTAGACATTGAATAAAAAATCTATTGTGGCCAGCACAAGATCTTTCGTTAATTTGGTGTATTTTGTACAAATCCCATACAAAAAGTTTATTGGAAAAGATTCTATATATCCAGTAAAATTGTATTCCATACAGATAGTTCATTGGAAAAGATTCTATAAGTCCAACAAAATTATAACATGAATATACATTATGTATACTCATATATAAATACTCTAAAAATGAGTACACTTACGTAATATACAATCAAATAATATTACTTCCAAGTTTATATCTCTACTCATTTATGAATTATTGCCTCAAAAGTCAATAAACCCCACAATTAGATAAAAATTTCAAAATTTTCAAAAATCTAATCTTTGTGGATCTAGATACATCTGCGTTATTTCCAAATTTTGAAACCGCAGGTCGATATCTCTTTTCGTTCTCGAGATATTTAGATTCAAAGTTTTGCTCAAAACTGCCCATTTTTGGGTAATAATCCAAAAATGGGTCGAGATATGAATTTGGCGACAACACCATTCAATTCTACGGGCAAAATTACATAAGTACACCAATTTTCAGAATTTTTGAACACCGCTTACAATCTCTAAAGCAAAATAACAGAAAATAGCCAAAAATCGAAAAAATCTAAGGTGTACCCCTTACGATTTTTTCAGATTTTGGCTATTTTCAGGGGTTTTCAAACTTTTATTCATAAAAAATTAACCGGTTGGACAAAAATTAAGAAAATTGGTATACTGATGTATTCTTGTCCGTAGAATCGATTGGTGATGTCACTAAATTCATATCTCGACACATTTTTGGGTTATTAATCAAAAATGGGCAGTTTTAAGCAAAATTTTAAATATAAATATCTCGAGAACGAAACGAGATATCGACCTGAGGTTTCATAATTTGTAATCAGCGCATTAAGAAGTATCTAGATACAAACTAGATTTTTGAAAAACTTTGAAGTTTTTATCTAAATGTGGGGTATATGTATTGATTATTCAAAAATGGGTAGAGATAAGTAAAACTAAGTAAAACTCTCCATGGTGTAAACATAAAAAGTAAAAACTTTTCATAGTATAAACATAAAAAGTAAAAACTTTTCATGGTATAACCATAAAAAGTAAAAACTTTTCATGGTATAAACATAAAAAGTAAAAACTTTTTATATATAAACATAAAAAGTAAGAACTTTTCATGGTATAAACATAAAAAGTAAAAAATTTTTATATATAAACATAAAAAGTAAAAACTTTTCATGGTATAAACATAAAAAGTAAAAACTTTTCATGGTATAAACATAAAAATTAAAAACTTTTCATGATATAAACATAAAAAGTAAAAACTTTTTATATATAAACATAAAAAGTAAAAACTTTTCATGGTATAAACATAAAAAGTAAAAACTTTTCATGGTATAAACATAAAAATTAAAAACTTTTCATGATATAAACATAAAAAGTAAAAACTTTTTATATATAAACATAAAAAGTAAAAACTTTTCATGGTATAAACATAAAAAGTAAAAACTTTTCATGGTATAAACATAAAAAGTAAAAAGTTTTCATGATATAAACATAAAAAGTAAAAACTTTTTATATATAAACATAAAAAGTAAAAACTTTTCATGGTATAAACATAAAAAGTAAAAACTTTTCATGGTATAAACATAAAAAGTAAAAACTTTTTATATAAAAACATAAAAAGTAAAAACTTTTCATAGTATATACACAAAAAGTAAAAAATGCGCTAAATAAAATTAATTTTTAACGACTAGGCCAACTAATATGGATTATGGCTCGTATAGGAAATCTAATCTTTAAAATTCGTTCGGTGGTCACCATACTCGTATTTTCAAATCTTTCCCTCGCACTATTATGCTTGTGAAGTTGGCCGTTAAAAGGTTTCTATTTTGCAGTAAGTAGGTATTTCTATATTTCAGTGCAGTGATTGAACTGTCACGTAGTGAATACGCCGTCTCGGCAGCTACAAACATTAGCGTAGCGTTCGCTATAGAATATCTGTCTCTATTTGCTGAGCCCTACAAAACATATACATCCGGAAGGAAGCATGTTAGCACGAATGGATACGTGAAATTACCAACCGCGTTTTTACCATCGGAAATAAATTACAATGTTGCAAGGCGAAGAAGTATTACAGATTTTTGTGAAAAATTCATTTACTTCCGTTCGTATGGTTTTTGAGAAAAATACTTCAAATAAAAGATTCGTACAATCTCTTTCCATATTAGTATAGAATGGGTATGCAAAATTTCATAATTTTCTGATTGATAGTATTTGAGTAATCGTGTCCACAAGAAACACACACACTCATACATCATTGTAAAAATGTTAAAATCGGAGTCTGGGGACATCAAAACTTGCTTATTCTCTAAAATCTCTATATGCTATTTTTAACACGATCCCTATACCTCCCTTATCTAGGGTAGCGGGAGGTAAAAAATCTGTTGTGGCCAGCACAAGACCTCTCGCCATTTCCATATTAGGCTATATAAGTATTAAATTGCACTTCCCTTTCGAATCGTCGTTTTACAACAAAAGAATACAGAACTTTACCCAAATACTGTTTTTTATTGTATTTAACATGTCCTCTGCACACATTTAATTCTAATTATATCTATTTTTCATTGTATGAGGGAGTTTCTAAATGTCAGAGATTCTTCCAATTCATTAACCAGATTTACGGTATTTCTGATGGATATAAGCATTTTACCTATAATTTCAAATATTTAATTAATAAAACAATAAGAAATATTAAATATATACTTCCCAGAAAAAGCTATCAGAATGTCACTAAAACTGTTAATTTTTGACACTGACATGTGTCATTTAAAAACTATGTTATAAACATTGGAATTTGTCAACTGGTTTCCTTAGTGCCTTAGCCTCTGCGATTAAATTACTCTATATATTATAGTGTCTTTATCTCTAAATCTATACAAGATATAATAAAAATATTACAGAACTTTACCCAAATATTGTTTTTTATTGAATTTAACATGTCTTCTGCACACATGTAATTCTAATTATATCTATTTTATATCATTTTCATGTCAGAGATTGTTCCAATTCATTAACCAGATTGGCGGTATTTCTGATGGATATATGCATTTTACCACAATTTTACCTATAATTTCAAATATTTAATTAATAAAACAATAAGGAAAATTAAATATACTTCCCAGAAAAAGCTATCAGAATGTCACTAAAAATGTGTCATGTTATAAACATTGGAATTTGTCAACTGGTTTCCTTAGTGCCTTGGCCTCTGCGATTAAATTACTCTATATATTATAGTGTCTTTATCTCTAAATCTATACAAGATATAATAAAAATTTTAAGTGTATTAGATGGAGAATTTTATGTTTTTCAATATTTAATAACAAAAATTTCCAAAAAAATATATTTAAAAGAATTTTTCTCAGAAACTACTACTTCCGGTTGTTCAATTGTTACCAAAACCTTTTCAGCTCTTCCCAGGAATGTCAGATTGAGGAAACCATAGTTAAACAATTTTTAAGTCTTATGGTTTTTGAGGAATCGTGTCTACAACATCCAGACATACACACATACACACATCCACACACTCACACACACCCATACACACAGACATCATTTTAAAAATGTTATAATCGGATTCTAGGGATCTTAAATCGTGCTTATTCACTGGAATCTGGATATGCGAATTTTAGCATGAATGCAATACCTCTCTTAGCGAGAGGTAAAAATGAAATTTCAATTTTTGTAAAAATAACTTCAATTATATTTTGAATTTAACACCCACTAATTATAATGTGTGTTTTATATGAACGACATTGTATAAAACTTTAAACCGTAATAAAAGAACATAATAAATAATATAGCAGGTTTATATTAGAGAGGAAAAAGTAATGGAAAAAATAGCTCCGCACCGCTGTTAAGCTGTAGGTCTTTTCGGGCAAATATATTTTATATAAAACGCGCGTCGTATTCTATCCAATTCCAGAGCTTCGTAAAATATTGAACAGTGCTTTTAAAAAAAGCTCGCGACCGCAGCCCATCCTATTTCCCAGTAGCAGAATGACTTTGTAAAGTTTACGTTGAAATTTTCTACCTGCTGCAAGTTTCATAATTTCTTCCATCTAGAATGCCATGAATAAATTACTAGGCAGGCATGTGGGTGCGCCTACTTGCGCCCTGCGCAACAATGAAAATGTAATACATTTTTACATCGTCATAGTCTCTCCCAGCGGCGTATTTACAATGGGGGCACTAAGGAGGGAAACCGGACACGCAAATAAATAGGCAAAAAATAATATGTCATGAACACCGCGTTATTAAGTTTGACATATCGTCGACTGACTATTTAAAAAGAATTATAGTCAAATTCGGTTTCTCAGTATTTTTTTGTACCATGGTCAGTAGGAAAAAACATCAAATACACATACAGTACTGCTTGTACTTTAAACAGACAAACCCAAAATGACATAGCCTAAGAATTGTTTTGAATGAAGTTCAGAGCTAATAAGATTTTTTGAATCTCACACGTGCTTCTGGATATAGTACAATAATCAATAAAAAAAATAATAAAAAGTGTGGACATGGTACAAAACATTTTTACCTCCCGCTAGCTTAAGTAATGCAGATATAGGGATCGTGCTAAAAATCGCATATAGAAATTTTAGTAAATAAGCACGTTTTGATGTCCCCAGAATCCGATGACATTTCTGGGTATGTGTATGTGTGTGTGTGTGTGTGTGTGTGTGTGTGTGTGTGTGTGTGTGTGTGTATGTGAGTGAGTGTGAGTGTAGATCCTTTGGACATGATTACTCCAATACTAAAAATCAGAAAATATTGAAATTTTGTGTACTCATTCTACACCAATGTGGGAAGAGGTTATTAGCTTTTATTGTATATATCGGATAACCGAAAGTATCACTTATAAAAGCTTTTAACAGTTTTCTTGAAAATTTATAGTGAATATAACTTTTCAATAAATTTTACTAATAAAAATTGAATATAATGGTACAATCTTTAATTCCACGATAATAGCATTTAGTTAATAACTTTAAATAATTTTAAATATAAATTCATAACATAATTTATTATTACACATCATATTGCCTGTGTGTCATTAGTGTCTCTTCTATGTTTTACGTAAATTGGCTAATTTGTGTTTTAATTAAAACATTTTTATGGGGTCCCGTGGCCGCGTGCCTGAGTGTGTGGTCGCGAACCTTGGGGAACCGGGTTCGATCCCGACCGACGCCAAATATTTCGAATTTTAAATGGCACAAAAGTGACCCCTGTGGTGCACTCTCCACGCCAGCAATGAGTGCCCATGAGGTGACGCCTGGTAAGCGCCCGCACGGTACAAATATGTCATCATCATTACCGACATCTGCGATAAAGCAGATTGTGGCACACTCAGAAATGGGTAATATGCCGTGATGATATATTTATTTTATATTTATAATTAGGTTTTTTTCATGTAGACATTAGAAAACGAAAGAAACGCGAAATGAGATATGTGATGATTTTTAGTATGATCCCTGTACCTCCCTTGTGAATGGTAGCGGTATATAAAGTAAGAATAAACCAGTCATCTTATCTCCATCGCTTTTTGACTAAATTCGCAGTATTTTTTTAATATTCGTAGCTATGCCGCTCGCCTCTTCCCAGAGTTTCACTACACTACATTATACTCGTTTACAAAAACAATAAAATTTGCGAATGTTTTATTTCCAGTGTTAAACGCTTGGAATATATTTAATGTTTAATCTCTCGACTTCGTATCGATTTTTGATCAAAAGTTTATTTTAAGAGAGGGAAAGTTAAGTGCTGTAACATTACAAGTTTGGAAGATGTTATATAGGTACCTATCTGTTTCCACATATTTAAATATTTAATAAGCATCAAGAAACTTCCAAGAACTTTTGCCTAAATATAAATTAATATATTATGGTACTTTTTACGAGTTTGCATAAATAATTTGCTAATTTGCAAAAGAAAAGTTAACATAATAAACAAGTAATTTAATATATAGCTATATGGAGTCCCGTGGCCGCGTACCTGAGTGTCTGGTCGCGAACCTAGGGGAACCGGGTTCGATTCCGACAGACGCCAAATATTTCCAATTTTAAATGGCACAAAAGTGACCCCTGTGGTGCACTCTCCACACCAGCTATGAGTGCCCGTAAAGTGACACCTGGTAAGCGCCCACACGGTAAATATCTATCGTCATCATTACCGATGTCTACATGTATTGTAGATACTAGCACACCCAGTAATGGGTAATATACCGTGATGATATATTTATTTATTTATACAGCCATTTATAAAATAATCTAATTTACAGGTCCAGGGGCCTATTTACCAAAGGATATACATAATTCCTTTGTTAAATAGTTCATATTTCAAATGAACCTACGTAACTGACAGATGAATGAAATCGTGACATTTTAAAAAGAAAATAGTAAATAAAGCAAAAGTTTATTAACTTTGAGTGATATATTTGAAAGTATGTATTGTGATAGACAGACAATAGAGTGTTGAAATTAACATATTACCAAGAGTAATTACTTTCAGTTTTTTAAAGGTAGGTACATATTAATTTTAGCTAATTTCCAAAAGAAAATTTCTCATAAACAAGCAATTTATTATGTAATAAAGCATCACTTTATTTGCAAAGGCATTTTCACCTGTTCCGAGGGGGAAACAGTGTTAATGTATGTATATCTTGTAAAATACGTAGCTTTTAAGCACTAGAATACAAAATGTAAAATTAATTACGTATGTACGTAAATGCGTCACCGGAAATCGTTTCAGAATTTATCTTTTACGAGGAGAAGCAAGGATGATAAATTTTGAATTTGAAATTATAAGCAGAAACATCATGAAACGAAACAGAATGAATGAAAACTCTAAATTCATGAATCTCAGATTATAATAAGTAAATAAACTAAAACATTATGCAATATTTGCAATATTTATAGGAATTTGTCATTATTCAATACTATTAAAATCTGTTGTGGCCAGAACAATATCTCTCTCGCCATTTCCATTTTGTTACATAAGTATCGAATTGAACATTTCTTGTACACACAAATAATTCTTATTATATCTATTCTTTCATTCTATAAGGAATCTTGTCCTACTCTTCTTCAAGATGGTTCAAATTCCCTGACGGGATTAGCGGTATTTCTTAAAGATAAATATATGTATGTACTATTACTATTAATATGCATACCTACCTACAAATTTAAATATTTAATTAATATTTCCATAAGAAATATTAAATGTACTTACTTTCCAGAAAAAGCTTTCAGTAATGTCAGTAAAACTTTTGATTTTTAACACTGACGTTTATCACTTGATTACAGACATTTGAATTTGACAAATGGTTACCTTGGTGTAAGTCTGGACTGTGCGATTTATTGTAAAAGATTTTTTTATACATTACAATAAAATTTTAAGTGTATTAGATGGAGAATTTTATGTTCAATATTTGTAATAACAAAAATTTTCTAAAAATAATAATTAGAAGAATGTTTTTAAATTCACTAAAATCTTAAGAATCCATCATTCTATGATTTTTTATACAACTGACCTTGTTTATATGTATACATCTCAATCGTGATTGAGACAAAAGAGGGTGATACATTTCAGATCTTTTTGGTGCTTTTTCAGGCTATTTCCGATTTATTATTCACGCTTGATCCCTTAGGGTTCATTTTCTGTGTTCCTGTAAAGTGCCTGTGATGCACAACAAGATTACAGATGGAGATAGCGAACAAACTATTTATATTTAAGTGGTTAAAGTAGTTAATATAATATTACTATATTGAGTTAGTTTTTGTATTACTTATTTTTTCTTATATTTACTTATTAAGTGACCATCACTTCTACACTACAGGGGGTCTCACAACTCGCGTCCCAGACGAAAGTGACACTTGCCGACGACAATAGGTTGCCAACAAATAGAAGAAAATAATTTGCGGCTGCTTGCATAACGGAGTTGTTTGACTTACTGTAATTTTGACACTTTAGAGTTGACTTTTCACTGTCAACAAATTTAGGTTAGCGAAGGTGTCATCCGAGATCATCATTTATATCGTACAGTGCAACGTGTTGTAGCAGCTGTGTAAAATGTGTTAAACGAAAATATTATCGTCATTTGGCATAACTTGACCGGTCTCATGCGTCCTTGCGATGGCTCTCAATATCACTTTATGATCCACAAGATTTCTATCCGGAAAACGTTCCGAATAGAGTCATGCTGCCTCTCTGGCGTAACGTCCACATTCTCCGAAAATTATAATCATTTCTAAGTAATCAGCGGCTGAATACATGGTAAGAATTTGCCTGTTTTTATTCAACTTGTCTAATTTAATTTGACACTGACATTTTTCGAAAACTACAGTCACCCACACATTTTAAAGAAGATTTGATTTGTATAAAACCGTAGTAACGTAAAATTACGGCAAACACACGTTAAAAGTGTAGGTCTCTGATTGGTCATTTTTAAGACGTCTTTTCTCTAATATCTTTTAAGCTAGATTTTTACCTCCCGCTACCCTTGGTAAGGGAGGTATAGGGATCATGTTAAAAATCTCATATCGAGATTTTAGTAAATGACCACTTTTTAAGGTCCCTAGAATCCATTTTTAACATTTTCACGATGATGTCTGTATGTGTGTATGTGTGTATGTATGTGTATGGTGAGAGTATGTGAGACACCCTGTATATGACAATATGACATGAAATAATTTGTGGTCTCCCTTAATGTTTAAGTAAGCATTGAATCCCACTGCTCACTTGTTTGTTATGAAACAATAATTATGTTATTATAACAGACAACTGTTCCTCAAATGCCACTATGGTTTACATGTTTACAATAGTACATAACAGTCCGAATACCTCCAGTACAGGATTTACTCCATTAGTGATGTTGTACCATTAGCGTTTTATTTGAGAAATGAACCCTGTTCATATTTGCCTAGCTAGTCCATGTTTATATAATTGGCAACTAGGTTAGCTTATATTATTAGGTATTGTATTTCCAAGTAACAGAGTAACCCGCTTTATAGCTAGGTTAGTTTTACAAATTAGGAAGCTTACTCATACAGTAACCTAAAACCTATTAAATTATAGTTTTGCCAATAAGGATGAGTTGAATGGAGATGAATACTCAGGTTTCTATGTTAACACATGCTTTGTTTACATTATTATCCAAATACTCTGCCCTTTAATTTCGAGCCTAATATAGTAAAACACAATATTTCATTCTATATTTTTTGTGACATTATGTAATGTAATTATTTACTAGGGGTGAAAGATTCGAGTGACAGGAATTTTGTTAAACAGACGAGATAAAAAGTCAAATGAACATATGTACATATAAAAACGTACAATATGATATACTATACTATAGCTTATCTTACTAAATAAGGGGGCTTAGAATGTGTGGTTGTGACCACTTGTCCACTTGTCCAGTCGACGCACTTGCTCTCGCTCAGGGATGGGCACTTACATTGACAATATTTGAGAATTTTTTACGTAGATAATGTAAAATATTATTACCATGAGTACATATTTTTTTAAAGATATTTTCTTTTATACTTGCTGTAATTAATATTCCAGAACAACCAGTCCACGTGACATCAACATATTTCTTTGATTCAGACAAATAATTAGGTACCTTCAAAATATCAGCAATTAGATTAGTAGGGAAATATATTACTGAGACATAACCTCAAACGTCAAACTTTAAACGCATTTTATGTCAAAATTAGACTAAATACGTAAATTTGAAGCATATTATATTATATTTTTAAAATGTTCTACCTATACGTTTTATGTAAATTTTAGGCAGTTTTGTAAAGAAATAAATTTTGAAGACATTTAAAAATAGACGGCGAATAAAAAAATATGCAAAACTAAAATTTCATTTTCTCTTTATTAATTATTAATAACAAATAGTTTCAAATAATTTGAAATAGATTTAAATAATTAGCTCCAAACTTATTGAAAATGAATTTTATCAAATTTTAAGCACTTTATGTTTATCTATACCTAGTTTCAGAATGTTTTTTTTTAATATTTTAGAATAATTTCAACCTCTTTCTTATAAACTTATCATAGGTTCAGTTGTTTTAGAATATATTTATGATAGGATTAAGGAAAGTTGCTGTAATGTGCCATTTGTAAACAAGTCATCTAGTGTCGTTATGAAGAACTAAAATTATACATTATCTACGTTTTTTAGTTATTTAACATTTTTTACGCATGTTTTACTCGTAAACGTTAAAAATAATTTTTGTCGCCTAAATGCACAGTCCTGCTCTCGCTCGTACGACCAATTTCCGGGCGCGTAAGAAAAAGACATACTTTGTTCACCGTACTAAAAATAGCTATTATTCTCTCACAACCTCTGCTACTCTTTTTGCTTCCCTGTTCACTTACGCCGCTTGTGGTACGCACACTATTAGATACAGGTTCACACTGGTCCATTACAAGAGTCCTCGTAAACAATGTCCGATTCGGTTTTAATTCGCGCACACGTAATGAATTTAACTATGGTATGTTTTTTGAATTTTTACATTTTTATAAAACACTGAATTCGAATAACACAAATGACTCTCAAACAATAACTAAGCATCCTAAATGGCTGAAATTTTCAGAGGTATATTTCAAAGCATAAACAAATGAAGTAACAGAATAATTATGAAGATTATCAATATTGATGTTGAGGCTAAAAACTTGTCAATATTCCTTCTTAATTTTTGGATCGTACGGTTGCATTTTACAATTGATTTATAACCTACGGTTTCAGCAAAGGCCCTGCAACTTTTATGGAGTTCTGAGCGGTAAATAAATATAATTAAATCATAAAACTACAACGTTTCAAATGAGAATAAACCTCAGTTTATAGTTTTTAATCACGATATTTATTTTCCTCGGAACACAAAATTTAATTTCATATATTGGATTGTCTTTTCTTGTCACAATTCTAAGATTGAATCGTCTGTGAAACTAACCCGTCGTTTTTCAAAAGGAAATCACATTGGCTAGGACTAGAGTGAAACACTATCGCATCGCCATCGCCCTGTTATATAGGGTGCCGAGTAACGACCGACATGGGAATTCGGAAAGCCCGCGAATATTCGATTCCTTTCGACGACACACTTCATATACGAGGGTGGATACTGGATAAAGAGGCAGGAAGATAATTGTATGTGTGAAATAGACACGAATTTCAGAGCAAATTAAGTAAAATTAAATTTAAATGGTAATGTAAAACTTGTTAGCATCTTGCCTGACGTATTCAGGGTTTAGTTTCACGGTGTTAACAGCTCTTTTAAGAGAAATTTGAATAATATATAGAATAGAAAAATAAATATTATAGTTTACTATCGTTTAAGGTTTGCAACGATCACGATACATTGTTAACAACTTTGTACATTCATCTTTTGCTCTCTGCCGAACATAAAATCGAAATAAAGCTCTTTTATTGGTTTAAACTGAATAAAATATATCTTGGAACACTTTTATAGAAAGCCATATGTGCTAGACATTCTATTTTTATATGCATGTGCAAACACACACTTGACAAATTCAAATGTTTATAACATAGTTTGTAAATGACATATGTCAGTGTCAAAAATCAACAGTTTTAGTGACATTTTAATAGCTTTTTCTGGGAAGTATATTTAATCTTTCTTGTTGTTTTATTAATTAAATATTTGAAATTATAGGTAAAATGCATATATCCATCAGAAATACCGCCAATCTGGTTAATGAATTGAAAGAATCTCTGACATTTAGAAACTTCCTCATACAATGAAAAATAGATATAATTAGAATTATATGTGTGCAGAAGACATGTTAAATACAATGAAAAACAGTATTTGGGTAAAGTTCTGTAATTTTTACCTTCCGTAAAAGAAAGGTATTGTCTTTGGTCAAAAAATTCGTTGGTGAGTTTTTAATGAATAAGCACGTTTTAGGGCCCGCAGAATACGAATTTACTATTTTTAAGATGATGTCTGTATGTATGTGTGTGTGTGTGTGTGTGTGTGTGTGTGTGTGTCCGTGTGTGTGTCCGTGTGTGACAAATTTTTCTCCGACGATAACTCCAATACTACAATTCTAAAAATTATAATTCTTTCGTATTCCTCTTCTTTACATCCATATGAAGAGCTGATTTGATTTTGGTTACAATTGATCCACCGGAAGTACCCTTATTTGAAGTTTTTAACAGTTTTTCTTGAAAAAACGCAGTTAAATATTATTTTTCGACATTTTGTGATTATCAATATGAAAGAATATCTTATTCTCTATACGGTTTGATTATACAGTTTCGTTCATATTCAATAGATATAGAGTTATAGAGACATTAAGAGAGATTAACTTTCAAAAATTAGTCAGCTTGGTTAAAATTATGGAAACAACAGATAAATTTAATTGACAGATGTCAGTGTCAAATGCAAAACCAAAGTTGGAGGTATAAGGTCAGAAAGTTATGTGTGAATGTGATAGAGTGTCTCTCCAAAGAGAAGAAGATGGAAGGACTGAGTAGCAGAAGATTTGAGAGAGGAAGAATTGTGTGAAGAAGATGCGTTGGACAGGAATGATTAAAAGAGAAGAGTAAGAAAGAGCGACCCCTAATAAAATAGGGAAAGGAACTTTCGGTATAGAATTAGTAAAAAATAGTGTGTTCGTGTTACAATTTTATAGGATATACGGAATCTTTTTCAAGGAACTTTTGGTATGGGATATATACAAAATACATTGAATTGACGGAAGGTTTTGTGCTGGCCACAACAGATTTTTTGTTTTAAAACGACGGTTCGATAGCAAAGTGCAATACAATACTTATATAGCCTTATATGGAAATGGCGAGAGGTCTTGTGTTGGCCACAACAGATTTTTATTCTTGTATTTTTGCTCAAAAAGTTACAGGAAAGCCAAAATCTGCATTTATTTGAAATCCCATACTAAACTCATATTCGGTGCACACTTGTATTATTTTTAAAAAGCCAAAATCTATTACAGCCACAATAAGTTTTAATTTCTTTTACACTTATTTTAGATAAATATCCCGTTGTTAGTTTCGTGTATGTGTAATTTATATGTAGCTAACATTGTAATCAAATAACTAATAAATACAGTGCCTTCACTTAGTGTGAAATGAAATAAGAAACCTCCTGCAATGTTCCGGGTAATTCCGGGTATCCTGGTCGCCGGAACGCGATGTTGCGAACAACACAGGAGACCACACGGCCTGTAATAAATAACCCGGAATCGCCCGGTGTACCGGAACAGCAGCAGGGAGGTAGGAGGATTAACGTGGTCTTTCATGGACATATGTGTTAAGAAGGGAGAGTACAGCACAACTGTTTAAAATTAAATAACGTTAAGGATATATCACGTTGTACCTTCCCCAGGGTATATTGGAAGCTACCAAAGGAAATTTGTTTTAGCAATAAATAGAAAAAGAAATTATTTTTTTAAGGAAAAAGAATTAAGCTGAATGTTATACAGGTGTCTCTAAAATAGAGGGATATGACTTAACCACAGATTCCTGAGGCTAAAATAAAACGATTTAACTAAACTTATCTTTACTGGAAAGTGTACTGTGGCAGTATTCTGCTTCAAAGTTCTTCGAAAAAAAAAAAAATTACTTATAAGAACGGAACACTTTATACAATTCGGATGAAATTTGATATGGAACTTTATATGGTTATAAGTCATCTTTTAAGATGATACTTGTTTGAACTACTAGTGTCCCGACATTGATTAAACAGGAACTTTTTAATGGCTACACCGACAACATATAATAATTTTTTTATAGAAAGATACATTCAAGAGTAAACTTTTCTCTCACTGTTTAATTTGTGATATCTGTTATGGTTCACACAGAAAAACATAAAACCTAAGTGACTGCACCGTTAAATTTTTAAAATAAATTTTATCTTGCAGTCTGTCCATATGCCAAATATCTAATTTTTAATGTCAATTTAAAGTATTTTATGAAAATTTCATATCAAAACTTCCTTGAAAAAGATTCTATATATCCAGTAAAATTGTAACAGGAACATATACTATTTTTAAAAAAATCCATACCGAAAGGTCCTATAAATCCAATAAAATTATAACGCGAACATACGTTATACTTTTTGTACAAACCCCATACCAAAAGCTCCTAGGAAAAGATTCTGTATATTCAGTAAAATTCTAACACGAATATATACTATTTTTTACAAATTTTATACCGAAAGTTCCTATAAATCCAATAAAATTATAACACGAACATATATAATATAAATGTACTAATAACTCCAATACTACAATTCTAAAAATTATAATTCTTTCGTATTCCTCTTCTTTACATCCATATGAAGAGCTGATTAGATTTTGGTTATAATTGATCCACCGGAAGTACCCTTATTTGAAGTTTTTAACAGTTTTTCTTGAAAAAACGCAGTTAAATATTATTTTTCGACATTTTGTGATTATCAATATGAAAGAATATCTTATTCTCTATACGGTTTGATTATACAGTTTCGTTCATATTAAATAGATATAGAGTTATAGAGACATTAAGAGAGATTAACTTTCAAAAATTAGTCAGCTTTGTTAAAATTATGGAAACAATAGATATATTCAGAAAAATTTAATTGACAGATGTCAGTGTCAAATGTAAAACCAAAGTTGAAAGTATAGGGTCAGAAAGTTATGTGTGAATGTGATAGAGTGTCCCTCCAAAGAGAAGAAGATGGAAGGACTGTGTAGCAGAAGATTTGAGAGAGGAAGAATTGTGTGAAGAAGATGCGTTGGACAAGAATGATTAAAAGAGAAGAGTAAGAAACAGCGACCCCTAATAAAATAGGGAAAGGAACTTTCGGCATAGAATTTGTAAAAAATAGTGTGTTCGTGTTACAATTTTGTAGGATATACAGAATCTTTTTCAAGGAACTTTTGGTATGGAATATATACAAAATACATCGAATTGACGGAAGGTTTTGTGCTGGCCACAACAGATTTTTTAAAGTTAATATCTTTATAAATCTTTAAGCGTATATCTATTGAATATGAAGAAAAAGGTATAATCAAACCGTATAGAAAATAATATATTCTTTCATATTGATAATCACATAAATTGTGAAAAAATGATATTTAACTGCGTTTTTTCAAGAAAAACTGTTAAGAACTTCAAATAAGGGAACTTCCGGTTGACCAATTATAACCAAAATCTAATCAACTCTTCATATGGATGTGAAGAAGAGGAATACGAAAGAATTATAATTTTTAGAATTGTAGTATTGGAGTTATCGTGGGAAAAAATTTTGTAACACACATACACACTTCATCGTAAACTAGTAACATCGTATTCTAGGGACCCTGAAACGTGCTTCTTCATTAAGAATTCATTACCGAATTTTTTGACCAAAGACAATACTTTCCTTACCTAAAGCTGACGGAAGGTAAAAATTGAATATTGTAAATTTTGGTTATCATATTTACATTCTTTATTTTTGTTGATGATGGGCTAATTCTTGCCCGAAAAAGCCCTGCACATTATTTTTTGTAATAAAAGAAAACTGGAACAATGACATATTTATTTCTTCGCTATAGCTGTAAATGTTTTTTATATAGTTAAGAAATATCAAATATCTGAGTGATCTTTGCTTGTTTTGTTAGTAAAAAGAACATCGTGTATGTCTTAATAAATCACAGAGATTATTTCCTCTTATAAAAATATTTTGTTGGAGAAAGACATCAATGATATACTTAAATCTAAATATAGCGATCTTTATAAAAAATTCTGCCTCTCGAATATTAATAATAATTACCTCTCTTTCGATTTATCAACTTTTAAACAAAGAATTTTATGTCAACTAAGAGTCTCCAACACACATAACTTGAAAATCACCTATAAATACATAAGATATGAATTAGACGGCAGCAACACTTGTACTATCTGTAATCGCCATGAAATTGAAAATATGTATCATTTTTTCTGTGTTTGCCCAATCTATAATGAATTTAGAACACAATATTTAAGGACCTATATTATTGATATTAATGACAATTCAGAACTTTACCAACTTTTTGAGAACCTAGATATCAAGAAAGTTAACAATATCTTTTATTTTACAATCAGCTCATTCAAACTGAGAAGTTTTTGTTGTAACGATTAACAAAAATATTTATATGTTATATTTATAATATACCCATCTAAATATATGTATATTTATTCGCTAGAATATAAGTTTATGTGCCATTTCATTAAAAAAAAAAATGTATATTAGTATTTGTTAAAATTATTATTAGTAACTAATTTGTTAAAGACCTAATTAACTGACAGGCTTATCTCTTTTTTGTATTACATTAAATTGTTTTTTTTTATATATATTTATAATTATGTACCAACTCACATTGTATGAGATATGTATTCTTTTTCTTCTCAAACAATAAACATTATTATTATTATTATTATTGTATGTCTTAATATACGCAAATACAAATTGCGGAAAACTTTCCATCCTTCTGTCGTTCCTGAGTTTATCTTACAATAGGCTTGATACGGACGCGCGAACAATAAAGCAAAGTGCGTGGAAGATGCGGGTAAACTTCCCC
Organism: Ophonus ardosiacus; assembly: GCA_943142095.1. NCBI lineage: Eukaryota > Metazoa > Arthropoda > Insecta > Coleoptera > Carabidae > Ophonus > Ophonus ardosiacus. The sequence continues at coordinate 4,989,485 of OW964837.1, forward strand.
TGTATTGTACATATTTTATCTCGGATCTTAACTCCACCAACAGTAATTAGAAAATGTCGGTTTGCTAAGAAGCTTTCACAATACATAACTTGCTTACTAAAGATGTGCAAATATCACAATACTCACAAATTAAATCGTGGTATTTTTACTGTGTAAACTTGGCGACTCGAAAACAAGTCACCAAATGATTAATGGATGGAAGAAGTGGAAGAGATGCGAAATTTATAAACGGGTCAATGAAGGAATTTGAGAAGCCTAAAACGGAAGTAATTTGACATATTCTTTAACCTTAAACTTTAAACTATATTAACAATTTATTTTTACCTTCCGGCAAAAGGAAGGTATTGTCTTTGGTCAAAAAATTCGGTGGTGAGTTTTTATTGAATAAGCACGTTTTAAGATCCCTACAATACTATTTTACTAATTTTACATTGATGTCTGTGTGTGTGTGTGTCCGTGAGTGACAAATTTTTCTCCGACGAAAACTCCAAAACCATAATTTTAAAAATTATGATTCTTTCGTATTCCTCTTCTTTACAACCATATGAAGAGCTGATTAGATTTTGGTTATAAATGCTCAACCGGAAGTACCTTTATTTGAAGTTCTTAACAGTTTTTCTGGAAAAAACGCAGTAAAATATAATTTTTCGACATTTTATGATCATTAATATGAAAGAAAATCTTATTCTCTATACGATTTGATTATACGTTTTCCTTCATATTCAATAGATATAGTTATAGAGAAATTAAGAGAGGTTAACTTTCAAAAATCAGTCAGCTTTGCAAAAATTATGGAAACAGCAGATATATTCAAAAAATTCTAATTGACAGATGTCAGTGTCAAGTGCAAAATTAAAGTTAAAAGTATAGGATCAGAAAGTAACATAAGTGACAGAGTGTCCCTCGCAAGTGACTTGCAGTTTCAATGCCGGGGGTACGAGGAAGGCCAAAGAGAAGATGGAAGGACTGTGTAGCAGAATATTTGAGAGAGGAAGAACTGTGTGAAGAAGATGCGTTGGATAGGAATGAGGAAGTGTGAAGTGCAATTTACAGAATGTACATTCGTGTTATAATTATATTGGATTTATAGAATCTTTTCAAAGGAACTTGCAATATGGAATTTGTAAAAAATAGTGTGTTCGTGTTACAATTTTACAGGATATATAGAATCTTTTCCAAGGAACTTTTGGTATCGGATTTATACAAAATACATTGAATTGATGGAAGGTTTTGCGCTGGCCACAACAGATTTTTTTAATAATAGTACAATAGCTGCTAGTGCTTTTTGACGATTCTTCGATAGATGGTTCTACATGTGGGTCCATTTCTTTCTTAAGTCAACTATCTTTTATGAGATGTTTATATCTTTCGCCATGCTCAGTTGGGAATTGTCTCTGCAAAGAGACGCCAGTTATACCATACTGATGAGCTCTAACAAGAGTAAAACGCGTCTATGGTTACTAGCTGAGCATGTCCGGTGTCTGTTGATGGCCGAAAGGTTGATTCAGATGCTGAAATCATGTGAAACATGGCGAGTGTTTTCTTAATATTTTATTAAATGTATTATTATTTTTCTTTTTCTAGTTTTTCTGATTTACATTTATCAGCTGCTTAGTTGAAACAACACCACAATTAACATAAATAAAAACTAACAAGTGTTTTAGTGGACTTTATTTAAAATACTAGTATAGAATTTAGCTATGTAAAACATACGTTAAATGTTTACCTTTAGTAAAAGAAATATGTAGGTATCTATCTATAAAAGTTCGTATGACACGGTGCTAATATTTATATACATTTTTATAGCCAATTTCAAACATAGAAGGTGTCCGACACCGACAGAAATATATGCAAATCAATTTTTTAATACCAACTAAAATATGGAACTTGTTTTATTTTTGTTAATGGCATATTGATATGTTCAATTTAAATATTGGTTTTTCTATCAATGGATGATAATATATTTATAGTGACAATGACTGCTAATTTAGACCTTATTTAGTAATAAAATTTCAATTGTAATTTTTACTTTTCTTCACCTTTAGGTAAGGAAGGTATTGTCTTTGGTCAAAAAATTCGTTGGTGAGTTTTTAATAAATAAGCATGTTTTGATAGTCCGTAGAATACGAATTTACTATTTTTAAGATAATGTCTGTATGTATGTATGTATGTATGTATGTATGTATGTATGTATGTATGTATGTATGTATGTATGTGTATGTGTGTGTGTGTGTGTGTGTATGTGTTCTCCGACGATAACTCCAATACTACAATTCTAAAAATTATAATTCTTTCGCATTCTTCTTTACATCCATATGAAGAGCTGATTAAATTTTGGTTATAATTGATCCACCGGAAATACCCTTTTCTTTTTTAACCATTTATCCATTTTTATTTCAATACTATTATTTTATCTAAAAATTCACACAATTGTTCAAATACTCTAAAAATGCATGCACTTACTTAATATTCTCTTTACAATAAAATAATATTACACCAAGTTTATATATCTACCCATTTTTGAATTATTGCCCCAAAAGTCAATATACCTCACATTTAGATAAAATCTTCAAAAATCTAATTTTATATATATCTAGATACTTCTCCATGCGCTGATTCGAAATTTTGAAACCGCAGGTCCATATCTCGTTTCGTTCTCGAGATATTTAGATTTAAAATTTTACTCAAAACTGCCCATTTTTGGGTAATAACCCAAAAATGGGTCGAGATATGAATTTGGCGACATCACTATTTGATTCTACGGGCAAAATTACATAAGTACACCAATTTTCAGAATTTTTGAACGCCGTATACAATCTCTAAAGCAAAATAACTGAAAATGGCCAAAAATCGCAAAAATCTAAGGGGTACCCCTTACGATTTTTTCAGATTTTGGCCATTTTCAGGGGTTTTCAAGCTTTTATTCATAAAAAATGAACCGGTTGGACAAATATTATGAAAATTGCTATACTTATGTATTTTTGGCCGTAGAATCGAATGGTGATGTCGCCAAATTCATATCTCGACCCATTTTTGGGTTATTACCCAGAAATGGGCAGTTTTGAGCAAAACTTTGAATATAAATATCTCGAGAACGAAAGGAGATATCGATCTGCGGTTTCAAAATTTGGAATCAGCGCATTAAGAAGAAACTAGATTCATGAAAATTAGATTTTTTAAAATTTTGAAATTTATATCTAAACGTGGTGTATATTGACTTTTGGGGCAATAATTAAAAAATGGGGAGCGATTTAAACTTGGTAGTAATATTATTTGATTGTAAAGATGATGTTATCAAACAGATTTATGTTATAATTTTTGTGTAAAATAGTTTACTATTTGTTCAAGTGAACAAACAAAATAATTTAATTCTTTTCGAAATAAACAATTAGCTATAAAGAAAGACAGTTGATTTTGAGACGGAGAATAAAGTTTTATGTTGTATCTGTTGTGTACTCATATAATCTGCTTGGTATGGAGGTGAGTGTATACAGGGTGTTCTAAAACTGACGCTAGCTCGAATCACTGACAGAATCGTAGATTAACACGTGCACGCTTGCGGAATAAGAACCAACAATGGCACAGTGCCGGCCGGTGTTTATTTATTGGGGTCACGTGTGACCCGTTACCCCTGTCTCTACGCCCCTGGCAGCAGATTGTGCACGTCGGGATGTTATTTATGTCCCTTTAGCACTTCTCATTCTTATAGAACTATCCCGTTCAAAAAACTTACAATGTATCTTCTCTAAATCAAATATTTCTTTTTCGCCTCGTTTTTTACAGTTTTGATATTTGCGGAAGCGGATGTGCAAAATGATCGTGAACTGAAACGGAAGTAGGTGATAAGTTTGTGTATTGGAATTGGGTTGGATGGGACCTACGGTTGTCTTTTTCTAACACGTAAGATGTTCTCTCGAAGAACTTCATTCGAAACACCAATTACACACGCTCAACAAGAATACACTTTTTTAAATTGAGAGGTAAACTTCTTCAAATCATGGACAACATTATTTCCGGATACTTCCCTTTTATGTACTTAATTACAACTAGTAATTATTGATCTTTAATTTAAAAACCTGAAGTGGTAAGCACTTTACCTCTTTCTTTATTTGTCAGTGTTAAGAGAGTGCCAAAGATAGCACTTCTAACCAATCAGAACTATATGATATATTTCGTTTATTTCATTTTTACTTTCCGTCACATTTTTAGATAAGAAAGGTAGTGTCTTCGATCAATACAATATGATTTCACTATTTTTACGATGTATTGTGTGTGTGTATGTATGTGTGTGTATGTGTGTGTGTGTGTGTGTGTGTGTGTGTGTTCGTGTGTGCGTCCGTGTATGACAAAATTTTCTCCGACGATAACTTCAATACTACAATTCTAAAAATTATAATTCTTTCGTATTCCTCTTCTTTACACCCTTTGAAGAGCTGATTACATTTTGGTTATAATTGGCCAATCAGAAGTTCCCTTATTTGAAGTTCTTAACAACGAAATTAATATTATTTTTTTAACATTTCATGTGATTATCAATATGAAAGAATATCTTATTCTCTACTGTGAATATTTTTTAACGTGAAACATTGGGTTTATCATATCCATGATTACGACTTGACATTTAATTGACAGCAATGTATTTGCCCGTTCCATTTAAAATTAAACATAGGGAACGAATTTGACATTTTGTAAGATGTCAATAGAGGTTAATTTTGTTTAAATAATTATACCTGCATTCTAAATTAAAATTAGTTGTAGAAAAAATATAGTGTGCACCTTGTGCCCGAGTGGTTTTCTGACGGCTAAATTTCTTACAATATTTAAATATAATACTTCTGTTAAATTCATTTTAAATGAGACAGACAAATACATTGCTGTCAATCAAATGTCAAATCATAACTTACAGGAAAATTCAACGGTTATCTGTTGACAAGATGTCATTGGAGGTTAATTTTGTTTAAATAATTATACCTGTTTTCTAAAAATTAAATTTAGATGTAGAAAAAATACTGTGTGCACCTTGTGCCCGAAATATGTTTAGTTCTCTCGAGTGGTTTCCTGACTCTGCTAAATTTCTTACAATATTTCCAATATTTATACTTCTGTCAGATTCGTTCCCTGTGTTTTATTTTAAATGGAACTGGCAACCATGGATATGACAAACCCAGTGTTTCACGTTAAAAAATACTCACGGTATACGCTTTGATTTTACATTTTGCTTTATATTCAACAGATATTGAGTTAAAGAATAATAAGTAGCATCAGATTTTTACAAATTACATTTAACACAGTATAATTATTACTATATATTCCTATTTAACATTTATAAAGTTTTACAAAATTCGGTGTTGATTTTACATAAAGAGTGTAGAAAATATAATATTCATAAGGCTGTAAATTACAGCCAGTAATTTCTGCCCTATTAATTTTTAAACAAAAGTGTAAGTACAACAAATGTTCAGAATTAAATTATAAAATAAAATAAAATTGAAATTTATTTGATAAAAACAGAAAAATTTAAATATCAGAAAACAAAAAACATTTCATGACAAATCTGTCCATTGTATGACTTGTTTGTCTTTTCAGTATGAATACAGTCTATTTGTAAATGTGCTCCTTACAACGAAAATTATAAATATAATATATCTATAATTTTCGTTGTTGAAAACATAATTTTATGTAAATATAATTTTAATAATTAATTGTATGTATAACTCAACTTGGAAGTATTGTGTTTTGAAGGTAAAATAAATTTAATTAAAAAACAAAAAACAATCCGGAATTTTAAATTGAAGAAACTTTTAATCAAATCTTTGTTTTTTCAATATTTTTTATGCGTTTGATATAAAAGAGATCCTACAGTTATAAAAGTTTTTTCAGTTTTTACAGAATATAAATGAAGTTTCTTAGAATAATATTTGACCAAAGTCTACAGCATTTATAAGTTGATCAATATGCTTTAATAATATCTAATGGACAAGACTAATGAATATGTTAATGATGGAGATCTTTACTAGTTATTGTAAAAAATACTGATTCGCTAACTTTGAAAAGAGTTTGTTGAATTTATGACTCGAATAATACTTAACCAAGACGAATAACTTTAAATTAAGTTTACTCGAATATCAAAAACGTAAATTTAAAAAGTTTGACGTTTAAAAATTCAGAATTTTAGTTTCTAAATTTTCATGTTACATAATGTTTTAATGGGGTCCCGTGGCCGCATGCCTGAGTGTCTGATCGCGAACCTGGGGGAACCGGGTTCGATTCCGACTGACGCCAAATATTTCCAATTTTAAATGGCACAAAAGTGACCCCTGTGGTGCACTCTCCACACCAGCTATGAGTGCCCGTGAGGTGACGCCTGGTAAGCGCCCACACGGTAAAATATATCGTCATCATTACCAATGTCTACATGTGTTGTAGATACTGGTACACTCAGAAATGGGTAATATATATATTTCGAATTTTAAATGGCACAAAAGTGATCCCTGTGGTGTACTCTCCACGCCAGCAATAAGTGCCCGTGAGGTGACGCCTGGTAAGCGCCCGCACGGTACAAATATGTCATCATCATTACCGATATCTGCGATAAAGCAGATTGTGGTACACTCAGAAATGGGTAATATGCCGTGATGATGATATATCTCTAAATCTATAGAAGATATAGTAAAATGTTCAATGTATCGGATAGAGAATTTCATATTCTTTAATATTTGTAATATATATATATATATTTAGAAGAGTTTTTTAAAATATCACTACTTCTAGTTGTCCAATTGTTACCAAAACCTTTTCAACTCTTCCCATTAATGTCAGATTAAGGAAAACGTAGTTAATTTGGTCTTTAGTCTTATAGAATTTGAGAAACCGTCCCTCCAATTATCCAGACACACACACACACACACACACACACAGACTTAAAAATGTTATAATCAGATTATATATAAAATTGGATTCTAGTGATGTTAAAAAATATTTATTCAATTAAATTTCTTTTCTATCAGGAATAAAATAAAAATTGTAAATATTTAAAAACATTTGTTTATAATATGGAGTTAAACATATTGATTTTGTTTGCAGGAAATAAACAAAGTTTCTTATAAAATTGAGTTAATATTATGAGCAAAAAATCTGTATGATCAATAAGCCAGAGGGCAAAGTTATTGAATATGTTGAAGTTATAGCTGAAATTTCAGGCAGAGCAAATTAATACATAAACATAAACAGTAAACTAAGGAGCTGTGTAAAGGCGAATCTGTATATCCAGCTCTTCGCAGTTCTGCTCCACCGCTGCCGCTGAAACTGAATATGAAACCACCTGAAACCCTATTCAAACTTTGTCGGTTTCAAACTACTTTCAAAAATACAGCGAAAGTTTCCTTATAAGTCTGCGATCTCGCGCTCAACGTTTAGGACTCTGAATAATACAACACGGCCCTTCAGCTATTCCGGGATTTCCTACTACATTTGCTGCTATTTTACATGAACTATGCGCAATTTTACGCTAAATAGAAGATTTACTTTACCAAATAATTTCACCTCCAACGCAGAATAACTCCTCGCGGAATATTTACCGCTCTCTAGAGTGCTGCAAGTTTTTCACAGAATAAATTATGTATTTATTTTTGTCTTTGGTAAATATGAGCGAGTTCTCGTTACTGAAGCTTATTGGTTTTTTAAAATTAGTGGTGACCGAGTATGTTCTGAAGATTTTATAAGAACCTGAGTGTTTATTTATTTAATTTATTTTAGCACGCTAATATAAACAAGAATCACGCTAGAATGATTAAGAATTAGAAAATTAGTTGTGAAAATCTTAGAAACCAGAGAGCATTTTTGAATCTTGATATATAATATGACAGTTTTAATGGACAGTTGTACAGCTTTTAGTTATATTTTAATACTTAGTTACATTGACAAGATCTTATCGAAACAAAAGGCAAGTTATTTTATTCATCGATATATTCATCAATGAAATTCATTGCAATTTAATAATGACGTCACCGATGGATAAGCGATGGAACAGATAGATGGTGAAAATAGGAACTAGGTACTTGATGAAAGGGTGCTGGTAGTTATACATATTGTAGGTTAGAGTAAGAATTGTCGCTCGCACTAGAGAAGTTATGGAGGGTTTTTTTATTGGGAAAATTACTAAATTGTTACCAATCCTGATTCATTTTACAAAAGAAAATTTTACTGATTCGAGTAGTGATAATTTAGAAACTCTATTCATAATTAAAAAAAATCTACAACATTCATAATTCACGAATATTCTTCACTGCCTGCTGACTACTAACTAACTAATCGGTGAAAATAGGTACGCTATATTAAAATTCATTGCTTTTAAAGTGCTGAGAAATAACCCGATGGTGATTTCTACTTCACGCACACGACCCATCGGTGAACACAAGAACTCGTCTGAAACGTCAAATGATTTTTTAAATATTCAAAATTTCGACACGCACTTTTTTTGCGTACCTGTATTTTTTTAATTTTTGTTATTACAAATATCGAAGAATATAAAATTCTTAATCTAAGACACTTAAATTTTTTATTAAATCTTCAATAGATTTAGAATAATCTTTTGTTATAAATCGCACAGTCTAGACTGCACCAAGGAAACTAGTTATCAAATTCAAATGTTTGTAATTGACAAATAAATGTCAGTGTCAAAAATCAACAGTTTTACTAACATTACAGAGAAGTACATTTAATATTTCTTATTAAATTATTAATTAAATATTTAAAATTGTAGGTAGGTATGTTTAATAATAATAATAGTACATAAATATCCTTAAGAAATACCGCCAATTCCGTCAAAGAATTAGATCAATCTTGGACGTTTTAGAAGAGTAGGACAAGATTCCTTATAAAATAAAAAAACGAATAAATAAATCATCACGGTATTACCCATTTCTGGGTGTATCAATCTTCTTTGCCACAGATATCGGTACCTAATGATGATAACACATTTGTACCGTGCGGATGTTTACCAGGCGTCACCTCATGATATAATTAAAATTAAGCCTCATTTCCACCGATTGTCCTAATGCGTAAGAGCAATAATTAATAACTAAGCGCAATGCGTAAAAATGTTTATCATATGACAACGTTTACTACCATTTCCAGCTTTGCATAAGGCTTAATGCTTAAGAACTAAGAGCAATGCGTAAAAACAAATGATTGAAAAATTCTAACCTGAACTGTCAACTCTCAGTCTATTTTATAATTATTAACTTTTAATTAATTTTTCGGTATCGATATAAATACAGAAAATTGTGTATAGGTATAACATATTAAAAAAGAAGAATTGCTACTGCAATGGCAGTCTACTAAACAACAAGTAATTCGGAAAAAAGATATGACATTTCTGTTGAATTGTCACTGAACAAAATAGCTGGAAATGGTATCCTAGTAAATTGTTATAATTCATTAAGCCTTATGTATTTAGCATTAAGACATTCGGTGGAAATGAGGCTTTAATTTTGTGTATAAGAAATGTCAAATTCGATACTTATGCCAATATTAATAAATATTCGTAAAATTTCAAAACGGCTCGTTAAATATTTTGACAAATAGAATCAAACTTGACAACTTAAATTTCGATTTTGCTTTCAATGTCCACTATTTTTATTGGATAAAAATTATTACGAACCGTTTAAAATTTTACGAGTGTATGAATATGGGCATTAGTAACAAAACGGAAATGTCGAGAGGTATTGTGTAGGTCACAACAGATTTTTTTATAGAGAAGGTAATCTATAATATAAAAACAGATTTAGTTGTAAATTTTACTATAGAAGAATCCTTCATTATCGACAATATTCCCTCGATTTTGCGCCGTATTCCACTAGCTGCAGAACATGTTAAAGTTATGTTAAAAGGAATAAAACCCACAATCCTATAAAGTTATATCCACCGTGTGGCCACATCCTGATTATAAATAAGAAGCCTTTTATCTTTATTAGCGCCATAAAATCAGCATTTTTCCCAACTTCATCCGAAATCTTCCAACTCCTGCCTGAATGTTCCAACTTTCACACTAAAATGCTATTTTTTGTTTCACGTATGTTAATGCACCCAGGAACATTTTACTCCAACTTTTGTCTCTAACTAAAGGTTAAATTTTAAAGAAAATGAAGTACGAATCATGAATAATAAATGAACAAAGGCGTTTGAGAGTTTTTATTACTTGTGTGAGTATTATACTTGGAATTTCATATTCTTTTCTCAGAATTTTAATTGTACATTTTTCTGTTTATGAGGTGATATTTAAAATTAATTTAATAGTGCAATTTAAATGTACCGGGTGTCCCAAGAAATCATTGACATATGAATTTAACATTGGAAAACGGTTTTTTGTAAATAAAAATTGTCCGGCAGAAAATTAAGCCATGGAAAGTATATACCGTGAGTATTTTTTAACGTGAAACATTGGGTTTGTCATGTCCATGGTTACGATTTGACATTTGATTGACAGCAATGTATTTGCGTGTCCCATTTAAAATGAAACATAGGGAATGAATTTGACAGATATATTATATTATGTAAGAAGTTTAGCTAAGTCAGAAAACCACTCGAGAGCACTAAATATATTTCGGACACACAATATTTTTTTTGCAACTAAATTTAATTTTTAGAAAACAGGTATAATTATTTAAACAAAATTAACCTCTAATGACGTCTTGTCAATATGACAGATATCCGCTGAATTTTCCTATAAGTTACGACACGACTTGACATTTGATTGACAGTAATATATTTGCCTGTCTCATTGAAAACATAGGGAATGAATTTGACAGAGTATTATATTTAAATATTGTAAGAAATTTGGCCAAGTTAGAAAATCACTCGAGCACAAGGTACAATAAATTTAATTTAGAACCTCTACTGACGTCTTATCAAATTCGTTCCCTATGTTTCATTTTAAATGGGACACGCAAATACATTGCTGTCAATCAAATGTTGAATCGTAACCATGGATATGACAAACCCAATGTTTCACGTTAAAAAATACTCACGGTATGTACTATTACCATTAATATATACACTGCTGGACAAAAAAAAATCGGACACTTGGTTTCTTAAATGTGTATTTTTGTTGTTATCTCGAGAACTATAAGAGGTATGAAGTGGGTTAATTAGACAAAAGTTATCCTATATTAGGATGCCATTTTAGCAATGTATTGTTTATTCAGAAGAAATGCATGGGTCACTAGATACAGATATATATGTAAATTTTGTAGTTTTTGTTTTTAAAAAATTTCTAAGTAGGAAATGTGTCCAGATTTTGATTTGCACTTCTTTAGGATACGTTTTTAAGCTCTTTCGAATGGCGATTCTCATTTTTTTGTCACTACTGTATTTCAATAACAAAAATTTTCAAAAAATAATTATAAGAAAAATTTTTCTAAGGAACTACTACTTCTTCTTGTATGTAGTTATACAGGTCTTAATAATTTTGCCTGTGAGGTGACGCCTGGTAAGCGCCCACACGGTAAAATATATCGTCATCATTACCGATGTCTACATGTGTTGTAGATACTGGCACATCCAGAAATGGGTAATATGCCGTGATGATATATATATATATATATATATATATATATATATATATATATGATAATTTTTAAGGAATTGCCCATCCAACATCCGGACACACACACACACACACACACACACACACACACACACACACAGACGTAAAAATGTTATAATCAGATTGCAGGGAACCTAAAACATGCTGGATATGCGATTTTTAGCATGAATCCAATACCTCTCTTAGCGAGAGGTAAAAACATTCTTTGTGAACTGACGCTAGACATTTTTCTTTATTATCTAAAAGTAATCTCTTAAAATCAGTGAACAACTGGTATTAATAAGACCTTTAAGAATAATATTTGATTTAGCAAGTTTACTTGGGGAAACTTAGGAAAATTAATTTTCTTGTGTAAACGCATTGCAGCGGAGTACGCCTGCGTGAGGGCCCTACAAGCGTGTGTGTTTAGTTTCACACGGGAACTCATTAAAGTTTTCTTTCCCAGAAATAATTTGTCAGCTGCTCCGGCAACGGAACGAGAACTTGTTTGAGTGTTTGATATCGTACACTTTCCACTGGAGCTTACAGCGAGTACAACAACTGTTTCCTACATTTTTAAATTGTGTTTTTCTTTATAAACAACGTTGTTAAAGAAAGAGATGGTGTGGGAGTTGACTTTAAATAAGAAAAGATAAATTCTAACATGTTTAACACATGAGAATGTTGGTTAATTTATTTGTTTTAAACATATACAAATTGACAGCCCGATTGACAAAAAAGTTTAAGTTAATCCTCATTTTTGGATTAGTGAATTCTATTCTATTCTGGTATTTAAGATTTAATTTCCATGATATTATCAATAAAGGCAGATACTAAGAATAGATTAGACTATATTTTACGTTATAAACTGTTAAAATTAGAGTAGAATTCGCTAATCAAAAAATGAGGATTAGCTTAAACCTTTTTGTGAATCGGGCTGTAAAATATTAACAATAATAAACCTTTCTTCACAAAATATTTTTCTGTCTACCTATACGAAAAGTGAAATTTTACGTACTTATTTTCGGACGAAAAATGACACTTTTCTGAACCTTATCACTTTTCGTCCGCAAACCTTTTTCGTACGCTAAGCCTACTACGATTTTATGATTATTGCAATTGTGTGTACCACCGGAGTTGTAAATAACAAATATCAAACGAGCAAATAAAAATATTATTTTAATGATAAATTTAATTTAAATATGTGCGCAATTAATAATGAAATTAACTATACTAAAAATTATTAATTTTGACATGACTAATTGTTAATCTAAGATGCCGCTGGATAGAGTTGTTTTCGAGGTTATTTTGTTGGATTTGTTTATTTTCACCTGTCAAATAGTGTTGATGTGTCTGTGAGTGTAGTGTGTCTTCCTTCAAACTAAAACAGAGCTAAGAATTAAAATTTTGTAAAAATGGCAGAAGATATATATTATCCAATCATTATTCATATAATAAATAATAAGATTTTACGAATTTAAAAAAAAGTGTATATATTTCTAGATCTATTACGTAAAGTAAGGTAGACAGAAAAATGTAATATGTACCTCGGCAAAAAATGCATATTATAGCCTCGCTTGTTTGCTTTACCTCGGCTTCGCCTCGGAAAGCAAACTCAAGCTCTGCTGTAATATGCAATTTTTTGTCCTAGGTACATAAATAACTATTTCTGTCTACCTATATAAAAAGTGAAATTTTACGTACTTATTTTAGGACGAAAAATGACACTCTTCTGAACGTTATCACTTTTCGTACGCTAAGCCTACTACGATTTTATGATTATTGTAATTGTGTGTACTACCGGAATTGTAAATAACAAATATCAAATGAGCAAATAAAAATATTATTTTAATGATAAATTTAATTTAAATATATGCGCAATTAGTAATGAAATCAACTATACTAAAAATTATTAATTTTGACATGACTAATGTTAATCTAAGATGCCGCTGGATAGAGTTGTTTTCGAGGTTATTTTGTTGGTTTTGTTTATTTTTGCCTGTCAAATAGTGTTGATGTGTATGTGAGTGTATCTTACTTCAAAGTAAAACAGAGCTAAGAATTAAATTTTTGTGAAATTGGCAGAAGATATTATCCTATCATTATTCATATAATAAATAATAAGATTTTACGAATTTAAAAAAACGTGTATTTATTTCTAGATCTATTACGTAAAGTAAGGTAGACAGAAAAATGTAATATGCACCTCGGCAAAAAATGCATATTATAGCCTCGCTGGTTTGCTTTACCTCGGCTTCGCCTCGGAAAGCAAACTCAAGCTCTACTGTAATATGCAATTTTTTGTCCTAGGTACATAAATAACTATTTTCCTACGACCACTGTTAAAAGTAGTCTTTTTAACGGTTGCTTAGCGAGTTAAAAATAACAGTTGTCATTGACAACGGATTAAAAGTAAAAAACAAATTTACTTTTAACACTAGTGTTAAAAAAGAACTAAATCTAGTTACATTTAGTGTTAAAAATATAACTAAATCTAGTTACATTTAGTGTTCATAAGTAAACGTAGTTTCATTTTATATTTATTTTTGTACTGAAATTATTTATATAGGTATTTTATTAGAAGTAGACATTATTTTGAAACGTTTATTGTTATAGGACAATTATTACAATTGTTTATAGTAATTCCTTACAAGGCGCTTGAAGAATTGGAATTTAAAACAGTATTGTTGGAAGTAGAGGTTAGAATAAACAATTTTCAGTTGTTCATAGCAAATACATCATGACCTGTCATAAATGTCATTCTATAATTTTTAGTTTTTACTAATACATAACTAGGGCCGTAGGAATAATAATAATAATAATAATAATAATAATAATAATAATAATAATAATAATAATAATAATAATAATAATAATAATAATAATAATAATAATAATAATAATAATAATAATAATAATAATAATAATATAATATAATATATCATCGCAGCATATTATCCATTTCTGGGCCAGTATCTACAACACACGTAGACTTTGGTAATGATGACGATATATTTTACCGTGTGGGCGCTTACCAGGCGTCACCTCACGGGCACTCATAGCTGGTGTGGAGAGTGCACTTTTGTGCCATTTAAAATTGGAAATATTTGGCGTCTGTCGGAATCGAATCCGGTTCCCCCAGGTTTGCGACCAGACACTCAGGCACGCGGCCACGGAACCCCACGGTCGTAGGAAAAATAATGTATGATATTCGTGTTAAAAGTGATTATTACAATCATTAAAATTTGTGCAAATATTAAGAATAGTACGAAATTTGAAAGATGTATATGATTTCAGTAATAAGAAACTTGCGCTACATTTAATGCTAGTTATTTATATATACATTTATATCTTCTTTTGCAGTGAAAACGAAATAATCTAAAGAATAAAAGCTACAAAAATTTACTCCTAGTTCGGATTGAAATTAAATTCTGAAAACAATTGTATTTCATTAAAAATCCACTTCTCTGCTAAGAAGATATTACTTTATTTGTAATTACATTGTCATGTACGAAAAATCTTCCTGAAAGGAATATTATTTATGGAGAAGGAGGCAATATATCTTCAGGACTATTTCGTCTTTTTACGATAGATAAGTTTATACGGTAGTCTGACATATTGACTGATTTTCAGCTATTTAGTTTGTTGGGAAGTGATATATTTATGTCTGCTTATTTTATCATTTTATATAGCTGTACGCCTTGAAAGATCTTTTCAGTTTTGAATATTTTAGAGCCGTAAGTTCACAGAACTTTTTAACGTCTTTACTGAGCTACGTATAAGTTTATATATTTTTCTATATCAATAAAGATAGACTTATACTAAAACAAATGTAGAGAATTCAGCGTATTTTTCAAACAAATTAACTGAAATTTAATTTTTGGGGAAACGGTTTTTCCGCCATTTACACTATTTCAATTGTTTTGTCCGAGCTAATTTTACTACGTTTGTTCAATTGTTACCAAAACCTTTCCAGCTCTTCCCATTAATGTCAAATAAATGAATGCGTACTTACATTGGTCTTTATTCTTATAGTATTTGAGAAACCGTCCCTCCAACATCCAGACACACATACACACACGTACAAACACATTCAGATACACACACACACACATATATATATATATATATATATATATATATATATATATATATATATATATAGATATCATAAAAATGTTATATTCGGATTATAGGGACCTTACAACGTACTTATTCACTAAAATCTGGACATACGATTCTTGCATGAATTTAATACCTCTCAGCGAGAGATAAAAAATTTGGTAGAATGCCTTACTAATTAAGACTTTCTGAACGAGTGATCGCTTTCTATATTTATACAAAACTAGCTGACCCGCCCCGGCTTCGCACGGGTAAAGCTAGAATAACGATTAGCTACACGTGTACCAGTAATTTTTCACATTTACTTCGGAGACGTGCGCTGTGTAGGGAGCCGGCAACCTGCCTCGCATCGTACATGTAACAGGCTCCGCCCACTGCTATCTCTCCTATAAATATAGAAAATCTGCTAACGGTTAAAACTTAACTATAGATAAAAAATAATTGAAATCATCCCCTATTGTACCGCCTTGAGGGATGATTGTTCAAAAACGCTAAAACACTCTTTATTTCTTACCAAAAGCATAAATAACAATTTTTATATCCTTAACTTGAGAAATGATGGGTTCTCCATACAAACTTTCATCCCCCATTTCACCCCCTTCAAGTTTTATTTTCGCGACAAAAGGTAGCCTATGTTTTTCTCCAAGATCCAGTCTATCTCTATACCTACATTCATCAAAATTGGTTCAGCGGAAGAAATTATGGTTCCTCCATACAAACTTTCATCCCTTATTTCACCCTTTCAAGTTTTATTTTCGCGATAAAAGGTAGCTCATATCATTCTCCAAGGTCCAGTCTATCTCTACACCAAAATTCATCAAAATTGGTTCAGCGCTTTAGGCGTGAAAACGTAACAGACAGACAGACAGACAGAGTTACTTTCGCATTTATTATATTAGTATGGATTTCATGCAACTTTTCTTTAAAAAGTAGTGAAGAACCTGTTTATCAATAAATTTTAGTAAATTTAATTTGCCTTTAGCCAGTTGTAGTTATTTACTTGATTATTCACAACAAATTAATTCATTAACGTAAAACGTAGTTGTTCGTTATCTGATGGAAATTAATCATTTGTAATTTTGTGCGGTACTGTAAGGATGTTGTTGCCGTTTAAAATTTGATCCCGTACACAACGATACATTTGTTTCTCGGATGTGAACTCAGTAAGAGGTATTAAATACTTGAGGATATTGCGCGAAGGTAATATTTACAAAGTGTCGTCAGCATTTTGAACAGCATTTGATATATAACTTCTATTATTCGCAGATTAATTTTCTGTCTGTTAAGAGTTAAGAGGCTTAGGTAAATTTGTAGAACAATCATTAAAGACGAAGAGTAAATTCTCTTTGTAAATATTCTGAGATCTTTTCTGCAGAAAGATGCGAAATATGACACCCCTTGTTTGTGTTACTTTACATCAAGTAGCGCAGGAATCAGCTTTCAATTTGTAAGATAATATTTTCAAAATTATATTTCTTTAGGTAATTTTTACTCAAAAACAACAAACAAAATGCTCAAGCAACACGGAAGCGAAGAAAACATTTTCTCCTACTCCTGATACCGTAAGTAGTCTATTAGGAAGGTGTTTGTAGGGATCATCGACCTTTAAACTAATGGACCAAGTGTCTCCTATTCTTTTATTGTTAGAATAAAGCTCCAACATAAAAGGATAGAAATATACATTCTGTCTTTCAACAGTACGGAAGTTGTCAGTTAAAGTATACTGCGCATACGTTCGTACTCATTGTACATCTTTTTCAGACATATGTAGACCTCTATACATCGCTCTCTATCACTAAATAGTTGTCAAAATCTACATTTGACGTTTCGTGACAGCGTATTATTTACTTTTTGTTCTAAATTTTTTAGCAACGAACATGTTTTGTGTAATTAGTACGTGTCAACTTCAAGACATAGTGAGCTCCTGCAAAATCCTAAAATCTAATTCTTAAAATCCTTAATAATAACGTTATTTAGGGTATATAATTTTAGGATTTAGATATTAGGGTGATAAAAGTGCATCACCGGACATAGCCTATGTAAAAAGCTGGAAATATGGTATAAAACTGGAGTGCATATCGAGTTGTTCCTGCGTGTCTCTACGGCATTTTTCAGTAGTAAATCAATTGTGTGTGAACCCCGATGTAAAATATGCCGGGTCAGGGTTGGGAGTCGGGGGCAGCTGCCCCTGACCCGTGCGGATAACCCAGTGCGCGCCACTGGATAAGTTAAGCAGGACACGCTCCCTAACTGGCGTATATCATCATTATCGCGGTAGGCTCAGGACGGTGCAGTCGTAAAGATTTCACCGCATGTCTTTCTCAACTTTTCACGACGTTACAGGGATGTTCTCGCCAGGGGAGTTAATTTTCTTAATGTTTAGGTACAACAAAACAATAATGACAGTCAAAGAAACAAGGCATTATAATGTAGTAGGAATTAAGCGACTGTTGGACTTGATTGGAGAATAAAAAACATAAGAATGCAGTCAATTGTTTGTTTAAATGCTTTAAAAGCCAACGGTTCATTACCTATTTCAGCTTCTTCAGGCTGAAAGATTAAATTGTTACACACATTCGTCGCGTTCAAGGTAAAACGGCCTAAGCGCCAAAAAATCGTAATTTGCGATTTTGGTACCGTTCGATAGACTGGCGTAACCTCCATCTATTAAACACAGTGGCATAAGTACGAAAAATTTATTTAAGTAGATATTTCACTTTGAAGTTGCGCAAGCGACAATCACAATTTTAATACGCAGGCTTAAAATGGCATAAGCTCCATTTCTACGTAGTTTCTTATGGGTGAAGGCAGAGTGAAATGGCCCGAGTTATTGATGTCAAAGTAAGTGTTTTAAAAAATCTGCTTACTTTTAATGCAGTTAAGACATTAAAAATATATTTGTATAAAAGCGCAGACAGTTTTTTGTGTCTCCTGGCTTATTATGTAATTGGCGCTTGTGTCGTTTTGCCTTGAACGCGACGATATTACTAATTGTATTCAAACATCCTAATAGATATAGATAAAAAAATCTGTTGTAGCTAACCCAAGGCCTGTCGCCATTTCCATATTAGGCTGCATAAGTATATTGTATATATATATATATATATATATATATATATATATATATATATATATATATATATATATATATATACCTACCTATAATTTTAAATATTTAATATTAATTAATAATAAAATAAGGAATATTAAATGTATTTCCCAGAAAAAGCCTTCAGTAATGTACAACCCATATTTTTCTGTCAATGACAAACATTTTAATTTTTCAACTGGTTTCCATGGAGTTATTTGGGCTACTAGATACATTACTCTAACAATGCGTACACTTACGTAACATTGTCTTTACAAGCAAATAATATTACTACCAAGTTTATGTATCTACCCATTTTTGAATTATTGCCCCAATAGTCAATATACCTACCCCATATTTAGATAAAATCTTCAAAATTTACAAAAATCTAATTATTATGTATCTAGATACTTCTTAATTCTCTGATTCCAAATTTTGAAACCGCAGGTCGATATAACTTTTCGTTCTCGAGATATTTAGATTCAAAGTTTTGCTCAAAACTGCCCATTTTTGGGTAATAACCCAAAAGTGGGTCGAGATATCAATTTGGCGACATCACTATTCGATTCTACGGGAAAAATTACATAAGTGAACCAATTTTCATAATTTTTGTCCAACCGGTTCAACTTTCATGAATAAAAGTTTTAAATCTACCGAAAATGGCCAAAATCTTAAAAAATCGTAAGGGGTACACCTTAGATTTTTGCGATTTTTGGCCATTTTCAGATATTTAGCTTTAGAGATTGTATGCGGTGTTCAAAAATTATGAAAATTGGTGTACTTATGTTTTTTTTCCCGTAGAATCGAATGATGATATCGCTAAATTCATATCTCGGCCCATTTTTGGGTTATTACCCAAAAATGGGCAGTTTTAAGCAAAACTTTGGAGCTAAATATCTCGAGAACGAAAAGAGATATCGACACGCGGTTTCAAAATTTGGAATCAGAGAATTAAGAAGTTAGATACGTAAAAATTAGATTTTTGAAAATTTTGAATTTTTTATCTAAATATGGGGTATATTGACTTTTGGGGCAATAATTCAAAAGTAGGTAGGAGGAAACTTATTTATCGAATGAATTAACAAATCTAAAAATATATTAATAACAGATGTAATTGGATTTTTGTGTGTGTACCAGAAATGTTAAATGCATTATGTAGATATATAGCTCAATACAGAAATTCCGCTGTTGGATATCGAGTTTTATTTATATTATTACTCCATTTATTCAATATTTACGCCTACGATTTTAAATAATGTAGTTGAAACATTTTGCTGTATTTTAATAAAATTTATTTTTAATTATTTAATATTGTAAATATACGTATATACTAGCGAAGATTTTATTGGAAGATATTTCCTTGATAAAATCTTAGTTCTTTCTTTTGGCCGCCCGAGTGATATGTAAATCTCTCGGTCACTGAACACAACCGCGTTATCCTGCAATAAAATTCCAGAATTTATTGGCGAAAAATTTCGTTTGCTCCATCCAAGCACAGAATTAGATCGTGATCGCGACGTACCGATGCTAACGCCTCAAGCCTGGCTTCTACACAGATTCTCTGGCTTATTTGTGACGTGTCAAAGATTAACTTATAATCAAAGTCTAACTCGAAATGTTGCCAAGAGTGGCGGGAAATTATTTACGGATAAAAACTTTGCGAAGGTGTTTGATATTGATTCGGAAACAGGGATAAAACCTATCTATATAATTCTTGTTAGAACTGGTGCCTTATTCATTTAATGAAATATTGATTTGATTGTTAATATTCTAGAATAATATCTTGAGGGTAACTTAAAATGAATAAGCGCAACTAAGCAAGTGATTTGCTAGCCAGCCGAATAAATTGATACCTTTGCTTAAGAAAAAAATCTGTTGTGGCCAGCACAAGACCTCTCGCCATTTCCATATTAGGCTATATAAGTATTGTATTGCATTTCGCTATCGAACCGTCGTTTTATAACAAAAATTATAGAACTTTACCCAAATATTGTTCTTATTGTATTTAACATGTCTTCTGCACACATACAATTCTAATTATATCTATTTTTCATTGTAAGAGGAAGTTATTAAATGTCAGAGATGCTTCCAATTCATTACTAAGATTGGCGGTATTTCTTATGGATATATGCATTTTACCTACAATTTTAAATATTTAATTAATAAAACAATAAGAAAGATTAAATGTACTTCCCAGAAAAAGCTTTCAGAATGTCACTAAACTAAACATATTTATATCAATAAAACCTTAATATTTCTTCATATTATAGACACTTGTATTTATTTTGAATATATGCATATCTCGATAACATTATTTATTATGGCTTTTCTATCTACTTATTGAAAAGTTTATTACTTACCAAAAAATGAGGTTCTGTCTCTTTTGGGTCGCCTGAAACATAAATGATTCTAAATTAAAAATCTCTTTAAACATTGTTAAATCATGGACAAAGACAAATATTCATAAATTTTCCTTTGGCTTGGAAAGATTTGTAATTATTGTTCAAAATAGTCATTTTCGCGAGTGGATAAAATATTTTTAATTTCGAGTGACATACAAATTTATTTAAAAAAAATTCTTTGGATTCGTAAATCTACATTTCTAAATAAAATGCATCATAAACCAGCATTAACTTTTTGTCATTAATCAAGATTTCATATTAATTTAATAGAAATTATGCTGTTACTGTTTAAAAATTTATAATCAATATAAAAACTGAGTGTTCATGAACAAATAAATTAGTAAATGTTAGCTAAAATTTTCTTAGACAATTTGATATTAGTACAAAGTAAATTTTACACATCTTAAATGTAATTCTACTGTCATAATAATACTCCTTTATGTCAGGTTTGTTCCGCTAGTAATTAATGACCATAGAAATTCTGAATTGTAAAATGAGTATTCAGAAATTTAAATTAAAGTCGTAGACTGCGAAAAGTGTCGCCCAAATGATCTGTTACATTATAATTTGTATTTTAAACAATGAATAATATATCATAGTTCATTTCCAAAATGATCTTTATAAACTTTAGTGAAATATTAACGCCAACATTATCTATATTTCATAGTTATCCAAACTGCTACACCATGGCAATTAGTATTATACTATCGGCGTTGTTATGACATAAATAATACTAATTCCACTGCACAATATATCTCTGATTAAATATTGTTCATTATATATGTATCAACACACATTGCAACGATTTTATTTCGTCGTTAATTATTACTTAAACAAAGTCACTGACGTATAAATAACGAGGATATTATATGCAGAACGCTAGGATCAATAAGTAGCAGTAATGTATTATCATTAATGGATTAATTAAATTTAAATTGGTTGTTAATAATTTAATATTAATGAGAAGTAAATTAAAGTAGATTAATTTGGAAAATGGAGCGTAAACTTGTAATAAAATTAATTAACTGTATCAATTTATTTAATACTGTTCAAAAGTTTTGGATCTGCTGTGTTATTTCACCGTAAAAATTGCGCACGGGTGTATTTTTTACACGTAGTGAAATACTATATAACTATACAAAGGGAAGGGATAGATATGAATAGAATATCCAAAAAATCAGTTGTGGCAAGCACAAGACCTCTCGCCATTTCCATATTAGGCTATATAAGTATTGTACTGCACTTCGCTTTCGAACCGTCGTTTTATAACAAAATATTACAGAACTTTACCCAAATATTGTTTTTTATTGTATTTAACATGTCTTCTGTACACATATAATTCTAATTATATATATATTTTTCATTGTATGAGGAAGTTTCTAAATGTCAGAGATTGTTCCAATTCATTAACCAGATTGGCGGTATTTCTGATGGATATATGCATTTTACCACAATTTTACCTATAAATTCAAATATTTAATTAATAAAACAATAAGAAAAATTAAATATACTTCTCAGTAAAAGCTATCAGAATGTCACTAAAACTGTTGATATTTCACAATGACATGTGTCATGTTATAAACATTGGAATTTGTCAACTGGTTTCCTTAGTGCCGTAGCCTCTGCGATTAGTTCACTCTATAAATTATAGTGCCTTTATCTCTAAATCTATACAAGATATAATAAAAATTTTAAGTGTATTAAATGGAGAATTTTATGTTCTTCAATATTTAATAAAAAAACTCCCAAAAAATTATATTTAGAAGAATTTTTCTAAGAAACTACTACTTCTGGTTGTTCAATTGTTACCAAAACCTTTTCAGCTCTTCCCAAGAATGTCAGGTTGAGGAAACTGCAGTTAAATATTTTTTAAGTCTTATAGTTTTTGAGGAATCGTGTCTACAACATCCAGACATACATACACACATACACACATCCACACACACACAGACATCATTTTAAAAATGTTATAATCAGATTCTAGGGACCTTAAATCGTGCTTATTCAATAAAATCTGGATATGCGAATTTTAGCATGAATCCAATACCTCTCTTAGCGAGAGCTAAAAATGTAAGTTGTCATTTAATTTTTTGTGATGACTTTGGCCCATATTCTCACATCTTGTAGTAGTGCTACTTCGGAAATAGCGCTATTTCGATTTTTTAAATTTAATTTAATTTTCGAGTAGACAAGAATAGGTTTGATATTTTTGTAAATGAAGCCTATAATATTTCAAATAATTGCTATTTACAATTTAATTTATTTTTATTTCTCTAATTTGTTGACATTTGACAGTTGATTTTTCGGAAGTACCGCTACTTCAAGATGAGAGAATACGGGCCTTTATAACTGAAAAACAATTAAAAGTCGGAAGATGAATCACTCACATTAATGTGTATTTTTAAAAACTAAAATCGACGGGTATCTGCATTTTTGAAAAACCGGCTGAGTTCGGTTTTATTTTTGATATTCCATACGTTAATCCCATACTCTACAAAAAAATTAAAATTTCCCTAAACGCATGACGTAAATCGTTTGACTGGCTGGATAGCCTATATAAAAATTCCACGAAACACAATAATAAACCCATCACCATTTTGAGTTGGACGTATCAATATCAAAAATATTTCCCGCAAATATTTATTTAGTGTAGCGGGCCGTAAGCGACAGATCAAATAATTCAATTCGTGAGCGAATGAAGTGTGACCGTCCGAACACACCCGAGCTCGACTTTTCAGATCATTGCTCAAACTGAAACTTCTAACAAGTTTCTACATAGGAACATTGTCACAAAGTTTTATGATACAGAAAATTGTTGATTTTATAGCTCTAATATAGATAAAAAGTTTCCCTCTGTATTATATTTATCAGCAACCAACAAGTTATAGCAAAAGTTTGGATGAACGCGAGTGATATCTTTTTAACGTTTTATTTTTTGAATTTGAATATTTAGTATAGAAAGAAGATAATGATTTTATTAGAAGTTAGTTTCCCTTGAGTACATTTACATCCGGTATTTTTACCTTCCGTCACCCTTAGGTAAGGAAGATATTATCTTTGGTCAAAAAATTCGGTGGTGAGTTTTTAATGAATAAGCACGTTTTAAGATCCCTAGAATACGATATTACTAATTTTACATTGATGTCTGTATATGTGTGTGTGTGTGTGTGTGTGTCCGTGTGTGTGTCTGTGTGTGTCTGTGTGTCCGTGTGTGCGTGTGTGACAATTTTTCTCCGACGATAACACGCAAACTAAAATTCTAAAAATTATGATTTTTTCGTATTCCCCTTCTTTACAACCATATGAAGAGCTGATTAGATTTTGGTTATAATTGGTCAACCGGAAGTACCCTTATTTGAAGTTTTTAACAGTTTTTCTGGGAAAACCGCAGTTAAATATCATTTTTTGACATTTTGTGATCATTAATATGAAAGAAAATCTTATTCTCTATACAATTTGATTATACATTTTCCTTCATATTCAATAGATATAGAGTTATAGAGAGATTATGAGAGCTTAACTTTCAAAAATCAGTTAGCTTTGCTAAAATTATGGAAACAGCTCATATTTTCAAAAAAATTCTAATTGACAGATGTCAGTGTCAAGTGCAAAACCAAAATGGAAAGTATAGGATCAGAAAGAAACATAAGTGACAGAGTGTCCCTCGCATAAGTGACTTGCAGTTTCAATGCCGGGAGTACAAGGAAGGCCAAAGAGAAGATGGAAGGACTGTGTAGCAGAATATTTGAGAGAGGAAGAACTGTCTGAAGAAGATGCGTTGGATAGGAATGAGGAAGTGTGAAGTGCAATTTACAGAATGTACATTCGTATTATAATAATATTGGATTTATAGAATCTTCCCAAAGGAACTTGCAATATGGAATTTGTAAAAAATAGTGTGATCGTGTTACAATTTAAAGGATATATAGAATCTTTTCCAAGGAACTTTTGGTATCGGATTTGTACGAAATACATTGAATTGACGGAAGGTTTTGTGCTGGCCACAACAGATTTTTTCTTTACTTCTTTGGTTAAATTGTTTGTAATCTACCACGAGCACACTCATGACTAAGAGGCGTTGCTCTAACCATTGAGCCACCGGAACCGACATTGCAACATTCCTCCATTATCTTTCCTTTTTGCCAATATTTAATAATATATTGATATCTTTTCAATCATATAATGACGATGTGCTTCAATTTATTGGATAAATACCAATATTTATAATAAATTACATTTAAAGCAAACATGTTTCATCTAGTCGTCTGGCCCAATCTTGATTTAATTTCCCGCCGATATCCAAATAAACAAATTACCTCCACTGGAGATTGAATCCTCTTGTAGTTCGTGTTTTATCATGTTTTCCGTCTAAATTTTTCATCTCCTCATGTAAATTTCGCTGTATATTTAATATTCAATATCAGTGTGATCGTGGCATGTAATGAAACAGCCATGGAGCCGTATACCGCCCTACATGACAACTTGAGGGGTAGTTTACCCCCCTTTGATGTGAGATGTTTTGCCACAGCCACCTAGCACACATCACTGGCGTAGGAACGAAGATTTTTTTCAAATGATTTTTAGAAATATCATATTTATATACCGCGAGTATTTTTACCTCCCGCTACCCTTGGTAAGGGAGGTATAGGGATCGTGATAAAAATCTTATATCGGGATTTTAGTAAATGACCACGTTTTATGGTCCCTAGAATCCAATTTTAAAATTTTCACGATAATGTCTGTATGTGTGTGTATGTGTGTGTATGTGTGTGTGTGTGTGTGTGTGTGCGTGTGTGTGTATGTGTACGAATTTTGTTTGCACTCTAACTCAAATACTATCATTCAGAAAATTCTGAAACCTTGTATCCTATTCTAATAGGAATAGAAGCCATTAGATTTTGGTGTAAATCGAATAAACGGAAATGGTACTTTACTTGAAGCTCATAATGGTTTTTCTTCAAAATATACCATTAAATGCCATTTTTCGAATTTCATGTCTTATGAAAATTAAAGATTATTGCATTTTCTACAGGAATACATTAATACTTTTTCTATATATTTTACAGATAAATTTAAAAATAATTTTTTTTATTAGTCGCGAAGCCTAAGATAAAAAATTTTCTTTGTTACACAGTTCACTTTTCAAATGAATGTAATTGACAGTAAATGTCACTGTCAGAAAACTTATCACTTCAAATTAATAATAGTGACATTTTAAAAAGAAAATAGTAAATAAAGCAATAGTTTTCTGCAATGGAACAGTTTGCAGCGTTAGTAAATACTTAGGTACGTATGTATTTAAATTAATAAAAATTAAATAGCGGGAGGTTTTGTGCTGGCCACATCAGATTTTTGAACGTGAAACATTGCCTGTCCCATTTAAAATTAAACATAGGGCACGAACTTGACAATTGACAAGACGTCAATAGTGGTTAATTTTGTTTAAATAATTACACCTGCATTCTACATTAAAATTAGTTGTAGAAAAAATATAGTGAGCACCTTGTGCCCGAGTGGTTTCCTGACACGGCTAAATTTCTTATTTAAATATAAAACTTCTGTCAAATTCATTCCCCATTCATTTTCAATAAGACACCCAAATACATTGCTGTCAATCAAATGTCAAGTTGTAACTTATAGGAAAATTCAAAGAATTAAAGAAATGAATCACTTAATTTCCTCGAAAGACAGTTGTTCACATGCTCATACTACATTATCTTTTCTAATGGTTTTCGTGTCTGGTCGAGGACCTGGGGAACCGGGTTCGATCCCGACCGACGCCAAATATTTCGAATTTTAAATGGCACAAAAGTGACCCCTGTGGTCTACTCGCCACGTCAGCAATGAATGCCCATGAGGTGACGCCTGGTAAGCGCCCGCACGGTACAAATATGTCATCATCATTACCGATATCTGCGATAAAGCAGATTGTGGCACACTCAGAAATGGGTAATATGCCGTGATGATATATTTATTTATTTATTTTCACATAAATATCCCCCCTTGAAAATTCAAGTTCCTACGCCCCTGTGCCTCACACATCCTATCATCCTATTCGTGTGCAACGGTTGTTGCTCGAGCGATAAAATTTTAATATAAAGTGAACCGCCTCCTGCTCCATTTTCCTTTCTGTTACGCCACTGATTACAATATTGCAACTGTCCGGCCCTGCCCTAGTCTGAATGCAGAGCCGGTTGAAATAAATATGTAAATATAGGATTAAAAGTTCCCGCCAACGGAATTTGCATCTTTTGGTCATTCCGCAGAAATTTAGAATTTTTGGAGTTGCAACAGACGGTTGGCTTCTAATATGGAAGATTTTACCTACAGTTTAACTTGGGAAGTTTTGTACCTAAATTAACGTAAATGTTGCTTTGTTTGGCTTGTTGTTTGGTGCAATAGTAACCAACACTGGTGATTGTTTTCATTATTGTTATGAGAAGAGTTGTACGATATTAAAAGTACAAAAATGTTGGGAACTAACAAATTGCTGTTACATTTGCAAAGGTGTATTATTTAAGTATAAGAATACAGAGTCACTTCCACTAAATGTTTTAATGTTTAAAGTGTAATGATTAATGCATTATAACAATTTCCTGAAAATTATAACTGTATTGTATTTATAAAAGAAAAAGGTACTATTTCATTATTATGACTACTGTGCAAAACCAAATCTTTACGAGTATAGTTCTTTGAGAATAACTCAACTAAATACCCTCCTTAAATCACTTGTGTTAACAACCAGTATATAAATTAAAATTTTTATAAATTACGGACATTTTTAAACCTATTTTAAAAGTTTGCAGGGCTTCACATTTTGACAAAGTTTTAATGAAATGGTTTTTAGAGAATACGTTCATTAAAAATTTCTTTCAATCTCAATAAAAAATTTAACACACAATTACAGTTTATTCATTGTTACACATTTACATGAAGTTGGGATACCACGGCCAACATTTTTAACCGAATTTTTTACAAAATGTAATAGAAATTTTTATATGCACTGAGGGCTGTTCTCTTGATTTCAAACCTAATATGGTGAAATGGTCTTTTGTTTTTATTTAATCGATAAATATTATTATGTAATTTGCCGTTTTGCCTATCACTAGCACAACATTTTTTTATAAGATGTCAAGAATAAGTCACGCCAAGATGGTCTGCTTGAAACAAGAATTTCTTTTTGACACATATTCAGCCTTATTCTTGTGAGTTTTGTTAAGCGAAGAACAATTGTTATATGTAACAATATTGTTAATATTACAATACAATGATGAATTTGTATTCACGTAATCATTGATGTTTGGTAGCAATTGTCTGCTGAGCAATATTGTTACACTTCATATTAATATTGTTATTTTGGCAATCTCCTAATTCTTGTGACCTATATTACCTTGTTATTACAACAAGAATTGTTATTTTTGATTGCTAGGCGAGAACTAAAACTTGTCGCCTGAGTGCAACATTGTTATATTTTAAAGTTAAGCATGTTTTGAATAAATATGGCAAATATAGATTTTGTTTTACTTTTGGAAGCAATTGAGAACGAAGAACAGAAGTACCGAATATTCAAAACTAGTATATAAAAATCAGAATATTCAAAAGCAGAATATGCAGACATAAAATCATTCAAATCCCGAATATTCAAACACAGAATCGCGCATTGCCCGAAAGCGTATCAGCAGAACCATCGCTAACTAACGTAAACAATCTAACGTTTTCGTTTCGGAAGTAGCGCTATTTCAAGATGTTAGAATACAGGCCATAACCACTAGATTAAACGTCAAATGATTAATATATTCAGTCAACTGCTTAATGTCCCTAGATTTCATCAAAAATTTCCCTAAATTCATTGCTAAGTTATAACAATTGTTATGATACCGAAATTGTTGAACGTTAATATCAAGGGTGCCACCTGAATACAAAATCAAAACAATATTGCTAACAGCCTTGTTAGGAAAATTGTTATTTTAGCCGTCTTGCTTTAATTATAAGAGTCACAAGAATAAGCCCGATTAGCTAAAACGCATTTTTAAGAAATGCCAAATTTCATTATTTAATAACAATAATAAATAATATCAAATTTATCAAAATGTGATTTTAAAGCAGGGCATAGTTTGTATTCAAACAAATATTTTTTAAAAAATTGTTCTTTAAATATACGGGTGAAATTACATATTTAAATTTGAAATTGACATTTTTTTAGTTAAAACCGTGATCATACTACGAGCCGTTGTTATGTTTCCTGGCCTTGTATTAATAACGTAACGTACGCTATGACCTGAATTAACGTGACGTCACGTTCGGCTCTCCCCGAGTTCACCCGAATGACTGCGACGAATCAGCCTTGCTCACTGCCCGAGAAAAAGTGTATAAGATGCGCCTAAAGAAATTTTCACTTCAAAAATAAAATTTAAAATTGGGCCTCTCAGACTCAGTCGCAGTTATACAGTTAAAATAGTCACCAACTATTATTGACCTCCGCCATAAACACCGATATCTTTCACACATTTGTATGTTTCATTTTCATTTCACCAAAAGCATAATACCTCTAAACAAACCAATCGCAATCACCAATGAGGGAATTCGCATTCGAATTAGGCCCATTTGTGATTTAGGCACACGAGCCGGAAATTGAATCACGCTTGTGCAAGATCAGTCTGAGGTTGCCGTATTGGCGCCGGAAGCCAGACAAGTCCCGGAGCGAAAACAAGCGAACACCGCGTAAGATGAGACGAGGTGGCGGTGGCGCGAGCTTCACTTGTTCGCTGCTCTGTGCCATTATAACTCATTAATAATGCATACAGGAAACTTGTTACCGTTTTCACAACAAAACACTGCTTGCCTTTACAGCGAGGCAGACAGTGAAGTGAGTGTCTTCAGCAACATCTTATCGTGGTCATGGGAAATTTCATATGGTAGTTGTTAGTGTGTAGATGGGTAAACAGATGGGGTAATTTGATGATCTAACCGAAAGATTGTTAGGAAATATTTAGCAAACATTAATATAGATTCAGATTGTTAGTATTAAACTTCCCGTATAGCTGCCTCGAGCGTGTAGAGGCAGCGCTCAAGCGACCTAACCGCTTGGCCCTGGGGTCGTAAGTTCGACAAAAAAGGTTAACAAACATTTGTTATTGACACTATTGTACAATTATTAATAATTACAAATTATTAAAAAATGGTTATCTAATAATAACAAAATTAGTTCTATTTTCCCCAAAATATTTGAAATGCTTATAAAAAAAATTTGACAACTCACATTTTTTTCTAAAAATGCGTACACTTACGTAACATTGTCTTTACAAACATATAATATTACTACCAAGTTTATATATCTACCCATTTTTGAATTATTGCCCCAAAAGTCAATATAACCCATATTTAGACAAAAACTTCAAAATTTTTAAAAATCTATTTTTTATGTATCTAGATACTTCTCAATGCGCTGATTCCAAATTTTGAAACCGCAGGTCGATATATCTTTTCGTTCTCGAGATATTTAGATTCAAAGTTTTGCTCTAAACTGCCCATTTTTGGGTAGTAACCCAAAAATGGGTCGAGATATGAATTTGGCGACATCATCATTCGATTCTACGGGAAAAATTACATAAGTACACAAATTTTCATAATTTTTGAACACCGCATACAATCTCTAAAGCAAAATAACTGAAAATGGCCAAAAATCGCAAATATCTAAGGTGTACCCCTTACGATTTTTTAAGATTTTGGCCATTTTCAGGGGTTCTCAAACTTTTATTCATAAAAAATGAACCGGTTGAACGAAAAGTATGAAAATTGGTATACTTATGTATTTTTGTCCGTAGAATCGAATGGTGTTGTCGCCAAATTCATATCTTGATCCATTTTTGGGTTATTACCAAAAAATGGGCAGTTTTGAACAAAACTTTGAATCTAAATATCTCGAGAACGAAACGAGATATCGACCTGCGGTTTCAAAATTTGGAATCAGCGCATTAAGAAGTATCTAGATACATAAAAATTAGATTTTTGAAAATTTTGAAGTTTTTATCTTAAACGTGGGGTATATTGACTTTTGGGGCAATGATTCAAAAATGGGTAGAAATATATATTTGGTAGTAATATATTTTAAAGAGAATGTTACGTAAGTGTACGCATTTTTAGAGTATTTGAACAACTGTGTGTATACGAATTTTAACAATCATCTTTAAAATAGCAATAAGTCGTTACGTAGCAATATAGATCGCATAATAAGGTACACGTGAATAAGCCCGAATATGGTAGTTGCTCAATATTTATTGTCTACTTGTGTTGTACATTTCATTTTATCTATTATTCAAATTAAATGAAATTAAGACAGATATATTCTAACGTCTTTAAAATACTATAAAATAAATTTTATGTTGTTGGCTATGTATCTGATTAATGAAATTTATACTAGAAAATTTAAACTATAAACACGGCAAAGGCAAATTCAAACCTTGCTTCTCTAGTTCAATCTTCAATAGAAATGAAAGAAACGTGACACATTTTACAGATCGAATAACGTGTGAAATTAAAATTTCTCGTTACTTTTGTCGCAAGCTTTAAAAGACTATCAAACTCATACTTATCTAGTTTCTCACAGTACAACAGAACTATATTTCTATAATAGTAGGTAATAATGTTACTATAACCATGAGACAATGAAGTTATTAAGTGCAGGTCTGGCACGAACTTATATCCCAAACCCCTTTAAAGTTTTATGTATAGTCATCAACCCAGCAGTATCTTACAGTGTCAATTTTAAGCTAATCCCATTCTTTTAGTTCGCTGCAGGGCATAAATTTACAAAATAGTTTACAGCTAGTTTGACGTAAATTCAACAACGACATCTAAACAGCAAAGAGTAAACGTCGTACGCTTTTATGAGCAGATCATAAGTTAAATGATAGTTTGTGACACAACTCACAGCTGTTGTTTGATACTTGGAGCGGAAAATTTCAGTCATGAAAGCCTGAAAAGTTTTTATTATCTAGTTATTCTTTGGAAACTATGCCACTAGTTCATCTATCATTATTTATTAGTTCACTTGACATCGCCGATGAAAAATTACGCCAGGAGTTGTTTAATTATAGAGATAGAAGCTGTCTACTCTGGTTCTTTAACTGACACTGAGATTGTAATATTTCATACTAGCAGAAAATATTGCACTACGAATAGAGAATGTAATAAATGAGACTTGAATGCACTACGAACAGCATAATAAAATAAATAATTCTGTAGTAATAAAGCTGGTGCTATGATTTAGAATGTTATACAGGATGATTGAGAAACAAGGGACAAATAGCTATTTTCTTTGTTATTAATTTTAGACATAGGTAATTTAAATTACAAAGTTGCGCGCGAAGTTAAATCCCATTTTTTGGTGTGAAGAGATTCTACTTTCAGGTTAATATATTTTTATATTTTCGGAAAGTATTTTAAATTTATCTTTACAAGGATGCAATATAAAAAATCTGTTGTGGCCAGCACAAGACCTCTCGCCATTTCCATATAAGGCTAAATAAGTATTGTATTGCACTTCGCTATTTATAACAAAAAATTACGTAACTTTACCCAAATATTGTTTTTAAATATATTTAACATGTCTTCTGCACACATATTATTCTAATTATATCTATTTTGCATTGTATGAGGAAGTTCCTATTTGTCAGAGATTCTTCCAATTCATTAACCAGATTGGCGGTATTTCTGATGGATATATGCATTTTACCTAATAGGGTAAATATACTTCCCAGAAATACTATCAGAATGTCACTAAAACTGTTGAATTTTGACACTGACATATGTCATTTACAAATTATATTATAAACATTTGAATTTGTCAAGTGGTTTCCTTAGTGCCTTAGCCTCTGCGATTAGAATATTGTATATATTATAGTGTCTTTATCTCTAAATCTATACAAGATATAATAAATTTTTTAAGTGTATTAGATGGAGAATTTTGTTCTTCAATATTTGTAAAAACAAAAATTTCCAAAACATTATACTTAGAATTTTTTTTCTAAGAAACTACTACTTCCGGTTGTCCAATTGTTACCAAAACCTTTTCAGCTTTTCCCAGGAATATCAGATTGAGGAAACTGCAGTTAAATATTTTTTTAAGTCTTATAGTTTTTGAGGAATCGTCTCTCCAACATCCAGACACACATACATACACACATACACACATACACACATACACACATACACACATCCACACACACACACACACACACACACACACACACACACACACACACACACAGACATCATTTTAAAAATGTTATAATCGGATTCTAGGTACCTCAAATTGTGCTTATTCAATAAAATCTGGATATGCGAATTCTAGCATGAATCTTGTATTTCTACCCTAATCTAATAAGAAAAGAAGCCATTAGATTTTGGTGTAAATCGGATAAACGGAAATGGCACTTTACTTGAAGCTCATAATGGTTTTTCTTCCGAAAAATACCATTAAATGCCATTTTTTCGCATTATGTCATTATGAAAATTATAGATTATTGAATTTTGTGCAGGTATACATTAATACTTTGTTTATATATTCTACAGATAAATTTAAAATCATTTTTCTTTTTTTAATCCCGAAGCCTAAGACAAACACAATTCCTTTGTTACACAGTTTATTTTTCAAATGAATGTAACTGACAGGTAAACGTCATTGTCGAAAAACTAATCACTTCAAATTAATAATACTGACATATTAAATAATAAAGAAAATCGTAAATAAAGCCTTGGCAATAGTTATATTCAATGGAACATAATATAGTTTGAGGCATTACTAAATACGTAGGTATGTATTTAAATTAATAAAAATTAAATAGTGGGAGGTTTTGTGTTGGCCACATCTGATTTTTTAAATAGTCGCTTTAATACGATACTAATAATTTGTTTCTTTCAAAGGAGAGTATGCATTTATTTCATTTTATAATTTTACTTTTAAAATAATTCTGTGAAAGTAAAGTTTTGTTTACATTTTCTTTTTATTGTTGAAGTCCTGTTAAGTTTGTAAGTGTATTATGTATACTGTGTGTGAAAGTTCACAGTATTAGCACTGTTGTGTTGTCCTTTCATTTGGCGCGTTACACATGTTTGGTTTCTCCCGCGTTCGTTTACAACCCTATTGCGTGAGTGTATCTGTCTACAACACTACAAGCTACAACTCACTACTTCACCACTGGTTCCTGCTACACAATGCAAGAATCAAAGCACGCTGGATTTTAGCAGAATTAAATAAAATTTTAGAGAAACCTTTACTTCTTATTGTTTAAAATTTCTCACATATTTCTGTGATTAATTCATTTTAAATGATAGGAAAATATATATTTTCTATTCTTTGAATTGAATTTGAAGTCAAAGTGAATGATTGATACTCGAGTCTACTACATATGAGCGAATTTTTATTGAACCATTTATCTTTTAAAATAATGGAATGACGTCTAACTTTAATATAATGGCGATTTAGAATATTATCTATCTCTCCATGAAATAAAAGACGAGCGATTAAAATTTTTTGCTGACAAGTTATACATTTGTCTGCTTACCTACGACCCACGTTTGTTCAAATTTAAAGAAATTTGCAATTTATATGATAGACTCTCAAAATTTAAAGAAAAAGACAGTTTTTAAAATAATCGTAATTTTAATTCCTTTAACATGTGTTTGCAATATGTGACTTATACTAAGATATACCCAAATCATTCAAGCAGCCAATGCACATCATCACTTAGTGTAAAAACCTTAATGCATTAAAATCACTAATAGTTAAAAATGAAATAAAATTTCAATCATTTTTAACACATTGATTTTTACTTTTTTACAAAGTTTTGAACTATGCCGTGATTAGTCAGTTTTAAAGGCCTCTAGTTCTTGTAGAAAGTATGTTCAACAAAAATTATTGCCAGATTTACTATCTATGGCGTTCTACCATTGATTAAGCGTTGATCACTTACTTACATAACACCCTGTATAACAAGAAAATATCAAAGATTAATCACAGAGTCGACGGTAACAATACAATTAATTAATTATTTTCGAAAGTTCTTTGATTCACATATTTATATTTATTGTATTTCTTTAAGATTTAAGCATTATGTACTTTAGTAACAGAATTTCACTATTCTTATTGTTTTATTACTTTCCAGTTAACTTTATTTTAGAAATATGTACGAGTAAAATGGAAACATTTGAATAACGCGCTAAAAATGGAACAGTACAATATGGCTGACGCTTCATTCCCCTTCCGTCACTCTATGTTCAGTATAGGGTCTTATGGAGTACCATGTTGCCATGTTTACCTGCTATAAATCTGCAAGATAGAAAGAGCAAAATAGATGCCCAAAAAGAGATGAAATATTCTGGGTACTTCATTGAATGTATTTATGACTGGTGTACTTTCAGTGTATTTAAACAGGTGGGTGAAAAGAAAAAAATTAAATTAAATAATGAACTGGTCAGTTTAATAATTTACAAAAAATATAAAATAATACAAATACAAAATGTAAGTAGGATTTAAAATCATAACAAGCTTAGGTAATTGAAATGAATTAACATATAAACTCTAGTCATTTTAAAGTCATAATATAAAACATTTTTGTACTTAATTGGACATTTTACAATATAAATTCCCTACGTTACATATTTCCATTCTACGAAAAGATATAAAATTAATACATATACGAGTACAATATATAGATGTAAAACAGCATAGGTACGAAGAAAGAAATTAAATTGAATACCACACTGGTCAGTTTAATAATACATATTTTTTATTTAATTTATAACTTCTTATTTGACAATTTACTAATATTTAAGCTTGATAGAAATACTGCATATATTTTACATAGTTCATAAGTCTTTATTCTTTCTTTGTAATCTCCAATTTGAATTTATAATATTTTAAAATTCTAATTTCTAATGCATTAAATCAAGATTAGTATGCTGGGCGGTTTTAAAATATTGTATTGCAATAGTACTTTACAGGTACAAATAGCCCTGTATATAAAACTATTTAGACAAATATTGGGTGTATACAATAAGCCCTTGAGTAAATAAGAGACCCTCATAAAACTTAAATTGTACAGTGTTTTTAATTTTGGTATAGCAATGAAAATTTATGAATGTTTCAATATTACATTACATTGAAAAATTGGCAACATGGTACAGAAAACCTCCGTAAGAATAACATTGGCTATCTCCGCCACACTGAAGATAGAGTGTGGGACACTGTATAGGCATCAAGGTCATTTACGCTCTCTCTATTTATATATTCTTACCTCTATGATCCCAGACACCATTTAGTAATGACAAATGATTTCTAATCAGACTATACTGTGTTGCGTGTTGTGTATGTGTGTGTTAAGCGTCTTCATGCAGGTATACAGCAACCCGCGGCAATTAGAAGATAGAAGTTGCCACAATTAAATTACGAAACTTTGTAATGCAATTAGAAACACGGAATTACCTTCCATCAAACTTTGATGTTCTTTGTCTTTTGTTCACACCCCTGCGAGCTCTTTATGCTGGAATTCCGAAAGTGCGATACACTGCATATTATCAACCCTGCTAACCAAATACTAAATGCGTTTTATAATAAGTGTCATTATAGTTTTACTACAAAGCTTTCTATAAGGATATTTATCTTTCGTACACTGCAGCTATAAGCTTATCGTAATTTCTTCACGCTGTAATGCACCTTATATTTTAACTAATTAATAAAGGATATGAAAGCCTTGTGGGTACGGAATAATATACGAGCTTTCTCAACTATTTATGAAGAATGGCGTATATATTTCACCCCCTATAGCGTTTATTTCACAAGATAAATAAATGAATACGTCATCAAGACTTTCTGTCTATTTTACAGTTTGATGTGGTTGAAGACATATATAAAACGAATAAAAAACAAATGTTTTTATTACCGTTAAAACAATAGTATTATTCAATGAGCATGTAAGGTATATATTCTATTACTCATGAGAATGAAGTTTCCATCACTTGAAATTATTCTAATGAGTGATAGCAATTACATGCGAATGGAATCCTATACTTTATCCACAACTGTCAAATAATAACATATTGAAAATAAATAGAGATAGACAATTTCACAGAATTCACCAGAAAATTTTGAAATCGACTAATCAGCTAAAATTTAAGCTCAAGAAGAAAATAAAAGTATGAAAATGACAAAACTAATGTAAGAAAGTAATTTTGTTTGTTCTCCCTGAAAGGTAGGTAATATTTGAATTTGACATAACGATTGAATAATATTATTTTTCCACGACCATTAAGTAATACCTTCATTATATATCTTTTTTTTATTAAACAATACAACATATTACATTACAACATTTTTATTATATCTTCTATACTTTTATAGACAGAAACTCATAAATACATAAAATAATCCGTTACAATTAAATACTATTTCTACCAAGTTTATATCTCTCCCTACTTTTGAATTATTGCCCCAAAAGTCAATATACCCCATATTTAGATAAAAAAACTTCAAAATTTTCAAAAATCTAATTTTTATGTATCTAGATACTTCGCAATACGCTGATTTCATATTTTGAAACCGCAGGTCGATATCTCTTTTCGTTCTCCAGATATTTAGATTCAAAGTTTTGCTCAAAACTGCCCACTTTTGGGTAATGACCCAACAATGGGTCGAGATATGAATTTGGCAACAACACCATTCGATTCTACGGGCAAAATTACATAAGTGTACCAATTTTCAGAATTTTTGAACACCGCATACAATTTCTAAAGCAAAATAACTGAAAATGGCCAAAAATCGCAAAAATCTAAGGTGTATCCTTACGATTTTTTCAGATTTTGGCCATTTTCGGGGGTTTTCCAACTTTTATTCATAAAAAATGAACCGGTTGGACAAAAGTTATGAAAATTGGTACACTTATGTAATTTTGCCCGTAGAATCGAATGGTTGTGTTGCCAAATTCATATCTCGACCTATTTTTGGTTTACTACCTAAAAATGGGCAGTTTTCAGCAAAATTTTGAATCTAAATATCTCGAGAACGAAAAGAGATATCGACCTGAGGTTTCAAAATTTGGAATCAGAACATTAAGAAGTATAGTAGATACATAATAATTAGATTTTTGTAAATTTTGAAGTTTGTATCTAAATATGGGGTATATTGACTTTTCAAATACATAATTCAAAAAATGGGTAGATATATAAACTTGGTAGTAATATTATTTGCTTTTAAAGACAATGTTACGTAAGTGTACGCATTGTTAGAGTAATGTATCTAGTAGCCCAAATAACTCCATGTAAACCAGTTGAAAAATTAAAATGTTGGTAATTGCCAGAAAAATGTGAGTTGTCAGTGTCTAAAATCCATTTACATTACTGAAGGCTTTTTCTGGGCAGTACATTTAATATTTCTTATTTTATTATTAGTTAAATATTTAAAATTATAGGTACATACATATATTTCTAAAGCTAATCTGGAGAAAGCAGAATTTTGGTTTGCATCAAATAATTTACTTCTTAATAAAAGAAAAACTCAAGAATTGATAATATCAGCAAATAATAAAGCTGTAAAAGGGAACTCTGTATCCTTATTAGGATTAACTTTAGATGACTCACTAAATGGAAGTATCCATATTACTAATATTTGCAAGAAATTGTCTTCCGTAATATTTCTTCTAAGAAGATTAAAATTCTTGGTTGATACTTCCACTTTGCGCTCAACGTATTTTGCCTTATTCCACTCTATAATATCTTATGGCGTAGTTTGGGGGGGCAATGCATCTAATGCAATAAAAGTTTTTATTTTACAGAAAAAAGCTATAAGAATTATATGTGGTCTGAATCAAAGAATTTCATGTAAAAATAGTTTCAAAGAACTCGAAATCATGCCTCTTCCCTCAATTTACATATATGAACAAATTACAGAAATTCATAAAATAAAAACGTCCCTTTCCATGAACAAAGACTTACCACTCGGTCAGCCTCTCTGTTACGGAAGCCTAAATATAAATTAAGTAAATCAAAAAATAATTCTTTAAATTTTGATTTATATAATGTTTTGCCAGAACATATTAAACTTTTGGAAGATAAAAAATTCAAGAAGGTTATAAAACATAATTTGATAAAACACTGCTTTTACACAGTAGAAGAATTTTTAAATTCTAATTTTTGGATATAACATCTAATATCTTTTTTCTTTCATCACTCCTTTATTTGTAAATATATTGCATTATGTTAATGACGTACTATAAACATTTTTATGTAAAATAGTCAATAATAAATAATAATAATAATATACACATTAGAAATACCGCCAAACTCGTCAATGAATTTGAAGAATCTTGAACATTTAGAAGAGTAGGAGGAAACTTATTATAGAATGAATTAAAAAATATAAAAATTTATTAATAATTAGAATTTTTGTATGTACCAGAAATGTTAAATACAATATGTACTTATACAGCCTAATATGGAAATGGCGAGAGGTCTTGTGTTAGCTACTGCAGATCTTTACTATTGAAATTTAGTTACGATTATTAGGTTTGTGTTATAAAATGTAGCAACATGAAAGAAATAATTTGTTTTAGATTGTCGTGATCGTTATTTCGTTGTTCTCGTCTCCCTTTGTTCAGTTGGTGAGAGAAAGAGTTTGAGTGCAATATTAGCTCAATGTTCTTTACTGGCGTCTCGAGTAGGAAACTGCAGCTCATTTTGAGCAGAGTTTGACGGCTCTACGCTTCATAACACGATGCTCTCTTTCGTTCTTTGTAACAGAAAATAGGTGCTCTTCTTACACCACACAACCACTTGATTCTCTCGGTAAAAAGTCACTCATGCACTTCACTTACGTTTCATCCACCTAAATGCACTTATCACAAACAAAGATTACAGACAAACTGTTGTCTTTAATGAAATAAACATTACGCATTAAATACAACTCCGAATGGCACACTAGTGGTTTGTATGGCAACACTTTAAAACAATAAAAATATGTTGTGGCCAGCACAAGACCTCTCGTCATTTCCATATTAGGCTATATTAGTATTGTATTGCAATTCGCTTTCGAACCGTCGTTTTATAACAAAAAAATACAGAACTTTACTCAAATATTGTATTTAACATGTCTTCTGCACACATATAATTCTAATTATATCTATTTTTCATTGTATGAGGAAGTTTCTAAATGTCTGAGATTCTTAAATAAATAAATAAATATATCATCACGGCATATTACCTATTTCTTGGTGTGCCACAATCTGCTTTATCGCAGACATCGGTAATGATGATGACATATTTGTACCGTGCGGGCGCTTACCAGGCGTCACCTCACGGGCACTCATTGCTGGCGTGGAGAGTGCACCACAGGGGTCACTTTTGTGCCATTTAAAATTCGAAATATTTGGCGTCAGTCGGGATCGAACCCGGTTCCCCAGGTTCGCGACCAGACACTCTGGCACGCGGCCACAGGACCCCGTATGTCAGAGATTCTTCCAATTCATTAACCAGATTGGCGGTATTTCCGATGGATATATGCATTTTACCACAATTTTACCACTAATTTCAAATATTTAATTAATAAAACAATAAGAAAGATTAAATATACTTCCCAGAAAAAGCTATCACAATGTCACTAAAATTGTTGATATTTGACAATGACATGTGTCATTTACAAACTATGTTATAAACATTGGAATTTGTCAACTGGTTTCCTTAGTGCGTTAGCCTCTGCGATTAGTTTACTCTATAAATTATAGTGTCTTTATCTCTAAATCTATACAAGATATAATATAAATTTTAAGTGTATTAGTTGGAGAATTTTATGTTTTTCTATATTTAATAAAAGAAACTTTTCTAAGAAACTACTACTTCTAGTTGTTCAATTGTTACCAAAACCTTTTCAGCTCTTCCCAGGAAAGTCAGATGGAAGAAACTGCAGTTAAATATTTTTTAAGGCTTATAGTTTTGAGGAATCGTCCCTAAAACATCCAGACATACATACACACATACACACATACACACATCCACACACACACACACACACACACACACACACACACAGATATCATTTTAAAAATGTTATAATCGGATTCTAGGAACCTTAGATCGTGCTTATTCAATAAAATATGCATATGCGAATCTTAGCATGAATCCAATACCTCTCTTAGCGAGAGGTAAAAATGAATTATACAATTCGATTCATTTGATAGTAATACTTGATGTTAATTTATATTTCATAAAATACGAGTAGAAGCTAAGAAGCTATTTTTTGACAGTAAATTTGACGTTTTGTGCAAATTGTAGTAACGAACATGATTTGTTTAATGTGTGTGCTCCTGCAAAACCCTAAAATCTAATTCCTAAAATCCTAAATAATCACTAGATTTAGGGCATATAAATTTAGGATTTAGATATTAGGGTGATAAAAGTGCAACATCGGACACAGCCTTAAAGACCTGATTTACAGAAAGCATTTGACATAGAAGGTAGAAGATATTATGCCACTTACCGGTCAAGAGATAATCTTCATACCTTGTACCATCGTCCAAGAACACACATTCGCATAAATGTTTGTATTTCACTTTAAATATTAGATTGCAC
This sequence comes from Ophonus ardosiacus, assembly GCA_943142095.1. NCBI lineage: Eukaryota > Metazoa > Arthropoda > Insecta > Coleoptera > Carabidae > Ophonus > Ophonus ardosiacus. Next base: position 5,031,297 of record OW964837.1, read on the forward strand.
ATCGCTTAATACACAGAAATATACGTCCATGCGACACAATATATCACGAGAAACTGTATATCGAGTCATATATACATTACACGTACCATCGCGCGACTTAAAACGTGTTTCATTCGGCACCAACTAACAAAATCATTGATAACTGGGAAGTAAAACATATAAACATAGCATATTGTCTTATAACAATATGTAATACAAATGTTTAATCTGCTAACCTCATTGATACATCATATTTATTATTATTATTCAGTGTTATTTTTACCTCCCGCTACCCTTGGTAAGGGAGGTATAGGGATCGTGATAAAAATCACATCGAGATTTTAGTAAATGACCACGTTTTAAGGTCCCTACAATCCAATTTTAACATTTTCACGATGATGTCTGTATGTGTGTATGTTTGTGTATGTATGTGTGTGTGTATGTATGTGTGTGTGTATCTGTAGGGATTTTGTCTTCACTCTAACTCAAATACCATCATTCAGAAAATTCTGAAACCTTGTATTTCCATCCCATTCTAATATAAAAAGAAGCCATTAGATTTTGGTGTAAATCGGATAACCGCAAATGGCACTTTACCTGAAGCTCATAATGGTTTTTCTTCAAAAAATACCATTAAATGCCATTATTCCGCATTTTATGTCTTATGAAAATTAAAGATTATTGAATTTTCTACAGGAACACATTAATACTTTTTCTATATAATTTACAGATAAATTTAAAAAAAAATTTTTTTTATTCAATTTTGACGTTTTAAACTGTCATTATTAACTCCATAGCAACAATTATAAGTAACTCTTTTTTCACAAGTGAATTAAATTTTTTTAAATCACTCTCACATTTTTTTTTAATTCACTCTGCAACAAATAATGCATTTAAAATAACATCAGGCACGAAATTAACACTTACCATAGTATTTATCAGACATCAGTCATTTTCATTATTTTTCAAGGCACAAATGACAGACAATAAAGCTTTTTAAATAGATGACTTGACATTTATCATCGACGATTGTCATGCACAGTCTACTAACTGATTAGTTTTTTATTTTGTCAAAATTAAATATTATAATGGTTTTTATTACTATTTCGTCAAAATTGAATAAAATATTGTACAAACCACGTGAGCTAAGAATGTTTATTCACTCGAAGAAACTTTCTTCTCGTGAATAAACATTACCTTAGCTCACTTGGTGTGTAAATATCTATTACCAGTCGCGAAGCCTAAGATAAACTCAATAATTCCTTTGTTACACAGTTCATATTTCAAATAAATGTAACTGACAGTAAATGTCACTGTCAAAAAACTAATTACTTCAAATTAATAATAGTGACATTTTAAAAAGAATATAGTAAATAAAGCAATAGTTTTCTGCAATGAAACAGTTTTCAGCATTAATAAATACGTAAGTATGTATTTAAATTAATAAAAATTCAATAGCGGGAGGTTTTGTGTTGGCCACATCAAATTTTTTGTTTAATACTACACTAATAGTTTAACATTTAAATAAATAAATAGGTAAATAAATAAATAAAATAAATAAATAAATAAATAAATATGAATATAGCTTTACCTCTTAAATAATTCACTGGATATCCCATAAAAATTTATCCTATCCACCCTTATTTACATAAATAGAGTAGGGTGGCATTTAATGGAAAAATATCGAGGCTTCTTGTACATAAAACAAAATGAAAGAACAGGGGAACTCTTGTCTGTCTGCCCAGCTTATATTTGTGGAAATATTTTGTATCACGCAAACACGAAAAATATGTATGAGGTCTGGTTTTTTTCTCATGTTTGTCAGTTTTTATGATTGTGAATGGGGGTAGAAAAAGCGTGAATTAAAAAGATGTATAGCCCCGAATGAGGTGAAAGAAATATGTCAGTTGGGGATCACCCGACCATGATTTAAATACACCAGGAGATATTTTCATTTTGTGATTTATTTTCTGCGTTTCTCTCGTCTTTTCAAACAGAATAAAATATCAAGAGTATAGTTATATATGCGTTTTATTATGTGCGCAGTTTAAACAGTAAGGTTTTTTTTTTGTTGTTATTTTTATGCTAGTTGTATATTTTGTAACAAACCAAGTTTGTTTAAATATTACGTTTTAACAAATTATTTGCAATTCGAATCAATTTAATGTTATTAACCTTTTTGGCTATACGCGAGGGTATTACACTTGTCATTCAGCAAAATTATTGCAATCTTGCATTTTATTTAATATAAGTAGAATGTTAAAGTTTACCAGATAAGTATGGCTAGTTTAAGTACGAGCTATAGCGAGTACTTAAATGCTATACAAATGCAGTAAAATCAGGTTTCTGACGCGGTGCGTATACTATTTTATCGTATTTTATATTAGTATTAAAACAACACCACACGATACAACTAAAAAATGAAAATCTACAGCAAGTCAAAAAATTTAAATGCCTGGGCTCAATGATCTCAGAACACAGCTTCTTAGGAAAGAAAGAAATACCGAAAGAGACAAATATTTAAGAAAGTAGTGACACCTATACTCATACACGGAGCTGAAACATGGACATTAACGCAAAGACAAAAAGAAAAAATTACGGCCATAGAGAAGAAAGAGAAAAATAGAGGGGAAAACAAGACTGGACAGAATTGAAAACACAACCTACAGATAAAACTTAAAAGTAAAATCAATAGGAGATAAGATAGCAGAAGGACAGCTGAGATGGTATGGTCATGTAGAAAGAATGGGAGAGGAGAGAATAGTTAAAAAAGTGTTTGAAGCAAAAATTGGAAGAAAGAAACCACGAGGACGACCAAGAAGAACGTGGCTGGAAGAAGTAAAGGATGCAGCGCAAAGAAGAGGTCTAACTTGGGAAGAAACGAAGACAGCAACACAAGATAGAGCAGAGTGGAAAGAAATATGGAGAAGACCAACGAACCAGAACTCAGCCCCCTCCTCCGCAAGTCGGGGGATCGCCTTACACCCGTGAGGGTAGAAAGGTGCAGGTTTAAGTAAAGTATTAAAATTTGATTTTTTGCGGCATAATATTCTGAATTAAAAACATATAAAAAAAACATAGTAGTCTGATTCTCAGTAACAAAGTAACTTGACGGTTATTATTTTTTGTACCTTACAATCTCCAAACAAATTAAATTTTGAAAATCGATTTGCAACACGATGGATCTAGATGATGAAAAGAACACGAAAAACGATTTAGAAGATAAACAATACAAAATACAAATAAACAATTCCGAGTGTCAAAATGCATTTTAATTAAAAAACCATTACTATGCAGTAACGGTTGCTATATTGTAAAGCAACTTATTACTGTACGATTTTGAGTAAATTACAATAGCAGATTACTGTAATAAAAAAAAAAAAATACGAAAAACTCATTTTTAAAAAAATAATATGAATTATGAACGCAAAATATAAAAATAACTACTTTGGTATTTTAGCATTACTATTTGATGTCCCCCAAAAACTATGAAGGTTTTGATTCGGCACACTTTTTGTTACGATGCATTGTTTTCGAGATATTCAAGAATGTAATGTTATATGGGACATCCAGTAGATGTTATTACATACAAAATATTGTCTATTGAGACCATTATTGACACATGACTAAAATTTATAAATATATAAACAATATTTACAAATAATATTCATATTTTTATTAAAAAATATTTTGTAAAACAATAGTAAAGAATATTTAAAAACATTAATTCAAATATTTTATTTTATAAACAATGTATTTGTCGACTCTGCACAAATAAATATTTTCAATAAAATTTTTAATCATAAAAATATCAAATTTGTAAAAAAATTCATGTTTTAGATATTATATTTTGAGTATTAATAATTAATAACGATGTACTACAATGTAAATATTTATATGAAAAGGGGCAGCTTAAAATAGTTAAATAACATATTTCATGTGAACTGGCAATTGTGGAGGATTTAATATTTTTATTTCTATGAAATATAACGTTCCATGTCTAGGGTTTCTACTTGAAAAATATCATTGTTATCCTAGGGATTTATTTTTAAAATTCTAACAAAGCCTATGGGCTATTTGTTTTGCTAAATATGCATGAATAAATATGTAAATATTTCATGAATCAAAAAAATTGTCTAGACACTCAGAATAAATAATAAAATTATTTATGATGCTTCACACTTTAATCCAGTATTTTTATATTTAGTTTAATTCTTATAAAAAAATTGCGCTAGATAGCTGAGTTTTTGTTTTGGGTCTATTTTCAACATCTCCTTAAATGCTTTACATGCAATAATGAGATATGTAAGACCCACAACATCTCTACTACTGTCCCTTTCAGCAAAGAAGTGATTTAAAACAAGATAGAAGCAAACACTTGAGACTTTTTTGGTAATGACATTTTTTACCTCTCGCTAAGAGAGGTATTGGAGTCATGCTAAAAATCGCGTATCCAGATTACAGTGAATAAGCACGATTTAAGGTCCTTATAATCCAATTTTAACATTTTTACAATGATGTCTGTGTGTGTGTGCGTGTTGGAGGGACGATTCCTCAAAAACTATAAGACTTAAAATCAGTTTAACTATGGATACCTCAATCTGACATTCCTGGGAAGAGCTGAAAAAGAGTTTCTAAAAGAAAATTCACCTAATATTTATTTTTGGAAACTAAAATTCTACATCTGATACATTTATTTTTTTTTTACATCTCGTTATTCTATAATAAAGAGATGTAATAAGTCGAGTAGGGTAAACTACACTAAGGAAACCAGTTGAAAAATTCAAATGTTCATAACATAATTAGTAAATGGTAGATGTCAGTGTCAAAATTAAAAGTTTTAGTTACATTCTGAAAGTTTTTTCTGGGAAGTACATTTAATTTTTCTTATTGTTTTATTAACTGAATATTTAAAATTACAGATAACCTGCATATATCCATTAGAAATACCGCCAATTTTGTTAATGAATTGGAAGAATCTCTGACATTTAGGAACTTCCACATACAATGAAAAATAGATATAATTAGAATTGTATGTGCGCAACAGAAATGTTAAATACAATAAAAAACAATATTTGGGTAAGTTCTGTAATTTTTTTGTTACAAAACGACGGTTCGATAGCGAAATACAATACTTATACAACATAAAATGGAAATGGCGAGAGGTCTTGTGCTGGCCAAAACAGATAAATAAATATATCATCACGGCATATTACCCATTTCTGAGTGTGCCAGTATCTACAGTAGACATCGATAATGATGACGATATATTTTACCGTGTGGGCGCTTACCAGGCGTCACCTCACGGGCACTCATAGCTGGCGTGGAGAGTGCACCACAGGGGTCACTTTTGTGCCATTTAAAATTGGAAATATTTGGCGTCAGTCGGGATCGAACCCGGTTCCCCCAGGTTGGCTTCCAGACACTTTTAAATTTACATACTTCTTTTTGTTCATAGTCTACGGGCACTATTCTATATAAAAACATCTAAAATATCTTCTTTTTATAACATATTTGAAAAATCAAATCAAATATTTCCTCCACCAGCCTTCAAAACATACATTTCTTTCACCCCAAAACTCAAATATAAGTCCCACGCACCCTAACTTTCCTATTCTACCCTCAATCTTCAATCACCTTTACGGGACGTTGGCCAATTACATTCCTACCCTAGACAAGGCGTAGGCAAGATCACATGTTATAATCCTGGTCCTACCCTTCAATATCGACCACCAGCGGTTCAATTGTAGCGCACAGTCTACGGGGACAGATAACCAGGGGTGAAATCGACTGTGACTCATTTCCAATACGCGAGGGTGTCAAGTGATTAGCAATAAGAGGGTGGTTTTATGGATGAAGGTGAATAGTAAGCAGTAGGTATGGAGTGCAAGATAGGAGAATTGGAAATATACTTTTATATCTCAATAGTTTTGTGGTTATACACGGTGATTTATTGATAGGATTTGAGATGGTTGGCATGTTTTGTAATATGTAGAAAGGTCGGCCAAAATTTTAAGAAATGGTAGAGTTTTTGAATGAGTGTGGAGCTCCTTCATTATTCCATATACATACATGCGTTTTTTCAAGAAAAACTGTAAAGAGCATTGCCGGTCGCTCAGCAAAATCAGTTTTGTAGCTATAGTCTGGACGGCGAACAGATTCGGAAAAACTTATTTCGTTTTAGTTTCAATTTCCTCTTTAATTTGTACATTAACTTCAATTCAAATAAAAACAGAATGGTTTCATATTTCTTATGCCCTGTATAGTTGATGCAATAAATGTAGTTTTATATTTGTATGATACTAACACTAACAATGTAAAAAGTTAGTAGTTGGCGAATTCGCCTATAACAATAACATTCTTAAATTTTCGCTTTTTACTTTCTAGTTTTTATTCCTGCGGTCGCACTTTCGCGAGTTTATTTGATGTCAACAACTGGGAGAATTTTTTCCTTGAAGGATACGAGGCCTGCGAATAAAACGTCCCGTAAAATGGGGAAAAAACTGCTCGGCGTCGCGTGAGAGTGGCTTTTTGTGCAGCCGGAAAACGTAACATCGTTTATTGCACCAGTACAATATTAAATATTGTCGCAACGATGCCGTAGGCACTCCCTGCATCCTTGGGGAAATTTTCAAATGAGAAATGGCGAGGTTCATAGATGCCAGACAGTGATTGTTGGCTAATAGCGAGATGTCTATGTTTCTAACGACAAATTATTCTGTGACAATAGAATATAAAAGTTGGGATAGTGGGGACATGAGGTATGATTCCAATTTAAATTTGAAAACAGGCTCAAAATTTTTAATATAAATTTAATCTAGCAGTCTTTCCAAATGTCAAACAACTAATTTTTAATTACAGTAACAATTGTTTTATGGGTTGTTAAAAATTTTCTTCGCAATATTCTAAAATTAGTAACATCCGTTTGTTGGGCCTAATAATATTTTACTACCATTATTATAAATAAGAGGATTACATATCTCAGCTTACTCCTAAACAAGTTGTGAAGATTGACAAATCGTTACTGTTATTAAAAATTAAATGTTTGGCATTTGGACAGACTGCTAGATGAAATTTATTTTAAAAATTTAACGGGACAGACACTTAGATTTTATTATTTTATGTGTGAACCATAACAGATATCACAAATCAATGTTGTGACACCTAAGTTTCATACACTAGTGATTCACTAATAATAACAAGTATCATCTTAAAAGATGACTTATAACCATATAAACTGTCATACCAAATTTCATCGAAATCGAATAAATCGTCCGATTATTATAAGCAAAATTAATTTTTTTTTTCGAAGAACTTTGAAGCAGAATTCTGGCTAAATGGTACACTTTTCGGTAAAAGCAAGTTTGGTTAAATCGTCTTATTTTAGCCTCAGGAATCTGTGGTTAAGCCATGTCCCCCTATTTAAGAGACACCCTGTATAATGAAGCTGTTACACATTTTTTATTATTTATAATAACAGAGACATTGACACTTTGATAATAAAACAACAGTTACGAAGTTCAACTGTCTTGTAATATACCTTACAAACTAGAAATCACTTTACTGTCTATTTTGTTTTTCCTCGTCTTAAATAACCCATAAATAAAACATCCAGTAAACATAAAAGCAGTGTAAGTTGAGAACCACGACTTTAGTTTTCAATTTTCTGAAAAATTTGTATTCCATTTGCTAGCAGTAAACAGAGAATAGACTTTTTATGCATCTCAATTTATGTTGAGTTTTCTTGGGGGTACAGACCGGAGCACAATGCATAGACGTAGACGCCCTTTACTCTTCTAGATCTATTTTGCATATAGAACAGCAGAACTAAAATTGTACGTAGCATCTTGGCCATGCTGATGCCGTACTGTTATAAACTGTGATTTTACCAAAGAGCTTTCGACTCTGCAGACTCAAAATTTGTTATTTCACTGTGCTGTGACTGCAGTTTATTATTCCATATTCAAAACTCTGCAATTCAGTTCCAGAGTTTTGCATGCTGTTTATTATTTCTGCTATATTTATCAAATAAACCTAAAATATTTTACTTGTAATATGATATGTTGTATAGGAATACGATATTAGTGTTATTGTACGCATTATAAAACAAAAGTCATGTGTCATGTACTATATTTACAATAAATACTAGTGACAACTGACAATATTACTAGATACAGATGTAAAAGGACTAGTAATTTTTTTATCTATTTCCGATTTAAAAAGTTGAATTTTACCTAACTTTTCACGTTATGAAATGTAATTTTTTACATAATTGACCCGAAATAAATTTTGTAAAAATCTTTTTGCCCTCCTGAAGTGTAATGGGAACTTTACAATTGAATACACAGCAAGTGTAACCTACATTTTACGCTTACTGTGTTGTAACTTGTCTAACTATGCGGTAAAATAATCAAAATACACTGGACGTTTATAGGCATTTATAAAAGAAATCATCTTTACTATGATAAAGTTCATGTAAAAAAGTACTACCTACATAAGTTATTTTTTTACTTTAACATTTCCTATATTTAAAATTAATTTATATAAACCAAAATCACGGCAGCGACATCTGTCATTATTGTAAAAATCTGCCGTTACCGATATAGTCACCGATCTATATACATGTCAAATACGCGAGGCGAACATTGCTGAAATGTCAAATATCGACACCTACCTATTATTTATTACGAAGAAAACATAAATATATTATCAGTCATAAACAACGCCTATTATTACAAATAAATTTTCGCTAGAAGAAGTACTCTAATGAAGGTAAGTAAAATTAAATTTGGAAATTGACTTAACCCCAGTATTTTAAACTAACCTTTTTCAGAAGTACAGCCTATCTCATTAAAAAAAGTGATTTTAATTATCGTTGGCCAAAAAATTTCGTGCGTGAAGTATTTTACAGCTGTCGCGCTGTAAAATACAACTTACACGCACTCGAATGTAAATAACTATTACGTAACTGAACTGACAACTGATAAAAAAAGAAACAAGAATATATCAATAATGATTTCTTTAATATAAATTTATGAACTATTGACTCACACCCAATTCCTCTACATCAGAAGGAAGATCTTTATCGGTTTTAGAACACATTCAGAGCTCATTTTCAATGATGATACGCTTGCACTGATATAAGCATTAAATTAAAAAAAAAAAAAAACTATTAATAGGGTTTTTCTGAGATAATTTTGAGTAAAAAATATCATATGAACATAGATCCTATTCTAAAATTTTGAATCCTTGTAATTCCGTAACCAAAAGGAATGGGACCTATGCTCATACAATATTTTTTCACTCCAAATGAAAAGAGGAATACGGTATTACTTTTTACCTTCCGTCACTTTCAGGAAGGTATTGTCTTTGGTCAAAAAAATCGGTGGTAACTTTTTAGTGAATAAAAACATTTTAGGGTCTCTAGAATTTTTTAGTTTTATGATGATGTCTGTATGTGTGTGCGTGTGTGTGTGACATAAAGTTTTCCGATTATAACTCCAATACTATAATTCCAAAAACTATAATTCTTTACCTACCTATATCGTCACATATACATTATATGTCAGCTTTATATAATTATTTATTGTAAAGACATTTTATTAAAAAAAAAAAAAACGTTTAATTAAATGTATTGTGTCGCCATCTAAACGTAATTTTAAATAACAAACCCGTGCTGAAAACGATAACTCAAAAATGTATAATTTAATTTAAACTGTTTGTATATTAAATATGTATTTACGTATGTACATTTATATAATAATAAAATTAATTTAATATTAACCCTTGAAAATATATGACAATAAAATACTTAACTATTCATTTAATTTATAAATGAATAATTACATATTTCATATTTCAAAATTAAATTATGTTGAAATTTAACAAGAATACGAATAAAATTTATACGTTATATTTTAGTAATTAAAATTCCAAATGAATTTTAAACAAAGCTTTTCATTCAGTACGATAAACTGTAATAATTATATTCGTCGTCAAATAAATATGGACTGATACTCAACTTTTTCCCTTCTCCGCACTCTGTCTCTTGCATTGCGGTGTTGCCGCTTCTTCATAACTTAGTATTTTCAACATGACCAACGGAATTGGCAACAGTGTAGAAATCTCCACTTTATATTTATTTGACGGCAAATATTGCAGCTTTAGTTATTATCAAAGAGAACTTAACAAGTTTTGTTCCAAAATAATTGTGGTGCATTGATTCATTTGATATTTTTACCTTCCGTCACCTTTAGGTAAGGAAGGTATTGTCTTTGGTCAAAAAATTCGGTGGTGAGTTTTTAATGAATAAGCACGTTTTAGGGTCCCTACAATACGAATTTACTATTTTTAAGATGATGTCTGTATTTATGTGTGTGTGTCCGTGTGTGTGTATGTGTGTCCGTGTGTGACAAATTTTTCTCCGACGATAACTCCAATACTATATTTCTAAAAATTATAATTCTTTCGTATTCCTCTTCTGTGCATCCATATGAAGAGTTGATTACATTTTCGTTATAATTGATCCACCGGAAGTACTCGTATTTGAAGTTTTGAACAGTTTTTCTTAAAAAAACGCAGTTAAGTATTATTTTTTACATTTTGTTATTATATTTATTAAAGAAAATACTCTTCTCTATATGGTTTGATTATTCATTTTCCTTAATATTCAATAGATGTAGAGATAAAGCATTATAAAGAAATTAATTTTCAAAAATTAGTCAGCTTTGCTATTTATCATGGAAACAGCTGATACATTCAAAATTCTAATTGACAGATGTGTGTTGCAAGTGCAAAACCAAATATGGAAAGTATGGGATGAAAAATTAGTATTTCATAGTGGTCCTCTCAAGTGATATGCAGTGAAAGGCTAAAAAGAAGATGTATAGCAGAAGACTTGAGAAAGGAAGGAATGTGTGAAGAAGATGCGTTGGACAGGAATGAGTGGAAGAGAAGAGGAAACAGCGACCCCTAATAAAATAGGGGAAAGCTGGAGCAGAAAGTAAAATGTGTAAAGTGCATTTTTCTTAGTGTATGTTTATGTCATAATGTTATTGGATTTATAGAACCTTTTCAAATGAACTTTTGGTATGAAATTTGTAAAAAATAGTATGTGTTCGTGTTCGATTTTACATGATATTATATAGAAACTGTTCCACGGTCCTTTTGGTAGGGGATTTGTGCAAAATACATCGAATTGACGGAAGGTCTTGTGCTGGCCACAACAGATTTTTTTCAAATACTTTCGTGAAACGTTTTTAAGTAATTTCTTTTCATTATGACCATTTATATAATTTTTTATTGAATCTGTAATTAACTACACTGTAACAAGTTTTATTTAATTCAAAATAAAATCTCCTCTTTGTTCTACCAAAATAAAATAACTTCATCAACTTAAATGAAATGCATGGATATAGCCTCCAGCACGGATTTATAAAAAATGGCACAAAAACACAATATATAACGAGTTAAAATCGTCGAATGAAGGGTCGTTTAAAACCGATATCGCTCTTTATTTACAATAAAAGCAAATCTAGATCGTAACTGCTATATGATCGCGCAACAGACGTAATATAAAATTATATTTTATATCTTGATAAGTAGGGAAAGTAATGGAAGGCATTGCTTGATTTTTTGCTTTTATTGTTAAGCGTAAGGTACAGTTACTACTATTTACAAAGTTGTTAGCAGTTTTTCATGTAAAAAATTCATTGAATATAATTTTTCAGCAACTTTTACTAATAAAAATTGAATATTATGGTACAATCTTCAATTCTACGATAATAACATTTAGTAAATAACTTTAAATATGAAATTATAAAATAATTACAGCTGTCAATAAGCACGTGTTATTAAAGTGTCAAATATTAGTTTACAACTACACATTAACGAAATGGATCATGTAAAGCAATAGATATATGCAAAGGAACTTAATATAGTTTGCAGGATTAGGAAATATGTAGGTATGTATTTAAATTAATAAAAATTAAATAGCGAGAGGTATTGTGTTGACCACATCAGATTTTTTAATAGTTTACAAATGGTGGAAAGGAAATGAATTAGTTAATTCTGAATTTAGTCTTTTTACCTTCCGTCACCTTTAGGTAAGGAAGGTATTGTCTTTGGTCAAAAAATTCGGTGGTGAGTTTTTAATGAATAAGCACGTTTTAAGATCCCTAGAATCCGATTTTACTAATTTTATATTGATATCTGTATGTGTGTCTGTGTGTGTGTCCGTGTGTGTATGTGTGTGTGTGTATGTGTGTGACAAATTTTTCTCCGACGATAACTCCAAAACTACAATTCTAAAAATTATGATTCTTTCGTATTCCTCTTCTTTACAACCATATGAAAAGCTGATTAGATTTTGGTTATATATGGTCAACCGGAAGTCCCCTTATTTGAAGTTCTTAACAGTTTTTCTGGAAAAAAACGCAGTTAAATATCATTTTTCGACATTTTATGATCATTAATATGATACGATTTGATTATACATTTTCCTTCATATTCAATAGATATAGAGTTATAGAGTTATTAAGAGAATCAGCTTTGCAAAAATTATGGAAACAGCAGATATATTCAAAAAATTCTACTTGACATATGTCAGTGTAAAACCAAAGTGGAAAGTATAGGATCAGAAAGTAACATAAGTGACAGAGTGTCCCTCGTATGTGACTTGCAGTTTCAATGCCAGGAGTACGAAGAAGGCCAAAGAGAAGTTGGAAGGACTTTGTATCAGAATATTTGAGAGAAAAAGAACTGTGTGAAGAAGATGCGTTAGATAGGAATGAGGAAGTGTGAAGTGCAATTTACAGAATGTATATTCGTGTTATAATTATATTGGATTTATAGAATCTTTTCAAAGGAAATTGCAATATGGAATTTGTAGAAAATAGTGTGTTCGTATTACAATTTTACATGATATATAGAATCTTTTCCAAGGAACTTTTGGTATCGGATTTGTACAAAATACATCGAAATGACGGAAGGTTTTGTGCTGGCCACAACAGATTTTTTATAAATCTATCAGTTGTGGTTTATTTTGTTTGTCCTGACTAGCATTTTTTTCTTCAAAGCACCATGAATTATGGTGCAAGTATAATAAAACATCTTAAAATATCGTCTTCTTTGGACCTTTAGTAGCATCCATTAAAAATAAAAACGAAAATCTGTAACACTTATTACTCTAGAAATATTTAAAATTCCTGAAATAACGTATCAAAACAATAGGGCTGTTGCAAGAATTTTTATATAACTTCTAAGTATTAAATTTTAAAAGATATTGTTCTTTAAAGAGCCTCAAATTTGAAAATATCACGAAATATCCTTTAGATATTTTACAATTAATTTTTGAAATTTGGATAAAATTTTGAATAAGTCACGAGATCTGAAACAGAATGTGACGTCAGAGTACATACATCTGCAACGGTTCTAACTGGTCAGTTTATAATGTAAAAATTTTTGTTTGGTGTCAAGTGTATTGTCAAAGTTGTCAAATAAATGTCAAATTTTTAAGATTGCTTCAAGTTGTATAATATGTAGGTAATAAAAAGTTCAAAATAAAATGAGTAATTTACGATATTGTATTGTGACTTCTTACATCTTAGAAACAAGCCTACTATAGAGTTTATAAATTTGTCAAAAGATGCGAAAAAAAGAAAATTGTGGCTAGAAGCAGTAGGTCGAAGAGCTGATAATGTAGAAAAATCGTGTTTTCATGTTTGTGAAGATCATTTCAACTTTCATCCACCTTCAAGATAACAGTATATTTTGTTGCTTCACTTTATATTTAGGGCAAACTTTACATCTACTATACAGATATTTTTTCTCGATATAGATCTACATATCCTATAGCAAATTCAATGTAAGAATCATGACCAGAACCTTAAAGTAAAATATATTATCAATTTATATAGTAAATTCGGTTTTTATATTTTATTTTATCTCAAATCTTTAAGGCCCCTTATTTCGGTAGCAGTAAAACAATCGTTCTTTGATATAAATTCAGCCACCATCCAGCTATCGACCTTCGGTAAATTGTCCGACTTAGCTTGAGGGTAATTATTATTCATTTACAATGAGCAATGTCATCGTCAAATTTCAAATTAAAAGATTTTTGATTAACAAGTGACAAACTGTAAGCCTACGTTTATTTATGTGAATAATATAAATAAACGTAGGTGATGGAAAAACAATTTTCCTATTGGCTATTAATGACGTAATGTATGTACTTCTACGTCACAGAAGTGGGGGGTAGTTTTTCAGGACGCCAATCTTTTTATTTAATTATTTCCACAAATAACGACAAATTATTAAAATAAAAATTATTACTAAGAAAATCACTGCATAAACTTTCATTTAAAATAGTTTTTGAAAAATGTGAAACAGGCTCATTCAAATTACTCCATATCTTCCACAGTTTCTGACTAAAACCTGTCAATTTCGGTACGAATCTAGTCTGCCCAAACTACCGTCGTTTAAAAGCCGCGTTGGTGATTCCCCACACGTTTTGCGCGTCGCCGACAGCAATGTCGGGAAATATGGATTCGATAGACATATGATGCAGAGCCAGACCACACCAGAGCCGAGCCTCAGCCACCCCTGATGTATGTGCATAGGGATGAATGGGGATTTGCCTTTTCACTCCTCCCCCATATTTATTTTCGTCACGATCTCGCATCAGATGAGCTACGATTCGTACTTTATTATTTCCTTTTCGAGGTGATCTGTTAATCTTCAAGTCTGACTCTGTCATCTTCGCCGGGAAATGTTATCCGCTAGGCGAGGAATTGAGAAGGTACAGATGCTAGGGGTGAATGTTGGTACTTTCTTTAAGCAACTGAACCGAAATTTGATTGGGTTCAGAAATCGAAGCGAGAAAATGTATAAAAAATAACATATGAGAGACTTCAGGTGGTCTTGTTTTCATGTATATTGCAATGTAGATACAGAACAGGCCAAAAATATATCAACTTTTACGGTTTTTTAGCTTAACTTAAGTTTTATTAAAATAAATCAAATGCGCTCAGCCCCGCGTTGGGCGTCATTTGTAATGTATTGTAAGACAAATAATATTTTTAGAATTTTATATTAAGGCGATTACCGGTGCTACGCTCAACAGTACTTTAGTAGAAATCATACTACACTCGTAAATATGAAGTTATAACTTCAAACTTGATACCATTGTATAGTAGATAGATCAATGCATGGGGTTGACCAATTATTTTGCATAATTATTAATTTCTATTGCATTTAAATTTAGTTCAAAATACATCTGGAAAATGGCTATTTTAAAATTTATTCTTAACACGATAACTGTACTTTATACAAAAAATGTTTGGGTCACCCCCATAGCGCCCATATTTAATAGTAAGTCTGTGAAAAAAAATCTAAATTAAGTATCTCTTTTAGTTTAGCTGTGATTTGATTTTTACTAAACCCCTTTTTGCCGCTTATTTCAGAAATCGGAACGACAGACTTTGAAGGAGAAAGTATTAGGAGAATATGTTCCCTTTCTACTACACACATCTCCTTTCTCACTCCAACAATTTCCTTCACAACACGGGCTGAGTTTTCCCCTTATGCTTTAAACAAGGACAAACATATATAAAAGCAGACAGAGAGAAATAAACTTAGCAATCTTAAAAGTAGTGGGAGAACTAAGAAGTTTGTCTACTCTAGTGTCATACTAGCTACAAAAATGATTTCGCTGAGCGACCGGCAATGTTCTTAAATAGGTCCAAAGCAGTTACCTTAAACAATAATACATTTCACCATTCTTTTCTTCTTCTTCTTCTTAACAGATTGTAACCAATTCTGATTCGAATTTTTCCTTATAATGATTACAGTTGCCTTTCCAAGTTCTTATGCTTCTTAGATATTTGAAGGAACTTACTTTTTCTAAGTATCCTCTTTTCTTTCAACCATTGTATACGGTTCTCTTCTCTTTAAACTTGGCAATAATAACAAAATAGAGATGTACTGTACACTGACTTTTATAAAGCTTTCGACTAAATCGAGCATGGTATATTGTAAAAATTTTTGGTAAAAATCCTGAAAACCAAATTGATTATCCTGCCTTATTAGAGAACATTGACATTCATGTACCTCGTCTAACATCCAAACAAAAATTATATCTTCTATGTCTTAGAGCGAGAATAAGTACACAAATTAGTTCTCCAATGAGCCTGTTTCACATTTTTCAAAACTATTTTAAATGAAAGTTTATGCAATGATTTTCTTAGTAATAACTTTTATTTTAATAATTTGTTGTTATTTGTGGAAATAATTAAATAAAAAGATTGGCGTCCTGAAAAACTACCCCCACTCCTGTGACGTAGAAGCACATACATTACATCATTAATAGCCAATAGGAAAATAGTTTTTCCATCACCTACGTTTATTCATATTATTTATATAAATAAACCTAGGCTAAAGTTTGTCACATGTTAATAAAAAAAATCTTTTAATTTGACATTTGACGCTGACTTTTCTCATTGTAATTGAATGATAAAGTAATAAAGGCTAATTCAAATTACACTCAAGCTAAGTCGGACAATTTACCGAAGGTCGATAGCTGGATGATGGCTGAATTTATATCACAACGATTGTTTTACTGCTACCGAAATAAGGGATGTTAAAGAGTTGAGGTAAAATAAAATATAAAAACTGAATTTACTATATAAATTGATAATATATTTTACTTTAAAGTTCTGGTCGTGATTCTTACATTGAATCTGCTATAGGACATGTAGATCTATCATAAGTGAAGCAACAAAAAAATACTGTTATCCTGAAGGTGGATGAAAGTTGAAATGATCTTCACAAACATGAAAACACGATTTTTCTGACAAATTATCAACTCTACGACCTACTGCTTCTTGCCACAATTTTCTTTTCTTCGAATCTTTTGTAAAATTTATAAACTCTATAGTAGGTTTATTCCTAACAGTATTTTTGTAAGAAGGCACAATACAATATCGTAAATTACTCATTTTATTTTGAACTGTTTATTACCTACATATTATACAACTTGAACCAATCTAAAAATTTGACACTTGTTTGACAACTTTGACAATACACTTGACACCTTAGAACCGCTGAAGATGTATGTACTCTGACGTCACATTCTGTTTCAGATCACGTGACTTATTCACAATTTTATCCAAATTTCAAAAATTAATTGTAAAATATTAAAAGATATTTCGTGATATTTTCAAATTTGAGGTTCTTTAAAGAACAAAGTCTTTTAAAATTGAATACTTAGAAGTCATAAAAATTCTTTCAACAGCCCTATTTATATCATGTGTAATAATACTAATAAAATTTGTAGATATATTTACTACACAGTATTCTATCATGAATGTATTTTCTGATTTGGATATCTACTTATTTTTTTTATTATGTTATATTTATTTTTATGTATGTATATTCCTTGAAAAAATTTATGTTCATACAATTGTATTTTTGCCATAGAACTAGACATAGAAACCTCCTAGGTTCAAATAATTGTGAAGTCTATGAATTTTTCACAAAAATCTTCCTTTGTATTTAAAATTTCACTACATATTTGTGAAATACAGCAATGTCACAATTTTAACACTAACTGGTATTAAAATAAATTTGCATACAATTATTACAGATGCAAAATATAGTAACGAACATGTAAACTAGCGTTGTTAAATTTTAATACTAATTTCGGTAAAAACTGTTTTAATTTTTCATTTTATAGCATCATAATTATTGCGTTTTGCTGTTGGGTATTGCAATGAATATTAAAACAAAAGCAATTATAATATCCTGCTGTATTAGCATTATACACATGTTATTTTATTAACTATTTAATTATACCTCCTAAACAAATATGACAAATTCCCATATACAAAACATTTTGTTAATTTATCATAAATTAGTCGATAACTAATTCCAGATTATTTAAATATACGCTATTTTACTGTGTACGCCATGTGTTTGCTCTTGTGCATGCATTGTTTTTGTAAACCAGAACACAAAATTTAATGAAGCAGAAAAAGTTGAAAATGTAACCCTACAGCTATGGTTTAAATAATGAAAAAAATGTATTGATATTACAGTACGTTGGTAACTGCATTTTGTTGAAAACTTTTTGCTATTGTAAATATGAAAGAGCATGATTTAAAAATGAATTTTGCATATTTTGTGAACGAGTAGTTTATAATTTCAACATTAAAATATAGAAAGACTAGATTTCAGAATAGTTTTGTTCATAGAACGGTTTATAAACGGTTGTAGTTTGAAATCGAATGCTCGTGGCCGGTTTGAAATTAGTTACAAATCAAACGGTTTTCTTTAGCTTGATTATGGAAAAACTATAAAACTGTAAATCTTACTGCAATATCATTTGAATTTTTTTTTTTAAGTGATCATAAAAATCTGAATACTGGAGTATTGTCATTATAACATAATTCCCATTTTTGGTTTCTTTGTCTAATAACCATTAATTCAAAATTGTTATCTTTACTTGAAGAATATTTTAAAAAGTCAAATATTATTAAGCAAATGTTAAAAGGTACCTTGATGGAAATTATGAATGAAAAGTGTTATATTTTCTAATAATT
The DNA here is from genome assembly GCA_943142095.1 of Ophonus ardosiacus. Lineage (NCBI taxonomy): Eukaryota > Metazoa > Arthropoda > Insecta > Coleoptera > Carabidae > Ophonus > Ophonus ardosiacus. Next base: position 5,049,872 of record OW964837.1, read on the forward strand.
TTTACATTAATGTATTTCGAATTAGTTTATATTTCATAATTAATAGGAAAAAAATCTATTGTGGTCAGCACAAAACCTTCCGTCAATGCGATATATTTTGCACAAATTCCATACCGATAGTTCCTCTGAAAAAATTCTATAAATCCAATAAAATTATAACACGAATATATATTATATCCTCTGCGACACAGCCCTTCCATCTTCTCTTTGGCCTTCTTCGTACTCCCGGTATTGAAAGTTCTAATCTTGAGGCGAGGCTGCAAATGCAAGTCACTTGCGAGGGACACTCTGTCACTTATATTAGTTTCTGAACCTATACTTTCCACTTTGGTTTTGCACTTCACACTGACATCTGTCAATTAGAATTTTTTTGGATATATCTGCTGTTTCCATAATTTTGGCAAAGCTGACTAATTTTTGAAAGTTTATCTCTCTTAATCTCTCTATAATTCTACATCTATTGAATATGACGGAAAATGTATACTCAAACCGCATAGAGAATAAGATATTCTTTCATATTGGTAATCACATAAAATGAAAAATAATATTTAATTGCTTTTTCCCAAGAAAAACTGTTAAGAACTTCAAATAAGGGTACTTCCGGTTGACCAATTATAACCAAAATCTAATCAGCTTGTTTTATAGTTGTAAAGAAGAGGAATACGAAAGAATCATATTTTTTAGAATTGTAGTTTTGGTGTTATCGTCGGAAAAAAATTTGTGACACACACACACACACATACATACAGATATCATCTTAAAAATAGTAAATTCGTATAGTAAGGACCGTAAAACGTGCTTATTCATTAAAAACTCACCATCGAATTTTTTGACCAAAGACAATACCTTCCTTACCTAAAGGTGGCGGAAGGTAAAAATAACATTTATTTTTTTCGCATCTACCCTATTGGTGAATTGAAGTTTAATATTTATTTGTGATGGTCTAGTGCTGGCAACCATTTAATTGAGAAAACAAAAAAGTCCCTTTAGACATTCTACTTGCTTTATACTCTTACTACTATGCGTTTAACATAATGTATTGTTATTTGTTCCTATTTCTAAGTTGGTATTATTTTCTTTGCAAGAACCCCACTAATTACCAATCAAATCACTCTGCTCTCACTTCATTACGTACAATCTCCCCTAATATCTTGCTAATATATTCTAAATGCAAATACATGTCCGGTGCTCACACGATTGTTGTCCTACACGTATTCGGTTCCGCGCGATCGATTACAATTACAGAGCGATTGACTGACCACGATGGAAACGTCCGCCACCCACGCATCAGTCCCCGGCATCGGCGATGTGTCCGCTGACATAGGCGAGCCAACCTTTCAGTTTCAGCGCACACGGATAATGCTGGACTTTTTGCTTTGGGGAGTGAGTGATAGAGAGATTTACATTAAAAATGAAAAAGGTTTGTTGTAAAATGGGGTCTAAAATAAGACTATTTAACTAAACTTATCTTTACCGGAAAGTGTACCATTTAGCCAGTATTCTGCTTCAAAGTTCTTGAAAAAAAATGCTTATAATAAACAGAACACTTTATTCGATTTGGATAAAATTTGGTATGGCACTTTATACGGTTATGTCATCTTTTAAGACTATATTTGTTATTATTAGTGAACCACTAGTGTATGAAACTTGAAAGATGCATTCAATAGTAAACTTTTCCTTTTTGTTTAATTTGTGATATCTGTTACGGTTCACGCAGAAAAAAATAAAACCTGAGTGAATGCACCGTTAAATATTTAAAATAATTTTTTTCTTCAAACGTCATAAAAATGGCATCTCTTGTGACTTGATTCACAAGATAGAAATGAAATAAATAAATATCCATAGCAACTACATAAAATGAGCGAATAAGAAGTAACTTGTAAAATAAAAAACTGTCATATCGCCCTAAGTTAACCAAGATAACCTACAAATTGAAATATAGGTAAACAGTTTATATTTAACGAAATAACATATTATAAAATAGCAGACTTACATATTGGCAACGACGGTAAGAATATTTAAAATTAAAGTGATATGTAAAGTTCATAATGTTTTTCAGCGATTCCTCGACATATCATATCCTTGTGGCCAGCACATGACCTCCCGCCAATTTCGTGTTTAAAATAGCAGTGAGTAAAGTATCACTTCGGGTTGATCGTTTGTAAATAAAATCTAATTTGTTGTCCAATAAATAGAAAAGTCTGTAATACGAAATATATATGGCTAAAATATAATATGTTGTTTCAAATTATATATGAGTTTTTAATACTAAATTTGAAAAGTTTTGGTTCATATTTTAATAGACTTTAAGGAAAAATCGTCACACACACATTCTTATAAAATTCAGCATCAACTTCTAGGTGCTCAAAAACGCAATCTTTGTAAATTCTTCGCCGGATATGATCCATTTCGTAAATGTGTAGTTGTAAATTAATATTAATTTATAGTGCTGCAAAAATAGAAAAAAAAATCAGATCATCCTGTACATCTAATATTTATGTATGATGGAAAATATATTATTTTTACAAACCTTAGTTTCATTAGAATTAAATATTTTACCATTATATTCTCCTTAACACGATTTCATTATTAATTTTAATGTTATTACGTCCTGACAGTGACATTTGTTTAAATATGTCAAAATTGTTATTAAAATTATGTTTTTGTTTGACGCATAGGCAAGACGATATATGAAAATAAATTATATTATATATTCATATTTAAAGTTATCTAGAGTTATTTGCTAAATTTTATTATCGTAGAATTGAAGTTTGTACAATTATATTCAATTTTAATTGGTAAAAGTTGCTAAAAAATTATATTCAATGAATTTTTTACAAGAAAAACTGTTAAAATATTGTATAAGTGGTACTTCCGGTTATCCGATATACACTAAAAACTAATGAGCTCTTCCCACATTAGTATAGAATGGGTCTACAAAATTTCAAATTTTTCTGATTGATAGTATTTGGGTAATCGTGTCTACAAGATCCACACAGCCACACACACAAACACACATACATACCTACAGACATCATTGTAAAAATGTTAAAATCGGATTCTGGGGACATCAAAACGTTCTTATTCACTAAAATCTCTATATCCGATTTTTAGCACGATCCCTATACCTCCCTTACCTAGGGTAGCGGGAGGTAAAAAACGAAGAATCAATTGTATTTTGACAGAGGAATTAATATATTAGAAATAAATTCCTGTTGCTAAATCTTAGCTAATATATGTGTTGTCGATATGGGATACTATAAATAAAGTAATTTCGTCCTGGTAATAAATAAAGAAGTGGATTGAGTGAGTGAGAAACAAAGCATGAAGCAGACTGGCATGAAACAGGACATAAAATATAAAAAGGCCATTAGGCGACTGTTGCTGCTCGAGTCAATTTCTGCCGGCGATTTAAGAAATTTCCAAAGAAATTTATTTGAGGTCCCGGAGTCCCTGACCTGCTATTGATAACCAAGCTGGCCGGATTCGCGCTAATAAATACGACGTGAAAAGGGCCTCCGGAGATCTACTACTTTCGCGCGCGTCTGCTGCCCACTTCGCTTAATGTCCGATTCAACGGTTTCAATCTTCGCGAAAATCATTTGTGACATGTTCTTCTCAACACTAAACACAGTGCCGGAGAGATTGGAATTTTTATAAGATATTTATTTATTTATAGCTTCATTCACAGCTCCGAAAATAAAAATGAAATTATACATAAAAATCTGTTGTGGTCAGCACAAGACCTTCCGTCAATTCGATGTATTTTGTACAAAACCCATACCAAAAGGACCTTGGCACATTTTCTATATAATATGTAAAATCGAACACGAACAAATACTATTTTTTACAAATTCCACGCCAAAAGTTCATTTGAAAAGGTTCTATAAATCCAATAAAATTATGACATAAACATACACTAAGTAAAATGTACTTGACACATTTCTTTCTGCTTTAGCTTACCCCTATTTTATTAGGGGTCGCTATTTCCTCTTCTCTTTCACTCATTCCTGTCCAACGCATCTTCTTCACACAGTCCTTCCTTTCTCAAGTCTTCTGCAATACAATCATTCCATCTTCTCTTTGGCCTTTCACTGCATGTCACTTGCAAGGAACACTATGACATACCAATTTTTGATCCTATACTTTCCATATTTGGTTTTGCACTTGCAACAGACATCTGTCAATTAGATTTTTTTGTATGTATCAGCTGTTTCCATGATAAATAGCAAAGCTGACTAATTTTTGAAAATTAATTTTTTTATAATTCTTTAACTTTACATCTATTGAATGTGAAGGAAAATGTATAATCAAACCGTATAGAGAAGAGTATTTTCTTTAATATATATAATAACAAAATGTCAAAAAATAATATTTAACTGCGTTCTTTTTAAGAAAAACTGTTAAAAACTTCAAATAAGAGTACTTCCGGTGGATCAATTATAACCAACATCTAATCAACTCTTCATATGGATGTACAGAAGAGAAATACGAAAGAATTATAATTTTTAGAATTGTAGTATTGGAGTTATCGTCGGAGATACATACACACACACGGACACATACACACACACACACACACACAAACACATACAGATATCATCTTAAAAATAGTAAATTCGTATTGTAGGGACCCTAAAACGTGCTAATTCATTAAAAACTCACCATCGAATTTTTTGACCAAAGACAATACCTTCCTTACCTAAAGGTGACGGAAGGTAACACAGAACCATCCGCTATTTAATTTTTATTAATTTAGATATATACCTACGTATTTACTAATGCTGTAAACTATATTATGTTCCACTGCATTAACTATTGCTTTATTTACTATCTTCCTTTTAAAATGTGAACATTATAAATTTGAAGTATTTAGTTGTTTGTCAGTGATATTTCCCTGTGAGATACATATGAAATATGAAATGTGTAACAAAGGAATTGTGTTTATCTTAGGCTTCGGGATTTATAAAAAAGATTATTTTTAAAATTTATCTGTAACTTATGTGGAAAATTCAATAATCTTTAATTTTCATAATGACAAAATGCGAAAAATGGCATTTATTGGTATATTTTGAAGAAAAACCAATATGAGCTTCAAGTTTATTATCCTTTTACACGAAAATCTAATGGTTTCTTTCCATATTAGAATAGCGTTGAAATACAAGGTTTCAGAATTTTGTGAATGATTTGAGTTAGAGCGTAGACAAAATCCATACACATACACACAAACACAAATACACACACATACACCCATACACCCATACAGATATCATCGTGAAAATGTTAAAATTGGATTCTAAGGAGCTTAAAACGTGGTCAATTACTAAAATCTCGATATGCTATTTTTAGCATGATCCCTATACCACCTTTACCAAGGGTAGCGGGAGGGAAAATACTACTTTAATGAATTTTGCCGTATTACCTCTCGTCGAAGAGCCGGCCCTGTGTAAATAGCTCCCTTTGCAAAGAACCCACGAAATCGGTTTTATATTTTATTCCTTTTGGGAGCACTCCAGACACTTATGTTATATGTATGTCTCTCAACCCTCCTTACCAGATTTTACCCTTGAAATTATACATATTGACAGCTTCCACTATTTTTTTAAATTGATGCTACTAGGGTTTGACATTTTTTTTCTTTTTTGTTTGCTTCCATTTTCTTGAGATAAGTAAATTTTCTGTAAAGTACTTGCCATCAATTGTGACACGTGGCTCTTCCAAGAAGTTTCTATAACCTTTTTAGACATAGTAATATAATAGAAAAATATGAGAAGAGACAAGGTGACATTTTTTACATTTACATACAGTCTACATTGGTGTATAGTTATATACGAGCCCTAATCTACCGTGAGTATTTTTTAACGTGAAACATTGGGTTTGTCATATCCATAGTTACGATTCGACATTTGATTGACAGCAATGTATTTGCGTGTCCCATTTAAAATGAAACATAGGGAACGAATTTGACATTTGATAAGACGTCAGTAGAGGTTAATTTTGTTTAAATAATTATACCTGCTTTCCAAATTAAATTTAGTGTACCTTGTGCTCGAGTGATTTTCTAACTTGGCCAAATTTCTTACAATATTTAAATATAATACTCTGTAAAATTCATTCCCTATGTTTTCAATGAGACATGCAAATATATTACTGTCAACCAAATGTCAAGTCGTAACTTATAGGAAAATTCAGCGGTTATCTGTCATATTGACAAGACGTCATTAGAGGTTAATTTTGTTTAAATAATTATACCTTTTTTCTAAAAATTAAATTTAGTTGCAAAAAAAATATTGTGTGCCCGAAATATGTTTAGTGCTCTCGAGTGGTTTTCTGACTTTGCTAAATTTCTGACTTAGCTAACATCTGTCAAATTCGTTCCCTATGTTTCATTTTAAATGGGACACGCAAATACATTGCTGTCAATCAAATGTCAAATCGTAACCATGGACATGAAAACCCAATGTTTCACGTTAAAAAATACTCACGGTATAATAGTTTGTCTGGTCGCTAAAATATTATTTTATTTAGCGCATACATATATAATACAAATTATAACTAACGTAATTATAGATATTTTTTTAATATTATAGATATTTTGGAAATATTCAACCTCAAATATTTTTTCAAAATTACTCACTTCTGGGCTAGACATCTACCCAGTTTTGAATTATTGCCCCAAAAGTCAATATACCCCATATTCAGATAAAAACTTCAAAATTTTCAAAAATCTAATTTTTATGTATCTAGATACTTCTTAATGCTCTGATTCCAAATTTTGAAACCGCAGTTCGATATCTCTTTCCGTTCTCGAGATATTTAGATTCAAAGTTTTGATCAAAACTGCCCATTTTTGGGTAGTAACCCAAAAATGGGTCGAGATATGAATATGGCGACACGACCATTCGATTCTACGGGCAAAATTACATAAGTGTACCAATTTTCATCATTTTTGTCCAACTGGTTCATTTTTTATGAATAAAAGTTTAAAAATCCCCGAAAATGGCCAAAATCTGAAAAAATCGTAAGGGGTACCCCTTAGGATTTTTGCGATTTTTGGGCATTTTCGGTTATTTTGCTTTAGAGATTGTATGCGGTGTTCAAAAATTATGAAAATTGGTATACTTATGTAATTTTGCCCGTAGAATCGAATGGTGTTGTCACCAAATTCATATCTCGACCCATTTTTGGGTTACTACCCAAAAATGGGCATTTTTGAACAAAACTTTGAATCTAAATATCTCGAGAACGAAAAGAGATATCAACCTGCGGTTTCAAAATCTGGAATCAGCGCATTGAGAAGTATCTAGATACATAAAAATTATATTTTTGAAAATTTTGAAGTTTTGATCTAAATGTGGGATATTTTATTTTATATAGTGCATATATAATACAAATAATAACTAACGTAATTATAGGTATTTTTTTTTAATATTATAGATATTTTGTGGTTCTTGTGCTACATAGCAAGATATTTTTTCTGATATATTTTATTATTGGAATTACAAACGAAATTTTCCATAGCTTTACTAACAATATAAGAAAAACCAATAAAGTTTAAGAAGAATTGACTTCAATTGTTTGTCAGAGTTTAAAAATAAGACACCATAAAAAATAACGGCATTCTTTAAAAATAATCGATGTATTATTCAGTCTTGATAAATAATAGAAATTTACTAAAAAATTTGAGTTGTTATTATACTGTTAAATATTTATGTTTAGCTAGAAATATAATTTCAAGTTACGTTATAATGTGGAAATATCTGTACTTTAAATAAAAAATAAAAACTTCCTCCATTATTATTAAAAATAATACTATTTAACTCACGATGAATAAATTTAATTAAAAATAGTCCAACTAATATGGATTAGGGCCCGTAGTGGCATAATAGTTTATGTATGTATTGAAACACGTAGATACCCAATGAGACAATAGCATAGTATGTTTTATTGTTGTGGGAATTCCAGATATATATTAGCTATTCTGTACCTGCTCTAAGATATTACACTATCATAGATCAGTGAAATGCTATTAGTTGCAACAAAAAGATCACACATAACTCGAAGCTAGAAACCTAGTTAATTATTAAGCCAAACTCGGTTAGTAGTAATATTAATAGATCATATTATTAGAATCATCTTCTATAGCCACTTAAATATAACATTTATTTACTTTGGAATTGTTTTGAGTTAGTAAAGATAAAAATACGTTGGAAATATCAATAAAAATTGGAAACTAGTGAATGCGGATAAATGACAATGTTTAAAAAGTAACCGTTTGCACAGAATGGATAATCTAATGATCTAAACTAGCTATAAAATCTGTAGTTGGCACTAACACCCTTTATTAATTAGGCACCAAACATTGATTGAAATTAAATCCAAAGCTAGCAAATTCAAATCAGCCAAATCTAGATTAATACGGTATGATTATAACTGAAACTGTTTCATGTAAATTATGTGAAAGAGTGACAGGCAGGATAATGTTTTCACACGTTGTGGGGACCTTCTGCCAAATTTCACGACCACAGTTATTCCACCCGCAATTTTTCTTCCTAACTTAATTATTTTTTCCGGTGAAAATTTAAAATTTTACATTTTTGAAATGTGACAGTTTAACTTAGTAACAAATAAGAACTTTCCATTGTAGGTACATAATACGAGTACCTATTTAACTATTAGTTCAAAATTCAATTTTACATATTTTTAAATTATTTATTGTTTATTTTTTGTATTAAAATTAATACAGGTTAGGATAAAATTATTTTTTGAGGGTTGGAAATTTTTTCGAAAAACGTGGCCAGTAACAAAATTTTCCAAGAATACAAAATTGAAGCTCATAATTTTAACAAAAGTTCCTTTGAAAAGATTCCATATCTAGTAAAACTGTAACACGAACATATACTATTTTCTACAAATTCCATACCGAGAGTTCTTTGAAAAAGATTCTATAAATTCAATAAAATTAGAGTACGAACGTACACTATGTAAATTGCATTTGACACTGACATCTGGTAATTAGAATTATTTGAGAATATCAACTGTTTCCATGATTATAGCAAAGCTTGCTGGTTTATAAAAGTTAATGTCTTTATAATTCTTTAACTCTATATCTGTTGAATATGAAGGAAAATGTATAATCAAACCGTATAGACGATGAGATATTCTTTCATATTGATAATCACAAAAATGTCAAAAAATTATATTTAACTGCGTTTTTTCAAGAAACTGTTAAGAACTTCAAATAAGGGAACTTACGGTTGACCAATTATAACCAAAATATAATCAGTTCTTCATATAGATGTAAAGAAGAGGAATAGGAATGAATTATAATTTTTAGAATTGTAGTATTGGAGTTATCGTCGAACAATTTTTTGTCATACTCAGGCACACACAGAGGCAAAAATACATGACAGACATCAAAGTAAAACTAGTTAAATCGTTTTCTAGGGACCCTAAAACGTTCTTATTCATTAAAATCTTACCATCGCATTTTTTGATCAAAGACAATACCTTTCTTACCTAAAAGTGACGAAAGGTGTTTTACATTTTTTACCCAAGATGAATTCTCAAAGAGTAATATTAAAAAATAGTTAAACAGAACAACATTTATGAAATAAATTTAAATTACTTAAAAAATAAACAATATTGGTACTTAGTACTTAGACTATGTCCGATGTTGCACTTTTATCACCCTAATATCTAAATCCTAAATTTATATGCCCTAAATCTAGTGATTATTTAGGATTTTAGTAATTAGATTTTAGGGTTATGCCTTGAAGTTGACGCGCACTAATTAAACAACTCATGCTCGTTGCTATAATTTGTACAAAACGTCAAATTTACTGACAAAAAATAGCTTCTTATCTTCTATTTTATGAAATATAATATTAACATTTACCCTCAAGCATCAAATTGAATCGAATTGTATTATTCATTTTTGTTGTTCTAAAGTGTTGCCATACAAACCAACAGATATCACTAGTGTGCCATTCGGAGTTGTATTTATGTGAAGAAGACCTAAATCCTAAAATCTAAATGTCAAAATGCGACATCGGACACAGCCTTGGTCCAATAGGTTTTACTATTTATAACAACATTCGTTTTGGCATCGAAAAAAATCTGTTGTGGCCAGCACAAAACCTCTCGCCATTTCCATATTAGACTATATAAGTATTGTACTGCACTTCGTTTTCGAACCGTCGTTTTATAACAAAATATTACAGAACTTTACCCAAATATTATTTTTTATGGTTTTTAACATGTCTTCTGCACACATATAATTCTAATTATATCTATTTTTCATTGCATGAGGAAGTTTGTAAATGTCAGAGATTGTTCCAATTCATTAACCAGATTGGCGGTATTTCTGATGGATATATGCATTTTACCAAAATTTTACTTATAATTTCAAATATTTAATTAATAAAACAATAAGAAAAATTAAATATACTTCCCAGAAAAAGCTATCAGAATGCCACTAAAACTGTTGATATTTGACAATGACATGTGTCATGTTATAAACATTGGAATTTGTCAACTGGTTTCCTTAGTGCCTTAGCCTCTGTGATTAGTGTACTCTATAAATTATAGTGTCTTTATCTCTAAATCTATGCAAGATATAATAAAAAATTTAAGTATATTAGATGGAGAATTTCATGTTTTTCAATATTTAATAAAAAAAACTCCCAAAAAATTATATTTAGAAGAATTTTTCTAAGAAACTACTACTTCCGGTTGTTCAATTGTTACCAAAACCTTTTCAGCTCTTCCCAGGAATGTCAGATTGAGGAAACTGCAGTTAAATATTTTTTAAGTGTTATAGTTTTTGAGGAATCGTGTCTACAACATCCAGACATACATACACACATCCACACACGCAGGCAGACATCATTTTAAAAATGTTATTATCGGATTCTAGGGAGCTTAAATCGTGCTTATTCAATAAAATCTGGATATGCGAATTTTAGCGAGAGGTAAAAAGTAAATTATTCGGGCGTATTCTTTAACTGAGTGGTTATTTTTTAACAAATGGTTAAAAAAATTCATTGATCAAATGTGTTGATATGTAACACAAAATTGGATTTTTAGTTGTCAAATTAATCTTTATTAGATAATTTTGTCACAGAATAGACAACATTGATGATTTTTAAATAATTTTTGTCAGCGCTTTCCTATAAATTTATCCACCACTCTGATTAGGTTATAAATACGATAAAGCGGTTTGAAAATCTGAATTGATACCCCTTACACTGAGACCCTGTTTATAAATTTTCTATAAGGTTATTGGCCGTTCGAAATTGCTATAACATATTTATTGTTATTGTTGTTCTGTCCAATTATATTCCTCATTTAATTTTCTTAACTTGAGGGCTTATTATAAATGTACCCACACAAAATTAACTTGTGCTGTTGTGCTTGACTGATAATTACTAATTATCAGTTTGCGTTTTGACGTTGTTTATATAGACTTTGAGTTTTCTATCCGAAACCAGGGCACAGAGACCGGATAACTAATTAAACTAAACGTCAGTTTTGAAAGAACGCTTGTTGGTCTGTGTGGTTTGTCGGATAATAATTAATGTATATTTGTAGTAACTATTAATACTGTGATATTGTATGCGAAATATTTGTTAGCACTGTCACAGGCCTTGTCAACAATTCTCATTCAGGGAATAAACAATGTTGTTTATAGCGTAGGCCGGGAAATTTACGGCATATAACGTTATGTAACTGAAAATAATATGTTGTGTTTCGGCGGACATGACAGCTGTCAACTATTTCGATATTTTTATCCTACGGAACGAAAATTTACTACTGGAATATTTTTGTATTTTATTACAATCTTGTCATCTGATTTTTGTCTGACTTATGAGGCAATACGGTTGTAATCTGGAAAAATTGATGCAACAATTGAACTAAAACTGAAAACATCAGCGATAAAATGACAATACGATGGTACGATGACGATATAATACTTTTATCCAATTCCGTTTTAAAAAGTTGAATTTCACCTAACCGTAAGACATTTTTAAATGTCACTTGGAATCATGATAAAAATCACATATCCAGATTTTAATGAATAAGCACGTTTCAAGGTCACTAGGATTCGATTTTAACATTTTTACAATGATGTCTGTGTGTGTGTGTGTGTGTGTGTGTGTGTGTGGATGTATATATGTGTGTGTGTGTGTGTATGGCTGGGTGTTGGACGGACGATTCATCAAAAACTATAAGACATAAGACCTATTTAACTATAAATTCCTCAATCTGACATTCCTGGGAAGAGCTGAAAAGGTTTTGGTAACAATTGAACAACCGAAAGTAGTAGTTTTTAATAGAAATTGTTCCAAATATTAATTTTTGAAAATTTTTGATATTACTAATTTTAAAGAATAAAATTCTACACCTGATACATTTAAATTTTTTGTTATATCTTCTATAAATTTAGAGAGACGCTATAATATATAGAATATCGGGATATAACAAGTCGAGTAGGCGAAACTACACTAAGGAAACCAGTTGACAAATTTGAATGTTTATAACATAATTTGTAAATGACAGATTTCAGTGTCAAAAATCAACAGTTTTAGTGACATTTTGATAGCTTTTTCTGGGAAGTACATTTAATCTTTTTTATTGTTTTATTAATTAAATATTTGAAATTATAGGTAATATGCATATATCCATCAAAAATACCGCCAATCTGGTCAATGAATTGGAAGAATCTGTGACATTTAGAAACTTCCTCATACAATGAAAAATAGATATAATTAGAATTATCTGTGGCAAAAGACATGTTAAATACAATAAAAAACAATATTTGGGTCAAGTTCTGTAATATTTTGTTATAAACCGACGGTTCGATAGCAAAGTGCAATACAATACTTAGAAATACCGCCAATCTGTTTAATGAATTGGAAGAATATCTCACATTTAGGAACTTCCTCATACAATGAAAAATAGATATAATTAAAATTATATGTGTGCAGAAGACATGTTAAATACAATAAAAAACAATATTTGGGCAAAGTTCTGTAATTTTTTGTTATAAAACGACGGTTAAATAACCTAATATGGAAATGGCGAGAGGTCTTGTGCTGGCCACAACATATTTTTTTCTATGTTTAGTTTTTAACTTTCCCTTGTACATCCATCACAATAGTATTCTTCTTTCACTTCTTTCTCACCAGTAACAAATAATGGTGTTAAAGACTTGAGGGTTAGTAATTGAAAGGAAAGAGAAAAACAACAGCTAAACGAACTATTATTCCATTAGCAGGAAATTATCAGGTGCAGGAAACAAATGAAGTCCGGGTGGAAGAAGCCAAAGCAGAAGACGCAGCAGGCAGCAGAAGTAATTAATTCACAGGCTGATTGGAATATCTTAATTTCGTTCGCATTCATCTATTCCTTCGCCATCGTCGTCACGATGTTTCGTAAATGGTGTAAAGAATAATGAGAAAACCGTAGGACACATTAATATTTATTGCGGCGCAGTAAATTCAAATGAACATCCTCAACAAACCATTTCATTAAAAGTTTGTGTGCGCGACACTGCCTTCATTGTCTTTGAAATTTTTTAATTTGCATGAAATGAAAACTGTCTGACTGCTCTTGTTCTCTTGTCTTTCGCCACAAATAAGCCATTAATTTTAACTGATGGAATAATGAAGTGGCCGAATTGAAATATAAATAACGATAACCGCTGGAAATTAATTGAAAAAAGTTCCCGGCACGGCGAAGCTACGCAGATTGATTAAAATTTTATTTAAGTTTCAAATACTGTAATCGAATATACCAAAAGTTCCAACATGAATTCACTCACAACTTTACAAAGTTTTTTTTAAATATTTTATCATGTTATCATCTATTGAAGTAAACTAAGACAATCAGAATAGACTTGATATGATAGTTAATATAAAATAAAGTAGTTACCATCTCCGGTATTCCCCAGGGTTTTAATCTTGGTCCTCCATTATTCAATTTGTTCATAAATCATATATTTAGCTTTATTACTTTTTCTGAATGTCTGCTCTATGCTAATGACGTGAAAATCTTTAAAATAAGTAAAAAAAAAAATATATCATCACGGCATATTACGCATTTCTGAGTGTGCCAATCTGCTTTATCGCAGATATCTGTAATCATGATGACATATTTGTACCGTGCGGGCACTTACCAGGCGTCACCTCACGGGCACTCATTGCTGGCGTGGAGAGTGTACCACAGGGGTCACTTTTGTTCCATTTAAAATTCGAAATATTTGGCGTCGGTCGGGATTGAACCCGGCTTTCCAGATTTGTGATCAAACACTCAGGCACACGGCCACGGGACCCCATAAAATAAGTTAATTAATAATATTGTGGCCTGGTCATTTGAATCGCAGCTATCTTTCAATACTTCAAAATGTTATATCATGATTTTATGTTTAACTATCTACCAGTACTGTATAACTCTTTTGTTCCTAGTGGTTTCACTATAAAACCACATTTTCAAAATGTATTTCATGCGTTCTAGTGGTTATGATAGCAAGTAATATCATCTCTTGACGCGTAGTATGAGTTGGAGCTCAAATGTATCGGTATGCCATAATATTGAATTAAAATTCTGTTTTGACATGTTTCATTGCTTATATTGTTCAAATATGAGAAGTTAGTGGAAAATAATGGCTGTTAAGTACAATTATTATATATTTATTACGAGATTACCATATATGTGACCAATTTTTCGTGAATTTTATCAGAAGTAATATCACAAGATAAATAAAATAAATATATCATCACGGCATATTACCCATTTCTAGATATCGGTAATGATGATGACATATTTGTACCGTGCGGGTGTTTACCAGGCGTCACCTCACAGGCACTCATTGCTGGCGTGGAGAGTGCACCACAGGGGTCACTTCTGTGCCATTTAAAATTCGAAATATTTGGCGCCGGTCGGGATCGAGCCCGGTTCCTCCAGGTTCGCGTCTAGACACTCAGGCACGAGGTCACGGGACCCCATCACAAGATCTCCTGATTTTATCGATAAATTTTTATTTTGCACGAATTTTTTTTTAGCAACAAACACGAAAGCAAACTGCATGGTAATCCCGACTCCGAAGAAGTTTGCTTGAGTGATTTTGCTTAGAAGCAAAAAAAGTGCTTAAAAATAAAAGTTTATCTGAGAAAATCTGAGAGGTCGTATGGTATTTGGTGAGATAAATTCCAAAGACAACACAAATTGAAACTTGACACATTAATTGTCACACTGACAGTTATAAACAATAACAATTGTTAATTTACTTGGTAGCGGAAAATTATCTAGGTAACGGGGTTTTATCAGTATAATACTGTTCCCATTGGTTGGGTTTTCAAGTGTTTTGCATCATGATTGGTTAAAAACTAGTCGTTGGAATTTATCATTTATTATTTTTTTTGAAAATTGAATGTGGTTTGTTTGACATTTGGAAAAACTGCTAGATTAAATTTATTTAAAAAAATTCTGGGTGCAGGCACTCCGGTTTTAATTTTTTCTGTGTGAACCGTAACAGATATCGCAAATTACACAGAGAGAGAAAAGTTTACTATTGAATGTATCATTCTAAAAAAAAAGAAAATAGTTTCATGTTATCGGCGTGGCCATTAAAAAGTTACGGTTTAATCAATGTTGGGACACCTAAGTTTCATACACTAGTGGTTCACTAATAATAACCATATGAACTGTCATACCAAATTTCAATCAAATCGAATAAAGCGTTCTGTTACTATAAGCAAATTTTTTTTTTCAAAGAATTTTGAAGCAGAATACTGGCTAAATGGTACACTTTCCGTTAGAAGCAAGTTTAGTTAAATTATCTTATTTTAGTTTAAGGTATCTATGGTTAAGCCAAGTCCCCATCTTTTACAGACAGCCTGTATACACATTATATTGTAAGGATATAAAATTTATAGTATTAAGATGGAATACTATTATTAATTATTAATATTCCCAATTACAACAAACAACCCTTGTACCACTCACTACTCCTCACCCTAAGGGGCCTATTCAGAGAAACACAGTCATAAAGGTTGTTACGGATATAAAGATTGTTATTATAAAGATATTTGTAACAATCTTTATGAATTTGTAAATTCATAAACTACGTCGGTATTATTGACAATCTATACAAAATAATACTTGTGAATGAACCAGATTATTTGACAATAGCTAACTTCATTATGCATATATGAACTTAACCTAACCTTATATGTCAACGTTTTATTCTTTTAATAATGTGTTGCCAATTATATTTAAAATGCAAACATTCTGCCAAAACAACTAAAGAAGAATATAACATTTGTGTCATATTTGAAAACTTCTAAATTATTTAGAACGGGTATGTTAATTCCTACCACTGACTGAAACGTGACTGAAAAGTTATGGAAAGATTTTTTTTATATTTTGATTGAAGAAAAAGCACACATTAGCACCGGAATAAATAACAAGGTTTTCAGGAATACCTACCACAGAATATAATATTTTCAAAGAAATGTGTATTTTCGTCAAAAGTAACTTTCGTCCACGACGGTTTTTATCGTTCTTATTTAAGTCGAAGCAGGATCAACTACATTCTGCTAATATTTAGCAGAAAGGCCATTATTAATAATATTTCATTGATGTAATAATCTGTCACATGTCAAATATTAGAAATAACAACGTGATAACAACCATAAATACATAGTTTTAGCAGTCGTTATGATAAAGACTGTCAAAACACTTAACAATTGTTGACGGTAACCACCTTCAGTACTGAGAATACCAAATTTG
The DNA here is from genome assembly GCA_943142095.1 of Ophonus ardosiacus. Classification (NCBI taxonomy): domain Eukaryota; kingdom Metazoa; phylum Arthropoda; class Insecta; order Coleoptera; family Carabidae; genus Ophonus; species Ophonus ardosiacus. The sequence goes on from OW964837.1 coordinate 5,066,666, forward strand.
ATTTTAACAATCTTTACAGTACATAACAACCATAAAGGCCATAACGACAACACAAATATTGAGTTCTGAATAGACCCCTAAATCTATTGCATCTAGGCGACAATAACGTCGGCTGTGATCTGCTGCATACTACAAAACAGTAACATCGTAACATGACCACATCAGCTAGAACCCAGGCGTTACGCAGAGGCAGTAATTTACTCGCATCCCCAATGCAGTAGCGATGGACTTCAGCGAACAGCAACAGCAGTCAGTGTGTGATGCATTAATGACGTTATGAAGCTCACGTGCGAGTATGTTACACCTCCTAGGGTGTGAGTCACGATGTAATCTGCTGATTGATTGAACGGGATTGAGGAGTGAAGTTACATGACCGGGAAACGCGAAAGGGAAATATGAATGGGAGTGAATTGTGTTTATGGGGATATTTTGATGTAGGTGTAGATATGAATCATTGTTGTTAAAGATTGTGATTTATGTTCTTAATTGCATTTCCAGAGGATGTTGTAGGTTTTTGAAAAAAAATACCAACAAAAAATTCGGATGTGGTCAATACTTTACCTATATTTATATTTTGCTATTACTATTTTTATTTTACGTAAACTCTATTTAATATCTGATATTCCTGGGAAGAGCTGAAAAGGTTTTGGTAAAAATTGGACAACCGGAAGTAGTAGTACAAAATCTTCTAAATATTATTTTTTGGAAATTTTTATTACAAATATTGAAGAACAAAATCCTCCATCTAATACACTTAAAAAAATTATTATATCTTGTATAGATTTACAGATAAAGACACTATAATATATGCGAGTAGAATATTCTAATCGCATGGGGTCCCGTGGCCGCGTTCCTGAGTGTCTGGTCGCGAACCTGGGGGAACAGGGTTCGATCCCGACCGGCGCCAAATATTTCCAATCTTAAATGGCACAAAAGTGACCCCTGTGGTGCACTCTCCACGCCAGCTATGAGTGCCCGTGAGGTGACGCCTGGTAAGCGCCCATACGGTAAAATATATCGTCATCATTACCGATGTCTACACATGTGTAGATAATGGCACACCCAGAAATGGGTAATATGCCGTGATGATATATTTATTTTTATTTTATATTCTAATCGCAGAGGCTAAGGTACTAAGGAAACGACATGACAAATTCAAATGTTTATAACATAGTTTGTAAATGACATATGTCAGTGTCAAAAATCAACAGTTTTAGTGAAATTCTGGGAAGTATATTTAATCTTTCTTATTATTTTATTAATGAAATCTTTGAAATTATAGTTAAAATGCATATATCATGGTGCGGTAATGATCTCCATTGACCATAACGCGAGCTCCGGCCTCATTTTTGAAGAAATAAAGTCCGATGATACCACCAGAATGTAAACCGCACCAAACGGTGAATTTTTCTGGATGTAATGGAGTCTGTGGTGGATTGGTCTCACTCCATATGCGGCAATTTGGCTTATTAACAAACCCGTTAAGCCAATCACGAAGTTGTCTATAAGTTGCGCGAATCGACGACTGATTTTCAAAGTAAATTTGGATAATTTGGTAGCGTTGTTCAAGCGTGAGTCTATTCATGATGATTTGCCACAGTATACCGATCATAAATGTCAAAAAGTGAAGGCAGTATGACAGCTCGTTTGACAGTTAACTCTTTCATAAGTTCTATCTAAGCAAAAAAAAACACTCATTATATGTACAGGTATATGCAATTTTTGATAATTGTGCAAATTTTTAATTTCAAATTCTCACGCTATTTGATACGATTCTGTATCTGTATCTGTATGTGACAAAGGCATGCACAATGTTTAATTGCATTGATTCAAAAGGATCTGTTTAGCTAAAATGTAGAGTGTTTTTGTGTGAAATTGTAGAAATATCTCGGACTGTAAAATTTTATTACCTTATTCGAGAAATATTTTCTGTTATTTCTAAAGTACTCAAGCACGAGCTACCTACCTACGGCATCAAAAGTTTTTACGTTACAGTTAATATTATTACCTACTTATGTTTTACTTTTTGCGATTATTTTATTTGCACTCCGGAATTATTGCGAAGAGGGTGCTTTATGCTTTTATTTGTCGCAGATCTATTTTAAAAGGATACTTTTGCTGAATTATTCTACTCGTACCGTCTAGCAAGTATACTGTTCTTCCTTCTACTTACGGCTTTAAACATTTTTATTTCGGTTAAAACCACGCTCTTGGTACTTTTACATTGAATGTTAAATGTCTCTAAATGATTATAAGTGGATCTTGGAAGTGCGAGGAAAATTTTCTAGTTTTACTGTAATGCGATTATACAGAATGTCTCTAAAATAGGGGGACACGACTTAACAACAGATTCCTGAAGCTAAAATAAGACGATTTAACTAAACTTACCTCTACCGGAAAGTGTACCATTTAGCCAGTATTCTGCTTCAAAGTCCTTCGAAAAAAAAATAATAATAATTTTGCTTATAATAACAGAACGCTTTATTCGATTTGGATGAAATTTGGTAAGACAGTTCATATGGTTATCATCTTTTAAGATAATACTTGTTATTATTAGTGAACCACTGGTGTATTAAACTTAGGTATCCTATCAGCCAACTTTGCTGTAATCATGGAAACAGCTGATATATTCAAATTATTCTAATTAATAGATGTTCGTGTTATAATTTTAATGGATTAATAGAATCTTTTCCAAGGAACTATCGGTATGAAATTTATTGAAAATAGTATATGTTCGTGCTACAATTTTACTGGATATATAGAATCTTGTCCAAGGGACTTTTGATATGGGATTTGTACAAAATATGTAGAATGGGGTATTCCACCATAACAAAAAAATCTGTTGTGGCCAGTACAAGACCTCTCGCCATTTCCATATTAAGTTATATAAGTATTGTATTGCACTTCGCTTTCGAACCGTCGTTTTATAACAAAATATTACAGAACTTTACTCAAATATTGTTTTTTATTGTATTTAACATGTCTTCTGCACACATATAATTCTAATTATATCTATTTTTCATTGTATGAGGAAGTTTCTAAATGTCAGAGATTCTTCCAATTCATTAACCAGATTGGCGGTATTTCTGATGGATATATGCATTTTACCACAATTTTACCTATAATTTCAAATATTTAATTAATAAAACAATAAGAAAAGTTAAATATACTTCCCAGAAAAAGCTATCACAAAGTCACTAAAACTGTTGATATTTGACAATGATATGTGTCATGTTATAAACAATGGAATTTGTCAACTGGTTTCCTTAGTGCCTTGGCCTCTGCGATTAGTTTACTCTATAAATTATAGTGTCTTTATCTCTAAATCTATACAAGATTTAATAAAAAAATTTAAGTGTATTAGATGGAGAATTTTATGTTCTTCAATATTTAATAAAAGAAACTCCCAAAAATTATATTTAGAAGAATTTTTTGTTCAATTGTTATCAAAACCTTTTCAGCTCTTCTCAGGAATGTCATATTGAAGAAACTGCAGTTAAATATTTTTTAAGTCTTATAATTTTTGAGGAATCGTCCCTCCAACATCCAGACACACATAAATACACACATACATACACACATACACACTTACACACACACACACACGGACATCATTTTAAAAATGTTATAATCGGATTCTAGGAACCTTAAATAAAATCTGGATATTCGAATTTTAGCATGAATGCAATACCTCTCTTAGCGAGAGGCAAAAATTGGAAAAAATTCAATTTAACATAAAGTATGGCTCAATAAATAATAGTTAAAACAATGAAAACATTTTTTAAATAATTACTTTACGAGATATTTCACATTTGCTAAAAGGGAAAATTGTTATCTTTCTCTCGCAGCGTACTCAGAGCAGTGTGTGTGTGAGAAAGACAAGTATAGGGGAAATGCGACGAAATACTGATTTCTCGAAAATAAAATATTGTTAAACTAGGAACAATTAAGATTTTTTAATACTATGAATTGCTTCAAAACTGAATGAAGTTTTATTTAAAATAATAAAAAAAATTGAGTGGAATACCCCATTGACGGCAGGTAATGTGCTAGCCACATCAGAATTTTTAAATTTTCTTTTAGTTTTTGACTTTTCCTTGTATATTATTGTTCACTCTGCCCATTTTCCCAATTTACTCCTAACCCTCCCCAAGTCTTCCACTATGTATTCTCTTTGTTACTATCACTATTTAGCCAGTCCCTTGTGGTGTGGGTTAGTGTGAGCTTCGTGTGATGAATGGTAGATGGTGACACGCAGCACGCGTGGAATGCATGGCGCACGTCCCAACGTCAAACGCGCACACAACCGCAAAATGCCACGTCACCAACACCGGTCCACCGCGGTCTAATTCACTTCCCGGTGCCAAATGTTGCTTATAGGGTTGCAAATTAGCTGCAAGAAATTAGGAAAGGGAGGAAGGGAGATATAATAACGTACCTACGCTAAGTAGAATGTGTAGAAACACTCTGGAGGAAAGTGAATTGTTAAATTAACATAAAGTTGACAAAAATATTGATCATTATATGAAAGGAAAGCTACATTTCCACCGATTGTTCTAATGCGTAAGAGATATAGATAATAACTAAGCGCAATGCGTAAAAATGTTTTTCTACAGTCACTATAGAAAGTAGCCATTTGCGCTCTCTTTTGTCAACGCAAAATATCACTTTGCCGCTCATGCGCGACAAAGTAGAAAAAACGCTCGCTGTCCAAATTTCTAAGTATACAATGTTGAGAAATATCACTTGTCTACATTCTTAATGAAAATGTTTAGTTAGGAACTAATGGCACTGTAATTACACATTTATCACGTTCACAAGTCAATGTGACGTATGTTCGGCCGGTATTTAAAATAACCTAACAAAATGCCACGCTGCTGTGAAAATGAAATAGGGCATTCATGCTTAGATTAGATTGAATAAAAACTCAAGAAGAATAGAAAATAACGATAAAATAAAATTAAATATAAAATAAATTGTGTGAAGTTATGTTTAGTAATAGGAATGATTGTACACAGGTAGGATAGTTGCGAGTCGTACTGACATCTGATCTCTAGTTAACTATTTCTTTTGATTACAATAAAGTTATTAGTTATTTCGTTACTTAAATAATTGCGAGAAGTCAGTCAATGCACATACATATAATCACAAATTCCTTGAAATATTTGTTAATTTTTTCAGTGTGACAGGCGTGACAACTAACCACACATTTTGCTACAAAAACTCATGAAATCATCACAAATCCTTGCTTCCACGCTCTAATTTTGGTTTTTTTTTATGGAATAGATGGCTAATTTAACGATATAATCATTTAAAAGCCTTTTTAAGTTTAAACCGTATCTTTTGTATTAGCCAATCGTTATTTATTGAGCAGTACTGTAAGTATAAAGTGTACATTTTATTATTTTTTGTTATGGTGGAGGACCCCATTGTGGCGACTGTAGAAAAAATCTTGCGTGTGTTTCGAGCGCAAATGGACATTGACCTCTCAATCGACAATGTCGCATTTTGCGCTCTTAATACACAAATAGCTATATCATATGGCAATGTTTATTTTACCATATCCAGCTTTGTATAAGGATTAATGCTTAAAAACAAAGCAATGCGTGAGAACAAAAGATGGCAAACTTCTAACCTGTAGTGGTAGCACGTACTTTAGAATTCTATCAAATGAGGCATTTGTTTTCGCTTTTCGCCACGAAGCGATAATTTGGTAGCATGTGTGCCTCAAAATATTCGCCTGCAAGCGTACGACTTGAGGCGAAAGTGTCAAAGTAACGTCATTATTTTGCCACAGTTCTATTCAAAAACATGTTATATACAAGGTGTCTCTTAAATAGGTGGACATGGCTTAACCAGAGATTCCTGAGGCTAAAATAAGACGATTTAACTAAACTTGCTTCTACCGGAAAGTGTACCATTTATCCAGAATTCTGCTTCAAAGTTCTTCGAGAAAAAATTAATTTTGCTTGTAATAACAGAACGCTTTATACGATTTGGATGAAATTTGGTATGGCAGTTCATATGGTTAAAAGTAATTTTTTAAGGTAATACTTGTTATTATTAGTGAACCACTAGTGTATGAAACTTAGGTGTCCCAACATTGATTATACCGTAACTTTTTAATGGCCACGCCAATAACAAAATCATTTTTTTTTTTTCAGAAAGGTACATTCAATAGTAAACTTTTCTCTCTCTGTTTTTATTTTCGAAATCTGTTACGGTTCGGACAGCAAAAAATAAATTTAATCTAGCAGTCTATCCAAATGTCAAACACAAGTACTGAATTTTAAAAGGTATTGTTATTTAAAGAGCCTCAAATTTGAAAATATCACGAAATAACCATTAGATAATTTATAATTAAATATTGAAATTTGTGGAATATTTTTAAAAAGTTATGTGATCTAAAACAGAATGTGACGTCAGAGTACATATAGTTCAATACGTGACAAACTATTGCCTCCTTTTATTTATATAAATAACGTAAACTGTTTTCCTATGTTATTAATATGACAAAATATTACATAAACTTTCATTTAAAGTACTTTTTACAAAATCTGAAACATGGTCATTCTACCTTGACCCTCATATTAAATATTCATGAAACTACAAAGGAAACAACACATCCTGCAGTACATTTACTTGTCCTTACCACAATAATAAACCCCTTCATTTCCCGTACGCAATAATTGCTTCCCTCATTCGTTGTTTCATTTATTTATAAATGACGACAAAGTTTGGCTGCAATCATCGTTGCTGGGCGACGACCACAGTACAAAGTAACAGCACTCCTCTTTTTGTTGTTTCAACAGTCACTTGGTGCTCCTTGGGGAACTCTAACGTCCTGAGTCCTGACTGGAACACTACTCCCAGCATTCCCGACTTCCTGTTCATCACGGAAGCATTACGCCGGTAAGCGTCGCTTGTACTACCTTCGCCCGCAATATAGGGAAAGTCGAGATATTTGCAATATCAGGAAAGAGGAGTATGTGAATGTTTCGAGGAAACTTTAAAGGTTCTTTTCCATTGAATGTTTTAATACTTAATACATAATAATTAGTACATAAAGCTTAATGCACTTCCAATTACTTTGTTTAGTGACTAATTCAACAGGAATGTCACAATTTATTCCCGTATTACTTGTTCAGCAATATTTTTATTTCTAAAAATTCACACAGTTGTTCTAATACTCTAAAAATACGTACACTTACGTATCATTCTCTTTACAATTAAATAATATTTCTACCAAGTTTATATTTCTACCCATTTTTGAATTATTGCCCCAAAAGTCAATGAAAATAATGAAAAATAATTCAAAAATGGGTGAAGATATGAATTTGGCGATATCACCATTCGATTCTACGGGCAAAATTACATAAGTACACCAATTTGTATTATTTTTGAACACCGCATACAAGCTTTAAAGCAAAATTACTGAAAATGGCCAAAAATCGCAAAAATCGTAAGGGGTACCCCTTACGATTTTTTCAGATTTTGCCAATTTTCAAACTTTTATTCATAAAAAATGAACCGGTTGGTGAAAAATTATGAAAATTGGTATACTTATGTATTTTTGTCCGTAGAATCGAATAATATCACGATCCATTTTTGAATTATTGCCCCAAAAGTCAATATGCCCCATTTTCAGATAAAAACTTCAAAATTTTCAAAAATCTAATTTTTATGTATCTAGATACTTCTCAATGCGCTGATTCCAAATTTTGAAACCGCAGTTCGATATCTCTTTCCGTTCTCGAGATATTTAGATTCAAAGTTTTGCTCAAAACTGCCCATTTTTGGGTAGTAACCCAAAAATGGGTCGAGATATGAATTTGACGACACGACCATTCCATTCTACGAGCAAAATTACATAAGTGTACCAATTTTCATAATTTTTGTCCAACCGGTTCATTTTTTACCAACAAAAGTTTGAAAACCCCCGAAAATGGTCAAAATATGAAAAAATCTTAAGGGGTACACCTTAGATTTTTGCGATTTTTGGCCATTATCAGTTATTTTGCTTTAGAGATTGTATTCGGTGTTCAAAAATTATGAAAATTTGTATACTTATGTAATCTTGCCCGTAGAATCGAATGGTGTTGTCGCCAATTTCATATCTCTTCCCATTTTTGGGTTAAAACCCAAAAATGGGCAGTTTTGAGCAAAACTTTGAATCTAAATATCTCGTGAACGAAAAGAGATATCGACCTGCGGTTTCAAAATTTGGAATCAGTGCATTGAGAAGTATCTAGATACATAATAGATAGATTTTTGAAAATTTTGAAGATTTTATCTAAATGTGGGGTATATTGACTTTGGTGGCAATAATTCAAAAATGGGTAGAGATATAAACTTGGTAGTAATATTATTTGATGAACTTTTGGTATGGGATTTTGTACAAAATACATCAAATTAACGGAAGGTCTTGTGCTGACCACAACAGAATTTTTAATATGTTATATACACTATTTTCTGTAACTGTACCTATTGTATATTGAGCTTTAATGTTGTTGTAAACATACCTTTAAGTAAAAGAGACATCTACAAGTTTTGGGATTTGTACAAAATACATAAAATTGACGAAAGGTAATGTGCTGGGCATATCAGATTTTTTAATTCTTAACTGAAACTGAAAGCTAATTTATATTTGATGATAGAAATGTATTCTGAAACTTTAATTATATTTAATTTTAAACAAATGGTATTGTAGGTATATAAATACTTACAAATCAATTAATTCCGTTTTCATGTAAGTTTCTTTGTATTACATTAAATACTTAATTACAATACGTAGTTTATACAAAAAGACAACCGCTTAGTTCTCTTATTGCTATGATAGCTTACAGCATAATGCATACGCTCTCGGATAGTGTTTCTGCATACACGACCATCCTTGTATCCTACAACGTTCTATACCATGTACTCCTACCTTTTTGTACACAAAATGATGTTACAGCATAATAGCTTAGATTCTTGCTATTATGTTTACCAACATTAAGGAAATGATGAATACTAGTGGGTTAATTTATACGAGACAATCACTCCAATTCTGTAAGGAAGTTGTTAAGTCTTACCAACGTTGCTAAAAAAATAACCAATGGAAACAAATGTAAAACCTGTCATTTTCATGTTTTATTCAGTGTTCGCAATTATTATTGGTTATTTGCTATAGCAATGTTGCTAAGACTTAACAACTTTCTTACAGAATTGGGGCGATTATAATATGTTTTTAGACGACCATTGCGATAAGTATGACATCCCATCGACCTTTAAACTAATGGAACAAGTGTCTCCTATTCTTTTATTGTTAGAATAATGCTCCAACATAAAAGGATAGAAATATACATTCTGTCTTTCAACAGTACGGAAGTTCTCAGTTAAAGTATACTGCGCATACGTTCGTACTCATTGTACATCTTTTTCAGCCACATGTAAACATCTATAGTCTATTTGAGAATGATTGGCAGTAATAAATCATTCTGTCAAAGACATTCCAGTGGCGCGCCAATAATTGTTTGCACAGGGATAGTCGAAATGACTAAATTCGCTAGAGAACTATAGTTTTAGGTCTAAGTTGTTTTTCAGGGTCAGGTAAAGTCATTTAAATAATTAAGATGAAACTACCTGAATATAATGTAAAATATGGTTTTCCTAAGCTGCTTAAGACATAATAAAATTTTTATGGATGCATTAAAACATGTGACTGCCGATAATTGGAAAAACTGTATTCAACATGTCATAAAGGAAGAAGACCAAATGTGCAAACTTGACCATCTGATAAACGAAACGATCGAGCCATTTATAATTTCAGTAGGACAAGATTCAGAATCAGATTCTGATTTTTAATAATTTATGTATAAATATATAAGTATATGTAATGCAATATGTATATTTAATAGAAATATGACAGGTACCAATATCTTGACAACACACATGAAATAAGTATAAATTTTAGTATGTAACAAATAAAAATGTAAATATTGAATGTATGTATGTAAATATTAAATGTATGCAATATAATAATAATGACTGAGAAAGTTATATTTAAATATTAAAAACTTTTATTTTTAGTAAATGTATAAATAGATCACTCTACAAATCCTATCTACGTCTATGACACAGTCCTACGGGGATTATCGGACGGCATTTCTATTGTTCGACAAGTAAGTTTCGTTCCAGGTACAAAGCGTGCGGCTTATTTTGACCATCCTAGTGTGGTTACAACTGATTTTTCTGGTAGTTTTATTTGCCGCATTGCTGGCAAAAATCCAATACTACTCTTACAAATAATGATTTATTACTGCCAGTCATTCTCAAATAGACTATATACATCGCTCTCTATCACTAAATAGTTGTCAAAATCTACATTTGATGTTTCGTGACTGTGTATTATTTACTTTTCGATCGATGCAGTATCCTAACACTGAAAGTTAAACATATGACATTAGTGTTACGATATATTTCATATCGTAATAGTTGACACGGTTACTAGGTTACTATGTCATTATTTTCTGGCTATATGTATACATTATTCATTTGTCAGCTGTCCGTACGTTTGAACCTAAATTTCAGTTTTGTAAAAAAAGTAAAATTTATTTAAGCTCGTCTAAAAAATAATGTTCATAACATCATAACTTGTATGAAATACAAATATCTTAGCTCGTGTGTATTGACTTGCACTCCGCTACGCGTCGTGCGTCAATTTACAGTCGCATGATATTTGGTATTTTTCATAACTTGTTACGAAAATAACTATATATAACGACAACTGACACGCCTATTGGTGGCAGCACCGTTGCTAAATATACGTGCGTTTCATTTAGTACTCTTTAACTGTTATTGTTATTACTTTTGCAGGCATGTTGTGAAATTTTGCAAATATAACGCATTTGCGTAAAATTATATAAAAAACCAATTGGTTAATCTCTTCTAGAAGGTATTTTAATAAATTCAGTATTGACAAAAAAATAAAGCGTTATATTTAAGCGATAATGAGGATAACTACTGCCAAGTTTAGAATTCGTAGTATTGGAATTATCGTCGGAGAAAAATTTGTCACATACGGATACACACACACACACACACACACACACACACACACACACACACACACACACACACACACACATAGAGACATTATCTTAAAAATAGCAAATTTGTATTCTAGGGACCCTCAAACTCACCAACGAATTTTTTGACCAAAGACAATACCTTCCTTACCTAAAGGTAATGGAAGGTAAAAATTGTTATAATAATTTAGTAAAAAACTGCAGGTAATTAATATATATACAGAGAATTTATTTTAAAATGCAACATTATAGTTCATCACTTCCATGGTTACTATTGTCAAAAAATGACAGCAATGTAATATTTGTCCATTTTAAAATGCAAGACATCTTGAACTTGCTTTTATCGCTCCAAAGGACAGTATGCCATTTTTCACTCTTCCATGATGAGTGTTTCTAAGCAAATGCAATTCTGACCCTCCTGTTTTTCTTTGACAGTACAGGTTTTTTAACGGCTATTTTTCCTAGTAATCCTACATCACATAGCCATCGTATCACAGTGCGATCACTCAAATCTACATGATATTGTTCCCGAATTTTTGCAGAACGTTCACTTGATGATAAAGTAGGATCACTTACGGATAGACGCCGAATGATTTTTCTCAATTATAGCACTAGTTTTCTTGGACTACCGACTTTTATATTAATTTTAACACTTCTATACTGCGTTTTTTTTTTTTCAAAATCTTTGATATGCCACTTTTACTGATTTAAAAAAAAAATAATATTGCGCTGTTTCACAGCATCTTTATGAAGCTGTACTACTTTTTCTCGTAAGTCGACGGAAAAATATTTATTTTTACCTATCTTAGCATCAACTTACTAAATAAATGACAAAATACAACTGAAAGTAAGACAATTAAAATCACATTTTCAATAAGTTTCTATACTTTTGTCCACCGAAAATACGAGTATATGTTATTTCACTTAAATCAAAAGATTTCTTGTGAATATATTCTTCGATATATTGACTAGAAAATACGATTCAAATTTGCGAGAACTATAAACATATTTTAAAAAAATGAAATATTTAAAAGTTTCCATACTTTTGTCCGCGACTGTATATATATTATTATTTCTCCATTTGAAAAATTTTTTGATTACAACAAATAAATGTTTAATTACAATAAAGAAAATTTGATTACAATAATGAAAATGGTTATTCACAAATACATTAATTAAATGAGCTGATCTGTCAAAACATTTAGCCACTGGTGCAAGATTTTATAATTATTTATGTAAATATAAAACGTAAATGCAACAAAGAAACAAGTAATAGTACTATTTTATAAACCCAGAATTAAGAGTCTAGAATTTAATTTAATCCACAAAAGCACAACTGACCATATAGTGCTACAATGTTATTCTTATAATAAATGTGCATAAATTTCTACACGTCCGCACTTGAAATCAAAATACAAAAGTTTAAATTTAATAATAAAATAACATGAACTTTACTTCAAACTAAAATAACACCCGTCTAACTTCGTGAGATCCCAGTTTTATTCTTCATTTTCCCGAAGTACAAGTATTTGTTGTTAATAACAACAAAAATTCATTTAAAATTATTTAGTAGTTTATAGAGGCAACTATTTGTTACGGTGAACGCAGTTAATCACTAAAAAACCCGCTTTAAATCATTCAAATTTAAAGAGCATTCTTTAATTAACGGTAACACAAAAACCGGAACAGAAAAACGCGGTATAAAATTAAAACGATCGTGCTACAGGCACTTAAAAACTTGTTAAGTAATAAATTTTACCCTCAAATACCATTCCATGTGTAGAATTCACATTTTCAGCTGTTAATGTACGCAATGTAAACTGTTTACGACAAAAAAATTCCCAGTGTAGATCTGATGGTCGTTTGAACACATTCCTCTCTTTAAAGGGGAGTCATTTGTACTGACGTTTATTCAAACGCTTGATCTTTGATTACGATTGATTTAACTGATGTACCAATCGATATTTGTTTATTTTACACTCCATGTAATAGATGTTAACACTGTGATAGAAAGATATTCTTCTTTAGACTTTTTTCAAATCTGATGAATGATAGCTGTATTCTTTTGATGTTTTTGGGCACAAACATTTGTTTAATTTGAAAAAAAAAACATTAATTTATACATACCTACTTTGTAAATAAGTTTTTGCTATCATAATACATAATACAGGGAATTTATTTTAACATGCACCATATGGCGAATCACTTCCATGGTTACTCACTATTGTCAAAAAATGACAGCAATGTAATATTTGTCCATTTTAAAATGCAACATACAAAATTTGTAGTTTTGTATTATTAAAACTAATTTCCAATAAATTAGCCTACATATGATTAACAAATAATCAAAACATGAATGTTGTACATCTTAACAAACTTTAGCTTACAAAAATTCATAACTTTCATGTAATAAATTTTAAAAAATACCCCCAATAACTCAGGCAATATTCTAGTTGGTCGTAATAAGAACTGACACCATTTGTGATGTGTTTTGGAGGTATCTCCAGTGCTGTAATACTATTTATAATGTTGCATTTTAAAATGGACAAATAGTACATTGCTGTCATTTTTTGACAATAGTGAGTAACCATGGAAGTGATGAACTATAATGTTGCATTTTAAAATAAATTCTCTGTATGTAACAAAAGTTTACGCTGCTAATGTTATTAATAAATAAGATCTAATCTAGTTGTCGCTGAACATTTTTTTTTTTCTATTTAGTAGATTATCAGAAGTAATATCACAAGATCTCCTGATTTTATCGATAAATTTTGCACGAATTTTTTTTTGCTTAGTAACAAACACGAAAGCAAACTGCATGGTAAATCCCGACTCCGAAGGAGGAGGAGTTTTACCTAATGTCAGTTTGCTTGAATTATTTTGCTTGAAAGCAAAAAGAAATGAGTGCTTAAAAATAAAAGTTTATCAGAGAAAATCTGAGAGGTCGTGTGGTATTTGGTGAGATAAATTCTAAATCTAAAGACAACGCAAAATGAAACTTGACACATTAATTGTCACACTGACAGTTATAAACAATAACAACTGTTTATTTACTTGGTAGCGGAAAATTATCGGGGTAACGGGGTTTTATCAATATAATACTGTTCCCATTGGTTGAATTTTCAAGTGTTTTACATCATGATTGGTTAAAAACTAGTCGTTGGAATTTATCAGCTATAATATCCCGAGGACATTGATAATTACGAAATAATTTTATGACAGTTGCCGAAAGCACGTTGCTTGGTAACAGCCCGACGCCGAAGGCGGAGGTGGTGTTACCTAAAAGCAACGTGCTTGAGGAAGTTGTTATAAAATTATTTTTATCAATGATCGCGGGGTATTAGATTTTTTGCAGTTTTAATTAAATTTATGAAGAATTTGTATTTAGCAGGATTTTTATAATTATAAAATCACCCAAAAGATGTCAGTAGTAATTATGAATATTGTTCAGCGTGAAGTGTGTAACGATAATAAGATTGACATTGAAACTACGAGATGCCGAGATACGTTCAGTTTTATTATATAAACGTTTAATAGTAATAATAATAGAATGATATTTTCTATTTTTTTATTTATAATAGGGTGTTTCATTGTGAGTGTGAGTGTGTATTTTATTAATTGAAGCGTTATTTTCACTATTATATATGTCAAAACCTCATTTTCAAATTAAGCTTTAATTATCAAAAAGTGTTCCTTAGCAACTTAATGACATAAGTGATAATTGTCTTAGGATAATTATCAGTGTAAATTTGTTTTGATTGATTACTTTCGCCCACGTGATCAGAAATACAGGGATTCAATTGGATAATTTTTTAACCAAAAAATTTTCACGGTAACATTTGCGCTTACTGAATATACCTACCTAGATTAATGTACTAATTTAAAACAGTTGTTTTTGCGAAGCTAATCCGATTGAAATCAGAGCAAAACCAAAATTGATCTGTGATCTAATAACTCAAATATCATTTGTTATGTCATTCTATTTCCGTGGTTACCCTTTAAACATTTATACTTTGTTTAGTTTAACATTGTTTCTTTGTTTGTATATAAACATCAATTGCTGAAACAAAAACTGTTTGTTTGGCGAAATGAAATTTGTTTTGCTTGCATTAAATATAAAACAAACGCTGACGTTCAATAAACAATATAATATTAGGCTATGCTATGAGTGCAAACAGTGTCGTTGCCTGGATACGTGCAGAGCAGTGACACCATTGCAGGACGTGAGAGATAACCTGCCAATATATTAATTCCTCTGACATTTTGACACGACTGCAATAATTAATATCTCCATTATCACGTTAGCCTTGCATTAACATGACAATTGACAAACTAGGTTATATTAAATATTGCCCTGCCTGAGTTGACATAATTAACCATGGGTCTTAAGACATTGTCTTTTAATTGTAAATGTAACTTTATTCTCTCTAATATGAGGATCATGGTATAATTATTGAAAATAAGAAGTAATATGGTCCACATTTAAAATAACGAACTCTTTTAAATAATTAAAATATACAACAATGATAATAATTCACTTCAAACTTCAACATTCTTTCTTTTCACTTTTTAAAAGCTCGCAACAAATCTTCTTTCGCAATGCTTTCAAAATAATCATGAAATGCAGTATCAATCTATTCTTTTACACCGTAAATTTGAAATATCCAATTCCAAAAATCTGATGTGATCAACACAATACCTCTCGCTATTAAATTGAGTTCTGTTCACTCTTTTCACTCTGCACACTCCTAGCACCGATCGGAATTACATGGAGTGAGAAGCGTCTTAAAATGGAGCGTTCGGCAAATGCAGAATGGAGTCAGGTGGAGTGAAAAGTGTTAACTCCATAAGTCCAACCTCGATATGCAAGCATACATGGAGTTTTTTTTGTTTTATTTGACATCTGTCAGATCATTTTGTATTTTTATGTTGAAATATTTTATTATACACAATTATTTTATATTTATAATATTGTTTTGTAATATAACAAGGCACAGTATGTCGGAACGGTAAGAATTCTGTACCATATCTAATATATACTTTCTTCAGAATCATTAAAGAATAATACCAAACTGAATAACTTCTGTATAGTTCATTATTAATTTTTTATAGCAGTGCAGTATATCAGATTGTCAAAAAAGGAGATTATTATATTCGTCCACCAATATTTTAACTCTACTCGTTCGGTTAATCACAAATAAAGGAGTGTACCTTGTTCCCTCGATCTATTCCAACTTCAGCTCTACTCCCACTCCACTCCAACACCGCTCCGTAAATACTCCAACTCCGTATGATTTACCGAACGCACCTATAGTAAACTTAAATCGGATCATACTGTACTTCTAATATTTATGTATGATAGAAAATATATTATTTTTACAAACTTTAAATTCAGTAAAATCAATACAATTTTCTTAACAAGGTTTCATTATTAATTTTAATGTAATTGCTTCATGATAGTGACATTTGTTTAAATATTTCAAAATTATTATTAAAATATTATGTTTTTGTTTGACGCATAGGGAAGATGATGTACAAAAATAAATTATTTTTTAATTTTATATTTAAAATTATTTAAAGTTATTTACTAAATGCTATTATCGTAGAATTAAATATTGTACCATTATATTAAATTTTTATTAGTACAACTTGTTAAAAATTGTTGTTCAATGAATTTTTTACAAAAAAAAAAACTTTTAAAAGCTTGTATAAGTAATACTTTGGGTTTTCCGATATACACTAAAAACTAATGAACTCTTCCCACATTAGTATAGAAGGGATATACAAAATTTTAAAATTTTTTGATTGATAGTATTTGAGTAATCGTCCATCCACACACATACATACCTACAGACATCATTTTTGGAGCCAATTTTAGTGGCACCAGTATATGTACAGTGATTGAAGTTAAGTTTGACAGCTCAGCTAGTAGCTACTTACTATGTGCAGATTTAGAAAGAGATAGCCGTTAAATTGAAAAGGTCTATTCATGAAGCATAAATAATATGTTTTTATAGCTATTTGAAGACATATTCTTTTAATTAACTACATTATCATACATATCAATTTCATTTTTATGACAACAATTCATTCTATATTAATTTAATATTGATAGAGCAAAGTTTTAACACATGTTATTGAAATTGAATTTTGATGGCATATCCATTAATTTTGCTTTTACAAAATAACTTCATATACAATTAACATATGTTTATAATAAAGTTATGAATAGAGTATTCCGGAATTATGGAAATAATAGACTTTTGATGAACACTAACTCTCATTTGATTACAATAAACAAAAATTGATTACAATAATGAAAATGAATACCCAATACTCTTAAAAGGGCAAAATAAGCAAAATTGGATAGTGCAATATTCTAATTTAAATTAAAATGACAATTATTAGTGAATATATCTAACGGGTGTTCAATAAGTCTTTACGTTTTTACGTACCAGGACAGTTGGCTACTGATTTTGACATTTTGTTTTTAGGATTTAGGTCTTCTTTACATAAATATAACTCCGAATGGCACACTAATGACATCCGTTGGTTTGTATGCTAACACTTTAGAATAACAAAAATGAATTATACAATTCGATTTAATTTGATACTTCAGATTAAATGTTAATATTATATTTCATAAAATATAAGCTAAGAAGCTATTCTTTGACAGTAAATTTAACATTTTGCATAAATTATAGCAACGAACATGATTTGTTTAATTAGTGCGCGTCAACTTCAAGGCATAGTGTGCTCCTGCAAAACCCTAAAATCTAAGTCTTAAAATCCTAAATAATTAGCAGATTTTGGATATACAAATTTAGGATTTAGATACCATACCAAATATCCGAAACAGTTCTTAGACGTATGATGGCAACGTAAGTGCCGAAATTCGTATCTAGTTATAGTGTTTTTAGTTAAGGTTTAGGGATTTTTAAACTATTTTCTAATTCTTTATTAACAATTCAATTCTTTGTTAGTGAAGACTATTTTGTGTAAAGAAAAAAAAAACTGTTCGCATTTTATTGAAGGAATAAATTCCTCCCTCTTCAGTGAATTCAAGTGTAAAAGAATAAGAAGTTTCCAGAAGTATTTAAGCGATTGAATTATGATGGTAGAAAGAAATTATCAGAAAATCTTCCTTGTGTTCACGCTCCACTGGTCATACATCTCTTTTTCCTCTTTGTGGAGCTTTGTGCTATACTTTCAACACGGATTCCTTTTAAATTATTACGTTATATGTTCCTTTAAAATATTTATTCTAATTGTGCTCCGCTATAGCTACTTTGATCGAAATTTTAATACTTAAAGACCTTTCTGCTTCCAAGTAATAACGAAATTTTCTTATATATAAATGGAGCAAGCTTGCAGATTTCATTTTGCATATGAGCAGCAACGAATCAGGCGAAATGATAACCTTTTACCGATTATTATCCCCTAAACATTTTATTTAATAACAAATTGTGTTCAAATAAAAATGTATAATATAGATACTCGCATAATGTAGAGAATATTTTTGTAAACATGTTTAAATTTTAAATAAAAGGGCAGGCAGTCTTTGGCTGTGTCCGATATCGTATTTTGGCATTTAGTTTTTAGGATTTAAGTCTTTTTCACATAAATATAACTCCGAATGGCACATTAATGACGTCCATTGGTTTATATGGCAACACTTTAGAATAACAAAAATGAATTATACAATTTGATTTAATTTGATGCTTCAAATTAAATATTAATATTATATTTCATAAAATAGAAGCTAAGAAGATTATTTGCCAGTAAATTTGATGTTTTGCACAAATTATAGTAACGAATATGATTTGTTTAAATAGTATGCGTCAACTCCAAGGCATAGGGTGCTCCTGCAAAACCCTAAAATCTAATTCCTAAAATCCTAAATAACCTCTAGATTTAGGGCATATCTAAATTTAAGATTTAGATATTAGGGTGATAAAAGTGCAACATCGGACACAGCCTTTGTATATAATACCCGCTTTTCAGTAACATGGTGCAAGTTGTTCCTCGCCTCCAAACTTGGTCATGAAGAAATATCGCGCGCACCACATATGCAGATAGGATTTGGAATTCCAATTTTTTAAACCCCAGTGCACACCATAGTCGACATACAAGATCGTATTACTCGACTATGGCTGTGTCCGATGTTGCACTTTTATTACCCTAATATCTAAATCCTAAATTTATAGGCCCTAAATCTAGTGATTATTTAGGATTTTAGGAATTAGATTTTAGGGTTTTGCAGGAGCACCCTATGCCTTGGAGTTGACGCGCACTATAATTAAACAAATAGATTCTTAGTTTCTATTTTATGAAATATAATATAAACATTTAACCCCGTGGCCGCGTGTCTGAGTGTCTGGTCGTGAACCTGGGGGAACCGGGTTCGATCCCGACAGACGCCAAATATTTCCAATTTTAAATGGCACAAAAGTGATACCTGTGGTGCACTCTCCACGTCTACATGTGTTGTAGATGCTGGCACACCCAGAAATGGGTAATATGCCGTGATGATATATTTATTTATTTATTTTATTTTTATTTAATCTCAAGCATAAAATTAAATCGAACTGTGTAATTCATTTTTGTTGTTCTAAAGTGTTGCCATACAAACCAATGTAGGTCATTAGTGTGCCATTCGGATTTGTAGTTATGTGAAAAAGATCTAAATCCCAAAATACTAAATGCCAAAATGCGACATTGGTCACAGCCTAAGAGTTTGATTCAGATGCTGTAATCTTGTTAAACATGGCGAGTATTTTCTAATTCTTTATTAGACATTGTTTCACTTAGAGTTCGCTATTGTACTTGTAACTGAATTGTTTTCTAGATCTAATAGGAGGAAGTGGTTTTGAAAGAACTACACACTGAAAAACAACTGAAATTGCTCTTTAAATGTTAATGAAAAAATCAGAAAACGTGCAAAAAATTTCATTAAAACTTTCCACACCCGGGAACTTTAGAAAATCGAAAAGCGATTAAAATTGAAAATGTCCATACACGACCTCATACATAATAAATCACCATCGTACACAACGCCATTCGACGCATTTCATTTTAATTTTCTAATTCGCATTAGCGGAAATCCCCAGCTAATTGAATCGCATATAAATTTCGCATCATACAAGTGGGCCATGGTCAGGGAGAGTTTCATTTAAAACGTGGCTCTCCATACTAAGGCCCTAGGGCTATATGTAGTCCACAAGGCTAATGGGGTAAATGGAAAAAATAGGCCGATTTCACCACCTATTTCTAAACTGTTGCCAAGCTAGGAATTTCCTAAATTTAAGAACTGCCTAAATTGATTCTTGTCCATTTTGGATTTCACCAAACAAGCAACGCCAGTTAAGAATTACTTACGTAGGCATCGGAATATTAGTTATTTTTGTGATATTATATTTGCACACTGGAAATAATTTTTATAATTTATAAATAAATATATCATCACGGCATATTACCCATTTCTGAGTGTGACACAATGTGCCAGGGCCGGCAACAACAGTGGTGCTCGCGGTCTCGGGCACCACACGTAAAATCAAATGGTGGTGCTCCGCACCACACGTTTAAGCCATAAATTATTACAATTTTTTTAATAATAATTTTATGTTATAAAGTTAAAATATTTATTAGTATTAGTACTGTAATAACAATTTTCCAATTTTGAAATAAAAACTATTTGCATACCAATCACTGCCATCTAGGCATGTGTTCTGTAACAAATTAAATCCATGTTACATGTTATGCGTATTGCACTTACGCCTGTGCGCGTCCTTTATTATTTGTATGGTAATGTAAATTTTAGCGACGCAGAGGAACATGAGTAGAAGCAGAGCCTGTCGACTAAATTTTAAAGGATTTATAATATTTTTTTCAGTGTTTTGTTTTTAATAGGTAAGGTAAGGTACATAATTTCTGCCACTATATTTACTTCTTTGTACGAAGTAAAGGAAGTATTGTAATCGCGACAAATTTTGGTTTCCACATTTCAACGTATATATCCATTTTGACCATCCCTGAATCCATTTTGACTAATTTCGTTTTTTCTTTTTTTAGACTGCTATAACATCTAATTGTGCACCTCCCTTTTCGGTCATTATATAACTTTCGGAAGTGGTGCTTTACTTGAAGTCTATAATAGATTTTAATGAAAAACTGTATTAAAGTATAATCCAAAACTTTTCAAATTTGGTATATAATACTTTTATATCAATGGGAATAACATAATAGATTTTGATGAAGGAAAAAACAGGCCGTAGGTTCCAATAATTACGACTGCTAGTCAAAATTATTGGCCTGTTTCTTCCTTCATTGAAACTTTTACAACGTTCCCGAATCATTCATTTTATAATAGATTTTGGTTAAAATAGTCTAATCGGAAGTGATACTTTACTTGAACCTGTTATCAGTTTTTCTTGAAAAAATGGTTATTTTGATTTTACAAGTAAATGCTTCAAATAAAAGTTTTAGAGAATTGAATTCTGAGTCGAAAACATAAGTATGATTAAATTAGCTCTTTGTATATGCGCGAAATGTAAATTTAAAAATTACGTACTTTTTGGTTTCTGTAATTAAATTTGCGATGAATTAGGACAAAAAATAACAAAAAAAATAAAGAATTTAATGTCAATGTCAAATTAAATCAAATACGTGCAATTTTATGATTAAGTCTGTTATAATACATATTTTAATTATTAACAAAATATATATGTATAGTGTATATCTATAGTCTACTTATGTAGTGTTTTTGTATTTTAGTTATAAGCAAAAACAAATGTAATGGCTTCGAGTGGGACTTTAAAAGAAAAGAATTAAGTTAAATATATTCTCTTTTTCTCGCTCTTTCCTAAAATGTTCTGTGAACTGGTAATTTATTTTTTTACATGAAAGGGGTAAACATGCATTTGCACATCCTTTGAAAAAATGTAGCTTTCAATTATTAGACATTTGACCTTGAATAAAAAAAAAATTCTCATTTCTGGGTTAGATATCACCAAATTTTTGGTGCACGATCCATCTCTGAGCACCACACACTAAAATTAAAACTTGCCGGGCCTGCAATGTGCTTTATCGCAGATATCGGTAATGATAATGACATATATGTACCGTGCGGGCGCTTACCAGGCGTCACCCCACGGGCACTCACTGCTGGCGGAGAGTGTGCAACACAGGAGTCACCTTTGTGCCATTTAAAATTCGAAATATAACATTTGTCAATTATATTTGTTAAAATTGACATTGGATATTATTATTTTATTGAGTTTGAGATAAACAAAATTATTATATTTTTAATGAAATATATTTTACCATTAATATTTTTAAAATTTGTATTACAGAAATAAAAATTATAAATGAAACAAAGTTAAAAAAATAACAGAAAGACGAAATATAAATGGCAGAATATATAATAAATAATACAAAAACAGAACTTCCAGATAAAATTATAAAATTGGAGAAGCGGCTATTTGGCATTTTTGTAAAAATTGTGAATTTAATTATATGTAAATATTTAATGTAATTTTTCTTTATTTTTCTACCTGATGATGAGGTTAAACCTCGAAATGTACATTGTACTATATTTTTATTACATTGCTGTCATTTTTTGACAATAGTGAGTAACCATGGAAGGGATGAACCATAATCTTGCATTTTAAAATAAATTCTCTGTAGATACTCATTGATAATGTGTGTTGTATTGTAGTCATATATAAACATTAAATTCTATATGCTGTTTTTAACATTTTTTTGTAGGATGATACGGTTCAGAAGATCCAAAATGTTAGACACATGATTTAAAATAATAATTCGATTCAACGCGGTAGCAAAAAGATTTAACACGAGTACAATGGATATAATTCTTCCAGAGGAAGAGAAATAAGGATATTGCACGGAGATCTTGTTGCAAGTTTGGAAGAAAGCCAAATAGTTTAAAAATATGTTAATATAGCTACTTGATAAAATTGGTATGAACTCATTTCTGGATTATGAAGTGGGATAATTTTCAAAAGTAAATTTATCTTTATGTTTAAACACGGACCATGCGTCACTTTACTCAAATTTTTTATGTTAATAAATATATTTGACGCAAATAAGAGGAGGCCCCAAATAGAGTAAGGACCGGGAGAGTTTCCACACTTTTTTATCTAATAACTTTTACCTAAATAACAATAAAAATTTATTGAAATATTATATAGATGCTGTGGTGTCTGCAGATTATAATTGGCTATCGTAAACTACTCAGTTTTAAAAAGCCTTAACGAAAATGATAGCAATAACTTTATTTTGTAGTATTAATGATGTAAAAACAAATAAATAATAGTATATTGTGTTATTAGGAGTAAAAGTGACACTTTGTGTGGCGATCATATAAGTTTGCACGACGAGAGGTACGCGACTCGGATAACACACAAATGGAACACTTATCCATATAACAAAATAAGAATCTTGTTATAAAAACTAGGTAAACGTAAGTTTTAACCAAAGACATTACATACCAAAGAACTTTCGCACCATACAAATAAAATAAATTACGATAACTTCCCTACGAGAAACTTTGTCAATAAAATTACAAAATTAGGATTCAATGACACTTATGCACTGTCATATTCTACAACCTCAGTATCATCTACCAATTATTTTTAGGAAAACTAGTTCGGTGTCATTTCTCCCGCTGTGGCATCTCTCCCGGAATTACGTATATAAAACTGGCACCATACCGGGATATTTGAAGGAATATTAATTAAAAACTACATAGTGAAGTAACCTAAATAACAAAATTACTATTTCATCACAGCTCTGTAATAATACACACATACATTAATTAAAAACTTGTTTCACTTTAACAAATAAAAGTACTCTCTAATTGGAATAATAATTATAAGAAACAAAGAAACTACGTCCGTAATCATCGTTTTGATTCTCGTGTTTACGTTTTAATGAAAAACAAATTAGAATTTCAAATTCTTTTTCATATTTCAATCGAGCAAATCTCTGTCGAAAAACGCGTCAATTTTGTTGATATGTGTGATGGATTTTGTTTGTTTAAGCCCTCGGAATTTGCTTTGTTTTTCATCAAACAAAATGTGCAGCCAAAACTTTTCATCTCCGTTTCATTTCCTATGCCGAATGTGTCAGCCAAAAATGAACATACATTTTATACTTAGACGTAATGGGGCCCTTTGCCATAGCAACAAAGTAGATAATTGATAATTTATTTATTACTAGGGCTTAAAACTGTATGATATCAGCTGTTTCCATAATTATAGCAAAGCTGGTTGATATTTGAAAATTGATCTCTTTATAAGTCTTTAACTTTATGTCTATTGAATTTGGAGGAAAATGTATAATCAAACTGTATAGAGAATAAGATATTTCGTATCGATAATCACATATAATGTCAAAAAATGATATTTAACTGCGTTTTTACCTCTCGCTAAGAGAGGTATTGGATTCATGCTAAAATTTGCATATCCAGATTTTATTAAATAAGCACTATTTAAGGTTCCTAGAATCCGATTGACATGTTTAAAATGATCTCTCTCTCTCTGTGTGTGTATGTGTGTGTGTGTGTGTGTGTGTGTGTGTGTGTGTGTGTGTGTGTGTGTGAATGTATGGATGTTAGAGGGACGATTCCTCAAAAACTATAAGACTTAAAAAATATTTAACTGCAGTTTCCTCAATCTGACATTCATGGGAAGAGCTGAAAAGGTTTTGGCAATATTAAACAACCGGAAGTAGTAATTTCTTAGAAAAATTCTTCTAAATATAATTTTTTGGGAGTTTTTTTTTTATTAAATATTGAAGAACATAAAATTCTCCATCTAATACACTTAAAATTTTTATTATATCTTGTATAGATTTAGAGATAAAGACACTATAATTTATAGAGTAATCTAATCGCAGAGGCTAGGGCACTAAGGAAACCAGTTGACAAATTCCAATGTTTATAACATAGTTTGTAAATGACACATGTCAGTGTCAAAAATCAACAGTTTTAGTGACATTCTGATAGCTTTTTCTGGGAAGTATATTTAACCTTTCTTATTGTTTTATTAATTAAATATTTGAAATTATAGGTAAAATGCATATATCCATCAGAAATACCGTCAATCTGGTTAATGAATTGGAAAAATCTCTGACATTTAGAAACTTCCTCATCATAGAATTATTTGTGTGCAGAAGACATGTTAAATACAATAAAAAACAATATTTGGGTATAGAAATATATATATATATATATATATATATATATATATATATATATATATATATATTTATATATATACTGTAAAAAATTCAATAATCTTTAATTTTCATAATAATAAAAAATGCGAAAAAATGGCATTTAATGGTATTTCTTGAAGAAAAACCATTAAGAGCTTTAAGTAAAGTGCCATTTTCCTTTATCCAATTTACACCAAAATCTAATGGTTTCTTTTCATATTATTAACTCTGTCTATTGAATGTCAAAAATTTAAATAAATAAATACATTAAAAAACTCATTTAGTCCTCAATAAAATAAGATATAAACCTTGATTTAACAATGGCACCCAATGTATGTTTTATATGTTATTTATTATTGTCTTATATTTGTATCCATGTTTTATAAGCTTAAAAAAAAATTCACCTCCTGAAGAAGACACATGAGGTGTCGAAACCGGTAGAGGCGGAAAATATATGTAATATTTGACTGAAATCCAGCAATTTTCTTTTTGCCCTCCTGAAGTGTAATGGGAACTTTACAATTGTATACACAGCAAGTGTAACCTACATTTTACGCTTACTGTGTTGTAACTTGTCTAACTATGCGGTAAAATAATGAAAATACACTGGACGTTTATGGGCATTTAGAAAAGAAATCATCTTTACTATAATAAAGTTCATGTAAAAAAGTACTACCTACTTAAGTTATTTTTTTACTTTAACATTTCCTATATTTAAAATTAATTTATATAAACCAAAATCACGGCAGCGACATCTGTCATTATTGTAAAAATCCGCCGTTACCGACATAGTCACCGATCGATATACCTGTCAAATACGCGAGGCGAAAATTGCTGAAATGTCAAATATCGACACCTACCTATTATTTATTACGAAGAAAGCATGAGCAAATAAATATATTATCAGTCATAAACAACGTCTATTATTACAGATAAATTTTCGCTAAAAGAAGTACTCTAATGAAGATAAGTAAAATCAAATTTGGAAATTGACTTAACCCCAGTATTTTAAACTAACCCTTTTCAGAAGTATAACATATCTCATTAAAAAAAAGTGATTTTCATTATCGTCGGCCAAAAAATTTGATACAATTCTCGTGGGTGAATTATTTTACAGCGCTCCAGCTAATAAGGCACTCGCCTTAAGGCTATCGCGCTGTAAAATACAACTTACACGCACTCGAATGTAAATAACTATTCCTTCATTGTGAATAGTAATTGCTGTTGAATCCCCGTGGCATTAGGGTGCGATGTTCGTATCATGTCGAAATTTGATTTCCTCATCAACAGTTCAACACATAATAGTAACAAATAGTGTCTTGGGTGGGCTTTGGGCCGCTCTATCAGATTAAGCTGCGTGCCGCTTTGCCGCCCAGTCCTTGTTCGTAATCCCGAGAATTTAATCACGTCGGTTTGTTTAGGACCATCTTGTTATCAAACATAAGTCACCCAGCATTGGGACGAGAGACGAAGGGAGGAAGTAAACGCCAACCCGTCAAACCGCCGTGTTTTCGGCATATAATTGCCGTGCAAATGTCACGAATTCCAAACCGGAAGAGCACACAGACAAATATTTTCCCAATGCGATACCAGTCGGGGATGTAATTTGTTTTCAGGATGATACAGAACGAAAAAGGAATAAAAAATGGATAAATTTAATAGAAGGAAAGTAGAGACTTTGTGAATTAATTTAATTTAATTTAACATTTCGTTATTTAGTATTAATATGCTATGAAATTTATACATTTTTTTTTACAAAATTCTTCGAGTAAATCAAATATAATAATAAAATACCTTTCTTCACCTTTCTTCTTCGAGTAAATTTACGAATAACTTAATAGCTTTTTGTGTATTAAGAGCGCAAAATGGAAAACAGATTTTTCTACAGTCGCCACTTTGGGTCCTCCACCATAACAAAAAATAATGTACACTTGGTACTTTCATTACTACTCAATATACCGCGAGTATTTTTTAACGTGAAACATCAAGTTTGTCATATCCATGGTTACGACTTGACATTTTATTGACAGCAATGTATTTGCTTTAAAATGAAACATTTTCTTCTAAGTCAATTTTTTGCAATCTTTAATTTGTTTTTCTTGTATTGTTAGTAAAGTAAAACTATGAATTATTTCGTTTCATATTAAAACAACAAAATATTTCAGAAAATATATCTTGCTATGTAACACAAGAACCACAAAATATCTAATATTAAAAAAAATATGCCGGTAATTACCTTATAGGCCAATTCTGAACAAATATGTAAGTCTTACAGATCTGTAAAGTTTCATTTCCACCGATTGTTCTAATGCATAAGAGCTATATATAATGCTTAAGAATTAAGAGCAATGCGTAAGAACAAAAGATTGCAAATTTCTAACTTGAACTGTCAACTGTCAATCTATTTTATAATTATTAAATTTTTAATTTTTCGTTATAGATATAGATACTAATCATTATGCATTAAGCAATAAAACATTCGGTGGAAATGAGGCTTAAATCTGTAAAAATCTGACAAAAACGCATCTAGTTTTGTTGATTAATATAAAATTTTACATAAGAGTGGCTGGTTTCGTTGCGATTTTGTTCATTATTCACAGATTTATAGATCTGTAAGACTAATGCCCATATTCATAAACACTCGTAAAGTTTCAAAACGGTTCGTTATAATTTTTGACAAATAGAATCAAACTTGACAAATAAAATTTCGATTTTTCTGTCAATGTCGACTGTTTTATTGGATAAAAAGTATAAAGGCTCATTCACAGCTAGGAAAATAAGAAATATAAATAAAATTAAAAATAAGACTTTATGGTTGGTGTTCATAGCTTCGAAAATAAAACATAAATTAATATCAACTGTCATTTAATATATTCATACTTAAAAAGCAATAATAACAACTTCATACCTTTTAAAGTACTGTAA
This sequence comes from Ophonus ardosiacus, assembly GCA_943142095.1. Lineage (NCBI taxonomy): Eukaryota > Metazoa > Arthropoda > Insecta > Coleoptera > Carabidae > Ophonus > Ophonus ardosiacus. Next base: position 5,094,898 of record OW964837.1, read on the forward strand.
GCAATCATATTTGCGAACCTTTGCCTTATAACAGTTTGTTAAAATTATATTTAAATTGAAATCCTTTTGCCAGAACCTACATTGACAGCTCAAATGACAGTTGTTATGTATATACTTATTTTTGTGTAAAATATTTAACATTTGCAAATCCTTGTGTTTATGTCTTATGTCTAATTTTATTTCCGATCGCTGTGAACACTTTCATAAGAATCTATTCTTTATATCGTTATTTTTATTTTCGGAGCTGTGAATGAGGCTTAACGAACCATTTAAATTTTTCTACGAGTGTCGATGAATACGGGCATTACAGTTTTGTTCAGAATCGGGCCATTAGTTATTATTTGTATTATATATACACTTGTAGTAGTAAATATTTATTATTTAAGTTTCCTTGGTAGCCATTAAAATAATTCGTATTTGCTTTCACTTTGCTGTAGCAATATTTAGAATACTTGACTATTCTTGTCTCGTTTGTAAGCTCTCTAAAATCGTCACGCGCCGCCTTGATTCTACTTGGGTAAATTGTAGAGCCTGCAAACTAGAGCCGAAGCTGTTGCGGGGCTAAAGAATATACACTGCTCCTGCTCCTGCTCCTGCTCTGTTAGTCCTGCTAGCTGGCGTCTGCCGCCTGCTGCCGGGCTAATTAAAATGCGGTGTTACGTGTACATGACATTTAGTTATTATTCAGTGCGAACCGCGGACCTAGCCACGCCCATACCCGTTTTATGAACTTTACTTCTAGGGAAAGAGTCACATAATTTATGCAAAATTAACAATCAAAGGCACTGCAGTTTGGGAGTGGATGAAAAAATACTCAAAAGCATATCATTGCAAAAAATCTGCCTGATACATTATCAATATGGAATGTACCTAGAATAACAATCTTTGTTTAGGCTAATTTTAGGAGCAAGCCCTGTTTTAACTAAAACGTTGTTTTAAGATATGTCAAATTTCATTATTTAATAATAAAAATAAATAATATATTTATCAAAATATGATTTTAAAGCAGAACATAATTTGTATTCAAAGAAATATGTTTAAAAAAATCGTTTTTCAAACAAAAAAGTGAAATTAAATATTGAAATTTGTATTTCCCAAAACAGTGTTTTAGTTAAAACAAGGCTTGTGCTACCAGCCATAATCTTTTTGGCTGCAAATGTGCACTAGTAGGACACGCTATATCACTCGGACATAATTTTAATTTTGATGCCGTCAAGGTTATTGATACCGAACAAAATTTACACAAACGCCTCACTCTTGAAATGTTACACATAAATAATGACAAAAACAACATAAATTTAAAAACTGACATAACAAATATAAGTAAAATATACACGAACATTTTAAAATATAATATGAACCAAACATAAAATAAATATAAACTAAATTTATAATATGTAAATTTAAACCATATTTTTTTTTTTATTATAAATACTAATAAGAGAAATGACTTAAAATCTAGCGGCAATTCGAGAAACGACCTTCGGAACAAGTTATAACTTAATTTTCAGTTAAATGGGTGCCATTGTTAAATCAAGATTTATATCTTATTTCATTGACGACTAAATGAGTTTTTTAATGTATTTATTTATTTATTTTTCTAAATTTTTGACGACCATTGTATGTTTTATATGTTATTTATTATTGTCTTATATTTGTATCCATGTTTTACAATCTTAAAAAAAATTTCACGTAAGTCACACATGTTTGTATTTTTAAAAATATTTTTTCAAAATCTGTAATATTATTGTAGCTCCTGAAGAAGACACAGGAGGGGTCGAAACCGGTAGAGGCGGAAAATATAATTTATATTGACTGAAATCCAGTAATCTTTCTTTCCTTCATAATGTGTGTGTGTGTGTGTGTGTGTGTGTGTGTGTGTGTGTGTTTGTGTTTGTATTTTAAAAATTATGATTCTTTCGTATTCTCTTTTTTACATCCATTTGAAGAGCTGATTAGATTTTGGTTATAATTGTTCACCCGGAAGTACCCGTGTTTTTACGAGTTTTTTTTTTTGAAAAAACGCAGTAAATATCATTTTTTGACATTTTATGTAATTATAAAAATAAAAGAATATTTTGTCTATCTTGTTTGATTACACATTTTCCTTCATATTCAATAAATATGAAGTTAAAGGCTCTTAAAGAGATTAACTTTCATATATCAGCTATGGAATAACCATGGAAACAGCTGACATATTCAAATAATTCTAATTGGCAGATGTCAGTGTCAAATGAAATTTACATAGTTTATGTTCATGTTATAATTTCATTGAATATATGGAGTCTTTTCCAATGAATTTTCGATATGGAATTTGTAAAAAATATTATATGTTCGTAACATAATTTTACTGGATATATAGAATCTTTTCCAAGGTACTTTCTGTATAGGTTTTGTACAAAATACATAGAATTGACGGTAGGTAATGTGCTGACCACATCACATTTTTAAATATAATATTAGAATACCAATAATATTCCATTTTTCCTGAAAACTCTAAATAGCCACTGAATAGAAATATATGCTTCGAATATTCAAAAATGTCACAAAAATTAAACAAAATAAATTCACAGTTTAAAATGCCACTGGCTGTGATGCGTGTTAGGTAAAAACTATTTCACAGATTTTTAAAAATTTCATGAATTTAATGAAAACATTTACAAATTATTAAAAAAAAAACAGGTGAATATTTATTTACAAAATATCTCACCGATTAACTCCATCCAGGCAATTGTGAATTTATTTAATAAAATTCAACATGTAATTGACCGAATTAAAATAGATATCGCTGAAAATACTCATATCCATGGATTGAATAAACAAATGAATAATTTTGGTAGTTTTTGCAACAGAGGATAACGTTAAAATTAACCATTACGAACTGTTTGCACAATATAACATATAATCCAACTTGTTTATGGTATATACCAAAAATTTCAATTTCAACAATTGCATTTGTAGACATTTAATTAAGTTCGCTAATTAACAAACTCGTGGAACAATAATTTAACTACATAAATTTTGAAACTACGATGTATGGAATACGTGGAAAAGGTGAGCATAGGTGGTTCTGTATTCGTTATCACATATTTATTGTTTAACTTGGTACGGTAGTCGCCCAGTCCTTACCAATGATGCTATTTAATTACATTGTAAATAACCACATCGAAAATAACGAAGTTATCAAAAGTTGTTATAACTACAGCACTGTACTTTATGGGCTGCGTTCGAAACCCTACTTTAGAATACGAAATTACTCAAAGTCGTTCTGAAACTGATAAACTGACTCTCAGAATTTACTCTTAACCTGTTGTAAAACAGCTAGAGTTTACTCCTCGACTTAGCCTACTATCAAGCAAGATATAGAAATTACTCCAAAATATTTTGAAACATGGATACTCCCGATTCTCAACATATGAAAGTAATTTGCGTTTTTCAGAAAGAAAACGTGCTTTTGGTTGAAAATAAACATAAGTAAACACATTGGCCTGCATAAGAATCTTGAACATTAGAAGAATAAGAGTAAATAGAATGAATTAAAAAATATATAAAGAAGATATGCGTTTTTGTGTGTATCAGAAATGTCAAATACAGTATTGGCCATAAAGATAGCAACTTTTAAAAAAAATCTATTTCTCTGAAGTGAACATAAGAATATTGAAAATAAATTACATAAAGAAAAACCTCTTAAAATAAGTTTATTTTATGTTAAAATAATTTATAGAATTTATTTAATTTGCATAATTCTTACTTTTGTCTGGACATAAAAATAGCAACTACATAATGAATGTCTTAATTTTCTCAATTTCAATCTTTATATCCTATAATTGTTTAAAAAAATATAAGTTAGTACTTCAAAATTATGGGTCTTAATAAGACTTTGACTAAAGAATTTCGCAATTTAATAATTAAATCATGAAAATGGTGCTTCGCGGAATAAAATGTCGAAGAACTTTAATTTGCATAAATCTACAATAGCACGAATAATAATCCATTTTCGAAGGAAGGATAATATTGAGTCATCTACAATTTCTAGTAGACAAAAAAAAAACATCAAACCAAAGCGACAGAATAAACACATGTCGTTAAAAATTCTTTATCATCAAAAAAAAATTTAGGCTTTCTACTAAGTAATGGTAAAGATAAAATATCTTCAAGACAGGGAAAAAGAATATTAGTTGCCGGAGAACTTTATAGTCGTCGGCCTGCAAAGAAACTACTTCTTTCGAAGAAGAACGTGAAGGCCCGATTATTTTTTTGCAGAAAATCATGTAAACTGGACAACTGATATGTGGAAAAGAGTATTATTTAGTGATGAACTAAGATTAATTGATAGAAATGTAATAACAAAATTACTTGAAGAATTTGAACTTGAGAAGAAGTAATAAATTCTCGTGGTTCCGGTTATTACACTAAATATTAAAAATTTATTTTTACCTCCCGCTACCCTAGGTAAGGGAGGTATAGGGATCGTGCTAAAAATAGCATATAGAGATTTTATATAATAAGCACGTTTTGATGTCCCCAGAATCCGATTTTAACATTTTTACAATGATGTCTGTAGGTATGTATGTGTGTGTGTCTGTGTGTGTGTCTGTGTGTGTGTCTGTGTGTGTGTCTGTGTGTGTGTGTGGATCTTGTGGACACGATTACTCAAATACTATTAATCAGAAAAATTTGAAATTTTGTATACCCATTCTATACTAATATGGGAAGTGCTCATTAGTTTTTAGTGTATATCGGATAACCGGAAGTATCATTTATACAAACTTTTAACAGTTTTTCTTGTAAAAAATTCATTGAATATAATTTTTTAGCAACTTTTATTAATTAAAATGGAATATAATGGTTCAATCTTCAATTCTACGATAATAACATTTAGTAAATAACTCTAAATAACTTTAAATATGAATATATAATATAATTTATTTCCATGTATCACCTTGCTTATGCGTCAAACAAAATCATAATTTTAATGACAGGTTTGACATATTTAAACAAATGTCACTGACAGGCAGCAATTATATTAAAATTAATACCTGAATGAAACCGAGTTAATGAGAATATAATAGTAAAATATTTTATTAAGGTTTGTAAAAATAATATATTTTCCATCATACATAAATGTTAGATGTACAGGATGATCTGATTTAAATTTGCTAATTGCTATTTTTGTAGCACTATAAATTAATATTAATTTACAACTACACATTTACGAAATGGATTATGTACGGCGAAGAATTTACAAAGATTGCGTTTTAGAGAACCTAGAAGATGATGCTGATTTTTATAAGAATGTACGTGTGTGACGATTTTTCCTTAAAGCCTATTAAAATATGATGCAAAACTTCTCAAATTTGGTATTAACAATTCATATATAATTTGAAACAACATATTAGATTTTAACCATATATGATAAATCGGATGTAGTACTTAATTTGGAGCTCTAACAAATTTTTGAAGAAAAAATCCAAAATTTCGTATTACAGACTTTTCTATTTATTGGACAACAAATTAGATTTTATTTACAAACGATTAACCGGTAATGATACTTTATTTAAAGCTCACTGCTATTTTAAACATGGAATTGGCGGGAGGTCATGTGTTGGCCACATCAGATTTTTTATATTAATTTTGTAAAAGATATTTTTATTTTTATGTCCAAATAAAAAATATTTTTTTGCACATAAATCAATTTTTAAGAATAAAAGAAATATTTCGAACTTTCATTGTCTTTATTTTTTTTGAGTTACACTAAGTTTCGATTGATAAAATCTCCAATTGTTGTCAAGTGAATCAATTTTTATTAATATAATGTAAATAATGTAATATAATGTAAATAATGTAATACTGCAGTAATTTATTTCTGAAATTCCAGTTTTTATATTAGAGAAATTGAATTTTTTTTAAGTTGCTACCTTTATGGCCAATACTGTATGCACAATATTTATATAGCCTAATATGGAAATGACGAGAGGTCTTGTGCTGGCCACAACAGATTTTTCTATAATAGAAGTACCTTGGGTAAGCGAATAAAATCATCACAAAGAAACTTAATATTACAAGGTATCACGAAAAATATTATTTATTTTTTATATAATTATTGTTATAAGTATTTCAACCAATCAGCCTATACAACTGCGGCCAACCGAACCCTGCCCGATAAACTTTTATTTCTCATTAGAATTGCAAAATTTTTATATATTTATTTAAGATAAAAAGGCTAAAAATAAATTCCATCCTTGAAATTCAACAATAATATTTGTTTAAAGCATGCTTGTGATTTTTATTGAAAATGTACGTAAATAACGAACAAAAGAAAATACAATAAACATAGAAACAAAAGAGACGTGAGGAAAATGCGACCTGACGGATACGGAATACGTTATTTGATAATGTTTGTCGGGGGACTGTTCTTTATGTATCCATAGTAACTGATGGGTTTTTTCTTCAACCAAATGGCTTGTTCCTTTGTTTTAGATTTTTTTTTGGAGTAATTACCATTGTAATTTAGTTTAATTTGAATGTAAATGGCCCTAAAGATGTGTTACAAAAACATATGTTGTAATTAACAGGAATAGATAGGATTCCTTGAGTTTAATTAAATTGATTCTTTTGTTCTTCCATACAAATGAAAGTTTTTCTTTGGACGTTCCTTTGTCTTTTGTTTCTTGAATAGTAATGACATATTTTAACAACAAAAAATATTTTAATTAATTTTATTTTTAACCATATTTCATCGTATATTCCAATCTAGAAAATTAAATCCCTAAAGGCTGACATCATTGTTACATATAACTAAACAAATAAATCAGGACGTCGAATCCTCCGAAAACTGGGTTCGGTTAAGATTCAGGTTAGGATTTTATCATTTTTACAATGACATCTGTAGGTATGTATGTGTGTGTGTGTGTGTGTGTGTGTGTGTGGATCGTGTGAATACGATTACTCAAATACTATCAATCAGAAAAATTTGAAAATTTGTATACTCATTCTATACTAATGTGGGAAGAGCTCATTAGTTTTTAGTGTATATCGGATAACCGGAAGTATCATTTATACAAGCTTTTAACAGTTTTCCTTGTAAAAAATTCATTGAATATAATTTTTTAGCAACTTTTACCAATACAAATTAAATATAATGGCACAATCTTCAATTCTACGATAAGCATTTAGTAAATAACTTGAAATAACTTTAAATATTGAATTATAAAATAATTTTTTTTGTACATCACTTTGCCTCTGCGTCAAACAAATACAATACTTTAATTACAAATTTGACATATTTAAACAAATGTCATTGTCACGAAGAAATTACATTAAAATTAATAATGAAACCGTGTTAAGAAGAATTATAATGAAATTAAGGTTTGTAAAAATAATATATTTTCCATCATACATAAATATTAGATATACAGGATAATTCGATTTAAGTTCGATGTTTGCAGCATTATACATCAAACAGCTCTCAATAAGAACGTGATTTCAAAGTAGCAAATAATAGTTTGCAACTACACATTTACGAAATGGATAATGTTCGGCGAAGAATTTATACAGATTGCCTTTTAAAGCATAGGGAAGTTGGTGATGATTTTGACAATAATGTGTGTGTGACGATTTTTCCTTAAAATATATTAATGATCCAAAACTTCGCAAAGTTGGTATTTAATACTCTTATATAATTTGAAACAACATATTACATTTTGACTATATATGATAAACCGGATGTAGTAGTTAATTTGAAGCTCTAACAGATTTTTCAGGAAAAACATAATAAAATATGATCCAAAATTTCGTATTGCAAACTTTTCTATTTATTGGAACAACAAAGTAGATTTTGTTTACAAACGATCAATCGCAAGTGAAACTTTACTTAAAGCTCATTGCTATTTTAAACATGGAATTGGCGGGAGGTCATGTGCTGGCCACATCAGATTTTTTTTATAAATCTCAGAGCTTATGATTTAAAGATTTCTTTGTTACAAAGTTCACATTTCATATGTATGTAACTGACAATTAAATGTCACTGTCAAAAAACTAATCATTTCAAATTAATAATGGTGACAATTTGAACAGAAAATAGTAAATAAAGCAGTAGTTATATGCAAAGGAACTTAATATAGTTTGCAGCATTAGTAAATATGTAGGTATGTATTTAAATTAATAAAAATTAAATAGCGGGATGTCTTTTGTTGGCCACACCAGATTTTTACATTTTCATTCTTCAATATTCATTTTCTTGTAAACAAACCCAAATAATGAAAGAAAAAATATTCTGCATTTTATTTTCATTTAATTAAAATTTGTAACATACAAAAAAATGTTTCATACATGTAGATATTAAATGAAAAGAAAACACCGTTCAATAACATAAACGCGGTGAACATTTGTTGGTTTACACCCCATACATATAAAACACCAACCATACAGACATTTCATTTCGCGAAAGTATAAGGTAGGTACTACATGTTTACAAATTATAAAATTTTCAAATATACCGCTTGCCTCTTCTATAATGTTTACGACAGAAGAGAAAAATTCTTCCATAAAAATTCAGTCCACGTTTTGGAAATATAATCGGTGTACTAAACGAAAATTTATGCACTGCCTTTTTAACATTCTGGCACTCTTTTTCACTCATATTTCATGGACTCTGTGATCTATTCTGCTGTAATTCTCCAGGATTTGTGACTTCCGCTCTGGTCTTATAATTATGCTAGAGATTTTCGTTATACGAGCATAAAGTGAAGATGATTTAATATGTGGAAACTAATACGAAGTGTGAATTAATCAATTAAAGTGATTTAATGTGCTGGTTAGTGAAAGATCTGATAAGACTATTTACGTGACTATAGCTATTTCTTCACAATGGTTATTAATGTGATTATATTATAATCGTGTTATTTGTTTTTATGTACATAATACAGTCACGCTATATTCTGTAAAGTTGAATAACATGAAACGGAGAATATTAAATATCTTCTATTCAATATTAATTTTGAATTGTATTATTCTATTAACTATTGACAACTGACAAGCTGCGGTATGCTATCTGTTGGGAAAAATATGAACTTTCCGGTTTAGTACTGTATTGTGACTGTACGTTTGATTTACATGTGGTTTAATCATTTGATGTGAATAGAAATGGGAAAAAGTCGTACTAATTGTTGTGTATTCGGATGCAACTCAAGATCTGGTAGAGACACAGGCATTGGGTTTTATAATATTCCGAAATATGGCTAAATAAAGTTAAAATTACGACAAGAGTAGCTGTTGAAATGGATATGGATTGACGAAAAGCATGGGAATATGCAATTCCTAGTGCAAAACAAATAACGAAACATATGAAAGTTTGTTCTCGTCATTTTAAATCGGATGATTACATATTTCCTAGTGAGTAAAAAATTCAATGTTCAGATTTTGTCTTAGAATAAAAAGTTTATGTTGTGTTCGTTCTAAATATTTATGTATTTTTCTATACAATTAAGCGTAAAACTTTAAAAAGAACTGCAGTACCATCACTTTGTCTTCTCGTATTTCAAGCAAAAGTTCCTGATAATAAACGTAAGCTACGACAAACCAAACGTGTAAAGCCAAAAGCAGTAAACGCCAGTGACATTGCAATGCAGTAAATGAAGTAGTAGAGGATAATAATAATACATCAGCACCATCATCTAAATTGTTTGAAGAACTCGTTAAATGTATTTTGTGTATTTAATGTGGCTTCGCAGTAATTGCTCTAGTTATAAATAGTATGTGGTTAGCGTTTATAATTCGCTCACCTGCAATCATCAATTTCGATTGATTAAAATTATATAAAATTATAAATACCTTCTATAAACATATAGAATTAGCTGTTGCTTCCAGATATCTAAAATGTTCCATGATACCTAGCCTCATTTTAAATAAAAAAATTATTCTTGTTGTTTGCATTCATATGTCACAACATTGCGAGTACTAATTCAGAAACAGCTGATCGGTCCGATGGTGCTGCCGCCATCGGATATGTTAGTTCTCAATATTGTTTTCTTCTACAAAGATAATGGCCCGAATTACGAGAGCACTTTTATAATAAAAGGGCTTTTATGGAATATACTCATAAGAATGTAATGTAAAAGCGCGATTCAGAAAAGCGTTTTTATTATAAAAGTGAGAAAGTAATACGGGCAATTGGGCTTGCAATAAATAAATATTTTTATTCACAATCATTATAGTAAAATACCGAGTCAGATATTTTTTTTTTTTTTTTTTTTTTTTATATTTTTTTTTTTTTTTTTTTTTTTTTTATTTATCCCATATTTAGATAAAAACTTCAAAATTTTCAAAAATCTAATTTTTATGTATCTAGATACTTCTTAATACTCTGATTCCAAATTTTGAAACCGCAGGTCGATATCTCTTTTCGTTCTCGAGATATTTCTGAAACCTTTGATTATAATAAAAAAAATCTGTTGTGGCCAGCACAAGACCTTCCATTAATTTGCTGTATTTTGTACAAATCCGATACCATAAGTTCATTGGAAAAGATTATATATGGGTACCCAGTAAAATTGTAACACGAATATACATTATGTACACTCATATATAAATACTTTAAAAATGCGTACACTTACGTAATATTCTCTTTACAATCAAATAATATTACTACCAAGTTTATATCTCCACCCATTTTTGAATTATTGCCCCAAAGGTCAATATACCCCACATTTAGACAAAAACTTCAAAATTTTCAAAAGTCTAATTTTTATGTACCTAGATACTTCTCAATGAGCTGATTCCAAATTTTGAAACCGCAGGTCGATATCTCTTTTCGTTCTCGAGATATTTAGATTCAAAGCTTTACTCAAAACTGCCCATTTTTGGGTAGTAACCCAAAAATGGGCCGAGATATGAATTTGGCGACACGACCATTCGATTCTACAGGCAAAATTACATAAGTGTACCAATTTTCATAATTTTTGTGTAACCGGTTCATTTTTTATGAATAAAAGTTTGAAAATCCCCGAAAATGACCAAAATCTGAAAAAATCGTAAGGGGTACCCCTTACGATTTTTGCGATTTTTGGCCATTTTCGGTTATTTTGCTTTAGAGATTGTATGCGGTTTCCAAAAATTATGAAAATTGGTACACTTATGTAATTTTGCCCATAGAATCGAATGGTGTTGTCGCCAAATTCATATCTCGACCCATTTTTGGGTTATTACCCAAAAATGGGCAGTTTTGAGCAAAACTTTGAATCTAAATATCTCGAGAACGAAAAGAGATATCGACCTGCGGTTTCAAAATCTGAAATCAGCGCACTGAGAAGTATCTAGATACATAAAAATTAGATTTTTGAAAATTTTGAAGTTTTTATCAAAATGTGGGGTATATTGACTTTTGGGGCAATAATGCAAAAGGAGGTAGAGATATAAACTTGGTAGTAACATTATTTATTTTATATATTTATGAGTCTCTATCTCTAAATGTATAGAAAATATAATAAAAACGTTCAATGTATTGGATAGAGAATCCTATGATCTTTTATATTTGTAATTATACAAATTACAAAAAAATTAAATTTAGAAGATTTTTTTGAGAAACTACTACTTCCGGTTGTCCAATTGTTACCAAAAGTTTTTCAGCTCTTCCCAGGAATGTTATCTTGAAGAATTTATAGTTAAACAGGTCTTAGGTCTTATAGTTTTTGAGGAATCGTCCCTCCAACATCCAAACATACACATAAACACATACACACACACACACACACACACACACACACACACACATTATTGTAAAAATGTAAAAATCGGATTCTAGTGTCCTTGAAACATGCTTATTGATTATAATCTGAATTTGTGATTTTTAGCATGATACCAATACCTCTCTTAGCGAGAGGTAAAAAGTTAAAAACTAAAGGTAGGTACAATGTAAAACATGAAATCTTTTATTAGTCGTATATAAAAATTATGAAATATAATCAACTTAGAAAACTTAGAAATCAAATGTTTTGTAGCACAAATTTCATACAGTTTATATGTACTATAGGATAATAACTTACTGCAATTACCCCACTGAAATCCATTGGATTTACTGGTTTATGTATGTTTTTCCTGCTTGGCCAATATCAGGAACTCTCCGATATCCGGAATATATTCTATTGGGGGCAGGAGCAGGAGCAGGCGAGCAGGCAAACGAACAGAACGCAATCAATGCTATATAAAACAGTTTGATTACTTGTACGAGCAGTTCTGAACTTCCGTAATTACCTCTACATACAGCACAGCGCAGACGGTTTGTTTGTTTGCACACTTTATTTCTAATTCATTCTTCTTCATCAACACGACATACAACTTGAGCAGTAAACGTTTCAAAGATTTTATACAACTGAAACTATTAAACTATTAGATTTTCATTATAAATGGAAAGAGTTCTTATACTGAAGAATATTTAGGTATATGAAGCGTAAGTTTATTGATTCGTTGAATGTGTATTTTTTTTGTAAAGATTCCGGGACCACAGGACGAATTTGTGGGTTGATTTAATGGTAATGCCTATAATTCCGATTATATCAATTGAAACTATAATTAAATACTAAAGAAGTAATTGTTGTTCAGGGAATTTACTGATAAAATACCCCCAAAATCAAAAAACTGCAACGGTTTTTTATGAAATCCTGTACAGAAAAATATGCTGATCTACAGCTCCTCGTCAATTTGTGAAAAGCAACATATTTTGGTTTTTTAGTCTTTTTTTGAAAATAGTGATCAGTATCGAAATTTTACAGTGTAAAATTTTATACAAAACAAGATTCTTATATTATACTTAGGAGAATTGTTAAAGAGCTACATTAGGTTTTCCGATTTGAAAAATCCTTAACCCGGCAGCGGGCAGGTGAAAAAAAAAATTACAAATTTGGGCAGGTGGGGTGTGACAAACCCCAATTTAACTTTAATTTTATGAAACATCCGGTAATTTTTTGTTTAGATATTATTATATTTGTTGGTGTTTTAGAAGCTCCTCGTTCAACGGAAAAAAGAAACAATGAAATTATTTCATTATTTATTAAAAAAAAAAAAAATAGAACTTATAAACACTCACTGAAAATATTCTTTGGCATTATATTATAAAAACAAAGAAGAATATAAATATTACAAACAAAAATAAATAATATTCTTAAACTTGAAAAGTGAACCTATGATATAAAAAACATTTACTAAGTTGCTCTTAGCTACAGAGAAGTAATGAAGATTCAAATATGCTGCACTTTTCACAGTAAATTATCGCGTGCTCTACATATATAAATATGTTTGACATGACTTGTAGACGTATTTTCTTTTTCTATCTCTCACCATAGAAGATTCTGTGAAGCTACCTTGCTTTGAATTTAATTTTTTCTGCGGTGGTTATTCATTGTCATCACAAATTTTATTTATTGACTTTCTCTTCAGTATCTATTTCTTTCCACGAGGCCAACAAATGCGCCTAATCTTTTTCAAAATATTATATCCTACACATTAGAAAAACAAAATAAAATTCAGTAATATATAAAAGATACACATTTATAAATGTACCTTGAAATTTCAAAATAAGTAAATTCGTATCAGTACACTTCAGAAAAATTATGTTACGTTTATGGACAGGTGGGGTTTAATACACCCCACGTCACTTTGATTTTATGATACTCTTTCCGCAATTTAGTTGAGACTGAATCCTGTTGCGTATTGACAGACCAATATATTTGCGAAAGGGAGATGGCTAGATGATGGTGTACGGCCGTTATTTCAAAAATGGCGGCAATTATAAAGTGACTGGGGTGTACCACACCCCACCTGCCCGCTGCCGGGTTAAGACACTGAGAAATATTTTTTTTCTGTCCTTATATAAGGTATAGGACAAAAATAAAGCGACTCTGTAAAACAAAAAAAAAAATCCTTGTATATCCAAAATATTGTACAAAAAATTTCATTTGGATTAAGATTCTGTGATTGTTCGCAAGTTATGTCAGAAACCGGCTCATTTCTTATATTTTCATTCACCAATCTGATAGGGTTAAAAATAGAATAATACGCTTTGAAAATTTGAATTCGGCATGAAATTCTCTTTCATAATAATTTATTATTAAATCGTTAGTAGTATAACTTAATTTTTGACTTTTGGCTTTAAATTTGTATATGTTTTTATCTTTGTTATTCATATTTAAAGTCAGATTATATTTTAAAATTATCAGCTATAATATCCCGAGGACATTGATAATTACGAAATAATTTTATGACAGTTACCGAAAGCGCGTTGCTTGGTAACAGCCCGACGCCAAAGGCGGAGGTGGTGTTACCTAAAAGCAACGTTCTTGAGGAAGTGTGATAAAATTATAAGTATTTATCAATGATCGAGGGGTATTCGGTGAGAAAATTTTTTGCAGTTTTAACATTAAATTTATTTAAAATTTGTATTTGACAGAATTTTTGTGTCTAACATAGCCCAGTAGATGTCACTAGTAGCTATGAACGTGAATGTGGCTATGAATATGTTCAGTGTGAAGTGTGCAACGGGAATGAGACCTCTTTGAGTGAGACCAAAGAGAAGAAGATAAGACATAAAAAAAGTCCATAAATATTTTCCACATTTAGCTTTTTATTTAATACAGTATTTTTTGGTGTGTTTTCTTCTATAATTTTGTTAATTAAATCATCATTTTCAATGACAACGTGAAAATGACATTTTTAAATTAAAACAATTAATCTTTAATTATATGTCAAAAACTGTTTGTTACTTAGCAACTTAGTGACATAAGTGATAATTGGATAATTTTTTAACCAAAAAATTTTCGTAACAATAAACTGTATAAGTTTGAACTTCGAATCTTTAGTGCCCTTTCCTTCATATTTTCTCGCAAGGAAAGGTAAAAATTATGAATATGAATTAAAGCAAAATCTTTTATTACTATCTTTCACTTGAAAGTAAATTTTTCATTTTTATAAATACGGGCTAATGTCTTCATCGTAAATTATTTAATTTTTCATAAAAAATGAAAGAAAGGGAAAATAATATCACTACACTTGTATAATAAATTTACGACAAACATCCACTGGAGAACAAATGAGTAATATAATGTAAATAACCGTCACAAATGTGTAATACAGAAATTGCGATGTATCATCTATTTGTTTTATTATAATACACTTCAATGTTGTGTGGAATTTATGCGTATATCACTGATCAAACCTACGGGTTTGTTTATTCATTATATTCGTTTCCATATTGCAGTTTTCTGATTAAGTTTATAATGTTTAATTTATTCGTAAACTAATTAATTTTTAGGGATATTGAACCAGCAGTATTTAATTTTGTTATTAATGTGTAATTATCCGTAAATTTCAATTTAATTTCAATCAAACCAAATTTCTATTTTACGACTGGCTTGATTTAAATTTAAATTAGGTATATAGTTATTTGAACTAAAATGTTATTGTCCGGTATTAAATTAATAAAATCATGTAAAAATGGATAATAATTTACGCATATTAAATTATTTAATTACTTTGGATATTTGTGGCTGATTTCACCAATATCTAAAATTGAAGTTATACATGGTTGGGCAGAATTCGTAATTCAGACAAAAAAAGTTGTGTATCATCTCGATATAGCGCTCCGAGTTCATGGTAACAACAGTTCTATTATCGTCGTCGAAAAATTATGGCCAAGATGTTTTCCACACTTTATTTTGTCAAATGTTGTCATTACGAACTCAGATCTGACAATAAATTCCATGCCTGTATCACAAACAGATTTTATATTGTATGATCAATAACCTGTCAAATTCATTTTGAATTTCGAATTCCGTTTAAATTTAACATTTATAGTTTCTTCATTTCTATATCAGCTATGTGCTTCTTCTAACGATTCTATTATTTTTATTATTCCTCTTAGCAATGTATTTTCTACTACTATGCTCAATAATTAGACAATTATTAAAGTTTTAAATCACTCCTTTCTTTATTTTACTCTTCATTTTGTTTCATACTATTAATGGTAGATTTTTCTTTCATTCTATTAGAATTAATATTGTTTTAGTTTTAGGTATGTACAGTTTATCTTTATTAAAATTTATTTACAAAGTAAATTTGTAGAAATCTATAATGATATAGCCAATAATTTCCGAATATAAAACATATATTTTTCCCATATTGATACTTCATCATTTCACACTAAAATTACATTTACCTAGTTAGAAACACAATCCCCACGCAAACTCAAAGCGTCAATTTAACCCACATACTCGTATAAACAATCTGAGTTAATTGTTTGATGGTCAATGTATATATACATGAGGTAATTTCACTATGAATTTCGTAAGATAGTTAGTACTCATAATTAAATCAAGAATTTACTGTATGAAATGCAAATATAAGTTTACATACATACATAAAACCACGCGTGTCCCACTTAGTGGATTAGCAAAAACCCGAAAACGATAGTAACAACAATAAGAAAAAGGATAAGAATAAGAGTAAGAGCTCAGCTGACTCACTTCACTCTTTAACAACATTCTTCTTTCCCCTCGTCCACTATCATCATCGCATTTCGACATAAGAACATATTAAGTGTGAGTTTGATTTTCATATTTATTAAATATTTTATTAATAAGGCAGCAAACAATGATGTTATCCCGCGTTCAAAGGGTTATTGATTCGAGTCTCGAGTAAGTAAGACTTGGTCTTTCTTTCTCGCCAAAATAGAATTATTTACCAATGGTAGAAGGGCGTAAAAAAGATATTATAGTAAATGAAGACACTAATGAACAGCTAGGATAACAGAAAAATAAGTTCTATATTCATATCGGATAAGCAGCTGATGTATGTATGTCATCATTTAGTAGTAAGGTAGCAGTAAGGTCCTTTGGTTACGCATTATTTAATTTGCATTGGCTGCTTAAACGATTTGCATATATAAAAGAAATGGCTTTTCTCTGGTCGAAGTCGAAAGAAAGAGAGAAGAAAATTTCAATATTAATACAGAAGTAAGTAAAAGAGACCAAGGTAATCAAAGGCAAGAACAAGACAAGACGTACAGAAATGGCACAATACCTAATAAATAAAAACGGAAACTTCATAAGACTAACAGTGAATAAGAAAAATATCTGATGTGGTCAGCCCATAACCTCCCACTGGGTATTTAACAGTGAACTCTATAACATGGGGTCCCGTGGCCGCGTGCCAGAGTGTCTGGGGTAGGATCCTAAGGCTGTGACCGATGTCGTATTTTGGCATTTAGTATTTAGGATTTAGGTCTTCTTCACATAAATACATCTCCGTATGGTACACTAGTGATATCCATTGGTTTTTGTGGCAACATTTTAGAACAACAAAAATGAATTATACAATTCGATTCAATTTGATGCTTGAGAGTAAATGTTAATATTATATTTCATAAAATAGAAGCTAATAAGTTATTCTTTGACAGTAAATTTGACGTTTTTTTACAAATTATAGGAACACACATGATTTCTTTAATTAGTGCGAGTCAACTTCAAGGCATAGTGTGCTCCTGCAAAACCCTAAAATCTAATTCCTAAAATCTTAAATAATCACTAGATTTAGGGCATATAAATTTAGGATTTAGATATTAGGGTGATAAAAGTGCAACATCGGACACAGACTAAGACTACGCTATGATAGCGTAGCGACAAATAACACTTGGTCGCGTTTGTGTTAAAATACGATAACCGGTGAAATCTAAATAAAAGGTAAGAATAATTTAATATTAGGTAAACAGTAGATCTGCTAGCACAACATGCTTCTGCATTCAAATCCAAAGTTTTCTTATTATTTAATAAATTATAATTTTGTTCAGGAAGTAACGCCTATTTTTTGAAAAAAATTTGTACATTGACAATAATTTAAATCTTGTTTTCCTAAACGTTTTTTATAAGAACCAGGACTATTTAATTCATGAGTTTCAGTCATTTTCTTTTCAAAAATCTAAATATAATGCAATTTATAGGATTGGGAATAAGTACTAACGAAAATGTCAGAATATAAAATGACATTGACAGATTACAGATATTTGTACAGGTAGACACTTAAAAAGTTTGGCATCATTGTAGAAATCTCCAGTCCATAATTATTTGACGGCAAGTATAATTATATACATAGTAATACATTGTGGGTAATATTTAATTATTTTGGCTAGCATGATTTAGTTGAATTATAATGTATGTGGTGACCTAATTCAGGTGTTGCGACTGCGACAATAAAACAAATCCTGCGTTGCTCTGCCCCGGTTTGTTTCTGGGGCAGGAATAAACAGTATGAGTCTCCTGCACCGCTCGCATTGCCTCGTAAGGGTATTCTCTCTGATTATGAACATAAGCTGCTCTAATGGTGTAGTCGTGTAACCCACGCATTATCCCATTACTTTCATTAGCTGTGGACGCACTCGAATACTAACTTTCATACCTACTAAGCTCTTTTTCATCCGCAGAGACTAAAACTAATCTACATTACTAACTTTAAGCAAAGCTCACGTACTATTCGGATAGTTTCGCGTAGTCTTATAGTTAATTCGGCTAATTTACTTACCAGTATTTATTGCTTTTGTCACAGAACAAGGCACAAGGATAAAATATAAAAATAATATTTATTTTAGTAGCGTTACCACTAAGCCATTTATGAGTAAATAACCAAAACCAAATTTGGAATTATACAATTAATCCAATGTAACAATCGCGACTGGGGTGCAACAGAATTATTAGTAAATACTTTAGCAGAATATAGATTTATTTGTAAATATTTATTAATAATAATACAAAAGACTAAACCCTAAAACGGTTGGACTGAGAATACGTTATAAAATAGTAAATAAATATAAATAAGATATGTATTGACAAAAACAATTTAAATAACAAACAAAATAAGTACAAATATATTTATTTATATGATATTATAATTAACGAACGATATTTAGCAATGTATTTTTCATCCCTACGGGTATACTACCTCTGAAGATATAGGGTCTCATCTTCAGCTGGGTTGAGTCGAATCGAAGACTAATTGAGTCTGAATCTAATTGCCTGTCATTGACTGTCCCGTAATTATATTTAACATTCTATTTATATCAAACAAAATGTATGTTTGCAAATTGCAATAATTTTGCAGGATGGCAAGTGCAATATCTTTGCGCATATTTGCACATTTTTCAAAAACTATTTTAAATGAAAGTTTATGCAATGATTTTCTTAGTAATAATTTTTATTTTAATAATTTGTTGATTTTTGTGGAAATAATTAAATAAAAAGTTTGGCGTCCTGAAAAACACCCCCCACTCCTGTGACGTAGAAGCACATACATTACATAATTAATAGCCAATAGAAAAATAGTTTTTCCATCACCTACGTTTATTCATATTATTTATATAAATAAACGTAGGCTAAAGAGTGTTAGATGTTAATAACAAAATCTTTTAATTTGACATTTGACACTGACATTGCTCATTGTCAAATTACACTCAAGCTAAGTCGGACAACTTACCGAAGGTCAATAGCTGGATGATGGTTGAATTTATATCAGAACGATTGTTTTACCTCTACCGAAATAAGGGGTGTTAAAGAGTTAAATAAAATATAAAAACTGAAAAAAACTGAATTTACTATATAAATTGATAATATATTTTACTTTAAAGTTCTGGTCGTGATTCTTACATTGACATGTAGATCTATGCCGAGAAAAAAATATCTGTATGGTCAGATGTAAAGATTGCCCTGACATAAAGTGAAGCTACAAAAATACACTTATCGCGAAGGTGGATGAAAGTTGAAATGATCTTCACAAACATGAAGACACGATTTTTCTGACAAATTATCAGCTCTTCGACCTACTGCTTCTAGCCACAATTTTCTTTTCTTCGCATCTTTTGTAAAATTTATAAACTCTATAGTAGGTTTGTTACTAACAGTATTTTTGTAAGAAGGCACAATACAATATCGTAAATTACTCATTTAATTTTGAACTTTTTATTACCTACATATTATACAACTTGAACCAATCTAAAAATTTTACACTTGTTTGACAACTTTGACAATACACTTGACACCTTAGAACCGCTGAAGATGTATGTACTCTGACGTCACATTCTGTTTCAGATCACGTGACTTATTCAAAATTTTATCCAAATTTCAAAAATTAATTGTGAAATATCTAAAGGATATTTCGTGATATTTTCAAATTTGAAGCTCTTTAAATAACAATATCTTTTAAAATTTAATACTTAGAAGTCATATAAAAATTCTTGCAACAGCCCTATTTTGTAAAAACAAAATATTTAAACAATGGGTCGTTGCACTGAGAGGAAAGCTAAAAGTACTTTTATGTGAAATTTGGAATAATAACAATATTAATACTTTCATATGTTCAGGGGGCAAGGCAGAAATAAAACGGAATAAATAGCCTGGTGGTAGCGCTATAATAATAATAATAATAATAATAATAATAATAATATAATAATAATATAAAGTAAATATTATTTTTATATTTTATCCTTGTGCCGGATTTGTTCTTTCACAGTTTTCTGTCATTTTGTTCTAGGCGCTTTACATATATTTTATTAAAGAAATTATTAAAAAGTTTATATCATAAAAATTCAAAATGTTGGAAGAGTCATTTTCATGACAATTTCAGTAAAACTGTTTTACATTATTATTTAATTGTTCAAATTGATTAATTTTTGTTAGTTTAAATATGTCTGTACTTAATTCGACCAAATCATCACTGTTAAACTAAGTAAACTATCGTTTTAATGACGAAACTTTAATTAAAAATGGGAGAAAACGATGCATGCAGTCATGTACGTCAAGCCGCAAATTGGAAATAGTTTCAGTTTCTGTTTCACGAGTCTGTGTCTCAGATCCGATTCCGGTGGATTGCTCCAATTCGGAGTCCGGGACGGGAACTCCGGAGCGAGAGGAAGTCACAAAAACCTCCGCTCCGACTTATCTTGCCAATAAGAGCTCTCTCTGATACGAGAAAGAACAATGAGAAGAAATTCTCTGATAACGCACAACTTTATATACAGATTACAGATACGGAAAGTTTACCATTCGCCAAGCAGTAAAAAATTTCCGAACGACGTTTGGGTTAATTAACTTTATAAGGTGGATTTTAAATGATCCGGGATATTAGCATTATCTACCAGGGAAGTTGGCGAAGACGGAGATATTAATAAGTTTAATTGAGAATTTTTTACAAAAAGTACAGGAGAATACCTATAATTGTTTTTTGCTAAATACGATATTTAACGTTTACGAAAATTATTAATTATTACTTTATAGTCCTGAGAATAAAAATTATACAATATTTCCTTAAAGGCTATTTTTACTTATAAGGAAATAAAATGTCACAAATGTAATGCTAAATTTCCTTTTAATTCAAGCGACTTCAAGTTTATGTACTTTTTAAAGAGTAATATACAAGTAGTTAACATCTTTCATTCAGTTCATCTTACTTTTTATTACTCTTCTTTTATTTAACTTCACTTCTTTGTTAGTCAGATAATTAGTTAGGGTCAAATTTTATTTTTATTTAATTCTAAATATCGGATTGACTTTGCACACATATACGTTGCTCCGATGACAATATAATATTTCATAAAAAAAAATCTGTTGTGGCCAGCACAAGACTTCTCGCTATTTCCATATTGGCTATATAAGTATTGTATTGCACTTTGCTATCGAACCGTCGTTTTATAACAAAATATTACAGAACTTTACCCAAATATTGTTTTTTATTGTATTTAACATGTCTTCTGCACACATATAATTCTAATTATATCTATTTTTCATTGTATGAGAAAGTTTCTAAATGTCACAGATTCTTCCAATACATTAAATAGATTGGCGGCATTTTTGATGGATATATGCATATTACAAATATTTAATTAATAAAACAATAAGAAAGATTAAATGTACTTCCCAGAAAAAGTTATCAAAATGTCATTAAAACTGTTGATTTTTGACACTGAAATCTGTCATTTACAAATTATGTTATAAACATTTGAATTTGTCAACTGGTTTCCTCAGTGTAGTTTCACTTACTCGACTTATTATATCCCGATATTCTATATATTATAGCGTCTTTATCTCTAAATTTATAGAAGATATAGTAAAAAATTTAAATGTATCAGGTGTAGAATTTTGTTCTTCAAAATTAGCAATACCAAAATTTTTCAAAAATTAATATTTGGAAGAATTTCTGTTAAGAACTACTACTTCCGGCTGTTCAATGGGGTATTCCACCATAACAAAAAAAATTTAAAAAATTCAATTTGACATAAAGTATGACTCAATAAATAATAGTTAAAACAATGAAAACATTTTTTAAATAATTACTTTACGAGATATTTCACATTTGCTAAAAGGGAAAATCGACGTCATACAATTGTTATCTTTCTCTCGCAGCGTACTGAGAGCAGTGTGTGTGAGAAAGACAAGTATAGAGGAAATGTGACGTTACACTGATTTCTCGAAAATAAAATACTGTTAAACTAGGAACAATTAAGATTTTTTAATACTATGAATTGCTTCAAAACTGAATGAAGTTTTATTTAAAATAATAAAAAAAATTGAGTGGAATACCCCATTGTTACCAAAACAGGTCTTATGTCTTATAGTTTTTGAGGAATCGTCCGTCCAACATCCAGCCATACACACATACACACATCCACACATCCACACACACACACACACACAGATATCATTGTAAAAATGTTAAAATCGGATTGTAGTGACCTTGAAACTTGAAAATATATTTTCCAAATTTGGTCCCATATTTATATATATATATATATATATATATATATATATATATATATCAATATTTATAGTATAAATTACGAGTAGAATTATAAAACACTTGAATGGTTACTGACACTGTTGTCATTTGATGAAAACCAGAATCCGCGAAGCTACCCTTTTCGATTGCATTAAAGGTATATATTTGAATAATTCATAATGAATTTGAAATTCATAATTTTTGAGGGGGTAATCGTCCATTGGCGATAAAACCGTGGAAATAATTAATTTGTCGCAAATTTCGCTTATCGTGCGCACATACAGCTGCGTGTTTATCTGCGAACACATGGCCCCGGTTCACGAGCCACCCCTGGGTGTAATAACATCACATTGCAGCGCATCTGATAAAAACTTATCGTGCCCATAACTTGTCTCTTATTAACTCTAATCGAGCTTTATTTATTAGAATGGAATCGCCCTTGTTGCTGTTCTGAATTACTCCGGATATTAAGCCGCTGCGATTTTGAATTATTTCGGACGAAAGGAAATTGGGGACGGCCATTAGCGCACCAGATGAGAATACACATTTTTATGGGATAAAATTATTTTACAACCCATATTACGCTTCACGCTCTGCTACAGTCATAATTTGTGTTGCATGATTACAAATTGTGTTGTGATAATACATGGTACCCGTCATTATACCGGGGATTTTTGATTTTTGATTGAATATTTTCGTTAAAAAAATAAATAAATTGGATAGGTATATTATAAGGATTCAAAAGTAAACAGGGTGTCTCATAACTTGGGCCCCAGACGAAACTGACACTTGCCGACGACAATAGGTTGCCAACAAATAGAAGAAAATAATTTGCGGCTGCTTGCATAACGGAGTTACAAGACTTTTTAATCCACCAATCCCGAAAGGGTATCTTGAGGTGTGATGATATTATTACAAAATAAAACTGGTTGCTAGGTTTTAAAAATACTACTAGTGAGTTACAAAATTTGTTTGGTTTACTGTAATTTTGACTCTTTAGAGTTGACTTTTCACTGTCAACAAATTTAGGTTAGCGAAGGTGTCATCCGAGATCATCATTTATATCGTACAGTGCAACGTTCCGAATAGACTCGTGCTGTCTCTCTGGCGTTACGTCCACATTCTCCGAAAATTATAATCATTTCTAAATAATCAGCGGTTGAATATAGGTAAGAATTTGCCTTTTTTTATTCACCTTGTCAAATTTAATTTGACACTGACCTTTTTCGAAAACTACAGTCGCCCACACATTTTAAAGAAGGTTTGATTTGTATAAAACCCTAGTAACGTAAAATTACGGCAAACACACGTTAAAGGTGTAGGTCTCTGATTGGTAAATTTTAAGACGTCTTTTCTCTAATTTCTTTTAAGCTAGATTTTTATTTATTCGAAATTACACATCCGAGTGCAGTCTCGTGTTTCCTCATTCGCTCTGGGGCGCGAGTTGTGAGACAACCTGTATACTTGTATCAAAAGTGTTCAGTAATTGAATACGAATATTTCGTAACATAGCACCAACTAATGTATTTTAACTGTGCAATGATGGTACAAAATACATACGTATATGTATGTATTGTAATTAAATAATAAGAACATGTTCAAAGATCTCATTCATGGAAAGCAATGATGATATACATAGTTACTTACCAAGTAATGGGAAATCTTCATACCTGATTTCTTCGTTTTTGTTTTACGCCAATTTTTGTATTTCACTTTAAATGTTAGTTTATACAACAACATTTAATACACAAAACACAGAAATATACATCCGAACACTTCAAATAACACAACAAAACTAACAACTGTGCGATTATTAACTTGTTTTATTAGGAATACGACATCATTGATCAGAATGTAGAATGAAATATCTTTAAGTTATTGCTATAAATAGTTAAAAAAAATTATAAATTATTTAACATTACAATTTTTACTAGATTTTATTATGTAAAATTAGAAAATTTTACAAAATTGAATGTTGGTTTTTACACTAATATATTATTACCATTTCCAAATTGGTTTTTACACAGTTAAAATTTTTAATAAATGGGGTATTCAACCATAACAAAAAAATTTAAAAAAATTCAATTTAACATAAAGTATGGCTTAATAAATAATATTTAAAACAATGAAAACATTTTTTAAATAATTACTTTACGAGATATTTCACATTTGCTAAAAGGGAAAATTGACGTCATACAATTGTTATCTTTCTCTCGCAGCGTACTCAGATCATTGTGTGTGAGAAAGACAAGTATAGGGGAAATATGACGTTACACTGATTTCTCAAAAACAAAATACTGTTAAACTAGGAACAATTAAGATTTTTTAATACTATGAATTGCTTCAAAACTGAATGAAGTTTTATTTAAAATAATAAAAAAATTTGAGTGGAATACCCCATTCATACTAAAATTCACATATCCAGATTTTAGTGAATAAGCACGATTTAAAGTCCCTAGAATCCGATTATAACATTTTTAAAATGATGTCTGTGTGTGTGTGTGTTTGTGTGTGTGTGTGTGTGTGTGTGTGTGTGTGTGTGGATGTGTGTATGTGTGTATGTGTGTATGTGTGTATGTGTGTATGTCTAGATGTTGGAGGGACGATTCCTGAAAAACTATAAGACTTAGACCTGTTTAACTATGAATTCCTCAATCTGCCATTCCTAGGAAGAGCTGAAAAGGTTTTGGTAACATTTGGACAAGCGGAAGTAGTAGTATTCTTCTAAATATAATTTTTTGGAAATTTTTGTTATTACAATTATTGAAGAACATAATATTCTCCATCTAATACACTTAAAAAATTTATTACATCTTGTATAAATTTAGAGATAAAGACACTATAGTATATAGATTAATCTAAGCGCAGAGGCTAAGACGCTAAGGAAACCACTTGAAAAATTCAAATATTTATAACATAGTTTGTAAATGATAGATGCCAGTGTCAAAAATCAACAGTTTTAGTGACATTCTGATAGCTTTTTCTGGGAAATACATTTAATCTTACTTAATTAAATATTTGAAATTATAGGTAAAATGCATACAGAGAATTTATTTTAAAATGCAACATTAAGGTTCATCACTTCCATGGTTACTCATTATTGTCAAAAACTGACAGCAATGTAATATTTGTCCATTTTAAAATGCATCAACATTATAAATAGTATTGCAGCACAGGAGATACCTCCAGAATATATCACAAATGGTATCAATTCTTATTACGACCGACTAGGATGTTGCCTCAGTGTGAATGGGGGTATTTTTAAACATTTATTACATGAAAATTATGAATTTTTGTAAGCTAAAGTTTGTTAAGATGTGCAACATTCATGTTTTGATTTCTTGTTAATCGTATGTAGGCTAATTTAGTGTAAATTTGTTTTGGTAATACAAAATTACAAATTTTGTATATTGCATTTTAAAATGGACAAATATTACATTGCTGTCATTTTTTGACAATAGTGAGTAACCATGGAAGTGAATGACCATATGTTGCATGTTAAAATAAATTCCCTGTATATCCATCAGAAATACCGCCAATCTGGTTAATGAATTGGAAGAATCTCTGACATTTGGGAACTTCCTCATACAATGAAAAATACATATAATTAGAATTATGTGTGTGCAGACATACAATAAAAAACAATATTTGGATAAAGTTCTGTATTTTTTTGTTATAAAACGACGGTTCGATTGCAAAGTGCTATACAATACTTAATATAGTCTAACACGGAAATGGCGAGAGGTCTTGTGCTGGCCACAACAGATTTTTTAAAGTGTATTAGCATTTGAAATATGTATGATAATAAAGCAGACAATAGATGTCGTTTTAAAAGATTTATGCAACATTGTAGTAAAGTAGTGTTTTCTTTTAAAGAGCTCGCAATAATTATTGTTTTTGTTGGTTGTTTATTATCCTCTCAAGTTGTCTGTTACAATGAGAATCGCTAGTGTATCTTGTTCCTTGTACACGCTGTGATCTACGCTCCAAGGAGCACTTGAAAGACAAAGACGGACACAGGAAGAAAGTTAAAACAAGGTTTAAACCCACGGGTCGAGTTACCAAAGGAATAACGTACTCTCTTCAAAGAAACTACCAATAAACTATAATATCATTCAATACAAGCAGGGGAGACTGAGAAACTCACACTGGAGGAGTTCAACAAAAATCCTTCTTCAATTACATCAGGAAAACTAAATTGACAATAAATGTGTAGCTGAAAATGAAGAGGAAAAATCTATCGTGCCATTAAATTGAAAGAAAAACCTGAAACGAAATGGGTGTTCGTTAAATGACCTTCTATTTATTATCTGAAAATAGTTATATCTTTAACCGTATATGAGTGGTGCATGAATTCAACATGAAATTCTCTTTCTTTTCATGTCGCATGATTTTTTTTACTTCATCGGATCTCGAGTTATAAACGTTTGAATTTAAATGATTTTTCATCGAAATTTTATGTATTTTCAATAATACAAAATTTCGACGAAAATCATGTAACTTCAAACGACTGTAACTCGAGATCCGATGAAGTAAAAAAATCATACCTAACATGAAAAGAAAGAAAATTTCATGCTGAATTCAGACTTTTAACGTCCGTTATTCTATCTCTAACCGTGTATGAGTGGTGCATGAAAAATTTCCAACGAGCTATAAGTAAATATAGAGTGGCGCATCGCATGCTGAACGCGTACTTTACCCGTACACAGTTGAATGCTTAGGTCGGCGGCCATTACTATAACAGAGCGCTCAGCTCAGACGCTATACGTTGTTTTGTCAGTGCTTATTGCACTATTTATTAAAAATGCCCACAAAGTGTATTGTTCCTCAGTGTGGAAACAGACAAATTAGAAATAGTTGCAAGTCGTTTCACAGGTAAATTTTACATTCAAAAATTTTAACTCAAAGTTTTAATTAGCGACGGATTTATGATTTTACCGCCTGTAGTCTGATAATAGTTTCTCGCCTAAATCCAACAACGAATATAATCAATTTATTTTTATGTAATTACTGATATTTATTATTACAATCAAATTTTCTTTATTGAAACAAAAATTTCTGTTATAATTAAAATAAATACAAGAACAATTATTATAGGTAATCAATTTTTTGTGTAAATAGTAGGACTGTTTCTACAGATATTCAGGGAACTAACATTCGACAATTTTTGACCAAAACAATCATATTTAAAGGTCAATAAAAACATTATTTTCTATTTCATATATGCAGTGATTATTTTCACAATTTTGTTTATTTTATTTAAAGAATATTGTATTTTATATGTTATATTTTTTATATACGTTATTATTGTTATAATAAAATATATAATTTAATTTTCACTATTTTCGTTTTTATGTATCTATCTACCTACCTTGCTACTTTTTCAATATATTGTATTAATGCAGTTACATTTTTCCTATTAATTTTTATTTATTATCGTAAAATATTATAACAAAATAAGCATTCACAGTAAAAATTCTTAAATTATATTAATTTATCAATAGTTTCACATCATCCATATTATATATCTGTGAAACTAAATATGTATTAATTAATTTATTTATTTCGATATATGATATATGTCAGAATAAAACTTTTCGCCACAAATTGCATTATTTATATTTATAATTCTAACATAAAAGGTAAATTATTTCGTTAAAAATAATTCAGAAATATTACTGGTAGGCTGCAACCTGCCTGGCAGGTTATAGTAGACATGGCGTCCAAGTGTGTACGGCCAGCAGCGCTCATCCGCCACTCTATATTTACTTATAGCTCGTTGTTCATTTCTCATATTTTCATGTACCTCTTAAACGTGGTTGAAGATAGAATAACGGATGTTGAAAGTCTGAATTCAGCATTCAGTATTAGCCGGATATTTTTACAATAATGGTTGCGCATTACAAGAAAATACGCATTTGGTGCATGGGTTTGTTGACAGATTAACACTACAATAACAAGTAATATGATATAAATTTATTATTTCATATCAAATCACAATGAAAATTGAGATTTGGGCCCCTAGGTTACATAAAAACTTCCCTTGTATATTCACATCGCAAAACTTCCATTGTAAACAATAAACCTCATAACCTCCTCTTTAATATACTTAGCGTACATCTTCCTGTCTGTTTTCTATCCTAACGCAAACTTATGTTCAGCTAAATTGGTTGATATACGAGTCATCTTTCTAACATAATTAGGCGACAAAATTTTTCCATTTGTGCGGAAGGATTTCAGTGAAATATTCAGCAGGATAAATTTATAATGTAGCGTGTAGAGGATGGGCATGTTTGCAGAGGAGTTTGTCTTTTTTAAAGGGCCCGTGAGACCCATCATCAGAGCGGCGACCCAGCTAGAAGCGTATTTTATATCAGGGACGCTTTGGGGTGACGTGTCGTGCTATGCAGACATCTCGGAGGGGGATATTAAATATTTGTTATAGTTCAAAACTTACGCATTGTGGATATGATGTTATGCATATTGAAATAGTAAGGGCCTGGGGGAATATTATTCGATTTTGGTTGAATATTAAGAGAATGCGTATAGTTCTGATTATAGTGACTATATATACATAGTGTGGCCAATAGGGGGATCAATTTTGATTGGTCGGCGCGAATTTGCCTAAATATGGCGGATATTATGCCGACAAAGTGACATTTTCAGATTTGTTACGTGAATTATACGTGAATTGAAAGTAATTATCAGGCCTATTCTGTAAAACATGCGCTTAACGAATCGTTATCATAACGATAATCGTTGTTATGAAAATCGTTATTTGTATTTTACGAAAATCGTTATTTTTGTATTCTGTAAGATCGATCGTTAAAACATTATCGTTGAATTTAATTGATAACGAAATCGATTGGTACTATTGTTTACTCAATTCACTTTTAAAACTGACATTTAAAAATCATTTTGAAAATTGTTGGTGAAGATTTATATTATTATTTCATTTTATTAATGGCTATTTATTATTATTGTCTATTATATTAGATATGAATAAGTAAACGAGGGCCTTAAAAACTATAAAAGAACAATATGCTATTATGTAGACTTTCTTGCAAGTAATGTCGCTCTGAGAACAAATAAATATTATCCAGAGAATCCAAATCAGATTGAAGAAGCATATGCTGAATTGGCTAGGGGATTAAATGCACTTAGTAAAATAAAGCATATGTAAAAGTATGATTAATATAGAGCACTTTAGGAGATATAATTACCTTGTATTATTTTCTTCGAAAAAGTGAAGAAATAATAATAATTCGGGATCAGCATTCATTATAATGGCAATTAATATTTCAAGAATATTGAAATGTGATTGAAATGCATCAAATCGTTAACATAACGATCAGTTTTTTCTTGTCGTTAAAAAATAACGATTTTACGAAAATCGTTATCATCTTGTCGTTATGAACAATTGAATTTTTGCTTACAGAATACCACTTTAACGATTATCGTTATTTTAACGACATAACGATTCGATATGTCATAACGATCGCTTACAGAATAGCCCTGTATATTATATTTATATTTTAGATAGTGCAAATAATTAAATTACAAGTGTATTTGTATATTTATAACAAAATAATATATACATATTTTTTAACATCACATCTTTTTTTAGGTTAACTGTCAAAATTACTAAAAATGTCTAATATTAAGGTATATATTTTAGATGCCTGATTGCGTGGCGGTTGGTTGTGAAAACAGTTCTTCAAAAGGATTTAAAATGAAAATAAATATTGTTTCCATTTAATATGCTCTTTCATTAATTGTTTATCGAATTTTGTTTAGTTATCACATTATATGAATTCAAATTTCCCGCGCATTTTGGCTAAATATGGCGGCGGTTGGCCATACTATGTATATACAGTCACTATAGTTCTGATATTTTGAGTTCGAAAACAATAAATGCATTAGAAATGAGCAGTATGTAATAGTTATTTATGTATTAAGAGCGTAAGGAGGCTTTTATGGCCTGCGGCGGGATTTTGAGCCCGAGGCATAAGCCGAGGGATAAAAACACGTCAAATGCGATAAAAGCAAGTTACGCTCGTGGTACATATAAAACTTTATGCACGGACGAAAATTTTCAAATTATAAGTGTTAGAAAAATTGTATCGAAAAGAATTTGTCCTCGTACATCCAGTAGTGTTGCTATGAAGCGGAGAACAACAGTTTATTGTTTGTTTATTAGTTATGTCATTTGAGTTTTATTTTGTGTATCTCCGTGCTTTCCATATAATTATCACAAAATTAATTTTCATTTTTCATTAAAGAATATAAAAAAATTCGATTTGTAATAAAAACTTTTCATGTTGCCTGTTTAAATTGTTTATATTGTAGGTTATAATTTGGTTTGACGTTTCATTATAGCCCGGCGGGCTATAAAATGACGTTTATGTCAAAGAAATTCGTGTATAATTATCAAATTATGATACGTCCGTGCATAAAAATTATTTATAATCAATTTTTCAAGTGTTTTTCCTTCCATCAACTTTTGGTAAGGAAGGTATTGTCTTCGGTAGTGAGTTTTAATGAATAAGCACGTTTTAGGGTCCCTAAAGTACGATTTTTTTTTACTAGTTTCATGATGAAGTCTGTATGTGTGTGTGCGTGCGTCTGTGTGTATGACAGAAATTTCTCCGTTGATAACTCCAATACTACAATTCTAAAAATTACAATTCTTTCACATTTATCTTTTTTACATTCATATGAAGAGCTGATTAGATTTTCGTTACAATTGATTAACCGGAAGTACCTTTATTTGAAGTTCTTAACAGTTTTTATTGCAAAAACGCAGTTAAATATAATTTTTTGACATTTTATATTATTATAAATATGAAAGAACATTTGATTGTCTTTACGATTTGATTGCACATTTTCCTTAATATTCAATAGATATACAGCGATAATAATAAATAAGGGTCAAATAATTCTAATCCACATACGTCAGTGCCAAGTGAAATTTATATAGAATATGTTCGTGTTGTAATTTTATTTGATATATAAAATCTTTTGCAAAGAATTTCCGATATGGAATTTATAGAAAATAGTATATATTCGTAATTATTTTACTGGATATATAGAATCTTTTCCAAGGAACTTTTGGTATAGGCTTCGTACAAAATACGAAGAATTAACAGAAGGTAATGTGCTGGCTACATCAGATTTTTTATTTGACAAATTTCTATACACAAGTATTCTTCATTTTAATACACAGCAACGACTGTAAGATTCATTATTAGTAACATCATTTATTCTATATTTGTTTTATTAGTAATAAATATTGCATGTTATTGTATTATTAAGTTATTCTCCCAGTAGTTCTTCATATGGAACCTTTTCGAAAAATCCTTTTAAACTAGACGTAGTAATCTTACACAACGAATTAGAAATAGCTGGAGCCATCTCTTGATTTGTTGCGATCCAATTTTCATTTAAAGATTCATTTATTACATCTCCTATAAAAATATTATTCAATATTTTTAGCAAATATACATAAAGTGAAATGTACAAACCTAAAAACTCGTGATCTGCAAATAAATTGTAGAATTTGAAAAAAGCTCTTTCAGATTTATAGCTCATAGCACTTGAGGTAATATTCATATAGTGAAGTCCTTTCCTTTCTAATAATTCGTAAGTGAAATTGTATTTAATTCTGCTGTGCACTAAAACAGATATTAGTTCGTAATTCAGTGAAAATTATAATTTTTGCAATTGACAAAAAAAAAAGAAAATTAAAGCTATGTCTGATGTCGCATTTTGGTATTTACTATTTTTATGGCAACACTTTAGAACAACAAAAATGAATTATACAATTCGATTAATTTGATGTTTCAGATTAAATGTTAATATCATATTTCATAAAATAGAAGCTAAGAAGTTTTGACAGTAAATTTTACGTCTTATATATAATATAGACCATGCCAGAATGACGTCACCTACCCTCCACAAGAGTGATTTTAACCTCACTTTTGAATATTTTTAAAAATTATTTAATTATATATATTGTCTAGAAAATTGTGTACATAAAAAAGGTAACATTTACGTACTTTTCTTGTTACCTTGGTTACTTGTTTTTGTTTTTTCACATTTTTATGTCAATTTGGTTGGTTGTTTAAAAACAAGATGCGATCTTTAAATATTCATATCTGGTTTATTACGCATGGAGTCACGTTTTGCAGAAAAAATAAAAATACAAAAATCTCGTATAGAACCATATTATAATACAAATTGAATACATGATAATTTATTCATGTATAACATAAAATTCAGTTCAGTTTACAATATAAAAGAAATATCCATGGTAGAATTTTGCAAATATTTTGTAAAGTTCTCTGTATAAATACATATTAATTATGAATTTGTATACGTACAGTTCATATGTAACATAAAACATGCCTATATACAATGTAAATAGTAAAATATGTATAACAAATATTAATTAAACAATAATTCTGTACACCGATCAATGTTTGAAAATTGGTTGAATATTAAAATTTTTAATAGTTTCAAAATTTATTCTGAATATATACAGAGTTACCAAAAAGAACTGATTCGATTGACAATGCAATTCTGAGGATCTTTTCATCTCACAGTTTACACAACACCAGGTGAAGGCAGAAATAATATTTGACATGTCATTTTGACAAGAAATGGAAATAGTTTATGTCAGAGCAGGGGCCTGACAGCTAATAGATTTGAGTGATTGACAAACTAATTTAATAAAAAATTACAAATGTACATAATTTTAAATTTCAATATTGTCAAAAACAGGTAATAAATTTGTGTATGAATCTTGCTAATTTCAAGTATTTCTTATTGCAGCGAAATGAATCATTTGTTTTTGATCACTCTGTAGTAGATAACGGTTAATTGATATGCGAATAATATAATTAGGTTATTTAGATTCTAGGAAAGTTTTATAGGCATATATATACAGGGTGTTCCGCGACTCGACCGACAAACTTATACCATATATTCCAGGGGTCATTACGATCAAAAAATGTTATATGACCTATGGATGAATTCCTCTTTTTTTCGGATATATCAAAGAAATTTAAAAAAAATGATAAAAGAAAATTTATTCATCAATGGATAGCTAATTAACATAAAATTACAGCAACTGTTCAAAATGAGAACCGCCATTTTCTAAACATACAGCTATCCTTCGAGTCATAGAATGTCGCCAGTTAATTACTGCCAATTCATTTTTTAGAGAATTAGTAGTTTCAACTATACGGTCAGTCAACTCTTCGCGTGTATTTGGTTTACCATTATTATACACACGAGATTTGAAGCAACTCCACAGAAAAAAATCTAAAGGCGACAAGTCAGATGACCGAGCTGGCCAATGTACAGGACCACCTCAACTGCATTTAAAACTACTTCGGCGTGCTCATCTCCATCTCTTTCTATACGACGACGTGGGAAAAATCCTGTCTCTCTCAAGCAACGAAAAACGTTTGAAAACGTTGTGTGGTGAGGAACAATGCGATCTGGGTATCGTCTGAGGTACTCTGCAGCTGCAGCACGTCCACTTTCATTGCAAAAACTATACACGAAAACCATGTCGGCATATTCTGCATTAGTAAAATGCGGCATAATGGCTTAAATTAATAAGACAGCACAAAAATTATTCAGCAATAACTACGATAGTTAACATGACATTAAACTGTATTTTGTTAAACAAATTCGTCAAGGCTAACTCAATTATCTTTTTTTTTGTATTTTATTCGATATCTCCGAAATAAATAGGAATTCACCTGTAGTACATATAACATTTTTTGATCGTAATGACCCCCGGAATATAGTATGTTTGTCGGTCGAGTCGTGGAACACCCTGTATATATACTACAGTTCAGTTTTTTCTTGTTATTAATTAGTTTCAAACATATTTTTTATGAAAATACCAGGATTATTTTAATATGGAAATTCTCATTACGAAGTGGTACTTACTGACTGTAATATTAACAGGTCCCCTTTCATCAATAGGTAGGATAGAAATTTTTCCTTTTAAGTTATACTGGCCTAGTAACGTTGCTCTTGGCATATACATAGCCAGCTCCATTTTCTTATCATCCAAGTCAGCTCTAAAATATGAATTATGTAAATTAAAATAATAAAATAATTCAACTTATTTTTACAGTAATTTCAGTGTGGAAATAGATTATTTTTGTCTTTGATTATACAGGGTGGAAACGAACTTAATGTCATAAATTTAAGGGTGAGTAGTATGACATGTGTAGATTACGAAACTGAAAGAATTTTTTTAAAATTCGAAAAACGAAAATTCGACTTTAAGGAAACTTTTTTTACCTCTCGCTAAGAGAGGTATTGGATTCATGAATAAGCACAATTTAAGGTCCCTAGAATCCGATTATAACATTTTTTAAATGATGTCTGTGTGTGTGTGCATGTGTGTGTGTATGTATGTCTATAAAACTTAAAAAATATTTAACTGCAGTTTCCTCAATCTGACATTCCTGGGAAGAGCTGAAAAGGTTTTGGTAACAATTGAACAACCGGAAGTAGTAGTTTCTTAGAAAAATTCTTTCAAATATAATTTTTTGGAAGTTTTTTTTTTTATTAAATATTGACGAACAAATTCTCCATATAATACAGTTAAAATTTTTATTATATCTTGCATAGATTTTGAGATAAAGACACTATAATTTATAGAGTAAACTAATCGAAGAGGCTAAGGCACTAAGGAAACCAGTTGACAAATTCCAATGTTTATAACATAGTTTGTAAATGACACATGTCATTGTCAAATATCAACAGTTTTAGTGACATTCTGATAGCTTTTTCTGGGAAGTATATTTAATTTTTCTTATTGTTTTATTAATATTTGAAATTACAGGTAAAAATGTGGTAAAATGCATATATCCATCAAAAATACCGCCAATCTGGTTAATGAATTGGAAGAATCTCTGACATTTAGATACTTCCTCATACAATGAAAAATAGATATAATTAGAATTATATATGTGCAGAAGACATGCTAAATACAATAAAAAACAATATTTGGGTAAAGTTCTGTAATATTTTGTTATAAAACGACGGTTCGAAAGCGAAGTGCGATAGAATACTTATATAGCCTAATATGGAAATGGCGAGAAGTCTTGTGCTGGCCACAACAGATTTTTTATTGCTGTTTTAATTCATATTTCATTAAAAATATGTTTATCAAAAATACATTCAAAATTAGTTGTATTATTAATAATTAAATTAAATTATTGTGTAATAGGTACATAAAATATTTCATTATTCTCGGAAGTGTTAGTGACAAGTGATTTTTGCTGTGCTCTTGTTAAAAAAATGTATTCTAATTCTGAATTAGTGGATATGTTGTTGATTTATGGTGAAGTGGGAAGTGATGAAGAATTGAGGATGCGGATTCAAAACTGTGATGAAATTATTAAACAAGAAAATCATATAAACCTGGCATGTAGTGTCTCATTAATTCAACGTAGTGCATTGTGTGTAGCTGTGGGAGGTGACAATTTTGAGCAATATTTATGACTTTTTTGTTTATTCTTCAATTGATTTTTAAGGTAAGTTTTTTTCAAATTAATATTTTTACATAAGCATTAATTCAATAATATTATTAAATATATACCTACATATTATACATGATTTCTTAACGTCTTGTCAAAAATATGGTTATAGAATATTTGACAGTTTGACATGAATAACAACTAAAACAACTCTATAGCCAGACTTGATACAGAGAGAGTTACAGAATAGGCAATTTTACTATTCTATAAGGTGTGATCTTATAGAGCTCTATAGCTTACAGAACGTATAGAGTTACAGTGTTATAGAGCAAAGTTACAGAATAGCACCATAAATTTGATTTACAAATGAGTAACAAATAAAATATTGTACAATACACGCCAGGGCAACTGTTTTACTGCCTCAAGGAGGTGACAAGCTCGTCAGTCATTTCCTTCTTTTAGCAGTAAAAACTGTTTTACTTAACTTGTAATGTAAAATCCTATTGTAACTCAAACGTAACACGCCACTCCACTCGGTGTGGATAAAATATGTCTATACTCACTAGTTCTATAAATAACAATTATTTCATTACTTACATAGCATTTTTGATCTTTGCCCCATCCAAATCGCTAATAACTGCATTGGTTATATTAATTCTCAAGTTTTTATCAATCTGCAATGCAATATAAGGAATGAAAATTGGTAACATACTTTGAATGTTATAAGTTTTGTCACCTGAAAGTTAATATTAATAAATTCCTTAAATGTGCATTTTTTAAATGTTTTATATAAATACCTTTTACAAAAGCATAAAGACCGCCATTTGCGTTGTGAGCAATGCAATCATTCACTTTTGGATCTGACTTGGAACACTGAGAAAAATACGGAGCTGAAAAAAATTATTCTGTAATCTACAATATCTAATAAATTTATTTGTAAATTATTACGTATTTTCACAGTGCAGGCAAAATTGAGTAAAAATAAAAACAAAAATATTCGGATCATGTTTACGATGTTTGTTTGACGACAACACAAGACTAACTGATAATTTTCTTACGGATTGAACTATTGACCTTTTGAATTATCTCAGATAAGAATAAGGACATGATAATTATTTCATCTTGTTTTTGTACTCTTAGTAAATATTACACTATTAATTGATGAAACTATAAATATTTCAAAAACAATACAGTGTGTTCAGAAGAAAACCTAATTCTGAGTAGGCTATGAACACAGAAACGTATGTCTGATCATTATTCTATTCAAAAGTCAAGTTGTCAAAATTGATAGCTAAATATAATTATAAGGGGAAAAGATAATACAAAAGGATACAGAATATTGTCATTCACCTTTTTCTAATTTATTTCTATTTCTAAAAAAAGGATTCAAGAAGAAATGCTTTGATTTCATTAGATAACATTTTTGACAATATCTCATGACATACGTTTTTTTGTTCATAGCCTACTTTATTTTGTTAATTCAGCTAAAATGAAATAGATTTGTAATTCTATAAACTTTTATTTGTTAACACATTTCATGGAGTTCGTTAAATGAACTCATATAAATTGATCTATTTCGATACTTATAAAAATTTGATCTAAGTGGATTTGTCGGGTTTTGAACCTATGCGATTCAGTTTAATATTTATTTACTGAACATTTAAATAACAAATATATGATTAAGTTAATAGCTTATTCGATTGATGTAATAGACTAGTAAAATTTAGTTTTATAAGGTGGCTAAGAATTTCAAAAATATCAAATGTCAAATCTCGTTAAACAAACGAACACAAACGATTGTTAAGAATTTTATTTTTATATAATTTTTAATTGAAAACTACAAAATTTAGTATGAAGTAGAAAATATCGTATGGTGTTACAAAATTAAGGTTAGAGTTGTTATATTATAAAGAAAAAAATTACGATTTTTTTAATACCAAACACATTACATTTATGTTTCATATCAAACCAGAAAATAAATTTACAAATTTGTACAATTAAGAAAAAATAACAATAGCCATGAAACTGACAGTAACAAAACATTGTCATCTTTTAATAATATGATAGGGGACAATTAAAGATTAAAGTTATTAATTTAGGAACTAATATAAAATAACATAAAATAAAGAAAACACTGGGATATTTATTTAAGAAACAATTATATTTATTGTAATAGGTATTTACAATTTAAAGATGATCTACACGTAATAAGAAATAAGTTATAAGAAACGAGAAAAACTGCAAACTACAAGGGAAAAATAATTTGTAATTTTTCTTCATGGGACAAATTATCCATGATTTCTTTAATAAAACGAAAATAATAATTTAACAAATAATGTCCAAAAAAAGTTTATCAATGACAGTCTTGTCAAAAATAGTTTTGTTTTGTTTCTGACAGTTTCAGGGCTAATAATATTTTTTCTTAATTGTGCAAATTTTTAAATTTATTTTCTGGCTTTATATGAAACAAAAATGTAATGTGTTTGATGTCAAAAAATTTTTCTCTTTATTTATTTTCAATAAATTAATATAGAAACTTTTAGCGTCTAAAAACATTTTCTATGTTATAGCCCTATGACCCGTTTTCAAATTTACATCCTGTATATATATATAATATACTATTAAAACAATTTATATATAGGTACTATAATTTAAATATGTGTACGTATAATGAAAATTATTTCATATTGTTTTTAAAATATTTTCTGCAATATTAATAACATAATTCGTTTATTTTGTGAAAAGTACGATAATATCATTTATTTGTTATTTATATTAAAGATAAAATACATTTCAAAACTACAATAAAATAAAATGAAAATCAATCTACATTTTATTTCAGCAATAAACGTTTTTAAATAACAAAGTTTATTAAATTTTTCCAATTGAATTTAACTAATAAAATAATGTAAATCCTTTAATTGAATTCATTTAGCATTATTTAAATCGCAAATCTTTTCAGTGCAGTTCATCTTTCAGATTCTTTCTTATATATTGAATTGTATGAATCCGGGAATCTAAAGAGATCATTACTGAAAGCTTAGCTAATGCATTATCTGAATTACGCAATAATTCCCTTAGCGTTTTTCCTGTCACGTTTAACCGCGAAATGTAGCGAATTTTATTTGAAAGCGTATTTTGGTAATTGCTTGGTAAGATACGTATTATCGCTAGGATGAAAAATAAATTCTACTGCACGTATTTCTGTTTGTGATGAGCAAATGAATTTTAAATATTTAAACAGTGGAAGTGCTAGGTTCCTTTCTAATAGTAAGAAGAAAACTGCTAGGAACTGTTGTAGTTGCCAGCGAGAATACTAATTCTGAATTAAAAACTGTTGTTTGGAATAAATAGTTGCAATTGAATTGCAAATATTTGGTGGAGTGAATGTAAATGATTATCTTATCTGAAAAATGCGGTGTATTTTATGTTTTATTTCTTGCTAGAACGTGTAAACTGTCTCCCACTGGATTATTTAAAATTGTGTTTATAAAAAAGTTAGAAACTAATTAGAAAAGAAGGGAATTCATTGCCCGAACCGGTATTTAGCCAAGGGCAACTATATGTGGCAATAGGGTATTTCAATGATTGTTGTATAATTTATATCTTAATAGTTATAAGAAAATAATAAACACGTATTTCTACACAAAAAAACAATTACAGAGCTTTTCCCAAATATTGTTTTTTTATTGTATTTAATATGTTGTGCACACATAAAATTCTATCTCTATCCATTTTTGAATTATTGCTCCAAAAGTCAAATACCCCACATTTAACTTCAAAATTTTCAAAAATATAATTTTCGTTTCGTTCTCGAGATATTTAGATTTAAAGTTTAGCTTAAAACTGTCCATTTTTGGGTATTAACTAAAAAATGGGTCGAGATATGAATTTGGCGACATCACCATTCGATTCTACGGACAAAAACACGTAAGTATAGCAATTTTCATAATTTTTGTCCAACCGGTTCATTTTTTATGAATAAAAGCTTGAAAGCCCCTGAAAATGGGCAAAATCTGAAAAAATCGTAAGGGGTACACCTTAGATTTTTGCGATTTTTGGCCATTTTCAATTATTTTGCTTTAAAGATTGTATGCGGTGTTCAAAAATTATGAAAATTGGTGTACTTATGTAATTTTGCCAGTAGAATCGAATGGTGTTGTCGCCAAATTCATATCTTGACCCATTTTTGGGTTATTGCCCAAAAATGGGCAGTTTTGATCAAAACTTTGAATCTAAATATCTCGAGAACGAAAAGAGTTATCGACCTGCGGTTTCAAAATTTGGAATCAGCGCATTGAGAAGTATCTAGATAAACATTAGATTTTTGAAAATTTTGAAGTTTTTATTTAAATGTCGGATATATTGACTTTCGGGGCAATAATTCAAAAATGGGTAGAGATGTAAACTTGGTAGTAATATTATTTGATTGTAAAGAGAATGTTACGTAAGTGTACGCATTTTTAGAGTATTTATATATGAGTTCACATAATGTATATTCATGTGATAATTTTATTGGATTTATAGAATATTTTCCATGGAACTTTCTGTATGGAATTTGTAAAAAAAATGTATTATATTCGTGTTACAATTTTACTGGATATATAGAATCTTTTCCAGTGAATTTTTGGTATGGGATACATACAAAATACATCAAATTAACGGAAGGTCTTGTGCTGGCCACAACAGATTTTTTATTTCTGAAGTGAGTACGGCTTTCTGCTCGTTCGCCACCTAGATCTATGAGATTAAACTTATTGCTTGTTGGTGTATTAACATCAACAACAAAATGGGTATAGAGTCTGTCGTCTAACCGTTCCATTAAATTAACCGAGCGACCGTGGAGTCAGTCTCTGTCGGCAAGGGCGAGACCTAGCAGTGGCGGGTTTGCTTTCACCTCGTACTACGTTATTTAATTAATTACGACATTAATTAGTCTTTATTCTGCGAGGATCAAGATTTTAATATAACCGCAGGCAGTGCGGCCGGCGTTATTATTCACACCAGAAAATTATCTTTCCACGAGCAACGTTCATTTAATAATGAACAACACAGGAACTCCGACATTAGCATAATTCTCACACAATAAAAGAAAGAAATTAAAAAAGACACCCATAAAATATGATGCCATTATGGGGGAATTTACGGAGAGAGAAAGCGGAAGGGTTCTACGTGAAAAATTTCCCTAACCGGGAGTTACTTTGCAACTTACTTACTCACAGCTCTAATTGAGATATTTCAATTTGCACAGCAGACTTTCATTCATCTTAATTGCATGAAGTTGTCTTTAGCTCTGTTCGATGAGAAGTGTTTGAAGTGCAGAACAGAATAGTGCAGTGCAGTGTAGTGTACACTAGTACAGTCTAATTCTTGTGGTTTCATAAAACACACTAGTGTACATTTGGGCAAGTTTGCTCAGCTGTGAGTAATCAAGCCAAGCGTAGCCAAAGGTGCAAAAGGTTAGGTTGTTTATAAACACAGTTATATCATAAAGCTGCAAAGAAGTGATTGCAGAAATGTCTGTTTTAAAGAGCATAGTGTTTGAACTAATAAACGATTCTGACGAACATCAATCATCACTTGATTTTTCATCAGATTCAGAGACAGATATATTAATTAATTCTTTATATAACAATACAAAGAGAATATACTATATCTGAATCCATTATTTTAATTTCTCAATGTGTAAAATTTTAGGTTAATAAACAGATATGTAGATAGGATAGAATTAAAATGTCTACCGAACAACATTTTGCTACCCCCACTCCTAGTCTGCACTTTCTACACCACCTCGCGAGTCAGGTCAGAAACGTGAGCACTAGTTCTTAAAATTTTTGTCATCGAACAGCATGCCAGAAGCTGCCCGTTTCTCATAAAACATGTTAGTGTAAGAAAGTTAACACTAGGGAGGCCTAGTACATGTCATCGAACAAAGCTATTATCTGACCTAAATAGATATGAATATTTTTACAATTCTTATTTCATCAAGTTACAGCTAGTAATAAAATGGTACATTTATTAAAAAATCTGTTGTGGCCAGTACAAGACCTTCCGTTAATTTGATGTATTTAGCACAAATCCTACACCAAATGTTTATTGGAAAAGATTCTTTGTCACGATCCATTTTATATTTTTATATTTATTTCACATCTTACTCATCGCCCTAGTCTTAAGCAATAGATAGTCCCCTACTGCATTGCTGGTCATAGGATATTATGGGTGAATAGATTTGCCATTTCTTGATAATTTTTTTGCAAGTTTGAGCATATACGAAAAAGTTGGATCGTAGATTCGAGAACAGATAAAATTCAGATGGTGATTCGATTGCTTCTTAGCTGTGTGTAACTGTGTTCAGTATTGAGTCATATTTATCATTATTTCTTGTGAATATTGTGACTTTGGGATAAATCCTGACTCGCCAATAATTGGGATTATAACTGAAACTATAGCAATTGGGAAATTAATTCCCGCGGATTTTTCCGGATAAATAAGCACATGGTTATTGAAAATACATTCAGCCGCCCA
Organism: Ophonus ardosiacus; assembly: GCA_943142095.1. Taxonomy (NCBI): domain Eukaryota; kingdom Metazoa; phylum Arthropoda; class Insecta; order Coleoptera; family Carabidae; genus Ophonus; species Ophonus ardosiacus. The sequence continues at coordinate 5,137,734 of OW964837.1, forward strand.
CTAACTCAGGTACATAATAAGTATATTTATTTATATAATAATTTAGTAATTATTTAGAATTTGCATAATGTTTCATTGATAATACTGTAATTATTGTAATTTTCATTATGTGTACCATAGACCAGCAATGTAATAGATTCCCTTTCAGGCTTGTTATTCTGGAGGTACTTGTTGTCGTTATTGTTGCTATTGTCTCTTCCTCGCCCTTGGATATTATTCTATTCGAATTTGGATTGTGGAACTTCTTGGGTTTGGTGACCGCATGTTCTGGAAGTCGGAGGCCATCGCCATTTTTCCACGTATACTACGTCACGCGAGACGTCACACCACGTCACGAGATACGTCATACCACGTCATCACTCTCACTGAGTGGCCAGATAAGCTCCATTTTATATTATTCATTTTATTAATTATTATTAACAACAACTCTGTCTCACATTATCAATATTTTCACTGGTGTAATCATAGATATAATTTTGAGCAGATATTTTAAACATTATTCAAACATTTAGTACTTAGTTACGTTGATGTAAATTTGATCCTCAATATCTTGTATACTGTTAGGGGGTCGTTTATTCGTTTGTATACATAAATGTGCTAACTCACGCGAGTTTTGTAGTTATTCGGTATAGTTTCAAGATAAACTAAGGTGTGAAGCCTAGTTAGGGTTTGTAACGGTTCGGGAAGGGGCTAGGACTAGATATAATCATCGTTTTAGGTATCTTGCGCTCGCATTGCTACCCTGTTTGGTCGACCAACCTCGGACTGTTCTTATTTGCGCCTTTATTTTATTTTACGGGATATTATTGCGTGTTTTATTTGACGTCCTCACCCGTTCACACGCCACACATCCCCTATTACCTGCTGTTGATGTATGCACCTTTCTTAGTTATATATGTAATCTCGCTTGGGTTATTTAAACTATTATTTTGGGAATTTACGATCCTCGTACGTAATTTTGGTCAACGATATTTATGTTTTAATCGGCCGGATGCTAGTCGGTCCATTTAATGAATAAATGATTATTTTATTGTAAATTTATTTGTTGTGAATATAATATAACATGCTCAAATATTTAATATAACTAGCACTTAAACTTTACGGAGCTTTATTTAATCGCCTGCACCATTGCGCTGTTCCATTTGACCTCCAGTTGTGGCACTTTCTTGGTTGTGTGCTACATTAAGAAGGGACAACCTTTTATTGATAAAATACAACCCAGTGGCGCCCTTACTTTTATTTTAGTTATTATCATTCCTACGACTCCTAAACGACCCACTCCCTCCCACTGTATAAAAGCTAGCAGCCGTATCCTCGCCCGTCTGAGGCTACGTTATCCTGCCGACATTATTCGACGTTTGGTCGTTTTAGCACGTGGCATCTTATATATCCAGTAAAATTGTAGCACGAACATAATACAATTTTTTACGAATTCCATACAGAAAGTTCATTGGAAAATATTCTATAAATCCAATAAAATTATCACGTGAATATATATCATATATAAATACTCTAAAAATGCGTACACTTACAATCAAATAATATTACTACCCATTTTTGAATTATTGCCCCAAAAGTCACATTTAGATAAAAACTTCAAAATTTTCAAAAATCTAATTTTTATGTATCTAGATACTTCTCAATGCGCTGATTCCAAATTTTGAAACCGTAGGCCGATATCTCTTTTCGTTCTCGAGATATTTAGATTTAAAGTTATGCCCAAAACTGCCCATTTTTGGGTAATAACCCAAAAATGGGTCCAGATATTAATTTGGCGACAACATCATTCGATTCTACGGGAAAAATTACATAAGTACACCAATTTTCATAATTTTTGAACACCGCATACAATCTCTAAAGCAAAATTACTGAAAATGGCCAAAAATCGCAAAAATCGTAAGGGGTACCCCTTACAATTTTTTCAGATTTTGGCCATTTTTAGGGGTTTTCAAGCTTTTATTCATATAAAATGAACCGACTGGTCAAAAATTATAAAAATTGCTATACTTATGTATTTTTGTACATAGAATCTAATGGTGATGTCGCCAAATTCATATCTCGACCCATTTTTGGGTTAATACCTAAAAATGGGCAGTTTTGAGCAAAACTTTAAATCTAAATATCTCGAGAACGAAAAGAGATATCGACCTGCGATTTCAAAATTTGGAATCAGCGCATTGAGAAGTATCTAGATACATAAAAATTAGATTTTTTAAAATTTTAAAGTTTTTATCTAAATGTGGGGTACCTATATTGACTTTTGGGGCAATAATTCAAAAATGGGTAGAGACATAAACTTGATAGTAATATTATTTAATTGTAAAGAGAATGTTACGTAAGTGCATGCATTTTTTATAGTATTTGAATAAAAACGGATAAATGCGTTGTAATTTAATGGCATATTCATAAAATAACAAAAAATCAGTGAAAACGTTCCAGCCTCGGCGAATGTTACAAACTCACGGTACAGGACAATAACACAATGTAGTGACATACCACTGAAATATATACTAACTGGAACTCGCATACTCTACCTATCAGCGTACGCTGAACTGAAGCCTCATTGAACAATAATGGCTGGTCCTGTTCGCGCACGTTCGTGCCGATCCGAACCTAGCCGAATAACTCGTATCATAGCTGATCGCTTTGTTTTCATATTATGCTTCATTTATTTAAACATGCGCCACACGAAATAATTTTCGTCTACTCACGAACTGTCTCGAAACTAGCCGAATAACTCGTATCATAGCTGATCGCTTTGTTTTCATATTATGCTTCATTTATTTAAACATGCGCCACACGAAATAATTTCCGTCTACTTACGAACTGTCTCGATGTTTGCCGACTACTCCAGCAGCAGGCTTTCAATATGCTCCACAGTCACGGTTCGTACGCGCATTCCAGTTAGTATATATTTCAGTGTGACGTACATTAAGTCCTTTGTCTTTGCCGGACCAGTAGAAACCGCCTGGGTATAAATATTTAATGAGCGGACAGTTGATCTAAGGTGGAATACCTACATGTGAATGAGGAGAGAAGCCATGAACGGACGACTGATTGAAAAGAGATGGCCTTTTTATGTGTAAATTAACAGAAAAAGAAAAAACGTTTTTTAGCTCAGAAACTAATAAAGAAATAACACTACGAAATCAGTATGAATATATAGGAACAGTAATACGACTGACAGTCATGTATGGATGTGAAATGTAGGTGCTTAATAAAAACAATGAAACAAAAATGGACGTGTGGGAAAGGAAAATATTGAGAGGAACTTTTGGAGGGGTTAAAGAAGAAGACCGCACATGGAGAAGAAGGGAGATATAGCGTATAGGGATCGTGCTAAAATTCACATATCGAGATTTTAGTAAATATCCAGGTTTTAAGGTGCCTAGAATCCAATTTTAACATTTTCATGATGATATACATATATATGTTTGTGTGTGTGTGTGTGTGTGTGTGTATGTATGTATGTATGTATGTGTGTATGTGCATGGATTTTGTTTTCGCTCTAACTCAAATAAAACTCAAATAAAAATAAATAAATATATCATCACGGCATATTACCTATTTCTGGGTGTGCCAATAACTACAACACATGTAGACATCGGCAATGATGACGATATAATTTACCGTGTGGGCGCTTACCAGGCGTCACCTCACGGGCACTCATAGCTGGTGTGGAGAGTGCACCACAGGGGTCAAAAAATAACATACAATACATTAATACTTTTTTTATATATTTTACAGATATATTTAAAAACCAGTTTTTTTATAAATCCCGAAGTCTAAGATAAACACAATTCTCTTGTTACACATTTCATATTTCAAATGAATGTAACTAACAGGTAAATATCTACTGATGCCACGAGATCTCGCATTTTCGAGATCTCGTCTCGAAAATATCTATAATATATAGAGTAATTTAATCGCAGAGGCCAAGGCACTAAGGAAACCAGTTGACAAATTCCAATGTTTATAACATAGTTTTTATATGACACATGTCAGTGTCAAAAATCAACAGTTTTAGTGACATTCTGACAGCTTTTTCTGGGAAGTATATTTAATCTTTCTTATTGTTTTATTAATTAAATATTTGAAATTATAGGTAAAATGCATATATCCATTAGAAATACCGCCAATCTGGTTAATGAATTCGAAGAATTTCTGACATTTGGAAGCTTCCTCATACAATGTAAAATAGATATAATTAGAATTATATGTGTGCAGACGATATGTTAAATACAATAAAAAACAGTATTTGGGTAAAGTTCTGTATTTTTTTTTTTTTTATAAAACGAAGGTTTGAAAGGGAAGTGCAATTCATTATTTATATAGCCTAATATGGAAATGGCGAGAGGTCTTGTGTTGGCCACAACAGATTTTTTTATTTTTCTATTAAAACCACAACCAGTATCAGTTGAATCGGGCTGTTATAAAACCTCGTTTCCATTTGCTTGTAAATCGCAATCTTATGCAGTGAAGTTGCGCATAAAGATGATCACTCGAGCAATATTTAAAGCTAATATGCAGGTGTATATAAGCTACTTACATTTCAGTAAAGTAGACGGCGAATTTCGCATAAAATACGCGTTTTCGGGCTTAATGCTGAAGAGACACTTGACCCAGGCAACATAAACCTTTCTTATCGGAAATTTGCAAGGAAATAGAAGAGCTCATATTTGAAATGCAAATTGCTTTTATATACCTACTTGGCATGACGTGGTGAATTCGGTGGAGGTGCCATCAGTTTACCGAGACAACCCGAGGAGTTACACACCCGTCCGCAAATATGGGACATGCAGATTCCTTCCTACACGATTTACAAAAGAGATTCCTACGCGACACCATCGCAATTTTGTCATTTTACAACGGTGCTACTCTAAATTCGGTTTGCTTTAAACAAATCGAAATTGGCATGAATTACAGAAAGAAAAGGAATTTGAATAAAATGCGGATAGAGGTATTATTATGAAGACTGTGAAAAAAATCTGATGTGGCCAATACATGACCTCCCGTCGATTCCATGTTTAAAATAGCAGTGAGTTTTAAGTAAAGTATCATTTCCGGTTAATCGTTTGTAAATAAAATCTAATTTGTTGTCCAATAAATAGAAAAGTCTGTAATACGAAATTTTGGATTGTTTTATTGTTTTTCCTCAAAAATCTGTTAGATCCAAATTAAGTACTACATCCGATTTATCATATATGGTTAAAATCTAATATGTTGTTCCAAATTATATATTCTTATAAAAATCAGCATCATCTTCTAGGTGCTCTAAAACGCAATCTTTGTAAATTCTTCGCCGTATATGATCCATTTCCAGTTGTAAATTAATATTAATTTATAGTGCTGCTAAAATAGCAATTAGCAAATTTAAATCAGATCATCCTGTACATCTAACATTTATGCATGATGAAAAATATATTATTTTTACAAACCTTAATTAAATATTTTACTATTATATTATCCTTAACACGGTTTCATTATTAATTTTAATATAATTGCTTCCTGTCAGTGACATTTGTTTAAATATGTCAAAACTGTCATTAAAATTATATTTTTGTTTGACGCATAGGCTAGGTGATACTTGAAAATAAATTATATTATATATTCATATTTAAAGTTATTTAGAGATATTTCTAAATGTTATTATCGTAGAATTGAAGATTGTACCATTAATCAATTGTAATTAGTAAAAGTTGCTAAAAAATAATATTCAATGAATTTTTACAAGAAAAACTTTTAAAGCTTGTATAAATGATACTTCCGGTTATCTGATATATACTAAAAACTAATGAGCACTTCCCATATTAGTATAGAATGGATATACAAAATTTCAAATTTTTCTAATTGATAGTATTTGAGTAATCGTGTCCACAAGATCCACACACACAGACACACATACATATCTACAGACATCATTGTAAAAATGTTAAAATCGGATTCTGGGGACATCAAAACGTGCTTATTCAATAAAATCTCTATATGCAATTTTTAGCACGATCTCTATACCTCCCTTACTTCTTCAAAAAATACCATTAAATGCCATTTTTTTTGCATTTAATGTCATTGTAAAATTATAGATTATTGAATTTTGTACAGGTATACATTAATACTTTTTCTATATATGTTACAGATAAATTTAAAAATCATTTTTCTTTTTTCTTTTCCCGATAGACGCCAAATATTTCCAATTTTAAATGGCACAAAAGTGACCCCTGTGGTGCACTCTCCACACCAGCTATGAGTGCCCGTGAGGTGACGCCTGGTAAGCGCCCGCACGGTAAAATATATCGTCATCATTACCGATGTCTACATATGTTGTAGATACTGGCACACCCAGAAATGGGTAATATGCCGTGATGATATATTTGTATTTATTTTTTATTTTATTTTTCTTTTTTTAATCCCGAAGCCTAAGATAAACACAATTCCTTTGTTACACAGTTTATTTTTCAAATGAATGTAACTGACAGGTAAACGTCATTGTCAAAAAACTAATCACTTCAAATTAATAATAGTGACATTAAATAATAAAGAAAATCGTAAATAAAGCAATAGCGGGAGGTTTCGTGTTGGCCACATCAGATTTTTTACCTCCCGCTACCCTAGGTAAGGGAGGTATAGGGATCGTGCTAAAAATCGGATATAGAGATTTTAGTAAATAAACACGTTTTGATGTCCCCAGAATCCGATTTTAACATTTTTACAATGATGTCTGTAGGTATGTATGTGTGTGTGTCTGTGTCTGTGTGTGTGTGTGTGTGTGTGTGTGTGTGTGTGTGTGTGTGTGTGGATCATGTGGACACGATTACTCAAATACTGTCAATCAGAAAAATTTTAAATTTTGTATACCCATTCTATACTAATGTGGGAAAAGCTCATTAGTTTTTAGTGTATATCGGATAACCGGAAGTATCATTTACACAAGCTTTTAACAGTTTTTCTTGTAAAAAATTCATTGAATATAATTTTTTAGCAACTTTTACCAATACAAATTAAATATAATGGTACAATCTTCAATTCTACGATAATAGCATTTAGTAAATAACTTGAAATAACTTTATATTATATTATAAAATAATTTATTTTTGTACATCACTTTGCCTCTGCGTCAAACAAAAACAATACTTTAATAACAAATTTGACACATTTAAACAAATATCACTGTCACGAAGAAATTTTCATTAAAATTAATAATGAAACCGTGTTAAAAAGAATTTAGTAGTTTAAATATGATTCTAATGAAATTAAGGTTTGTAAAAATAATATATTTTCCATCATATATAAATATTAGATATACAAGATAATTCGATTTAAGTTTGATGTTTGCAGCATTATATATCAAACAGCTCTCAATAAGAACGTGATTTCAAAGTGTCAAATAATAGTTTGCAACTACACATTCACGAAATGGATCATGTACGGCGAAGAATTTACACAGATTGCGTTTTAGAGCATAAGGAAGTTGGTGATGATTTTGACAATAATGTGTGTGACGATTTTTCCTTAAAATATATTAATGATCCAAAACTTCGCAAAGTTGGTATTTGCTCACAGATTTTTCAGGAAAAACATAATAAAATATAATCCAAAATTTCGTATTACAAACCGTTCTTTTTATAGGAACAACAAAGTAGATTTTGTTTACAAACGATCAATCGGAAGTGAAACTTTACTTAAAGCTCATTGGTATTTTAAACATGGAATTGGCGGGAGGTCATGTGCTGGCCACATCAGATTTTTTATTTAGCAACAGCACTGTTTCTTCCATGGTCTAACCCCTCCGTACAAAACTCCCCTCGTTCCACAGCCTCTGCCTCATCCATGATTCAGTCCATCTGTTCTTGACGTGTAGCCAATTACCTCTTGTCTCGTCTATCAGTTCGCTGTTCCTTGGCGGGCCCAACCCGGCCATGGACGGGCTACAGGCACAGGCTACGCAGTGGTCAGTCGTTGATACTTTCATTACGCTCTTATGAAATTGTTGAGTAAGTGTATCTTTGTTGTGAGCCCGGTCATCAGTTACAGAACCAATTACTAGATGGAAAAGGATGAGTCAATTCCAGGATTAACGGAGATGGAGTTTGTTTTGAGGGATTATTAATTGCCTGTTGTATTCAATCCTTTGTAAAAATGATGCTTTATTGAAGGGGAAACTTCTTTTCCTGAAATCGTCATGTAATCTACTATTTCCCTACCTAGGTCTATATTTGCTTCGCTCAAAAATATGCATATGATTCAACTGTAGCCCAGAAGACACAATATTGATACGTCCCCTACTGTATATCTGAGGTAGAAAAGCGTAACGAAATGAAGGTAGCGAGAAGCTAAGACTGTTCTACTGAATGGGAGATTCCAGCTCAATCGAATTAAAGGAAAATAGTGAAAAAATACGAATGTATATGTTGAATAACGAATATTAATAAAAAAAAATGAAATGGTATAATTGAGATATTTCGGAAATAAGGGGTTTTTTGTTATAGCGCTTCGAAACTAATATAAAATCTATACATATATAATATTTTGATTCTCAACCGAAATACCGCCTATACATGCATTACAAATAGCGTGATACGAGGTGGGGACTACTACCAATGGAAGTTAAGAAATTCAAATTCGAAAGGAGGGGCTAACATTCCTGTACTGCAGTTTCCAAACAGTTTTTATTTTAACATAAATTTCTTGCATTAAACTTAATAATTTAAATACACCTGTAATTATAAAGTATGTAGACTTATACAGCGTTATAATATTCATTTATTTTTATGTAAATATAACTTAAAGTAGCATATATTTCAAGAAAATTTTGGTCCATGATGAAAACAGTTTGATAAAAAAACACATAAATGTGAATTAATAGGAATTTTCACCGGATTTTCATCAATAGTCTTAGTTTTCCTAATATTTTCAGAATTATATTAAAAAAATCTGATGTGGCCAGCACATGACCTCCCGTCAATTCCATGTTTAAAATAGCAATGAGCTTTAAGTAAAGTTTCACTTCCAATTGATCGTTTGTAAACAAAATCTACTTTATTGTTCCAATAAATAGAAAAGTTTGTAATACGGAATTTTGGATTATATTTTATTATGTTTTTCCTGAAAAATCTGTTAGAGCTTCAAATTAAGTACTACATCCGGTTTATCATATATAGACAAAATCTAATATGATGTTTCGAATTATATAAGAGTATTAAATACCAACTTTGCGAAGTTTTGGATCATTAATATATTTTAAGGAAAAATCGTCACACACATTATTGTCAAAATCATCACCAACTTCCTTATGCTCTAAAACGCAATCTGTGTAAATTCTTCGCCGTACATTATCCATTTCGTAAATGTGTAGTTACATACTATTATTTGACACTTTGAAATCACGTTCTTATTGAGAGCTGTTTGATATATAATGCTGCAAACATCAAACTTAAATCGAATTATCTTGTATATCTAATATATATGTATGATGGAAAATATATTATTTTTACAAACCTTAATTTCATTAGAATCATATTTAAACTACTAAATTCTTCTTAACACGGTTTCATTATTAATTTTAATGTAATTTCTCCGTGACAGTGACATTTGTTTAAATATGTCAAATTGGTTATTAAAGTATTGTTTTTGTTTGACGCAGAGGCAAAGTGATGTACAAAAATAAATTATTTTATAATATAATATAAAGTTATTTCAAGTTATTTACTAAATGCTATTATCGTAGAATTGAAGATTGTGCCATTATATTCAATTTGTATTGGTAAAAGTTGCTAAAAAATTATATTTAATGAATTTTTTACAAGAAAAACTGTTAAAAGATTGTATAAATGATACTTCCGGTTATCCGATATAAGCTAAAAACTAATGAGCTCTTCCCACATTAGTATAGAATGGATATACAAAATTTCAAATTTTTCTGATTGATAGTATTTGAGTAATCGTGTCCACATGATCCACATACACACACACACACACACACACACACACACACACAAACACACACACACACACACACAGACACACACACATACATACTTACAGACATCATTGTAAAAATGTTAAAATCGGATTCTGGGGACATCAAAACGTGCTTATTAACTAAAATCTCTATATCCGATTTTTAGCACGATCCCTATATTATGTGCGCAAATTAATAAGAATTCTAGAAAATAGTGTTCATCGCGCGAAACTTCTCAGCCTCTAGGAATTTGAGCATAAATTTTTAGTATGTTATTAACATAAAATCAATCAACAATATTTTTTAAAGGAAATTTTGAAATTTTGCAAAAGGCTGATGATATCAGCTATCAAAAAAGCTGTTTTTTAAGTACTCATAACTTGATCTCTAAAAGAAATTTTCGAAAAGTATACAGTTAATTTGTAGATAACACTGTCCTCATTTATAATATGTATAGTTTTTAATGAATGGTTCAATAGAGCGAGCTGTAGCGCTTCACGCGAATCTTACGTGTTACATCAATTTGAGGACTGCTATAGGATCGTCTTAATTGAAGTACGTGTATTACGAACTTATTATTAACGATTAACCTAAATATAATCAACTCTTTGACATGAAGTGATTCTGCCAGGATATCTGTTTTACTTTGCTTGTTATGAAAATACTATATATTATAATGGTGTTTTAAAACAACAAAATTCCTTTAGCAGCACGGCAATAAAAACTTTAAAAACCGTTTCTCCAGAACAATAAACCAAGTTGAAATAATATAGAAAACAATAACAACACAATACCAGAATACCTCAAAACACTCAAGTATTTTCAAAATAAAAAGCAGAACGTTTTTTTCTGTTATTTACACAATACAACCCACACGCCGCAGAATGTAAAAGGCGCGCGGATATATTTGTTTATTTAAAGATAAAATAAATTCTCGTTTGGAAGAATAGCTCGCAATTCCCCACAATTTAATTCCACTTCAATCCTCTCTTCAATAAGCAAACATCGCTGGCGAAAATCAACTTTCCTACAAGTCTTTTGTCTCAGCTTCTTGGCTTACAGTCTGTTGGCGTTGTGGATGTGAATGTTTTCCGGACTTTTATAAACGAGCGTTTTTCAGAGCTGATAAAGTTTATGGCAGATGACTTCGGTCTTCGCGGCTTTATTAGCTAGGATCAGACATCTAGACGGAGAGCTAATAACCCACAAAACTGACCAAGATGGAATTTACCCTTCATAATTACGGAGAAGATGGAATGGTTTGTGACAAATGTGTGTCATTCGTTTTTTTCTTTTCGGTTTGATATTAATGTAGAATAGTAGGCACGACCTATTTCCAAAATATGTGAAAAAAAATCTGTTGTGGCCAGCACAAGACCTCTCGCCATTTCTATATTAGGCCATATACAAGTATTGTATTGAACTTTGTTATCGAAACGTTGTTTTATATAAATATTGTTTTTTGTTGTATTTAACATGTCTTCTGCACACATATAATTCTAATTACATCTGTTTCTCATTGTATGAGGAAGTTCCTGATTGTCAGAGATTCTTCCAATTCATTAATCAGATTGGCGGTATTTCTGATGGATATATGCATTTTACCTATAATTTCAAATATTTAATTAATACAACAATAAGAAAGATTAAATATACTTTCCAGAGAAAGCTATCAGAACTGTTGATTTTTGCAACTGACATTAATATATGTCATTTACAAACTATGTTATAGACATTTGAATTTGTGAACTGGTTTCTTTAGTGTAGTTTCGCCTACTCGACTTATTATATCCCGATATTCTATATAATAAAGCGTTTTTATTTTTAAATTTATATAAGATATATTAAAAAATTTAAATGTATTAGATGTAGAATTTTGTTCTTCAAAAAAATAATATTTAGAAGATTTTTCAAAAAAAAAACTATTTCTTCCGGTTGTTCAATTGTTACCAAAACCTTTTCAGCTCTTCCCAGGAATGTCAAATTGAGAAATTCATAGTTAAACAGGTCTTATGTCTTATAGTTTTTGAGGAATCGTCCATCCAACATCCAGCCATACACACACACACACACACACACACATACACACATACACACATCCACACATCCGCACACATACACACACATACAAAATCGGACTTTAGTGACCTTGAAACGTGCTTATTCATTAAAATCTGGATATGAGATTTTTAGCATGATTCCAATACCTCTCTTAGCGAGAGGTAAAAAGGTCCTTTCTGTGTGACTCCATCAATATTTTAAATGATGATTTTATTACGGAAGATAAATAATAAATGATTAGAGGTGCCTCAAAAGTTACGCTCGTGCTATTGTGATTTGTTTTAGGGGGGTCGGTTTTTCAATATCTGGTTAAAATTTTTTCGTAATGCCATACTGTTATTACGACATAAAAGGACTAAAAACAAAAATAGAAGATAAAAATACGGCCTAGACCGTTATTTTTTATAACAGTCGCCTACAATTAAGGATCAGGTGTTCCTAGAAAAATAACAGCATATTGATGGACTGTTGTTTCAGAAAATTTATAAATTAACCAAAAAAGTTGTTCAGTCTGACAGATATATAAGAATTTTATTATTCCTAAATGTTTAAATTTTATGTTATTACGAAAAATCTTGAACGCAACACGGCCGATATGCAAATAACGAACTCGACTAATTATAATTATATCGCTTCGGTTTACAAATCTCAGTCCCTCAGCCGCGTTCGTTATTTGCGTTATATGGAAACGAAATGAACTGTTAAATAACAGATTTATCAATCCTGTCAACAAAACGATGCAATATTGTTTACTTGACTAGAAGTTAAATTTTATCTATTTTATTTATGAAAAACCGGAAAGAGTGGGAAATTTTCTAATTGGCAACATGTTATGGATATGTATATATTCGTGAATCTAGGAAACCGGTTTCGATCCAATTTTTAAATGGCACAAAAGTGACCCGCCAACAATGAGTGTCCGTGAGGTTATGCCTGGTAAACGCCCGCACGGTACAAATATGTCATCATCATTATCGATATATGTACAAACCAGATTTATTTATTAATTACGTATCCATTAGAGGAGTTTATAGTAATCCATTATTACAAAAAATGTTCATGTTTCATAATTCAAAAATTTCTCCATATTCCTGCAGCTGGTCGTTGCTCAGCCAACACATCTGTGTAATATGTTCCGTCTGGAATAATCCCGGAATCCTGGATCGCCTGGATCGCGGATCTGCAGGAAACGTATCCGGAACGACAGGTTTTGTTTGTTTTGCTAAGCGATTGAAGAGGTATCGACGGAACCTGTGTTATGTTATACTGAAGCTTTGAAGTATTCACACACTCAAAACTTTGCTTTATAAGTATTCTCAAAAAATTTGAAAAGTTCGTTTAATTAGCCTGTTTCATATATTTCAAAAGTATACTGTGTTGAGAGTGCATACAGCACGTCATTCATAGTCAATAGAAAAACAGTTTGTTCATTACCTACCTTATTTATAAATAAATTTAAATATATATATATATATATATATATATATATATATATATATATATATATATATCGTCGGATTTCTGGTAAAAAGACTTAACCGCCAAAAACTGATAAAATGAGTTATGCACATAAACGGATACGTCTCTTCACGACGCATGCTCTAAACACAATATCTGAGCGCCAAAAAATTTATGTTAGAAGGTAATTCATTCTAAAGTTTCCTAAACGCCATCTGACACTATTTGATGCGCACAGAAATTTTATACAAAAGTCTTAAACGCCATTCTGTGTTAATGTAATGGGAGATGTTAACGAGTTGTGTTCCACAAAAGTTAATTTATTTTGATATTATTTATTAATCTGGTGTTCACAACTATATATATATTAAAAATTTAGGTATTAAGCTATATTGAACAAAAAAAAAAAAAACATTTTTATTAAATATTTCATGATACATGCTTCAAAATGTTGCGAAAGTATGTTGAAAAATGTATAAAATATTAATCTCATCGATATAACACAATATCTTGTTAAATAAATCAATATTGTAAATAAAAACAAGTTTTTCCTGTTTATCTCAAAACTAGTCAAATGGCGGTTAAGTCTTTTTACCAGAAATCCGACGATATATATATATATATATATATATATATATATATATATATATAATTTTTCTCTTTATTTTCCTGAACTTTCTTATTATTTCCCAAAAAAACATTATTATTTTTATTAATTATATTTTATTTGATCGAAATAATTTGTTTTATGCCTTTATTACTTAATATTTTTATTCTAGACTCATAATTACAAATTACACTATAATGTGCCAAGGGCGACCAGATACAAAATATTATAAAAATTTGTTTGATCAGTGGCGGCTCGTGCTATAGGGCACAAGGGCGCAGCCCTACCAAATAAAAAGACAAGAAAAAAAGAAATAAGCGAGTACATATACATTTTAAAAATACATTAATTATTATTTATTTACTTTCATTATTATGCAATGCTTACTACACCGCCGATAGCTAGATAGCCTATATACTGACGTGTGCACGTACCGATATGCTGCTAGAAGCTAGGGCACAAATGTTTCTGCCCCGGTCTCCCACTATTTTTACTCGAATTTTGACCAATAGCAGCAAAGCGCGCGAAGCTGCATATGACTGCATTAAGCCTGTTCGGGGCACAGCCCAATTTAAACGAAGATGTCCGAGTATGTCCGGCATTTTCCGAGGTAATCTGTTATTGTTGAATTGTAATCGTCTAGTACTCATTTAATTACGAAGATGGCTTCTGTATCTTAAAGATTAAATAATTTAATATACTCTTTTTACTTTTTTAAATTTTTGTGCCATACCATACAAAGATATCACCAGCCGCCACTGTGTTTGATACGAGTTTTGAGCAAAACGAAATAAATTATTTAAATAGAAGGAGTATTTCTAAATAGAAATCTACCAATATTTTCAAAATAATTATAAATTTAATAAAAAATAAGGAAAAAATAATAATTTTGAAGGCAAAACAAATATAAAACATAATAACCCTTACATCGTTGAAAAGAGAAAAAAAATAATGATTTTTTTGAGACTAAAATCAGATATGAGTTGCCTTTAAAAAAATATAAGTTTGTGTTATATCTCGAAAATTTACGGATATAAAAATTTATTTCGTACGCCAAAATATCTATCTTTTGTATTTGAAACGTTTTTCTCAATTATTAATAGTTTAGAAATTATTTGAAAAAGAAAAAATCAGCAATATTCAGTTTTTCGTCATTATCTAGTGCCCTATGAGAATTTTTGGAAAAACAAAAGCACATCTGAGATGGCCTTCCAAAGGCACACAAAAAGTTCCATTTAACCGACATCGTATCTCTAATAGTTCTCGAGATCCCAATGGTGGCACCTCTAAATGGGACACACTGTATATATTCAAATAGTTTATTTTTACTTTTACATATTGTAACTTCGTGTTACAATTTTATTGGATTTATAGAATATTTTTTCTAAGGAATTTTTTGTATGGAATTTGAAGAAAATAGTATATGTTCGCGCTAAAATTTTACTGGATACATAGAATCTTTTTCAATAAACTTTTGGTATGGGATTTGTACAAAATACAAAGAATTCTATTTCTAGTTCCCTAGAAGCGATAAGTATCATCTTTGTTTTTTACATGGAATGATATATAAATTTTTATATTTTTTGATAATTTAAATTGCCTTTGAATCTTATATCGTTTCCAACGTTCCGACAAAGCTAGAAGTGGAATTCAGGATCTTGTCACAACAAAAAGTGCAATTTAGGTTCGTTTCCCACCTTTTTAATTTAAATTATAGTCATTTGTTCCAATTTTTTCAAACGTTCTTGCACTTTTATTATAAAAGCACTTTCGGCATATCGGCAATTCTTTTTAGTATGTTGTTTCTCTAGTTGATAGGTCTTTTTGGTTGCTACACATTGTTTGTAAACACTGCACAAAGCAACAAAGGTCTTTCTATCTATCATCCAATCAAAATCAATAATTCAGGGACATTTGAGCATCAGGAGCAGAGCAGGAGCGATCCATCCATAACTTGAAGTTGAGCTGACGGCCCTCGTTGCTCATTTCAAACATGCAGTCGGTACAATGTTCTGTTGTCATCCAAGCGATACGTGCATTCTCTCTAGCTCTATGCAGTTTATTGTGCTCCTGATGCTTGCTATTGCCGGTTAGTTATCTGCTCCCTCAGATGTAAACATCACTGAAGGGAATGGGAAACAAAGATTCACTGTAACGTTGCACAGATTGGTGTGGGACAAAATAAAAGGGTTGTTGAGGAAAACGTGGATATATTTTATAAAATTTTAAACTTCAAACTTTGATGAGAAGTTCTTTGGGAGGTTTAAACATCCCACCGTGCGAAAGTAACGCCTTAAATTTGTGAAAAAAAATATTTTTAAATTTTATTTTCTTGTTTCTTTTGTGTAGTTACACATCTCTGTATAAAATAAGCTTTTTTGCTTCACCAGTAACGGATATGCTACTTACTTCTACAGCAACATGAATTGTAAGTGACTATACTCACCGTCAAATGATTATGGACTGATGTTCAACTTTTATCCCTTTCCGCACCTTGTCCCTTGCCCAGCGGTGTTGCCGTTTGTAACTTGACATGACCAGTAATGAACGCAAATGTCATATAATACATTTAAAACTAATTAAATTTTTAATACATCGTAAATGAAGAAAATATTATAACAAATAAGAAAAGTAATATGAAATATAAAAATTGTCTCTGTGGAAAATTTTATTTATATTTTGACCAAAGTTTCTACACATCAAGCTAATGTTACGTTTACGTTAAAATACGATAACCTGTGAAATCTAAATAAAAGGCAAGAATAATTGATTATTAAGTGAACAATAGATCGCCAACACAACATGCTTCTGCAGTCAAATTCAAAGTTTTCTTGTTATTTAATAAATTATAAAAATTTTCAGGATGTAACCCCAATTTTGTAAAAAAATTGTGTACATTGGCAATAATTGTTTTTGCCTACCCATTTTAATCTTGTTTTACTAAACCAGGACTTTTTAATTCATGAGTTTTACTTATTTTCTTTTCAAAAGTCTAAATATAATGCAATTTATAGGATTGGGAATAAAAAGCGCACGCAAGTACTAACGAAAATGTCAGAATATAAAATGACATTGACAGATTACAGATATTTGTACAGGTAGACACTTACAAAATTTGGCATCATTGTAGAAATCTCCAGTCCATAATTATTTTTATGCACGGACGTATCATAATTTGACAATTATACACGAATTTCTTTGACATAAACGTCATTTTATAGCCCGCGGGACTCATTATAGCCCGGCGGGCTATAATGAAACGTCAAACCAAATTATAACCTACATTATAAACAATTTAA
The DNA here is from genome assembly GCA_943142095.1 of Ophonus ardosiacus. Taxonomy (NCBI): domain Eukaryota; kingdom Metazoa; phylum Arthropoda; class Insecta; order Coleoptera; family Carabidae; genus Ophonus; species Ophonus ardosiacus. The sequence continues at coordinate 5,155,117 of OW964837.1, forward strand.
ACAGGCAACATGAAAAGTTTTTATTAAAAATCGAAATTTTTTATATTCTTTAATGAAAAATGAAAATTAATATTGTGATATTTAAATGGAAAGCACGGAGATACACAAAATAAAACTCAAATGACAGAACTAATAAACAAACAATAAACTGTTGTTTTCCGCTTTCATAGCAACACTAGATACTGGATGTACGAGGACAAATTCTTTTCGTTACAATTTTCCAACACTCATAATTTGAGGTCCCGTGGCCGCGTGCCTGAGTGTCTGGTCGCGAACCTGGGGGAACCGGGTTCGATCCCGACTGACGCCAAATATTTCCAATTTTAAATGGCACAAAAGTGACCCCTGTGGTGCACTCTCCACGCCAGCTATGAGTGCCCGTGAGGTGACGCCTGGTAAGCGCCCACACGGTAAAATATATCGTCATCATTACCGATGTCTACATGTGTTGTAGATACTGGCACACCCAGAAATGGGTAAAATGCCGTGATGATATATTTATTTTATTTATTTATAATTTGAAAATTTTCGTCCGTGCATAAAGTTTTGTATGTACCACGAGCGTAACTTGCTTTTATGGCCTTTGACGTGTTTTTATCCCTCGGCTTACGCCTCGGGCTCAAAATCCCGCCGCAGGCCATAAAAGCCTCCTTACGCTCTTAATACATAAATAACTATGATGGTAAGTATAATATAAAATTACAGTGCAAATATTGTTTTCCATAACCTACCTGATATTCTTATTAGGGTTGTCTTATAATAAATTTCATACATTGCACTAATTTCAGTGACAAAAGTGACTACCGCTTATAATAATGATGATTGGATGACTGACTCTGGATACTCCATATTATGAAATTGTCAAATGATTTCTACTGCACTTTGTACAACATATTTCCAAAACTCAAAACTTGGAAGTTTTGCTAACAAATGATTCACACTACATAATTCCATAACAAGTCCCTGAAAGCTTCCATTATTCTGAGTCACGCCATCGCCATACTTTCAGCGCATTGTGAATTAGGTCCCTAGTGTTATCGCTCTCTGGGAAAACTTAATTCTGATTGTGTATAAAAGTCGGGAATCGCTCCGACGACCTCTGGGGCCGTGATGGCGTATTAATTCGATTAGGCTCAGGAAGTCTCTCGCTGCCCGTTATTTTAACGTTCGACCGTCAGTGGAAACACTTCACCAAATGAGTAAATTTAATTTTCCTACTTTTATTGGGCGGTTTCTGTAATGAACAGCGAGTTCAGCACCGCAGTAGAAAATGTAATTGTAAGGGAATGAACATAAGTGCAGATGCATTTTATTTTTGCTGGAAATTTGAGAGTTTAAGAATTTCCAACGAATTTAGACTTTCGAGTTTTCTAGCAGGGGTTTACTGTAACATGATTAAGAGAAATTTGGTCATCGCAGCAAGTGTTGTGCGTATCTAGATAACATTATCTAAAATTTTAACTAGATAACTTAGTTAGTATCTTTTATCTAATATCTGTCTTATAACATGCAGAAGAAAGATAAGATAACCATTATTTATATTAGCTCCAACTATAAACAAATCAAAATACTATTTAGCAAGTTAGGACAAGCACAACCTACCGCATCGCATAGTGCCGTGTCGTGTGTTCTCCGTCGCCGGTGTGTCTGCCTTACTTATGACGTGACGTGTGATCGTGATTCGTGAGCAATAATGAGCAACATTATTTATGAAAATATTCATTTACAGAAATATTTATATGCTTAATTTTATGCAGGTAAATTATATAAAACAGTGTTTATCCGGTCCCGTTGAAAGGCTTTTCAGTGTAGGCGGGCAAATTCTCACACCAAGACGCAGTCGCCTACCTGATGCTAATTTTGAGAAAGTACTGTTTTTATAAAACAATAATTTACTACGACGCTCTGGTCGACCTCGCACTACTCGAACACCAGCAGTCATAAAAGCTGTTGAAGCTCGTATTCGCCGAAATCCTAGACGAAAACAGAAATTGATGGCTTTGCAGATGCATTTGTCAAGGGATTCTTTGAAGCGAGTTATTAATGAGGACCTCAAACTTCATGCTTACCGTAGAAAAAAGGGCCATCTTCTTGCATCACGTTTTAAAAAAAAAAATAGGCAAGAGAGAGCAAACCTGCTTCTTCATCGGTATGCAGATAACAAGCATCGAAAAATTATTTTCACAGATGAGAAAACTTTTACAATCGAAGAACATTTAAATAACCAAAATGATAGAGTGTATACTCATAGCAGTTCTGAAGCTGCTGAAAAGGTTCCTGTTGTTCAACGAGGTCATCACCCGGCATCTGTGATGGTTTGGGTGTTTCATATCTGGGGGCCACACAAGTTCATTTTTGTCAAAAAGGCGTCAAAACTGGAGCTAAAGTGTATCAAGAAGACATTTTAGAGGGATTTGTAAAGTATATGAGTACCACTATGTTTAAAAATGAGCACTGGGTTTTTCAACAGGACTCAGCGCCAGCTCACAAAGCAAAGTCATCGCAAAAATGGTTTTATCGCCAAAATATCGACTTTATTAGACATGACGATTGGCCCTCATCAAGTCTACACCTAAATCCCTTGGACTATAAAATCTGGTCTTATTTAGAGGAAAAAGTCTGTTCTTCAAGCCACAGAAATTTGGAGCAGTTAAAGGCGTCTTTGGTAAAAGTAATGGTCAATATTTATAGCAATATGGAACGTACTGCCATAGATGACTGGCCTCGAAGATTAAAAGCCTGTGTACAAGCACGTGGAGGTCATTTTGAGTAAAATGTAGCTTGACATATTCATAGTACATTATAGTTTCATATTCTAATAAAATTTTGTGTCTTGATCTCATTTGTTTTATCTAGTCTTACTTTAATCTTGGGACAGAACTTATGACCTGACTACCTACTTGAGTTATTACATCGCTAGATAAATACTTCGACAGAGTCCAATAATCGGTACAGAAATGAGATATTTAACATTTGAGTTTGTACTTATAGAGTTAATACAAATTAGCACTATAAATTGCTGTAGGAAATGCACTAGTAAATTGTATTATATAAATGTGGTTTAATTATTTAAACCGCTGTTATATTTTCATCAATAACGGCAATTAAATTTGTAAATTACCCGTGTTCTCATAAATAATTTAAATGATTTCCGCAACACACAATTTACAAAAATATCTCAATTATTTAATTATCTCTATATCACGTTGTTAAATTATTAATTATTTTTGCTAGTTCCAGATAATTAAAAATGCATTAATTCGCCCATAAAACGCATGATATAGATATTATTTATTATTACAAAAGTCACGTAACCAACTTCATATACAAACAGTAGGATGTAGTTAATAAACATAGCCATAATTAATTATTTGGATCCATTGAATACAAATATTAATCAACAATTAGGTTCGGCTCGCTGGCTCGGGGAAAATTAAACGTGCAAAAATTAATTAGTGCACGTAATTTAATCCGCAATCTATAAATGGGGTCACTTTAACGGGGACAAAGACTTACGCTAATGAAAAAATTATTAGTCTTTTACGCAACTTGCCCAATAAAAACTGCAGAGAAGTTCTATATTAATGAAAAAGATACGGAATTAATTATTAATTACATTAATATTATACGCGATGAGTGAAAAAAGGAAGTGTTAAACTTCGTAAGTATATGCTATACAACAGTATAGGAAAGTAAATGGCAACGTTTACTACCATTTTCAGCTTTGCATAAGGATTACAAACTTCTAACCTGAACAGTAAACTTTCAGTCTATTTTAGAATTATGAAACTTTTAATATTTCCGTATAGATATAGAAAATTATGTATATAATATATTAAAAAAAATCTGTTGTGCCTAACACAAGAGCTCTCGCCATTTCCATATTAGGCTGTATAAGTACACTGTGTTTAACATTTCTGGTATATACACAAAAATTCTAATTATTAATATATTTTTATATTTTTTAATTCATTCTATAATAAGTTTCCCCATACTCTTCTAAATGTTTGGCGATATTTCTGATGTGTATATATGTACCTATTATTTTAAATATTTAATTAATAATAAAATAAGAAATATTAAATGTACTTCCCAGAAAAAATCCTATAGTAATGTAAATGGATTTTTGATACTGACAACTCACATTTTTCTGTCAATTACAAACATTTTATTTTTTCAACTGGTTTCCATGGAGTTATTTGGGCTACTAGATACATTACTCTAAAAATGTGTACACTTACGTAACATTGGTCGCTACTATGAACAAGTGATTAAGGGTGATTAGCAAGTATTTGACTAGCATTGTTTTATCTCTGTCAATCGTTTATGTATTATTTTAGAGAAAAATACTTCAAATAGAAGTTATAGAAAAATTAATTTGACGCAACTTTTATTTAAAGTATTTTTCTCTAAAATAATCCATAAACGATTGACAGCGCTAAAACACTGCTAGTCATCTCCTAGCTAATCACCCTTAATCACTTTATACTACCACCCATTGTCTTCACAAGCAAATAATTTTACTAGCAAGTTTATACCTATATCTACCTATTTTTTAATTATTGCCCCAAAAGTCAATATACGCCATATTTAGATAAAAACTTCAAAATTTTCAAAAATCTAATTTTTATGTATCTAGATACTTTTCAATGCTCTGATTCCAAATTTTGAAACCGCAGGTTGATATCTCTTTTCGTTCTCGAGATATTTAGATTCAAAGTTTTGCGCAAAACTGCCCATTTTTGGGTTACTACCCAAAAATGGGTCGAGATATGAATTTGGCAACACGACCATTCGATTCTACGGACAAAATCGCATAAGTGTACCAATTTTCATAATTTTTGTCCAACCGGTTAATTTTTTATGAATAAAAGTTGAAAAACCCCCGAATATGGCCAAAATCTGAAAAAATCGTAAGGGGTACACCTTAGATTTTTGCGATTTTTGGCCATATTTAGGTATTTTGCTTTAGAAATTGTATGCGGTGTTCAAAATTCTGAAAATTGGTGTACTTATGTAATTTTGCCCGTAGAATCGAATGGTGTTGTCGCCAAATTCATATCTCTACCCATTTTTGGGTTATTACCCAAAAATGGGCAGTTTTGAGCAAAACTTTGAATCTAATTATCTCGATAACGAAAAAAGATATCGACCTGCGGTTTCAAAATCTGGAATCAGTGCATTGAGAAGTATCTATACATAAAAATTAGATTTTTGAAAATTTTGAAGTTTTTATCTAAATGTGGGGCAATAATTCAAAAATGGATAGAGATATAAATTTGGTAGTAATATTATTTGATTGTAAAGAGAATGTTACGTAAGTGTAACCATTTTTAGAGTTTTATATATGAGTATACATAATGTGATAATTTTATTGGATTTATAGAATATTTTCCAAGGAACTTTCTGTGTGTATCTAGGTACATAAAAATTAGATTTTTGAAAATTTTGAAGTTTTTATCTAAATGCGAGGTATATTGACTTTTGGGGCAATAATTCAAAAGCATGCCCGGCAAAGTATATAATTTGCAGAAAAACAATATTTTGAGTACTTTTAGGATAAAATACAAGAACTGCAACATTGATGATCCAAATTATGATTTGTATTGGAAATAAAAATAATTTCTGTTCACAAACAACGCTCCTTCATTAAGCAGGTAGCACAAGAAATAGAGAGAATATTGTTGCTTGTATTAATGATGAAGATGTTTATGTTTGAGAAAACTATAACGAGTTGTTTATATTTATTTAAGTAAATTTATGTTAATAACTAACAAAGATAATATAAAACTTGTATAAAAATGAAATGAGCTGTCAAAATAGAATGAGAACACCAAGTGCATCAATAGTCTACATCAGAGAAACACATATTTCTCTTTGTTCATTGCGCGTTGTTTTATTTTATATTAAAGTCTCATTTATTTGCTAAGCAAAACAATGCATTCATTTTTATTCGGTTTGTTTGTACGCGAGTGCAGCGCATAAGCTTCGTTTTCCAGACCGTAGTTTAGATTAGCATAGCTACGACGTAAAACAACCTGGATACTGCTGCACTGCGGAGGGATTCTTCTTTTTAATATCGGTTTAAACAAAAATTCCATGATTAAATTGAGGATTCAATTATCTTCGATCGTGGTTGATTGAATTTTAAAAAAGCAATTTAAATTTATAAGCTGAATGAAATGTACCACCAAGTAGAATTGTCAGCTGCAAATTATTTATATAACCAAGTGGAAGAATTCCCTTACTAATCGTTACAAATGTTTTGCTAATTTTGTACCAGGAAAAAAATCGTTCAGACAAATCATTTGTTTCTCTTCAAATAATGACACATGTTGTTACCTTCCGTCACCTTTAGGTAAAGAAGGTATTGTCTTTGGTCAAAAAATTCGATGGTGAGTTTTAAAAGAATAAGCATGTTTTAGGGTCCCTACAATACGATTTTACTAGTTTTACGATGAAGTCTGTATGTATGTACAGTAAAATTTTTGAAAGAAGTCCGATCAAGGACATCCGTATGATGAACGAATTTACAAGTTGGCATATATTTATCTCTCTCATATTTGCTAGACAACACGCGCGCGCGAAAGGGATGAATATAAAACGTTTGTCTTTCAAAAATTTATATTGTTTAGACAAAGTTACGACATGATAATGCTCGTTGTTCTTAATACTGTTGCTGTATCATAAGTTTCACGTAAGTTCATTTATTATTTCATAAATAATTACTTGATCCATAACCGTGCGTTCTTTGTTTTCTGTCAGTGTCAGAATTTGATTTATAACATATTTCGATTTGTATTTTTCGTTCGTTGTAATCAAGATTATTTCTGGTACCAGTATAAGCAAAAAGGGAAGAACACTGAAAAAGCAATCTCAGGAAATGCTAATTAATTTGCATGATTATTTTCAACGTGAAGAAGCGAATGGAGGACCTCTTCAAAATATTCATTCCGTTAATCAGGTGTGTAATTTAAGACATTTCTATAATAATGGTACAGTTATAATTATAGCTCTTTACATTTATTTATATTATTATATTTATGTAATAACAAAATAACAGTATGTTATGTACTCCCATAAAAACTAAGTAAACGACGCTGCTGAATTTGTCAAAATCTTATTTCATACGATTCGAAGATGACCTTGATCGGACTTCTTTAAAAAATTTTACTGTATGTATGTATGTATGTATGTATGTATGTGTGTGTGTGTGTGTGTGCGTCCGTGTGTGTGTGACAAATTTTTCTCCGACGATAACTCCAAAACTACAATTATAAAAATTATGTTTCTTTCGTATTTCTCTTCCTTACAACCATATAAAGAGCTGATTAGATTTTGGTTATAATTGCTCAACCGGAAGTACACTTATTTGAAGTTCTTAACAGTTTTTCTTGAAAAAACGCAGTTAAATATCATTTTTCGACATTTTGTGATTATCAACATCTTATTCTCTATACGGTTTGATTATATATTTTCCTTCATATTCAATAGATGTAGAGTTGTACAGAGATTAATGCCGCAATTCTGAACAAATCTGTAAGTCTTACAGATTTGTAAATCTGTAAAAAATGAACAAAATCGCAACGAAAGCTGCAACTCTTATGTACAACTTTATATTTATCAACAAAAATAGATGCGTTATTGTCAGTTTTTTACAGATTTACAGATCTGTAAGACTTACAGATTTGGTCAGAATTGCGGCATAAGAGAAACTAACTTTTAAAAATCAGTCAGCTTTGTTAAAATTATGAAAACAGCAGAGATATAAGTGGAAAGTATATGATCTGAATGTGATATAAGTGACAGAGTGATCCTCGCTAGTGACTTACAATTGCGGCGTCGAATTATTTTATATTTTTTATTTCTCTATCTCTACCTCTATAGAAGATATAATAAAAATATGGAATGTATGGGAAAGAGATGTTTATATTCTTTAATATTTGCAAATATAAATTTTCAAAAAATAATAAGGTATTTACATTTGTTTTAAGAAACCAGTACTTTCGGTCGTCCAATTGTTACCAAAATCTAAACAGCAAACTACCTAATCATAACAACTATGAATAGAACTTTAATTAATATAGCATATTGCTGACATGATCTTTTTGCGAGTCAAAAGAATTTCTGCTCATACACAAGAGAATAATACAAATATGGGAAATGTTTTCTTTAGTTGGTTTGTAAGAATTAATCAATCTGAATGTGATGTGTTGCTCGCCTTGGGGGATAGTTTGGCAGAGTAATTTCCGCGTTAGCATCGCGTTGGCGTTGGCGAGTGTCATTCGTCGACAGTCGACAGTCGCTTGCAGGAACGGAACAGCAGCACGAGCATTGTTATTTTACGGTGCTCGGCTGCTCTTGGGATCGTTACCCATCTCGATAGGATTACATTTGTTTCTTCCACCTCCCCGGGTTCAATTCTCCTGGATTATCATGTTACTTTGTCTCCTTTCTGTTCCCTTGTGTTTCTTCCTGCTTCAGCCATTGTTTTATTCATTCTAACCTGTTTTTTATCGCTGCTTTAACCTCATGTATGACAATTGTCTCTGAAGGATTACATCGCCGATGAAATATTTCTCTCTTTGTCACTTGTTCGTCTTTCAACATCTTTTTGCTAGCATATCAACAATCTAATAAATAATATGAGTAAAACACGCAATGCCATTTCGACAAAAGTCTCACTTTAGAGATGTTACACATGAGAAATGACAGCAACAACAAACTTAAAAACTGACATCACATAAGCAATAAATAATATAGCTAAATCACAAAATTAGAGACATTTGTAATGAGGTCATGCACGACTTTTTTATAATTTTAATCGATAGAGTAGTGAAAAATAATAGACCCGTATTTTTTATTTTTCCTCAAATTGATCTTTAATCATCAAAAAATTGTAATTGAAAATGGCATTCTTTAAAATGAGGCTGCTAGACCCCCGCTTCGTCCCTTATCCAATGACGTCATAGAGTGACAGGCACGACCATATTAAAGTAAACATGTCGATGGAATGTTGTTTCGTGCCAAAATAAAGAATAAAATAATATTCTGCAATATATTCAATGTCTCACATGCGTTTATAACCTTCTACCGTCTAATTCAAAGATTCAAAAGTGAAAGAAACTACTGATGTAACGTAGATAATTTCACGCCAAATGAAAATTATATTTATAAAAATAAATAGAACGATATTATATTAATATATTATAGCATATTCAGATATATAATCCTCAATTTATAGTTTATATATATTTTTCTTTTAGAAATTATGTGTCCATATAAAATGTTTGTTTGAAATGAGTCTGAACTTGGTACGTAACGTTGTGACAACAAAACATAGCTGGTTTTTGCAACTTTTTAAAAATATCATACTTTAAAACGATTTTATACAACAAAAAATATAAATAAAAAATAATTTAATCATACTGATCGATGAATTAGATTATTCTTTTTCGATTTAAATAGAAAAAAGGTACAATTTTTTTTTGCATGACCTCATTATCATTGTTAGTGTAAAATGTCGAATTTCACAGATATGAAGTCTCGATCGTTTTAACTTTAATGAATAAGCACGTTTTAGGGTCCCTAGAATATTATTTTACTAGTTTTACGATGATATCTGTATGTATGTCCGTGTGTGTGTGTGTGTGTGTGTGTGTGTGTGTGTGTGTGTGTGTGTGTGTGTGTGTGTGTGTGTCTGTCGGCCTGTGTGTGACAATTTTTTCTCCGACGATAACTCCAATACTACAATTCTAAAAATTATAATTCTGTCGTATTCCTTTTCTTTACATCCATATGAAGAGCTAAGATTTTGTTTAATTGGTAAACCGAAAGTTACTTATTTGAAGTTCTTAACAGTTTTTCTTGAAAAAACGCAGCTAAATATATTTTTTTGGCATTTTATGTAATTATCAATATATGTTATTCTCTATACGGTTTGATTATACATTGTTCTTCATATTCAATAGATAATGGCTCGTACCACGATCACGATTCTAACATCGGTATTAGTTAAAACCTTGACGACGACTTGACACATACTTCAGGTTTATAAACAAAAATCAGTGATGCCACTATACTGATTAAACCGAAAATGTACTGACAGGCATATTCAATACATTTGGCTTCAATATTCTAAATAATTTATCTTAAAAACAAGTCCAGAGACAAATCATATTAAACAATTTAAAATAATGAAGCCAAATGTATTAAATATGCCTATCGATACATTTTCGGTCTAATTAGTATAGTGGCATCACTGATTTTCTTTATAACCCTGAAGTATGTGTCAAATAGTTAGCACGGTTCTAGCTAACACCAATGTTAGAACCGTGATCGTGGTACGAGCCATAGAGTTTAAAAATTATAAAGAGATTACTTTCATAAATTAGGCAGCTTTGCTATAATCTTGGAAACAGCTGACATATTCAAATAATTATAATTGACAGATGTCAGTGTCAAGTGCAATTTACATAGTGTATGCTGTTGTAATAATTTTATTGGATTTGATCAATTTCAATCATTATTATAACCAAGTTTATTGTTGTAATCAGGTATAATCATTGTTGTACTCAACTTTATTCATTGTTGTAATCAAGTTTTATCATTGTTGTAATACTTCTTTAATTTTTAGCTAACAAATATTAAATAATTAGTGATATTGTTATTGTTTGAAATCGGCCAGTGGGCCCTTCCAATTTTATAGCCCCTGAGCGTAAGTCGAAACCTTTTGAGAAACAGAACGATAATTACACTTGTAAAAAACACTTGTATAAAATAGACTTGCACTTGTGACTTGTACCTTACAAGTGTAGTTTTGAGAAACAAATATTTGTGAAAATTAAAATACACACAGTGTACACACTTGTATTACAAGACTTGTATTTTTTGAGAAACAGGGCCCTGAACATTGACTCCTAGAGCACTACATCAATATTCCTCAGCAACCTCGCATTTTAATACACACAAAATTCCTTGCAAAATTTCAATAAGTATGTAATAAAAGTGAATGAAAGCCCGTACGAGTCAGGATTAAGCTGTGCATAGCACTAAAACCCAAACTAAAGTAGTTCCCAACATAGTTGCTAGCTAGAAGCTTTGATCAAGTCTCCAAGAGCGACTTTATTTTAATAAACTCCGGTAAAACAACTTCGTTAACTCCGGGTAACCGATAGTGTTGTTTATTAATTTAATAATGTGCCACACTGTAAACACCTCTTGCTAGATTAGCACTTCCCGCCGAGCCGGCTTTTGTTCGCGGGTGTTTTGTTTCGTCAGCGGCTACTAAACTTATGTTGACTTTGGAAATTGATTTTTCGACAATAATTAGCTCTATTTATTTTATCAGTTAGGAGTATGTTAGTACGGGCATGTTTTGCTGGACTAGATGCTTGGTCGTGTTGAAACAAGTGTGCAAGCGAACAAAAACTGGTGTGGGGTATAATAAATTTTTAATGATTGCAGTACTAGGATAGTTGTTCGTAGTGTTGTGTAAGCAGTGTAAATTTACAAAATTTATTATTTTTACCTCTCGCTAAGAGAGGTATTGGATTCATGCTAAAATTCGCATATCCAGATTTTTATTGAATAAGCACGATTTAAGGTTTCTAGAATCCGATTATAACATTTTTAAAATGATGTCTGTCTCCCTCTGTGTGTGTGTGTGTGTGTGTGTGTGTGTGTGTGTGTGTGTGTGTGTGTGTGTGTGTGTGTGTGTGTGTGTGTGTGTGTGTGTGTGTATGTATGGATGTTGGAAGGACCATTCCTCAAAAACTATAAGACTTAAAATATATTTAACTGCAGTTTCCTCAATCTGACATTCTTGGGAAGAGCTGAAAAGGTTTTGGTAACAATTGAACAACCGGAAGTAGTAGTTTCTTAGAAAAATTCTTGTAAATATAATTTTTTGGGAGCTTTTTTTTATTAAATATTTAAGAACATAAAATTCTCCATCTAATACACTTAAAAATTTTATTATATCTTACATAGATTTAGAGATAAAGACACTATAATTTATAGAGTACACTAATCGCAGAGGCTAAGGCACTAAAGAAACCAGTTGACAAATTCGAATGTTTATAACATGACACATGTCATTGTCAAATATCAACAGTTTTAGTGACATTCTGATAGCTTTTTCTGGGAAGTATATTTAACTTTTCTTATTGTTTTATTAATTAAATATTTGAAATTATAGGTAAAATTGTGGTAAAATGCATATATCCATCAGAAATATCGCCAATCTGGTTAATGAATTGGAAGAATCTCTCACATTTAGAAACTTCCTCATACAATGAAAAATAGATATAATTAGAATTATATGTGTGCAGAAGACATGTTAAATACAATAAAAAAAACCATATTTGGGTAAAGTTCTGTAATATTTTGTTATAAAACGACGGTTCGAAAGCGAAGTGCAATACAATACTTATACCGTGAAGTGAAACATTGGGTTTATCATATCCATGGTTACTTGACATTTGATTGACAGCAATGTATTTGCCCGTTCCATTTAAAATGAAACATAGGGAACGAATTTGACATTTAATAAGACGTCAATAGAGGTTAATTTTGTTTAAATAATTATACCTACATTCTAATTTAAAATTAGTTGTAGAAAAAATATAGTGTGCACCTTGTGCCCGACTGGTTTTCTGACTCGGCTAAACTTCTTACAATATTTACATATAATACTTCTGCTAAATTCATTCCCCGTGTGTCATTTTAAATGAGACAGACAAATCCATTGCTGTCAATCAAATGTCAAATCATAAGTTATAGTGAAATTCAAGGGTTATCTGTCATATTGACAAGATGCCATTAGAGGTTAATATTGTTTAAATAATTATACCTGTTTCTAAAAATTAAATTTAGTTGTAGAAAAAATACTGTGTGCACCTTGTGCCCGAAATATGTTTAGCGCTCTCGAATGGTTTCCTGACTCCGCTAAATTTCTTACAATATTTTAATATAATACTCCTGTCAGATTCGTTCCCTATGTTTCATTTTAAATGGAACGGGCAAATACTTTGCTGTTAATCAAATGTCGAGTCGTAGCCATGGTTATGGCAAACCCAATGTTTCACTTTAAAAAATACTCTCGGTATAGCCTAATATGGAATGGCGAGAGGTGTTGTGCTGCCCACAACAGATTTTTTAATTACAAAAGTTATTATTAAATAAAAGTGCCAGTCTCCTCTGATTATTTATATATATTTCGCACAGCAATTATTTTTTGCAAATATCTCATTAAGTCTTCACTTCCAAGATAATTTCACATTGCGAACATCTTCCTATCTTCCTCTTCCTCTTACTCGCATACAAGTATTTGCTTATTATTTGTGTCGTCTTTGATTTTACGTCAAGTTCCCTTGGCTGTATCCAGGTTGGGTTCCCGTCAGCCGAGAAGTGATTACAGAAGCGGGTTTGACGCGAGATATTGAGTGGAACCTCTGCGGAAATCTCATTTCGTGGCAGCGGCGAGCCCATATGTCACTGACAGTAGCTCAGAAGCATGTCACTCTGTTGCATTTTAATTCAGCACTCAATAAATTGTACCAGCAGCACGGGATCAAACTTCGAATATTTGGTATTTATTTATTAAAGAGAATTGAGGAAGAAATGAGAATGAAATTTAAGTGTTTTGTTACGAATGTTACTAATGGGCTACTTGCGTGGTACTGAAAATCCGATTTCTGTCACTATATACGTAATGTTATATTGAAAACATATATAAAAATATAAATTTTATTTTAAAATAATTATTTGTATTTTACTAAATTAAGAAAGAATATTTTCTGTGACGTCTTTATATTGAACTGGGGGAGGAGAAGCATGTTTAAGAATGTTATCAATAGATGGCATGGCGTGCGAGAAAGTTTTAATTTGAATTTGACATTAGTTCATTTTTTTCTCTCTCTCTGGTCTCTCAAATACATTAATTACTTAATAAATATACACATAGGTAGTTACTTGTAATTTAAAATATCGATACCAAAAAGATAAACTAAAATACTAACCTCCAAACTATTATTGAAACGTCAAACAAGTGATCTACATTACCCGCACAAACATACCATTACTATGGGACGGCACCACGCTGTGACTTTACGACTATTCATTGGTGCGGCGTAATTCTACGTCATACATGGCGGGAATTCAAATAATAAAATTTCATTATTTTTTTTCTGGCTAATTAATAAAAATTTTGTCAAAAGAAAAAATATAGGTAGCAAGTTTTTAGCTTCTCTTCAAAAATATTAAATAAAAAAAAGGTACGCAAGTAGCCCATTGTGTTAGTTTATAGATAGACACTTAGCTGCCCGTGTCAGAAAAATAAAAAAATCTGATATGGCGAACACAAAACCTCCCGGTATTAAATTTTTATTAATTTAAATACATACTTACGTTTTTCCTAATGCTGCAAACTATATTATATTCCAATGCATATAACCATTGCTTTATTGACTATTTTCTTTTCAAAATGCCATTATTATCAATTTGGAGTGATTATTTTTTTGACAGTGATATTTACCTGTCAGTTACATTCATTTGAAATATGAAATGTGTAACAAAGGAATTGTGTTTATCACAGGCTTCGGGATTTATAAGAAAAATGATTTTTAAATTTATATGTACAATATATAAAAAAAATCTGTTGTGGCCAGCACAAGACCTCTCGCTATTTCCATATTAGGCTATATAAGTATTGTATTGCACTTCGCTTTCGAACCGTCGTTTTATAACAAAATATTACAGAACTGACAAAACTGACATCACATAAGCAATAAATAATATAGCTAAATCACAAAATTAGAGACATTTGTAATGAGGTCATGCACGACTTTTTTATAATTTTAATCGATAGAGTAGTGAAAAATAATAGACCCGTATTTTTTATTTTTCCTCAAATTGATCTTTAATCATCAAAAAATTGTAATTGAAAATGGCATTCTTTAAAATGAGGCTGCTAGACCCCCGCTTCGTCCCTTATCCAATGACGTCATAGAGTGACAGGCACGACCATATTAAAGTAAACATGTCGATGGAATGTTGTTTCGTGCCAAAATAAAGAATAAAATAATATTCTGCAATATATTCAATGTCTCACATGCGTTTATAACCTTCTACCGTCTAATTCAAAGATTCAAAAGTGAAAGAAACTACTGATGTAACGTAGATAATTTCACGCCAAATGAAAATTATATTTATAAAAATAAATAGAACGATATTATATTAATATATTATAGCATATTCAGATATATAATCCTCAATTTATAGTTTATATATATTTTTCTTTTAGAAATTATGTGTCCATATAAAATGTTTGTTTGAAATGAGTCTGAACTTGGTACGTAACGTTGTGACAACAAAACATAGCTGGTTTTTGCAACTTTTTAAAAATATCATACTTTAAAACGATTTTATACAACAAAAAATATAAATAAAAAATAATTTAATCATACTGATCGATGAATTAGATTATTCTTTTTCGATTTAAATAGAAAAAAGGTACAATTTTTTTTTGCATGACCTCATTATCATTGTTAGTGTAAAATGTCGAATTTCACAGATATGAAGTCTCGATCGTTTTAACTTTAATGAATAAGCACGTTTTAGGGTCCCTAGAATATTATTTTACTAGTTTTACGATGATATCTGTATGTATGTCCGTGTGTGTGTGTGTGTGTGTGTGTGTGTGTGTGTGTGTGTGTGTGTGTGTGTGTGTGTGTGTGTCTGTCGGCCTGTGTGTGACAATTTTTTCTCCGACGATAACTCCAATACTACAATTCTAAAAATTATAATTCTGTCGTATTCCTTTTCTTTACATCCATATGAAGAGCTAAGATTTTGTTTAATTGGTAAACCGAAAGTTACTTATTTGAAGTTCTTAACAGTTTTTCTTGAAAAAACGCAGCTAAATATATTTTTTTGGCATTTTATGTAATTATCAATATATGTTATTCTCTATACGGTTTGATTATACATTGTTCTTCATATTCAATAGATAATGGCTCGTACCACGATCACGATTCTAACATCGGTATTAGTTAAAACCTTGACGACGACTTGACACATACTTCAGGTTTATAAACAAAAATCAGTGATGCCACTATACTGATTAAACCGAAAATGTACTGACAGGCATATTCAATACATTTGGCTTCAATATTCTAAATAATTTATCTTAAAAACAAGTCCAGAGACAAATCATATTAAACAATTTAAAATAATGAAGCCAAATGTATTAAATATGCCTATCGATACATTTTCGGTCTAATTAGTATAGTGGCATCACTGATTTTCTTTATAACCCTGAAGTATGTGTCAAATAGTTAGCACGGTTCTAGCTAACACCAATGTTAGAACCGTGATCGTGGTACGAGCCATAGAGTTTAAAAATTATAAAGAGATTACTTTCATAAATTAGGCAGCTTTGCTATAATCTTGGAAACAGCTGACATATTCAAATAATTATAATTGACAGATGTCAGTGTCAAGTGCAATTTACATAGTGTATGCTGTTGTAATAATTTTATTGGATTTGATCAATTTCAATCATTATTATAACCAAGTTTATTGTTGTAATCAGGTATAATCATTGTTGTACTCAACTTTATTCATTGTTGTAATCAAGTTTTATCATTGTTGTAATACTTCTTTAATTTTTAGCTAACAAATATTAAATAATTAGTGATATTGTTATTGTTTGAAATCGGCCAGTGGGCCCTTCCAATTTTATAGCCCCTGAGCGTAAGTCGAAACCTTTTGAGAAACAGAACGATAATTACACTTGTAAAAAACACTTGTATAAAATAGACTTGCACTTGTGACTTGTACCTTACAAGTGTAGTTTTGAGAAACAAATATTTGTGAAAATTAAAATACACACAGTGTACACACTTGTATTACAAGACTTGTATTTTTTGAGAAACAGGGCCCTGAACATTGACTCCTAGAGCACTACATCAATATTCCTCAGCAACCTCGCATTTTAATACACACAAAATTCCTTGCAAAATTTCAATAAGTATGTAATAAAAGTGAATGAAAGCCCGTACGAGTCAGGATTAAGCTGTGCATAGCACTAAAACCCAAACTAAAGTAGTTCCCAACATAGTTGCTAGCTAGAAGCTTTGATCAAGTCTCCAAGAGCGACTTTATTTTAATAAACTCCGGTAAAACAACTTCGTTAACTCCGGGTAACCGATAGTGTTGTTTATTAATTTAATAATGTGCCACACTGTAAACACCTCTTGCTAGATTAGCACTTCCCGCCGAGCCGGCTTTTGTTCGCGGGTGTTTTGTTTCGTCAGCGGCTACTAAACTTATGTTGACTTTGGAAATTGATTTTTCGACAATAATTAGCTCTATTTATTTTATCAGTTAGGAGTATGTTAGTACGGGCATGTTTTGCTGGACTAGATGCTTGGTCGTGTTGAAACAAGTGTGCAAGCGAACAAAAACTGGTGTGGGGTATAATAAATTTTTAATGATTGCAGTACTAGGATAGTTGTTCGTAGTGTTGTGTAAGCAGTGTAAATTTACAAAATTTATTATTTTTACCTCTCGCTAAGAGAGGTATTGGATTCATGCTAAAATTCGCATATCCAGATTTTTATTGAATAAGCACGATTTAAGGTTTCTAGAATCCGATTATAACATTTTTAAAATGATGTCTGTCTCCCTCTGTGTGTGTGTGTGTGTGTGTGTGTGTGTGTGTGTGTGTGTGTGTGTGTGTGTGTGTGTGTGTGTGTGTGTGTGTGTGTGTGTGTATGTATGGATGTTGGAAGGACCATTCCTCAAAAACTATAAGACTTAAAATATATTTAACTGCAGTTTCCTCAATCTGACATTCTTGGGAAGAGCTGAAAAGGTTTTGGTAACAATTGAACAACCGGAAGTAGTAGTTTCTTAGAAAAATTCTTGTAAATATAATTTTTTGGGAGCTTTTTTTTATTAAATATTTAAGAACATAAAATTCTCCATCTAATACACTTAAAAATTTTATTATATCTTACATAGATTTAGAGATAAAGACACTATAATTTATAGAGTACACTAATCGCAGAGGCTAAGGCACTAAAGAAACCAGTTGACAAATTCGAATGTTTATAACATGACACATGTCATTGTCAAATATCAACAGTTTTAGTGACATTCTGATAGCTTTTTCTGGGAAGTATATTTAACTTTTCTTATTGTTTTATTAATTAAATATTTGAAATTATAGGTAAAATTGTGGTAAAATGCATATATCCATCAGAAATATCGCCAATCTGGTTAATGAATTGGAAGAATCTCTCACATTTAGAAACTTCCTCATACAATGAAAAATAGATATAATTAGAATTATATGTGTGCAGAAGACATGTTAAATACAATAAAAAAAACCATATTTGGGTAAAGTTCTGTAATATTTTGTTATAAAACGACGGTTCGAAAGCGAAGTGCAATACAATACTTATACCGTGAAGTGAAACATTGGGTTTATCATATCCATGGTTACTTGACATTTGATTGACAGCAATGTATTTGCCCGTTCCATTTAAAATGAAACATAGGGAACGAATTTGACATTTAATAAGACGTCAATAGAGGTTAATTTTGTTTAAATAATTATACCTACATTCTAATTTAAAATTAGTTGTAGAAAAAATATAGTGTGCACCTTGTGCCCGACTGGTTTTCTGACTCGGCTAAACTTCTTACAATATTTACATATAATACTTCTGCTAAATTCATTCCCCGTGTGTCATTTTAAATGAGACAGACAAATCCATTGCTGTCAATCAAATGTCAAATCATAAGTTATAGTGAAATTCAAGGGTTATCTGTCATATTGACAAGATGCCATTAGAGGTTAATATTGTTTAAATAATTATACCTGTTTCTAAAAATTAAATTTAGTTGTAGAAAAAATACTGTGTGCACCTTGTGCCCGAAATATGTTTAGCGCTCTCGAATGGTTTCCTGACTCCGCTAAATTTCTTACAATATTTTAATATAATACTCCTGTCAGATTCGTTCCCTATGTTTCATTTTAAATGGAACGGGCAAATACTTTGCTGTTAATCAAATGTCGAGTCGTAGCCATGGTTATGGCAAACCCAATGTTTCACTTTAAAAAATACTCTCGGTATAGCCTAATATGGAATGGCGAGAGGTGTTGTGCTGCCCACAACAGATTTTTTAATTACAAAAGTTATTATTAAATAAAAGTGCCAGTCTCCTCTGATTATTTATATATATTTCGCACAGCAATTATTTTTTGCAAATATCTCATTAAGTCTTCACTTCCAAGATAATTTCACATTGCGAACATCTTCCTATCTTCCTCTTCCTCTTACTCGCATACAAGTATTTGCTTATTATTTGTGTCGTCTTTGATTTTACGTCAAGTTCCCTTGGCTGTATCCAGGTTGGGTTCCCGTCAGCCGAGAAGTGATTACAGAAGCGGGTTTGACGCGAGATATTGAGTGGAACCTCTGCGGAAATCTCATTTCGTGGCAGCGGCGAGCCCATATGTCACTGACAGTAGCTCAGAAGCATGTCACTCTGTTGCATTTTAATTCAGCACTCAATAAATTGTACCAGCAGCACGGGATCAAACTTCGAATATTTGGTATTTATTTATTAAAGAGAATTGAGGAAGAAATGAGAATGAAATTTAAGTGTTTTGTTACGAATGTTACTAATGGGCTACTTGCGTGGTACTGAAAATCCGATTTCTGTCACTATATACGTAATGTTATATTGAAAACATATATAAAAATATAAATTTTATTTTAAAATAATTATTTGTATTTTACTAAATTAAGAAAGAATATTTTCTGTGACGTCTTTATATTGAACTGGGGGAGGAGAAGCATGTTTAAGAATGTTATCAATAGATGGCATGGCGTGCGAGAAAGTTTTAATTTGAATTTGACATTAGTTCATTTTTTTCTCTCTCTCTGGTCTCTCAAATACATTAATTACTTAATAAATATACACATAGGTAGTTACTTGTAATTTAAAATATCGATACCAAAAAGATAAACTAAAATACTAACCTCCAAACTATTATTGAAACGTCAAACAAGTGATCTACATTACCCGCACAAACATACCATTACTATGGGACGGCACCACGCTGTGACTTTACGACTATTCATTGGTGCGGCGTAATTCTACGTCATACATGGCGGGAATTCAAATAATAAAATTTCATTATTTTTTTTCTGGCTAATTAATAAA
Organism: Ophonus ardosiacus; assembly: GCA_943142095.1. Taxonomy (NCBI): domain Eukaryota; kingdom Metazoa; phylum Arthropoda; class Insecta; order Coleoptera; family Carabidae; genus Ophonus; species Ophonus ardosiacus. The sequence continues at coordinate 5,175,358 of OW964837.1, forward strand.
AATTTTGTCAAAAGAAAAAATATAGGTAGCAAGTTTTTAGCTTCTCTTCAAAAATATTAAATAAAAAAAAGGTACGCAAGTAGCCCATTGTGTTAGTTTATAGATAGACACTTAGCTGCCCGTGTCAGAAAAATAAAAAAATCTGATATGGCGAACACAAAACCTCCCGGTATTAAATTTTTATTAATTTAAATACATACTTACGTTTTTCCTAATGCTGCAAACTATATTATATTCCAATGCATATAACCATTGCTTTATTGACTATTTTCTTTTCAAAATGCCATTATTATCAATTTGGAGTGATTATTTTTTTGACAGTGATATTTACCTGTCAGTTACATTCATTTGAAATATGAAATGTGTAACAAAGGAATTGTGTTTATCACAGGCTTCGGGATTTATAAGAAAAATGATTTTTAAATTTATATGTACAATATATAAAAAAAATCTGTTGTGGCCAGCACAAGACCTCTCGCTATTTCCATATTAGGCTATATAAGTATTGTATTGCACTTCGCTTTCGAACCGTCGTTTTATAACAAAATATTACAGAACTTCACTGAAATATTGTTTTTTATTGTATTTAACATGTCTTCTGTAAACATATAATTCTAATTATATCTATTTTGCATTGTATGAGGAAGTTCCAAATCATTAACCAGATTGGCGGTATTTCTGATTGATATACTTCCCAGAAGAAGCTATCAGAATGTCAGTAAAACTGTTGATTTTTAACACTGACATCTGTTATTTACAAACTATGTTATAAACATTTGAATTTGTCTAGTGGTTTCCTTAGTGCCTTAGCCTCTGCGATTAGATTATTCTATATATTATAGTGTCTTTATTTCTAAATCTATACAAGATATAATAAAAATTTTAAGTGTATTAGATGAAGATTTTTATGTTCTCCAATATTTGTAATTACAAAAATTTCCAAGAATTATATTTAGAAGAATTTTTCTAAGAAACTACTACTTCCGGTTGTTCAATTGTTAGCAAAACCTTTTCAGCTCTTCCCAGGAGTGTCAGATTGAGGAATTCATAGTTAAACAGGTCTTAAGTCTTACAGTTTTTGAGGAATTTGTTATAAATCTGGTATTTTAGTGCCTAGTTAAACAAATAACTATTCTTAATTTACACAAAGCTAATATTTATATAGTGACAAATTGGCATTCCATAAGCAGTTAATGACAAATGGAATTTAATATACATTTCCACTTTCTATAACGTATTATTAATAACATGAACGCAAATTACTATTTTCTATTTTCATTATTATAAATGGAAACTGATTATACTATTACTACGAGTGCTTATTAATATTAAATGTATTTCATAATAACATTGTGTAATATACAGATATTGAAATTATTACTCTATTTGTTCATCAACACATATTGAATAAATATAAACGCATTCCTAAATCGAATGGGTAAAATTCTGTAATGTTTTTGTTATAAAACGAAGGTTCGATAGCGAAGTGCAACACAATACTTATATAGCCTAGTATGGAAATGGCGAGAGGTCTTGTGCTTGCCACAACAGATTTTTTTATATACTCTGCAAAACACCTACTTTAGAAACCGTAACTACTAGCAACAGTCTGCAATTATTCGCTTTCTGCAACCAAATTACAGAAAGACATTCGACAAGCCATCTTTTCACTGATTGCAGAAAAAAGTATTTTAGTTTCAACTCGTAGAACCAAATATTCTGTTTAGAACCCTGGTGCAAATGATAATAAAAGTAGATGAAATTTCCCTTCTGAGGTCATTGGAGTCCCGATTAAAAGGGGAAGTGGCACTTGGTCTTCGGACAGGAAACATCGGGCGAAACAAGGGACAAGAAGATTAACGAAGCTGCCTTTCTTAACGAGCAATGCGGCAATGATCGTAAAACCGACGCAGGCTAGCCCCATTCCCGCCCTAAATCTTGCAAATGACACCGACGAACATGGCGACCGAGCAGTAGCAGAGGCGAAGCGTCTTCGCATGCTGGGTTATCTAGCGGCTAATAGACCATATTGTTGCTATCGGAGCGTTGGGGATATTAACACAGCCGCTGATGGAACATTAGCAATAAACAGTGATAACTAACAGGGTACATTCTATCATCAAAAAAGCGTAAACTGTTATTGTGCTTTGTATTGTTATTCAAATCGTTTGCTCAAAACAATAGAATCATCTCCAAAAATTTGTTAGCTCTTCTTATTCTGCCAAATGCAGTAGTGTCATTTACTTAATTGTGTCCAGCACAATACCTCTCGCCATTACCATGTTAGGCTACACCGTGAGTATTTTTTACCTTCCGTCACCTTTAGGTAAGGAAGGTATTGTCTTTGGTCAAAAAATTCGGTGGTGAGTTTTTATTGAATAAGCACGTTTTAGGGTCCCTACAATACGAATATACCATTTTTAAGATGATGTCTGTATGTATGTATGTATGTGTGTGTGTGTGTCCGTGTGTATTCCTCTTCTGTACATCCATATGAAGAGTTGATTAGATTTTGGTTATAATTGATCCACCGGAAGTACCCTTATTTGAAGTTTTTAACAGTTTTTCTTAAAAAAACGCAGTTAAATATTATTTTTTGACATTTTGTTATGATATATATTAAAGAAAATACTCTTCTCTATACAGTTTGATTATACATTTTCCTTCATATTCAATAGATGTAAATTTAAAGCATTATAAAGAAATTAATTTTCAAAAATTAGTCAGCTTTGCTATTTATCATGGAAACAGCTGACATAATTATTCAAAAAAATTTAATTGACAGATGTCAGTAGCAAGTGCAAAACAAAATATGGAAAAAAGTATAGGATCTAAAATTGGTATGTCATAGTGTTGCTCGCAAATGACACGCAGAGAAAGGCCAAAGAGAAGATGGAAGTACATTACTTAGTGTAGTTTATGTTATAATTTTATTGGATTTATAGAACCTTTTCAAATGAACGTTTGGTATGGAATTTGTAAAAAATAGTACCTATGTGTTTTTACATGATATTATATAGAATCTGTTCCAAGGACCTTTTGGTATGGGGTTTGTACAAAATACATGGAATTGACGGAAGGTCTTGTGCTGGCCACAACAGATTTTTAACGTAAAACATTGGGTTTGTCTTATCCATGGTTACGACTTGATATTTGATTGACAGCAATGTATTTGCCCGTTCCATTTAAAATGAAATATAGGGAACGAATCTGACAGAAGTATTATATTTACATATTGTTTGAAATTTAGTGGAGTAAGAAAACCACTTGAGAGCAAATACATTGCTGTCAATCAAATATCAAGTCGTAACCATGGATATGACAAACCCAATGTTTCACGTTAAAAAATACTCACGGTATAAGTATTGTACATTTTTAATATTTCAGGTACACACAAAAACACATATCTTCTTTACATATTTTTGTAATTTTTAATTCATTCTATGTACAAGTTTCCTCTTATTCTTCTAATGTTAGAGATTCTTCCAATTCATTGATAAGATTGGCAATATTTCTGAAGGGTATATGTAATATATGTATGTATCTATAATTATAAATATTTAATTAATAATAAAATAAGAAATAGTAAATGTACTTACCATAAAAAATCTTCGGTAATGTTCTGGTTTTTTGACACTGACATTTATGTGTCAATTTTAAACATTTTAATTTTTCCACTTGTTTTCCATGGGCTATGAGATTAATGAATGAATGTAGTGTTAACATTATTTTATATATTTATATTTTTTTATCTCTAACTTTATAGGAGATATAATAAAAAATTTAAATGTATCGGGACGAAGATTTTTATATTCTTTAATATTTTTGTTACCAGAAATTTTCAGAAAATAATATTTAGATTTTTTTAAAGGAACTAGTACTTCCGGTTATCCAATTTATTCCAAAATCTAATCAGCTCTTCCCAGTAATGTGAGATTGAGGAAACCGCAGTTAAACATGTCTTAAGTCTTATAGTATTTGAGAAACTGTGGTTCCAATATCCATACACACACAAACACACACACACACACACACACACACACACACACACACACACTGAATATGCGATGTTTCCAATACCTATCATAGAAAGAAGTAAAAATTATAGTGAAATAACCCATAATTCGTTTTCAAACAAGTGAGGTAAATTAAAAATATCCCTTGTACAATTTAAGAATCTAATTAGCTAAAATTGAGCCATATTGGAAATCAAATACAAAGAAAAATCCATTATATCAGTCCACATAAATAAATAAAAATATATTTCATGATTATTTTCTTGTCAGCCCGAAACAAGCTCAATCAATTTGGCGTATATCCATTAACACTTCATCATCTTTGACTTGTTGCACATAATTCTCTTTCTTGGCATTATCCTGTTCCTTCTGCACCCTTTCAACAGACTGCCGGGTGCGGGAGAATGAATAGATATTGATGTTTTCTTCCCCCAAATGCTTGCGCTAATACTCTGTGCGCGTTTAGCAGGTATAAAACCGCGAAATTAATGTTTTATGATGAGTATATGCCTAGAGCTATTATGCTGTTGCAGTATTTATAACTCTTTAGGAGTTATACGCCCTTAAACGAGGTTTATGCTAATTTACATTTGCTGTTGATGGAGAATATCTTTCAGTCAATCTGATTAACGAATATAAGTTGGCTATGAACAGTTTTATGCAGGGCATTAAAAGTAAACACTACCAACAGGGCGATGTATAAATATTAAGGTGTGATAACTCATCGTAAATATCATGTTTATGAAGTTGGTATCCGCTAGATGTCTCAGCGTGTACGGTTAAAAATGTCGCCGATACATAATGAGGTATTCCGACATTTTTTAAAAATATTTTTTTACATTAGTACAGACCAGTAGGACTCTGAGTATCTAACTTTGAGTAAGAAAATGTATGCATCACATTTTAAAAAATTTCATCACAATTCAAATTTTCTTATCATGGCGCGCTAATGACGTCAACTCGATGGTGACATCTGCAACGAACTTCAGCGCCTAAATCCACATGTTCATGACAGCCATTTGCTTGTTTACATATAATTTTAGTAGCAGCGTGTATTTCGGTGTTTGTCCTGTGTTTGTTTATGGTAAAAATAGGAGTAATAATTATAAAGTGGACGAAATGTCAAACAAGAAATATACCCGCGGGTGTTAACTACTGTTTTTAAACGAAAATATTTACTTTGAAATGAGCAACAGATTATCAACCTGATGTCACAAATTTCAAGGATGTTTCTAGAGCTGTAAAAATTCCAATTTTGTAGCAATAAATTATGTTTTATTATATTTTTCTACTATATGAAGATGGAAACTATAGAAAAAAGTAATTATTTTGGATTAATTCCATATCACCGGAATACTCCATTGTCATTTGGATTTGTATTGGAATATTGTAACATCCAATTTTACTTATTTTGCCCTTTCAAAAGTACAGTGTATTTAAAAAAAAATCCTAACTCCAAGTAGGCTATGAACAAAAAAAAGTATGTCAATTTGAAAGTATTTAATTAAATGTGTAATTAACAGTTAAAGTTTTCGTATGTCTTTGACATCTTTGATGGCTCATATTTAAAATGTTTCCTATTAGTAGTTTCGTAAGTAGTTTACTTATAGTGTAACATGGGAATTAGTTTAAAAGTAACTACGTATAGCATTTAAATATTCATTCATGAAACTTTCCACTTTAAATATTTCACTTCAAAATCCGTGTCTGTGTTCTTCTCTATACAGTTTGATAATACGTTTTCCTTCATATTCAATAGATGTAGATTTAAAGCATTATAAAGAAATTAATTTTCAAAAATTAGTCAGCTTTGCTATTTATCATGGAAAAAACTGATGCTAATATATTAAAAAAATTCTAATTGACAGATGTCAGTTGCAAGCGCAAAACCAAATATGGAAAGTGTAGGATCACAAAATTGGTATATCATAGTGCTCCTCGCAAGTGACACGCAGAGAAAGGCCAAAGAGAAGATGGAAGGACTGTATCGCAGAAGACTGAAAGGAATGCCTGTGTCAAGAAGATGTGTTGGACAGGAATGAGTAGAAGAAAAGAGGAAACAGCTACCTCTAATAAAATAGGGGAAGCTGAAGAATAAGAAGAAGTGTCAAGTGCATTTTACTTAGTGTATGTTTATGTTATAATTTTATTGGATTTATAGAATAGAAATAGTATGTGTTCGTGTTTGATTTTACATGATATTATATAGAATCTGTTCCAAGGACCTTTTGGTATAAAATTCTAACATATTATATGAATGTGATTCAAATTTCGTGTTCCTCATTATTTCCCGTTTCAACCCGATTAGCTTGAAACGAAAATTACCGTAATGTCACTACTGTATTTTAACGCGTTGGTGTGCTTCTGCCCTGAAAAATAAACGACATGTGGGAATGTGTGGACGCTAGATCCTAGTTATGACATCGTTCAAGGATCACGTCCCTTCTATTCGGGTGATGTCGCACTTAGGCGTCCCGGAGGATTACTGGAGTCAGCCGAGGACGGGCTCCGGTCGGTCGACGGCCAATTTCGCCCGGTTCCATCGCCTGCTTTGATGTATCGGCCTAAGCGGATTGCCCTGCACCGCTACCAAATTGCACGCAGGAAAAAGTGACAAGTGCGAAGCGCAAAATGGCGAACCATATAGGAGAGAAATATAATGAAGGCATTCATAATATAATAGCTTTGAAATTGAAGTAAATACAATCATTCAAATTGCTAAAAATAAATAAGAATATTTTAATAAGTACTAGCAAACATTTACATAATATTTTACACATATACTCTTTATAAAATACGGAATCAATTTTTAAATACATGAATGCTGGATATAATGAAAATAAACCAAATATCTCTTGTATGAATTTGATTCTTTTTACCTTCTGTTACCTTTAGGTAAGGAAGGTATTGTCTTTTGCCAAAAAATTCGGTGGTGAGTTTTTAATGAAAAACCATATTTTAGGGTCATTAGAATACGATTTTACTAGATTTACGGTGATGTGTGTGTGTGTGTGTATAATTCTTTCGTATTTCTCTTCTTCATATCCTCGTGGAGCTGATTAGATTTTGGTTATAATAGGGCTGTTGCAAGAATTTTTATATGATTTCAAAGTATTAAATTTGGAAAGATATTGTTCTTTAAAGAGCCTCAAATTTGAAAATATTACGAAATATCCTTTAGATATTTTACAATTAATTTTTGAAATTTGGATAAAGTTTTGAATAAGTCACGTAATCTGAAACAGAATGTGACGTCAGAGTACATACATCTTCAGCGGTTCTAAGGTGTCAAGTGTATTGTCAAAGTTGTCAAACAAGTGTCAAATAAGAATCACGACCAGAACTTTAAAATAAAATATATTATCAATTTATATAATAAATTCAATTTTTATATTTTATTTTACCTCAACTCTTTAACACCCCTTATTTCGGTAGCAGTAAAACAATCGTTCTGATATAAATTCAGCCATCATCCAGCTATCGACCTTCGGTTAATTGTCCGACTTAGCTTGAGTGTAATTTGAATTAGCCATTATTACTTTATTATTCATTTACAATGAGCAATGTCAGCGTCAAATGTCAAATTAAAAGATTTTGTTATTAACATGTGACAAACTTTAGCCTACGTTTATTTATATAAATAATATGAATACACGTAGGTGATGGAAAAACTATTTTCCTATTGGCTATTAATGATGTAATGTATGTGCTTCTCCGTCACTGGAGTGGGGATAATTTTCAGGACGCCAATCTTTTTATTTAATTATTTCCACAAATAACAACAAATTATTAAAATAAAAATTATTACTAAGAAAATCATTCCATAAACTTTCATTTAAAATAGTTTTTGAAAAATGTGAAACAGGCTCATTGGTCAATCGGAAGTTTCCTTATTTCAAGTTCTTACCAGTTTTTCTTGAAAAAAACGCCGTTAAATATCTTTTTTTGACATTTTATATGATTATCAATATGAAAGAATATCTTATTCTCTATAAGGTACCTTTGTACAGGATGTCTCACAACTCGCGCCCCAGAGCGAATGAGGAAACACGAGACTGCACTCGGATGTATAATTTCGAAGAAAAAAAAATCTAGCTTAAAAGATATTAGCGAAAAGACGTCTTAAAATTGACTAATCAGAGACCTACACCTTTAAAGTGTGTTTGCCGTAATTTTACGTTACTATGATTTTATACACATCAAATCTTCTTTAAAATGTGTGGGCGACTGTAGTTTTCGATAAAATATCAGTGTCAAATTAAATTTGACAAGGTGAATAAAAGAAGGCAAATTTTTACCATGTATTTAGCCGCTGATTACTTAGAAATGATTATAATTTTCGGAGAATGTGGACGTAACGCCAGATAGGCAGCACGAGTCTATTCGGAACGTTTTCCGAATAGAAATCTTGTGATGATCTCGGATGACACCTTCGCTAACCTAAATTTGTTGACAGTGAAAAGTCAACTCTAAAGTGTCAAAATTACAGTAAGTCAAACAAATTTTGTAACTCACTAGTAGTATTTTTAAAACCTAGCAACCAGTTTTATTTTGTAATAATATCATCACACCTCAAGATATCCTTCCGGAATTGGTGGATTAAAATGTCTTGTAACTCCGTTATGCAAGCAGCCGCAAATTATTTTCTTCTATTTGTTGGCAACCTATTGTCGTCGGCAAGTGTCAGTTTCGTCTGGGGCGCGAGTTGTGAGACACTCTGTATATTCAATAGATACAGATTTAAAGTTTTATAAAGAGATTAACGTTCACAAATCAGACAGCTTTGCTATAATCATGGAAACAGCTGATATATTCCAATAATTCTAATTGACAAATGCCAGTGTCAAGTGCAATTTACATAGTGTATAGGTCGTGTTATTATTTGATTAGATTTATAGAATCTTTTCTAAGGAACTCTCGGTATGGAATTTGTAGAAAATATTATGTATTCGTATTAAAATTTTACTGAATATATAGAATAGAATAGAATATTCAATCCATTTTTTGAAAAGAAAAACTTTATGGTGTAATGCACGCTTATCAAACGTTAACTTTTGAATTAGGGCTGATTCTATACGTTTACATAATGCACATGAATAAATCAATTACAAATTATAATTATATGCTTTCGCTGAAAACAAATTAAAATATTTTAATTTTGTTCTATACAAGCTTCTCTTTGGATGTTTTAAATTAATTTCAAATTCCAAAACATATTAGCGATTGAAATGGCAAATAAGCAATATCTTCCCTTCTCTAAATTAACCCCCCTTCCCCACGGTACGTCACTGAGCCCCCCTAGCGATCGCTCCCCGTCCGATGTAATTAATTTTCCTGTTAATTGGCTGGTATTTAGGAGATCAACGGCTCTGTTCTAGCGTAAAAATTAGAATTAGTTCGTCAGCACATGAGCTTGTCTTCTGTTCGTTCGTTTCACATCGGCACGACAGATTTTCTGCGCGTTTACCACGAATGTGCGGCCAAAGAAAACACCGGATAATATTTGAAGCTCAATAAAATACCATTTACAACTTGATTTTCTACTTTATGCTCAATTGAAAAGCGAATTGAGGAGAATAGTGCTGTAATGAAATTTCAAAGCCTTGTTTTTCACAGAGACTTTCTAGCTATTGATAAATGTTTCAATCTCCCTTTAAAGATTAAATTTGACAATCCAAATTAAGGACTTTGAACGTGAAAAACAATTAAAATTATGGTAAATATTGCTATAAATATACAGTGGTGGACAAAAGTATGGAAACTTTTAAATATTTCATTTTTTTTAAATATGTTTATAGTTCTCGCAAATTTGAATCGTATTTTCTAAAGTCAATATATCGAAGAATATATTCATAAGAAATCTTTTGATATTGACTGTACGATTTAAGTGAAATAACATACACTCACTTTTTCGGTGGACAAAAGTACGGAAACTTATTGGAAATATGATTTTAATTGTCTTACTTTCAGTTGTATTTTGTCATTTATTTAGTAAGTTGATGTTAAGATGGGTAAAAATAAATTTTTCCGACGACTTACGAAAAACGATAGTACAGCTTCATAAAGATGGTGTGAAACAGGGCAATATTTAAAAAAAATTTAAAATCAGTAAAAGTCGCATTTTAAAGATTTTGATAAAAATTCGCAGTATAGAAGTGTTCAAATTAATATAAGAGTCGGTGGTCCAAGAAAACTAGTGCCAGAATTGACAAAAACCATTCGGCGTCTATCCGTAAATGATCCTACTTTATCATCAAGTGAACGTTCTGCAAAAATTCGGGAACAATTTCATGTAGATTTGAGTGATCGCACTGTGATACGATGGCTATGTGATGTAGGATTACTAGGAAAAATAACCGTTAAGAAACCTGTAGTATCAAAGAAAAACAGGAGGGTCAGAATTGCATTTGCTTAGGAACACTCATCGTGGACGAGTGAAAAATGGCATACTGTCCTTTGGAGCGATGAAAGCGCAAGTTCAAGATGTCTAACATGTTGACTCCCATCAGAACCAAATATTTTGAACTTGCTTCCATCGCTTCAAAGGACAGTATGCCATTTTTCACTCGTCCACGATGAGTGTTCCTAAGCAAATGCAGTTCTGGCCCTCCTGTTTTTCTTTGATAGTACAGGTTTCTTAACGGTAAGGGGTTTTCAAGCTTTTACTCATAAAAAATGAACCAGTTGGACAAATATTATGAAAATTGCTATACTTATGTATTTTTGTCCGTAGAATCGAATGGTGATGTCGCCAAATTCATATCTCGACCCATTTTTGGGTTATTACCCAAAAATGGGCAGTTTTGAGCAAAACTTCAAATCTAAATATCTCGAGAACGAAAAGGGATATCGACCTGCGATTTGGAATCAGCGCATTCAGAAGTATAGATACATAAAAATTAGATTTTTGAAAATTTTCAAGTTTTTATCTAAATGTGGGGTATATTGACTTTTGGGGCAATAATTCAAAAATAGGTAGAGATATAAATTTGGTAGTAATATTATTTGATTGTAAGTATACGCATTTGAACAACTGTATGAAATTTTGAAATAAAAGTATTGAATAATAATAGCGACTTACATATTTATTACTTTTTTTGAGAATCGGGCTGTAAATGTTTTTCTAGTAAATCTAATAATATTTCATAACACATGTTGACTACATTATGTATGTAAAAGTAATATCCCATATTTAACTTGATAAAAGTTTCTCATACATCAGGTTTACCATGCAGTGAAACACCTCTGAGAAAAGCGAAACCGTTGGCAATATCACATTTATATTTCGCTAAAAAATTCATGAAAAAGTAATAACAATAATGCTCTCCCCATACATAAAATATCAGGTCTGAAGAATGTCACAATGCAATATCATGCCGTCACGTGGCACCCGCTATTTCCAAGGCCCGCTGGATATTCTGTCGTAATCCGGTGAATTTGATCACGTTGGTTTGTTTAGGACCATCTTGTTATCATACATTAGTATCCTTGGATACGGATGGTGGATGCTTTAAAATAATATGAGCTTTGTTTTTGCACCACGTTTCAGCCTTTTTACAGGGGTGGATTTGGCGTAATGTTTATCTGATATACATATATGGGGTGCAAGGATGAGTCAACGAAATGTGGTTCTAAACTCCAAGAACAAACTACACATATTATGAAAGAGGACAGTATGATTTACTAACTAACCGAATACTTTTTGATTTTTTTTTGGGGGCCAAGTTATGACTACTTGAAAAACAGCTATTTTTGATAGTGCTTTGCAAAATTTTGTTTGGAACATATTGTTCATTGTTTTTATGTTAATAACATATGTGACGAAGTCACATTGTTTCGCCATGAAATTCCAACATGCCATTGTCCAGAGATCGTCACCGACCACTGTGGGGCTGCAGAGTAGCATGCAAACGTTGTCTAGAAGCCGCTGTATCGCAAGAACAGGATTCTGCAGTCCAAACTGGCGGTACAATGTCCATAACCTCACATTGAGCACATGGCTAGCACACGGTATTTTCCATGGAACATCATCGTCCACTGTGGTGCAGCATCATAGCGTGTAAACAGTTTTCAGGGATAACTGTGACACGAAAACAGAATAACAATGGACACAGTTTCTCAGTCATTTATTAAATTGTACATAATGTGTAAATTATCATAGTTTAGTGTACTGCATTTTTCACTGCTCAAAAATACCCTAAGAATCCTGGCCTACACGACTAGCTATCCGCAAACCTTCCTCACCCTTCTCTCAGTTCCACGGAGATACAAGATGGCGCCCGAGCAAGAATCAACCCAGACAGCAGCGATGGAGGGTGAGAGTAACGTCACAAAATGGCACCAGAGCAGGAATGTCGTCACACATACTAAATATTTATACTTAAATTCCTGAGAAGATTCCTGTTTTCTAGAATTCTTATTAATTTGCGCTCATAGTTCAGTAGTACAGCCTTAGCTACGCGCTACCTTCATTTTGTTACGCTTTTCTACCTCAGATAAACAGTAGAGGCCATATCAATACCACAGAATACATTTATACAGAAGCGAAACTCCTTGCCGGCACCATTGTTGTTGCGATTTTACGTTTGACCTTGAACTTAAAGTTTGTTGGCAAATTTACGCGCGAAATTTAAATTGTTTTAAATGGTAAAAGAAAAATTAGAACATAAAAGTACTAAAATTTTAATTTTATTAACGAATTAAAAAGAGATCAGATAAAATAATCACATAATTTTATTAAACAAATACCTGAATTTTACAAATTTATTACAATGCAGAATTTTCTATATCTCTGATGTGGGAAACAGTCAGACTCGATGAATATGTCCCATATATCCTTCCCCATCAAATCTTCTCTTCTACAGGCCTTGAGCCACATTTTACACCTATATTTATTAAATGAATATACATTTTACATGATATGGTAGTCGTTTTACACAACTTACATTTCTGGATCTTTCGGAAACGAAAAAAAACTTACATTTCCCTTTCTCCATTTTTTAAATCTATTTATACAGTCTTTACATGAACAAACAAGTCCTCCCGATTCTACTTTCTTCATTTGATCCATTTAATTAGAAACTAACACCACTTCTAAAATTCACGAACAGTTCACAAAATGACATATGTCAAAAGTGAGAAGATGTGTTTGAATTAGCCATAACCCTAAAATACATGGGCGTGACAAGCTGAGACAACAGCTATTCCAGAATACGTGAAATATAATAATTTTCTTTATGATAACGATTTTTCCTATAGTTTGTTGAAAAAATAACATATTTGTTTTTAATATAAATCAATTTGTGTTTCTCAATATACTTTTATTATTGACCCCTAACGGAAAATGTTCACGTCGAGATAATGAAAAGAACAAAGAAGCGTAAGATACGAAGATATGCCGAAACAATCCGATTTTATCCGATTAGCCCTTTAAATTTGTTGGCATACTCTTTCTCTCTCTAATTTTCGTTTCTCTCTCTGATTGTCGCTTCTGTATAGATGTTTATTCTGTGTCAATACTATGTCTTCTGGGCTGTAGTTGAATAATCTGCATAATTTTTGAACAAAGTAATTGCCTCATCGCTATAGTATCAACTTAAGTACAAATGAAAATACCGACCATAAAAAAATTAGTTAAATAATGGTAGATACCGCATGTATTTTAGTATGCACATATTATTTCAGAGTTTTATTTAAAGAGAAATGTGAAATACATTATAATTATCGCACGTGTAGGTATGTTTTGATGTAAGCTGATTATATTAAAACAATTCGAATATTGATTTCAGGATATGTAATAATGAAAATATCTGACTAGCGACTGGCATATTTATTTAAAATTATTAATGTAAATTCGTAATGTTATATCATTAAATTGGATTAACATTATTAATATTATAGGTTATCTAATTAAAAATAGAACAAATAAATTGACATTTTATTCTGTTTGATTGCAAAAATTAATTAAACTAAAGTGCATTGCAGATAATCCTTTATGAAATGAAAATATTACGTCATATTTTCATATCTATTATACAAACTTATCGTAGAATTTATTTCACATTTATTAATTTCAATACATACTGGTTTGCTTATTGAAAATCGCGTACCTACATCAATAATTTGCTGTATTGAGTCTTGAGTCGGTCTTGCTTTGTAACTTGTCAAAGTCGCTAGTGTCAATTATGATGTCAAAATTAAAATCTATTTCGTTATTTTCTGCATTCATACTTGAATATGGATTTTATATTTCAAAAAGCCGATAGGATCAAGCTTAAGAATTTTGAATATGGTAGATGTGTGATGCAGTTGTCAATTGCATGAAAACTCGAATATTTTAAAAAATAATAACTACTTTACCTCTCTAGAGAGGTATTGGATTCATACTAAAAATCGCATATCTAGTTTCTAGTGAATAAACACGTTTTAAGGTCACTAAAATCCGATTATAACATGTTTACGATGATGTCTGTATGCTTGTGTATGTATGTTTGTGTGTATGTGCGTGTATGTGTGTGTGCGTGTATGTGTGTGTGTGTGTGTCTGGATGTTTGATTCCTGGAAACTATAATACTTAAGACCTGTTCAACTACAACATTAATGGGAAGAACCACTGAAATATATACTAACTGGAATGCGCGTACGAACCGTGACTGTGAAGCATATTGAAAGCCTCTTGCTGGAGTAGTCGGCAAACATCGAGACAGTTCGTGAGTAGACGGAAGCCTGCTGCTGGAGTAGTTGGCAAACATCGAGACAGTTCGTGAGTAGACGGAAATTATTTCGTGTGGCGCATGTTTAAATAAATGAAGCATAATATGAAAACAAAGCGATCAGCTATGACATGAGTTATTCGGCTAGGTTCGGTTCGGCACGAACGTGCGCGAACAGGACCAGCCATTATTGTTCAATGAGGCTTCAGTGCAGCTTACGCTGATAGTTAGAGTATGCGAGTTCCAGTTAGTATATATTTCAGTGGGAAGAACTGAAAAGGTTTTGATAGCAATAGACAATCGGAAGTAGTCGTTTCTTAAAAAAATTAATATTTTTTGAAAATTTTTGTTATTACAAATATAAAACATAAAATTCTCTATATTATACACTTAAATTTTATTATATCTTTTATACTTTTACAGCCCGATTAAAAAAAAAAGTTTAAGCTAATCCTCATTTTTGGATTAGCGAATTCTATTCTAATTTTGACAGTTTATATCTTAAAACATAGTCTAATCTATTTCTAGTATCTACCTTTATTGATAATATCATGAAAATTAAATTTTAAATACCGGAATAGAATAGAATTCACTAATCCAAAAATGAGGATTAGCTTAAACTTTTTTGTGAATCGGGCTGTTAGAGATAAAGAATATAAAATATACAGAATAATCTGTTGCAATAAATCGCACAGTCCAGAATACACCAAGGAAACCAGTTATCAAATTAATATGTTCGTAATTGACAGATAACTGTTAGTGTCAAAATTCAACATTACTGAAAGCTTTTTCTGGGAATATTTGTTATTGAATTATTAATTAAATATTTAAAATTGTAGGTAGATATGTATATTAATAGTAATAGTACATATACCCTTAAGAAATATCGACAATGAATTGGTACCATCTCAAATATTTTAGAATTATTTGTGTGCCCAAAAAATCTTAAATTCGATTCTTATGTAATAAAATGGAAATGGCGAGAGGTAATGTGCTGGCTTTCACAGTGCGTATATTTAAGATGTATAAATAATTTGCTAAGAGGAAAATTTCTAAAGACGGTTCTGTGATCCTTCACATTTATCGAATTTCTGGTATATTTTCTCAGGCGAAATACAAATATTTTTACTCATTCGCCCTGTGTTTTATTTTGGATTAAAATTCTTACTAACCATAATTCAGTATTTGCTTTCCCTTATTTATAATATGGTAATCCAATTTGGGAACATGTAAAAAGGATTAGTCATTCTCTTTTGACACTCAACAGTTAAAATCTCTTAAAACTCGAATGTATGAATTTCGCAAATTTTGGATAATGAATATAACTGAGAACATTGTTCAGTAATGAAGAGGGTTTAATTTGAAACATAAGTTAACATTTTGTTTTTCATTTTAATTTGAATTTTGCTCGTTTCAGAGTTTTGTTTGCTGGAATAATATTTGAAATGCAAATAAATGGAATCCATTCTTTGTAATTAAAGAACGATAAATTCAATTAAGTAATAAATTTAAAATATTCACATCAGCTTGAAATACAATATTACAAGCTCAAGTAATTTAATATGTGAACATTTTGAAAATAATTGTATTTCAAATACATATCTAAATGTATTTCATACGTTGAAAATTAGTTTTACATTCTAATAATATTATTTTAATGTATTAAAACATAAAATACTTTTAAAAAACATTTGAATTAAAAATTGGAATAATACTACCTTTTTAGTTTAAGTTCTGTATTTATTTATTATTAAAACCCAACGTTTCGGCACCATAAACTGGTGCCTTCTTCAGGTGAAATTGATATAAAAATGTGAAAAAACAAAAACAACAAGTAACCAAGGTAACAAGAAAATTTGTAAATGTTACCTTTTTTTATGAATACAATTTTCTAGACAATATATGCATGCCCGGCAATAACTTGGACGGGGAACATGCATCTTCTCTGGAAAACTCTCCTTTTGCCAGAGGAATAATTTCACGTTACCGACGTGGACATTAAAAAGTTACTGCCTAATTAATGTTGGGACACCTGAGTTTCATACACTAGTGGTTCACTAATAATAGCAAGTATCATCTTAAAAGCTGACTTATAACCCATATAAACTGACATACCAAATTTCATTCAAATCGAATAAAGCGTTCTGTTATTATAAGCAAAATTAATTTTTTTTCGAAGAACTTTGAAGCAGAATTCCGGCTAAATGTTACACTTTCCGGTAGAAGCAAGTTTGGTTAAATCGTCTTATTTTAGCCTCAGGAATCTGTGGTTAAGCCATGTGCTCCTATTTAAGAGACTCCCTGTATATATATATATATATATATATATATATATATATATATATATATATATATATATATACACATATATATATAACTTAAATTTTAATAATTGGTGGCGAAATCGGCCATTAAACTATTTCAAATACTATACAACACTGATCTTACCTAAAATGCTCAATAATTATCTAAATTTATTTACGAGTAAAACTATTTTACTGAGAATAGTCTGACATTTGTAACAAATACAGCTGACATTTTCTGAAAAGGGTATAAATTAATTTCGTGCGTTTCATTGCGCATTCCTTAATTTGTACGTGCGTGACAGGTTAAGCAACTTTAGGGTACAAATTTATTTATTGTTTGTTCAGACACCAAGAACGATTAGAGAGATTCGGGTTCAAAGTAATAGGTTCAAATTGTTACTAAACTTCTACTTGAACCCTAACTTATATACCTAAACGATTTTAGAATGAAATGAGGGGAATACGAGATAATTAGATGTGTAGTTAGATTCACGAAAGATGGCGATTTAAATAGATTTTATAGAAGAAAGAATAATCAACACATTATCTAACAGCACGTTATATAAATATAGAAGGTGTTACAAATCCTCAATTTTTGTTGACATTGATGTTGGCGATTAGTAGGCCGTGATTCTAACCTTACACGCAGCGCCTCTACAATGTGCCGTATCACATAACTAATTTAGATAATATAAATAAATAAATAAAATATATCATCACGGCATATTACCCATTACTGGGTGTGCCAGTATCTACAACACATGTAGACATCGGTAATGATGACGATATATTTTACCGTGTGGGCGCTTACCAGGCGTCATCTCACGGGCACTCATATCTGGTATGGAGAGTGCACCACAGGGGTCACTTTTGTGCCAATTAAAATTGAAAATTGGACACTCAGGCACGCGGCAATTATTATTATTATTATTATTATTATTATTATTATTATTATATATATATATATATATATATATATATACAGGGTGTCCCATTTAAGGTACGAATGCATTGGTATCTCGAGAACCGTAAGAGCTACGAGGTTGGTTAAATTAGACAAAAGTTGCCCCATTAGGAGGCTATTTTAATGGTGTTTTGTTATTTGCGAAAAAATGCATAGGTCACTAGATACAAGTGAAAATGTAAATTTAGCGATTTTTTTTTTTTGCTTATAACTTTGTTATATGAAATAATACGAGATTCTGGTTTGCACTTTCTTAAGGCACTTTTGTATGGTGAATTTGCAGAAGTATTCATTTTTTTTTTATATCTAACCATTTACGAGTTACTGATAGCAACTTTTATTTTTCATATGGAGGTCATATTAAGCTATGGCATTTTTAAATAGAGATTTTTTTTAGCTTTACAATGATATAAAACAATAATAATTTATTTTTATAATTAACAGAAAAATTAACAAAAATTGTTATTTATACTAAAATTAAATTGAAAAAAGTAAATCGAAAGCTGCTATGGAAACAACGAACAACGAAAAAGTGCAACAATTGAATTTCTGAATTTTACTTGACAATAGTAAATTATTACGAGTAATAAACGAACTTTGACAACGAATGTAACAACTCAACATATCATATTTGTCCCAACGAGAAAAATTCATTTTTATTACTCGTAATAATCTACTATTGTCAAGTAAAATTCAGAAATTCAATTGTTGCACTTTTTCGTTGTTCGTTGTTTCCATAGCAGCTTTCGATTTACTTTTTTCAATTTAATTTTAGTATAAATAACAATTTTTGTTAATTTTTCTGTTAATTATAAAAATAAATTATTATTGTTTTATATCATTGTAAAGCTAAAAAAAATCTCTATTTAAAAATGCCATAGCTTAATATGACCTCCATATGAAAAATAAAAGTTGCTATCAGTAACTCGTAAATGGTTAGATATAAAAAAAAATTGAATACTTCTGCAAATTCACCATACAAAAGTGCCTTAAGAAAGTGCAAACCAGAATCTCGTATTATTTCATATAACAAAGTTATAAGCAAAAAAAGAAAATCGCTAAATTTACATTTTCACTTGTATCTAGTGACCTATGCATTTTTTCGCAAATAACAAAACACCATTAAAATAGCCTCCTAATGGGGCAACTTTTGTCTAATTTAACCAACCTCGTAGCTCTTACGGTTCTCGAGATACCAATGCATTCGTACCTTAAATGGGACACCCTGTATAGCTGATAAAATTGGGGGGTCGATCACTGGGATGAGGAAAAAATAAGTGTCAGGTCTTCCCTGAACAACCAAAAAGTTTCCGTCGAAAATATTTTATAAAACATCCATACGTTCCTTATAATAACAGATCCGTTTACAATCGTATTTAATGTTCTCAAACAAAATTGAATATTGAACTAGCCGAAATGTACACATGGCGTAAAATTAATGCGTACCAGTTCTGGTTCTTGAATCATTCATATTTATAATTAATTATAATTCAGAGAAGTCAGCATTTCGAACTAAATTTTAACTAGTTTGCATATATTATTTACTTAAGAAGTTTGTTAGTTCCAATATCTTCTCTTAAACCTTGGGAATTAAACCATTAACTATGAAAATAGGGGATTAAATTTCTTAATCCCTTACTTAAAAAGAAATAAAGTTATTGCAAAATTCCATCTTACCTTCTGTTTCCATAAGGTAAAGAAGATAATATACGGGTCGTACCTTATATGGATATAATAGTAAAAAGCATATTTTAAGGTTCCTACAATCGGATTTTAACATTTCTTAAACGTAGTATACAGAGTGATTGAAAAAATAAGGACCAAAGTTATTTTGATACTAGCGTTTTATAACAACTTTTTGTTTGTCATTTTCGTTGCTAAATAAAATACTTTTAAGCACTAGAATAGATGAACCTGATGTGTGTCTACTTTTTAATTTTGAAAAATTCAAAATGTTGATATTTAAGAATAAATGATAATAAATATAAACAAATATATCATCACGACATATTACCCATTACTGGGTGTGCCAGTATCTACAACATTTATGTAGACATCGGTAATGATGATTATACAGGGTGTCTCCTAATTAGGGGACATGGGTTAACCACAGATTCCTGAGGCTAAAATAAGACGATTTAACTATACTTGCTTCTACCGGAAAGTGCACCATTTAGCCAGTATTCTGCTTCAAATTTCTTCGAAATAAAATTAATTTTGCTTATAATAACAGAACGCTTTATTCGATTTGGATCAAATGTGGTACGAGAGTTCGCATGGTTATAAGTCATTTTTTAAGATGTTACTTGTTATTATTAGTGAACCACTAGTATATGAAACTTAGGTGTCCCAACATTGATTAGGCCGTAACTTTTTAATGGCTACGCGGATAACGTAAAATAATTTTTTTTTAGAAAGACACATTCAATAGTAAACTTTTCTCTCTCTGTTTAATTTGTGATATATGTTACAGTTACGACACCTAAGTTTCATATACTAGTGGTTCACTAATAATAACAAGTAACATATTAAAAGATGACTTATAACCATATGAACTAGTGTACCAAATTTCATCCAAATCGAATAAAGCGTTTTGTTATTATAAGCAAAATTAATATTTTTTCGAAGAATTTTGAAGCAGAATTCTGGCTAAATGGTACACTTTCCGGTAGAAGCAAGTTTGGTTAAATCGTCTTATTTTAGCTTCAGGAATCTGTGGTTAAGCCATGACCCCCTATTTAAGAGACACCCTGTATATTTTACCGTTCCCGGGCGTCACCTCACGGGCACTCATAGCTGGTGTGGAGAGTGCGCCACAGGGGTCACTTTTGTACCATTTAAAATTGGAAATATTTGGCGTCTGTCGGGATCGAACCCGGTACGCGGCCACGGGACCCCATAAATAAATGATATGTTTTGAAACGCTATTATAAAAAATCTTGTATGTAATACATAGATACTTGACGTGTAGTCTACAAATTTCACATCGCGTACTTAAAACACTATTATTTCGTAACTTATTACATAGGTAAATAGCTATTTCTTTATTATTAATTTCTGGCAGTTTTTAACACACAAGATTTTTTTGCCGATTTATTTCTGAATTTATTAACTGAATTTGATGTATTGTCAAAATATGGAATACTAGGGATTTTTGATGTTGGTAACATTAGAAGATTTAAGTTTAAATAATTTCAAGTAACATGGACTTACAACGATTTGCCTTTTGGAAATACCACGTTTCGTATTTATCAATAATTTTCTATCGTCTTGTTGTATAATATATGAAAATTCACTTACAGCCGTTTTCATAATAAATATAAAGTCACTTTTCTTTGAAAGTTTGGTCGAAAAGTGAAAAAACCTTTTCATAATTTTATTTTAAGCCAAAGTTGTCAGTTTAGATTTCTTTAAAATAAAGTCATCTGACAGTTTCCTTAACTTAAATTGAAACTAAGAAACGGTTTTTTCGCTTTTAGAACAAACTTTAATAGTAAAGTAACTTTATATTTATTATGAAACCGGCCGTTAGTTCTTTAGTTTATTCATAATTATTTATTATTTATAAAAATATCTTATGCTTAAACTGTAATAGATACCTCTCCTTTCCGAAGCAGCTACAGAGGTAGGTGTCAGAGCTGGGCAAGTTACTTTTAAAATGTAACTAGTTACAGTTACAGTTACCTAAAAAAAAAAGTAACTAAGTTACTTAAGGTCCAGTTACTTTGGTGAAAGAACTAAGTTATTTACTAGTTACTCATTAAAAGTAACTTAGTTACCTTGAGTTACTTTCTAACTACTTTTAATGGCGTGATGTGTACACTTTGACTGTTGACTTAGTTATTGTGTAGTATACATATCAGGGAGTTTTTGCACTAACTACGTTAACCTAAATTTTCACGTTATTGTTTGGCAACACCCAATCAGATTATTATTGTTAATGTTAACGGACCTACAGGGCCTTATTACCGCCTAGGCCCACGAGGCCACGGCCTAGGGCTCGCTTTGACAAGGGGCCATCAGGGCCCGGTTGCTTTGATAAAAAATCTGATAAAAAGTCCCTGCGGATCTACATTATAATATAATATAAAAATTAAAAGTAACATTTTATCTTGTGAGAAGGGAATTTGCAAAAATGAGACGAATTCAAGTCTTGCAACCCTTGGAACAACGAACAAAATACACTATTTTTTGTATAACTTGAAAGTTGGAATAATTTTGATGATTTAGTGGCAGTTTAATTATAATTTATTAAAACGTATCAATTGTAAACGAGGAAAACATTTGAAAATAATATATTTTATAAGTCAAATTTAACATTTAGTGAGTTTTTAATTCTAGAATTAAAAGTTAAAATGTGTTATTTTTAGTTTTTCTGTTTACCGTACAAAAACTCTATTATTAATGAATATAATTACTTATTTTATTATCTATTGTGGCTTGAAATCAATCAACAATAATATTGAATTTAATTATGTATTAAAATAAAAGTTACACATTACAGAGGGCATTTGACTAACTTAAGTTACATTCTAATTTGTGAGTTACTTTAAGTAACTTAAGTTACTCAAGTAACTAGTAACTAAAAACCGTAAAGTTACCAACTACTTTTCCGCAGCAAGTTAAGTTACATTTACCATATTTTAAAAAGTAACTAAGTTACGTTACAAGTTACGTAAAAGTAACTAGTTAGTAACTAAGTTCCTAAAGTAACTAGTTACTGCCCAGCTCTCGTAGGTGTACATTAGTATATGTATAGGGACAACTCCCCCGTTGTATGTTACCTATAGGTTACACATCCACATTCGTATATCCCGTTGGCAACAGGATCACTGCTAATATCCCAATGGCATGCTAATTGGATTAGTTGTGACACGTGTACTCGCTGTCTCTTTCCCACGTGTAAATGCCAGCTCGCCAGCCTTCTCCGATTCAGATTAAATGCTGATTTGAAGATCTGCTTTTCAATAAACCAGAGGAATTCATAACAGCCAACGGATAATTAAATTTCAGAGCGGGGTTTCAATTACACTGGGCACAGCTATACAAATAAATAAATCATTATTTCAGCAAGATACAAATACCTAAGGGAAGTATACATGGCTAATAGTACTTTTAATATTAAAACTCAAGGGCTGTAAAGTACCGAGGGAATAAAACAGTGTTATGAATGTGGCTGTGGTGAAAGAAGTATGCATGGATAGGAATGTGTAGCGAAAGATGATTGTTGCGTAACTATTATTGTGGTCCGGATGCGGTTATTCGCTACCGAAAATCGGTCACAATAATATGTTCTTGAATGAATGTTATGATGATTTTGGGCAAGGCGGAAGAAGAATGTTTTTAAAGAGTTAAGTGATTCTGTGGAGCTCTTGCTTTTATCCCTTTTCTTATTATTTTCGGGTTTTTGCTAACCCACTAAATGGGAAACGCGTGATTTTATGTATGTATGTATGTAAAAAAAATCCTTATTTGGAGTAGGCTATGAACCAGAAATATCGCCAATCTTGTTAATGAATTGGAAGAATCTCTGACATTTAATAACTTCCTCATACAATGAAAAATATAATTAGAATTGTATGTGTGCAGAAGACATGATAAATACTATAAAAAACAATATTTGGGTAAAGTTCTGTAATTTTTTGTTAGAGAACGACCGTTCGATAGCGAAGTGCAATACAATCCTTATATAACATAAAATGGAAATGGCGAGAGGTATTGTGCTGGCCACAACAGATTTTTACCTCCCGCTACCCTAGGTAAGGGAGGTATAGGGATCGTGCTAAAAATCGGTTATAGAGATTTCATTGAATAAGCACGTTTTGATGTCCCCAGAATCCGATTTTCACATTTTTACAATGATGTCTGTAGGTATGTCTGTAGGTATATATGTGGGACTGTGTGTGTGTCTGTGTGTGTGTGTGAGTGTGGATCTTGTGGACACGATTACTCAAATACTATCAATCAGAAAATTTTGAAATTTTGTATACCCATTCTATACTAATGTGGGAAGAGCTCATTAGGTTTTAGTGCATTTTGGATAACCGGAAGTATCATTTATACTTTTAACTGTTTTTTTTTGTAAAAAATTTATTGAATATAATTTTTTAGCAGCTTTTACCAATACAAATTGAATATAATGGCACAATCTTCAATTCTACGATAATAGCATTTAGTAAATAACTTGAAATAAATTTATATTATATTATATAATAATTTATTTTTGTACATCACTTTGCCTCTGCGTCAAACAAAAACAATACTTTAATAACAAATTTGACATATTTAAACAAATGTCACTGTCACGAAGCAATTTTCATTGAAATTAATAGTGAAACCGTGTTAAGAAGAATTTAGTAGTTTAAATATGATTCTAATGAAATTAAGGTTTGTAAAAATAATATATTTTCCATCATACATAAATATTAGATATACAGGATAATTCGATTTAAGTTTGATGTTTGCAGCATTATATATCAAACAGCTCTCAATAAGAACGTGATTTCAAAGTGTCAAATAATAGTTTGCAACTACACATTTACGAAATGGATAATGTACGGCGAAGAATTTACACAGATTGCGTTTTAAAGCATAAGGAAGTTGGTGATGATTTTGACAATAATAAATAAAATATATTAATGATCCAAAACTTCGCAAAGTTGGTAGGTATTTAATACTCTTATATAATTTGAAACAACATATTAGATTTTGACTATATATTATAAACCGAATGTAGTATTTAATTTGAAGCTCTAACAGATTTTTCAGGAAAAACATAATAAAATATAATCCAAAATTTCGTATTACAAACTTTTCTATTTATTGGAACAACAAAGTAGATTTTGTATACAAACGATCAATCGAAAGTGAAACTTTACTTAAAGCTCATTGCTATTTTAAACATGGAATTGGCGGGAGGTCATTTGCTGGCCACATCAGATTTTTTTTATATAAAATTTTAATAAATTATTATTTGATATTTATTAGTTCAATTACAATATTTGTTTATTCAATCACAAAAACAGTATAGTTGTATATTTGAGCCTCACTGTACAAATAAATAAATCCCCATTTTTTCCTGCTACAAAACATTCATCGTTGATATCCTTCCTCACTCATATCTCATCCCGTTCTGGATTTGTCCCACTGTTGTTCTAGTTTGGCACGTAGCATATTTTCATATTTAAACCACCGCAACTTCTGTCCGCATATACGAATGCAACCCAATATCAGCTCCAGAACTTGCCAAATTAATGTTCACTTGGTTAATAGCCAGAACGGAGACCACTCTGAGGTTTTACTTGTATACAACTTATTTCATAAGCATAAATTCGGGTAATGGCTTCCTATTGACACAGATAAGTACAGAGTGGTCAAAAAAAAACCCAATTTGGAGTAGGTTATGAACAAAAAAACGCATGTCTTAAATTTAATTAAATGTAAATTTGACACAAGATTTGCATGACATATTGTCAAATATGTTATCCAAAGAAATTAAAGCTTTTCTTGTTTGCCCCAAAAGTCAATATACCCCACATTAAGACAAAAATTTCAAAATTCTCAAAAATCTAATTTGTATATACCTAGATACTTCTCAACGCGCTGATTCCAAATTTTGAAACCGCAGGTCGATATCTCGTTCCATTCTCGAGATATTTAGATTTAAAGTTTTGCTCAAAACTGCCCATTTTTGGGTATTAACCCAAAAATGGGTCGAGATATGAATTTGGCGACATCACCATTCGATTCTACGGACAAAAATACATAAGTATAGCAATTTTCATAATTTTTGTCCGACCGGTTCGTATTTTATGAATAAAAGTTTGAAAATCCCTGAAAATGGCCAAAATCTGAAAAAATCGTAAGGGGTACCCCTTAGATTTTTCCGATTTTTGGCCATTTTCAGTTATTTTGCTTTAGAGATTGTATACGGTGTTCAAAAATTCTGAAAATTGGTGTAGTTATGTAATTTTACCCGTAGAATCGAATGGTGTTGTCGCCAAACTCATATCTCAACCCATTTTTGGGTTATTACCCAAAAATGGGCAGTTTTGAGCAAAATTTTAAATCTAAATATCTCGAAAACGAAAGCAGGTATCGACCTGCGGTTTCAAAATTTGGAATCAGTGCATCGTATCCAGATGCATAAAAATTAGATTTTTGAAAATTTTGAAGTTTTTATCTAAATGTGGGGTATATTGACTTTTGGGGTAATAATTCAAAAATGGGTAGTAATATTATTTGATTGTAAAGAGAATGTTACGTAAGTGTACGCATTTTTAGAGTATTTATATATCAGTATACATAATGTATATTCGTGTTAAAATTTTACTGGATATATGGAATCTTTTCCAATGAACTTTTAGTATGGGATTTGTACAAAATACATCAAATTAACGGAAGGTCTTGTGCTTGCCACAACAGATTTGTTTTTATTATAATCAAAGGTTTTAGAAAAATTAGTACATAACTCGTCAGTGAAATGTTTGTACTTCACTCGGCGCCGTAAAATACTCAACACGACTTGCTTCTTATTTCAACATGTCTCCTCAACAATAATGTACAATTTTTCTTACTCTCACGTAAATAACTAACTACTACTTATAACTTATAACTAGAACTCTGGTCTTGTGCCTGAGTGTCTGGTCGCGAACCTGGAGATCCGGATTCGATCCCAACCGACGCTGAATATTTCGAATCTTAAATGGCACAAAAGTGACCCCTGTGGTGCACTCTCCACACCAGCAATGAGTGCCCGTGAGTTGACGCCTGGTAAACGCCCACACGGTAAAATATATCGTCATCATTACCGATGTCTACATGTGTTGTAGATACTGGCACACCCAGTAATGGGTAATATGCCGTGATGATATATTTATTTATTTTACTATAAGTCTAATGCAAACAAATTAAAAAATAATATTGTCCACTTCTACAACGTTGTCTAGTTTTACTACAAATATTTCACTGTGTCTGTCAAAAGCTGTTGATTTCCCCGCAGTTTATACAATTTCCTGGTGTTTAGTCCGTGCGGAAAGTTTGTGAGTAATTCATTTGACTTTAGATTTTCAATAAATCGACTGTCAGAGTCAGCAGCCGAGTTTAAATTGTTGGAGAAAGCGAACTTTTAATTTATATTGCATTTACGTTCGATTAACGGTGGAAGACGTTTTCCTTTTGCCATCCTTCCAGCTCAGGTCAAGACCAGCTAAGGATCGCCAGGAATCCAACAGCAGCGTGCCGGGAATTTTTCTACAAGCAAATCTTCGATAAACTTTCCAGTCAACAGATAATTATTTATTTATTAGCGAGAAATTAAACAGGCTCACTAGCCTAATAAGGTCCTCTACTATTATAACAAATAATAACATGGGTTATTTACTAACTGTAAATTACTGTATGATAAGGACTATCAGAGTTTAAGTACAGGGCTGGGCAAAAAGAACGGACAAAATTGATACTTTTTGCTTGAAAAAGGAATTTTTGACAGGTTTAAACAAAACTATACCCAAATGTTATTTAACCAAATATTATTTTACTTTAAATAACATTTGTTTAAATTTATGATGTCACGCCAAATTAATACTAAAGTGAAAGATATGGAGAATGGTATAGGCTTGTCAGTGGCAATCAAAACTTGGACTACGAGTATAATATACGTAATTTTTATTTTATTATTTTTTACTTTCTGCTACCCTAAGTAAGCGAGATATAGGGATCTTGTTAAAAATCGCATATAGAGATTTTAGTGAATAAGTACGTTTTGATGATCCCAGAATCCGACTTTTACAATGATCTCTGTGGTAAGTAACCCCTGTGGTGCACTCTCCACACCAGCTATGAGTGCCCGTGAGGTGACGCCTGGTAAGCGCCCACACGGTAAAATATATCGTCATCATTACCGATGTCTGCATATGTGTAGATAATGGCACACCCAGAAATGGGTAATATGACGTGATGATATATTTATTTATTTATTTTATTTATCTCTGTGGGTATGTATGTGTGTGATTATGTATGTGTGTGTGTGTGTGTGTGTGTGTGTGTGTGTGTGTGTGTGTGAGTCCTGTTAACAATATTACTCAAATACTATCAATCAGAAAATTTTGAAATTTTGCATACCCATTCTTTTCTAATGTGGGAAGAGTTCATTAGGTTAGTGTATATCGGATAATCATAAGTATCACATACAAGCTTTTAAAAGATTTTCTTGAAAAAAAAAAATACATTGAACATATTTTTTCAGCAACTTCTCTAATAAAAATTGAATATAATGGCACAATCTTTAATTTTACGATAATATATTTAGTAAATAACTTTAAATATAAATTTATAAAATAATTCCTTTTATACATCATCTAGCCTATGCCTCAAACAAAAACAATACTTTAATAACAATTTTGACATATTTAAACAAATATGGGTGTCAGGAAGCAATTACCTTAAAATTAGTAGTAACATATTTAATTCTAATGAAATTAAGGTTTGTAAAAATAATACATTTTCCATCATACATAAATAGTATATGTACAGTAAAATTTTTGATAGAAGTCCGATCAAGGCCATCTACGAATTGCATCTATAAATTAAGATTTTATGCTGTCAAATTTAGTAGTGTTGTTTACATAGTTTTTATGAGGTACACAAGATATTATGTACCCTCATAAAAACTAAGTAAAAGACACTACTACATTTGACAGCACAAAGTCTTAATTCGTAGATACAATTCGTAGATGGCCTTGATCGGACTTCTTTCAAAAATTTTACTGTAGGTACTATTGATTTGCTTCATTGTCTTCCAGGACACAGCTCTGAAAAGAGTTTGTGTAAAGTTTATTAGTTTTGTCAATATTTGCGAAATTTATTTTGTGTGTGATATATTTGCTAAATGTAAAATAAAGTTTGTTATGAGTGAATATAAAAATATTTTAACATAATAATTGCTTTATTTATAATGCGTGGTTAAATATAACATATGTTATAGAGATCACTGTTAAATACCCAGCGGGTGGTTATTTCAATATATTTATATATTTATTTATATTTACAAGTGAACATTTTTATATTTTTGTGCATATGTGCACATATGTCCAGTTATAGTTTTTAATAAAAAAAATCCACGCGGTCCTGTTTTATACATACAGATTTCTTTTATTTTAAAACGTAAATTGAAAATTTGAAAAAGTTGAGAAGCGTAGTTACAACCATTCGACAGAAAGAGACAGCTGTATTTATTGCTTTTGACAGGTAATTAATAGGAATATCAATTTTGCTCTTTTTACTGATTTTGATCGTCATGTTAACATTTTGTATCACTAGTTCTGTTTACTTTGGAGAATTTAATTTCGTGAGTTTATAAAATGTATAATATGTGAAAACTTTATGAAAATACAAATTTCCGTTCTTCAATTATTTGCCACAAAGTTCTAGAGAAATGCAAATGTATGTATGTATGTGTGTATGTACATAATAAATCGTATTTATATTTATACTGAAATCGGTGATAATTTTATCAATTTGTCAATGAGCACAGTTTTCATTCGAATAATTTTGTATCAAAATTAATAAAGCCTCATTTAATATTACTTAATTGAATTAATTATCATAATATAAACATTAAAACCATTTTATTTATTCATGCTTATAAAATATATAGTTATTATTTGTTATGTAAAAACATAAATGTTTTTGTACAACCACATATTTTGCTGTTGTTATTATAAACATATAAATATCATTTTGTTTTATTTTTAATATCTACATCTACAACTTCGCGTAGCACAACTTAGATGAACGTTTCAGAGACTTATATGTACAGAGTGTAAATCGAAAAGTCAGACAAAGAAGTTGAATATGGTAGGTAATTCAGTTTTTCTTTGAACAACCGTTACCTAATTATTTTATGCAAAAATACTTCAAATAAAAGTTATAGATATTTAAATTTTGCCTTGTAACTCTTTATATAAACATAAATAGTTATTTACGACACAAATACGTAAAGCTAGACTTTAGTCAGAAATGGGTCAGAATTAAGACCCCTGAGTGACTACAGATGCTTTACGTACGTGTGTCATACAATATTTTATCTATGATAGAATCTAAAAATCCAAGAAATACAAAAAAAAATTAATTAGGATAACAATTTTAAATGAAAAGTTTGCCATGTTCACCTGTTTTTGCAAATTTAGCAGATTTAAAAATTTCAATCACTCGTTGCTCAGCAACCTGTGACTAATGAAACCTTAATTGTTACCAAACAACCGTTTTACAAACTTAAAATTAGTCTTTTAAGTTGCGAAATGATAGTATTTTAGGAACGCGACGTGAAATTTGTACGCACGATTGTAAGCGAGTGATGCAACACGTCAAGTGCCTAAAAAAATATCAACATTTTGAATTTTTCAAAATTATAAAGTAGGTAGACGTCAGTGACATCTATTCGTTGCTAAATGAAATACTTTTAAGCACTAGGCTTAAAAGTAACATTTTACGCATTTAGCAACGAAAATGACAATCAAAAAGTTGTCATAAAACGCTAATATAAAAAACTAATTATAAAATTGCAGTTTTTGTGAGCTTTTAGTCTAGGCAGCCGTGGATTTATGATAAAAATAAACACATGCATTGTTTTAAAATGTTTAACACATTCGCTTTTGAATTTCCCGCTTCTACGGCACTGCTAAAGCACTCCCCAAAAGTTTCCAGTTCTCAGTCCCAGGATTCCAGTTCCCTTTCCATGTTCGTTCAGTCTTCATTGCGCGACGAAGATGAAGTAAAGTAACGAACGAAAATAATTCCGAATTGGAATCTGATACAAGACACTGGCTTTAAACGATTTATTTCATTTACTTTTTCCATTACACTCTGTTCATTGTAAATTTATTGCTAGAATAGAATTAAATAATTAGATAATTAATTAATTGTAGCGCAATCAACAGTTTTTAATGAAATATTCATTACTGAAAGGGTGGGTATTCGTTTTATTTTATTAATGTTAAATTCATTTTATATTCTATGCATTTTAATTTATTTTTGATGTTCACTACACTCTTGTAATTTATTTATCATTAACTACGTGCGGTAATAAATAATTAAATATACTTCTCCATATATAGCCGATATACAATCATACAAAAATAATAGTAATATAAATAGTAATCAAATATATTTTTAATCCAAAATGAAAAGCTATGTTTCGTTATTATATATAAAAAATAAACAAAAAATATAGTTATTTTATTTATTTTATGGGGTAAACATTGAAAATATTCATAATTTAACAAACATTTAAATAATAAACTACTTATTTATGTTTTACAAAGAAATATGATATTTTGATGGGTTTCCTTGTGGTAAAATGCATATATCCATCAGAAATACCGCCAATCTGGTTAATGAATTGGAAGAATCTCCGACATTTAAAAACTTCCTCATACAATGAAAAATAGATATAATTAGAATTATATGTGTGCAGAAGGCATGTTAAATACAATAAAAAACAATATTTGGGTAAAGTTCTGTAATATTTTTTTATAAAACGACGGTTCGAAAGCGAAGTGCAATACAATACTTATATAGCCTAATATGGAAATGGCGAGAGGACAACAATTTTTTCTCATTATTATTTGAAAATGACAGGTACTTCATCTTTTACTTCTTACTTTCACTATGTTTTGTGTGACATTATAAAACCGCCCCACAAAATTCTATGTTTTTTATGCTAAATTAATCTGTGCTAAATTATGTTATGTTCTGTATTAGTTATAAATTCACTTTAATAAAGAATTAAAAGTAGAAAATTTATGGTTAAATACAGCGGTGGCAGCATTATGTTATGGGGGTATATTTAGGCTGTGTCCGATGTCGGCATTTAGTATTTAGGATTTAGGTCTTCTTCACATAAATACAATTCCGAATGGCACACTAGTGATATCCATTGGTTTATATAGCAACACTTTAGAACAACAAAATTGAATTATACAATTCGATTAAATTTGATGCTTGAGATCAAATGTTAATATTATATTTCATAAAATAGAAGCTAAGAAGCTATTCTTTGACAGTAAATTTGATGTTTTGTACAAATTAAAGCAACGAACATGATTTGTTTAATTAGTGCGCGTCAACTTCAAGGCATAGTGTGCTCCTGCAAAACCCTAAAATCTAATTCCTAAAATCCTAAATAATCACTAGATTTAGGGTATATAAATTTAGGATTTAGATATTAGGGTGATAAAAGGGCAACATCGGACACAGCCTTAGTAGGTATATTGGGTTTTAGGCAGCTGTTTTTTTATAAAGTGGAAAACTTTATAAATACCAGTGTAGAACAGCATCAAACATTGTCGACACAGATAAATTAATAATTTAAGATTACTTCGCAATATTGTTTGTTAATTACACCACCTAATATTCTTACTGTTAATGTTAATATTGGCCTTTAATCACTTTGTGACAAAGAAAAAACATCCCCTGTATTTCCTTCACAACATACGATCATCCCGTACTTCTCGCAAAGTTTCTCAGGACATGGAGCGACCATGAATCTCAATTCTCGCAATCATCGCGATGCGTCCCGAAACGAGATATAGCCCGACATATACTTATCGTTACATCCGCCCTGATCCGGACTTTTATTATCACGCAATGTTGCCACACACGGGATTTTTAGTCTTACAGACGTTCTTTATTAGTGGACGAGTGTAAACAAATTCAGGAGAGATTTTTTTGCTGGAAATAAAAGTCGAAATAAATACTGCTATAGTTAAGTTAAGGTAGCTTTAACACTTCAGTTTTTGGAGAAAAGAAAATATGAAATTATGTAATAACTTATGTAACAATAGTTTTGAGAAAAAGGTAGACGTCTTCATAAATGTAGAAAGAATTTTTATTGAAATGTTAACAAAAGAGGTTATTCCTAAAAATTAAAAAGACTAGAGTAACTAGAAGTAGGCTATGAACAAAAAAACGTATGTCAATTTGAAAGTATTTAATTACATGTCAATTTAACACGAGATATTGTCAAAAATGTTATCTAAAAAATCTGTTGTGGCCAGCACAAACCTCTCGCCATTTTCATATTAGGCTACATGAGTATTGTATTGCACTTCGCTTTCAAACCGTCGTTTTATAACAAAATATTACAGAAATTTAACCAAATATAGTTTTTTATTGTATTTAACATGTCTTCTGCACACATATAATTCTAATTACATCTATTTTTCATTGTATAAGGAAGTTTCTAAATGTCAGAGCTTCTTCCCATTCATTAACCAGATTGGCGGTATTTCTGATGGATAAATGCATTTTACCACAATTTTACCTATAATTTCAAATATTTAATTAATAAAACAATAAGAAAAGTTAAATATACTTCCCAGTAAAAGCTTTCAGAATATCACTAAAACTGTTGATTTTTGACACTGACATGTGTCATTTACAAACTATGTTATAAACATTGGAATTGTCAACTGGTTTCCTTAGTGCCTTAGCCTCTGCGATTAGATTACTCTATAAATTATAGTGTTTTTTACTCTAAATCTATACAAATTATAGTCAAAATTTTAAGTGTATTAGATGGAGAATTTTTTGTTCTTTAATATTTAATAAAAAAAAATCCCAAAAAATTATATTTAGAAGAATTTTTCTAAAAAACTACTACTTCTGGTTGTTCAATTGTTACCAAAACCTTTTCAGCTATTCCCAGGAAAGTCAGATTGAGGAAACTGCAGTTAAATATTTTTACTTCTTATAGTTTTTGAGGAATCGTTCCTCCAACATCCATAATACATACACACACACATACACACACCCACACACACACAAACATCATTTTAAGAATGTTATAATCGGATTCTAGGGACCTTAAATTGTGCTTATTCAATAAAATCTGGATATATGAATTTTAGCATGAATCCAATACCTCTCTTAGCGAGAGGTAAAAATCAAAGCTTTTCTTCTTGAATCCTTATTTTAGAAATAGAAATAAGGTAATAGCAATATTCTCTATCCTATTATGTTATCTCCTTAAAATTACATTTCACGATCAATTTTGACAACTTGACTTGTGAATTAAATAATGATCAGACATACGTTTCTGTGTTCATAGCCAACTCCGAATTAGTTTTTTTTTCTGAACAAACTGTATAGGGATCATGTTAAAAATCGTATATCAAAATTTTAGTAAATGACCACGTTTTAAGGTCCCTAGAATACAAATTTTAACAATTTTATTATGATATTTATTTCGCTTTTGTGTATTCTGACCAAAAGGACAGCAGAATTTATTTCCTTATTTAAAAACAACGTTATTTGCTTACGTGAAATGTATAATAAATAATTTTTCACTTCAAAATTAACCGAGTAATATTTTTCCAAAGAAGCCCTATTCCTCGTGGTCACCTGTATTATAGTCCAATAAAGTGCTAATTTCTCATAAATAAATTATCTGCAAAATGTTTATTTTCCAATCGGTTAGAGATTTGCTGATAACACCACATATAAACCAAGCGTATAAAATAATCTGCTCGTGAAATCAATGTATGCATAAAACTAGTCATCAATTCTTGCATTTAACCGTTCAATAATATTCCCTGGAAAATCTCCGTAAAGCTCGCAATCTCCCAGGCCGGTTGCCGGTTCCACAGTGCCACAACCGGTTCGGAATATCCTGACTTACAACCTCTTCCGAGCGATGTCTTTATTACAATCCAAGCAGCGAATTTACGGATTTCCACGAGATTGACTGGCTAAGTTAAGCGAGATTTACTAGAAAACTGCTTTGTAGTGCTACGGCACTCTACTATTATTCCAGCTTTTTGCTTATAGGAAATGCCGAATTTATTCTACACTTTGTACAGTAAAGAGAAAAGTTGCGAGTAATGTTGTTAGTTTATCATGCAAGACGAAATATTTTGTAAATATTGGAGGAGATTTACTTTAAAGGATATATTTGAAACATTTTATAAAACTTTACCTTTCTTGTGCCCAAATTCATAAACATAACAAATCGGATATAGAGATTTTAATGAATATTCACGTTTTGATGTCCCCAGAATCCGATTTTAACATTTTTACAATGATGTCTGTAGGTATGTATGTGTGCCTGTGTGTGTGTCTGTGTGTGTGGATCTTGTGGGCTCGATTACTCAAATACTATCACTCAGAAAAAAATTAAATTTTGTATGCCCATTCTATACTAATGTGGGAAGAGCTCATTAGTTTTTAGTGTATATCGGATAACCGGAAGTATCATTTATACAAGCTTTTAACAGTTTTTCTTGTAAAAAATTCCTTGAACATAATTTTTTAGTAACTTTTACTAATTAAATGTGAATATAATTATATAATCTTCAATTCTACTATAATAACATTTATTAAATAACTCTAAATAACTTTAAACATGAATATATAATATAATTTATTTTCATATATCGTCTTGCCTATGCGTCAAACAAAAACTTAATTTTAATAAGAATTTTGACATATTTAAACAAATGTCACTGTTAGAAAGAAATTGCATTAAAATTAATAATGAAACCGTGTTAAGGGGAATATAATGGTAAAATATTTAATTCTAATGAAATTAAGGTTTGTAAAAATAATGTATTTTCTATCTATACATAAATATGAGATGTACACGATAACCTGTTTTATTTTTTTTCTATTTTTGCAACACTATAAATTAATATTAATTTACAACTACACATTTACGAAATGGATCATGTACGACAAAGAATTTACAAAGATTGCGTTTTAGAGCCTAGAAGATGATGCTGATTTTTATAAGAATGTTTGTATTTGGTATTTAAAACTCATATATAATTTGAAACAACATATCAGATTTTAGCCATATATGATAAAAAGGACGTGGTACTTAATTTAGAGCTCTAATAGATTTTTGAGGAAAAATAATAAAACATAATCCTAAATTTCGTATTACAGACTTTTCTATTTATTGGACAACAAATTAGATTTTTACAACCGATCAACCGGAAGTGATACTTTACGTAAAGCTCACTGTTATTTTAAACATGGAATTGGCGGGAGGTCATGTGCTGGCCACATTAGATTTATTAATTTAATGTTTATGTCAGTGTATGAATATCATCATCGTATTATTATTAAAAATTTGTTCTGAATGTATTGTAAAACCAATTTATATCTTCCTTTTGAAGAGGAATTGCGCGATTCAATAATTCATAAAGTGATATTAAATAAATCATTATAGATGTGTTCTTGTTTTTTACCTCCCGCTACCCTTGGTAAGGGAGGTATAGGGATCGTGCTAAAAATCACGTATCGAGATTTTAGTAAATGAGCACGTTTTAAGGTCCCTAGAATCCAATTTTAACATTTTCACGATGATGTCTGTATGTGTGTATGTGTGTGTGTATGTATGTGTGTATGTATGTGTGTATGTATGTGTGTGTGTATGTGTATGGATTTTGTCTTCGCTCTAACTCAAATACTATCTTTCAGAAAATTCTGAAACTTTGTATTTCTATCCTATTTTAATATGAAAAGAAGCCATTATATTTTGGTGTAAATCGGATAACCGGAAATGGCACTTTACCTGAAGCTCATAATGGTTTTTCTTCAAAAAATATCATTAAATGCCATTTTTTCGCATTTTATGTCTTATGAAAATTAAAGATTATTGAATTTTCTACTGGAATACATGAATACTTTTTCTAAATATTTTACAGATAAATTTAAAAATATTTTTTTTTATTAGTCGCGAAGCCTAAGATAAACACAATAATTCGTTTGTTACACAGTTCATATTTCAAATGAATGTAACTGACAGTAAATGTCACTGTCAAAAAACTAATCACTTCAAATTAATAATAGTGACATTTTAAAAAGAAAATAGTAAATAAAGCAATAATTTTCTGCAATGGAACAGTTTGCAGCGTTAGTAAATACGTAAGTATGTATTTAAATTAATAAAAATTCAATAGCGGGAGGTTTTGTGTTGGCCACATCAGATTTTTTAATTTAATGTTTATGTCAGTGTATGAATATCATCATCGTATTATTATTGAAAATTAGTTCTGAATGTATTGTAAAACCAATTCATATCTTCCTTTTGAAGAGGAATTGCGCGAGTCAATAATTCATAAAGTGATATTAAAGAACTCATTATAGATGTGCTCTTGTTTTTTTTTGTATCAATTGTTAGTTGTGTAATATTCTCAGTTTTATAAAGATTTTTACAAAACTCATTTTGTATCAATAATTACGTAAAAAGTGTAAAAGTGACATTTCAAAACGTCATAAGGTTATATAAAATTCAACTTTTTAAAACGGAATTAGATAAATAAAGTTTTAAATCGACCGAGATGGCTTGGTGATAGCGTATCAGCGGTTCTAATTCTAATTTTCTAGTTTGCAATTTATCCTCTTATTCCTTTTACCAATTTGTCTACAATAATCACTCAATCAACCACCCAACCACATTAGTATAAATCGATGACAAATTAAGTACGTAGAGAACTTAGGTTTGTATGCATTAACAATGTTTAACATTGCTTATTTCTACTCTACAATCTTCATATTCATCCTAAGAAGACAATTATTACAACATTTACTTACTCGAGTGAACCTCCTTGTTCGTATAGCATCGTATTCTTCCTCTTCCTTGTGTTTCTCTTGCAATCTTCTGCTACTGCTATCCTCTTGCAATAATCTGAAGCGGTGGTCTTGGGTGAAGTATCCTAGACACGAGACAGGCGGAGTGTGTAGCGATTTGCGCTGCCTCTCTGCAGCCGCTGCGATGATTGCAGCAGCTCTAACGGCCTGCTGGGATCGTTACAAATCTCCAAAGCATTACATTTGTTTTTTCTGCTATTGAGCTCAAGACTCACGAGGTGGATGAACATAAAGGATTTGTCTTTGTTGCAAATTGTAGAGAATGAAAGAAGGCAAAAATTGGTATAGCGTTACGTTAATAGATTTTTCCCATGCCCGAAAGTAAAAGTCTATTTCTGTGGTATCAAAATTGAAAGAGAAGTACACTATCTTTCCTTTACAGACGAAGTAGAGATATTTTTCTCCTAGGGGATTTCATTATTTTGACAAGTAATGACATTAAATGCTTTATTACACAATTTTCTGGATTTCAGGAGTAAGTAATTAAAAATCTGATGTGGCCAGTACATGACCTCCCGCCAATTCCATGTTTAAAATAGCAATTAGCTTTAAGTAAAGTTTCACTTCAGATTGATCGTTTGTAAACAAAATCTACTTTGTTGTTCCAATAAATAGAAAAGTTTGTAATACGAAATTTTGGATTATATTTTATTATGTTTTTCCTGAAAAATCTGTTAGAGCTTCAAATTAAGTACTTCATCCGGTTTATCATATATAGTCAAAATCTAATATGTTATTTCAAATTATATAAGAGTTTTAAATACCAACTTTGCGAAGTTTTGGATCATTAATATATTTTAAGGAAAAATCGTGACACACACATTATTGTCAAAATCATCACCAACTTCCTTATGCTCTAAAAAGCAATCTGTGTAAATTCTTCGCCGTACATTAACCATTTCGTAAATGTGTAGTTGCAAACTATTATTTGATATTTTGAAATCACGTTCTTATTGAGAGCTGTTTGTTATATAATGCTGCAAACTTTAAACTTAAATCGAATTATCCTGTATATCTAATATTTATGTATGATGGAAAATATATTATTTTTACAAACCTTAATTTCATTAGAATCATATTTAAACTACTAAATTCTTCTTAACACGGTTTCATTATTAATTTTAATGAAAATTGCTTCGTGACAGTGACATTTGTGTAAATATGTCAAATTTGTTATTACAGTATTGTTTTTATTTGTTGCAGAGGCAAAGTGATGTACAAAAATAAATTATTTTATAATATAATATAAAGTTATTTACTAAATGCTATTATCGTAGAATTGAAGATTGTGCCATTATATTCAATTTGTATTGGCAAAAGTTGCTAAAAAATTATATTCAATGAATTTTTTACAAGAAAAACTGTTAAAAGCTTATATAAATGATACTTCCGGTTATCCGATATACACTAAAAACTAATGAGCTATTCCCACATTAGTATAGAATGGATATACAAAATTAAATTTTTTTTTAAAATTGACTAAAATCTCTATATCCGATTTTCAGCACGATCCCTATACCTCCCTTACCTAGGGTAGCGGGAGGTAAAAATTGTCGCACCAACAGTATCAACTATTTCTTGCGGTTCTTCAAAATTGACAAAATCTGTTGTGGACAGCGCAAGACTTGTCGTCATTTTCATATTAGGCTATATAACTACATATTGTATTTAACATGTCTGATACGCACACAAAATTTGTAATTAGATCTATTAATATATTATTGAATTTTTCAATTCATTCTATAAATAAGATTCCTTCTACTCTTATATTGTGCATTTTATTAAATCATTACCCCATAATGCACAATATTTTCATATATTCCAGAACAAATTCGTAAAGAGACGCTACTGGGCATAAATAAAAATAAAAATCATAGGAAAATAATTCTCAGGAATTTGTCACCAAGTTGTGCTTTATATTCCAAGTCCAGACTACTGAATCTTTATAATTTGGAAGAGTCAAAGTTATAGATTTTGTTCATTTTAATAAAATGATCGTAAGATAAATTTTACGATCTTTCTTTATACAAGTCCAAGTCATATATAATAAAAGTGAATAAATTTGGATACGGTTTCAGAATAGATTTAAAAACTGTTGGAAACTTCAGACACAAAGGAATTTTAGGTCTGGGGCAACTGCCCTTCTTGACCTCCCCACCTTTTGACGGCGCTTATGGCTGCAATAATTGAAAATTTAAAAATTGTATTATACTGCAGCCAGTATTTTTATTCTATATTGTTTTTACCCACAGATTTAAACGGTTATAAATACACATTACAACTAATTGTAACGTTTATAATTTTACAACATATAGACATTAATAGTATATTGTGCATTGAGAATGCAAGTGAATGCGAGGCACACAATGACACTTTTACTCCGAATGACACATATTTTTTCTTCAAACATACGTATTTAAATAAAATAATTACAACTTGACGTTACAATAATTATATAGTTATTTTCGTAACAAGTTATGAAATATACCAAATATCATGCGATTGTAAATTGACGCACGACGCGTAGAGGAGTGCAAGTCAATACACACGAGCTAAGATATTTGAATTTCATACAAGTTATGAACATTATTTTTTATACGAGCATAAATAAATTTAACTTTTTTTTTCAAAACTGATATTTAGGTTCAAACGTACTGACAGCTGACAAATGAATAATGTATACATATAGCCAGAAATAATGACATAGTAACCTAGCAACCGTGTCAACTATTACGATATGAAATATATCGTAACACTAATATGATAAGTTCAACTTTCAGTGTTAGGATACTACGTTGATATGTCGTACTTATTACAATAGTCGTCTAAAAAATATTTTAAGTGAAGGACTTTACTGATTTGAAATGCTCTATTGCTATGGATACTTTCGTATTTGTTCACTTCTTGTTATAAAAGTGAAGAGAAAATTTTCACGTTTTGAAGTTTATAAAAATTAGCAATTTTATATTCT
Source organism: Ophonus ardosiacus (assembly GCA_943142095.1). Classification (NCBI taxonomy): domain Eukaryota; kingdom Metazoa; phylum Arthropoda; class Insecta; order Coleoptera; family Carabidae; genus Ophonus; species Ophonus ardosiacus. Next base: position 5,215,980 of record OW964837.1, read on the forward strand.
CCTTATGTGCAATTATATCAGAATTTGAAATATTGTCATATACGGCCCTTGAAGTTGTTCAATTGGATGGAAGTTCAACAATATTGCTGAAGGATATGATTTGTCGAGGAATCGCTGAAAAACAATATGAACTTTTTTATCACTTTAATTCTAAGTATTCTTACTGTCATTACCAATATGTAAGTCTGCTATTTTATAATATGTTATTTCGTTAAATATAAATTATTTATATTTCAATTTGTACATTATCAATTTAAATATGACAGTTATTGGAGATTATTAGTAACTTTATTCTTAGATTATCTAGTTTTCTATTTTACAAGTTACTTCTTATTTGCTCATTTTATATAGTTGCTATGGATATTTATTTATTTAATTTCTACCTTGCGAATCGAGTCATAAAAGATGCCGTTTTTATGTCGTTTGAAGAAAATAATTATTTACTCATGAGCATTATTTTGCTGTAATCATTTTTTTTTTTCATCAAGAGATATAAATAGGGACATGTCTACCTGATTTTTACCTTCCGCTACCCTTGGTGAGGGAGGTATTGGGATCGTGCTAAAAATCTCATATCGAGATTTTAGTAAATGTCCACGTTTTAAGGTCCCTAGAATCCATTTTTAACATTTTCACGATGATGTCTGTATGTGTGTATGTGTACGAATTTTGTTTGCACTCTAACTCAAATACTATCATTCAGAAAATTCTGAAACCTTGTATTTTTACCCTATTCTAATAGGAATAGAAGCCATTAGATTTTGGTGTAAATCGGATAAACGGAAATTGTATTGTAAAATGCCATTTTTTTCGAATTTTATGTCTTATGAAAATTACTGCCAGAAAACTTATCACTTCAAATTAATAATAGTGACATTTTAAAAAGAAAATAGTAAATAAAGCAATAGTTTTATGCAATGGAACAGTTTGCAGCGTTAGTAAATACGTAGGTAGGTATGTATTTAAATTAAGAAAAATTAAGTAGCGGGAGGTTTTGTGTTGGCCACATCAGATTTTTATATTAGACTATAATGGGATAAACATGAATTCTTTTCTATCAAATGAGGCCCCGTGACCTGAGTGTCTGGTCGCGAACCTGGGGGAACCGGGTTCGATCCCGACAGACGCCAAATATTTCTAATTTTAAATGGCACAAGTGACCCCTGTGGTGCACTCTCCACACCAGCTATGAGTGCCCGTGAGGTGACGCCTATTAAGATCCCACACGGTAAAATATATCGTGATCATTACCGATGTCTACATGTGTTGTAGATATTGGCACACCCAGAAATGGGTAATATGCCGTGATGATATATTTATTTATTTATTCAAACTGTTCAAAAATATTTATTTTTTCTAAATCTGTCAGTAAAAATAATAATAAATTTTCTTAAATGTTATTATGCAGTGCAGTTACGACCATCGTCTGCAAAAGAAAGCAGTTAGAATTCTTTATAATTTATCTTTTAGAGACCACTGTAAAGAAGATTTTATTAATTTGAAAATTTTGTCGTTACCTTGTCTATTTATTTTCCAGACACTCATTGATATATAAAAATAAAGATAATATGTTAAAAAATGGAGATGTGCACACTTATAACACTAGATCTATAAATTTAATAAGAAAACCTTTCTTGAGATTACAAAAATCATTAAATAACACCTTAAATCTAGATTACTATAATGTTTTGCCTTCCAGAATTAAAAATCTAAAATATAAAGCCTTTAAATTAGCAGTTAAAAATTTTTTATTGCGAAATTGTTTTTATACAACTGAGGAATATTTAAAATCCAATTTTATTGATTTTGGTTAAATATACTTACGATACTATGAGTGAATAAGCTCAAATTCAACTACTCTCAAATATTTATTGTTTTACATTTGTATTTTATCACTTTCATTTCACTTTACGTGATACTACTTACATTGTTATTTACTTTGTTTAATATTGTACTTGTTTTTTTTTGACACAATCGACCAATGATTATGTATTTTGAAATAAGTATTTGATAATCTATTTTTATTGCCAAATGTTTCTGACGTATTATAAACATTGTATAAATGTAAAATAGTCAAAATAAATAAATACTAAATACTAAATACATCCACTTCTGCCTCATCCTCGTTGTACTGCTGATCGCGTAGATTCAATTTTTCAATTCTTTTTGAAACGGAGCCATTGGTGGAGCATTATTCAGTACTCCGGTGTAAACAGCACACAAATTAGCAACAGAAGTCCCTCGTTTAACGAGTCCCGCTCCTGCGGGAACATCTCAGAAGCCGAGTGAGGTGAATCTGTGAATCAAGAGTCAAGTTGTTGAACTCTAGGGAAATTTCGGAGAAGGAACTTTGTATTAACCGCAACCAGTAGACGACGCGAATTTCAATCAATGTTATATCTACCTTTATAATGCCGCAATGGAAAATATCCGGATAATGAATAGGGTTTGAACTTAGAGAGGTGAATAACATTTTGAGAAGTGTAAATATTATGCTGAAGGTCTTGCGAAAGTTAATAAACGTCACAAAATTGACACTTTTTACTTAAGAAAAAATCTGTTGTGGCCAGCACAAAACCTTCCGTCAATTCGATGTATTTTGTATATATCCCATACCAAAAGTTCCTTGAAAAAGATTCTATATATCCTATAAAATTGTAACACGAACACACTATTTTTTACAAATTGTATACCGAAAGTTCCTTTCCCTATTTTATTAGAGGGTCGCTGTTTCTTACTCTTCTCTTTTAATCATTCCTGTCCAACGCATCACACAATTCTTCCTCTCTCAAATCTTCTGCTACACAGTCCTTCCATCTTCTTCTCTTTGGAGGGACACTCTATCACATTCACACATAACTTTCTGACCCTATACTTTCAACTTTGGTTTTGCATTTGACATGACATCTGTCAATTAAATTTTTCTGAATATATCTGTTGTTTTCATAATTTTAACAAAGCTGACTAATTTTTGAAAGTTAATCTCTCTTAATGTCTCTATAACTCTATATCTATTGAATATGAACGAAACTGTATAATCAAACCGTATAGAGAATAAGATATTCTTTCACATTGATAATCACAAAATATCGAAAAATAATATTTAACTTCTTTTTTTCAAGAAAAACTGTTAAAAACTTCAAATAAGGGTACTTCCGATGGATCAATTATAACCAAAATCTATTCAGCTCTTCATATGGATGTAAAGAAGAGGAATACGAAAGAATTATAATTTTTAGAATTGTAGTATTGGAGTTATCGTCGGAGAAAAATTTGTCACACACGGACACACACACACACACACACACACACACACACACACACACACACACACACACACACATACAGACATCATGTTAAAAATAGTAAATTCGTATTCTAAGGGCCCTAAAACGTGCTTATTCATTAAAAACTCACCAACGAATTTTTTGACCAAAGACAATACCTTCCTTACCTAAAGGTGACGGAAGGTAAAAAAATCTGTTGTGGCCAGAACAATACCTCTCGCCATTTCAATATTAGGCTATATAAGCATTGTATTGCACTTCGCTTTCGAACCGTCGTTTTATAACGAAAAATTACAGAACTTTAACCAAATATTGTTTTTTATTGTATTTAACATATCTTCTGCACACATATAATTCTAATTATATCTATTTTCATTGTATGAGGCACTTTCTAAATGTAAGAGATTCTTCCAATTCATTAACCAGATTGGCGGTATTTCTGATGGATATATGCATTTTACCTATAATTGCAAATATTTAATTAATAAAACAATAAGAAAGATTAAATATACTTCTCAGAAAAAGCTATCAGAATGTCACTAAAACTGTTGATTTTTGTCACTGACATGTGTCATTTACAAACTATGTTATAAACATTGGAATTTGTCAACGGTTTCCTTAGTGCCTTAGCCTCTGCGAATAGATTACTCTATATATTATAGTGTCTTTATCTCTAAATCTAAACAAGATATAATATTTCTTCCAATGTGCGAGATTTGTTTTATTATCTATGGGGTTACTTCATCATCGGTTTAGCGTTGTCCGCTTACTTAACACCCTTTATTTATTTATCTATTTATTTGTTTATTTATTTTTAAGAAGTCCGTTTGGTTTTGTTCCCTAATCCTTCTAAACAAATCGTCTGCTTTGAAAATGATCTAAATTCAATCTACAATATCTCGATATACACACAACAAAAACTCTTGGTAAAATGTTCAAAATCGAAGATCTACCCTAACCTAACCCTGTCTATCAGTTGAAAAATATGAAAATTGTAAATAAATTTCAGGGGAATCAATTTCCCAAATTGCCACAATTTCAGCAAAGCCCTTCGGAAGTGTGAAATTTATAAAACATCATTTGGAGTATATTCGGTAGAGTCAGTGCCGTTCGTCATGTATAATATTCGGGGGCTAGAGAGAATCAGCCCTTATCTTCCTTCACAGTTCAAAGCGTTAGCCCCCGGGCCGTTCGATAAACCTCGTCAGAGAAGGCCCAATGACATATTTATACACATTTTTTCTGTTAAGTAAACGTTGATTTTTTATTGGAAACAGTAATAAGCAATGAAAAAGCTCTGGAATATCTTTGATGGTACGAATGTGGTTTTTCTGAAAATTATTGGTAAATAAACGAAAAGTAAATGTTTTTTTTTATGTTGTTTGAGTTTAGTTTTAAAGATGGAATACTCTTTTGCTCGATGAAAGCAGATATTTTAAAAGAAGTTAAAAATGTAAACATTGATCGTTTTTAAAAGTTTTGTGAGAGTTCATGTTTAAAAATTGTACTTCAAAATGGAATTTGCAAGAGGTAGCTAAAACTAGTATTCCATTTATACGTGAGTAACGCTCGAATGTATACCTTGAGTATTTTTTAACATGAAACATTGGGTTTGTCATATCCATGGTTGCGACTTGATATTTGATTGACAGCAATGTATTTGCCCGTTCCATTTAAAATGAAACATAGGGAAAGAATCTGACAGAAGTATCATATTTAAATATTGTAAGAAATTTAGCGGAGTTAGAAAACCACTCGAGAGCACTAAACATATTTCGGGCACAAGGAGCACACAGTATTTTTTCTACATATAAATTTAATTTTTAGAAAACAAGTATAATTATTTAAACAAAATTAACCTCTAATGACATCTTGTCAATAGGACAGATAACCGTTGAATTTTCCTATAAGTTATAATTTGTCATTTGATTGACAGCAATGATGTATTTGTCTGTCTCATTTAAAATGACACATAGGGAATAAATTTCACAGAAGTATTATATTTAAATATTGTAAGAAATTTAGCCGAGTCAGAAAACCACTCGGGCACAAGGTGCACACTATATTTTTTCTACAACTAATTTTAATTTAGAATGCAGGTATAATTATTTAAACAAAATTAACCTCTATTGACGTCGTATCAAATGTCAAATTCGTTCTCTATGTTTCATTTTAAATGGAACGGGCAAATACATTGCTGTCAATCAAATGTCAAGTCGTAACCATGGATATGACAAACCCAATATTTCACGTTAACAAATACTCACGGTATATATATATATATATATATATATATATATATATATATATATGCGCGCGTGTGTGTGTGTGTGTGTGTGTGTGTGTGTGTGTGTGTGTGTGTGTGTATGTTGTAGACACAATTTCTCAAATTCTATAAGACTAAAGACCAATTTAACTACGTATTCCTTAATTTGATATTAATTGGAAGAGCTAAAATGGTTTTGGTAACAATTTGATATTAAAAAATATAAAATTTTCAATCCGATACATTAAACATTTCCATTATATCGTTGTAATGAATTTCACAGCCCAACTAACTTAATGGAAATCAGTTGAAAAATTAAAATGTTTGTGATTAACAGAAAAATGTCAGTGTCAAAAATCCAGATACATTACTGAAGGCTTTTTCTTTGTACATTCAATATATCTTATTTTAATATTAATTAAATATTTAAAATTGTAGATACATGTATTACATATACCTATGCATCAAAAATACCGCCAAGCTAGTCATTGAATTTGAAGAATGGGCTAGTCGTGTGGTACTGAAAATCCGATTTCTGTCACTACCTATATATACTTAATGTTATATTGAAAACATATATAAAAATATAAATTTTATTTTAAAATAATTATTTGTTTCTTATTAAATTAAGGAATAAAATTTTCTGTGACGTCTTTATATTGAACTGGGGAGGGAAAGCATGTATAAGAATGTTATCAATAGATGGCATGGCGTGCGAGAAAGTTTTAATTTGAATTTGACATTAGTTCATTTTTCTCTCTCTCTCTGATCTCTCAAATACGTTAATTACTTAATAAATAAACACATAGGTAGTTACTTGTAATTTGAAATATCGATACCAAAAAGATAAACTAAAATACTAACCTCCAAACTATTATTGAAATGTCAAACAGGTGATCTACATTACCCGCACAAACATACCATTACTATGGGACGGCACCACGCTGTGGCTTTTCGACTATTCATTGGTGCGGCGTAATTCTACGTCATACATGGCGGGAATTCAAATAATCAAATTTCATTATTTTTTTTCTGGCTAATTAATAAAAAATTTGTCAAAAGAAAAAATATGGGTAGCAAATTTTTACCTTCTCTTTAAAAATATTAAATAGAAAAGGTACGCAAGTAGCCCATTTAGAACATTTAGAAGAGTAGGAGGTAACATTTATAGAATGAATAAAAATATATTAATAATAGATGTAATTAAAATTATTGTGTGTGTACCAGAAATTTTAAAAACAATATGTACTTATATAGCCAAAAATGGAAATGGTGAAATGTCATATGCTGGCCACAACAGATTTTTATTCTTATGAGAGTGAAAAAACTCAATTTAAATAATCGCTACATTTAGCATGTTTTTTTTTGCCTGTATGGTATCATTTACCTCAATTTTCTTACTGACTAATTTATTTGCATTATTATCGATACGTAATTTAAATTATTGAATACTAGAAAATAATGTGAAACATCACAGATTTTACTATCGTTAAATTTTTTCTATACTTTTTACCAACAATTTGTTAAATTATTTCGCAAATAAGATATTATTATTATTAATCATTTCATTATATATTATTCTAATGTACTATAAACTCTATTATTAAAATTATATTATATTTAAATTACTAGCATATACTTCATATATAAACTGAATATTCTGCTTTATCTTCATTTCAAAATGAAGTCTATTTCAGTTAAGAACTCAAACATGAAAATTTTTATCAAGTATCCAAAATTATTTCATTATATAATATTGGGTATATGGCCTGTAGAAAACACTGGTCTAAAATACTATCTTTACAGACTACGTTCTTTTGTACAAGTAGATTGTATAATATTTACGGCAACTTTATTGACATTGGCTGAATTTATTCATGTTACTTATAACATTAACTCTGCGTTAAAAATCGGGTTCATATTTTTGTATGTAATGGCGGCATGCATAAGATATTTCTACTTTAAATCAAAGAAATATGATATTTTGAAAATATTAAAAAATTTAGATAATCCACTTTTTGAACCAATATTTGAAAAACAAAATATTTATATAAAAAAATGGCAGTCATTTGCTCATATGTATTGTAAATTATACTTGACTTGTGTTATATTAGGATGTTTAGTTTTTGCTATTTATCCTTGTTTAGATAAAAAATATAATATAAAGTATCCTGTAGAGATGTGGTCTCCTTTTGATAATAAGTCGAATTTAATGTATTCAATCTCTTATATTTTTAATACCATGATACCTTTCTGTGTAGGGTTCATAAATTTGAGCATTGACACATTAATGTGCGTGTTGTTAAACATAGGAACGTTACAATTACAAATATTAAAAGATACACTGAAAAATGCTATAGCATTTGTATGCGAAAAAAAAACATTAAAGAATATGAATGATAATACTGTTGTACAATTAACGAAACAAGAAGAAGAGAAGCTAGTTGCTATTTTGAGAAGATGTGTTCAACATCATGTTGCTATTAATGAGTAAGTAATAATTTACTAAATTTATTTTTTGTAAGGTTATGAATTTCATAGAAATATATCTATATCTAAAGATGCTCGTATCTATGTTGACTGTCAGTTATAAAAATCAACCATAATCGTTGAAAATGTTGTCAAAAGACGATCGAATTTACCTAATTCAAGGCTAGGGTAAAGATAATAAAGCAATCAGTCGAGTTGTCAAAGAATTTAATCAAAGGTTTCCCGATATTTACATATCAAATAGAGGTGATTTTTATAACTGATAGTTAATGAAAATAAATAAATAACGGCAATTATCACGACAACGCAAGCTTATTTTTTGGGACTTAAAATAATTTTCAACTAAAACGATCAATTTTCGATTTTTATCTGAACCTAAAAGAAAATTTGAAAATGTTAAAACTGAATTGTCCGTTTCGGGACATCCAAAAACTTTTATCAAGAATACATTTTTTTGTAAAATAAAAAAAAGTTTTTCCTCTTTGGAACTCGATCCGTGGACATACGGTATATAATTATAATTATATTCCAAATCTAAATATCAGATTTTAATTTCTAGTTTTTGGGGGTCCCGTGGCCTCGTGCCTGAGTGTCTGGTCGCGAACCTGGGGGTACCGGGTTCGATCCCGACCGACGCCAAATATTTCGAATTTTAAATGGCACAAAACTGACCCCTGTGGTGCACTCTCCACGCCAGCAATGAGTGCATGTGAGGTGACGCCTGGTAAGCGCCCACACGGTAAAATATATCGTCATCATTACCAATATCTGCGATAAAACAGATTGGCACACCCAGAAATGGGTAATATGCCGTGATGATATATTTATTTATTTATCTAAATTTCAAATTTTTAAATTTGTGTGCCTTTCATAAAGCATCGTATGCGTTTTAAGTGAGTTTATATTTAAAAATCTAAATTATAAATTCGTAAGTTAAATTCATCTTAAACCAGCCCTTAGTCTGGTTAAATCCAAAATGCATAAATGTCAGTTAAGGCAGTTCTTAAATTTAGAAAAATTCTGTCTAGTCTACAGTTTAGGAATCGGTGGTGAAATCGGAAAAAAAGGAACATTGTAAAAATCAAACCGTTTATTGAATAAATAAAATAAAAAATTTCTAACACAAATGTTATTTTGTAGGTTGTTCAATGATATACAAAATGCATTCAGTTTTCCTGTACTTGTTCAACTGTTTGTTAACACATTAACTTTGTGTATGAACGTAATTCGAATTCATATGGTACCTATAGTTTTATAATTAATTTAAAATCAAAAATGGACTACTAAATATCTTCATTGTTTTATTTAAATACGAGAGAACTTTAAATATTTGTCAAAGAATAAAACGAAAATCAAAACGAGTATGTAGTACAGTAAGAATAACTAACAATGAGACAAATGATTTCCGACCCTTTTCTCATCAAATGAAACATTGGTATATTTCTTAGTCTATTTTTGATAAAACAATTTGCATTTTATTCTCTTTCAATTTAGAAAAATATATTAAAACGTATTTTAGATCTCTCTCAAAAGTTTCAACTTCTTGACAGTTATAGAATTTACAGTAGATGTTTTAGTGCAATCTTCGCTGTACTGTATTATGGGACAATTTATCATAAATGAGGTAACCCTTTTATCGGAAAATTAGCACTTTATTTAGTACTGAAGCCAACACAAAACCTCCCGCTATTTAATTTTTATTAATTTAAATACATACCCACGTATTTACTAACGCTGCAAACTGTTCCATTGCATAAAACTATTCCTTCATTTACTATTGCTTTTTAAAATGTCACTATTATTAATTTGAAGTGATTAGTTTTTTGACAGTGACATTTACTGTCAGTTACATTCATTTGAAATATGAACTGTGTAACAAAGGAATTGTGTTTATCTTAGGCTTCGGGACTTATAAAAAAAATTATTTTTAAATTTATCTGTAAAATATATAGAAAAAGTATTAATGTATTCCTGTAGAAAATTCAATAATCTTTAATTTTCATAACGACAAAATGCGAAAAAATGGCATTTAATGGTTTTTCTTCAAAAAATATCATTAAATGCCATTTTTTCGCATTTTATGTTTTATGAAAATTAAAGATTATTGAATTTTCTACAGGAATACATTAATATTTTTTCTATATATTTTACAGATAAATACAAAAATATTTTTTTTATTAGTCCCGAAGCCTAAGATAAACACATTCTTTTGTTACACAGTTCATATTTCAAATGAATGTAACTGACAGTCAATGTCACTGTCAAAAAACTAATCACTTCAAATTAATAATAGTGACATATTAAATAATAAAGAAAATCGTAAATATAGCAATAGTTATATGCAATGGAACATAATATAGTTTGCAGCATTAGTAAATACGTAGGTATGTATTTAAAATAAAATAGCGGGAGGTTTTGTGTTTCAGATTTTTTGTAATAAAATACCCTGGTATTTTAAGACCTGCATTTATTTCTTACTAAATCCCAAAGAATGTTTGCAACTATTTACATATTATTACAGAGTTCAACTTTAATAGATACTATATACAGCATGGAGTGGTATAAGTGCAGTACTAAAATAAGAAAAACTTTAATTGTAATGATGGAAAAATCAAAAATTACCCACGCTATTAATATTGGAGGAATATTGAATTTGTCTTTTATGACTTTACTGTCGGTAAATATTAAATTAAACAACAGAACTTTAAATATGAAAAAGGCCTCAAATTAAATAAACAAATTTGTGAACAATTACTGGAAACTTGTATTCTTTGTATGCTTGTATTTCTAAAATGAAACATTTTTGAGAATTTATTTATTTATTGTCCACATATTCATGTTTAGAGTTTTGTTACTTAATTTAAAAACTTTATATGTATAATGAAATATCTACAGTATGTTCAGAAAAAAACCTAATTCGGAGTAGGCTATGAACACAAAAACTTATGTCTGATCATTATTCAATTCAAATGTCTAGTCAAAATTGATCGTGAAATGTAATTTCAAGTAGAAAAGATAATAAAGAAGGATACAGATTATTGCCATTCACCATTTTCTAATTTATTTCTATTTCTAAAATAAGGATTCAAGAAGAATATTTTTAATTTCTCTAGAAAACTTTTTTTGCAATATCTCGTGTCAAATTGTCATTTAATTAAATACTTTCAAATCAAATTATGATTTTTTTGAACAAACTGTATATCAAACAAATTGTTGCAGATATTCCGTTCGTCCTATTCTTTCTATACAGTTGCACGCAATTTCATGAAATAATAATACTATAATTGCATATGTGATAGAGTTTAATTTTGCTTTAATTGTAAATCCGATATTATAGATAAATAATAATCTAAATGTACGCTAGTATTATTATGCAATTTTGCATGGAAGCAAATTTGTTGCAAATTGTAATTATTATGTAGTTAGAATTTAAATATTATTTGTACCATTTGGTTACTATACATTGACGATAATAATGCACTCAACAATATTAAAAATCTTATGGAATATGAAGTGTTTGATTTATAATCCTAACTGTCTATTAATTTGTATAATTTATTAAATTTTATTTATTCAATTCATGCATTTGAGCTTTGAATTTTTGCAATAATCAGTGCTAAATATTTTCTATTTTTGGCAATACATATTATAATATACAATGATGCAAAAAATCCCCGAACGACAATAATTTCAATTTATTTTCTGTTTCATTTTCTTCTTTTCATTATTTATTAGGTGCACACTTTGCACAAATATTTGGAACAAAAAATATTATGGGGTAATGTTATTAAACTATAAATTGTCTGTAGATTCAATGTTTGGTACTTTTCTAAATGGATCTCTTTAACTACTGCTGCTTTGTGGACGCATAGGAAGACCATTCTTCGACGTAACCCTTTTTACCTTCCGTCAAAAGGAAGGTATTGTTTTTGGTCAAAAAATTCGGTGGTGAGTTTTTAATGTATAAGCACGTTTTAGGGTCCCTACAATACGAATGTACTATTTTTAAGATGATGTCTGTATGTGTGTATGTGTGTCCGTGTGTGTGTCTGTGTGTGTGTGTGTCTGTGTGTGTGTCTGTGTGTCCGTGTGTGTGTGTGTGACAAATTTTTCTCCGACGATAACTCCAAAACTACAATTCTAAAAATTATGATTCTTTCATTTTCCTCTTCTTTAGAACTATATGAAGAGCTGATTAGATTTTGGTTATAATTGGTCAACCGGAAGTACCCTTATTTGAAGTTTTTAACAGTTTTTCTTAAAAAAATGCAGTTAAATATTATTTTTTGACATTTTCTTATTATATTTATTAAAGAAAATACTCTTCTCTATATGGTTTGATTATTCATTTTCCTTCATATTTAATAGATGTAAAGTTAAAGCATTACAAAGAAATTAATTTTAAAAAATTAGTCAGCTTTGTTATTTATCATGGAAACAGCTGACATAATTATTCAAAAAAATTTAATTGACAGATGTCAGTTGCAAGTGCAAAACCAAATATGGAAAAAAGTATAGGATCTAAAATTGGTATGTCATAGTGTTGCTCGCAAGTGACACGCAGAGAAAGGCCAAAGAGAAGATGGAAGGACATTACTTAGTGTAGTTTATGTTATAATTTTATTGGATTTATAGAACCTTTTCAAATGAACTTTTTGTATGGAATTTGTAAAAAATAGTTTGTGTTCGTGTTCGATTTTACATGATAGTATATAGAATCTGTTCCAAGGACCTTTTGGTATGGGATTTGTACAAAATACATGGAATTGACGGAAGGTCTTGTGCTGGCCACAACAGATTTTTTAATAATAAATAAATTACTTAGGGCCGGTTTAAAAGTAAAATAATAGTATATTGAGAATTGAAACTTTTTTTTATTGATAATAGGGTCATTTCAAAAAAAATAATTGTCGATTTTTTTTTATAAAATCATGAAATCCATCTCATTTAATAAATATAGTAATAGAAAATAATTTGAAATATGCGACTTTTCATTCATAAATTTGCTCATAAACTATTGCGCTTTTAAACACGAAACAGTAACCTAACCTAAAAGTGTGACAGCTGACAGCAAAATATACAAGAGAGAAGATTATTATTATTACTTTCTATTTCTTTAAAAGTACTAGTGCAGTATAAGGTATGCAAATTAACCATTTATTTAAATAAATACCAAACCAAATAATCATAGTTCTAAATTAAACCGGTAGAGCTCGACTGTCGTATCCGTGAATATGTGTCGTCAGCCGTTGAAATATTTGAAATTAAACGCAACATTTAAAAAATCATATCTCTGATTCTAAAGACTTGTAAGATGTAAAACATACACACACATGTTTAATTTGACCTATTTTTTTAAGAAAAAAATAAATCAGAAAATGTGAAATGACCCCATTATTTGATGAGGAACTTCGGATATTATTGTATAAAATTTATTGTATTATTATTATTATTATTATTATTATTATTATTATTATATTTATTCTTGCTTAACCGGCTTAGAATTTACATATATACAGTATGTCCCCGGATTGAGTTTACAAGAGGAAAAAAATTTTTATTTTTGATTTTACGAAAAAATGCTAAGGGAAGAAAAATTTTTGCTTGAATTAAAACGCATGTTTCAGTTATTAAAACTTTTAATTAATGTAAGGTTCTTTTATTATAACGTTTTTTCGTATTTTGTCCTCCTAATAATACAGTTATTACATTGAATCTAACATGATTTTAGTTAGCTTTGAAATATTGACAAATGATTATTAATTCTAATTTCAGGAAAAAAAAAACCGGCGAAAATCAAAATACTTGCAGTTTATTCAATTAACTCTTTTTTTTCTATATTTATTTATTTGTTGTAATTTGAGATGTTTATTTTACTTTGTTGTTCTTGCCGCTGTATGTCCCAATCTCTCTGGTGTAGTTTGTAATGTGTGATTTCTCCATTTATGCGTAGCCTCTCTATTTGTACTGTGGAATATCCATTTCTTTCGTAATAGGCTTTTCTTGCTTGTCCCCATTTTGTTAGCTTGTCTTATTAGGAACCGAAATATCCATTTAATTAACCAGTTTAAGATTTTGATGCATAATTTAAAATAGTCTAATATCCCATGTTCAATGCCTACGTAACAAGATTTCGAGCGCCACTTGATTGAGGTACTACATTGAAAATTGAAATACTATTAGACACAAAAGTAAAATAAATTTATGTTTATACTTTTTTATACATACTCGTAAATATTTTAAAATAAAACAACTAACAAGAAAACTTTATATAATGTGGTTTCGGTTCTCTTTTTTCGGTTTTTTCGGTTAACGGTTTCGGTACCGGTTTCGAATATCATCCCCGCTTTTATCGGACCTCTTTATAAAATTATGCTGTACTCTATTTAACTTATTGCAAGACAATGTCAACGCCAGTTATCTGCAAGAGTAAACGCAGTATCTGAGTTTGCTAGCCGCTGCATTATTGCAGTTCATGTTCATATTGCTACATAAGCAAACACGAGATTGCTAAATTAAATATAAATACCTATTTGTATTGCCTAAGGCAGTAGTTCCAGACCAGTTTCTGTTGGCGACTAATGAATTTTGTAATAACTCATATACGTATACTACGTTGTTTAATTTTCTACTAACATTGTTCAGCTAAATGAATTGAATTAAAACAACGTCTTTGTTTGTTATTCTATTTTACATGGTTTCTAGTTCTGCTATTACAAGCTATTTGCACTATACTCGGCGAAAGTCTGGCACCAATAATATGTCGTTTATTTTGAAAGATAGAAAAAAAAGGTGATAAGCAAAGTATAACTAGACAAAAAGATTCATAATATGATAAATAAATATCAGCTCTCTAGGCTTTGTAGACCCATGGCTAAATCTATGGCACAATATCCCTTGTATGGCTACGTCCTCAAGTACCATAGACTCTCGTTTTTCTAGACCGATAGTGCTAGAGCTGTTGGTGTAGTTAAACACTGATTGCTATGCAACCAGTGCGGCATCGGAAATACTCCTACAGCTAGCACCATCTATGTTTAACATGGATTGCGATTAATGCTTGATATGGTGGCATTTTAACGACAACGCACTTAGCCGGCCGGTGGATTCGAACCGAGGACCTTCAGGTTCGCTCAGAACATGTAGAGACATAGCTCCTTAATGCGCACGGTCCCCACACTGGCCATAAGTTAATGGTAGCAAGAATTTTGTGTCCTTTAAATATAGTCTAGGTAATCGGTATTTTTATTTTTTTAGAATAAAATATCTTTTCAGCAAAATCAAAATATCATAGTTTTAATTCGATTATTTCTAAATGGCGACCATATATTTTCTTAATAAAATTACATGCAAAATAAAAGAGCATGCTATGAATACAATGTTATTAAAACGATTTTCTACTGTCAAATTAATAAAATATGATTTACGATTCATTTTATCAATTCGTATTTATAATAATTAGTTTTGCTTAGATGACAATTTGAAAAAATATATTTTACATGTTGTGTGTGTGTGTGTGTGTGTGTGTGTGTGTGTGTGTGTGTGTGTGTGTGTGTGTGTATGTATGTATGTGTGTGTATGTATGTGTGTGTGGATGTGTGTGTCTGGATGTTGGAAAGTCGATTCCTCAAAAACTATAATACTGAAGACCTGTTTAACTACGTATTCCTCAATCTAACATTAATGGGAAGAGCTGAAAAGGTTTTGATAACAATTGGACAACCGGAACTAGTAGTTTCTTAAAAAATTCTTCTAGATATTATTTTTTTTAAATTTTTGTTATTACAAAAACATAAAATTCTCCATATGATACACTTAAAAAAATTATATATCTTCTATAAATTTAGAGATAAAGAAAATATAATACATAGAAAAATAAGTGGGGTCCCGTGGCCGCGTGCCTGAGTGTCTGGTCGCGAACCTGGAGGAACCGAGTTCAATCCCGACCGACGCCAAATATTTCGAATTTTAAAATGGTACAAAAGTGACCCCTGTGTTGCACTCTCCACGCCAGCACTGAGTTCCCGTGAGGTGACGCCTGGTAAGCGCCCGCACGGTACAAATATGTCATCATCATTACCGATATCTGCGATAAAGCAGATTGTGGCACACTCAGAAATGGGTAATATGCCGTGATGATATATTTATTTATTTATTTATTTTAGAAAAATAAGTGGTAATATATCGCACAGTCCAGACTACAACAAGGATACCAGTTGTGAAATTCAAATGTTTGTAAGTGACAGATAAATGTCAAAGTCAAAAATCAGCCGTGTTTATTAATTAAATATTTAAAATTGTAGGTAGGTAGAAACCGAAAATAAATTTATTATTCTGATGAAATCCAAAAACATTCTTTTTTTTCATCATTTGCGAAAACTGTTCCAATAGCACTCGTATACCACAAATAAAGCATATAGATTGATATATTACTCCTCATCCTATATAAACATATTAATATGCATAAAAAAAAAACATTCCGCGTAGCGCAAAATGAGTGAAATTACACCACAATATCACTCCATCAACAATATTTCACCGCTGCAAAACACATATTCATCTCGTAACATTTTCATTTGTGCAAAAACAGAACAAAAACCGCGTGTGTAATAACATATCAGACATGTGTTATAATGCTATTTCGAAACCATATACACAGCACAACTAATTATCGCCACATGCAGCTAATGAA
The DNA here is from genome assembly GCA_943142095.1 of Ophonus ardosiacus. Lineage (NCBI taxonomy): Eukaryota > Metazoa > Arthropoda > Insecta > Coleoptera > Carabidae > Ophonus > Ophonus ardosiacus. The sequence continues at coordinate 5,232,715 of OW964837.1, forward strand.
CTGAGAGTACAACCATATTTAGTCGGACATAAATTGAAATTGATACCGCAACTTGGTCGTGGTGTTCTCGAAGATGTTTCTATGGTATTAGTTCAAGGGCTTGAACAAGGAGGAAATACAGATATATAAGAAGTTTACTTCCCATGTGGGATGAAAATAGCAATAAATTTAGGTTAGGAGAGTAGACTTACTCAAAATTAGTACATTGCAGTGGAATTAACAATTATTTTATTGTTATTTAAGGATTAGGTGTGTTAATAAAAGTGGTTAATACAATTGTTGAAATAATTAATGGCCAATTAACACACGTGTTATTTACGTTGGCCATATTTTACTGAATTGTAAAATCTAATTTTATTCCATAACAAAAAAATCTGTTGTGGCCAGCACAAGACCTCTCGCCATTTCCATTTTATGTTATATAAGTAATGTATTGCACTTCACTATCGAACCGTCGTTTTGTAACAAAAAAATTACATAACTTTCCCAAATATTGTATTTGATTGTATTTAACATGTCTTCTGCACACATACAATTCTAATTATATCTATTTTTCATTGTATGAGGAAGTTTCTATGTCAGAGATTCTTCCAATTCATTAACAAGATTGGCGGTATTTCTAATGGATATATACAAGTTACCTATAATTTTAAATATTTAATTAATAAAACCATAAGGAAGATTAAATGTACTTCCCAGAAAAAGCTTTCAGAATGTAACTAAAACTTTTGATTTTTGACACTGATATCTGTCATTTACAAATTATGTTGTAAACATTTGAATTTGTCAACTGGTTTCCTTAGTGTAGTTTCGCCTACTCGACTTATTATATCCCGATATTCTACATATTATAGCGTCTTTATCTCTAAATTTATATAAAATATAATAAAAAATTTAAATGTATCAGATGTAGAATTTTGTTCTTCAAAATGCGTAAGAATTTTTTAAAAAAACTACTACTTCCGGTTGTTCAATTGTTACCAAAACCTTTTCAGCTCTTCCCAGGAATGTCAGATTGAGGAATTCATAGTTAAACATGTCTTATGTCTTATAGTTTTTGAGTAATCGTCCCTCCAACATCCACACATACACACATACATACACACATACACACATCCACACACACACACAGACATCATCGTAAAAATGTTAAAATCGGTTTATATGGACCTTAAATCGTGCTTATTCACTTAAATCTCGATATGTTATTTTTAGCATGAATCCAATACCTCTCTTAGAGAGAGAGGTAAAAATCTAGGTTATACTTGCCGTCAAATAATTATGGACTGGAGATTTCTACACTGATGCCAAATTTTTTAAGTGTCTACCTGTACTAATATCTGTAATCTGTCAATGTCATTTTATATTCTGACATTTTCGTTAATATTTATTCCCAATCCTATAAATTGAATTATATTTAGACTTTTGAAAAGAAAATGAGTGAAACTCATGAATTAAATAGTCCTGGTCCTTATAAAAAAAGTTTAGGACAACAAGATTTAAATGGGCAGACAAAAACAATTATTGGTAATATACACATTTTTTTCAAAAAATATGAGTTACATCCTGAAAAAATTATAATTTATTGGCAGATCGGTTATCGTATTTTAACGCAAACGCGACCTTAGCTTGATGTGTGGAAACTGTAGTTAAAATATAAATATAAATTTTCCACAGAGACAATTTTTTTATTTTATATTACGTATTACTGTCTTACCTTACTTATATAATATTTTATATATGACATTTGCGTACATAGTATCTGTTATAGTTACAAGGAATGCAAAATGCAAAAATATCTGAGAATTTTTGAATTGAAATACATTTATAGTGTCAGTGATATGAATGTTAATTTACAGCCATTTTTGATGAGTAGTTTTTTAACTTCCGACAGAGGATGTGGAGAAGAGGATGAAACCCCTGAACACTTAATATGTCACTGCGAAGCATTTATGGCAAGCAGACATAGTCTTTTAGGAGCAAAGAAGTTGCACACTGAGACACTAAAGGACATTAGTCTAAAGAAAATCTTGGAGTTTACAAAACATACAGGGCTCCTAGAATAGGAGGTAACACGGAGGGTACAAGACCAGAAAGGTCGCAGTACAGGGGCAAGAATGAACCACCTCCCGACAATAATAAATAAAATACCTTCCGTCACCTTTAAGGAACAGATTGTTTTTGGCAAAAAAGAGTTGATATTTCCTTTAATTTCATATCAATACCTTAAGTTAAAATTAATTTAAACGTCAACATTCTTTATAGAGAGACACATTATACCATACAACTTGAAACTTTTATTTCTCGTTATAAATGCGATTGTCGAACGCCACAAAGAATTGGAAGGTAAAGCTTCTCAATAGCTTATCTTTCTATTGAACATCACAGCAGCTCGATAAAGCAAGGACAATAAAACAAAGTGCAAGGATAAAGACAACAGCTGAAATTTATACCCTGATTGCTTTAGAGCTGCAAGATCTAAGAGCTGGGTAATCAAACTCCGATAAACAATACTTAAAATGTAACTATATATCTTCAAAAGCAAATCCTATTAATTCGTTGTCGAGAAACATGATTATGTTTTGATACTATGGCTGTCAGATGTTGCACTTTTATCACCCTAATATCTAAATCCTAAATTTATATGCCCTAAGGCTATGCCCGATGTTGCATTTTGACATTTAGATTTTAGGATATAAGTCTTCTTCACATAAATACAATTCCGAATGGCACACTAGTGATATCCATTGGTTTGTATGGCAGCACAAAAACGAATTATACTCCTCGATTAAATTTAATGCTTAAGAGTAAATGTTAATATTGTATTTCATAAAATAGAAGCTAAGAAGCTATTCTTTTACAACAAATTTGACGTTTTGTACAATTAACAACGAATTTGATTTGTTCAATGAGTGCGCGTCAACTTCGAGGCATAGTGTGCTCCTGCAAAACCCTGAAATCTAATTCCTAAAATCCTAAATATTCACTAGATTTAGGGCATATAAATTTAGGATTTAGATATTAGGGGGATAAAAGTGCAACATCGGACACAGCCTTAGACAAGACCTGATTTACAGAAAGCATTTGACATAGAAGGTAGAAGATATTATCCCACTTACCAGTCAAGAGATAATCTTCATACCTTGTACCATCGTCCAAGAACACACATTCACATAAATGTTTGTATTTCACTTTAAATATTAGATTGCACATCGCTTCATACACAGAAATATATGTCCATGCGACACAATATATCACGAGAAACTGTATATCGAGTCATATATACATTACAAGTACCATCGCGCGACTTAAAACGTGTTTCATTCGGCACCAACTAACAAAATCATTGATAACTGGGAAGTAAAACATATAAACATAGCATATTGTCTTATACCAATATGTAATACAAATGTTTAATCTGCTGACTCACACAAATTAAACAAATAATGTTCGTTGCTATAATTTATGTAAAACGTCAAATTTACTGTCAAAGAATATCTTCTTAGCTTCTATTTTATGAAATGTAATATTAACATTTATTTGAAATTGTATAATTCATTTTTGTTGTTCTAAAGTGTTGCCATATAAACCAAGGGATGTCATTAGTGTGCTATTCGGAGTTGTATTTATTTGAAGAAGACCTAAATCCTAACTACTAAATACCAAATACGACATCGGACATAGCCTTAGATTTATAAAAAGAGAAATTTTGGCAAACAATTTTTAATAAGTAACATTTTTCCATAAGACAATCTAATCATTTTTTAGAGAACATGTTTATATTATCAAGAAACTTTTCATAAAATCCCAAATAAACTTTACGGAAAGCAAACATCGTTAAAAATTCTTTAATCTCTTCTGTGTATTTAAATAACCGAATATACTGAGAAGCCTATGTAACTTACCCGCTACCCAAGAAGCAAAATCTAAAAAAAGATACGAACCAGTGAACTTTGACCTCGTGAGATACTTTGCAAATTGACTGGTTCCTACATTGTACTTATATATAAAATCTGATGTGACTAGAACAATACATAGATAATTAATTGATAGAAATTAATTATTTACTCCACACAAAACTCCGAAATCTTACTTTTATATTACTTACTTGCATGGTTTTTTTTATCGAAATTTTGTATTATTGAAAATACACAAAATTTCTAGGATATATCATGTAACTTGTAACGGCTGTAACTCGAAAACCAATGAAGTAAATTTAATATTTGTTGTATCAACTAATTTTTCATTGTAGCACTTTTTATATTGACATGAAAAGAAAGAGAATGTCATGCTGAAATTAGTTTTTCATCGGCCGTTATTCTATCTTCAACCAAATGAACTAAATAATTTAATTCATTTTTCATATTTTTATGCACCACTCATACACGGTTAAAGATAGAATAAAGAACAAAGAAAATCTGAATTCAGCATGAAATTCTCTTTCTTTTCATATTAGGTATGACTTTTTTAATTAATCGGATCTCGAATTACAGCCGTTTGAAGTTACATGATTTTTCATCGAAATTTTGTATTATTGAAAATACACAAAATTTCGATGAATAAGGGTTACATTTGCAGTTTATCAACTGTTTTTGCACTGTGCTTCCATCGGACAATTTTTTTTTTCCGATACTAACAACACAGTTTTGTTTTAGAAGAAAAATTATTATTTTTTGTATTTGTATTTTGTTGTATCTTAATTTTTATAAAATAATTAATTTGTTTCACTACTAGCCTAGGAAGCCACTATTATTTACTTTTATTTGACATGAGAAATTGTTTTTCACTACCGCTTGCTTGTAACCATGGTAACCTAGGTCAATAATAATTTATTACTAACCTTGGTCTATAATGCAAACTGTCACTTTTCAATCAAACTCAAGCCTCCAAATCCAAGTATTATTAAACTCAAGCAAGGTCTTAAGTATATAATTTAAATTTGCCACTAAAATTTTAAATTGACCTACGCTGCCGCCTCGCCTGGCCACTGTGTTGTTTTGGTGAAAATGTGAAATATTTGTAGATGTAGGATTGAACAAATCACTATTTTTTTGTATTTGTAGGTAAATACATTTCAATAGATTTATTTAAAAATAATAATAGTAAACTAATAAGGCTGCTGACTGTAACAGCACAAAGTGTTTTTATTAAATAATTAAATCAAATACAAATCAAGGCTCATAAGTGAGGTTATCAAACCAGCGAAATGAGCGAAACTTCAGATAAAAACAAATGCAGCCTACTTTGTTTTTGTGAATATTAACAAATAAGTAACGTTATTATTCATGTCAAAATTATTGTTATTATCAATAAAAAAAAAATTAAAGAGAATTAATGTGTTAGTAGTGAAAAAAATAGTATATAAAACACGGTTGAGAAGATCATTATTGACCAGGCGTGTTATATCCCTCGGGCTTCGCCCTCGGGTTACAATAACTGCGCTGGGTCAATAATGATTATCTTCTCAACCTTGGCGTATAATATACTATTTATTAAAAGCGGTAAAATAATCTATCTTTAAGTACTATTTTTGATTTTCACTTAAGTCCGTATATAAGATTTTTAGCATTACTTACATTATTTTTTACAGGACCTTATTTGAAATTATACCTATGTAAGTCATGATGACACTAGTCTTAAACTCTTTCATTACAGAAGATAACAATATCTAATTAAAGATTTTACGTCCTCTTAAACTTATAATGGGTTAGTAGTAGGTCAAATGATTCTTCTAAAGTCGTTATTTTTCTTAAGCATCGAGTTATCGGCGGTGTTGTAAAAGTCTGCTCTGCAGCTTTGCACCGGTGTAAGATACCCTTGAAAACTTTTATGTTTTAACTTGGAATGCTGATTCAGCTCTTCGTTACGACCACGTTACAAGCCGTTACCCGATCGGAAATAAAAATTTTGTGGGGCTGACTTTAAACTGACCCTTACCACATGTGATGAGAATCAGTATTACTATCCATAAAAATCTGATGTGGCTTCAGACATTTAAATTTGTTCATTTGAATACGAAAGTATTCTCAATTTTTCTGTGAAATAATAGCTTTGTTCGATGACATGTACTAGGCCTCCCTAGTGATAACTTTCTTACACTAACATGTTTTATGAGAAACGGGCAGCTTCTGGCAGGCTGTTCGATGACAAAAATTTTAAGAACTCGTGCTCACGTTTCTGACCTGACTCGCGAGGTGGTGTAAAAAGTGCAGACTAGGAGTGGGGGTAGCTAAATGTTATTCGGTAGACATTTTAATTCTATCCTATCTACATATCTGTTTATTAACCTAAAATTTTACACATTGAGAAATTAAAATAATGGATTCAGATATAGTATATTCTCTTTGTTTTGTTATATAAAGAATTAATTAATATATCTGTCTCTGAATCTGATGAAGAATCAAGTGATGATTGATCTTCGTCAGAATCGTTTATTAGTTCGAACATTATGATCTTTAAAACAGACATTTCTACAGTCACTTCTTTGCAGCTTTATGATATGACTGTATTTATAAACAACCTAACCTTTTACACCTTTGGCTACGCTTGGCTTGATTACTCACAGCTGAGCAAACTTGCCCAAATATACACTAGTGTGTTTTATGAAACCACAAGAATTAGACTGTACTAGTGTACACTACACTGCACTGCACTATTCTGCTCTGCACTTCAAGCACTTCTCATCGAACAGAGCTTATATTTAATTAGATTATTTTTTGATCCACAAATTTGCTTCATTCATTTGCATGGTGCAGTTGGCAAGACTGTTTTGACAACTAGAACATGACATTGACATGGCAAAGTATATATAAATAATCGCCTTCATACGGAGTGATTATTAATTAGGTGTTTCCAGAAGTGTTTTCTATATTATTTTGATTTATTTCATGATCAGAAACATCACTAAATCGGTGTTTTTCGTTCATTTTATTTATATGTTGATAACTGACAAAACAAAAGCTGTAGAGATTATTCCCGGGAATAACCTCTAGAGCTTTATTCTCACTATAATAATGCCAGGATTGATAAAACGTGACAGGAAATAAAACATTTCATTGGTTTTAAGGAATATCAAAAAATAATCTTGTCAAAGTTTTATGATACAGACTAAATTTGCGAAAAAATAATGCAAACCGCATATAATTTAATGTCTGTGGAATGAGTAACTTTGAATAGACAATGACATGAATATTTGAAGGCATGCATACGGTCAGAACATTGTCCGCTATCATAATATCTCGGTTTGAAATTTCTCCGGAGATCCGGAACATGAAGCTGGAACCCCAGAAGAGAACGCTCTGTATAACTGTTACCCAGAAACAATGATTATAATATGAAGACATTGTCCGCTAGCAAAGATGACTGTAGTTTAGCTATAGTGCATTTCACATCATTTTCCTAGCTTGTGGAGTCTCGTAGCCGTATGCCCGTACCGTTTTGGGGAGTCGGGTTTGATCCCGACTGATGCCAAAATCATTTCAAATTTTAAATAGCGCAATGAGTGGAGGTGAAGTCTAATAATCGTCCGCACGGTACAAATAAGTCATCATCATTACTGATATTTATTTATAAAGAAGAATGGCTTACTCAACAATGGGTAATAAACTGTGATGATATGTTTATTTTATTTATTTCCAGCTCAATAAAATACCTACTTTTACTCGTATACCGGTAGAATGGTAAACGTCAATAATTATAAGGCTTGAAATTACATGAATATATATTATGTATACTCATATATAAATACCTACTCTAAAAATGCGTACACTTACGTAACATTCTCTTTACAATCAAATAATATTACTACCAAATTTATATCTCTACCCATTTTTGAATTATTGCCCCAAAAGTCAATATACCCCACATTTAGATAAAAACTTGAAAATTTTCAAAAATCTAATTTTTATGTACCTAGATACTTCTCAATGCCCTGATTCCAAATTTTGAAACCGCAGTTCGATATCTCTTTTCGTTCTTGAGATATTTAGATTCAAAGTTTTGCTCAAAACTGCCCATTTTTGGGTAGTAACCCAAAAATGGGTCGAGATATGACTTTGGCGGCAACACCATTCGATTCTACGCGCAAAATTACATAAGTACACCAATTTTCAGAATTTTTGAACACCGCATACAATCTCTAAAGCAAAATAACTGAAAATGGCCAAAAATCGCAAAAATCTTAAGGAGTACCCCTTACGATTTTTTCAGATTTTGACCATTTTCAGGGGTTTTCAAGCTTTTATTCATAAAAAATGAACCGGTTGGACAAAAATTATGAAAATTGCTATACTTATGTATTTTTGCCCGTAGAATCGAAAGGTCGTGTCGCCAAATTCATATCTCGACCCATTTTTGGGTAAATACCCAAAAATGGGCAGTTTTGAGAAAAACTTTAAATTTAAATATCTAGAGAACGAAACGAGATATCGACCTGCGGTTTCAAAATTTGGAATCAGCGCATTGAAAAGTATCTAGATACATAAAAATTAGATTTTTGAAAATTTTCAAGTTATTATCGAAGTGTGGGATATATTGACTTTTGGGGCACTAATTCAAAAATGGAGAGAGATATAAACTTGGTAGTAATATTATTTGATTGTAAAGAGAATGTTACGTAAGTGTACGAATTTTTAGAGTATTTGAACAATTGTGTGAATTTTTAGAAATAAAAGTGTTGAAATAAAAATGGATAAATGCTATAAAAAAAAGAAAGAAAAGATTCTATATATCCCATAAAATTATAACACGAACACATACTATTTTTTATAAATTCCACACCAAAATTTCCTTTGAAAAGATTATATAAATCCAATAAAATTATAACATGAACATACACTATGTAAATTGCACTTGACAATATCTTCTTTCTTCTTCAGCTTTCTCCAATTTTATTAGGGGTCACTGTTTCTTACTCTTCTCTTTCACTCATTCCTGTCCAACGCATCTTCTTCGCACAGTTCTTCCTCTCTCAAGTCTTCTGCGATACAGTCCTTCCATCTTCTCTTTCGCCTTCCTCGTGCTCCCGACATTCTGATCCTATACTTGCCATATTTGATTTTGCACTTGGCACTGACATCTGTCAATTAGAATTTTTTGCATATATGAGATGTTTCCATAATAAATAGCAAAGCTAACTGATTATTGAAAATTAATCTCTTTATAATGCTTTGACAATGTAGCAACAGTAAAAGATTAGATTTCTTGCACCGCAAAAATGTGATTTTTTTATATTGTTTATTTCGGTTCCAGTACATTAAAAACTCACCGTCGATTTTTTTGACAAAAGGCAATATTGTCCTTCTCCTAAAGATGACAGAAGGTAAATATATTTATCTACAAAAAATTTACACAAATAGGATGAAAACATTATTTACTTATATTGTCGATAGGTGTTCAGAATAACAATAGAACAGAGAATGTGGATGACCCCATTGTGGTACACAAAGGCTTTGTATTGTCATATTTCCTCCTCTACAGTTCAATTATTTTCGTATTTCATTTATAATAATGTATTGAATATACAGAGTATATCATAATCTATAGATTTCACGTTATATAATACAGATTAAGTAAAATATCAAATTTCCACTATGATACAGAATAGATTAACTATAATCCTCTTTGTGAATGTAAATTACGCGTACAAACCAAAAACGAATGAAGTAAAATATGAAATATTGTGATAGGTTCCTAGTTCATTTAATATTTGTTTATTAAAAAAAAGTATTATTGTAGTAATGTTGCATGAAACCATTTATCAAAACACGCGGAAATTGGAAAACATTGTTTACGATAAAATAATAATAATAATCAAATGGGTTTCAGGGAATGAAATTCATTCCCTCGGTTTCACGCTTGAGTATTGCATATAAAGTAGATTTCAAACTATTTTATACACAGTTTTTCAGACCATTGACATTGTGTTAGTTTTCCCAAAAGAAAAAAAAAAAAAACGGACTTGCATTTATTTTGTGTGAGAAGACACTTTTCCGTCGCCGAGATGAAAAATTTACCAGTTTGGATTTTTTAAGATGATTCATTTTACTTTGTAAAAAAACTTGTGAAATTATATGTAAAGAAAACATTTTTCCATTGAAGAGCTAGTTATAATTAGCTCTATACTTTTTAATTATACGCTTAGTTATCGTAGTGCAATTATATGCTTGTTTGTAAAACACAAATACAAATACGGTAAAAGTTACAAATAATTGAAAAGTTCTTTGTTTCACTTTTTCATATAACGAATTTCAAATTTTCTCTTAGTTTTCATGCAATCATGAAGTTCTTGCTATGTACATAGAAAACTCCAATATAGAAGAATTTATAAAAGTTCCTAAATTATTTTTACCTTTTTTGGGGGTCCTGTAGTGGTAGCACGCACTTTAGAATTATATCATATAAAGCAGGCGAATGCGATTTTACTTTTACGAATTTTGGTAGCATGCACTTTAGAATTCTAAATTCGCTTTTTGTCCCGTTTTTTTTTTTTTAATTTTATACTATTAAAATAAAAAATAATAAATAATATTAAAGTTGTATAGGCTTTGAATAAAACTGTGGCAGAATAATGACGATACTTTGACACTTTCGCCTCGAGTCGTATGCTTGCAGGCGAATATTTTGAGACACGCATGCTACCAAATTTTCGCTTTGTGGCGAAAAGCGAAAACAAATGCCTCATTTGATAGAATTCTAAAGTGCGTGCTGCCACCACTGGCCATTGGGAAAGTCAAAATTTGCTTGATTGAAAAAATTGCTTCAAGTTTTGAATAGGCTAGAAAATCCTATTTTTGTTTATTACCGTCCAGATCAGGCAGTTTTCAGGAACCATTGGACAAAAATTACGAATGCCTCTTTTCTTTTCTATGTCGCTTGTGTGGATGGATTCATTTTCTTAACTCCTATTTTTGATAAAATTTGTGTCAATTGTGGTTGTAGTTTAGATGTTCTACCGTCTATTTTTATGAATATCGCATGTATTCAGATAAAAATTTTGGAATTTGGGAACAGCGACATTTTCCTTATAAAAAGTATATTTTTTTAACAAATATTGTAGGGTCTTTTACGTAAGAATTTATTTTATCTATATTTTTAACATTCTGTAAAAATAACTTTATATATACTGTTGTCTTTATATACTGGATGTTATTATATCATCCATTTTCATTTTAAAGAAACTGACGGTTTATTATTCATTATTTTTTTTCATGCCGGCCAAAAATCTTGATCTCTTCGATCGAAATCGGACCGGGTTGGCCAAACCTCGAGAATGAGTGCATGCCAATGCAGAATTATTAATTTCATTTTTTCTTGCATTTTTGGTTTAGTTTTTGGACTTTGATTTATTATTGATTTCTTTCCAAATTTCTGTTTCATTTTTATGGTTTATGCTTTATTTAAGGCCAAAAATAATAGCATGCTTATATTATAAATAATACTAGTTCCTTAATGAAATTTATTAATACATATCTCAGAGTGCATTGTAGAAATGTTAATTTTATGATACATAATATAAAAATCTGTTGTGGCCAGGATAATGCCTCTCGCCATATCCATATTAGGCTATATACATAGGTATTGTACATATTTAACATTTCTGGTACACACAAAAATTTTTAATTACATCTCTTCTTTATATATTTTTATATTTTTTAATACATTCTTAGCGAGAGGTACAAATTGAAATTATGTAGTTATTAATATTTTCTGTGCACTCTAACATATGTTTGTCAATTTAATTACTAGTTCTGTTATATTTCATAGCATTCTTGATATGCAATATTTATATTATGAACCTAATGTACTTTAGTTATAAGGTTGTATAAGAGAAAATAAATTATAAACACTATTTTAATTACTATTTTTGCGTCTAATATCCGTATATCCTTAGTTTTTTAAAGAAAATATACCCGCCCTAAAATTTAATTATTGCTTTTGTTATTTTTGTATAATTTTCCTCATTTCTTGAGAACTCAGCAGCCATTTTTTTTAAATATTCAACATGGCGCAGGACAGAATTAAATATAATTCGCCACAAAGAATTTTTTTCAATTTTATTGCATTCTATGGTAAATAACTTCAAAATATTTTATCATATGTGAGGAATATAATTATTACAAGTGATTGGTTAATATTAATAATTAAAAACTGTTATTTTTTAAAAGGGTATAAAAGTTTTTAATGAAATTTTTCTGATTAATCTGGTCCGATCCTGTGCAAACTTGAAATAATTTATTACCTTTTTCTCAATATTCATATATAAGCTCAAGCAAGACAAAATGGTATCACTTGAAAGTAGTGGTCATTCAGAAAACATCATGCTGGGAACAGTATTTAAACCTTATATAGAAAATTCCAATATGGAAGATTTTATAAGTGTCCCGAAGTTCTACATGTCTTTGATTGCTTGTTGGCCTCTTGGCAAATCAAAATTTGCTTGGATCTATTATCTCTATTCATTTTTGGCTGCGTATTTGGTATCTACACTATTTGCAATATCTCTAACAATATCTATTTTTCAATCCATGGGAGATTTAGGAGAAGTAGCTGACGCTTCATATTTTTTCATGACAGAAATGTGTTTTTTAACCAAATTTTTGCTGTTCACTTCAAAACGTAAAAGATTTTTAAATCTGTTAAATGATTTAGAAAACCCTATTTTTGTTTCTCATACTGCCCGTCAAAATCATTACTTGAAATCTTGGTCGAAAATATCTCGAATTTACAGCCATGCTTTTTTCATAAACTGCCATTTTTATCTTCTTTTCTGTGGCATGTTCCCAGTTTTGGATAAAGGAGAAGAAAATATTCTTCCATTTAAAGGATGGTTTCCTTTTAATGTTAAAGAAAATCTTTATAATCGTGGTCTTGTGTACTTCTTTCAATTGTTTGGGCTCTTCGTCGCTATTTCGATCAACGCTAGCTTAGATGTTCTTCCGTCCATTTTCATGAATGTAGCTTGCGCTCAAATCGAAATTCTTAAAGAAAATTTAGAAACAGCGACAGAACAAGCTGAAGAAAAAGTGGATTCGGAGAAAACTGTAGAAGATGTGAAAAGGAAAAGTGTGTTTAGGGATAACTTTTACGAATTATTGAATGAAGCAGAGAATAGGATTGTGTTGAATATATTGAGGAAATGTATCATTCATCATGAAACAATAATCACGTAAGTTTTTATTTTATTTATTTGTAATTAAGAAAACGTCAAACCAAATTATAACCTACAATATAAACAATTTAAACAGGCAACATGAAAAGTTTTTATTACAAATCGAAAATTTTTATATTCTTTAATGAAAAATAAAAATTAATTTTGTGATATTTATATGAAAAGCACGGAGATATACACAAAATAAAACTCAAATGACATAACTAATAAGCAAACAATAAACTGTTGTTCTTCGCTTCATAGCAACACTAGATACTGGATGTACGAGGACAAATTCTTTTCCATACAATTTTTCTAACACTCATAATTTGAAAATTTTCGTCCGTGCATAAAGTTTTGTATGTACCACGAGCGTAACTTGTTTTTATGGCCTTTGACGTGTTTTTATCCCTCGGCTTACGCCTCGAGCTCAAAATCCCGCCGCAGGCCATAAAAGCCTCCTTACTCTCTTAATACATAAATAACTATTACGTTTATATGCAGATCTAGAATAATCATTTCACATAATTAGATGCAGAATTTAAATTTCTATAACCAGGGCATCGAACCCGAACCTGAACCGAACGAAAACCGGAACCAAACCGTAACATTTTAGGAAACCCAAGCCGAGAACCGAACCTCAGATATATTTTTAATTGAACCTGAGTCGAAACCGAACCGAGTATTAAAATTCAGAGTCGGGGTTCAACTCCGGTTCAGGTTAATTTTTAGTTCCAAAAGTAAATACAACCGATAATCGACGTCTGCGTTGCTGTCTGAGCTGACTTTTCGTGAAAACTGTGTTCGTTTCTTGTTGCGTTTTGCGTAAATTCCGGCTCTCATTTTTCATTATTTCGAACCTGAACCGCGAACAAAACCGCAAATTCTATTAACGTTTGAACCAGAACCGTACCCGAACCCATCTTTCAAAAAACAAATTAACCTGAACCTAAACCGAACCCAGTTTTTGGCGGGTGCGATGCCCTGTCTATAACATTTACTTGAAGTATTTTTCTATAAAATAATTAGGTAACGTTTCCGCAAAGAAAAACTGAATTCCCCCAAGCACAGATAATAAATTCATTTTTGTTTTATTTTGTTGTATATATTAATACTGTAGATTATTTCTTTTGTATTCCAATAAATGGTTTGATATTTTAGATTTTTGGCCGATGTTGAAGCAATGTTTACTACGGGAATGTTCATACAATTTTTGGAATCCGTAATTACAATTTGTATCACTGGATTACAACTGATTGTAGTAAGTACCTACGTAAATTTAATTTATCCGAATGTTTGTCTCTTGATTGAACACATTTTGTGTTAGAAAATATTTTATTTTCTAATATTATTTGTTTTTAATAAAGATTAATTGTTAATATAAGTTTTTTATCAATAACTTGGTAACGAAGGACAATCAAATAATTTTCCACTCTTAATTTTCGATTTAAATATAATTAATGAAACACAAAAATAGACGTCTCTCTGCACAATATATAGTTACAATACTCGTTTAATTGATAGACATATTTCATTAAACACAGCTTTAAATACAATGAAAATAATATTAATTGTAACAAATATTCCCAGAATTAATCCGTAACACTCAAATTTATTTGCAATTGATTTAATGAAAAGCTAAAGGTTCACACTTTATTATTTTATCTAATTGAGAATATTATGAACGTAGCTATAAAGAAACATATTATAGTCCCGTGGCCGCGTGTCTGGTCGCGAACCTGGGGAACCGGGTTCGATCCCGACCGACGTCAAATATTTCGAATTTTAAATGGCACAAAAGTTACCCCAATGGTCACGCCAGCAATGAGTGCCCGTGAAGTGACGCCTGGTAAGCGCCCGCACGAAATATATCATCATCATTGCCGATATCTGCGATAAAGCAGATTGTGGCACACTCAGAAATGGGTAATATGCCGTGATGATATATTTATTTATTTTATTTGAAGTCATTAGAACTTTCATCCTTAGTTACGGCTTTGACAGACCCAAATGCATTACATTATTGTTGTAGAAATATATATTGTTACATTGATTGCTTATGTTTCAGGTTCCACCAAACAGTTTAAAATTTTTGACAATTATAATTTATTTACTGGCGATTTCATTTCAAATCTCAAGCTATTGTTGGAATGGGCACCAGGTAACTGTTCAGGTGAGTGCATTTATCATAGAATATCATAGTAATGTATTTCAAATCAGAACTTTCCGATAATATCTGGTATCTTATCTTTTTCTGTAACAGGTACTAATATATCTGTAAATAGAACTATTTCTCTTTTTTACCAACCACTTCCACATGTATTAACTTTGTAATATTGTTTACATTTAATCGTTTTGAAATTTTGAATGAGAAAAGAGACAACTTTCAGATCTTTAAAATATTTGTCCGCTTGTACCGCTAACAGTTAAATGTTAAGTGTTCCCTACATTGACATTATCGAAAAATCAAATGAGTTATTAAATATTGTAGCCAAAGTTTCAATTAGACTTTTTTTTTGTTTAAACCTAGCTTAAAATTTAGGATGTGGCTGTTTATGCATATAGTCGGAATCCCGACTTTAAAAATCGGAATTATGAGTTACCTGTTAGGTACGTTGCAGTTTCTATTTTTTCTTAATTTATTTATTCACAAAACCTCCCGCTATTGAATTTTTATTAATTTAAATACGTACTTACGTATTTACTAACGCTGCAAACTTTTCCATTGCAGAAAACTATTGCTTTATTTACTATTTTCTTTTTAAAATGTCACTATTATTAATTTGAAGTGATTAGTTTTTTGACAGTGACATTTACTGTCAGTTACATTCATTTGAAATATGAACTCTGTAACAAAGGAATTATTGTGTTTATCTTAGGCTTCGCGACTAATAAAAAAAAATATTTTTAAATTTATCTGTAAAATATATAGAAAAAGTATTAATGTATTCCTGTAGAAAATTCAATAATCTTTAATTTTCATAAGACATAAAATGCGAAAAATGGCATTTAATGGTATTTTTTGAAGAAAAACCATTATGACCTTCAGGTAAAGTGCCATTTCCGGTTATACGATTTACCCCAAAATCTAATGGCTTCTTTTCATATTAGAATGGGATGGAAATACAAGGTTTCAGAATTTTCTGAATGATAGTATTTGAGTAAGAGTGAAGACAAAATCCCTACACATACACACACACACATAAATACACATACACACACACATACACACACATACACACACATACACACATACAGACATCATCGTGAAAATGTTAAAATTGGATTCTAGGAACCTTAAAACGTGGTCATTTACTAAAATCTCGATATGTGTTTTTTAGCACGATCCCTATACCTCCCTTACCAAGGGTAGCGGGAGGTAAAAATACAAATTGCAACATAACCTATCTGGCAACTCATAATTCCGACTATATGTATAAATAGCCAATTGCGTATACATACTGTTGTATAAATAGCCACATCTTAAAATTTAAGGGTCAGGTGTAACTAGGATTAGAAGAATTTTATGTGAATTCAAGTTGTTACAGACTCGCGAACCGCTTATCGTGTATGATATGAAAGAGAATTTCACACCAAATTCAAATTTTTAAACCGCGTTATCCTCCCTTTAAACATGTCGGAGTAGTGTAAGAAAAGAAATCTTTGAGAAAAATAATTTTAAAATCATAGAAATACTACTAAATTCGATGACATTTACAACAATTCTGTACTGATATTGACTTGCATTTAAACATAGATAAATGTTGTGTGGTATCTTTTTCAAGAAATAAAAATATATTCAATTTCTCGTACAGGTTGAATAATTGTACTTTAGAAAGAAAAACAACAATTAAAGATTTGGGTGTTTTATTTGATCCCAAATTGTTATTTAACGAACATACGGATACCATAGCTAGAAAAGAATACAAAATATTAGGATTTATATATAGGTCACTTAGTCGTTTCAATAACATTAATTCATTTATTTTATTATTTAATACCTTAGTACGTCCTATTGTCGAATATGCGTCTCAAGTTTGGAGCCCGTCGTATGCCAGTAATATTACTAGATTAGAATCTGTTCAGAAAAAGTTTATTTCACTGCTTAAGTTTAAATTTGGTCTAAATGAAAGTAATTATGAACTTTCATTAAGCACTTTAAATATGTTAACCTTCGAGAAAAGAAGATCTAATGCTGACATGATTTTCTTATATAAAATTTTAAATAATCATGTTAATTGTCCTGACATTCTTGTTAACTTTAATTTTCATATACCAAATGTAATAGTGCGCAACAAGCATTTATTCTATACAAAAAATTACAATTCTAATAATTATAAGAACTCTCCTGTGCAAAGATTTATGCAATGCTATAACGAAAATTTTCAGCACTTAGATCCTTTTTGCTCATCTTTATTTCAATTTAAAAAAGACTTATGTAAATGATGTATAATTACGTTCAATGTTTATTGTTTGTATTGTATTTGTAAAATTTCAAGCGATATTTTTCTTTTGTTTTACTTTTGTGCTAAATTTATGTGTTTGTAATTTTTCAAATTGTAATAGTATATGTATACCGAGGAAACCTGTAAATAGATTTATCTGTTGGTTTCCCAAATAACAAAAATAAATAAATAAATAAATGACGAAGGCAAATTTTTATAAATTATAAAAGTTATTACATTAAATTGAATTTGATTACTTGACATTTATTTGTTTTCCAGTTTCGTTTAATAAGTACAACCGAATTGTTGTTGCTCATTTAAATTTTATTTTAATTAAGTCTTACTAATGAAATTATTCTTCATCATATTTCAGACCTCCAGTATTGGAGACAGTTGTTACAATATGGCATGGTACAAATGTAACACTCAAGTAAAGAAAACTATATTCATTATCATGGAACGCTGCAAACGTCCTATTAATATGACAGCAGGAGGATTTTTCATCTTATCTATACCTACATTAATTTCTGTAAGATTCACTTTCATCTTTATCTTAAGTAGCGTACAATACGAAATTAGTAGCTGGTGTTAATAGTGGTAATGTATTAATTGAATCGTGTTATCTGATCCTAAGGACGATTTTAGTGTCAACTGATTCTTGAAAATGTGACGCTTTGACTGAAAACTGTTTTAATAACACTTTCTCACTTTTGTCTGTAGCCTATTAGGTTCTACTAGTGGATGACATTGTTTACAAATGAAAGCGACCCGTTGTAATTTATTTTTATTCACAATCATTATAGTAATACCGGGAGTTTATTTTATCAGTAAACATAGGGTCATTGCCATAGTTACGATATGAATGTTTGACAGCAATTATTATGAGTAAACATAGGAGTTTAACATGGGAAGTAGTTTCTTGTAAATACAAAGGTCTGGCAAAAAATCAAGCCATGCTATTCAACATGATAATAGTACATTACATCTTGTACATTATTTAATATTAATTAATATAATAATGTATACAAATGTCTCCGGTGGCACAGTGGTTATAACAGTGGCGTCTGAAATTTTTGTTTGGGGTTCGATTCTCCGTTGGGCTAATTATTTTTTTTACATAAAAATTGTTGAACTTTTAAAAATTCATTTCTATATTACAATCACTTAAAAATAATAATTACACTGTAATAAATAAAGAGAAAATAATTAAGAATAATTGATTACAATAATCAAAGTATTGATACAATAATAATGTAAAACCTTAGATGGTCAGGGACGGGTATATGACAGCCATAAACGCCTATGTTTACTGATAAAATAAACGCTTCAATACATTGCTGTCAAACATTCATATAGTAACTATGGCAATGATATACCCTATGTTTACTGATAAAATAAACTCCCGGTATACAGATTCCTAACCTTTTGGAGGTTGGAAAATACGTCATTCCTAACTTTAATGACAGTCTTTTGGGTTGGGAATAACAGATTTCACTTCCATCTTTTGGGTTGGAAATGTTTAGGGGTTGCCTAGCAACAGTGCCGTAGATTAAGTAGGCTAAACAAATTTTAAGGCAGCTGTCAAAATATTAATAAAATTAAAGGTTATAATTAATTGATTTATTTTGAAAATTATTGATTTAAAATGAGGATGATTGTGAATAAAATAGTATACATAACCTCGGTGGGAGTTTCATAACAGCCTCGCGCATTATCTCACCTCGAGGCTTCGCCTCTCGGTAATATAATGAAACATCTCCCACCTCGGATGTAATATACTAATACTGTGACGATGGTCACTAGAATTGAATTTATTCTTCATGTTTAACGTAATAGCCTTGTGGTTAGCATGTCAGTTTTTTGGCTAAAGTTTGATTATTTAAATCAAAGTTCAAATCCCACAAGTAAAAATATTGTTTTTCATTTTTTATTGGTTTGTATTGTTTTGATTTACGCATACAATATAATTGTGTGGTTATATTGTATGTCGTTTGTTGTAAAATGTATTGTTGTATTTTGGTTATAGCTGCTAATGTTTATAAAATTGTTGTTTATCTGTCAGCTATTGTGTGGTCGAGTGGCTAGTGCGCTTGACCAGCACGCTAGAGATCGTCGGTTCGATCCTACATGAAACTATATTTTTTATATTTTTATTCAAACTTAGCGAGAATTTGCAGGATGACTAAAAACGTGTTTGAACCTTTTTTGATATTTTTAACGGTTTTTCGGGGTATAAATAGAAGCTCGAGCATTAGTTTCAAGCAGAAAGTGTGTGCTTTCTCAAGAGAGAGTGTGTGCTCTCTCAAGTGAGCGTTAGCTCTCCAACGAGCCTAAGATGGTGTGTGCCGTCTTCTGCGAACCTGGTGAGGGCCAGGTGTGCGGGTTGTGGATGACCTTGGCTGCCTCTGACTCAGTGCTGTTGGTGTGTGCCGGCAGCTCGTGAGAGAGTGCAGCAGGTGGACCGTACCGGTGTAGCCGGTTGTTTTGTGCAGTGGTGTTGGCCGCTGTACGCCGTAATCGCGATTGTCAATGAGTGTTGGTGTGTGCCAACATTGTTAGATTGAAATCGCGATTGTTGATGAGTGTTGTCAAAGTGACAACACTGTAACCGTACCGTGTTCCCGTAACTTTGGTGTGTGCCATTGTTACTCGTTCATAGCGTGTTCCCGCAACCTTGGTGTGTGCCATTGTTGCCCGTTCATTGTTCATCGTGCCCAGCGTTCCTCGTCGCCATTACAAATGGCGCCCGAGCAGGGACCTTTTGACAGAAATGAAATCATGGGAGAAGACTGCAGGGAGACACCGAAATCGTACGGTGTCGATTCCGAGACAGCCCGTTGTAATCATCAGATTTGAGAAGTATGACCGTCGCCCCCAGGCGTTCTTGGTCATGGTCTGTGCGGAGATGTGAATTCTTCACAGTTCTGTGACCTGGAGGGCGTACGACGCCGCCGTGTTCGTCGAGTCCATGAGTCCGCCTGCCGACCGTAGTGTTTTCTTCGATATGGCCGACGACCGGCATCCTATGGTTGCCCCGACCTATCCCCCGAAGCTGTCCACTGTCCGCACGCCCTTTGAGAGCAGTGTTGGAAACTGCGAACCACCCCACCGGGAAGCGCGCCCCGGAGAAGTCCAGTTCCAGAACGTGTCCAAAAGAAGGCAGCCAGTCAGCCCGAAGGACAGTGCAGTCCAGCCAGGGGAGACCAGTAGTGTAAAGACACGTGTGAGTTGAGTAAATATGTTTGATTGACCACTATAGTTTTGGGTGTAAATTATGTTTATGATTTTCTAAACAGTTAATAAAGTTTTGATATTCCCGTTCCTGTTTAAGTTAAGTTGCTTTTGAAGCTAGTGGGAATTGAACTGCTTTTTTTTGTTTTTTTGTCTCCGAAGTGGGAGGGGGGTGTGACGATGGTCACTAGAATTGAATTTATTCTTCATGTTTAACGTAATAGCCTTGTGGTTAGCATGTCAGTTTTTTGGCTAAAGTTTGATTATTTAAATCAAAGTTCAAATCCCACAAGTAAAAATATTGTTTTTCATTTTTTATTGGTTTGTATTGTTTTGATTTACGCATACAATATAATTGTGTGGTTATATTGTATGTCGTTTGTTGTAAAATGTATTGTTGTATTTTGGTTATAGCTGCTAATGTTTATAAAATTGTTGTTTATCTGTCAGCTATTGTGTGGTCGAGTGGCTAGTGCGCTTGACCAGCACGCTAGAGATCGTCGGTTCGATCCTACATGAAACTATATTTTTTATATTTTTATTCAAACTTAGCGAGAATTTGCAGGATGACTAAAAACGTGTTTGAACCTTTTTTGATATTTTTAACGGTTTTTCGGGGTATAAATAGAAGCTCGAGCATTAGTTTCAAGCAGAAAGTGTGTGCTTTCTCAAGAGAGAGTGTGTGCTCTCTCAAGGGAGCGTTAGCTCTCCAACGAGCCTAAGATGGTGTGTGCCGTCTTCTGCGAACCTGGTGAGGGCCAGGTGAGCGGGTTGTGGATGACCTTGGCTGCCTCTGACTCAGTGCTGTTGGTGTGAGCCGGCAGCTCGTGAGAGAGTGCAGCAGGTGGACCGTACCGGTGTAGCCGGTTGTTTTGTGCAGTGGTGTTGGCCACTGTACGCCGTAATCGCGATTGTCAATGAGTGTTGGTGTGTGCCAACATTGTTAGATTGAAATCGCGATTGTTAATGAGTGTTGTCAAAGTGACAACACTGTAACCGTACCATGTTCCCGTAACTTTGGTGTGTGCCATTGTTACTCGTTCATAGCGTGTTCCCGCAACCTTGGTGTGTGCCATTGTTGCCCGTTCATTGTTGATCGTGCGTAGTAGAGAGAATATCCTGCAAGTATCGCTGATTCATTGTTACTTTGCTTTGTTACATTTATTACTTTCTCGTTTTAATATATTTTAATAAAATATTAAAAATGATTACAATTGATTTCATTGTCAAAAGCCGAACTCTGTCTCCACTAAGCTACCCGAGCACTTTTTGGCGTTCCAGCCATCCTTTTCAGCGACGCTATGAGAGCGTCCTTTACAGGATCGACCATCTCTCCTTATGCTGTGTTTCCGAATTATTGGCGCCCGAGCAAACCCTTTGACAGCATGGAGAACGAGCAGGGACGTCATTACAAAATGGCGACCGAATAGGGACAACAGTGACCTCATTCTTTTCGCCGTTACAATACATACTTACTCATGAGTTAGTATTTTTTTGGACTTATTCTGTAACTCTGTAGTTTATTTTCAGCAAATTGTTTTTTCCGTTGACCGTGCATTTCTAGATTATGTTAATGTATAGAAGGTATTAATGGCCCCTATTAATGCACGATTTTTATTAATAAACGATTTTAATGGGTAATTATAGATACCCTATAATATTGCTGAACAGTTGTCAAAACTTATGTATCAAACGTTACTAACCTAAACATAAATGAACAGATTCTATTACCTGCGTAGCAAAAAGAGACAATTTCATTTGCGTATGTTGTCAAGAATCATTCATTTGTTATTGCCCAACAACATTCTTAGGTGAAGAGTACTATACATAATAAATTGTAATATACTTGTTCAGTCGTAAGATTATTTTCTGGGGTAAAAATTAAATTCATGTATTTTACATTATTTTTATCATTTGGATATTCGCGCTGAGCGCTACGATGTGTGTCTATCAAATCAGCTTCGCCATGCTATAAAACACAAGTTTAATTCAGTCTCCAGCGTGCAACAAAAAACAAGTTTCATTCAGTATTCTACTAACTCTCATATCGTTCGTTTGATTCAATTCTCAATTCGGTGCCTTTCCATTTTAATAAATTTAAGAGTGTTTATAATAAACTTTTATTTCGTCGGTTTAAATATTACATTCGATGATTTTAATCCTATTTTGTAGTGATAGGTATCGTATCGTATTTTGGTGACCATATTTTGTATGTTTAACATTAATTTACTTTAAACTCTTATCGTACATGAATGAGTACGTTTTGTGGAAAGTGTTTGCTGACACCAGTGAACAAAGTGTCTATTTAACGACCCCGACTGAACTAAACTACCATTATCTACAGAGGGAGATATCCACCAGCCCAATGAGGAATACACGACACAAGGTCAGTGGGCAGTTAAAGATTTGTTCATAACTTGCGCCTATATACATTTAGCCAGCTATGATTCTTAAATATAAACAAACCACTGTCGTTTTCGTTTAAAGTTGAAGGAGTCAATCTCGTTATACGTTGATGAGAGTCTCATACAAATAATACTAACATAAATTTGTTGTGAACAAAGTCATATTTATCTCATTATCTTGTCTTCTGAAATTAAGTTTAATATAAAATTCTACTTCTATGACTCCATCTCTGAATATGTTATATTCTTGGGAGGCAAGTGATCAGGTAGAGAAATGGATCATTTAATTTAACGCTAAAATCAGCTATTGGATCAGTTGGGATGGATAACTCAAAACTGCACCTACAAATTCAGACCTCTAACATTTTTTTTGACCCGTCAGAACTCATAAATAATGTCACACGATTTCTTTTTTTCTATAAATAATATCCGTATTTATTCAATGAAAATATTTTGGTAACTAGTAATATTAAATACCAGCTTGGATTGTTTTATTATGATTCATTTTACCTTGTAGAACCCAAATTTCAGTTCTTATCTTATTTCTCAGGCAAGTGACTTTAAAGATCGGTATATGCATCAATCACATTTGCCCATTTGACAGACAAATCTGGGATAGAAACTCAACGATCTTGTAAAATAAGTGCCCGTAGTGCACGATAATCTTTTTTCTGAATAGTTGAAAAATGTCCAATTTTAACGTTTGTCTCAATATTTTTGGTATTCTTTGACCAATGCTAAAGGTTTTTGCATTTTTTCATTTTTTAAAAAACCTTACAGTTTAAAATTCTTTAGGGGAGGGGATAATTACCTCCTTTTCCCTCCGCATAGATCCGCCACTGGTCTTTTAGCAATTATTTCAATAATCAATGGGCGAAAATCATAGAAATGTATGAATAATGAAATGAAGAGTTCAAATGAGAAAGTTCTCTAACTTGAATGCGTCCATTTTTTTTCTGTCTTACATTTTCATCTAATCTTGCAACACGAAGCTTATTTTGGACAAACCAGATCTTTTGTGGATTCCGTTTCTTGTCGAATGAGAATAACAACTATAGTCACCATAAATAGTTTTCATTGTGATATAAATTTCCATTGGTTAACGACATTCAGCGGCCGAACATTGAATAACTGCACACAGATTATCTTTGGATGGATATTCTACCATCAAAGCCATTTTCTATCTTAATCACAACATTTAAAATTAAATTCTGTTTCTTTTTTTTTCTTTCTGTTGTTGAGGACTGAGAAGTTAAGATTACTCAGCATGTAAACAATGCCAGAGGTCAAAACAGCTCTGAGGAGAATAAGGGAGAGAATTCGGATTATATAGAGAGTGGATGACTAATTGTATAACAAAGTAACTGTCGTATTAACTCACATAATTTAAAATTTAGGATGGGAATTAGATTTGCGATCATATCAACAAGTTTTAATAATTGTATATTGGAATAATTGTCAGTTTTATAATTATTAATAAACATTTGTAGTGCAACTCTAGTTTTATTAGGATTACCGGTTTTTAAAGGCTACAAATGTTCTTTAAATGGATTATCAATTTGTCTTTTATTTGGCCGATGTAAACTTTGTTACAATTTTTACATTCAATTTTATAAACGTCGGATTTTTTATTATTATCTGTTTTATCTTTAGGGTTACCTACTAATGATTTCATAGTGTTATTTGATTTATGAGTTCTGTATCTTTTTATTTTGTAGTTTCTACTGATGATGAGAACGTTGTTCTCTAAATACGTATACAGTTTTATAAAAATTATTATTAAGGTCAAGGAATTTTTCTTTTTAGGTATAATTTAACTTTAAGGCTCATTTTAGTTTTTATTTATTTGATTTAAACTATTTAAAAGCAAAATCAACGATTCGTATTTGTGAATTTAATAAAACATAACCGCAGTTTTACTGTGTTTAACTATTAACTGAGGTACTAACTGTAACTATTAACACCAACTACTGCTTTTTACTGTTAATAAACCTTTCAAATTTTGTTAATATTTACCGCACTTTTTACAGATTCTGCGAACTGCATATTCGTATTTTGCCGTACTTCAAAGAGTATACAAAGAATAAAAGTATATAATTACTTATTTGCACAAATGCACACTTATTTCTCAAGCACATGGAACGAAAATATGTTGTTAATAAATAAACATGCAATTAAAATTGTCCTTATTTATGGTAACTAAATAAAAGTTAATTACTAGTTACGTTTTTAATTCTTGAGAACTCACAAATGTCCACACGCCCAGAAAAAGAAAATAGGTTAAATTATTTATTAAATCTCTATAAAAGAGAGGAATTTCAAAATGTTTTATTATTTTCAAAATGTTGTTCAAGCCGTATATAGAGCGTTCTAATATGGAACAATTTATAAGAATTCCAAAATTTTATTTGTTACTGATGGGTATTTGGCCTTTAGGGAAAACAAAATTTGCTTGGATTTATTATTTTCAAGCCATGGTTTTTTCCTATGGTATATCCATATTATTTACTATATCAATGTCTATAGATATGTATTTTAAAGTAAATGATTTAGCTGCAGCCGCTGCTGGCTTATATTATTATTTAACTGAAATGGGTTTTGTTATTAAACTATTAATATTTACTTATAATAGAAAAAAATTTATAAACCTATTAGATGATATAGAAAATCCATTGTTCGTGCAACACCGACCGGACCAGGAGAAATATTTAAATATTTGGTCAAATCGTATCAACACATATTGTTACGTATTTCTTGGAACTTGCTACTTATGTGTTGTATTTTATTCTGTCGTTCCTATAATCGATTCAGATCCAGAACACATTCTACCATTCAGCGGGTGGTTTCCATTTGACGTTCATGACAACATCATTAACCGAAGAGCGGTTTACTTATTTCAAATCAGCGGATTAATTGTTGCTATTATGATCAATGCTAGCATGGATATTTTACCTGCCGCTTGCATGAACATAAGTTGTGCTCAGTTAGAAATACTGAGAGATAATTTGGAATCTGCAACAAGAAAAGCAGAAAAAAGTACTGATGCTGAAAATTTGACACTGCAAACGATTCACGAGCCTGAAGAAAATTTATGTAAGCTGCTTACTAAAAAAGCGGATGATATTGTTCATGATACATTGGTAAAGTGTATTATGCATCATCAAGCTGTGATTAAGTAAGTATCATCAAGGCCGTATTGAATGACAAATATCCAGCCTCAACTAAGAGAAATTTTCAGGAGAATTTAAAATTATGTTTTAGGTTTTTATCAAAAGTTGAGTCTGTGTTCAACTTAGGGATGTTCGTACAATTTATTGAATCAGGAGTAACTATTTGTATTACTGCTTTACAATTAATAGTAGTACGTATCTTTGTATTTCTAATAAGATTTCAGAATTGTAAATAATAAGCATTTGATTCTTTGCATCTTTGCAAAATGCTAGTATTTAAATATTGTCGGAATCTTTCTTGTAATCAATATTCTTGAGGTATAAGAAAAATATTCTATGTTGTAATGAACACCTTCACAGTCATTATTTCAATATAAAGAAACTAAAAAAATCTGTTGTGGCCAGCACAAGACCTCTCGTCATTTCCATTTTATGTTATATAAGTATTGTATTCCATTTCGCTATCGAACCGTTTTATAACAAAAATATTACAGAACTTTGCCCAAATATTGTTTTATTGTATTTAACATGTCTTCTGCACACATACAATGGGCTACTTGCTTACCTTTTTTTTATTTCATATTTTTGAAGAGCAGGTAAAAACTTGCTACCCCTATTTTTTCTTTTGACAAAATTTTTATTAATTAGCGAGAAAATAAATAATGAAATTTGATTATTTGAATTACCGCCATGTATGACGTATAATTACGCCGCACCAATGAGTGATCGTAAAGCTATAGCGTTTGTTTGTACGGGTAATGTAGATTTCCTGTTTGACGTTTCAACAATAGTTTGAAGGTTAGTATTTTAGTTTGTTTTTTTCGTATCGATATTTTAAATTACATGTAACTACCTATGTGTTTATTTGTGAAGTAATTAATATATTTGAGAGCCCAGAGAGAGTAAAATGTCAAATTCAAATTAAAACTTTCTCGCACGCAATGCCATCTATAAGTTACATACTTAAACAGGGTTCTCTTTCTCGGTTCAATATAATGACGTCACAGAAAATTTTCTTTCTTAATTTACTGAAAAACAAATAACTTTTTTAAAATAAAATTTATATTTTTATATATATTTTTAACATAACATTACGTATATAGTGATAGAAATCGGATTTTCAGTACCATGCAAGTAGCCCATTCTAATTATATCTATTTTTCATTGTATGAGGAAGTTCTTAAATGTCAGAGATTCTTCCAATTCATTAGCAAGATTGGCGGTATTTCTTATGGATTTATGCATTTTACCTACAATTTTAAATATTTAATTAATAAAACAATAAGAAAGATTAAATGTACTTCCCAGAAAAATCTTTCAGAATGTCACAAAAACTGTTGATTTTTGATACTGACATTTATCATAAGATTTTTTTTAAAGAAACTATTACTTCCGGTTGTCCATATATAGCTTTTATGCTGTCAAATTTAGTACTGTCGTTTACATAGTTTTTATGAGGTACACAAGATATTATGTACCCTCATATAAACTAAGTAAAAGACACTACTAAATTTGACAGCACAAATTCTTAATTCATAGATACAATTCGTAGATGGCCTTGATTGGACTTCTTTCAATAATTTTACTGTACTTCGTAAATTTTATTAAAACCTTCTGATCCGTAAGACATTAAACGTTGAAGGCACCACGGGAGTTAAACGGCCAATAACGTTTTCAGTCAACGTACACACTTCGGAAAGTAGATTATTAACCTCAGGCATTATTGTTCTTATAACACTCCCCTTGGTACCTTAATTACCATAACTTTACTTGTATTTCACGTTGCAGGTTCAGAGCAACTTGTACACTTTAATGTTAACTCTTGCATATTTAGGTGCCGTTTTATTAGAAATTATTTGTTATACTTGGAATGGACATTTAGTTACAATATTGGTAATTTTCGCTACATAAATTCGTCTGTTAATGTCTATCTAATACTCTTGTTTTTAAGAGTACTGAAATAAGTGATAGCTGCTATAATATGGATTGGTACAGATGCAGCGCAAAAGTAAGAAGACTAATATTTATAATTATGGAAAGATGCAAGCGACCAATTCAAATGACAGCAGGAAATATATTTATTCTCTCTATACAAACTTTAACTGCAGTAAGATAGTAAAATAAAAGAATATACCTAAATAATTTATTATAAAATATTTATCTTTCAGTTGTTACGCACTGCATATTCATACTTTGCTATTTTGAGAAAAGTGTACGATGGATAAACGACTGGATGAAATTTCAAATGAAAGATTAGCAACTTTTTTAAATTTATTTACGTAATGTATTACATTATTTCCTTGAAATATCGAATAACATAATACCAAAGAATCTTTTAATGTATCACATACATATGTCGGTATATAGAGAACATAAAAAGATCTGTATATTCCTGATATCTTCAAATACATGATGTAATAATATATTTTTTAATAAACAAGTGTATAATGTTTGAATATATGAATTTTATTTTAATATAGCCATTATTATTGTTATTACAACCATGTATGAGTCGGACATGTTTAAGTGAGCTACGTAGTGATTATTTAATTTCAATAATTCAATAAATATTTTGACAAGGTGTTAGCAGAACAATAACAAGCTAATAACTTTATTATAAACTCTTCTAAATAACAGTTTTGAAAATATTTCAACTCTGTTATCTTTTAAGTCAAATTCTGCTTGGAAATTATTATAAATTTTGCCACATCTCTCTCTGTTTAGTCTGAATGTCAGCCGCTTAGACATTTAATGTATTGATAATTAATTGTATAAGTTATTGCAAGCCGATGTGTAGGGTTGATATTTAGCTAAGTAAAAATGTGTGTGTGTGTGTTCAGTTCATCCACAATAAAATGATCACCCGAGTCATCGGTAAGGGTAAACTAGTTAATCTGTACCATAAAAAAATAATTTTCTGTTATCCAGAGACCGTCTCTCACTTACCCAATGGGCTACTTGCGTATCTTTTTTTTATTTAATATTTTTGAAAAGCAGGTAAAAACTTGCTCCCCATATTTTTTCTTTTGACAAAATTTTTATTAATTAGCCAGAAAAAAAATAATGAAATTTGATTTTTTGAATGTATGACGTAGAATGAATGGGCGTAAAGCCATAGCGTTTGTTTGTACGGGTAATGTAGATCTCCTGTTTGACATTTCAACAATAGTTTGGAGGTTAGTATTTTAGTTTGTCTTTTTGGTATCTATATTTTAAATTACATGTAACTACCTATGTGTTTATTTGTGAAGTAATTAATATATTTGAGAGCCCAGAGAGAGAGAGAGAGAAAAATGAACTAATGTCAAATTCAAATTAAAAGTTTCTCGCACGTCATGCCATCTATACGTTACATTTTTAAACATGGTTTCTAGGATGGTTTCCTTCTCCAGTTCTATATAATGACGTCACAAAAAATTCTTTCTTAATTTACTACAAAACAAATATTTTTTTAAAAATAAAATTTATATTTTTATATATGTTTTCAACATAACATTACGTATATAGTGATAGAAATCGGATTTGCAGAACGACGCAAGTAGCCCATTGTCTATCGTTTACTTTAAAACAAAAGAAAACATCAGAATTAAAAAGTCACAAAATATTATAAAAATAAATTTATTTCCCTTTTCAATTTTTCCCATACAATCAATTGTAAATTACAACAATTTAATTAATATTTTTCTATGCACATTTTTCAACGACGTTTCTTCTTAGATTCAGCTTCTTCAGCAATAGATAAGAAAAGATATTCTAAACTTGCGTCACTGCATGTGTAGTCTTCAATAATTTCATGCTTTTGTTTTGCTCCTTCCATGAACTCAAATACTCTTCCTAATGTTACTTTGGTGTCACTTATGTGGTACATCAACATAGACTAAAAATAAATTATTTTTAAAATTATATACAGGAAGCTGAAAAATATGGTCCATGTTATCAATGAGGTATTCTAATATGTATTTTTTTCTGATAATATATAAAAATCAAGAAGCCTTGGTGAAATAGTTAGCAAGAATTAATAATAAAAAATAACAATTTTTTGTGACGTCACGAGTCTGAGTTGGATATGTTTCTTAAACAATTAATTCTAGGGGTATCTGCATTGTCTGCATTAGAGTGTGAATATATTAGAGCTGCGATAAAAGCTATAAGAGCGACGATAAGAGCAGCGTTAAAAACGAAGCAAATCTATCTTTCTTTGATGTGTTTATATTGGAAATGCGATAAAAGCTATAAGAGCGACGATAAGAGCAGCGATAGAAACTGATATAAATGTTGCTGACAATATTAAAGCTATTTGTGTCCGACATAACACAATCATTGACATGGAAGGTATTGAACATCATTCAGAAGATACTTTAAATATTCCAAAACAATTAAATACCACAACTAATAATGGTAGACCAACCCAGGTTGCATAAAATATTCGTGATTTATTTAAAACTTACTTGTGCCACGATTCTATTGTAAATAACATATAATTTTTGACAAAATGTACTGTAACCTGCAATTAATATAAATATATATATCCATTTACTTGTTGAGTTTAAATTACTCGCCACTTCATCCCATAATTTATCCAGCACATATCTGTTGTGATGGTTTTTATTTGTTTAATCCCATAATGGAGTTCTAACAATTACTTCGCTAATTAATATACCAACAAATATTTTATTTTGTCTGGCTCCGATGAGAGCGTAGAAATACATTCAATTCGTTCTCGACGCTCTTATCGCTGCTCAGCTCCTAAGCGTAGCTTTGCGCGCTGCTTCAATGTAAACATCTACATTTAAATCTATGCATCCATTCGCACTGCTTCGCTAGTATCGCCGCTCTTATCGTTTATCGCAGCTCCAACATAAACACACGCTTAGGAATACATTTTCGTTTATTTTTATCAAATCTTCTTTCATATATCACAAATTAAACAGAGAGAGAAAAGTTTATTTCTAAATGTATCTTTCTGAAATATAATAGTTTACGTTATCGGCGTGGCTATTAAAAAGTTACGGTCCAATCAATGTTGGGACACCTAAGTTTCATACACTAGTGGCTCACTAATAATAACAAGTATCAACTAAAACATGATTTATAACCATGTGAACTGTTATACCAAATTTCATCCAAATCGAATAATGCGTTCTGTTATTATAGATTTTTTTTTTCAGAAAACTTTGAAATAGAATTCTGGCTAAATGGTACACTTTCCGGTAGAAGCGAGTTTAGTTAAATCGTCTTATTTTAGCCTCAGGAATCTGTGGTTAAGCCATGTCCCCCTATTTGAGAGACATCCTGTAGAATACCTTTTTGACCTGACCGAAATTAGGCCTTGATTGAAATAGATACAGAACGCAGTCAAAGATAAATTCTTACCTTATGTTCATCTTTTAATGAACATACAAATTTACTTTGAATATCGGCTTTAACTTGATGTACTTTATCAGGGAAATCTTTAGTATCCACTAAATTAAAATCAAATTTAACATAAACTATTACTCCTTGGAAAAACTTGTTTTTCAAATATGGAATACTTCCAAGACATTGTATTTGACCATCAACCATTATGGCAAGACGTTCGCATAATGCTTCACATTCGTCCATACTGCAACATAAAATCATTGATTTTAGTTTACTTTTAAATATAACGGCAATGGGGTATGTAAATCAATCAAATTAGAATATGGGGTCCCGTGGCCGCGTGCCTGAATGTCTGGTCGCAAACCTGGGGGAACCAGGTTCGATCCCGACAGACACCAAATATTTCCAATTTTAAATGGCACAAAAGTGGCCCCTGTGGTGCATTCTCCACACCAACTATGAGTGCCCGTGAGGTGACGCCTGGTAAGCGCACACATGGTAAAATATACTGTCATCATTACCGATGTCTACATGTGTTGTAGATACTGGCACACCCAGAAATGGGTAATATGCCGTGATGATATATTTATTTATTTATTTAGAATATATTCACAACAAAAGGTGGCATTTTATTTCGCTACCAATTCTAAAGAAGTAATTTTGACAGTTCACGAACATATCGATAATACAGATTTTTATAGTAAAACTGAAACACTGAATTCTGATTGGCTAGAGGTACAAAAGTAAGGTAGAAAGATGAAAGGCTTTGGCGTTGCGTTGCGTTACGTTACTTCTGCGGCTCTGCGTTGCGTTTCATTATAAAACCGTATATTCTGTACCGTACATTTATCTTTTACGTTACCTTACTGCAACTGCGTTACTTCATTATAAATAGGCCTTAATAGCTATTCTTCCCTACTTTCTTCATCATCCTGTATAAGAATTCAAATCTTACAGTTAATTACCTCTCGCTAAGAGAGGTATTGGAAACATGCTAAAAATCGCATAATATCCAGGTTTCAGTAGATACACACGTTTTAAGGTCCCTATAATCCTATTATAACATTTTTACGATGTCCGTGTGTGTGTGTGTATGTGTGTGTGTGTGTCCGCGCGCGTGCGTCTATGTGTTATTAATAATATTTAACTGCAGTTTCCTCAATCTGACATTCTTGGGAAGAGCTGATTAGATTTTGGACAATTGGACAACTAGAAATAGTAGTTTCTTAAAAAAATCTAAATATTATTTCTTGAAAATTTCTGTTATTACTAATATTAAAGAATATAAAAATCTCAAAAATATCAAAGTGTCAAATATTAGTTTACAACCACACATTAACGAAACGGATTATGTAAAGCAATAGATATATGCAAAGGAATTTGATATAGTAGTACTAAGGCGGAAAATGTTGACAACATCAGATTATTTTACCTGTGCGAGCAAAGGATGACTGATTGTCCAGTTTGTGTTACAATAGTTAAAATCTGCCATATATTTCTTCGAGCTACGGGATCTACCCCACTGGTTGGTTCATCCAACATAAGTATCACCGGATTCCCAATTAATGCCATCGCTGTGCTTAATTTCCGTTGGTTTCCTCCACTTAATTTAGTTACTTGTACATTTTTATATTGTATTAATCCTAATAAATAAAATTGTTATTTGTGCTTGCAGCAAAGAATATAAAAATACCAAACACAGTAAGCCATAAGTCGGTAGTATGTTCCATTTCACGCCATGGAATTCCTCTTATTAAACCAATGATCTTTAACATTTGTTTAGTTGTTAAACAGTAATTAAATCCATCAAACTGTGGACAATAACCGATTTGCATCAAGTACTGAAAAAAAACCATTATTATATTTGCAAATTCTAAAATTCCAATGAAGCTTTTATGTTCAAAAGATCTAAGTTGTTTTAAAATTATTTAATAAAAAAATACTCTTTAATACTCCAATATTCATGGTCGATGCTCAATTTCGTACTTAAGTGTTACTTCGCCAAGCATTACTCCAGTCGTTCTCGACCTCAAGCACATCATATGTTTCATAGTCGAAACTCGAAACTTCGTGATTTTTTTTTTTTACCTTCCGTCACCTTTAGGTAAGGAATGTATTGTATTTGGTCAAAAAATTCGGTGGTGAGTTTTTAATGAATAAGCACGTTTTAGGGTCCGTACAATACGAATTTACTATTTTTAAGATGATGTCTGTATGTATGTGTGTCCGTGTGTGTGTGTGTGTAAGTGTGTCCGTGTGTGACAAATTTTTCTCCGACGATAACTCTAATACTACAATTCTAAAAATTATAATTCTTTCGTATTCCTCTTCTGTACATCCATATGAAGAGTTGATTAGATTTTGGTTATAATCGATCCACCGGAAGTACCCTTTTTTGAAGTTTTTAACAGTTTTTCTTAAAAAAACGCAGTTAAATATTATTTTTTGACATTTTGTTATTATATATATTAAAGAAAATACTCTTCTCTATACGGTTTAATTATACCTACATTTTCCTTCATATTCAATAGATGTAAATTTAAAGCATTATAAAGAAATTAATTTTCAAAAATTAGTCAGCTTTGCAATTTATCATGGAAACACCTGACATAATTATTCAAAAAAATTTGACAGATGTCAGTTGCAAATGCAAAACCAAATATGGAAAGCATAGGATCTAAAATTGGTATGTCATATTGTTACTCGCAAGTGACATGCAGAGAAAGGCCAAAGAGAAGATGGAAGGACATTACTTAGTGTAGTTTATGTTATAATTTTATTGGATTTAAAGAACCTTTTCAAATGAACTTTTAGTATGGAATTTGTAAAAAATAGTATGTGTTCGTGTTCGATTTTACATGTTATTGGTATGGGATTTGTACAAAATACATCGAATTGACGGAAGGTCTTGTGCTGGCCACAACGGATTTTTTTTTTTTTTCTGGGAAGGATGTTTGAGAATTTGTAACAACTATGTTGCTATATTTGTAAATTTTATGCCCGTATTCACCAACATCAAATAAAATCTTTGAATAGCTTATTCATTGAATAAGAGAAAAATATCGCATCGATACCATAACACAAATTAAGGTATTTATTCTAGATGTCATAGTGTGATGCGATATTTTTCTCTTATTCAATGAATAAGCTATTCGAAGATTTATTTGATGTTGTTGAATACGGACATTGATATTTTTCTATTAAATAGTATATTTGACATCTACATAATGTCACAGGCTACAGATATATGAGTCACGAATATATCTTCTTGAAGCAATTCTATTTCATAGTTATTATTTAAGGCTTCTTCTACTATGTCTACAAATTTTAAAAATTGTTAATTATCTTCATGATTCATTATTTAACTTAGATGTCATATGTGATGGAAGTGACAGTTTGACAGTTTTTTACCTTCCGTCACCTTTAGGTAAGGAAGGTATTATCTTTGGTCAAAAAATTCGGTGATGAGTTTTTAATGAATAAGCACGTTTTAGGGTCCCTACAATACGAATTTACTAATTTTAATATGATGTCTGTATGTATGTGTGTGTGTCCGTGTGTGTATATGTGTCCGTGTGTGACAATTTTTTCTCCGACGATAACATCAATACTACAATTCTAAAAATTATAATTCTTTCGTATTCCTCTTCTGTACGTTCATATGAAGAATTGATTAGATTTTGGTTATAATTGATCCACCGGAAGTACCCTTATTTGAAGTTTTTAACAGTTTTTCTTAAAAAAACGCAGTTAAATATTATTTTTTGACATTTTGTTATACATATTAAAGAAAATACTCTTCTCTACACGGTTTAATTATACATTTTCTTTCACATTCAATAGATGTAGAGTTAAAGAATTATAAAGAAATTAATTTTCAAAAATTAGTCAGCTTTGCTATTTATCATGGAAACAGCTGATACATTCAAAAAATTATAATTGACAGATGTCTGTTGCAAGTGAAAAACCAAATATGGAAAGTATAGGATCAAACATTGGTATATGTCATAGTGTTCCTCGCAAGTGGCATGCAGTGAAAGGCCAACGAGAATATGGAAGAACTGTATCGCAGAAGACTTGAGAAAGAAAGGACTGTGTGACGAAGATGCGTTGGACAAGAATGAGTGGAAGAGAAGAGGAAACAGCGACCCCTAATAAAATAGTGGAAAGCTGAAGCAGAAAGAAGGAAGTGTCAAGTGCATTTTACTTAGTGTATATTTATGTTATAATTTTATTGGATTTATAAAACCTTTTCAAATGAACTTTTGGTATGGAATTTGTAAAAAATAGTATGTGTTCGTGTTCGATTTTACATGATACTATATAGAAACTGTTCCAAGGTCCTTTTGGTATGGGATTTGTATAAAATACATCAAATTGACGGAAGGTCTTGTGCTGACCACAACAGATTTTTTATATATTGATCAAGTCTACCTAATTTTTTTAAAAAAAGCATCAATCAGTACTTGAGCATTACTCAAAGTTACTTGGAACTCGCCTTAAGTAAACCTTCGATCGTAGTACGAGTGAAGAAACGAGTTACGACTATGAAACGAAATCTGGTACTCAAGGCATACTCAAGTATGAGTCGAGGCGAAGTACTGACTATGAATACGGACATTAAACCCTTAAATATCGATCCCTAGACCTCTCTTACTTATAGTAACGGAAGGTATACACTACACTTAGATCTTTTTGAACGTGAATGCTTCACTTTTGTCTTACACTTCTCCTATGTAAAAACAAAGATTTGTTTAAAATCATTGCAGTGCCAAATAAAGGAAATATTTCTCCGGTGATTATTTTGAAGGCAGTTGTTTTCCCAGCGCCATTCACACCTAACAAGCCAAAAACTTCGCCCTCTCTAACTCCACAGGCCAAGCCCCTGACTGCATACACTGGCTTTCGACAACATTTTAAATAAAGTTTGTGTATGTTTTTCACTCGTAAAACATCTTTATCACTAACTAGAAAGAAAATCTTATTAATCTTTATGATATTGTTCAATTATGCAAAATAGCAGTTATGCATGTGTGTATTTTTTGATACTTAATGACCAATTATAGAAAAGAAATCATATCCCTGTTTAAACCTATGATCCAGTCTTAACTAAAAGGAAATGTACAGTAAATTTTTTGAAAGAAGTCCAATCAAGGCCATCTACGAATTGTATCTATGAATTAAGATTTTGTGCTGTCAAATTTAGTAGTGTCTTTTACTTAGTTTTTATGAGGGTACATAATATCTTGTGTACATTTTACTGTACATAGAAGCAGTAATGCATACATACTATCATACATACATACATACATACATACATACATACATACATACATACATACATACATACATACATACATACATACATACATACATACATACATACATACATAAAATCACGCGTGTCCCACTTAGTGAGTTAGCAAAAACCCGAAAACAATAGTAACAACAAGAAAAGGGATAAGAGTAAGAGCTCAGCTGACTCACTTCACTCTTTAACAACATTCTTCTTTCGCCTTGTCCACAATCATCATAGCATTCATACATAAGAACATATTAAAGTGACCGATTTTCGGTAGCGAATAACCGCATCCGGACCACAATAATAGTTACGCAACAATCATCCTTCGCCACATATTCCTATCCATGCACACTTCTTTCACCTCAGCCACATTCATAAACGTATTCATACATAAGAGCATAAGTACATATTAAAGTGACCGATTTTCGGTAGCGAATAACCGCATCCGGACCACAATAATAGTTACGCAACAATCATCCTTCGCCACATATTTCTATCCATGCACACTTCTTTCACCTCAGCAACATTCATAAACGTATTCATACATAAGAACATAAGTACATATTAAAGTGACCGATTTTCGGTAGCGAATAACCGCATCCGGACCACAATAATAGTTACACAAGCAGTAATACGTACGTTTAATCTCTTGGCTACGGCCTTTAGAATCTCTATTTTTACCGCTCGCTGTTGAAGACATAGACATGGGTCTTCTCCTTGCAACTATAAACAAAATAAAATATGAAAAAAAAAATAAGAAAATTGACCACATATGGTCACTGCAGCATAGGGACACGTACATTAATAATATCTAATTTACTAAGCTAAAGTAGTAACTTCGATGACGAATTTTTAATAAATAACCGCGTTTTAGAGTAGCTATTATACGATTTAACTATTTTTACGAGTGTGTGTATGTGTGTTTTTTTGGGCACACGCACCTGAGTGTGTATCGATAATTTCGTCTCTGATTACTCCAAAACTACAATTTCAAAAATTATAATTATACAGTGTGGGATTAAAGTATGGAATATCCAAAAAAAAAATCCGAACTCAGACGGTTTTTTTAACTCTAAAACACGTCGATTTTAGTTTTTAAAAATAAACATTAATATGTGCCACTCTTCTTCCGACTTTCATTAGTTTTTCATTTATGACGTCATAAAAAAAAAATATAAATGCCAACATAGATTTTTAGTAGTGGAATCCAATATTGGCTTTTCTTCTCTTCATGATGATGTAAATAAATAATAATAAGGGTACATAACAAAAATTTTGAGAAAAATCGAGCTGAACTTCTAATACGTAATAATGAATAATCAAGATACTTTGATAAAAGAAATCCGATTCTATCACTATATACGTAATGTTATGTTGAAAACATATATAAAAATATAAATTTTATTTTTAAAAAAATATTTGTTTTTTAGTAAATTAAGGAAGAAAATTTTCTGTGACGTCATTATATTGAAATGAAGAAGGAAACCATGTATAAAAATGTAACGTATAGATGGCATGGTGTGCGAGAAAGTTTTAATTTGAATTTGACATTAGTTTATTTTTCTTTCTCTCTGGGCTCTCAAATATATTAATTACTTCATAAAAAAAACATATAGGTAGTTACATGTAATTTAAAATATTGATACCAAAAAGACAAACTAAATACTAACCTCCAAACTTTTTTTGAAACGTCAAACAGGAGATCTACATTACCCGTACAAACAAACGTTATGGCTTTACGACCATTCATTGGTGCGGCGTAATTCTACGTCATACATGGCGGGAAATCAAATAATCAAATTTCATTATTTTTTTTCTGGCTAATTAATAAAAATGTTGTCAAAAGAAAAAATATGGGTAGTTTTTTAAACGCCAAAAGTTTCTATAATAATTTACTGAAAAAAGAATTAGTGCATATTATAAAGAAAAATTACGAATTTTTTGATACCAAACACATTACATTTCTGTTTCATATAAATGCCAGAAAATTAATTTAAAAATTTGTACAATTAAAAAATATCATTAGCCGTGAAACTGACAGAAACTTTTGGCGTCTAAAAAACTGTTTTTCTGTTATATATCAATGACCCGTTTTAAAATTTACACCTTGTATCGTCGTAAAAATAGTAAAAACGTGTTGTAGAGACCCTAATTCGTGCTTATTCACTAAAAACTATCGAATTTTTGGACTGAAAACATTATTTCCCTTACCTACGGTATGACGGGAGGTAAAAAAAAATAGTGGAGAACCCACTTCACTTATAGTGTATTATAATTATAACGACCATGTCTTACTTGATCTTTTCTTTTCCATTCTGTGCTTTTCCTCTAAAACATCTGGATCCAATATCTTTTTCTTTCTATATGCACAACACATTAGACAGAATACTCCCAAAATAAACTTTAACAATCCAAATACAATTCCATAATCAATCAAAATAAATATTGCAAAAAAAATGCCCATGCCAATTAACAACATTGTAAAATGATTATACTGGTCAGTTTTATCTTTGTTTATAAAGTAGTTCATGTTTGCGCATTCCACATCGTCATAGCAACACGGATGGGGAGGTATCTCCAGACATTGTTCATCACCTTCAATTCTCTTATAATAACTCAATAAGTTCATATGATTTTCTAAATCACTCCAAACAAAAAATGCAGCGTAAGATGGTAAGTATAATGCAACATTATGAAATTTTTCTTTATTTTTTATTGCTTGTGTTATACTTGGAATTACATATCCTACAAAAAATATTATTTTGAAAAAATACGATATGGGTAGCACTTTTGCTCTTGTCATTAGGTTAGGTTAGGTATCATATTATTAAAATATCTTTCAGAACTCATATTATTAATTGGAAAAATACTACCTTTTTTTAGTTTAAGTTCTGTATTTTTTATTTTAACCTACTCGACTTAACAACAGATTAATTAGAGAAGCCATTGAGATTTATAAAACAAGAAATATCAATCTCAATCATTGCGACGGATTAGAACAATATTAAATATGTTGTAATTTGTAATATGTATACAATTTTTTCTAAATTTTTTATTTTATTATCTGTTAATAAAGAGTACGGCTGCGGTATTTCGCTACCGATAAAGCGTCTCTGAGTTTTACAGATCACTTCTCTGCCAGTTTTTGGGACAGTTTTTCCTGTGGCAAAAGGAGATTTTTTCTTGAGAAGATGCATGTTCGCCGTCCATGTTATTGCCGGACATACATATATTGTCTAGAAAATTGTATACATAAAAAAGGTAACATTTATGAACATTTCTTGTTACCTTGGTTACTTGTTTTTATTATTTCTTATATTTATGTCATTGTATCCCCTGAAGAAGGCACCAGTTTATGGTGCCGAAACGTTGGGTTAAAATAAAAAATACAGAACTTAAACTAAAAAAAAAGGTAGTATTTTTCCAGTTAGTTATCATCTTCAAATATGACATAACCATATGAACAGTCATATCAAATTTCATCAAAATCGAATAAAGCGTTCTGTTATAAGCAAAATTAATTTTTTTTCGAAAAATTTTGAAGCAGAATTCTAGCTAAATGGTACACTTTCCGGTAGAAGCAAGTTTAGTTAAATCGTCTTATTTTAGCCGCAGGAATCTGTGGTTAAGCCATGTTCCCCTATTTGAGAGACACCTTATATAATCAAGTGTTCACGTTAACAAGATTGTACTGTATATACCAAATATAAATTTCAAATTTCTAAATTTGTGTGTTTATATTTTAAAATTTAAATTATAAATTCTAAATTCGTTAATTAAATTCTTTATAAACCAACCTTTATAAGTATTAAATGGGACTAAAAAGATAAGTTAATAACGCAATAAAAATGCAATGATAGGCATGATTCCAGTACCTGTAAAAAGTTGAAAAACAGCAAAATAACTTACCTAAAATCAATATAAATACCCATACAGACAATTGGGCATATCCCTTGCTCCGGAAGTAATGACTTAAATAACACAATGGTAAAACGGCCATAAATATCAGGGTCAAAATTCCAACAAACAGGCCTTCATTGAAAAAATGAATTAGTATGTTTCACATGAAAATATTAATGCTTGATTTACAATAACTATACTTTTACAATCGCTGTGTAGGTTATTGTTATATTTCCATAAAAATCTTAAGTTAACAGCTTACATAAACCAGCCTTTATGTAAGTTGTAAACTTAAGAATTTATCTTAGCATTAGCATTATGACTGCTTTAATAATTCAAGTATAGACAAATGCGTGCTGCGGTACATGTAGCTATAACCTTAACCTTAGCATTATCCCGTAACCCTAGAATAGGACAATATCTAAATTTTAAGTCATAATGCTAATGCCGACCAATCAGAAGAGTGTTTGTTCGTGGACGACAGCTTGATTCTGGCGATATTTACGACAATCAATTGACATCTGTCATCATTTAATTATTTTTGAATATTTCTGTCACAATGTCTTTATTAAAAATGCAAACTAATATAGCTAATTGAACAATGTAGATATATTTATAATAAAAAAAGACATGTCGATTTTACAAAAAGTGACATTACCGGCCTGCTCTTATTGGTTTTACTCACGATTTAAAATATACTCGTTGTGCCACTCTGCACAAAACGAGGGTCCAAAGCGATACGTGTTTCCTCGTTTTTACCGCTAGAGGCGCAACGTGACAACGACCCAACTGACATCTGTCATTTGCATGTCATTTTGAAAATATTACATGTTATTTCTTATAGAAAGGTAAATGAAACAGGTTTTGAAGTACATATTCGTATTATACGTAATGTAATATAAATATTTTGTTGAAAGATATTGCAATTAATGCAAAATGAAAAGAAAATGAAATAGAAAATGTTTCATTCCTGGATGTGAAACCGGTTACAAGAAATCCACTAAAAAAGAATCTCTGTTTGCTGCTCCACTCGCTATATCACTTTTTAAAAAATGGCAATGTGCATTTAGTAGAGATGATCGCGAATTAAGATTGAATGATGTTTGTCGAAAACATTTTCGGGAAGAAGATATTATTACCGAATGGAAATCTAGAAGCGTACGGTTCTATTAGTTTATTTAGTTTTTCCAATTTTAAATTCTAACAATGTATTGATTCAGGTTTCCATTAAATATATAAATTTACATTAAAAATAAATTCATTATGCATTTAATTTTTTTAATTTTATGTAAAAGTAGTTTGCTGTGGTAGGGTCGTTCTCACGTAGCGCATCTAGCGGATTATTCAAGGAAACACGCATCAAGCGGACCATCAGAAACAATGAAAAACATGACAAGTGGCATAACCAGTATATTTTAAATCGTGGTTTTACTACACTCGAAACAGAGAGTGGAGTTACTTTATTTTCTTATATCGTGGGTATATAATAGACCCGAAAAAGTTCTTTTGATTCATTTATGTTATTAAAAACTTAAAAATTGAGTAGAGTTCAATATTTGTATCACATAGAATCATAATGACCCTACACCTTATTGTTATGTAGTGATATGGTATATCGCTAACATACTCGTAAATCAAGTCCAATTTTATACCTAGTGCAATTTTAAAGTTTGTCTTCATAAATGCAATAAAAATAAGCACGATTATAACAACCATATAGAAAATCAGCATATCAAAAATAAAGTGATAAAACCAATACAATAACCGCGGTACTCCATACATAATTTGCAAATTTTTTATTCCCCATATCCTTTCTTGATTATAAAAATTGACAAAAAGTGCCAAGAGAATTCCAATAGCTGTAATAAAAAAAAATAAGTAAATCATTCGAATGAATAACAACAATTACATGCGAAAGAATACTATACTTTATCCACAACTGTCAAATAATAACAAATTAGTGAATTATGAATAATAAAATAATAATAAAATTCTTCTCTTTCTCTCATATTGAACAAATTTTTGTTGCTTTATAATTTCTCCGTGACAACGGTCTATCAAGATGCTGTGATTTTTCTAGCAACATTTGATTCTTAATTGTAGGCGACTGTTATAAAACATATCGGCCGGCGGCCAATATTTTTATCTTTTCACTTTTGCTTTTAGTCCTATCATAGTAGCAGTATAGTATTACGAAAAATAAGTAGACATAGCATATCTAGTTATCGTTTTTGCAGCAATTTCGAACTATCAAAATTATTAAATTAGCAATAGTAACGATGGGCATTAATTGGTAAAATCGATTAAATAATGGATATAATATTTGGTAGTTGTGGATAAATATATTTATGCACGGACGTATCATAATTTGACAATTATATACGGTTTGACATAAACGTCATTTTATAGCCCGCCAAATTATAACCTACAATATAAACATTTTAAACAGGCAACATGAAAAGTTTTTATTACAAATCGAAAATTTTATATTCTTTAATGAACAATGAAAATTAATTTTATGATATTTACCATGAGTATTTTTTAACGTGAAACATTGGGTTTGTCGTATCCATGAGTACAACTTGACATTTGATTGACAGCAATGTATTTGCCTGTCCCATTTATAATGAAACATAGGGAACGAATTTGACATTTGTCAAGACGTCATTAGAGGTTAATTTTGTTTAAATAATTGTACCTGCTTTCTAAATTAAATTTTGTTATAGAAAAAATATTGTGTGCACCTTGTGCACTAGTGATTTTCTGACTTGGCTAAATTTCTTACAATATTTAAATATCATACTTCTGTCAAATTCATTCCTTATGTTTTATTTTAAATGAGACAGGCAAATACATTGCTGCCAATCAAACGTCACATTGACAAGATATCATTAGAGGTTAATTTTGTTTAAATAATTATACATGTTTTCTAAAAATTAAATTTAGCTGTAGAAAAAATATTGTGTGTACCTTATGCCCGAAATATGTTTAGTGCGCTCGAGTGGTTTTCTAACTAGGCTAAATAATAATACTTCTGTCAAATTCGTTCCCTATGTTTCATATTAAATGGGACACGCTAATGCATTGCTGTCAATCAAATGTCGTAACCATGGATATGACACCCCCAATGTTTCACGTTAAAAATACTCACGGTATATGGAAAGCACGGAGATACACAAAATAAAAGTCAAATGACATAACTAATAAACAAACAATAAACTGTTGTTCTCCGCTTCATAGCAACACTAGATACTGGATGTACGAAGACAAATTCTTTTCGATACAATTTTTCTAACACTCATAATTTGAAAATTTTCGTCCGTGCATAAAGTTTTGTATGTACCACGAGCGTAACTTGCTTTTATGGCCTTTGACGTGTTTTTATCCCTCGGCTTACGCCTCGGGCTCAAAATCCCGCCGCAGACCATAAAAGCCTCCATACGCTCTTAATACATAAATAACTATTATTACTGCACATAGTCAGTTCTTAATTTGTATCAAATGCTCATGACAGATGACGTGTGTATTATTTGATGGGAACATATTATTAATTTTATTGTATGTATGACATTAATGACAGTGCTATGAATATATTGGTATTCTTTGAATTAGATTGCCATGAAAAAAATAAAAGAATACTTTTCGAGTTGACCAATACCATCGACCTTTAAACTAATAGACGCAGCGTACGAGCAAAAAGCTTGTCCCGCCATAACGGTGCAGACGTAGTATCTCTATCCTTCAAGAGTACGGAAGTTAAGAAACCGCGGCAAAATAAAAAAAAAATGATTTGTTCCTAACTTGGTGCATAATCGCTAAGAGTATAGATTTTTTTGTGCATAATTAGTTTTATTATATATTTTT
Organism: Ophonus ardosiacus; assembly: GCA_943142095.1. Classification (NCBI taxonomy): domain Eukaryota; kingdom Metazoa; phylum Arthropoda; class Insecta; order Coleoptera; family Carabidae; genus Ophonus; species Ophonus ardosiacus. The sequence goes on from OW964837.1 coordinate 5,277,537, forward strand.
AATACAATATATTATAGGGGACAAGTAATAATTAGTTAGAACTTACATATGAAATGACACAGCTGAACAACGTACGTACTGCTCATTGTACGAAATACACCGTTTCTCCATTATTTTGTCGCATACACACCTCACAACACATATACGTATGTATTGACAGAAATAATTGTAAATGTTCTCCAAAAAAGTAAATAATACACAAGTCACGAAACGTCAAATGTAGATTTTGACAACTAGTTAGTGATAGAGAGCAGTGTATAGAGGTTTACATATACCTGAAAAAGATGCACAATGAGTACGAACGTATGCGCAGAGTGCTTTAACTGATAACTTCCGTATTGTTGAAGGACAGAATATATATTTCTATCCTTTTATGTTGGAGCATTATTCTAACAATAAAAGAATAGGAGACACTTGGTCCATTAGTTTAAAGGTCGATGACCAATACTTAAAAGTAAGATTGATTAGGCAAAATATTCACTTAAATCATTGAAATGAAAATTATAACTTACCGACTATAAGAAAAAAAGTTATTGATGCAGAGTCTTCCGCTCTAAATTTGTTTCTGTCTTTAAAATCGTAAGGGTGATTTGTTACAGAAATCGTATAGTCGTTATTATCCATAGTTTTCTTTAAAATCGCATTTGTGACCAAGTTTAGCGACACTGGTGGACTTTCTTGTTTAATGCCCTCATATAACATTGTTATCTTCTTTCCATCTAATAAAATTGCTCCCACAACTATATTGTGTATATTATACACATTTTCCTCCCTAAGCCGTAGTATTTCTTGAAAAGATAAATGATTATCACTCTTTAAGAGTACAGTAATGGCCGTTTGCACCAGTTTTCCTTAAATATTCGGTTTAGTAAAGGGGTACTTAATTTCTAAGGTATCCTTAAGCTTAGTTCGTTTGCACGGTTGCAGTTTGATCGTCGCTTAGCTAAGGGTCACTTAGGATAAATTCTAGTGTTTTTTTACTTTGCATATTGCATAAATATAGTAACTTATATGTCAAATGTGACATGACATATGTATCAGTGTTCTGAATTTTTTGAGTGCTGTTTTCATTATCTGTAACCGTCCAACCATGTCCATTAGAGAACGCGCACCGAATTATACTGAGGAAGAAACAATGTTGATCCTAAATATTATTAATGAATATAAACAAATAATTGAGTGTAAAAAAACTGGCACAATAACTTGGAAGGACAAAGAACCTGCCTGGATTCAGATAACAAATAAATTTAATTCGTCAAGTTATATCAAAAGAACCAAAAGCTCTCTTCAGAAATTTTACGAAAACAAAAAAGTAAGAAAATATATTGCCAAAGAGTCATCAATTTTTGATTAATTGGTGACACGCAATTATTCCTGAAGAAAGTTATTTTAGAAATAATTTTATGAGGAACATAAAATATGTACAAATTATAACGGAATTACAATTCATGTTCAATGCTTCTTATTAAGTCTAGTACGGTATTTTTTTCTAAGACGAAAACGTTTAAAAAAATTTAGTTCGTCAAATGGGTAAAAATAATTAGCTCTCTCATAAATTTGTCGCGGAATTCGATTTTCCACAAATTCTTACATCTCTAACTCCAAAATATCATCATCTTCTATAATATTTAGCTCTAATTCTATTTTATAAATTAATATCAACCAGCTATCAAAAACACAAATGTCAAGTGACATTTGTAGAATAATTGCGATCAAGTGCATCTTTGAATTAAGGGGTCCTTAAGGGGAAGAAAAATTTGCGCTTAACTTAAGGGTAACTATTTGTAAGTTAAGGTACCCTTAACAATTGGTGCAACGAATTTTTATTCTTAAGGTGTACTTAATATTTAAGGGAAACTGGTGCAAACGGCCATAAGTGGAATAACCATCAAAACTCGGAATGAGGTCCTTCACTAATTATTTTAAATGAAAGTTCGTTTTGAAGCAATTTGTTGTAGTAAAAAGTCTTAATAGCATTTAGTTTAACCATATTTGATTTTTAATTCCAATATGACGTCACGGCGAGCTTGGTGCAATGGGATATTCCGACATTTTTTAAAAATATTTTTTTACATTAGTACAGACCAGTAGGACTCTGAATATCTAACTTTGAGTAAGAAAATGAGATATGAATTTAAAAAAATTTCATCGCAATTCAAATTTTCTTATCATGGCGCGCTTATGACGTCAACTCGATGGTGACATCTGCAACGAACTTCAGCGCCTAAATCCACATGTTCATGACAGCCATTTGTTTGTTTACATACGATTTTAGTAGCAGCGTGTATTTCGGTGTTTGTCCTGTGTTTGTTTATGATAAAAATAGGAGTAATAATTATAAAGTGGACAAAATGTCAAACAAGAAATATACCCACGCGTGTTAACTACTGGCACCATTTCTGTTTTTAAACGAAAATATTTACTTTGAAATGAGCAACAGATTATCAACTTGACGTCACAAATTTCAAGGACGTTTCTAGAGCTGTAAAAAATCCAATTTTGTAACAATTATGAATTAAAACTTTTTATTAAACATGTTTTATTATATTTTTCTACTGTATGAAGATGGAAATTATAGAAAAAAGTTATTATTTTGCATTAATTCCATATCACCGGAATACCCCATTGTTATTTAAAGTTTTTTTTAAAAGCGAATTATAATATTTATATATAGGGCTAGTTTTTTTATTTAACAACTACTAATGCGCTGAATTCCATCAGAAATGACGTCACGATGAATAGCTGATGGATCCGATGGATAGCCGCTGCGACCGAATAAAGAAACGGGTTGCTGAAAAATGCGATGAATCTCCTAACCTTAAATATCAACTGACAGTTAACCACCAATTAACAGATATGTAAAGTTTTATAGTGAAAAGAACCGTCGCTCTATTGCAATCATCAGATTCTTCATCAAACAATGAAGAATCTGATATGGAAGTCATAGTGATAATATAAATCATCTACATCTATAACCATCTCCTTTCCATTGTGAACGAGATATGTTTCCTTATTTGAATAATGCATTTGGTTTTCTTTGCATAATCTTATACTCGCAAGCATGAAACAAACGCAAATGTCAAAAATATAACCTAAAAATATTTCGTTAGATCCCCCACTACCGATTCATCGGAAATTGTAAAATCTATCGGTAGTCAAAGCCGATGCATGCGATGAATTTACGATGGATAGTACGCGGTAATTAGAAACGGTATGATGAATTTCATCTGCAATTCAGCAGTGAATGAAGGATACATTAATGCGCACTAGTCATCAGTGAATAAAGAAACTCGCCCATAATATAATTACATCTTTTTTTATGATTCTTTTTTACTTTGCTTTGTATAAGACCAATGCAGTTGCAGTCATTAAATTAAAATATTAACCTACCTTTAATAGTGTCATTGGTTTCTTTATACTTTGGAGCAACTTCTTTATAATATTTAGTAAGCTTCGCATCTTCTGAAGAAAATACTGCCGTATGCTTTTCAAAGGTTTCAAAATTTAAAGAAAGAAATTCTTTTTTAGTTGCAGAAGAGTGCATAAGAAAGGGTGTCAAACAGAGAAGGCATGCGAAGAAAAACTGTAAATTTTGAGAACAGAATTACACAAAATTTTAAAATAGTGAATAAAAGTAAAAAAATTTAGACCTAGCACAAATTGAATGGGCTACTTGCGTACCTATTTTATTTAAAATTTTTGAGGAGCAGGTAAAAACTTGCTACCCATATTTTTTCTTTTGACAAAATTTTTAATAATGGGCTACTTGCATGGTACTGAAAATTCGATTTCTATCACTATATACGTAATGTTATGTTGAAAACATATATAAAAATATATATTTTATTTTAAAAAAGTTATTTGTTTTTTAGTAAATTAAAAAAGAAAATTTTCTGTGACGTCATTATATTGAACCGAGGAAGAGAACTATGTTTAAGAATGTAACTTATAGATAGCATTGCGTGCGAGAAAGATTTTATTTGAATTTGACATTTTGCTCTCTCTGGGCTCTCAAATGTATTAATTACTTCACAAATAAACACATAGGTAGTTATATGTAATTTAAAATATCGATACGAAAAAAACAAACTAAAATACTAACCTTCAAACTATTGTTGAAACGTCAAACAGGAAATCTACATTACCCGTACAAACAAACGATATGGCTTTACGATCACTCATTGGTGCGGCGTAATTCTACGTCATACATGGCGGTAATTCAAATAATCAAATTTCATTATTTATTTTCTGGCTAATTAATAAAAATTTTGTCAAAAGAAAAAATAGGGGTAGCAAGTTTTTACCTGCTCTTCAAAAATATGAAATAAAAAAAAGGTACGCAAGTAGCCCATTAGGCAGAAAAAAAATGAAATTTGATTATTTGAATTCCCACCATATATGACGTAGAATTACGCCGAACCAATGGATGGTCGTAAAGCCATAGCGTTTGTTTGTACGGGTAATATAGATCTCCTGTTTGACGTTTCAGCAATAATTTGGAGGTTAGTATTTTAGTTTGTCTTTTTGGTATCAATATTTTAAATTACATGTAACTACGTGTAACTATATGTTTATTTGTGAAGTAATTAATATATATGAGTTCCCAGAGAGAGAGAGAAAAATGGACTAATGTCAAATTCAAATTAAAACTTTCTCGCACGCCATGCCATCTATACATTATATTTTTAAACAGGGTTTCCTTCTCGAGTTCAATATAATGACGCCACAGAAAATTTTCTTTCTTAATTTACTAAAAAACAAGTAATTTTTTAAAAATTAAATTTATATTTTTATTTGTTTTCAAAATAACATTACGTATATAGTGATAGAAATCGGATTTTCAGTACCACACGGTAAATAAAAACTTTGTTGTGATTACCAAAAATGAGTTCCAGCAGCAATTTTTTTTTGTCAATATAGGACCAGCAAATATATTTGTTACAGTTACCTAGGTAAATTTGCTGGTAAAAAATTGTTGTGGCAACAAATACAGTTTTGTTATATAACAAAAGATACCTATTTGTTATGCGAACAAATAAAATAAGTTACCATAAAGAAGTATAAATTTGTTATTCGAACAAATAAATTAAGTTACAATTAAGAAATGTAAATTTTTTATGCGAACAAATAAAATAAGTTACCATTAATAACTATGAATTTGTTTTGGAAACTAATTAATTTTGATAGATATACAAATGCATTAATGAGTAGTAAGGTAAAAATTAAATTCATGCGTATTATAATAATTTTCTTTATTTATAATCTATATACAAGTAACAAATATTATATAAAAAAATAACATATGAAACAATAGTCACTTAAATTATATAGATTTATCAGTAATCGATACATACCTTCAAATTTCTCAATAAGACACTCTAATTGCCATTGTTTTAAAATATCTTTTACAAAATTATCCATTTTTATTGACGGCCACAAGAAACAAGAACTTTTAAAACAAATATTTTTAATTGTTGCAATATGATTTTGTAATCTGAACAAAGTAACAAAATGACTGCTTAGTACTACTAATAAAAATTGATACCATGACTAATATTTCACAGCAAATAATATTTTTATACACAACAAAAATTGTTTAGTTTTGGAAACTTAAAATACAAAGTTCTTCGTATACACGGCAAAAACATATTGTTGAAATAACAAAAAAAATACAGCTAACTAAATTTTGTCCGGTATATCAATGTAATTTTTTACCGTGCACGCAAGTAGCCCATTTTGAAATTACTAAATATGGTCTAATTGTTTTACAGCTTTAATACTTACTGAAATTATAAATTCCCAATGTTTTCTTCGATGATATAAATATCTCTTTTCAATCAGGGCAAGAAAATAATATAATAACATTAATGGTCCCGAAATATATTTATCTGAAATAAAATCAACTATAGAAAATCATAATTATACTCGCCGTCAAATAAATATGGACTGATGCTTAATTTTGTTCCTTCTCCCCACCCTGTTCGGTGTCGCCGCTTCTTCATAACTTAGCATTTTTGAACATGCCAATGAAATTGGCAACAGTGTAAAAATCTCCAGTCCATATTTCTTTGACGGCTTGAATTGAACAACTAACTTTCCCTCATATAAATGTCTCCTATCAATTCGTCTACCGACGGACCTGATTTTTTATCTTCTAATTCACCGACTTTTAAAAAAACGTCATCAATACTTGTTATATTGACTCCAAAACTAATGATCTTTAAGCTTTTCTTTCTACTTTCTATATCTAGAATCAATGTTGTTAATAGGCTCGTACTCGTGGTGGGTATGTTATATTTAACATAAGTTCCCGTTGCACTGGTAAGACTGGACCCAGGTACGTATCCTTGCAGGGCATTAGTGATAGCAGTTGTGCTTGCGTTTTGAGTTGTTAGAGCAGTAAACACATAGCCAGTTCCTAAAATTATTTCAAATAGTGTTTCCGGAAGTAATAGGGGATTCCAGCTCAATCGAATTAAAGGAAAATAGTAAAAAAAAAAAATACGAATGTATATGCTGAATAACGAATATTAATAAAAAAAATCTGATGTGGCCAACACAAAACCTCCCGCTATTAAATTTTTAATAATTTAAATACATACTTACGTACAGAGCTGGGCAGTAACTAGTTACTTTAGGAACTTAGTTACTAACTAGTTACTTTTACGTAACTTGTAACGTAACTTAGTTACTTTTTAAAATATGGTAACTGTAACTGTAACTTAACTTGCTGAGGAAAAGTAGTTGGTAACTTTACGGTTTTTAGTTACTAGTTACTTGAGTAACTTAAGTTACTTAAAGTAACTCAGAAATTAGAATGTAACTTAAGTTAGTCAAAGTAAAAAAAAAAGTCTAGGAAATAATGTCTGCATGTTTTATACATTATAATGGTCATGTTATGTTAGAAAGAAAGTAGATTCTTTAAATCTTGGTATAAGAAATCAATATTGAAAAATAAATTAATAAATTTTAAAAAAATCACAGCAACCGGGCCCTGCGGGCCCTAGGCCGTGGCCTCGTGGGCCTAGGCGGTAATAAGGCCCTGTAGGTCTGTTAACATTAACAATAATAATCTGATTGGGTGTTGCCAAGCAATAACGTTAAAATTTAGGTTAACGTAGTTAGTGCAAAAACTCCCTGATATGTATACTACACAATAACTAAGTCAACAGTCAAAGTCTACACTTCATGCCATTAAAAGTAGTTAGAAAGTAACTCAAGGTAACTAAGTTACTTTTAATGAGTAACTAGTAAATAACTTAGTTCTTTCACCAAAGTAACTGGAACTTAAGTAACTTAGTTACTTTCTTTTGGAGGTAACTGTAACTGTAACTAGTTACTTTTTAAAAGTAACTTGCCCAGCTCTGCTTACGTATTTACTAACGCTGCAAACTGTTCCATTGCACAAAACTATTGCTTTATTTACTATATTCTTTTTAAAATGTCACTATTATTAATTTGAAGTGATTAGTTTTTTGACAGTGACATTTACTGTCAGTTACATTCATTTGAAATATGAACTGTGTAACAAAGGAATTATTATTAACGTTGGGTTAAAATTAATAAATACAGAACATAAACTAATATGCGACTAATAAAAAAAATTATTTTTAAATTTATCTGTAAAATATATAGAAAAAGTATTAATGTATTCCAGTAGAAAATTCAATAATCTTTAATTTTCATAAGACATAAAATGCGAAAAAATGGCATTTAATGGTATTTTTTGAAGAAAAACCATTATGAGCTTCAGGTAAAGTACCATTTCCGGTTATCCGATTTACACCAAAATCTAATGCTTCTTTTCATATTAGAATGGGATAAAAATACAAGGTTTCAGAATTTTCTGAATGATAGTATTTGAGTTAGAGTGAAGACAAAATCCCTACACATACACACACACACACATACACACACATACACATACATACACACACACATTCACACACACATACACACCTACACACATACACATATACAGACATCATCGTGAAAATGTTAAAATTGGATTCTAGGGACCTTAAAACGTGGACATTTACTAAAATCTCGATATGTAATTTTTAGCACTATCCCTATACCTCCCTTACCAAGGGTAGCGGGAGGTAAAAATGAAATGGTATAATTGAAATATTTCGGAAATAAGGGGTTTTTTGTTATAGCGCTTCGACACTAATATGAAATATTATTATAATATTTTGATTGGCGACCGAAAGACCGCCTATACATGCATAACAAATAGCGTGTTAGGAGGTGGGGGTTACTACCACTGGAAGTTAAGAAATTCAAATTCGAAAGGAGGGGCTAGCATTCCTGTATTGCAGTTTTCAAATAATTTTTATTTTAACATAAATTTCTTGCATTAAACTTAATAATTTAAATACACCTGTAATTATAAAGTATGTAGACTTATACAGTGTTGTAATATTCATTTATTTTATGTAAATATAACTTAAAGTAGCATATATTTCAAGAACATTTAGGTCCATGATGAAAACAGTTTGATATAAAAACACTTAAGTGTAACGTCACGTCAATCTTTTCAAAATTCGGGAGACCATAACTCGCTTATTAATAGGAATTTTTTCACCGGATTTTCATCAATAGTCTTAGTTTTCCTAATATTTTCATAGGAAATTATAAAAAAAAAATGGTGGAATCCCCCATTTGGTATTTTTAAAAAAAAAAAAAAAACTCTCATCAGGACTAAGTCCCAATTACTAAGTAGGTTCATATACACAAACATCCATGCCTTAGTGTGATTTGAACCTAGAACCCCGAGCGCACTCATGACAGCACTTACGATAAGTCGTTTGTCGCTGTCGGATATCGTACGCGTGCGCAATAAGCTGAAATTTGACTGTAGGAGTTGTCGGCTGTCGGTATCGGATCGTAAGTTGATCATAAATAAACGTTCAATTGGAATATTTACCGAATTTTTTCTTTAAGTACATCGGAGTTCCATAGCACACTATATGTCCAGTGTGCATGATAGCAATTCTGTCTCCGAGAACATCAGCTTCATCCATGAAATGGGTTGTTATTAAAATAGTTGTTGAGCCTCTCAAATTCTGAAACAGATGGCAAGTTAAATATAACTAATAAATGAATTATCTTTGGGACAACTGTGATCGCCTATCCAAATTGTATATGATAGAGAAAAGAGAAAAAACCTTTCTTTTCTTTTGATTTCTAATTTTATTGGACGTTTCGAGGGCCCATATAGCTCTCATCTTCAGCATTTCGTAATTTTTTTGTTAAAATAATAAAACTTATCAAAAGTGTATATAAAGAAGTGAAGGAATAGTACAGATGAATAGAATTAGATCTGAAGAAATTGTAATGGAATTAGGAATGATACAAGGCCTCAGTCCTTTATTCTTCATTATATTAAGGGCCTCGTGCCTGAGTGTCTGGTCGCGAATTTGGGGATACCGGGTTCGATCCCGACCGACGCCAAATATTTCGAATTTTAAATGGCACAAGAGCGATAAAGCAGATTGGCACACCCAGAAATGGGTAATATGCCGTGATGATATATTTATTTATTTATCTTCGAATACACCAAAGCAAAGACAAAAAAATCTACAGATGTATAATATTTTTTCAAAATTACCCATTTCTGGGCTAGATCTCTACCTAATTTTGAATTATTGCCCTAAAAGTTAATATACCCCATATTCAGATAAAAACTTTAAAATTTACAAAAATGTAATTTTCATGTATCTAGTTACTTCTCAATGCGCTGATTCTAAATTTTGAAACCGCAGGTCGATAACTCGTTTCGTTCTCGAGATATTTAGACTTAAAGTTTTGCTCAAGACTACCCATTTTGGGTAATAACCCAAAAATGGGTCGAGATATGAATTTGGTGACATCGCCATTCGATTCTACGGAGAAAAATACATAAGTATAGCAATTTTTATAATTTTTGTCCAATCGGTTCATTTTTTATGAATAAAAGTTTGAAAACCCCTGAAAATGGCCAAAATCTGAAAAAATCGCAAAGGGTACACCTTAGATTTTTGCGATTTTTGGGCATTTTTAGTTATTTTGCTTTAGAGATTGTATGTGGTGTTCAAAAATTATGAAAATTGGTATACTTATGTAATTTTGCCCGTAGAATCGAATGATGTTATCTCCAAATTCATATATCGACCCATTTTTGGGTTATTGCCCAAAAATGGGCAGTTTTGAGCAAGACTTTGAATCTAAATATCTCGAGAACGAAAAGAGATATCGACCTGCGGTTTCAAAATTTGGAATCAGTGCATTGAGAAGTATCTAGATACATAAAAATTAGATATTTGAAAATTTTGAAGTTTTTATTTAAATGTGGGGTATATTGACTTTTGGGCAATAATTCAAAAATGGGTAGAGATATAAACTTACTAGTAATATTATTTGATTGTAAAGACAATGTTACGTAAGTGTACGAATTAAATAATAGGATTTTAAACTATTATTTTTAAAAATTTATTTATTTGATATCAGCTATACAAGAACTTGACTTGAGAACTTAGAATTGGAACTTGAACTGGAACTGATTTGTTACTCATACATCTTTGGTTTATATACTATGTTTTGTTTATAATTTATGACAGAACAAAGGAATAGAATCATCGCCAGTTGTTCTATTGTTATATGTTTATAAGAATGAAATCATCTTATCTTATCTATTAAATATTGATATATATAACTTACGCATATTTAGAGCATTTGAACAACTGTTTAAATATTAATTCTTTCAAAAACTACAAGCAATTGAAAGTTTGTGTTACATGTCATGTAATAATCGTAAATAAAAGTATACAACACAATAGCAGTAGAAACACGAGGGAAAGCTAATAGCGACAGAAATGAAATACCTAAGGAAGATTGCAGACAAAACAAAATGGGATAGAGTCAGAAATGAAGACGACCCAAACAACTAACAAATAAATTAAATAGAGAAAAACGACATACCAATATAACGTTCCAAATTTGTCTCCTAGCTTCAGGGTCAAGACCGGAAGTAGGTTCGTCTAAAATAACCGTACGCGGCGAGCCCATAAAAGCCATTCCCAAACATAGTCGCCTTTTCATCCCGCCAGATAATGATTGTGCTAAATCATTTCTTTTATCATACAAGTTAAGATCTTCTAAAAATTCTGATGCTTCTTCTTTTGCTTCTTGATGAGTGTTTCCTTTTATCTGAAACACATACGTTAAGTATAAGTTGATGAAATCAACCTCACACATACATACCATACCATAGAAAAGAAAACCAAATGTTGATATATACTTAAATTTGTGAAAAATACATTATTTTGAGGGCAATAACCAAGCGATTCTCTAGCTTTGGTCAAATTTTTTTCAACGTCATATCCATTTAATCTTATTGTTCCGCTAGTAGGTCTATATAAACCTAGTGAAAAAAAACTTTCATAAAAATTTAAATTCATTTTTCTCTGTTATGAAAAGTGAAATATAAAATGTGATTTTTGTATTTTCTACCGTGAGTATTTTTTAACGTGAAACATTGGGTTTGTCATATCCATGGTGACGACTTGATATTTGATTGACAGCAATGTATTTGCTCGTTCCATTTAAAATGAAACATAGGGAACGAATGTGACAGAAATATTCTATTTAAACATTGTAAGAAATTTAGCGGAGTCAGAAAACCACTCGAGAGCACTAAACATATTTCGAGCACAAAGTGCACACCGTATTTTTTTTACATCTAAATATAATTTTTAGAAAACAGGTATAATTATTTAAACAAAATTAACCTCTAATGCCATCTTATCAATATGACAGATAACCGTAGAATTTTCCTATAAGTTATGATTTGGCATTTGATTGACAGCAATGTATTTGTCTGTCTTATTTAAAATGACACATGGGGAATGAATTTGACAGAAGTATTATATTTAAATATTGTAAGAAATTTAGCCGAGTCAGAAAACCACTCGGGCACAAGGTGCACACTATATTTTTTTTACAACTAATTTTAATTTAGAATTCAGGTATAATTATTTAAACAAAATTAACCTCTATTGACGTCATCAAAAGTCAAATTCGTTCCCTATGTTTCATTTTAAATGGAACGGGCAAATACATTGCTGTCAATCAAATGTCAAGTCGTAACCATGGATATAACAAACTCAATGTCTCACGTTAAAAAATACTGACGGTATAACATTTATTTTAGGAATGACGAATTCCAATAATTTTGGTACCCGAGTACCCGTAACAACTACCCGGATAGTACTCTTTACCCGTTAGTTATCCTATACCCTTTAATTACCCGTTATCCTTTAAGTCCATATACATAATTCTTTAATTTGTTAAGTTACTAGTTATCCTTATATTAGCAGTTTGCTTTTTAATAAAATTCATTATTATTATTTACATATATTTATTAAATAAAAAGTGTTACAAAAAATAATATACCTACTGTATCTATATAAAAAACTTAACATAAATTATATTAATTATGGTATGGCAATAAAAAACTTTTCTTTTAGATACAATTTTTTCGGCAGCTGAAAACTGTTCGGGTAATTAAAGGGTATCGGGTAATTAACGGGCAGCGGGTACAGTGCCATTTCCGGTTATCCGATTTACACCAAAATCTAATGGGTTCTTTCCATATTAGAATAGGGTAGAAATACAAGGTTTCAGAATTTTCTGAATGATAGTATTTGAGTTAGAGTGCCAACAAAATCCGTACACATACACATACACACACACACACACACACACACACACACACACACACACACACACACACACACACACACACACAGACACACAGACACACATACAGACATCATCGTGAAAATGTGAAAATCTGATTCTAGGGACCTTAAAACGTGGTCATTTACTAAAATCTCGATATGTGATTTTTAGCACGATCCCTATACCTCCCTTACCAAGGGTAGCGGGAGGTAAAAACATAAATGACGTTTACCCCCACCATGAATTCAGCGAAAGTTTGAAAATCCATCGACTCTTCAGTTCGATGGATATGATGAGTAAGCGAATGTTTCATTGCTGAATTTAAAAACTTGATACATATACTATTTTCGTTACTGTGCATTTATATTTAATTATTTTATACACTAGCCTTATTTATACCTTTGTCATTCATGTATAGACAATAAATAAAAGTGAGCCGAATTTCAACGTAATATATCGAATTCTATTAATTGGATAGAAGTGCTATCTTTGGCGTTTATTATAAATCACAGATTTTGTGTTTGCGTTACCGGTCACGTTGCGCCGATGCGTTGCGTTTAATGTTACTTCATTATAAATAGGCCTTAATGCTCTATTTTCAATAAAGTTGTATTATATTATGTTAATTTAAGTATAGCGTTCTTGATTTAAATGTTGCACTCTTATTGGACCACCGAAATCTAATTATCTAAATTTTAAATTAAACGTACCACATATTACATTTATAGAAGTAGATTTTCCTGCTCCATTATGTCCTAAAAGACATGTTACTTGATTATCATAAATATCAAAAGTTAATCCATTTAAAGCTTTTGTGGCTCCAAAAGTTTTTTCCACATTTTCCAATTCAATTAATTTTCGAAAACTTGCTGGTACAGGTTCGACGCTTGGTTTACGATTTGCAAAAATTGGATCAGGTATGTGTTTTTCTTCTTTTTTGCACTAGAAAAATATACGGCAACAAATATTATATAACAGGAAAAACAACAAGGTTGTTGGAAAAATAAGTTGAAGAAACTTTTATTTTTACCTTCAGTAAATTCAGAAATTTCAGTAAAGGATAAAAATATTTTGTATTTTGCACAACATCTTGTATCAAATATGCCAAAAGAGTCATAATTACAATACCCATTAATAAGAATAAGAATACTACCAGCATCGGTAGATGAGGAAGTCGTTCAACTGTTTTTGAAGCTATAGTACTCCATTTGACTCCTTGATCTATTAAAAAATTATTTATATTAAGGCTTATACCTATAAATGGGTTTAAACTCTTCAGGGCGCCTATTTTGTAACTATACAGTGTCCCACACTCTATCTTCAGTGTAGCAGAGATAGCCAATGTTATTCTTATGGAGGTTTTCTGTACCATGTTGCCAATTTTTCAATGTAATGTAATATTGAAACATTCATAAATTTTCATTGCTATACCAAAATTAGTTAACACTGTACAATTTAAGTTTTATGAGGGTCTCTTATTTACCCAAGGGCTTATTGGAATCACCCGAAATTTATCTCCAGTTCTAAATAGTTTTATTTACAGGGGCGCAAAAAGATGCGTTGGAACCGGGGTGTAAAAAACATGCTGCAGCTATTTGTACCTGTAATAAATAATATTTCAATACAATAGTTTAAAACCGCCCGTCATACTAATCTCGATCAAATGCATTAGAGATTAAAATATTATGAATTCAAATTGAAGATTATAAAGAAAGAATAAAGACTTATGAACTATGTAAAATATATGCAGTATTTCTATCAAGCCTAAATATTAGTAAATTATCAAATAAGAAGATATAAATTAAATAAAAAATAATGCTTAATAATTCATCATATAATATGTCTACATAAATAGCATAAAACATAAAAAAATATTCTTCATCAATATGACATTGGGATAATGTAGGTATCGTAGGAGGAACACAAAAAATTAGGGATTTCAATCCATCACATCTATCTGCTCCAATCGGCAAGTTTAGTGTTAAAAAAATGCGCTGTAGAAAATATAGTGTTAATTATTTCATGTAGCTCTATATCTTTTCGTAGAATGTAAATATGTAACATAGGGAATTTATATTGTTGACGAAGATTGTAAAATGTCCAATTAAGTACAAAAATGTTTTATATTATTTACTTTAAATTGAAGAGTTAAATGTTAATTATTTTAATTTACCTACGCTTGTTATGTTTTTATACCCTGCTTATATTTTGTGTTTGTATTATTTCATATTTTTTGTAAATTGTTAAACTGACCAGTTTATTTTTTTTTTTCTTTTCATCCACCTGTTTAGCTGTTTAGATACACTGAAAGTATACACCAGTCATAAATACATTCAATGAATTACCCAGAATATTTCATCTCTTTTTGGGCATATATTTTGCTCTTTCTATCTTGTAGACTAACAGCAGGTAAATTTGGCAACATGGTACTCCATAAGACCCTATACTGAACATAGAGTGTGGGACACTGTATAATACAAACGTTAAGGTTAAGTCTTAAGGTTACAGCTTACATAAACCAGCCTTAAGAAATAGGTAAGAAAATACATAACCTTATTTTTTTTTTAATAATATTTACCATTAGCTTCAAATTCCATAAAAGTTCTCAATCCTGAACAAATGGGTATACCCGGAATTATATTGAAAAATACGTAAAATACTTTAAAAGAAATATATCTGGAAGCATAAATTTCCAAAAGAAAAAGAATACAAAATGGCACAAACATAAAATTGGAATACAGCATCATGTTTACTGAAATCGAAATTTAATTTTATTGAAGCATATTTAACTTAATAAAAATCGACTACATTTATTAAGACTGTTAAAGCCCCTTGAAATGAGCCAGTTTCACATTTATCAAAAATATTTTAAATGAAAGTTTAAGCAATACTTTTCACAGTAATAAAAATAATATTAACAATTTCTTATTGATTGTTTTAACTTTTGAGTTCGGTGTGTAGGCGTACTTACGGATAAATTTGTTTTTATCTAATTTCGTTTTTAACACGTTGAGTGCCACAGACAAAATGTCGAAAAGTTACAAAAAACATTATTTTATCCATGTATTTCTGAATAGTATCAGTAAATATATGAATACAATTATGATCAAAATTAACCTACCGCTCTTAATTGTTTAGTTATGAAGTTTTTAAATTAGCACACATTTTTCATCTAATGAGCTATGAATAGACATACCGTGAGTATTTTTTAACGTGAAACATTGGGTTTGTCATATCCATGGTTACGATTTGACATTTGATTGACAGCAATGTATTTGCGTGTCCCATTTAAAATGAAACATATGGAACGAATTTGACATTTGACAAGACGTCAGTAGAGGTTAATTTTGTTTAAATAATTATACCTGCTTTCTAAATTAAATTTAGTTGTAGAAAAAATATTGTGTGCACTTTGTATCCGAGTGATTTTCTGACTTGGCTAAATTTCTTACAATATTTAAATATAATACTTCTGTCAAATTCATTCCCCATGTGTCATTTTAAATGAGACAGACGAATACTTTGCTGTCAATCAAATGTCAAATCATAACTTATTGGAAAATTCAATGGTTATCTGTCATATTGACAAGATGTCATTAGAAGTTAATTTTGTTTAAATAATTATACCTGTTTGCAAAAAATTAAATTTAGTTGTAGAAAAAATATTGTGTGCACCTTGTGCCCGAAATATGTTTAGTGCTCTCGAGTGGTTTTCTGACTCCGCTAAATTTCTTACCTTATTTAAATATAATACATCTGTCAAATTCGTTCCCTATGTTTCATTTTAAATGGGACACGCAAATGCATTGCTGTCAATCAAATGTCGAATCGTTTCGTAACCATGGATATGACAAACCCGTTAAAAAATACTCACGGTATAACTGCAGACATTGGTGTCATACGAGCAAGTATGATTTTATTAGTGCCTGTTCTTCAATATTGTTTTGCAAATAGATGAATTATTTAGTCTTAATCTGATGTTCATTGCTACTAAAACTATGAATCCGAGAAACATAATTAGTTCACATACTAAAAAAAAAACTATTAAACTATATTATAATTCTGTAACATGTTTTAAAAACGACATATCTGGTTCAAAAATAATTCCATGGTCCTTAAAATGAGATGGTCTTTCTACATAGTTATCAATATGATAATTAGCTACTTGCGTGGTACTGAAAATCTGATTTCTATCACTATATACGTAATGTAATGGGGTCCCGTGGCCGCGTGCCTGAGTGTCTGGTCGCGAACCTGGGGAAACAGGTTCGATCCCGACAGACGCCAAATATTTCCAATTTTAAATGGCACAAAAGTGACCCCTGTGGTGCACTCTCCACACCAGCTATGAGGGCCCGTGAGGTGACGCCTGGTAAGCGCCCACACGGTAAAATATATCGTCATCATTACCGATGTCTACATGCGTTGTAGATACTGGCACACCCAGTAATGGGTAATATGCCGTGATGATATATTTATTTATTTATTTATATACAGTAAAATTTTTGAAAGAAGTCCGATCAAGGCCATCTACGAATTGCATCTATGAATTAAGATTTTGTGCTGTCAAATTTAGTAGTGTCGTTTACATAGTTTTTATGAGTTATACAAGATATTATGTACCCTCATAAACACTAAGTAAAAGATACTACTAAATTTGACAGCACAAAATCTTAATTCATAGATACAATACGTAGATGGCCTTGATCGGACTTCTTTCAAAAATTTTACTGTACGTAATGTTATGTTGAAAACATATATAAAAATATAAATTTTATTTAAAAAAAATTATTTGCTTTTTAGTAAATCAAGAAAGAAAATTTTCTGTGACATCATTACATTGAACAGGAGAAGGAAACCATGTTTAAAATGTAACGTCTAGATGGCATGGCGTGCGAGAAAGTTTTACTTTGAATTTGTCTTTAATTCATTTTTCTCTCTTTCTGGGCTCTCAAATATATTAATTACTTCACAAAATAACACATAGGTAGTTACAAGTAATTTAAAATATCGATTCCAAAAAGATAAACTAAAATAATAACCTCCAAACTATTGTTGAAACGTCAAACAGGAGATCTACATTACCCGTACAAACAAACGCTATGGCTTTACGACCATTCATTGGTGCGGCGTAATTCTACGTCATACATAATCAAACTTCATTATTTTTTTCTGGCTAATTAATAAAAATTTTGTCAAAAGAAAAATATTAAATATAAAAAAGGTACGCAAGTAGCCCATTAAACTTAATTATTAATAATTATGTAAATAACTATTACAAACCGTGGTAAAAGCGTGATAAAAATTAGCTCAATCGAAAACGAATAACGCGCGACGTAAAAATTCTTGATTTACTCATTTCAAGTGGCAGAACTATCGATAAACGTAGTGAATGACATAAATACCATAATGAAATATAGCTGATAGAAGGATTGCAAAACTGAGTGCATGTAAACAAGACAGTATTACGAAAATAAAAATTATAGAGAAGTCCGTGGTTGGTAATAATATACGCCAGTATAAATGTTGTGATGTCATAATCCACGTAGCTAGTGCAGCCATTGGAATCACTGTCAATAATGTATAGACGTACCAATTGATCAAAAGAATCCACCCAGGGAAACCCATTATTTTCATTAGGTCCTAGAAAAAATCACAATATAATCTATTAAATTTCTTAGATACTGCTATTATAAAAATACTGGAGAATTTACTAATGTCAATTACTTTAAATTGTTAGATCTTTATAATACTCATTCATTTGTAACTAGGAAAAATAACGCCCAACTTATGTTTTTGTATAAGTTGATAAATAATGAAATAGATGACCAATATTTGATATCAGCAATAAATTTTCACGTTCCTATAAAGAATACTCGATCTAATGTAACATTTACTTACATAAGTCCAAACACTAATATACTTTTTGAATCTCCTATTGTTTTTATGTGTATAACTTACAACAATTTTGTTTCTGCTAATACAGTTTGTGATATTTTTGGAATGAATTTTTGTTCTTTCAAAAATATCATTTCACATATGTAGCAATCAAATACTTAAGTGTTTACATTTCTCTGTATTTTTTATATTTTTACTCTGTAATTGAAACCTTTTGATTTTGTTGAGTAAATAAAGCATTATAATAAGAATGGATCGTAAAATTAAGGACGTAGTGATAGCAAGATAATTATGGGCCATCTAGCGAATCAAGCGGTTTACGTCATAAATACAATATCACTAGAAACAATAACGTCATATGCTAAAAAGTTTACATGAGCATGTAAAATGGATTAAAATATGATCTGTGGGTTGCCTTCATAAATCCAAATCTTTCTTAAAAAGTTAACACGGCTGGTATAATTTTTTTCCAGCGAAATCCAATTTTATTTAAAATATTCTGAAGGATACTGCTTACGCCGTTATAAATACTTCATTCTTGTAGTATATGCAACAAGCTATCTCGTATTATGTGAGATCCTTAAAAAAATACAGAATACTGCATACCATACAATTTCTCACTGTTTCTATACATCCCGTATAGCATTTTCTACACTCTATATACAGGGTGTTATGTAAGTAAGTGATCAACGCTTAACCCATGGTAGAACTGACCCCAAAGATAGTAAATAAGGCAATAATTTTTGTTTAACATACTTTCTACAAGAACTAGAGGCCTTTAAAACTGACCAATAACTTCATAGTTCAAAAAAATAAATAAATGTGTTCTCGGGAAAAAATATTGATTGTCAATCTGACCTTTTTTTTGCATAGACGTACAATTTATATTCTGTTTTTTTGATATTCTCAAAATACCATTTACCTTCACCAACCAAGAGTATGCAGATATGCATATGGTTTATAGCGAGACATTACAAAATAGTCGTGCTGCTGTAAGACGGTACAGAGAGTTATTTCCAAACAGACGTCAATGATTTTATGTCATTTGTGACAGGTATCATATTTTTTCCAGAGAACACATTGATTTTTACTTTTTTATAAAGTTTTGAACTATGACGTGATTGGTCAGTTTTAAAGGCCTCTAGTTCTTGTAGAAAGTATGTTAAACAAAAATTATTGCCAGATTTACTTTCTTTGGGGTCAGTTCTACCATTGGTTAAGCGTTGATCACTTACTTACATAACACCCTGTATATAAATTTAATTTTCAAATTATTATTAACAAATAGAACAAAATATTACCTCATTAATACAATTCAGTGTAAGTAAGAGCCCAGCATTCTATTTATCATTTTCAATATAACTACAAGCTTTTGAATTTGACATGACAGAGCATTTGACATTTTGTCAATGAAAAACGAAACAAAAAACAAAATGAAATCACAATACAGGTTGAAAAGTATAATGTAGACATATAATATTTAGTAATACACACATTTTCATAATTACCAATAATAAAAACTATAAAATCAAACGTCAGTTTGCAAAAATTAAAACAATTTTACTTAATAATAATATTTCCAAATATAATTATCTGTATTAAAAGTTTCAAATACATAATAATAAAAAACCAATAAAACACCGTTAATAATAGTTATTTATGTACCTAGGACAAAAAATTGCATATTACAGCAGAGCTTGAGTTTGATTTCCGAGGCGAAGTCGAGGTAAAGCAAACAAGCGAGGCTATAATATGCATTTTTTGCCGAGGTGCATATTACATTTTTCTGTCTACCTTACTTTACGTAATAGATCTAGAAATAAATACACGTTTTTTTAAATTCGTAAAACCTTATTATTTATTATATGAATAATGATAGGATAATATACATATATCTTCTGCCATTTTCACAAAAATTTAATTCTTAGCTCTGTTTTAGTTTGAAGGAAGACACACTCACAGACACATCAACACTATTTGACAGGTGAAAATAAACAAAACCAACAAAATAACCACGAAAACAACTGTATCCAGCGGCATCTTAGATTAACAATTAGTCATGTCCAAATTAATAATTTTTAGTATAGTTAATTTCATTACTAATTGCGAACATATTTAAATTAAATTTATCATTAAAATAATATTTTTATTTGCTCGTTTCATATTTGTTATTTACAATTCCGGTAGTACACACAATTACAATAATCATAAAATCATAGAAGGCTTAGCGTACAAAAAGGTTTGCGGACGAAAAGTGATAACGTTCAGAAAAGTGTCATTTTTCGTCCGAAAATAAGTACGTAAAATTTCACTTTTCGTATAGGTAGACAGAAAAATAATTTTAAAAATATATAGAAAATTTAAAATATCCCTAAACGATGACGTAAACCGCTTGATAGCCCATATATCAGTTATATGAAACTGTAGAGTTGTAGGTGAACATTTTTTAATATTTATTAAATAATTAAAAATTCCAATACTTGTCTTCTAAAATTTAGGGGGGTGCACTGGCACAAAATAAATTATACATACTCGCATTCCAGATGCTTTTTCTTCAGCAATTTGGGGTAAAATAAATAAGATTGTTACAAGGACGCCACACATAAATATTACCGTGATAAAGAACATCACTAAAAAAACAAGTTCAAGACTATCCCATTTATACGGAGGATATGGCATCCTTTGAGTATTAACTTCTACAGATAAGCTTTTTCCAGATACATGTTGTATGAAAGATGTGTCAACTACGTATTGAGTAGCAAGAAAGCCAGTTTCGAAATAATACTTATACTCTGGAAATGAAACAAAGAGAGTTATTGCCGTACAGGTAAAAATATACCGTGAGTATTTTTTAACGTGAAACATTGGGTGTGTCATATCCATGGTCACAACATTTGATTGACAGCAATGTATTTGCGTGTTCCATTTAAAATGAAACATAGGGAACGAATTTGACAGAAGTATTATATTTAAATATTGTAAGAAATTTAATTGAGTCAGAAAACCACTCGAGAGCACTAAACATATTTCGGGCACAAGGTGCACACAATATTTTTTCTAAAACTACATTTAATTTTTAGAAAACATGTATAATTATTTAAACACACAATATTTTTTCTAAAACTACATTTAATTTTTAGAAAATATGTATAATTATTTAAACACAATTAACCTCTAATGACATCTTGTCAATGTGACATTTGATTGACAGCAATGTATTTGTCTGTCTCATTTAAAATAAAACATAGGGAATGAATTTGACAGAAGTATTATATTTAAATATTGTAAGAAATTTAGCCAAGTCAGAAAATCACTAGGGCACAAGGTGCACACAATATTTTTTTTTATAACTAAATTTAATTTAGAAAGCAGGTACAATTATTTAAACAAAATTAACCTCTATTGACGTCTTGTCAAATGTCAAACTCGTTCCCTATGTTTCATTTTAAATGGGACACACAAATACATTGCTGTCAATCAAATGTCAAGCCGTAACCATGGATTTCACAAACCCAATGTTTCACGTTAAAAAATACTCACGGTATAAATAGCTTCAGCCATATTGTACTGTTCTAAAATAATGTTAAATGGAGAATAATAAAACAATAAGGGCCGGTTTTTCAATATCTGGTTAAAGTTTTAACTAAGACTGTGTCCGACGTCGCATTTTAGTATTTAGTATTTAGGATTTAGGTCTTCTTCACATAAATACAACTCCGAATGGCACACTAGCGATATTTCATTGGTTTGTATGGCAACACTTTAGAACAACAAAAATCAATTATACAATTCAATTCAATTTAATGCTTGAGAGTATATATTTCATAAAAAAAAAGAAGCTAAGAAGCTATTTTTGGACAATAAATTAGACGTTTTGTACAGATTATAGCAACGAACATGATTTGTTTAATTAGTGCGCGTCAACTTTAACGCATAGTGTGCTCCTGTAAAACCCTAAAATCTAATTCCTAAAATACTAAATAATCACTAGATTTAGGGCATATAAATTTAGGATTTAGATAATAGAGTGATAAAAATGCAACTTCAGACACAGCCCAATAGTGGTAGCACGCACTTTAGAATTCTATCATAGAAAGCAGGCGAATACGATTTTATTTTTACGAATCTTGGTAGCACGCACTTTAGAATTCTATATTCACTTTTTGATTCGGAAATTATTGGATTTTATATTATTAAAATAAGAAATATTATGACAGTTGTATATAATAAATGTATAAATTATATTTAAAATGTCTTTGAATAGAACTGTGGCAAAATAATGACGTTACTTTGACACTTTCGCCTCGAGTCGTACGCTTGCAGGCGAATATTTTGATACACGCATGCTACCAAATTTTCGCTTCGTGGCGAAAAGCGAAAACAAATGCCTCATTTGATAGAATTCTAAAGTGCGTGCTACCACTACTGGTTTCGGATTTCCTGCCAAAACGATTACTGCGATCACAGAGCACACTGGCATATTTATTATAATTATATTACTAAATTTGTCCAAAAAAGGTATTTAAACACAAAAGTTTAAGAACAAATTTCAATTGCACACGTCAACGAAAGTAAAAGCAAACAACGAATCAGAAATGGAACAATACAACATGGCGGATCATTTCCTCGCAGGGCTTCAATATTTGAATCTTTCGCTCCCTCTATATTATCTATATAATCTTAACTCTATGGTTATTGCAGCAAACACAAAAATAACGTGTACTTTAAAGTCACGTGACAGCCCCAATGCGCATGCCTACTAATTAGGTTCACGTTAAATAAATAAGTAGGAAAACGAGCGTTTAACGTCATACGTTTTGTATGGGTGAAACGTGTGGCTGTAACTTTGTTTGAGTTACTTTTATCGTTAACTTTAACGTGAATACTCTAATTAAAAGCGGTAAATACTGAAACTGAAAGTCCCTTATTTTTAAAATAAGGCGTTTTCTACATAACGTTAAAGTTTACGAAAACAATAATATTTCTTGATCGCAAAATTTGTAAACAATTCTTTCTTCCTAGGGATATCGCTCAATTGCAGCTGTACACACGTGTATCGCTCTTATTAGAGCTCATCAGTACAGCATAGCTAGTTAACAGGTGGACATTAACTAGAGGTAGTAATAAAAAAACAGGGTGGTTATAAGTCATTGCCACTGTGACGTTGTATTTATCCACAATGGGTGTGGAAGTACTGACCAAGGCAACAAAGGTGTTTTGGCTGCTTACTAGTGCTGTTACACTTTGTCTGTTTTTTTATTACTACCTCTAGTTAATGTCCACTTATTAACTAGCAATGCTGTACTGATGAGCTCTAATAAGAGCGAAACACGTGTCTACAGCTGCAATTGAGTGATATCCCTAGGAGGAAAGAACTGGTTAAAGTTTACGTTCTTTCATCTGAGGCTGTGTCCGATGTCGCATTTTGGCATTTAGTATTTAGGATTTAGGTCTTCTTCACATAAATACAACTCCGAATGGCACACTAGTGATATTTATTGGTTTGGGTGGGAAGACTTTAGAACAACAAAAATCAATTGTACAATTCGATTCAATTTAAAGCTTGAGTAAATCTTAATATTATATTTCATAAAATAGAAACTAAGAAGCTATTCTTTGACAGCAAATTTGACATTTTGTACAAATTATATAAAGCCTATGGCACACTTATCGATGAGCATCAGAGAGCATCAATGAGTTCATTGATGAAACAACAGTACGCATCCGTCATCGATAATTTTGTGTTTCATCATTGACAAATACATAAATTTTTTCTCTCACGAAAAACAGAAATGTTGGTAATATTACCAGTGAAATGTTCCTACACCGTCGGTTTTTAAATTGATATTTCCCTAGTTTATTGTTGTTTGACACAAGTCAAAGTGACGTGAGGCACAAAAGATACGTGTGAAATGAGATACGTTCGTTTCATTGATGATCTTTGATGAAAATAGCAGCGCCGCTATTTTTCGTCGATGACGGGTACGTTCTGTTGTTTCATCAATGAGCTCATCGATGCTCTCTGATGCTCATCAATGAAACAACAATACGCATCCGTCATCGATAATTTTGTGTTTCATCAATGACAAATACATAAATTTTTTCTCTCACGAAAAACAGAAAAGTTGGTAATATTACCAGTGAAATGTTCCTACACCGTCGGTTTTTAAATTGATATTTCCCTAGTTTATTGTTGTTTGACACAAGTCAAAGTGACATGAGGCACAAAAGATACGTGTGAAATGAGATACGTTCGTTTCATTGATGATCTTCGATGAAAATAGCAGCGCCGCTATTTTTCGTCAATGACGGGTGCGTTCTGTTGTTTCATCAATGAGCTCATCGATGCTCTCTGATGCTCATCATCGAAGATCATCAATGAAACGAATGTATCTCATTTCACACGTATCTTTCGTGTCTCACGTCACTTTGACTTGTGTCAAACAACAATAAACTAGGGAAATATCAATTTAAAAACCGACGGTGTAGGAACATTTCACTGGTAATATTACCAACTTTTCTGTTTTTCGTCAGAGAAAAAATTTATGTATTTGTCATTGATGAAACACAAAATTATAGGTGACGGGTGCGTTTTGTAGTTTCATCAATGAACTCATCGATGCTCTCTGATGCTCATCGATAAGTGTGCCATAGGCTTTAAGGTTATTCACTTTTTGACGGTTAAAAAGGATTGAAATTTTATTTCATTTATCACTACTAGTGATTTTAATGCATTAAGGTTTTTACACTAAGTGATGATAAAATTGAGAAGTTGTGTCACATTGACTTTTATAAATACATACCTTCCTCCTTTATAGGGTCTTTAACAAAATTGTTTTGTAAAAGATTTCTGGCCGGACCTCGTATACTGTATATTAGATTTTGTGGTAGCTTCTCTAGATCATTAAACGCGATTCCTAAACAACCTGTACATTTCTCTTTATTTAGTTCATGCGTCATAGTTAATTCGGTTTTAAAACCACCTATAGCAAGAAATTTGGTATAGTTTCGTGCAAAAGTTTTGCGCCAAACAAATTTTTACCTCTCGCTAAGAGAGGTATTGAAATCATGCTAAAATTCGCATATCCAGATTTTTGTAATCCGATTATAACATTTTTACGATGATGTGGATGTATGGATGTTGGAACTACGGTTTCTCAAATACTATAAGATTTAAAAATATTTAACTGCAGTTTCGTCAATCTGACATTCCTGGGAAGAGCTGATTAGATTTGGTAACAATTGGACAACCGGAAGTAATAGTTTCTTTAAAAAAGTCTTCTAAATATTTAATTAAGTACCTATTTAAGTAACGTGAAGATATAAATTGAATTATAAACAATAATACACCTTTCTTCACAAAATATTTTTAATCACAAAATGTACATTTCGACGACAAAGCAATCATCATCATCAGTTGTACTACAAAAGAAACATAATACACACACACACATACACACACACACACATACATAAAAGTAAAAATGTTAAAATCGGATTGTAGGGACCTTAAAACGTGCTTATTGACTAAAATCTGGGTATGCTATTTATGTAACGTCAACAGAAGCGACACTGTTGTATGAATTGCCGTCCGTGTACTCATGGCTATGTGTGAGTGATCTTATACCAGGGAGGGGTAACGCAAGGAGATTGGGCGTACTCCAGTACGCCCGGCTGTGCCAGTGACGGAGTGACAGGGTCCGTGTGTAGGACAGTTCAGTGCAAGAATATTACAACTACCAGACTAGACTATTAGACATAGTTGGGCTTATTCACGTGTACATTGTTATTAAACAAGAAATTGTTACTTAACAAGAATTGATAACAATATTGTTAAAATTTCGTATTCACGTGTCTCGTTGTTAGACGAGCTGTAACAATTATTGTTTAGTAACAATCTTGTTTTCATTTAACATGAAGTTGTATTCAGTACAGCTGTCATTATTTAAAATTGCAGTGTTGCAACCATTAGAATATTAAAATTAAAACATTTCTTATTTAAAATAATGATTTTTTAAATTCATTTGGGTTATTAAAGATACGTTTATTATAATATAATATTTAAAACTGACGAAAACATTTTTAACTAATAAATCTCTAATTATAAAAACTATTAATGTTCGCATTGGTATTGTAAGGGTGGTAGAAGTGTTTTAAGATTTGTTTACTTTGTTTATGAATGACAAGAGTGTGACAAATAGAGTTGTTTCATCATTTACGTCTAATTTACTTCAAATTCACAGTAAATATGGCGAAAAGAATAGCAAACACCTGCCAGATATATGAAAAAAAAAAAATTGCAGCTTGAATCTATAAGTATTTTACATGACAAGTACTTTTTATTGTTTATTACTTCGTTTAGTGATTTATATATCTTCAATTAATAGGAAATACCATCTGCGTGTTGTCTAATCCTAAAGGAATGGTGTTACTTCAGCAATTGTACTTTGTCATGCATACGAAATATTCCGAAAAATATATTTTCTTTTCAGATAAAAAAGCGGTTCACTTCCATATCCTTTCATTGCGGCATATTTATTCTTAATACATGCCTAATGGGGTAGACAATAAATGAGCTAAAAATTATCTACCTAATTTACATATTATGTTTATCACTTATTTGAAACAGAAGTTATTCGACAAGTCAGTCTGCCCTTTAAAGACACGACTACACACTAATATCATATAAAGAAACGATACGAATTATATATTTGTGCACGAATTTTAGTTTAAATACACTAAATTTGCCTTTGATGAATATTTATGAGCATTTGCCATTTTAATTTACTCTTAACAATAATTGTTAACACCTCGGCAAGTGGTCAGGAGCTCTTGCCTGACTAATAACAATTATTGTTAAAACAACGACAGCTTGTTGACACGTGAATATGAATTTTAACAATTATCTTTAAAATAGCAATAAGTCGTTACGTAGCAATATAGATCGCATAACAAGGTACACGTGAATAAGCCCGAATGCCGGGTGCTATATATTGTTGCGTAAAAGGCTTTAAAGGTTTAAGCATTATAGTATCAACATTGATATCAAAATATATAATCTTTCTTCCTAGACACCTACCTAGTGTGCAAAGGTTGCGTAAAGCGAGCCTGTTGAAGGTCACCAGACTCAAATACACACGTACAGAGTAGTGTCGTACCCGTGCTTAGGGAGAGGTAAAAAATCAGTTATATGTAACAATAACTACTAATAGATATTGTTTTTTAAATCCAGCCATACTCGTTTTAAATTTTACTTACGTAGTTCTTTGGCTCCTGATGCAGTTTTAGCGTTGTTCATTATTTCATTAATCCTCTTATTATCATCTGGCCAATAATATAATTTGCTGATTGTGGTGTTTAATTTTTCTGCATTATAAATTATCGTTTTATTGTTAACAATAGGTTCGTTCATTTGACGCATGCCACCACAAAGTGATACCAAAAAAGGAAGCAGTAATAATTCTAAAGCAGTGTACACTACCCCATTAAATCGCCTTAACGCACAGTTCCACAGTAATATTAAGAAACCTCTAATTATATTCATTTTGCGAATATTATAAAAAATTTAAAGAATAAAAGCACCAGTACGAATTTATTTATTTTGTCACATTTCTAATTCATTTCAAATATCATTTCAGTACTAAAATGTCAGTCAAAAATACAAAAGAATAACCACTCTAAAGAATAAAATGTCAGATATCTCTAGATAATAATTTTCGAAATTTTGTACTTCATAATCATTCAGAAAAAAGCCTTGTATTTCGATCATATTCTAATATGAAAAGAAATCATTAGATTTTGATGTAAATCGGATAACCGGAAATGGAACTTAAAGCTCATAATGGTTTTTCTTCAAAAAATACCATTAAATGTTATTTTTTGCATTTTATGTTATTGAATTTTCTACAAGTATACATCAATACTTTTTCTATATATTTTACAGATAAATTTAAAAATAGTCTTTATTATAAATTTCGAATCCTAAGATAAACACAATTCCTTTGTTACACAGTTCATATTTCAAATGTATTAACTGCCAGATAAATGTCACTGTCAAAAAACTAATCACTTCAAAATAATAACATAAAAATCTGTTGTGGCGAGCACAAAACCTTCCGGCAATTCGATGTGTTTTGTACAAATCCTATACCAAAAGGTCCTTGGAACAGATTCTATATAATATCATGTAAAATCAAACACGAACACATACTATTTCTATTCTATAAATCCAATAAAATTATAACATAAACATACACTAAGTAAAATGCACTTGACATTTCTTCTTATTCTTCAGCTTCCCTATTTTATTAAAGGTAGCTGTTTCCTCTTTTCTTCTACTCATTCCTGTCCAACACATCTTCTTGACACAGGCATTCCTTTCAGTCTTCTGCGATACAGTCCTTCCATCTTCTCTTTGGCCTTTCTCTGCGTGTCACTTGCGAGGAGCACTATGACATACCAATTTTGTGATCCTACACTTTCCTTATTTGGTTTTGCACTTGCAACTGACATCTGTCAATTAGAATTTTTTAATACATTAGCATCAGCTGTTTCCGTGATAAATAGCAAAGCTGACTAATTTTTGAGAATTAATTTCTTTATAATGCTTTAAATCTACATCTATTGAACATGAAGGAAAATGTATAATGAAACTGTATAGAGAAGAATATTTTCTTTAATATGTATAATAACAAAATGTCAAAAAACAATATTTAACTGCGTTTTTTTAAGCAAAACTGTTAAAAACTTCAAATAAGGGTACTTCCGGTGGATCAATTATAACCAAAATCTAATCAACTCTTCATATGGATGTATAGAAGAGGAATACGAAAGAATTATAATTTTTAGAATTGTAGTATTGGAGTTATCGTCGGAGAAAAATTTGTCACACACACACACACACACACACACACACACACACACATACAGACATAATCTTAAAAACAGTAAATTCGTATAGTAGGGACCCTAAAACGTGCTTATTCATTAAAAACTCACCACCGAATTTTTTGACCAAAGACAATACCTTCCTTACCTAAAGGTGACGAAAGGTAAAAAGAAAATTGTAAATAAAGGAATATTTATGTGCAAAAGAACATAATATAGTTTGCAGCATTAATAAATGCGTAGGTATGTATTTCAATTAATAAAAATTAAATAGTGGGAGATTTTGTGTTGGCCACATCAGATTTTAAGACGTACGATAAATGTCATCTGTATTATAACGTTTATTTATTTGGATGAAAAAATGTAAAATCAGTAATATAATGTAAGTAAGTATTCTAAAACCAAAGTTTACTCCTTAAATGTGTCACAGAAGTGCGAAAACAAAATACAACAAGAAAATATTTAAAATACTAATTTACAACTTGCATATTTATGTATTAAGTTAACCAGTACGAAAGCTAAGGAGCTTAGAAGAATTTGTTAAGTTCTCTGAAGCCATCCTCGCTTTAAAATGGTTCTTTGCATCTTGAGATTTACATAAATTTTTAAGTTAGAAAAACTACCTCACATAAAACTCCGGACTTTGTTTTATTGTTTCCGGTTTAGGGGCTGTTTGTCCGAGAAATGAAAAATACGCAGTAATTAGGGTAATTTGTGATTATGACAATCGGATTAGAGATTGTGTGCAATAATTAGCGTGGTAGTAATGCTATCAAATTGTATGAGGAGCAGCCGTGTTACGTATCAGAGATGAATATCACAAACGATACACAGGTTAGGCGGTTGGAGGATGTAGCCTATACGTACCTACTAATTGGAGGTATTAATGTGGTTAGGTATCTCATCTATAACACCAAAGAAAATTTCACCGATTCCAACACGTATTGCACTGATATTTGTATGTAAACTAGTTAAAATTATTATTAACATTGGTCTATTGAAAGTTAAATTAAAGTATACAGTTGGTGAACATTCCCCGCTGACCCGATCAAGTCAAAATTATAGATCATCAGTTATAACTTTTCAAAAACATTTTTCGACTTAATCCCTCGGAAAACAGAATGGAGGTGATGACATTCTCGTTTCGTATATGCGAGGTTTTGTGAGACAACACAGCTTATCACCAACAGCCCGATTCACAAAAAAGTTTAAGTTAATCCTCATTTTTGGATTAGCGAATTCTACTCTAATTTAGACAGTTTATATCTTAAAATATGGTCTAACCTATTCCTAGTATCTACCTTTATTGATAATATCATGAAAATTAAATTTTAAATATCGCAATAGAATAGAATTCACTAATCCAAAAATGAGGATTAGCTTAAACTTTTTTGTGAATCGGGTTGTAAATGTTTAACATCTAGGGGGCTATATTTCATTAATATTTTTGTTTATTTGAATTCACTAATATCACCCCCATCACTACCAACTTTTAAATCTTAAATAGCATTATACTCTTTGTGAAATATCAAATGAAAGCTCTTGAAAAATTCTATACAGGCATGTTAATAAATTGATATTTGAAGAAACCGTTTTAAAGTTAAAAACAATAATGTAATTTTAATTTAATATAAATTATTAATATAGTAGTCTGTCTTACTTGTGCGACACATGTCTATGAGGATGTCTCTCATTGAATAATCTAGCTATTTGTCTTGCACACTAATTTTGGGATGCAAAAATGAAAATAATTTCTGCTTTCTCGTCTTTTGTGTTAACCATGATCAAAGAAATAATAACAATCTAACAACTGATAACTGTCATACATAACCTTAAAACAAATTATTAGGTATCACTGTTTTTTTTTTCATTTTGTCATTTCTATAGCACTATATGCATTTTATAATAAAACATTAAAATATTATAAACTATTGTTTCTAACTTTAAAACGGTTCATTCAAATATCAATTTATTAACATGCCTGTACAGCATTTTTCAAGAGCTTTCACTTGATATGTCGCAAGGGGTATAGTCATTTAAGATTTAAAAGTTGGTAGTGGTGGGGGTGAGATTAGTGAATTCAAAAAAAACAATAATATTAGTGAAATGTGGCTCCCTAGATGTTAAAACATTTAGCGTAAACCGGGTATGTCTATCACGATAAAAATATGTATCTTTTATATTTGAAACGTTTTTCTTAATTACTAATAGTTTAGAAGTTATTTGAAAAAGAAAAAATCAACAATATTCAGTTTTTCGTCATTATCTAGTGCCCTATGAGAATTTTTGGGAAAACGAAAGCACATCTGAGATGGCCACCCAAAGGCGCACAAAAAGTTCCATTTAACCGTCATCGTATCTTTTATAGTTCTCGAGATCCCAATGGTGGCACTTCTAAATAGGACACACTGTATAGCCTAATATGGAAATGGCGAGAGGTCTTGTGCTGCTCACAACAGATTTTTCATTTATCTGAAACTCTTTTCCCTGTTTGAAACTGGGAATAATTATTGAAAAAAAATGAATACCTTTTTTTTAGGAGGGGGGAAGGTAGGGGCTCTACAAATATTTGCTCCTGGGCGCCAAAAAAGCTAGCTACGCCACTGAGTAATAAAAATATGAAAAGTATGAAATAAGGAGTGATCATATAAAGCTATAAAGGCTATAGTAATTAAGCAAATAACTAACCATTTACGATCAACGATGATTATAGCTTTCGACAGCTCAATTTAGTTTAACAGCTTAGTTAAAGTTGGCAGTTTAGACATATACACATTTTAGTGAGACCCAAGTTAATAAAACTACGTTTGGCTCGGTTCCAAATGATGTTATTCGTGCGATGTCCGCTATATGCAGTATGTTATGATTTTACATCGAGTTGTTAGCGGATTTTGTAATAGATGTGTAACGAGATCGCCCTGCGAATGGACGCGCGTTAAGGCACAGCGTGGCGTCCTGACCGTAAGAGCGCAAATTTGCATACTCACTTTAAATTTTATACGGATCGATCGGTGTTTCACACGCTGCGGAACAAATAGCGGACTCATTATTGAAATATCTACCTAATATGAGTATGTTTAGGTGGCCAATATTTTGTAACAGAAGGTTAAGTAATTAAAATAGTACAGTACCTATTAACAAACAACATTTCATTTTGCAAATTTTATTACCACTTCTCGAAATATTTCCCATGCAGTAAATATATTAGCTGTCTTCTTTTTACTCCGTAGGAGGCCAAAATGAAAACAACTAAGAAGAAAGTTCTTTTGGAGGTACGCAACGAGCTATAAGTAAATATAGAGTGGCGGATGAGCGCTGCTGGCCGTACACACTTGGACGCCATGTCTACTATAACCTGCCAGGCAGGTTGCAGCCTACCAGTAATATTTCTGAAATATTTTCAACGAAATAATTTACCTTTTATGTTAGAATTATAAATATAAATAATGCAATTTGTGGCGAAAAGTTTTATTCTGACATATATCATATTTCGAAATAAATAAATAAATTAATACATATTTAGTTTCACAGATATATAATATGGATGATGTGAAACTATTGATAAATTAATATAATTTAAGAATTTTTACTGTGAATCCTTATTTTGTTATAATATTTTACGATAATAAATAACAATTAATATGAAAAATGTAACTGCATTAATACAATATATTGAAAAAGTAGCAAGGTAGGTAGATAGATACATAAAAACGAAAATAGTGAAAATTAAATTATATATTTTATTATGACAATAATAACATATATACAAAATATAACATATAAAATACAATAACAAAAACATATTCTTTAAATAAAATAAACAAAATTGTGAGAATAATCACTACATATATGAAATAGAAAATAATGTTTTTATTGACCTTTAAATATGATTGTTTTGGTCAAAAATTGTCGAATGTTAGTTCCTTGAATATCTGTAGAAACAGTCCTACTATTTACACAAAAAATTGATTACTTATAATAATTGTTCTTGTATTTATTTTAATTACAACAGAAATTTTTGTTTCAATAAAGAAAATTTGATTGTAATAATAAATATCAGTAATTACATAAAAATAAATTGATTATATTCGTTGTTGGATTTAGGCGAGAAACTATTATCAGACTACAAGCGGTAAAATCGTAAATCCGTCGCTAATTAAAACTTTGAGTTAAAATTTTTGAACATAAAATTTACCTGTGAAACGACTTGCAACTATTTCTAATTTGTCTGTTTCCACACTGAGGAACAACACACTTTGCGGGCATTTTTAATAAATAGTGCAATAAACGCTGAGAAAAACAACGTATAGCGTCTGAGCTGAGAGCTCAGTTATAGTAATGGCCGCCGACCTAAGCATTCAACTATGTACGGGTAAAGTACGCGTTGAGCGTGCGATGCGCCACTCTATATTTACTTATAACTCGTTGGAGGTACGCAATAGCTATTTGTCTAGTCCTAAGAAATTTGTAAAATATATTACCATTTGCGTAGGTTTTATAATTTTTTCTTGAAAATTACAATATTTATTTATTTATTTATTTATATATCTCTTTTTGTTATAATAACATATTGCAAGCATCTCCAACACACCTTCATCCTCATATACGTTTCGCACAATAAAAGAAGAATTAACCCTCATATTTCACGTCTTTCCCCCGCGTCAAATAAAAGCAAATAAAACGACCGACTGACCGCCCGCCCCCTTTCCGCCCCGCACACGAAATGACCGTGTCAGTGTAGCTGTCGGGTCCCACTCCAACACTCCAGCAGTCCGAATTCGACCCCAGCTCGGCTCTGCCTGACGGATGCCTGCGACATGTGACTGTGTCGCCACATGCCCACATGTCACTGGGGAACACTGCTCAGGAGGAATAAAAAGAATTAGGGGATGAAATAGGAAATAGAACAGAAAGAGACAGGGAGATACAAAGAATGGGACGATGGGAATAAAGTTTTGGGAAATTGCGAAGAAGGACAATGGACCGAAAATTGGTTACAAACTTATACATAAGAGTGACAGTATTATAACTTAAATGATGTCACTGCTACAAAGTTTTAATGCCGTGTCTATTAATATTTAACAAATTTTATAAAATGGGGTCCCGTGGCCGCGTGCTTGAGTGTCTGGTCGCGAATCTGGGGGAACCGGGTTCGATCCCGACAAACGCCAAATATTTTAAATTTTAAATGGCACAAAAGTGACTCTTGTGGTGCACTCTCCACACCAGCTATGAGTGCTCGTGAGGTGACGCCTGCTAAGCGCCCACACGGTAAAATATATCGTCATGTGTTGTAGATACTGGCACACCCAGAAATGGGTAATATGCCGTGATGATATATTTATTTATTTATAAAATACAGGTATTGATTTTAACTCTATATTAATAATTTACGAATATTTTCTCAAAATTTGATCTACGTCACATAGTCAAGTACCTTTAATTTAAATTTACTATTTGTAAATTTTTAAATTGTTCGTAATAATCAGAAACAAATGATACGTAAGGTAAACGTCAAAATATTTCCTCTTATAAATAATACAGAGAATTTATTTTAAAATGCAACATTATGGTTCATCACTTCCATGGTTACTCACTATTGTCAAAAAATGACAGCAATGTAATATTTGTCCATTTTAAAATGCAACATTGTAAAAAATAGTATTGCAGCTCAGGAGATACCTCCAGAACACATCACAAATGGTGTCAATTCTTATTATGACCGACTAGAATATTGCCTTATTGTGAATGGGGGTATTTTTTAACATTTATTACACGAAAGTTATGAATTTTTTTAAGCTTAAGTTTGTTAAGATGTGCAACACTCATGTTTTGCTACGCTAATTTAATTGAAATTAGTTTTGATAATACGAAACTACAAATTTTGTATGTTGCATTTTAAAATGGACAAATATTACATTGCTGTCAATTTTTGACAATAGTGAGTAACAATGGAAGTGACTGACCATATGTTGCATGTTAAAATAAAGTCCCTGTAAATACGGTAAATACAAATGTTAATTTTCAAAAATTAATAACTAATGTAAATATATAGTTTATTTTTAAAAATATTTGAAATTGGTAAGACTGATACATAAATTTATTTCCTATTTTTGGTAGTGGTGACAATGACATTTGAAAATTTAATTTTGAGAACATTTACATTTTTACCTTCCGTCACCTTTAGGTAAGGAAGGTATTGTCTTTGGTCAAAAAATTCGGTGGTGAGTTTTTAATGAATAAGCACGTTTTAGGGTCCCTACAATACGAATTTACTATTTTTAAGATGATGTCTGTATGTATGTGTGTGTGTGTGTGTGTGTGTGTGTGTGTGTCCGTGTGTGTGTGTGTGTGTGTGTGTATGTGTGTCCGTGTGTGACAAATTTTTCTCCGACGATAACTCCAGTACTATAATTCTAAAAATTATAATTCTTTCGTATTCCTCTTCTGTACATCCATATGAAGAGTTGATTAGATTTTGGTTATAATTGATCCACCGGAAGTACCCTTATTTGAAGTTTTTAACAGTTTTTCTTAAAAAAACGCAGTTAAATATTATTTTTTGACATTTTGTTATTATATTTATTAAAGAAAATACTCTTCTCTATATGGTTTGATTATTCATTTTCCTTTATATTCAATAGATGTAGAGTTAAAGCATTATAAAGAAATTAATTTTCAAAAATTAGTCAGCTTTGTTATTTATCATGGAAACAGCTGACATAATTATTCAAAAAAATTTAATTGACAGATGTCAGTTGCAAGTGCAAAACCAAATATGGAAGAAAGCATAGGATCTAAAATTGGTATGTCATAGTGTTGCTCGCAAGTGACACGCAGAGAAAGGCCAAAGAGAAGATGGAAGGACATTACTTAGTGTAGCTTATGTTATAATTTTATTGGATTTATAGAACCTTTTCAAATGAACTTTTGTTATGGAATTTGTAAAAAATAGTATGTGTTCGTGTTCGAATTTACATGATATTATATAGAATCTGTTCCAAGGACCTTTTGGTATGGGATTTGTACAAAATACATGGAATTGACGGAAGGTCTTGTGCTGGCCACAACAGATTTTTTTTTATTCAAATAGTTGTTGTTTTCCTTAGTCATGTACTTTAATTCTTACATTACCCATAGAGCAATAATCTAAAGCATTGCTCTGATATTACCTATTTTTATTTATTGGCAAAATGACATATTAAATAGTATTTTCGCCTTCACCTGGTGTTGTACAGTGTTTTCAAAAAAATCCTAACTAACTAATTTGACACGAGATATTGTCAAAAATGTTATCTGAAGAAATCTTCTTGAATCCTTATTTTAGAAATAGAAACAAATTAGAAAACGGTGAATGGCAATATTCTGAATCATTCTTTATTATATTTTCTCCTTAAAATTACATTTCACGATCATTTTGACAATTTGAGTTTTGAATTGAATAATGATCAGACATACGTTTGTATTCATAGCCTACTCCGAATTAGCTGAACACATTGTATAAACTGTGAAATAAATAGACCCCCAGAATTGTATTGCCAACAGAATTATTTTTAATCAGTACTAAATTAACAATGATATTGCTTCCGACACAACCGAAACTATGTAGATTTCAGAACTTTTCGCACCAAAAAGTGTTATAGGTCTGAATTTAATAATAATCAAAACAGTTCTAAACCATTACAGACTCACAACACCTGATTTACGTCAAATATCTACTTTTAATTAGTATTCTCCGTGATCTTAGGTGAGAAAATCATGTTTCTACCCTTATTATTCGACAATCCTTAACACTTTCGTTCTGTATCAGAATGCTACGGAGGCCCTACGGCCCTGTTCGAAGGATTAAAACTTTGATCCCATAAAGCAACCATCCAATTAATGGACTAATTAAATTAATTAATATTCCCACAGACAGATGTCAAAGGGTACACCCTGAATATGTACGTCAATACTTTTCTTATAGGTAAATTCACAACGTAGACGAAGACGTAGAGGTCTATAAACTTCAATTGATTTTAACCTATAACCTTTTATATTATGTGGGCATGAATCGCAACTATAAATAAACTTTTGGATTTATTGCAATCATATTTCAGAACTTTTTGTCTTAAAATAAAACACTTTTGAAAGACTAAAAAGGATAAATACATATTGAACTGTTTTTATACAGTTTTTATTGGAATCATGCTAAAAATCGCGTATTCAGATTTTAGTGGATAAGCACGTTTTAAGGTCCCCAGAATCCGATTATAATATTTCTACGATGATGTCCGTGTGTCTATGTGTAGGATTTTGGCAAAAATTGGACAACCGGAAGTAATAGTTTCTTAAAAAAAATTTAAATATAATTTTTTTTAAATTTATGTTATTACAAATATTAAAGAATATAAAAATCTCTATCCGATACATTTCAAATTTTTATTATATCTTCTATAGACTTAGAGACAAATAAATATAATTAGATAAAATAATATGCTGTAATGAATCTCATAGCCTATGGAATCCAGTTGAAAAGTTAAATTGTTTGTAATTGACAGATAAATGTTAGTGTCAAAATTCCAGATACATTACTGAAGAATTTTTCTGGGAAGTGTATTTAATATTTCATATTTTACTATTAATTAAATATTTAAAATTATAGATGTATCCATATATTACATACCCATCAGAAATAGAGTTCCCGTCAGCTAAGAAAAAGCCATTTACGTCATCAGCGCAGAAACGAATTTTTGTCATTGCCCTTGGTTGTCATAGCAACGGCTTAGCTTGTTCATGGATACCCCAGTGTCGTTCGTGTTATGTTCTGACGTTTAGTTCTAATGAAAATGTATCATTTGAAGTATCATATGATTAATCAACATATCAGGTGTATTTCTAGGTTTAAATATAAATGTATTAAGAACAAATGTAGATATTGTACTATGCTTTGCAGATTAATTTCTAACAAACAATTTATCCAGATGTTGTACCCGAAAAAGTTTAAAGTTAATACCAGAAGAGGTCAAAGATGTAATTCAACTGAAAATTTTACACCGATTTAGGATTACTTATGTTATTACAGTCTTATCCACTAGGTATAAAAGATTAACTGAATCTAATTGTCGTATGTAGTTGTGTACAGCGCAATGATGTTCCATAAGTTTTCAAACAGAAAAATTAAAGATTTGAATAGAGAAGGGATAAGTATTCGGTCATTTATCAATAATTTGTGATAATCAACTAAAATAAATAGAAAAAATAACAACTGAAGTGCGCTTTCACTATTTGGCAAAGAATAAGATGGCACGCCACTGCCTACAAAATCTATGAGCCTACGTCATTACTACGTCATTGCTTCGCGCATCTATTGATGACGCAAATGGCTTTTTCTTAGCTGACTAGCACTCTACCGGTAATTTCGTCAGTGAATTTGAAGAATCTCGAACATTTAAAAGAATAAGAGGAAACTTATTTACAGAATGAATTTAAAAAATAATAATATATTAATAATAGATGTAAATAGAATAGGGCTGTTGCAAGAATTTTTATATGACTTCTAAGTATTAAATTTTAAAAGATATTGTTCTTTAAAGAGCCTCAAATTTAAAAATATCACGAAATATCCTTTAGATATTTTACAATTAATTTTTGAAATTTGGATAAAATTTTGAATAAGTCACGTGATCTGAAACAGAATGTGATGTCAGAACACATACATCTTTAGCGGTTCTAATTGGTCCGTTTATAATGTAAAATTTTTTGTGTTTGGTGTCAAGTGGTCAAAGTTGTCAAATAAATGTCAAATTTTTAAGATTGGTTCAAGTTGTATAATATGTAGGTAATAAAAAATTCAAAATAAAATGAGTAATTTACGATATTGTATTGTGCCTTCTTATAAAAATACTGTTAGGAATAAACCTATTATAGAGTTTATAAATTTGTCAAACGATGCGATGGAAAGAAAATTGTGGCTAGAAGCAATAGGTTGAAGAGCTGATAATGTCAGAAAATCGTGTTTTCAAATTTGTGAAGATCATTTCAACTTTCATCCACCTTTAAGATAACAGTATATATTTGTTGCTTCACTTTATGTTCAGGGCAAACTTTACATCTACTGTACAGATTTTTTTGCTCGACATAGATCTACATATCCTATAGCAGATTCAATGTAAGAATCATAACCAGAACCTTAAAGTAAAATATATTATCAATTTATATAGTAAATTCAGTTCTTATATTTTATTTTATCTCAGATCTTTAACACCCCTTATTTCGGTAGCAATAAAACAATCATTCTCTGATATAAATTCAGCCACCATCCAGCTACTGACCTTCGGTAAATTGTCCGACTTAGCCTGAGTGTAATTATTATTCATTTACAATAAGCAATATCAGCGTCAAATGTCAAATTAAGATTTTTTATTAACATGTGACAAACTGTAAGCCTACGTTTATTTATGTAAATAATATGAACAACCTAGGTGATGGAAAAACTATTTTCCTATTGGCTATTAATGATGTAATGTATGTGTTTCTACGTCACAGGAGTGGGGGGTAGTTTTTCAGGACGCCAATCTTTTTATCTAATTATTTCCACAAATAACAGCAAATTATTAAAATAAAAATTATTACTAAGAAAATCATTGCATAAACTTTCATTTAAAATAGTTTTTGAAAAATGTGAAACAGGCTCATTAAGTAAATGTACCAGAAATGTGAAATACATGTCCTTATATAGCCTAATATGGAAATGGCGAGAGGTTTTGAACTGACCACAACAGATTTTTAATGTAACATTCAGAACAGTGAACGATTCAATTATTTAAATATGAAGAAATATTTTTGTGAACTATAGTCTAACAATAAGACAGGTGAAAAATTCACTGACTTCAGAGGGATTTTATATCGTAATTGGGAGAACATCATAGGGGCAATACTAAGATCCTGGGTTCAAATCCCGGTAAAGTCCACGAATTTTTCACAAAAATATTTTATTCTGTTTCACTTCACTCATATTCTTGTACTCAAAATTTTACAAAAACAGTAAAATTCTTTTAATTTGAACCAAAAGTACTAAGAATAAGAAAATCGAATAAGAAAACTAACAAATGTCACAGTAAGTTGACACGAAAATACTGTCTCGTCTTTAGTGCTTTCTAGCTAGATAGTAAGTAAATCACCCTGTTTACATAAAGTATGGCTTATTGCATATGCGTTTGTACAATCCGTTTCTATTATCTCAGCATTAATAACGTATAATAATATTTATCACCGTCATGTAAACAAAGAGTATTCATGTTTCAGTGTTTCTAATTTCGGTAAAAACTGTTCAAAGCGTAAATTAATCGTGGTCGCGTTATTAAATTATGGTTAGATCTAAAGCCATTTCTATTATGATAGGTATCTACTATCTACATATATTTCATTAATCGAATTTGCAAATCTACATGATCAAAGTTACAATTGAATTTGTGATAACTCACTGCGTTGGTATTAAATTCATGTCTTTCAATTTATGTCGATAATAATAGAATTCATGTCGTTATTTAATGCGCTAACAATGGAATGATGCTATATGTGTATGTATGTAGATTCGAAGACATACCCCTTTTATATAAAATTGAAGAATTCAAGTTTAAAAAAAACTGTTGTGGCCAGCACAAGATCTCTCGACAATTCCATTTAGGCTATAAGTGCATATTGTATTTGATATTTCTGGTACACACAAAATTAATTACATCTATTACCAATATTTTTTTTTAAATTCAATATACCGTGAGTATTTTTTAACGTGAAACATTGGATATGTCATCCATGGTTACGACTTGACATTTGATTGACAGCAATGTATTTGCCTGTCCCATTTAAGATGAAACATAGGGAACGAATTTGACATTTGACAAGACGTCAGTGGAGTTTTTGTTTAAATAATTCTACCTGCTTTCTAAATTAAATTTAGTTGTAGAAAAAATATTGTGTGCACCTATTCCCGAGTGATTTTCTGACAATACTTAAATATAATACTTCTGTCAAATTCATTCCCTATGTTATAAATGAGACAGGTAAATATATAGCTGTCTATCAAATGTCAAGTCGTAACTTATATTATCTGTCATATTGAAACGATGTCATTAGAGGTTAATTTTGTTTAAATAATTATACCTGTTTTCTAAAAATTAAATTTAGTTGTAGAAAAAATATTGTGTGCACCTTGTGCCCGAAATATGTTTAGTGCTCTTGAGTGGTTTTCTGACTTGGGTAAATTTCTTACAATATTTGAATTATAATACATCTGTCAAATTCGTTCCCTATGTTTCATTTCAAGTGGGACACGCAAATACACTGCTGTCAATCAAAAGTCGAATCGTAACTATGGATATGACAAACCCAATGTTTCACGTTAAAAAATACTCACGGTATAAAAAAGTTCCGTCCTACTCTTCCAAATGTTAGAGATTCTTCAAATTCATTGACGAGATTGGCTGATGCGTATATGTAGTATATGTAGGTAGGTATCTATAATTTTATATATTTAATTAATAATAAAGTAAGTGTTGACACAAAGTTACCTTTGTTGAAATAATGATTTGCATAAATGAACTACATCAAAATACAAATATAAATATTTATTTAATGAAAAACGTAACCAATATGCCTGTCAAAAATATTCGATGAAAAACATTAATATGAGTTAAAAAATCAATATTCGACTGTGTTAGGATGGAGGTAGATACAGGAAAGTAAGAATTCTTCGGACAATTAATAAAATTTATTCACGCCGACGTTTCGACTATACAATAGTTTTCTTCAGGGCTAGAATGGTCTAGTCGAAAAAAGGAATCCACATGTGGATAACAGAACATACAACACGGCCAATTAAAAAATAAAGAAATATGAATAAATAAATAAATAGTTAAAAACAACATATCACAGAGAGAAAATCGCCAAAAAAATTAAAAACTTGTTTTGGATGAATACAATACATATGGAAATGGATTTATTTATTTATTTATTCATATTTATTTATTTATTTTTTTAATTGTCCGTGTGTATCTTCCGTTATCCACATGTGGTTTCTTTTTTCGACTAGACCATTCTAGCCCTGAAGAAGACTATTGTATAGTCGAAACGTCGGTGTGAATAAATTTTATTAAATGACTGCAAGTCCGAAGAAGTCTTACTTTCCTGTATCTGCCTCCATTAATATGAGTGACAGCGAGCATGAAACATGATCAAAAATAACATCAAGTAAAATAACAAAATGAAAGTTTTGTTTCAACAATAAGAAATATTAAATGTATCTGGATTTTTTACTCTGACATTTTTCTGTTATTTACAAACATTTTAATTATTCAACTGGTTTCCATTGAGTTATATGAGCTGTGAGATTCATTACTACGGATTATTTTATTTATAATTCTTTATCTTTTAATTTATAGAAGATATAATAAAAATGTTCAATGTATCGGACAGAGTGTTTTATATTCTTTAATATTTGTAACAACATAAATTTTCAAAAAATAATACCTATTTAAAAAATTTTTTTTAGAAAGTACTACTTCCGGTTGTCCAATTGTTAACAAAACCTTTTTAGCTCTTCCCATTAATTCCAGATTAAGGAACACGTAGTTAAATTGGTCTTTAGTTTTATAGAATTTGAGAAACCGTCCCTCCAACATCCACACATACACACATACACACACACACACACACACATCATTGTAAAAATGTTAAAATCTAATTCAAATGATCTTAAAACGTACCTGCTAAAATCTGGAGATGCGATTTTTAACATGAATCAAATTCAAATATTTTCAGTTAGAAAACATTTCACGAAAATAAAATAAGCGTCAAATTTATAAAATTGTGGAACTACGTCCGACACCATCATTCGTGCTCATGAAAATTCTGTAAGGTGCTGAAATCGGATTTATTCTATTAGTGATTCAAATTCCAGACAGTTTTTTGCGTTAAAGAATGTTAAACAGGTCCTTGTCGGCTATTGTACCATTTCATTCAAATTATGTTTTTTTGCATTTACATAAAAACCGTTCAATGTCGAGGCTATACAATAAAGCCTTATAGACAATAAGTAAAAGTGAATCAGAAAAATGTGATTATATAAAGTTCGGAATTTGTACTTTATTACTTATTTTCGTAGCGATCCAATATCAAATATCAAAGACATATCTAGGAATATTCATAAGGAGTGTAAAAAAATATGAAAAAAGTTAATTTAGAACTTATTTGCATATTGTACAGTATTCTGCGTCATGATTTAAAATTTGTCTAGCTCACTTTATTTATGTATTACTTAACATGGTATACGAGTAACTATTTGCAACTTTTTTTTAACATATTCGCACATTATGACTCTTGAGGTGCACTCTGCACTCCAGCAATGAGTGCCCGTGAGGTAACGCTTGATAAACTCTCGCACGATACAAACATGTCATCATCCGAGATCTGTATACACTGCAGATTGGCATACCCAACAATGGGTGAAGATTATTTGTTTATGTACATTGTATTCTGCTCATTCTCTTTAAATATATTTTTG
The DNA here is from genome assembly GCA_943142095.1 of Ophonus ardosiacus. Lineage (NCBI taxonomy): Eukaryota > Metazoa > Arthropoda > Insecta > Coleoptera > Carabidae > Ophonus > Ophonus ardosiacus. The sequence goes on from OW964837.1 coordinate 5,321,587, forward strand.
CGGTAGTGCTTAGTGTAATAGTTATTTTTCCTACAACCGTGCGTAAAATACATACTTTATACATTCTTTACAACTTTTCAAGTACTACTGCGTAAAAAGTAAATACGTTGCTAGGCAACGGTAAATTTATTTGTAAACTAATACTAAGAATATTTGAAGATGCCGGTACACTCTTATTCAGTATTTATGAAAAATAGCACTAATTTTTCCGTTGTATGAAAAATATTGTATGCAACTCGTGTGTAAATAGTACTTTTATCTTGTGCTACTTTCCTCACTCGACCAAAAGAAGAACTACTTTACACACTTGTTACATAAATAAATATAAATAAATATATCATCACGGCATATTACCATTTCTGGGTGTGCCAATCTGCTTTATCGCAGATATAGGTAATGATGATGACATATTTGTACCGTGCGGGCGCTTACCAGGCGTCACCTCACGGGCACCCATTGCTGGCGTGGAGAGTGCACCACAGGGGTCACTTTTGTGCCATTTAAAATTCGAAATATTTGGCGTCGGTCGGGATCGAACCTGGAACCCTCAGGTTCGCGACCAGACACTCAGGCACGAGGCCATGGGACTTTACACACTTGTTACATAAATAACTATTTCTATCACTAGTCTAGAAACTGTATATTTGCGAATGTAAGTATACATTGAGAAAGTATTCGTAAAGCAGTTTCTTGACATGTAATATACAAGATGAAATAATCTATTTTATAAATCCTGGAGTTTATGTTTTAAAGATAATACACAATTTTTTAGTTCAGATTTCAAATATATGTAACTGAAATAAATATAAATATATCATCACGGCATATTACCCATTTCTGGGTGTGCCAGTATCTACAACACATGTAGACATCGGTAATGTTGACGATATATTTTACCGTGTGGGCGCTTACCAGGCGTCACCTCACGGGCACTCATAGCTGGCGTGAAGAGTGCACCACAGGGGTCACTTTTGTGCCATTTAAAATTGGAAAATATTTGGCGTCTGTCGGGATCGAACCCGTAACTGACAGATAAATATCACTGTAACTCTTAAATTTCCAGATTCAAAATCAAATTCCAAAACTACGGTGATTATTTTAGAAACAACCTGTATTCATATGCAATATTATAAATTTCACTAGTCTAGCTGTAAGTACAATTATTTATTCCCAATAATAGCTGGAAAAACAGCAGCTCTCTGGTTGCCTGTAATTATTCTTTCTGTGAGAGAAATTTTTTGTCCGTTCTCAGGGATTTCCACTAGCATTCGTAACGTAGGTTAGGGGAGAGATAAAATAGATAAGTTTGTGGAGAATTAGCTTTGATTAAGTAGAAAAAATGCATCAAAGGGATGATTAATCAATCCGATAGCTTGTGTCGTTGGAGATATACAGAAAATCTTTTATACATTAACAAAAATCCCGCCCATTTTTCAAAACCGCTGTAGCATCACAGATACCCAATCCAATATTTCTTCCAATTGAGCCATCAGAGTTCGACATTGACGAGGAAATATCTACTTTTTTCCAAGTTAAAAACAAACTTGAAAAAGTCCATCACTAGCCAAAAAAAATGAAAAGCTATTTCGTTTAGTAGAACTTGACAGGGCACGAAACGAACTGAGAAAGTAGCAGTAGCAGTGGCGGAGTGCCGAAGTGGCGTACACATTAACAGCGTAATGAAAAACTCACAAAAACTGTTTGCTTTCCACTGAGGGATCTAGTTACAATGCAAGTGCGCTTAGCACTTTCTCTATCCCTCTATTTCTCTTGTATAATCGCTTACTGCCATACATTTTAAACAACGGATATTTTTACCTCTCGCTAAGAGAGGTATTACATTCATGCTAAAAATCACATCTCCAGATTTTATTGAATAAGGACGATTTAAGGTCCATATAAACCAATTTTCACATTTTTACGATGATGTCTGTGTGTGTGTGTGGATGTGTGTCTGTGTGGATGTTGGAGGGACGATTACTCGAAAACTGTAAGACATAAGACCAGTTTAACTATGAATTCCTCAATCTGACATTCATGGGAAGAGCTGAAAAGGTTTTGGTAACAATTGAATAACCGGAAGTAGTAGTTTTTTAAAAAAATTCTTCTAAATATTATTTTTTGAAAATTTTTGATATTACGCATTCTGAAAAACAAAATTCTACATCTGATACATTTAAATTTTTTATTATATATTCTACAAATTTAGAGATAAAGACGCTATAATATGTAGAATATCGGGATATAATAAGTCGAGTAGGCGAAAATACACTAAGGAAACCAGTTGACAAATTCAAATGTTTATAACATAATTTGTGAATGACAGATATCAGTGTCAAAAATCAAAAGTTTTAGTTACATTCTGAAAGCTTTTTCTGGGAATTGTATTTAATTTTCCTTGTGGTTTTATTAATTAAATATTTAAAATTATAGGTAACCTGCATATATCCATTAGAAATACCACCAATCTTGTCAGTGAATTGGAAGAATCTCTGACATAGGAACTTCCTCATACAATGAAAAATAGATATAATTAGAATTGTATGTGTGCAGAAGACATGTTAAATACAATAAAATACAATATTTGGGCAAAGTTCTGTAATTTTTTTGTTACAAAACGACGGTTCGATAGCGAAGTGCAATACATTACTTATATAACATAAAATGGAAATGGCGAGAGGTCTTGTGTTGGCCACAACAGATTTTCTTTAAGATATTATGTTTTCCTGCTAACACCGTAGCTTCGTCCCTGAATGTCTGGTTGCGATCTTAGGGGTACCGGGTTCGATCCCGACCATCTCCAAATATTTCGAATTTTAAATGGCACAAAAGTGACTCCTGTGGTGCACTCTCCACGCCAGTAATGAGTGCCCGTAAGGTGACGCCTGGTAGGCGCCCGCACGGTACAAATATGTCATCATTATTAGCGATATTTGCGATAAAGCAGATTGGCACACCCAGAAATGGGTAATATGCCGTGATGATATATTTATTTATTTATTTTATTTGCTAACACCGAGAACTAACTTTAAATTTCGCCAAGTGAAATAACTTGAACAATTAACAGTGTTATTTTTGTCCGCCATTGTAAATTAATAGTTATTTATTTATTTATTAAGGCAAGGAAGTTTGTCTTTTCATGACGAATATGGAAAATAACCTTAATGAGTCATGATTAAATATTTTCTGAAATCGTATAAGAATCCAATATTATGGGTCCCCGTGGCCGCGTGCCTGAGTGTCTGGTCGCGAACCTGGGGGAACCGGGTTCGATCCCGACTGACGGCAAATATTTCCAATTTTAAATGGCACAAAAGTGACCCCTGTGGTGCACTCTCCACGCCAGCAATGAGTGCCCGTGAGGTGACGCCTGGTAAGCGCCTACACGGTAAAATATCATTACCGATGTCTACATGTGTTTAGATACTGGCATACCCAGAAATGGGTAATATGCCGTGATGATATATTTATTTTATTTATCCAATATTACTGAATAGTACATATAACCTATTTTCATTTAACAAGTAAATCACATTGAAAACTTAAGGAACTTTATAATTTTATTGAATATATAGAATCTTTTCTAAGGATCTTTTTATAGCATTTATCCATTTTTATTTTAATATTTTTATTTCTAAAAATTCACACAGTTGTTCAAATATTCTAAAAATGCGTACGCTTACGTAACATTCTCTTTACAATCAAATAATAATACTACCAAGTTCATATCTCTACCCATTTTTGAATTATTGCCCCGAAAATCAATATACCCCACATTTAGATAAAAACTTCAAAATTTTCAAAAATCTAATTTTTATGTATCTAGATACTTCTGAATGCGCTGATTCCAAATTTTGAAACCGCAGGTCGATATCTAGTTTCGTTCTCAAGATATTTAGATTTAAAATTTTGCTGAAAACTGCCCATTTTTGGGTATTAACCCAAAAATGGGTGGAGATATGAACTTGGTGACATCACCATTCGATTCTACGGGCAAAAATACATAAGTATACCAATTTTCATAATGTTTGTCCAACCTGTTCATTTTTTATGAATAAAAGTTTGAAAACCCCTAAAAATGGCCAAAATCTGAAAAAATCGTAAGGGGTACCCCTTAAGATTTTTGCGATTTTTGGGCATATTCAGTAATTTTGCTTTAGAGATTGTATGCGGTGTTTAAAAATTCTGAAAATTGGTGTACTTATGTAATTTTGCCCGTAGAATCGAATGGTGTTGTCGCCAAATTCATATCTCGACCCATTTTTGGGTTATTGCCCAAAAATGGGCAGTTTTGAGCAAAACTTTGAATCTAAATATCTCGAGAACGAAAAGAGATATCGACCTGCGGTTTCAAAATTTGGAATCAGCGCAGGGGAAAGTATCTAGATACATAAAAATTAGATTTTTTAAAATTTTGAAGTTTTTATCTAAATGTGGGGTATATTGACTTTTGAGGCAATTATTAAAAAATGGGTAGAGATATAAACTTGGAAGTAATATTATTTGATTGTAAAGAGAATTTTATTTGGTGGATTGTTTCTCTGGAGATGGAGACTTGCGGGCTACAAGTCGGTCAACGAATAAAATTCAATAAAAACTTTCAGCGGGTATTACATCGCCAAGAGTTTCCTCTAAGTTGGTACGGTCATTTCAATACACAGTGCGGCAACTTTTCATGCAAGACTTGTATTTTTAAAAGAAATACTTTATTGGAAATAGGAAATGGGTACAACGTTTTAGGTACGCGCTGCCTTACCAAAATTCAAACTACATACGGAGTTTAAAAGTTTTTAAATCTTGTAGTGACATACGAAACAATATTATATAGATGGATCCAGTTAAAAACAAAAGATTGTAGTCGTGCTATTGTATGAACTAAGTACAGACATACGCATAATGAAATCTTTGAAATATTGTATGTAACTTATCTGTAAATGCAAGTCTGTTCTTCATTCAAATGATATACAGAGTGTTCATTTTAAATTGACCACCATTGCTATCTCAAGAACTCCATGAAGGATTTTTCTATTCTACATAACTCATATAAAATTTTTTTTCGGTTAGTGGTTTTCGAAATACAGAAAAAACATTTTACCTCTCGCTAAAAGAGGTACTGAATTAATGCCAAAAATCGCATATCTAGATTTTAGTGAATAAGTACGTGTTAAGGTCAATAGAATCCGATTTTAACATTTTTACAATGTCAGTGTGTGTGTGTGTGTGTGTTAATGGGTAACAATCAGATAACCGAAAGTAATAGTTCCTTTAAAAAAAATCTCCTAAAGACCAAATATTTTTTATTTGCTTATTCGCTAAAAAAAATCTGTTGTGGCCAGCACAAGACCTCTCGCCATTTCCATATTAGGCTATATAAAAATAAGTATTGTATTGCACTTCGCTTTCGAACCATTCGTTTTATAACAAAATATTATAGAACATTACCCAAATATTATTTTTTATTATATTTAACATGTCTTCTGCACACATATAATTCTAATTATATCTATTTTTCATTGTATGAGAAAGTTTGTAAATGTCAGAGATTCTTCCAATTCTTTAACCAGATTGGCGGTATTTCTGAAGGATATATGCATTTTACCACAATTTACCTATAATTTCAAATATTTAATTAATAAAACAATAAGAAAAGTTAAATATACTTCCCTGAAAAAGCTATCAGAATGTCACTAAAACTGTTGATTTTTGACACTGACATGTGTCATTTACAAATTATGTTATAAACATTGGAATTTCTCAACTTGTTTCCTTAGTGCCGTAGCCTCTGCGATTAGTTCACTATATAAAGTATAGTGTCTTTATCTCTAAATTTATACAAGATATAATAAAAATTTTAAGTGTATTAGATGGAGAATTTTATGTTCTTCAATATTTAACAAAAAAACCTCCTAAAAAATTATATTTAGAAGAATTTTTCTAAGAAACTACTACTTCCGGTTGTTCAATTGTTACCAAAACCTTTTCAGCTCTTTCCAGGAATGTCAGATTTAGGAAACTGCAATTAAATATTTTTTAAGTCTTATAGTTTTTGAGGAATCGTGACTACAACATCCAGATATACACATACACACACACATACACAGACATCATTTTAAAAATGTTATAATCGGATTGTAGGGACCTTAAATCGTGCTTATTCAATAAAATCTGGATATGCGAATTTTAGCATGAATCCAATACCTCTCTTAGCGAGAGGTAAAAATAATTCCTTACTCGAGATAGCAGTGTTGGCTCATTTATATTGAACCTCTATATATGTATATGGTTGTTATAAACACGAGGAGTAACTGTGGTAGGTATATAATTTAAAATGTCTACTATGTCTACATAAAATTGACGTCGACTCCAACTTTTTATCCCCATAATCTTAATTATTTAACTAATTAGGTGTCTAGAGAATTGATGTGCTACAAAAACTTTTAATTTGAAAGTTTTTTATATTTAGAAAGTTTTTATGTGCAATTATACAAGTGGGTTTTAAAACTACAAGAGAAATGACTCACTCTGATGAAAATAAAATGAAAAGTTTATTTATAAAGTTATTTTACCTCTGCATTACCTGGCTATAGAATTGTTTTATTTCGCTAATATTAATTAAAAACATTTTTCAACCAATAATAGAAAAGGATGGAAATAATATATCAAAATATAATTCATAGATACATGTATCTACTAAAATTTATTAATTTGACAATAATGCTATGTGTACGTGGAACCAAGCAACATAATTAATCAAAATTTAAATATTTATAATTTAATAAATGTCAACATCAAACGTTAATTAGAAAATAAATATTAGGATATTTTGTGTAAAACTTTTATTACATATTAGTATTTTATAAATATTCATTTTATTTATATTTTACAACGTTTAAGTAAAAATCTGAAGTGGGCAGTATATTAACTCTTGTCAATTCCATTTTATTGTTACCTTCCGTCAACTTTAGCTAAGGAATGTATTGTCTTTGGTCAAAAAATTGGTGGAGAGATCTTAAGAACGTTTTAGGGTCCCTAAAATACGATTTTACTAGTCTTACGATGATTTCTGTATGTGAATCTGTATATATATAATCACGGCATATTACCCATTTCTGGGTGTGCCAGCATCTACAACACATGTACACATCGGTAATGATGATGATATATTTTACCGTGTGGGCACTTACCAGGCGTCACCTCACGGGCATTCATAGCTGGCATGGAGAGTGCACCACAGGGGTCACTTTTGTGCCATTTAAAATTGGAAATATTTGGCGTCTGTCGGGATCGAATCCGGTTCCCCCAGGTTCGCGACCAGACACTTAGGCACGCGGCCACGGGACCCCATATATATATATATATATATATATATATATATATATATATATATATATATGTATATATGTATGTATGTATGTATGTATGTGTGTGAGTGTGTATGTATGTGTTTTTATGTGTGTGTGTATGTGTGGGCGTGTGTGACAAAAATTTCTCCGATGATAACTCCAATACTACAATTCTAAAAATTATAATTCTTTCGTATTCCTCTTCTTCATATCCATATGAAGAACTGATTTGCTTTTCGTTAACCGTAAGGTCCCTTATTTGAAGTTCTTAACAGTTTTTTTTTTTTAATACGCAGTTAAATATCATTGACAGTTTACGTGATTATCAATATGCAAGAATATCTTATTGCCTATACGGTTTAATTATATATTGTCGTTCATATTCATTAGATATAGAGTTAAAGATTTAGAAAGAGGTTAACTTTCATAAATCATCCAGCTTTGCTATATTCATAGAATCTTTTCCAGTGAACTTTCGGTATGGAATTTGTAGAAAATAGTATATGTTCGTACCACAAACATGACGGAAGGTAATAATATATTGCCTGCTTTCTTACCCTTGTTCAATATTTCTAGGTATAGTAAAAGTTTTTAAAGAAGTCCGATCAAGGCCATCTACGAATTGCATCTATGAATGAAGATTTTATGCTGTCAAATTTAGTAGTGTCGTTTACATAGTTTTTATGAGCTACACAAGATATTATGTACCCTCATAAAAACTAAGTAAAAGACACTACTAATTTGACAGCACAAAATCTTAATTCATAGATACAATTCGTGGATGGCCTTGATCGGACTTCTTTCAAAAATTTTACTGTATATTTTACCATCCTGTGTTATCATACCTCCAAAATATTCATATGCCATTACTCTTTCTAAACATTTTCAATGGATAAAACTAAATAAACAAGTAAATTAAAATTTAGATTCATATTTAAATTTTTTTGACATTTGTTAAAAAATTCCCGAAATACTTTCAGGTAAAAAATCCGGGCTTTATTCCAACTCTTTATTTTTGGATAATGTATATTATTTAAGTAACATTTTAGAACTTATTGTAGTAAAACATGTCACATATTAATAACATAAATGTTTTCTCTAAATTTGATTAAGGCCACATACTCCATTAGTGAGAATATTGTTTGTAATATTAAATTTTGAAAATGGAAATTGGAGGGTTGCGTATATTAGATATTTTTACAAAGGCGTCTACTTGAATTTAATTCCATGTATAATTAAATCCAAAAATATCAAATTTCAATAATAAAATTACCTACTCGAGTAATACGCGCGTCCCTACTACTCTACTTGGCTTCTGCGGTGAGGTAAAATTTTGCGAGAGACAATCCTCCCTGAAATGCGCGGCTTTTATTCCTGCGAAACATAATCGACACCTGGGTTCTCTCTCATCATTTATCCATGTGTGATGTGCTTTTATTTTACACCGTCTTTCATTTTTTTGCTTTGTTTCACATTCTTTATGGAAGCACTACCGCAATTTTTCTTTAAAATAAACATGAAGTATACGGGATACTTTGGGCGGAATATTACACGGTTTATTGCGAAAAATTGAACATAATATAAAGGAAGAACTCTTACTTGAATTAAATTGCTCTATAAAAAATTTCTTATTACTTTCCTCACGATGTTTGTTAATAAATGTACGATATTACACATAAGTATGTAGACACATACCTTCTTTTATTTAAAATGTTCGGTTTAATGATACTTCTTCCTGAAAAGATAATTTAAATATTAATGTATGTACCAAAAGTTTGAAGAAAAAATTTACTTTCCAAATTTTTTTACTAAATATGGTCTAATCTAGTCGACACTGGACACAATAAATACAAAATAGTTGTTTTATAATATACCATATTAAAATTGTCAGTAATAATATAATAAGAGAATGAGAATAATTTGAAAATAATTTGACAGATAAATATAAATAATCGCTTTCATACCGAGTGATTATTAATTACGGTGTTTCCAGAAGTGGTTTCTATAATTTTTTGATTTATTACATAGTCAGAAACATCACTAAATCAGTATTTTTCCTTCATTTTATTTATGTGTTGATAACTATCTTAGAAAATAAAAGCGACAGGGATTATTCCCGGGAATAATCTCTAGAGCTTTATTCTCACTATAATAATGGCAGGATTGGTTAATACGCTGATACATGACAGGCAATGAAACATTTCATTGGTTTTAAGAAATGTCAAAATAATCAGAAAAAGTTTTGAAAGATTAAATACATTGACCTCGCAGGGATTTGAACCCTGGACCTTCTCATATCTATGTAGTATCGCACACTCTATCTTCAGTGTAGCGGAGATAGCCAATGTTATTCTTATGGACGTTTTCTGTACCATGTTGCCAATTTTTCAATGTAATATAATATTGTAACATTCATAAATTTTCATTGCTGTACCAAAATTAGTTAACACTGTACAATTTAAGTTTTATGAGGGTCTCTTATTTACCCAAGGGCTTATTGTATTCCCCTGAAATTTGTCTACAGTTCTAAATAGTTTTATACAAAGGGCCGCGAAAAGATGCGTTGGAACCGGGGTGTAAAAAACATGCTGAAGCTATTTGTACCTGTAATAAGTAATATTTCAATACCTACAATATTTAAAACCGCCCGGCTTACTAATCTTGATCAAATGCATTAGAGATTGGAATATTAAAATATTATAAATTCAAATTGGAAATTATAAAAAAAGAATAAAGACTTATGAACTATGTAAAATATTTCAATCAAGCTAAATATTAGTAAATAGTTTACTACACAATATGTCAGCAAACAGTATGAAACCAGTAAAACATAAAAAAAATATTCTTCATCAATATGACATTTTTTTCTTTTCACCCACTTGTTTAGATACACTGAAAGTACACCAGTCATAAATACATTCAATGAAATACCCAGAATATTTCATCTCTTTTTGTGCATCTATTTTGCTCTTTCTATCTTGTAGATATACAGCAGGTAAATATGACAACACGTTACTCCATAAGACCCTATACTGAACATAGAGTGTATAAAATTTTCTCCCTGATCCATTAAGCCCATTTCTGTATGTTAAACTTGTAGACAGAATCGTAATTATTTTATATCATCGAATTTGTGACGGGTGATAGTTCACGTTAATGTTTCGCGCTCCGATTTGGAGAGTGTACTCTTCTACGAATTTGTAAAAAGATTTGAGAAAAATACATTGACTTCAATGGGAAGCCACCTTGTGGCTCAGTTGGTTAGAGCGTCTCACTAGGTATGAGAAGGTCTAGGGTTCAAATCCTTGCGAGGTCAACGTATTGTTCAAAAATTCTTTCTTTGTATAAAATTTCTCCCTGATAAAAGTTTGCTCCAGGGTTGGCTACGGTAATTGAGTCTTCAGCAATTGATGTTCGCTTGTCGCAAATTACAAGTAATATCTTCTTCGATTACATTAAATGCAAATTGAGAAATTAGATGTAGGTAAATGAGTTTGTAGTGTGTCGCGCACTAATTATTCCACAAATGGTGTTTCACTATCGGCACTCATCGGATTCCTGCACTAATTTATTAATTATGAAGTTAAACGCGCAGTATATCACGGAATGGGCATGGAAAGTACAGACAATAGCAGCTATCTCCAACCCTACAATGGAACCTAGCCACGATTAATAACATCACACAGCTAACCGTAAATTACGTTTATGTTCTGTGAATATAAATGATGACACATGTGCTACGTGTTTTGATATTTACCATTGGCACATAAATATTCCTAGCTGATGCTGATGGACAAAATGTGAAAAGCTCGCCTGTTAATTTATCTTCGATCAAAAGTCCTGTGATGTATGCAGTCATTATGGCCCGCGCCGTGGTTTCCAAATACAAGATTTCACTTTGGAAAAATTTATATTTGCCTGGTTATTAATGCATTCGGGGTAAACACAAATGTGATGATTTATTGAATCAGGCTGCTGGCTCGCAACATGTTCATATCTTTTGTAATTATTATTGAAGCTTTTAATTACATTAATTAACAACAGGCTGCATGAACTCGTTACAATAATCAGAACTTTATTATTACTAATTTCATGTTGTTTAGCTTGTTTGTTTGTTTATTTGTTAGCTTGTATATTTGTTTACAGACATGAAATAATGGAATAAAAAATAAAAATGAGTTGCGTCTACATTGCTATTTATTTTTTGGGCATATTCCAACAATAATTTGTGACACTCAATTTGGATACGAAATAAGGACAACATTATAAAGGGAAATGAGTTTATTAATACCTTTCTACATTATTTTTCAACATTTTTTAAAGATGCTTGAGTATTATTATTATTATTATTGATTCGCAAATTGATCGTTTTTACCTCTCGCTAAGAGAGGTATTGGATTCATGCTAAAATTCGCATATCCAGATTTTAATGAAAAAGCACGATTTAAGGTTCCTAGAATCCGATTATAACATTTTTAAAATGATCTCTGTGTGTGTGTGTGTGTGTGTGTGTGTGTGTGTGTGTGTGTGTGTGTGTGTGTTTGTGTGTGTGTGTGTGTGTGTGTGTGTGGATGTGTGTATGTGTGTATGTGTGTATGTATGTCTGGATGTTGTAGGGACGATTCCTGAAAAACTATAAGACTTAAAAAATATTTAACTGCAGTTTCTTCAATTTGATATTCCTGGGAAAAACTGAAAAGGTTTTGGTAATAATTGAACAACCGGAAATTCTTCTAAATATAATTTTTTGGGAGTTTTTTTTTATTAAATATTGAAGAACATAAAATTCTCCATCTAATACACCTAAAATTCTTATTATATCTTGTATAGATTTAGAGCTAAAGACACTATAATTTATAGAGTAAACTAATCACAGAGGCTAAGGCACTAAGAAAACCAGTTGACAATTTCCAATGTTTATAACTTTTATAACATAGTTTGTGAATGACACATGTCATTGTCAAATATCAACAGTTTTAGTGACATTCTGATAGCTTTTTCTGGGAAATATATTTAATCTTTCTTATTGTTTTATTAATTAAATATTTGAAATTATAGGTATAATTATGGTAAAATGCATATATCCATCAGAAATACCGCCAATCTGGTTAATGAATTGGAAGAATCTCTAACATATAGAAAATTCCTCATACAATGAAAAATAGATATAATTAGAATTATATGTGTGCAGAAGACATGTTAAATACAAAAAAAAAAACAATATTTGAGTAAAGTTCTGTAAGCGAAGTGCAATACAATACTTATATAGCCTAATATGGAAATGGCGAGCGGTCTTGTGCTGGCCACAAAAGATTTTTTTTCACTTGTAACAATTGTATACCGTATGCCAGAGTATCTGGTCGCGAACCTGGGAAACCGGGTACGATCCCGACCGACGTCAAATATTTCGAATTTTAAATGGCACAAAAGTTACCCCTGTGATGCACTCTCCACGCCAGGTGGTAAGCGCCCGAACGGTACAAATATGTCATCATCATAACCGATATCTGCGATAAAGCAGATTGTGGCAACATTCAGAAATAGTAATATGCCGTGATGATATTTATTTATTTATTTATTTTATTTAAAAGATTTTTACCTCCCGCTACCCTTGGTAAGGGAGGTATAGTGATCGTGCTAAAAATCTCATATCGAGATTTTAGTAAATGACCACGTTTTAAGGTCCCTAGAATCCATTTTCAACATTTTCACGATGATGTCTGTAACTCAAATACTATCATTCAGAAAATTCTGAAACCTTGTATTTCTATCCTATTCTAATATGAAAAGAAGCCATTAGATTTTGGTGTAAATCGGATAACCGGAAATGGCTCTTTACCTGAAGCTCATAATGGTTTTTCTTCAAAAAATATCATTAAATGCCATTTTTTCGCATTTTATGTCTTATGACAATTAAAGATTATTGAATTTTCTACAGGAATACATTAATACTTTTTCTGTATATTTTGCAGATAAATTTAAAAATCATTTTTTTTATTAGTCCCGAAGCCTAAGATAAACACAATTCTTTTGTTACTCAGTTCATATTTCAAATGAATGTAACTTACAGTAAATGTCACTGTCAAAAAACTAATCACTTCAAATTAATAATAGTGACATTTTAAAAAGAAAATAGTAAATAAAACAATAGTTTTATGCAATGGAACAGTTTGCAGCGTTAGTAAATACGTAAGTATGTATTTAAATAAATAAAAATGGATAGGAAAGTATGGCGAAGGAAGATTGTTGCGTAACTATTATTGTGGTCCGGATGGGGTTATTCGCTACCGAAAATCGGTCATTTTAATATGTATGAATACTATGATGATTTTGGACAAGGCGAAAGAAGAATGTTGTTAAAGAGTGAAGTGAGTCAGCTGAGCTCTTACTCTTATCCCTTTTCTTATTATTACTATTGTTTCCGGGTATTTGCTAACCCCCTAAGTGGGAATCGCGTGATTTTATGTACGTATGTATGTATGTAAAAATTAAATAGCGGGAGGTTTTGTGTTGGCCACATCAAATTTTTTTCATATTGAAAAGTTTTTTCAAATTTTTAAGTCTCATACTATCTTCTAAGAGGAAATTCGTAATAATTTGGTATCATTTGCATTACTTGCATTTTTTTAATAAAATTGTGTCAAAACGAAACGTTGCCTTATTATAGAAAAATGAATAGAACATTCCATTATCCTTTTTGCGTGAAAAAAGTACCTACCTTATTTCATCAAAAACAAACATATTATTATAACTGGTTTATTCTGCTTTTGCAAACAGAAAACGATAAAAGCATTCCGATGCAATTATATACGTTGCGGTTGTGTGCAAATGTACACACACCACAACTGGTTGTCAATATGAAAAACCCCCCACAAAATTTCATTACGGTCTGGTAATATAAATTCCACTAATTAGTATATTTCCACACAACGTATATTCCGCATTACTGCATCCTACGTCGTACACGTACGTCGTAGATATGCCACGTCAGCGAAGCAAAAACAATGTCTTGTTAGCCCGGGCGATAAACCTTTTCTGTTTGCGTTGTCATGGCAACGTGTTAGAAACGCGCTAACAACATTACCGGAACATCACTGGACGTGGTGGACCGGACGATACGTGTCAAGAATGGTACGGGGTACGGGGTGGGGTAGAGGGATGCTTGTTTCACCCGACACCTATATTTTCAACGAAAATCAACAAGCAGATGTAAACGGTTATTTCTATTTCTTCGGTTCACGCAATGGAATTTTTGTTTCAATGAAATATGATGTTCATTTCTTTTTCATTATTTTCATTAATGATATTAGCAACATTTTTGAAAACTCGAAATTTATTATGTATGCTGATGATCTCAAGGTTTACAGTAAGATAACGTGCATGTTAGACTGCATTGCTCTTCAAGCAGATCTCGATAAACTAAATATTTATTTAACAGCAAATGATCTATCTGTCAATCATAGCAAGTGTTCTTGTATTTCTTTTTCTCGAAATCGGACCAATTTTGAATTTCAATACAATATCAGTGGAAATGTAATCAATCGTGTATCTCATGTAAGAGATCTTGGAATAATATTAGACAGTAAACTCATATATGACATTCACATTGACACTGTTGTAAAGAAAGCATATAAAATGCTTGGATTTATTACCAAATATATATATTAAGAGAATTGAAGGTATCCAACGGAAATTTATTTCAGCTTTAAATTGGAAATTCCCTTATAATTCTATCAGTTTCGTCACTTTACAAAAACGTAGAGAAGTGTTGGATTTGACATTTTTATACAAAATTATAAATAATTATATAGATAGTCCCATCCTTTTAAGTAAAATATCTCTGCGTGTGCCTTCCTATTCTACTCGTTCTCTTGAAACGTTCTCTTGTAAAAAATATAAAACCAATGCTGCTATGTTTTCTACAGTAAATCGATTAATGTGTTCTTTCAATAACATGATTCTTAGCTATAATGTTCCAGATATTTTTAATTGTTCACTATTTAAGTTTAAATCATTTCTAAAACATGTTTTCTCGCATTCTTTGTCTGATCCTTAGTTTGTACTTCTCATTATCTATTATTATACTGTCTAGCTAGAAACTTTTATTCTTTATGTATATTGTTAACTGTGCTGTACTTTTATTGGGCCTTGGCCTGTTGTACGGCCTTTCTTTCTAAATGTTCACAATTTATAATTTTTACCTCCAGCTAAGAGAGGCACCTATTGCACTCATGCTAAAAATCGCATATCTATACATTTTAGTAAATATGCATGTTTCCAGGTCAGAAGAATCCGATTTTAACATTTTTACAATGATGTGTGTGTAGTAACAGCTGAAAAGACTTTTGGTAACAATTGGACAACCGCAAGTAGTAATCTTCTAAATATTATTTTTTAGAAATTTGTTACTACAAATATTAAAGTATATAAATTTTTTATCTGATACTTGGAATATTTTTATTATGTCTTCTATAGATTTAAAAATAGAGAAATATAAATATATAAAATAATCCGTTTTAATCCATGGAAACTATGCAGTTGAAAAATTAAAATGTTTATAATTGACAGAAAAATATTAGTGTCAAAAATATTATTGAAGGCTTTTTCTGGGGAGGACATTTAATATTTCTTATTTCTTTATTAATTAAATATTTAAAATTATAGATACATATATTACATTTACTCATCGGAAATACTGCCAATATCGTCAATGAATTTGAAGAATTTCGAATATTTAGAAGAGTGCGAGAAAACGTACTTACTTAGAATGAATTAAAAAATATAAAACTATATTAATAATAGATGCAATCTACTTTGAGCTTCAAGTAAAATGCCACTTCCGGTTGCTCGATTTGCACCAAAATTTAATGGTTTCTTTCTATATTAGAATTGGGTTGAAATACGAGGTTAAAATCGGATTCTAGGGATCATAAAACACAGTCATTTACTAAGATCTCGATATGCGATTTTTAGCACGATCCCTATAGCTCCCTTACTAAGAAGTAAAATTATTCTCCAAATTCAAATATATAGATAAAAAATCTGTTGTGGCCAGCACAAGACCTTCCGTCAATTCGATATATTTTGTACAAATCCCATACCAAAAGGTCCTTGAAACAGATTCTATATAATATCATGTAAAATCGAACACGAACACATACTATTTTTTACAAATTCCATACCAAAAGTTCATTTGAAAAGGTTCTACAAATCCAATAAAATTATCACATAAACACTAAGTAAAATGCACTTGACACTTCCTTCATTTCTTCTTCAGCTTTCCCCTATTTTATTAGAGGTCGTTGTTTCCTCTTCTCTTCCACTCATTCCTGTCCAACGCATCTTCTTCACACAGTCCTTTCTTTCTCAAGTCTTCTGCGATACAGTCTTTCCATCTTCTCTTTGGCCTTTCTCTGGATGTCACTATGACATACCAATTTTAGATCCTTTACTTTCTATATTTGGTTTTGCACTTGCAACTGACATCTGTCAATTAAATTTTTTTGAATATACCTATCAGCTGTTTACATGATAAATAGCAAAGCTCACTAATTTTTGAAAATTAATTCCTTATAACGCTTTAAATCAACATCTATTGAATATGAAGGAAAATGTATAATCAAACCGTATAGAGAGGAGTATTTTCTTTAATATGTATAATAACAAAAAGTCAAAAAATAATATTTAACTGCGTTTTTTTAAGAAAAACTGTTAAAAACTTCAAATAAGGGTACTTTCGGTGGATCAATTATAACCAAAATCTAATCAACTCTTCATATGGATGTACAGAAGAGGAATACGAAAGAATTATAATTTTTAATTGTATTGGAGTTATCGTCGGAGAAAAATTTGTCACACACACAAAACGGACACACACACACACACACACACACACACATACACATACAGACATCATCTTAAAAATGGTATATTCGTATTGTAGGGACCCTAAAACGTGCTTATTCATTAAAAACTCACCACTGAATTTTTTGACCAAAGACAATACCTTCCTTACCTAAAGGTGACGGAAGGTAAAAACAAGCGAATCCGACTTTACTTTTACGAATTTTGATAGCATACATTTTAGAATTGTATATTCGCTTTTTATTTCGGGAATTTTTGGGTATTATACAATTAGAATTAAAAATATTCTAACAGTTGTATATAATAAATAGCATATAAATTATATATAAGTTCGCTTCAAAATAAATTGGGACAAAATAATGTTTAATACTTTCGCCTCGAGTCGTACGCTTGCAGACAAATATTTTGAGATACCCAAGCTACCAAATTTTCTCTTCATGGTGAAAATACGAAAACAAATGCCTCATTTGACAGAATTCTAAAGTACGTGCTGTTACTACTGAGGTATTGGAATCATATTAAATAGCTTTAAGTAAAACAATCTTGAGAAACACTAATCTCCTTATAAATTCCTTGTACGCCTCTGCAATAAATTCCTCTGTACAATGATTAGGTTTGGGTATACATGGACATTTCGACATTGACATATCTCCTTGGGTAGTTCGTTGGCTCACTTAGCAAGGCGCATCGGAAATAGGAAGGAAACGGGCAGGAATCCTGCTGTGAAACGTACTAGTAGTCCTTTGGCTGGCAAACAGCCAGACAATGTCTTGCACGCCTTTTTACACCACTTCATGCGATATGTTGCATAATAATACTGGATTATAGCGCGGAATTATGGAATTGTGGCTGGTTCCCAAGATTAATACGTACAAAGAAATGAAGGACTCTATTAAACACAAGCCAAATTGAAAACTTTGAAAATAACGTTCTGCAAATTGTATATGATGAGCTAATGAATATAAAACTATTTTTTGTACTCACAGTCTCGGAAGCGACATTTGATACACGCTATAGACAACCGGAAACATCACTTTCCCGATGCATTGCACCAGGAAATTAAGCAAAAAACACTGACATTTTCTGGGCATTCTTCAACAAAATCTTTAAAATAACAAAATGTAGTTTATAAAATGGCACTCATGCGATTTTCAAGCATCAAAAACCAATAATAATAATAAAAAAAAAATCTGTTGTGGCCAACACAAAATCTTCCATCAATTCGATGTATTTTGTATAAATCCCATACCAAAAGGTCCTTGGAACAGATTCTATATAATATCATGTAAAATCGAACACGAACACATACTATTTCTATTCTATAAATATAAGTAAAATGCAATTGACACTTCTTCTTATTCTTCAGCTTCCCCTATTTTATTAGAGGTAGCTGTTTCCTCTTTTCTTCCACTCATTCCTGTCCAACACATCTTTTTGACACAGGCATTCCTTTCAGTCTTCTGCGATACAGTCCTTCCATCTTCTCTTTGGCCTTTCTCTGCGTGTCACTTGCGAGGAGCACTATGACATACCAATTTTGTGATCCTACACTTTCCATATTTGGTTTTGCACTTGCAACTGACATCTGTCAATTAGAATTTTTTAATATATCAGCATCAGCTGTTTCCATGATAAATAGCAAAGCTGACTAATTTTTGAAAATTAATTTCTTTATAATGCTTTAAATCTACATCTATTGAATATAAAGGAAAATGTATAATCAAACTGTATAGAGAAGAATATTTTCTTTAATAAATATAATAACAAAATGTCAAAAAACAATATTTAACTGCGTTTTTTTAAGAAAAACTGTTAAAAACTTCAAATTAGGGTACTTCCGGTGGATCATTTATAACCAAAATCTAATCAACTCGTCATATGGTTGTACAGAAGAGGAATACGAAAGAATTATATTTTTTAGAATTGTGGTATTGGAGTTATCGTCGGAGAAAAATTTGTCACACACGGACACACATACACACACACACACACACACAGACACACACACACACACGGACACACACACATACATACATACAGACATCATCTTAAAAATTGTATATTCGTATTGTAGGGACCCTAAAACGTGCTTATTCATTAAAAACTCACCACCGAATTTTTTGACCAAAGACAATACCTTGTTTACCTAAAGGTGACGGAAGCTAATTATTAATAAACAATAAATTTGTCTACCATCAGTGCCATCTGTTGGAGAATCTGTCATCTGTTCAATGTCAAGTAGAACGTAACCTTAAATATAAATTATCAGATGTTACACACATGTTGGCCGAAAATTATGAGAATATTCTAGAAGATTAGGGTTAAGTACAAATTTAAATATAATTAACTATTTTATGGAATAACAACAATAGAATCTCTTACAATCACCGCCGAGAAATCCGTTAATACATTTTATCTATCAACAAGTACGGCGTTACTTCCTCCTAACAATTATTATTATTATTATTATTATTATTATTATTATTGTTATTATTAATAATAATATCAGAATCAGACATTTTGACTTTTAATTCTGAAAAAATATGCAAACAATGTTTTGGAAATCAACAATTTATTTAACAACCGTTGCTATGAAATTGGTGCTGTGCTATTTAATTGTATATTTGCGAATTTTGTACGATTATCTTAACATTTATACTCTATTAATAATGATTTTGTTCGTTACAAAAAGTAATGTACAAACTTCTTGCGGGAAGACGTCATCCACGCATTCGCGCAAATGAAGCCCTCGCTCGCAAGCTCGCTCGTGCCTCAACTAAGTATGTAAATAACTATTTCCAACGCTTATCTACTTCACTTTATCTATTGAAATGTTATTAGTAAAGTATACGGCGAAGTTTTTATTTCTACGTTTGTGTCTCACATCCACTGCGACCGTACTATTGAGATATTAAGGATAAACGCGACCAAATAAGCGATGGTGAACTGGGCGATAATAGTTATTTACGTACAGAGAGCCGAAAGAAAAGGGTTACGCCTGTGGAGGAAGTTTGAAGCCCGGCGCGTAGCGGAGGTCTTTTATTGGTACAAAGTTGTAAACTTCTTTCGGTATGTACTTGAGGTATGTACAATGTTTTCCGCACAACTGCAATCAAATGAAATAGAAAAATAAAACAATTTTAATACAGTTGTATGTAAAGTAATAGATGATTAGAATTACAAAATTAGTTGTTGGGATAGATTTTGCCAACATACATACATATGTTTACAACAATTAAAGCGTGGCTTTCAATTACCTAGTTTTATTTTCTTGTTGCAAAATAGAATGTCCGCTGAGGGTTGTTGCAAAAATTTTTATACACCTTCTAAGTACTAAATGTTAAAGATATTCTTCTTTAAAGAGTCTCAAATTTGAAAATATCACGGAATATCCATTAGATATTTTACAATTAAATATTAAAATAACCCCTTTACCCTCCTCATAGATTCGCCACTGCTATACAATGACAGCTAAATAGCTAATTTGTTACGCAAGTTCCGAAATTCAACTGGAGAGTTGTTTGTTTATGTTTTGTAAAAATAATTATCAACTTGGGATGTGACGTAATGATAATAAAAGACTACAATTATTAATAGGTATGAAGTATTATGAATCGATTAGTATTGATTTTTAGATAAATGTGTTAAGATCAGTTGTTCGCAGTTTGCATTGTAGAGCCGTGTGAGGTACCTAATATATATTTTATAATTTAGCCCCAGCCGTGTTAGGCTAAACTACGCTAAAAAAAACAGTTGACAAATTCTAATGTTTATAACATAGTTTGTAAATGACAGATCTCAGTGTCAAAAAACAGTTTTAGTGACATTCTGATAGTTTTCCCTGGGAAGTACATTTAATCTTTCTTATTGTTTTATTAATTAAATATTTAAAATGATAGGTAAAATGCATGTATCCATCAGAAATACCGCCAATCTGGTTAATGAATTGGAAGAATCTCTGACATATAGGAAGTTTCTCATACAATGAAAAATATATACCGTAAGTATTTTTTAACGTGAAACATTGAGTTTGTCATGTCCATGGTTACGACTTGATATTTGATTGACAGCAATGTATTTGCCCGTTCCATTTAAAATGAAACATAGGGAACGAATCTGACAAAAGAATTATATTTAAATATTGTAAAAAAATTAGCGGAATCAGAAAACCACTCGAAAGCACTAAACATATTTCGGGCACAAGGTGCACACAGTATTTTCTCTACATCTAAATTTAATTTTTAGAAACCGGTATAATTATTTAAACAAAATTAACCACTAATGACATCTTGTCAATTTGATAGATAACCGTTGAATTTCCCTATGAGTTATGTTTCGACATTTGATTGACAGCAATGTATTTGTCTGTTTCACTGTCTCATTTAAAATGACACAAGGGGAATGAATTTGACAGAAGTATTACATTTAAATATTGTAAGAAATTTAGCCGAGTCAGAAAAACACTCGGGAACAAAAGGTGCACACTATATTTTTTTTTACAACTAATTTTAATTTAGAATGCAGGTATAATTATTTATACAAAATTAACCTCTATTGACTTCTTATCAAATGTCAAATTCGTTCCCTATGTTTCATACTAAATTGAACGGACAAATACATTGCTGTCAATCAAATGTCAAGTCGTAACCATGGATATGACAAACCCAATGTTTCACGTTAAAAATACGGTATAATTAGAATTTTATGTTATAACATAAAATGGAAATGGCGAGAGGTCTTGTGCTGGCCACAACAGATTTTTTGTATTAATAAAACAAATAACTATTTTTAACCTAGTTTCTTTTTAAAATTTCAAAGTGCTTGTACATTGGGTTCAAACATAAATATATTCATAGAGTAAATTGTTTTGTTTTAAAAGTTTTTATAAAGTAATGTAAACAAACTTTTAGTATAATTGAAATGTTTCTATACAATTCAATAACTCTTTCCACATCTTTTGATATTACATATTTTATTAAAAATACAAATATAAAATACAATAACAATTTCTTTATTTTTATTCCAGGTCGCAGCATACAACTCCATATTTTATTCATGAAACCATCTAAAGGTAAGTACAACATTTTCTCTTTTCCTAAAATTCAATGTATGTAGTGAACACTAAATATGGCTTTATTTAATTCAAATTCCATATCTATCAATCAGACAAAGTGAACGTCAGTATGTAATAGCATATGTAAACAATACCGTACTCTACTAAATTAGTGCCAGGGTTATACGAAGTTCAGTTTACCGTATTTTAGAGAGTAAATAATCCTACATACTCGCAAGTTTGCGGAATATTAAACATGTTATTCTGGATTAATATTCAATGGAGTAAGAATTGATAATTGATTATATTCACCAAGCCAAATAACTTGGCTTAAAGTAAACCAACTAGGAACGAGATTATTTAGAGTTCCCAGATTTTTATTTTGTCGAGCGGGACTTATTTGAAAAATCTGTTGTGGCGAGCACTATACCTCCCGCCAGTTCTTCTGGTAATACCGCTACAGGCGAAATTGCACAATAAAGTAAAAATTTACTTCTCTCGTGAAATTGAACCGAGTTTTATTATTTTTTTACCTTCCGTCAAAAGGAAGGTATTGTCTTTGGTCAAAAAATTCGATGGTGAGTTTTTAACGAATAAGCACGTTTTAAGATCCCTAGAATACGATTTTACTAATTTTACATTGATGTCTGTATGTGTGTGTGTGTGTGTGTGTCCGTGTGTGTGTCTGTCCGTGTGTCCGTGTGTGTGTGTGTGTGTGTGTGTGTGTGTGTGTGTGTGACAAATTTTTCTCCAACGATAACTTCAAAACTACAATTCTAAAAATTATGATTCTTTCGTATTCCTCTTCTTTACAACCATATGAAGAGCTGATTAGATTTTGGTTATAATTGGTCAACCGGAAGTACCCTTATTTGAAGTTCTTAACAGTTTTTCTGGAAAAAAACGCAGTTAAATATCATTTTTTGACATTTTATGATCATTAATATGAAAGAAAATCTTATTCTCTATACGATTTGATTATACGTTTTTCTTCATATTCAATAGATATAGAGTTATAGAGAGATTAAGAGAGGTTAACTTTCAAAAACCAGTCAGCTTAGCAAAAATTATGTAAACAGCAGATAATATTCAAAAAATTCTAATTGACAGATGTTAGTGTCAAGTGCAAAATCAAAGTAGAAAGTATAGGATCAGAAAGTAATTTAAGTGACAGAGGGTCCCTCGCAAATGTCTTGCAGTTTCAATGCCGGGAGTACAAGAAAGGCCAAAGAGAAGATGGAAGGACTGTGCAGCAGAATATTTGAGAGAGGAAGAACTGTGTCAAAAAGATGCGTTGGATCGGAATGAGGAAGTGTGAAGTGCAATTTACAGAATGTACATTCGTGTTATAATTATACTGGATTTATAGAATCTTTTCAAAGGAACTTGCAATATGGAATTTGTAAAAAATAGTGTGTTCGTGTTACAATTTTACAGGATATATAGGATCTTTTCCAAGGAACTTTTGGTATCGGATTTGTACAAAATACATTGAATTGACGGAAGGTTTTGTGCTGGCCACAACAGATTTTTTTACCTTGTATTAATATAAATACAAACCTACATATTTATTGATGCTGGAAACTATATTATGTTCCTTTGCATAATATAAGCATTGTTTTATTTACTTTTACAATTTTCTTTTTAAAACGTTACCATTAATAATCTTTAATTCTTATAATAACATAAATCGCGAAAAAAATACATTTGATAGTATGTTTTAAAGAAAAACTATGTTGAGCTTCAAGTAAAGTGCCATTTCCGGTAGTCCTATTTACACCAATATCTAATGATAATAAGTACATTTAATCTTTCTTATTGTTTTATTAATTAAAAATTTGAAATTATAGGTAATATGCATACATATATCCATCAGAAATACCGCCAATCTGGTTAATGAATAGGAAAAATCTCTCACATTTAGAAACTTCCTCATACAATGAAAAATAGATATAATTAGAATTATATGTGTGCAGAAGACATGTTAAATATAATAAAAAACAGTATTTGGGTAAAGTTCTGTATTTTTTTGTTATAAAACGACGGTTCGAAAGGGAAGTGCAATACAATACTTATATAGCCTAATATGGAAATGGCAAGAGGTCTTGTGCTGGCCACAACAGATTTTTTTTGTGGTAATACGGTTATTTGATTTGAAAATACTCTATTTATCAAAAAGGTACTAGTAGAAAGAATAAAATAATTAAATGTTTACAAAATTTATAGTGAACTTTAAAACTCATTGAAGTTCAACTTTAACTTAAATGCAATGATTGTAGTTGTTGAATAACAAAGTACAAATAATTAAAAATCCTCTCAGAATTTCTTCACCTTAGATCGCTCGGCGAAGTCACGTTCTGGTTGTTTCGAGGAAAATAGGAAACAGTTTTCTTTGTTTTTGTCTATTTATGTGAACGGTTTTCTCATGAAAAATTCATAATTTGTGGCCTGTTTCGGTTTTATTGTGTTCGACACTCGACGAGGGACACATGTCGCTTCGACTTGCAAACACACTTTTGTGATTTCGCTCCAATTTTACATCCTGGATTAATATTCAAAGGATCAGGAAGAAATAAAACAAAAAGATCAAATTTTACATATGCTGAATGAAAGGTACCGGGGATTATTTGTTCAGATGAACGGAAACGAAAAGTTTAGTTATTTTTCATATGAATTTTTTATTTACTATTCCTGTGTTCTTCAATTCAATTTCAAAAGAGTTATTGACTTAATTCGATAAAGTTTTTAC
The DNA here is from genome assembly GCA_943142095.1 of Ophonus ardosiacus. Taxonomy (NCBI): domain Eukaryota; kingdom Metazoa; phylum Arthropoda; class Insecta; order Coleoptera; family Carabidae; genus Ophonus; species Ophonus ardosiacus. The sequence continues at coordinate 5,346,596 of OW964837.1, forward strand.
GGAATATAAATAAACGGACTTTTGATTAGTAGAGAGTTTTCTTAATACTTTATTAAACATTGTATTATCTAGAGTTTGCTATTGTACTATTATTATTTCAATAGTTGCCAGGGCTTTATGGCGATTCTTCAATAGATGGCTCTACGTGTGGTTACATTTACCTCTTAAGCCAACTATCTTATATGAGATGTCTATAGCTCTCACCGTGCTCAGTTGGGAGTTGTTTGCAAATAAACGGCAGTCAGAGCTGGGCAAGTTACTTTTAAAATGTAACTAGTTACAGTTACAGTTACCTAAAAAAAGTAACTAAGTTACTTAACTTCCAGTTACTTTGGTGAAAGAACTAAGTTATTTACTAGTTACTCATTAAAAGTAACTTAGTTACCTTGAGTTACTTTCTAACTACTTTTAATGGCGTGAAGTGTAGACTTTGACTCTTGACTTAGTTATTGTGTAGTATACATGTCAGGGAGTTTTTGCACTAACTACGTTAACCTAAATTTTCACGTTATTGCTTGGCAACACCCAATCAGATTATTATTGTTAATGTTAACGGACCTACAGGGCCTTATTACCGCCTAGGCCCACGAGGCCACGGCCTAGGGCCCGCTTTGACAAGGGGCCATCAGGGCCCGGTTGCTGTGATAAAAATCTGATAAAAAGTCCCTGCGGATCTACATTATAATATAATATAAAAATTAAAAGTAACATTTTATCTTGTGAGAAGGGAATTTGCAAAAATGAGACGAATTCAAGTCTTGCAACCCTTGGAACAACGAACAAAATACACTATTTTTTGTATAACTTGAAAATTGGAATAATTTTGATGATTTAGCGGCAGTTTAATTATAATTTATTAAAACGTATCATTTGTAAACGAGGAAAACATTTGAAAATAATATATTTTATAAGTCAAATTTAACATTTAGTGAGTTTTTAATTCTAGACTTAAAAGTTAAAATGTGTTATTTTTAGTTTTTCTGTTTACCGTACAAAAACTCTATTATTAATGAATATAATTACTTATTTTATTATCTATTATGGCTTGAAATCAATCAACAATAATATTGAATTTAATTATGTATTAAAATAAAAGTTACACATTACAGAGGGCATTTGACTAACTTAAGTTACATTCTTATTTGTGAGTTACTTTAAGTAACTTAAGTTACTCAAGTAACTAGTAACTAAAAACCGTAAAGTTACCAACTACATTTCCGCAGCAAGTTAAGTTACAGTTACAGTTACCATATTTTAAAAAGTAACTAAGTTACGTTACAAGTTACGTAAAAGTAACTAGCTAGTAATTAAGTTCCTAAAGTAACTAGTTACTGCCCAGCTCTGACGGCAGTTATACTATACTGATGAGCTCCAACAAGAGCGAAACGCATCTGTGGTTACTAGCTGAGCACGGTCGGCGAGATACCCTGTATTAGACAGTGATTTCAAAATAGAATATTTAGAAATTTTTTTAAGAAACAATTCTTATGTATTATACTTTTTGAGGAATTGTCCCTCCATCATCCACACACACACACTCACACACATACATACTCACACACAGACATCATCATCAAATCTGGATATACAATTTCTAGCATGATTCCAATACCTCTCTTAGCGAGAAGTAAAAAAGCAGAATAACACCCAAAGAAATGGAAAACAAGCCATGATGACATATTTTTATTTTTATTTTGGACAACACTTTTCTTACCTAAAAACAATTAATTAAGCCATGTCCCTCTATTTCAGAGACACCTGTATTAGACAGTGATTTGTGCTAACATATTTTCTATAGTCCATCTTTAGTGTCCGGACTGTACAGTACTCTTTACTAAAAAAATCTTCCTCTTGCCGGGTAGCGCGTTGAGGATTACACTGGGTTAGGCGGCTCAGTGTCTGGTGAGATGCGATATTGTTCCTGCTATTCCCGGAGCCGTAGTCGTAGTCCGGGCTCTGGAATCCGCTCCGGTGTAATTGTAATCGATTGGGGAACTTTAACTGCCTTCAGACAACGACGCCGCTGATTTAGATGCCATGCCGGGGATAAGTGTTAGTGGTGAGATATCAACCACCGCTCAAAAACGAAAACTACGACTGCAGCTCAACTATAAACTGCAAGAAAGCCGCATTCATATTGCGGAATAATCCACGGTAAATGCCAGTGATTTTGTATAATAGAGAACAGCAAATAAACTAAAAGATTAAAACGTAGTATTAAATATGATGGCAGATTGTTATCTACAATTAATTCCAATTTCATATTTAAAAATCTGATGTGGCCAGCCCATAACCTCCCGCTGGGTATTTAACCATGCAGTATAAAGAAAGCAGCCATTATGTTCAAATATTTTTGCATTCATACATAATTTTTATTTTACATTTAACAAATATATCATTCACAAAATAAATTTCACAAATATTGACAAAAATAATAGAAACACTTAACAAAAATCAAAATAGTACTTGCATCTTGACACAAAGTCTTTTCAAACCCGTATTCTAGAAGCCAATGAAGCAAATCAATAGCAATTCTAATATATTTATGTACGATTGAAAATATATTATTTTTACTAACCTTAATTTTATTAGATTCAAATACATATATTATTACTACATTCTCCTTAACACGGTTTCACTTTTAATTATAATGTAATTGCAACCTGACAGTGACATTTGTTTAAATATGTCAAAATTGTTATTAAAATATTATTTTTGTTTGAGGCATAGGCAAAATGATATATGAAAATAAATTGTATTATTAATTTATATTTAAAGTTATTTAGAGTTATTTACTAAATGCTATTATCGTAGAATTGAAGATTGTACCATTATATTTCATTATTATTAGTAAAAGTTGCTGAAAAATTATATTCAACGAATTTTTTTCAAGAAAAACTGTTAAAAACTTGTACAAGTGATACTTCCGGTTATCCGATATACACTGAAAACTAATCAGCTCTTCCCATATTAGTGTAGAATGGATATACAAAATTTCAAAATTTTCTGATTGATAGTATTTGAGTAATCGTGTCCACCAGATCCACACACACATACACACATACACACACACATACATACCCACAGACATCATTGTAAAAATGTTAAAATCGGGTTCTAGGGACATCAAAACGTGCTTATTCACTAAAATCTCTATATGCGATTTTTAGCACGATCCCTATACCTCCCTTACCTAGGGTAGCGGGAGGTAAAAAGATTCTTGCCAACCTAATTTATTTATTTAAACAGTTAAGCAAGAACTTAATACTTTGCTTTGGCAATGGCACAAACAGCATTGGACAGCCATACCAAAGGCATTCCAAGCTCTTCCTGAATGAGCCATCCAAGAAAAGAACTGACAACTTACTTGTAATGACCAAGCAAGATGTTAGACTAATAACAGGACTGGTAACAGGACACTGTCAATTAAATAAACATTTGCATAGATTGGGCCTCAAACAAGAACCAACATGCAGAGGATGTGGAGAAGAGGATGAAACTCCTGAACACTTAGTATGTCACTGCGAAGCATTTATGGCAAGCAGACATATGCCCATATTCATAAACACTCGTAACGTTGCAAAACGGTTCGTTATAATTTTTGACAAATAGAATCAAACTTGACAAATAAAATTTCGATTTTTCTTTCAATGTCGACTGTTTTTATTGAATAAAAAATATAACGAACCGTTTAAAATATTTACGAGTGTTTATAAATACGTGCATTAGTCTTTCAGGAGCAAAGAAATAGCACACTGAGACACTAAAGGACATCAGTCTAAAGAAAATCTTGGAGTTCACAAAATATACAGGGATCCTAGAATAGGAGGAAAACACGGAGGGTACAATAGACCAGAAAGGTCGCAGTACAGGGGCAATAATGAACCACCTCCCGACAATAATAATATATAAAAACTTCAAAATTTTCAAAAATCAATTCTGTATGTATCTAGATACTTCTCAATGCGCTGATTCCAAATTTTGAAACCACAGGTTGATATCTCTTTTCGTTCTCGAGATATTTAGATTTAAAGTTTTTCACAAAACTGACCATTTTTGGGTATTAACCCAAAAATGGGTCGAGATATGAATTTGGCGACACCACCATTCGATTCTACGGATAAAAATACATAAGTATACCAATTTTCATAATTTTTGTCCAACGGGTTCATTTTTTATGAATAAAAGATTGATAACCCCTGAAAATAGCCAAAATCTGAAAAAATCGTAAGGGGTACCCCTTACGATTTTTCCGATTTTTGGGCATTTTCAGTTATTTTGCTTTAGAGATTGTACGCGGTGTTCAAAAATTCTGAAAATTGGTGTACTTATGTAATTTTGCCCGTAGAATCGAATGGTGTTGTTGCCAAATTCATATCTCGGCCCATTTTTGGGTTATTACCCAAAAATGGGCAGTTTTAAGCAAAACTTTGAATCTAAATATCTCGAGAACGAAAAGAGATATCGACCTGCGGTTTCAAAATTTGGAATCAGCGCATTGAGAAGTATCTAGATAAATACAAAATAGATTTTTGAAAATTTTGATGTTTTTATCTAAATACGGGGTATATTGACTTTTGGGGCAATAATTCAAAAATGGGTAGAGATATAAACTTGGAAGTAATATTATTTGATTGTAAAGAGAATGTTACGTAAGTGTACACATTTTTAGAGTATTTATATATGAGTATACATAATGTATATTCATGTTATAATTTTATTAGATTTATAGAATCTTTTCCAAGGAACTTTCTGTATGGAATTTGTAAAAAATTGTATTATGTTCGTGTTACAATTTTACTGGATATATAGAATCTTTTCCAATGAACTTTTGGTATGGGATTTGTAGAAAATACATCAAATTAACGGAAGGTCTTGTGCTGGCCACAACAGATTTTTTTAATCTATAGGTCATGTTACTTTACATATACCCAAAATAAGGTTAAAACAAATTATAAATATGGACGCTGCAAATGTTTAAATTTTCAGTAACAATACATTATGCCATACCCAAAACTGGGTCCATATATGGCACCTATCGTCTGAATCATTGTATCAAGTATCTAGATACATACAAAATAGGTTTTTGAAAATTTTGAAGTTTTTATCTAAATGTGGGGTATATTGACTTTTGGGGCAATAATTCAAAAATGGGTAGAGATATAAACTTGGTAGTAATATTATTTAATTGTAAAGAGAATGTTACGTAAGTGTGCGCATTTTTAGAGTACTTTATACATGAGTATACATAATGTAATCAGAAAATCAAAAAACCACTGTGAACCCATATATAATTAATTTAATTACAATTTAATTTTTTTATCTTTATTGAAGTAAATAATTTAATATCATGAATTCAATCTAGTGAAAAATTCCCTTTTTATCCGATGTAAAGTTGAAAAACGCGGGGGTGTGGTAGTCTACATCGTTTCAGCATGATTTCAGTTTAATTTCGCGTAAAAACCCGTGTTTAAATTTTCCGGTAATTCATTAACGACAGGGTATATAAAAGTACAGGTATTTATCATCCAAATGTAAATTGGCGGACATATGACCTGTACATTTATTTGAAACAAGCTTGTCATGTAAATAAATGCTAATTGGGGTGGACTAAGTGGCTAAGGGATGTTATATTAATTAGTAAATAGTACGTTTAAATATCATTTAGTTTCTGCCTAACTGCTGTATTTAAGGAATTAAGAAAAAAGAAAAATACCTTAACCTAATAATGAGTTCTAGTTAGTAAAATGATTACAGTAGATAGTAAAGTAAACACAATCTCTGTTGTAGTAGATCAAGATTACCACAATTATATTAATTCGTAATACGTTTATGCGGCTAACAAAACTTACCCTGTTTGTGGTCGCTAACAAGAGTAACAAGAACTTAACTTGGTTCCTACGGCGATGTTCCGATAGTCTGCTCCGCTATATGGAACAGTTACAATGTTATTGTTATTAATTTACACATTCAATTATCTTAGTTACATACTATTGCTACATAAAAACTGTTAACTTGATTAATTTTTTACATATGTTTCTGTCTCGATTTCTGTGAACTATTTATATCTTCGTATATATAAACTGATGAGATGATAAAATAAAATATATTCGCAGTAAATAGGTAACATAAAAGTTGTAATTACTTTGAATTAATAACAACAACAAATGACTAATTCTAACGGAAATAAATATTTCAAAGCATACTTTAAAAATAAATAAATTTAAAATAAATATATCATCACCCATTTCTGGGTGTGCCAGTATCTACAACTCATGCAGACATCGGTAATGATGACGATATATTTTACCGTGTGGGCGCTTACCAGGCGTCACCTCACGGGCACTCATAGCTGGTGTGGAGAGTACACAGGGGTCAATTTTGTGCCATTTAAAATTGAAAATATTTGGCGCCTGTCGGGATCGAACCCGGTTCGTGCAAAAAACGTAATAAGCATTGCGGTTATTAAGTGCTCTTCTGCCAATATGGGATCGGATGTATTGGAGATCACGACTTTGTCTCGTTCTTCAAAATAATTCTCAATTTGTAAAAAGCACTTACTACCCTTAATACTTAAATAACTATAACCAGGTGACAGCACTATGCTAAAACTTTATTAAATTGCTTCTCGTAAACTGCAAATAATTAATCGATTTTTTTTTCTTTTGTCTAATACTATCAAACAAAAATCGAAATTTAGTTACAAGCTACCCCATTATTAAATAAATTTCTATTGTAATTTCTATTTTGATTATTGCAATCAATAATTGTCATTGTTGTAATCAAATTAATTGGAAATATGATGTGTGATCAATTTTTATAATCCTTTTTGCTTTGATTTTTGTAAAAAATTAATTAAAGTAATTAAGGTGCGATTATGAAAAGCAGCAATAATATATTTTAAAAAGTCTTAATATTAATTAAAAGCAATGATAAACAATAAACATGATTATAAATGCGAGCTAATATTATTTATTTCACTTACCTTATGATGGTCAAGTCTAAATAAATCAAGATTTAATAATCAATAATCCTGTAGTAAATCGCACAAAAATTATTTACATAATCAGTTATGAAAACATAATTTTGTCCATCAAACAATATCACGTTTTCATAACGTATTATGTACAAAATTGTATCTAATTCCTTAAAAATAATTTTAAAAATTCAAAATTCTAGGTTTTTCTATGACAGCACAATATACATATTCCAAAATCAATTAACCAAAACATTTCCTTGAAAATAAATGATTTTAATTTTTTAATTTAATGCTTATGTCAGTGCATGCCTATCATCATTGAAAATGAGTTCTTCTGAACCGATAGATCTTCCTTCTGATGTAGAGGAATTGAGTGTAAGGCAATAATTTGTAAATTGATATTAAAGAAATTATTATTGATATGATATATTCTTGTTTCTTTTTGTATGAATTGCCAGTTGTGTAATATTCTATTTTCTATTACGTAACTCAGTTATAAATAGCTATTTGTGTATTAAGAGCGCAAAATGCGACATTGTCGATTGAGAAAATCGACAATGTCTATTTGCGCTCGAAACACACACAAGATTTTTTCTATAGTCGCTACAGTGGGGTCCTCCACCATAAAAAATAATAAAATGTACACTTTATACTTACAGTACTGCTCAATAAATAACGATTGGCAGGGCCGGCTCGTGGTATTTTAGCACCCCTGTGCAAAATATTATTATGCACCCCCCCATCCCTTCTTTAACAACCCAAAAAATGAAATTGTTTGAAACGTTTTATATACACAAATAAAATTGTACATAAATTTCAAGAAAAGAAGAATAATTATTGTTATACTTATACAGGTGGTTGATTTTTCATTATCCAGCTTATATCTTCTGAAATATTAAAGATACAAAAAAAAAGTTAAATACAAAAGTTGTTTAATACAAACCTGATCTATAATTTAGCATAAACATTTTTTTCCAAGGCCTACCAATTTTTTGGAAAAATATTTAACTTTAATTTTTTAAATGGAATACTTGTATATTTTATGTGTAACAAGTAAGGATTTACCTTTAAATTATTTCCTATAAAGCAAATAGAAATATGATAAAAGTAGGCTATGATATTCTATTGTAATCTGTAACTTCTGTCACACATGAACATTGGCTACGTAGGGGTTTTCCTTTGAATAAAATTATGTCTAATAAAGCAAGTAATAGAATTACTATCATTGATGATTTACAAAATTATTAATACTTTTATTTAAAAATCAAGTAGCAAAATTTAATAGAACATAATATTATTATAAATTTTGATACAGGATAGCAGCCCGACGTTTATTATTATTTGATCTGCGGAAACAGAAAGCATATCAACTTTTTCGCTATTACTATAACCGACGTTCATTTTTCTTAGTTAAATAAGAATCTTAACACCTTTCTCACTATTATAATCAGTGTTATTAAATCTGTGACAGATGTTACTGGTATAAACAATAGAATATCACAGCCTACTTTTATCGTATTTCTATTTGCTTTATTAGACATAATTTAAAGGTAAACCCGTACTTGTTATACATCATTGTAAAGAGAAATTTATTTAGAATTTTTTCCGTAAAAATATACAGGATATTCCATTTAAAAAATCAAAGTTAAATATTTTTCTGGAAAATTGGTAGGCCTTGGGAAAAAATGGTTTATGCTAAATTATAGACTAGATTCTATCAAATAACTTTTCTATATAACTTTTTCTTGTATCTTTAATATTTCAGAAGATATAAGCTGGACAATGAAAAATCAACCAGCCTATATATTATCGCAAAAATAAAACATATTCTATAACAAAAAATTAAAAAAAGAAATATCAGTTAGGTTAGGATACGACAGGTTACGACGCATCTTGAATTAACTCTCTTTTCCTGGCCGGCCGCTAGTGCCTGCGTTCTGTGATGCGTATTACAAATTTAAGCGCGAAATACACGAAATAACAAAAATTTATATTAGAAAATTCATTTTATTTTATACTAAAATTAGTAAAATCAGCTCTAAAAATATAAAACTGAGTTAGGATAGCACTATAATAGGGTTTTGCTTGCACCCCCTTCGGCCTTGCACCCCCGTGCTATGCACGTGTTGCACAGTCGCACGAGCCGGCCCTGACGATTGGCTAATACAAAAGATACGGTTTAAACTTAAAAAGGCTTTTAAATGATTATATTGTTACATTAGCCATCTATTCCATAAAAAAAAACAAAATTAGAGCGTGGATTTGTGATGATTTGATGAGTTTTTGTAGCAAAATGTGTGGTTAGTTGTCACGCCTGTCACACTGAAAAAATTAACAAATATTTCAAGGAATTTATGATTATATATAGACATGTATGTGCATTGACTGACTTCTCGAAATTATTTAAGTAACGAAATAACTAATAACTTTATCAGTACAACTATCCTACTGCCATCTGTGTACAATCATTCCTATTACTAAACATAACTGTTCACACAATTTATTTTATATTTAATTTTATTTTATCGTTATTTTCCATTCTTCTTGACTTTTTATTCAATCTAATCTAAGCATTTTATACTTTCGTTTTTGTAAATGAATGCCCTATTTCATTTTCACAGCAGTGTGGCATTTTGTTAGGTTATGTTAAATACCTACAGAATATATGTCAAATTGACTTGTGAACGTGATAAATGTGTAATTACAGTGCCATTAGTTCCTAACTAAACATTTTCATTAAGAATATAGTCAAGTAACATTTCTCAACATTGTATACTTAGAAATTTGGATAGCGAGCGTTTTTTCTACTTTGTCGCGCATGAGCGGCAAAGTGACATTTTGCGTTGACAAAAGAGAGTGCAAATGGCTACTTTCTATAGTGACTGTAGAAAAAAGATTTTTACGAAACTTATTTTGTTTCAATTATGCAAAAAATGACATTTCAAAACGTCATAAAGTTAGGTAAAATTCAACTTTTTAAAACGGAATTAGACAAAAAATATTTTGTAATAATAAAATATTTTTCTACGGAATATTTTTAATCACAGATCATAAACGAACAAGAAAAAAATAATTTTGTCGACGTGGGTTGCATAAATAAGAACAAAAAACGTTGATTAATGAATAGGATTTAAATCTTGTAATTATGTACATTTATCTCTAGCTTATAATATATAATATCTCATGTACATATAATCTTATATATCTATACAAAAATATTATAATTAACACAAGATACATCACAATAAATATAAACAATTATCTTACAATGTTTGTACATGAAATAGCAATCAATAAATCAATAAAAATATTTTTAAATCTCCACTACGATTCTCACAGATACGAGTTCAGTTTAAAAATATTTTATAAATTATAAATATGTACACGTAACAATTGAGATCACTATAGCAATCAGTCTTTATCAATCACTTAATTGTTTTTTTCTCACACAAGAAATAGGATTACAGCAAGAACTGGCAACCAGGGAGTTAGTTGATGGTTTTGTGCTGAAAAGAAAACGAATTTATTTATTTATTTATTTATTTATTCGAGAGGAATAGGTCCACTGCCCCAATAATCATTAATTCAAATGTAAGTTTCTTGTTTGGGGTCGTTAAATATAAATAAAAACTTTTTGTGGAGCAATCGAGTTCAGTGAAAATTCTTTAAACCTTTACAGGTTTCAACTCAATGAAGATGACTTAATTTTCGTCGAAAATGGGGTTGAATAATTTTTAATGAATCTGAAAGCTTCTCAGTTTTCAAAATGTTTTTCTTTTTATTTAATCATTTATGAAACCTGATTCTATAAACTATTGGTCAAAAACCAAAGATGTATCGACTGTTCACTGAACAATTATGTTTTCTGCTAAATGCATTTGCTCAGATATCATCGATTACACAAGAGTGTACCAAAACGTCGGTTGTGTAAGAAAATAAAAGCTGTATGGCTGAGTATTCGAATAATTGTTAACACTTATTAAATATTATTGTTCGATATTACAATGTAGTGGAAGGAATAAATTCGAGTTCTTTATGTGAAAAACTTTCTTATAATGCTCGCTACAGAAAATTGATTTAGGTCTTTATGGACCAACTTTTTGAGACCACTTTAATAGGCAATACAGGAATTTTCTATAGTTTTTTGTTTTTGAACTACGGGCTAAAACTTATTTTTCGCTTATTTTGAAAAGATCTAATTACACCATAGTATAAATAGTATTAATAGTATATTACATCCGAGGTTATGTATACTATTTTATTCACAATCATCCTCATTTTAAATCAATAATTTTCAAAATAAATCAATGAATTATAACCTTTAATTTTATTAATATTTTGACAGCTGTCTTAAAATTTGTTTAGCCTACTTAATTATAGGGATTTACGGCAATGTTGCTAGGCAACCCCTACATAAACATTTCCAACCCACGAGATGGAAGTGAAATCTGTTATTTCCAACCCAAGAGATTGTCATTAAAGTTAGGAATGAAGTATTTTCCAACCTCCAAAAGGTTAGGAATCTGTATATTACTATAATGATTGTGAATAAAACATTTTTCTTCACAATCAGTATAGTAATATACCGATTCCTAACCTTTTGGAGGTTGGGAAATACGTCTTTCATAACTTTAATAACAATTTGCTGGGTTGGTAATAACAGATTTCACGTCCATCTCTTGGGTTGGTAATGTTGATAGAGGTTGCCTAGTAACATTGTCATATATCCTTATAATAAAGTAGGCTAAAACAAATTATAAGAGAGTTGTCAAAAATATTAATAAAATTAAAGGTTGTAACTCATTTATTTATTTTGAAAATTATTAATTTAAAATGATGGGGTCCCGTGGCCGCGTGCCTGAGTATCTGGTCGCGAACCCGGGGGAACCGGGTTCGGTCCCGACAGACGCCAAATATTTCCAATTTTAAATGGCACAAAAGTGACCCCTGTGGTGCACTCTCCACGCCAGCTATGAGTGCCCGTGAGGTGACGCATGGTAAGCGCCCACGCGGTAAAATATATCGTCATAATTACCGATGTCTACATGTGTTGTAGATACTGGCACACCCAGAAATGGGTAATATGCCGTGATGATATATTTATTTATTTATTTGATTTAAAATGAGGATGATTATGAATAAAATAGTTTACATAACCTCGGTGAGAGTTTCATCACAGGCTCGCGCTTAATCTCACCTCGAGGCTTACATAAGCCCTCGGTTGTAATGAAACATCTCCCACCTCGGATGTAATATACTATTCCTTTATCTCTCATAATAAGCGAGATATGAGGTATTTTTCAAAAAATGCGAAAAACAAGTTTTACCCTGAAGCTCAAAAACAAAAGACGATAGAAAATTACTGGAGTGCCTGTTAAAGTTGTCTCAAAAAGTTGGCCCACAAAGACCTACAACAATTTTCTGAAGCGTGCTTAATGAGACAGTTTTTCATATGAAGAAGTCGAATTTGTTCCACCCTGTACCTCATAACAAAATGAAAAAGTATTACTAAAATAATATGTTGTCCTGCTGATAAGTACTTAAAGAAGCTCAGAAAATATTACGCGTCAAATTCGCCGATATATGGCCGTAATATGATCGAAACTGTAAGTTTAAATCTGTAAAAAAACTGACAAAAACACATCTATTTTTGTTGATTAATATAAAATTGTAATAAGAGTGGTAGGTTTCGTTGCGATTTTATTCAATATTTACAGATTTAAGACTTACAGTTTTAACCATAATACGGGTAATAAAGTAGAACAAAGTTTTTATGAGTGAATTCACCAAAATTATTCCCGGTAATTAATTTAAGCTGTCACTGATTTTGTCCTAAATTTACTAGAAAATTATTTTACAGATATTAAAATTTACAAACTTGAGGAATCCCAAATGACATTCTTCAAGATGGATTAAATTTTTTTATAAAAGATTAATAAGATTTCCTATCAATTCTCTGTTGTTTTGCTCTAGAGTAGCCTGTCATTCTAAAATTTGACATTAAAGCTAATTTATCTAATGAACTGAATAAATTTCCATGACACCGTTGTAAACCAATTAATTTTCAATTATTAGCATCTCTCTTTAATTACGTTCAGTTAAAAATGAATTCCACTCCAATTTTAAATTCAAATCTAATCGATTGAACATTATTAATTTTAATAGGAAATATTAAAATATCCCTAAATTTAAGATGTATCACGCCAAATTCAATAGCGGTCTTTTTTACTGCAACATAAAACATTTTTTATGCACGGACGTATCATAATTTAACAATTATACACTAATTTCTTTGACATAAACATCATTTTATAGCCCGGCGTGACATAGGCGTTTAATATGGGAAAACAGTTTTTTTCAAATATTATCTCTCCCGCAAGAGTATAGTAGGAGTTTTATTTGTTTTAATTTTGTAATTTATTTAATAATACATTGTACAAAATAAATATAAAAATAAAAAATATTAACTTGAACCGGGAGGGATTTGAACTAGTGTAAAATTATCGTGGAGCCTTGATTTAACCAAGTCAGCTACCGAATACGTTTCCATGATTACTGTTTTTAGTAAGTTATAAGTAATAACTGTCAAGTAGCATTATATTTTCGTAAATATTTCAATAATAAAGCATTAAATTAGGACTATTTAGATACTCTTCGATGCCAAATTAAATAATCTTTCTAACCATATTAAAAACTCCCACTATAGTCTTACGGGACAGATAATATTTGAAAAAAACTGTTTTCCCATGTTAAACGCCTATGTCACGGTTTTCAGTGTTCACACTGTATATATACATATTTATACAATTTTTAAGTTTATATACGTTGGATCTGAAGATGCTATTGTAGTAGCGAAACTAGTTATCAGTAAATAAATTTTGTGAAACTAAAAACCAAGTATTTCAATATTATAATAATGAATAATAAGTTTCACCAAGTAAGAGCTGAAATAATTGAAGAAAATATATTATTTTACAGCAACGAAACAAAATATGTGAAAAATAAGATACTATCGCAGGACCCTGACATAAAATAACACATACTATCCGGTAATCACTTTTTGAAACCCTCGTAATAAATAAATGTGCATACAATAAATTTCTTCCAATGCCAGAATATACCGGGTACAATTTCCGGCTTTCTTTGGCAGCGTTATCCTTACCTCCATTGAGCCACTCGAGCTTCTGGTTGTGGAGCACATTTCGCTGTTGCGGGGTTGGCGGGGGTGTGAGGCGTGCTGTGTGCGGCGCAGATATAAGAGGGGGCGCTGGAAGGTCCTGGGGCGGCCGGGCCTCGCACACCAGCCGCAGCTGCAGCCCCGGCGGGGGGAATAGGGCCCGTTCAACCGGCAACCGCAGATCCTTGCTGGCGATGAGCAGCCCAGACTGTCCAGGGGCACCTGTCCTGCGTTGAACAGTGCCTTCAACCTCAGCGCCATTCACCACGAACACCAGAACGGGCTCGGGGTCTGCTGGGGCCGCTACGCACACAGCAGACACCACCTCCCCGACGCTGTACACCGCACGGAGGCCCTCCAGCCGAGGGGGCTCCCTGCCCACAGCAGCCACCGTCACATTCCCAGAAAGGAACCCCACTCTGAACTTGGGCGCCTCTGTAGACACCTCGCACTTGTACACCCCGCTGCTGTGCGTGGTGGTGAGCCGCGTTAGCTCCACGCTGCACTGTACTGTGTTGCATGGGAGCGGCGGTTGGGCGGTGATGTCTTTGTGCACCAGGTGCACTCCAGCTACTGGGAACTCCATGACGTGCGGTTGCTGGCGAGGGGTATACCGAAAGAACTCTTGCTCGTCCTTGTACCACTTCACCGAATACAACTCCTCGCCGCCCATGTCGTAGCGGCAGCCCAAAACGGCCGAATCGCGCGGGTCCACCAATGTGGGAACATTTAGTTGGGTCACTTTCACCCCAGTTCCTAAACCTGCAACATTCAACAGAACTTCGAATTAATACCATGAAACCTAGTTTCTGCCTTGTAAACACTGTAAATTATAACTACCTATAATAAACCGCATCTTTAGTAATATGAATAGGAAAATACCCCCCTCTCTTTTTTAATAAAATCTTTATTATGGAAAAAATCACATTGTTCAAAATGAAACGAAATTGCATCACTTTTTCCCTGACAGTGACATTTACCTGTTCGCCAATCAGAAATTAGTAGCACAACTTGGTGTAAATATCTAAATTTCGACATTTTTCTCCCGAGACGCTTCAATAAAGCACCTGCACGTGACGTTTCAACATGGCGGCCACCAGCTGATCTTGGACAACCAAACCTTCAGTTTGCATTGTGTCTTACGGAGAAATATCGTGCCGTAAGCTTTTATTGTGTTTTTACGGCACTTATTGTTTTATTTGGGAAAAACTGATTAGAGTGTGTAAAATGAGTATATGAGGAGTGTTTTCCGTAAAAAATAAGGCAGGACATTCTTATTATTTAATGAGTTCCAGGTTATTAAATTAAAACTAACCCAATCCTATTTTTTTGTGTATACTTTTATTGCAT
Source organism: Ophonus ardosiacus (assembly GCA_943142095.1). NCBI lineage: Eukaryota > Metazoa > Arthropoda > Insecta > Coleoptera > Carabidae > Ophonus > Ophonus ardosiacus. The sequence continues at coordinate 5,362,102 of OW964837.1, forward strand.
ATAAAAGAATTTAAACATAATCGGATAGGAACATATTGTATGAATGTTTAAATATATGTAATTTTCTTTAATAATATATATAAAAATATCTGATGTGGGCAGCACATGACTTCCTTGTACGCCTGTTACACTATACATATTTTGTTAATTAAAATATGTATTATAACAGACCCAATCATAAAATTGCACATATTTGACATAATTTGATATCAACATTTTATTTTTTTTGTTATTTTTTGTCCTAATCCATAGCAAACTTAATTAGAGAATACAAAGAGCTAATTTAATCATAATTAATGTTTTCGACGCAGAATTCAATTCTCTAAAACTTTTATTTGAAGCATTTATTACTAAAATCAAAATAACACCATTTTTTTCAAGAAAAACTGATAACATCTTCAGGTAAAGTATCACTTCCGGTTAGACTATTTTAACCAAAATCTATTATGTTATTCCCATTGATATAGAAGTCTTATATATCAAATTTGAAAAGTTTTGGATTATATTTTAATATAATTTTTCATTAAAATCTATTATAGACTTCAAGTAAAGTACCACTTCCGGGTAAACCATTTTAACCAAAATGTATTATGTTATTCTTATTGATATAAAACTATTATATACTAAATTTGAAAAGTTTTGGATTATATTTTAATATAGTTTTCATTAAAATCTATTATAGGCTTCAAGTAAAGTACCACTTCCGGGTAGACCAATTTAACTAAAATATATTATGTTATTCCCATTGACATAAAAGTCTTATATATCAAATTTGAAAAGTTTTGGATTATATTTTAATATAGTTTTTCATTAAAATCTATTATAGGCTTCAAGTAAAGTACCACTTCCGGGTAAACCATTTTAACTAAAATCTATTATGTTATTCCCATTGATATAAAAGTCTTATATACCAAATTTGAAAAGTTTTGGATTATATTTTAATATAGTTTTTCATTAAAATCTATTACAGGCTTCAAGTAAAGTACCACTTCCGCAAGTTATGTAATGACCAAAAAGGGAGGTGCACAACTAGATGTTATAACAGTTCTAAATACAAAATTTTAACTTTCTACGGCTTCCCGTTTTTCAGTTATGCGAGATATGTACATACGTACGTACGTACGTACGAACGTACGTACAGACGTCACGACGAAATTAGTCAAAATGGATTCAGGGATGCTCAAAATGGATATTTCCGTTGAAATCTGGAAACCGAAATTTTTCGCGATTACAATACTTCCTTTACTTCGTACAAGGAAGTAAAAACATGAAAAAAAATTATAAATGACATAATTACAAATTTTGAATGAAGTTTTTTTAGTAACAGAAAATATATATATTTGTGTCTGTTTCTCACAAAGGTTTAAAAATTAGATAGGTAATCAATTATTGATTTCATATTGATTTTTAAAAGGCATTTATAACCCTCATCAAAAAAATGTCAATGAAGGATCCACATTATGTATCCACTTAAATTTATCGATTTAACGTACTTTGGCTCCCAAAGATAAATTTTTAACGTATAAACTCAATAAGCTCATTTATATACAATAAAAATACACAAAATGACAATAAGAAAAATGAACTCGAAGATAAATATATATATATATCTCAAATTTAATTTTCTTTATAAATTAAAAAAACCTAATAATTCAATTTATTTTAATTTCAATATTCATGTTTTCATTTAAAAATACACATAAAAAAACTTATACAAACTCAAAATGAATATAATGCAATTTGATGCTACAAGCTACTTATTTCAATTTAATATTTTTTAAAATATATTTATAAATAGGACTGCTTTGTTTTACTAGTAAATAATTCATACACTTATCTTTAATTATGGCTAATTACATTTTAAAATAGCATGTACAAATTTAGGAAACACTGAATTTCTTGGGCATAAAACACATTCGCTGCATAAGACGCAATGTTAAACTGAAGCTTGGTTGCCCGAGATCGGCTGATCATCCGCCATCTTGTGACGTAGGTGCAGGTGCCCTATTATATTTATATTTGAGTTGAATTTGGTTCTTACGGGTCTGCGGTTCTTACGGTTCTTATATGTCTTAAGGGTCTTATGGGTAAAGATTCCGTAGTCCATTTGGTCCGGGTGGGTGTGTTTTCTCCTTTCATGTAAATACCCAGTTCTAAGTCCTAGCCCTAAGTAAAATAATCCATAGACGACACATACGCTCTGTAGAACCTATGTATTTTAGTTTCCAATTAGTGTAATCAAAATAGTACATTATTAAAATGGTCAACTGCATAATATCTGCTATTCTCTAAAAATCTATAAATATTAAAAAATTATATTTTTAATATTTCCTATTTTTTGCCTTTATTATTGGGCTCTAAAAATAAATCCATCTTAGAATGAACCCATCAAGCGTTATTTTTAATTTAACTTATTCCTAACAATAGAGGCATTTAATAAAAGACGCCATAAGTGCGCGATTCAACTTTGCTTCAGATATTGAATTCCATCAAATTGAAAGTTATCGTTCTATTGTTCGATATTCTTTTCTCCAGGCATCATTGGTTGCTAAGTGACGTCGTCTGTTTTGCCAACAGAGAGGAATAACAATGAATAGTATTTCTCAGCGCTCGTTGTTACTGAAGAAGTCTTAGAGTTTGTCTATCAGAGGGCCAATTAGGGTTGCTTTTGCTATATTTACCTTTGATGTGCCGCTCTTGAGTGGGTGTAGTCTTATTTGAATTATGGGCTGATTGATCCGCAAGTATCATAGAGCCCTTGGCTTCCAAGAAAGCGATGCTTATATTTTAATTGGGGATCATATATTGAAGTGTACATTTTTCTTTTTTAAATGGCACAAAAGTGACCCCTATAGTGCACTCTCCACGCCAGCAATGAGTGCCCGTGAGGTGACGCCTGGTAAGCGCCCGCACGATACAAATATGTCATCATCATTAGTGTCCGTGTGTGACAAATTTTTCTCCGACGATAACTCCAATACTACAATTCTAAAAATTATAATTCTTTCGCATTCCTTTTCTTTACATCCATATAAAGAGCTGATTAGATTTTGGTTATAATTGATCCACCGGAAGTACCCCTATTTGAAGTTTTTAACAGTTTTTCTTCAAAAAACGCAGTTAAATATCATTTTTCGACATTTTATGATTATCAATATGAAAGAATATCTTATTCTCTATACGGTTTGATTATACATTTTCCTTCATATTCAATAGTTATAGAGTTATAGAGACGTTAAGAGATGTTAACTTTCAAAAATTAGTCAGCTTTGCTAAAATAATAGAAACAGCAGAGATATTCAAAAAAAATTCATTGACAGATGTCAGTGTCAAATGCAAAACCAAAGTTATATGTGAATGTGATAGAGTGTCCCTCGCAAGTGACTTGCAGTTGCGCCTCGCCTCAAGATTTGAATTTTCAATGCCGGAAGTACGAGAAAGGCCAAAGAGAAGATGGAAGGACTGTGTAGCAGAAGATTTGAGAGAGGAAGAATTGCGTGAAGAAGATGTGTTGGACAGGAATGATTTAAAGAGAAGAGTAAGAAACAGCGACCCCTAATAAAATAGGGAAAGGAACTTTCGGTATAAAATTTGTAAAAAATAGTGTGTTCGAGTTACAATTTTACAGGATATACAAAATCTTTTTCAAGGAACTTTAGGTATGGGATATATACAAAATACATGGAATTGACGGAAGGTTTTGTGCTAGCCACAACAGATTTTTTTATTATAAAACGACGTTTCGACAGCGGAAAACAGTACAATACTTATATAACATAAAATGGAAATGGCGAGAGGTATTGTGCTGGTCACAACAGATTTTTGAACACGGTTCCGCGTTAAGAACTCTAGCCACTTCCTTAAGAAATGGATTTAAGTCCTTTCACATTTAAATGTAATTAATATTAATAATTTTAATTACTACAGTCAACCAAAATGAATCACACAAGACTAATACCAAAACATCACATTGATTTCTCATCCTTTCATGAAGCCTTACAGAAGAGACATAAAACTCTCCCTCATAACTTTCACTTTCACTTTTCCGTCCTTTCTTTACTCTACTCCGTACAAGGGAAGAAAAGATCAACCATAAAAACCACACTTCTAAATTAACGTTGAAAGTGCAGCACATAATTTACCCCACAAATGGACACTATCCCTGTAATGGACTCATTTCATAAGACATTTCCCCGTGCGTAGGGGTCGCACCCCTATCTTGCGGGGGAGACACATCAAAGGTAAATGTAGCGAAAGCAAACATAATTGGCCCGATGATAGATAAACTCTATGACTTCCTGAAAATTTTATCAACGCCAGAAAAAACTAGATTTATTCGAATGTTAGATGAGTTACTCGTATAGGTAATTTCAGTGTTTTTAACGCTGAAATCTTTCATCTGATGATAACCGAAAGGTAGATTCAGATGCTGAAATATTGTGAAACATGGGGAGTGTTTTCTTAATACATTAATTTTAGAAATGAAAATAAATTAGAATTTTGACAACTTGACTTTTGTCAATAATGATCAGACATACAGTATTGGCCATAAAGATAGCAACTTTTAAAAAAATTCTATTTCTCTGAAGTGAACATAAGAATATTGAAAATAAATTACATAAAGAATAACCTCTTAAAATAAGTTTATTTTATGTTAAAATAATTTATATTAAATTTATAGAATTTATTTAATTTGCATAATTCTTACTTTTGTCTGGACATAAAAATAGCAACTACATAATGAATGTCTTTATTTTCTCAATTTCAACGTTTATATCATATAATTGTTTAAAAATATAATTAGTACTTCAAAATTATGGGTCGTAATAAGACTTTAACTAAAGAATTTCGCAATTTAATAATTAAATCATATGAAAATGGTGCTTCGCGGAATAAAATGTCGAAGAACTTTAATTTGCATAAATCTAGAATAGCACGAATAATAATCCATTTTCGAAGGAAGGGTAATATTGAGACTTCTACAATTTCTAGTAGACAAAAGAAAACATCAAACCGAAGCGACAGAATGATAAAACACATATCTTTAAAAATCCGTTGTTATCATCAAAGAAAATTTTAGGCTTTCTAATAAGTAATGTTAAAGATAAAATATCTTTAAGACAGGGAAGAAGAATAGTAGTTCTTCTTTCAAAGAAGATAGTGAAGGCCCGATTATTTTTTTTGCAGAAAATCATGTAAACTGGACAACTGACATGTGGAAAAGAGTATTATTTAGTGATGAACTAAGATTAATTGATAGAAATGTAATAACAAAATTACTTGAATTCATGATGAAACGAGAAGAAGTAATAAATTCTCGTGGTTCCGGTTATTACACTAAATATTAGAAAATTTATTTATTATATTAATTTTATATAAGTTGCTATTTTTATTTTTATGTCCAAATAAAAAATATTTTTTTGCACATAAATTAATTTTTAAGAATAAAAGTAGAATTTCGAACTTTCGTTGTCTTTATTTTTTTGAGTTACATAGTTTCGATTGATAAAATCTCCAATTGTTATCAAGTGAATCAATTTTTGTTAATATAATGCAAATTATTTTAATGTAAATTAAACTAGGTTCAAGACACTACTACTGCAGTAATTTATTTCTGAAATCCCAGTTTTTACATTAGAGCAATTGAATTTTTTTTAAGTTGCTATCTTTATGGCCATTACTGTACATATCTCTGTTCATAGCCTACTCCGATTTAGTTTTAACACACCGTCTTCGTGCAGATGAGTTTTTTAATTCGTGCAGCTATTATTGATTACTTTTATAACGAAGACAAAAAAGTGGATATTTCTACGCAATCTTCACCTCATATGTTTAAGATGACGACTGGTCAGATCCACAATTCCCAGTCCGATTCATTCTCAACATATTAGCATTTTTATTACTACACAGTTACTTCACATCCGATCAGATCATGCATCGCTATACCGCCATAACACTTTAATGCCTCCGGCAATCTACACGGCATTAGAACTAAAGTATCGAATGTGTGTTAATGGATTAGCTTGTCCCTTGGGTCTTTTCTCGATACCTTCAGTATGAAAATTCCGTAATCTAGTGCTAGGTGGGAGAACTGTATCTGATGAATACTCGATCTGAAGCTTTCTCTCTGAAAGTTCAAGTCGCGATGAGTCCGGGCGAATCCGGACTCTCGTGTCGCGAGGAGTGCTCAGCAAACACGCCTGAAAGCAGAGTCGCAGCGAACTTTCATCTCAAATAGGACAGGACTGAGGAATTTCAGCAAAGATCATCATTTCTTTATTGGAATTTTGTAGTATATTAAGGCTAAGTTCATTTTATATCATACATTTTTGACCATACTTATAATAGGTCAGCCGATTTACATTTTCAACAAATTTTAAAATCTACGCAAATGTTGAGAAATTTCTAAAAAATTCTTTCGACTAGTTTAAAATCTATTTTAATGTTACAAAAACTGAATACATACCGTGAGTATTTTTTAACTTGAAACATTGGGTTTGTCATATCCATGGTTACGACTTGACATTTGATTGACAGCAATGTATTTACCCGTTCCATTTAAAATGAAACATAGGGACCGAATTTGACATCTGATAAGACGTCAGTAGAGGTTAATTTTGTTTAAATAATTATACCTGCACTCTAAATTAAAATTAGTTTTAGAGAAAATATAGTGTACACCTTGTGCCCGAGTGGTTTTCTGACTCGGATAAATTTCTTACAATATTTAAATATAATATATCTGCCAAATTCATTCCCCATGTGTCATTTTAAATGAGACAGACAAATACATTGCTGTCAATCAAATGTCAAATCATAACTTATAGGAAAATTCAACGGTTATCTGTCATATTGATAAGATGTCATTAGAGGTTAATTTTGTTTAAATAATGATAGATGTTTTCTAAAAATTAAAAAATACTGTGTGCACCTTGTGCCCGAAATATGTTTTGAATAATACTTCTGTCAAATTCGTTTCCTATGTTTCATTTTAAATGCAACGGGTGAATACATTGCTGTCAGTCAAATGTCGAGTCGTCACCATGGATATGACAAACCCAATGTTTCACGTTAAAAAATACTAACGGTATGTGTAACAATGATATCACTGTCACTTTAGAATCATTATGACACTGAGTCATTTATATCGACTGTAAAAACCGATTCTTCATAGGTAAGACGTTATTATTGTGTTAAAATGGTATTATTGTACATGATACTAATTAAAATAAAACTTCATAGAAACTAATCGGTCTACAGTGTTTTAACTAAAGAAAGGATCTTATATATGTTATTGAAGTATTCCGCTTTTTAATATAGGGCTATATCGCCTTAGTTAGTAATACCAGCTTTAATTCAAATAGGCAATGTGTCTGTAAGCCCTGAAATTTTTACCTCCCGCTACTCTTGGTAAGGAAGGTATAGGGATCGTGCTAAAAATCACGTGTCGAGATTTTGGTAATTGCCAACGTTTTAAGGTTCCGAGATTTTAACATTTTCACGATGATGTGTGTATGTGTGTGTATGAATTTTGTCAACGCTCTTACCCAAATACTATGATTGAGTGTGTCAAGAATTTTCTACTGTCGAGTTCTATATAGGTAGACTGTATAATGAATAAAATGATATTAAAACGTAAATAGCTAGTAAATTTCTCCAACGCCTGTAGTCTAATTTCTTCTTCATAAAACGTCAAATTGTACGCCATATAACCTATCTTTTTAAATATTGCTACATAATATTGTAAAATTAAATTGAAATGCTCGTATTTCTAAATAAACTCACTGTAGCAACAACGCAGTTTCTGTATTAGTGATTGAATAACTAAATGTTTGCTTGCCAAATTACAAAAAGCATAATTTTTCTCCTCAAAGTCAAACTATAGATTCGATAGGTATAATCGAATATACAAAAGTTCGTATATTCATTCTTCATGATTACTTAATAAGAACCGCTGTAATATGTGGTTACTAAGAAAAATCACGCATTGTTATTGGTTTATAATTAAATGAATGAGATAGTCAACTTTATAAATTCTGAAGCCTATATTTTAAAGATAAACACATGTCCAAATGACATCGTGGCGCATTGGTTAGCACAATTGCCTCTGAAATTTCAGATTGGGGTTCGATTCCCCCTTATGGTAATTATTTTATGTCTTTATACAAAAATTGTTTGATTTTAAAATTGTTTTATATTTCCTATTATAGTCATTTAAAAATAATAACAATAAAAAGAAAATAGTTGACAATAATTGATTACAATAATATAATAACAATGCGTTGTATTTTCTTTTGATGTTAAAAATAACAGAAATATGTATAAGAAATTTAGTAGTTATATTTTTATTTTATTTATAATGAAATGTTGTTTATTAATATTAAAAGAAAATACATTGCATTGTTATTAATCAACGTTTTAATTATTGTAATCAATTATTGTCAATTATTTTCTCTTTATTTATTACAATGTTATTATTTTTAAATGACTATAGTAATACGAAATAAAAGATTTTCATATTTCTAAATTAAATTGTGTATATGTTGTGCCATAAAATTACTTCAAATCAAATTATAAGTGGAAGTGTTGATAACGAACGATTACTACGGGCAAGGAACCCTAATCTTCATCCGTCTTTCCCTTTGAAAGTGAGTGATAGTTAATTTGATAGGAATTTGGGCCGGTCCGTCCCTGGTGTCACATCAGGGTATATTTGCTTAGAGAATTGAATTTAGTTGTGTAATTGGCCAACGCCCTGATTTTATTTCCCTCAAAATTAGAGCGTTTTGAAAGGAAACCAGACTGAATAAATTATTATTCGTCGGGAAACCATGTATACTTTCCTGAGAATTTCAATTGAAAGGATTTCCTAAAATTTTAATTAAATTCATTTTGAATGTTCCTAAATTTAGAAACTTTCGACGAGTTTTTAAACTGATTGCTGAATGATAAATTTGTGAATTGGTAAGTTTTTACTTGACGCCTACCTATAAAGAAAGATGGGAGATATTGGTTCGATTTCTTACATTCCTTCAAGTAACACTTTGAAAATACGAGTAGTACATTTTCAATGATTAAATTTTATTCTAATTTAGAAATTGCGTTTATTTTTATGAACAGTCTTATCCAAAAATATGTGTATACCTGATAATTACGGGAGAAGTAATAAGGTACAAATAAAAAAAATCTGTTGTGGCTAGCACGATACCTCCCGCCAATACTTCTGGTGACTTTTATTAATTTAAATACATACCTACATATTTATTGATGCTGGAAACTATATTTATATTATGTACCTTTACATTCGTAAACTATTGTTTATTTATTATTACAATTTACTTTTTGGGGTCCCGTGGTCGTGTGCCTGAGTGTCTGGTCGCGAACTTGGGGGAACCGGGTCCGATCTCGACAGACGCCAAATATTTCCAATTTTAAATGGCACAAAAGTGACCCCTGTGGTGCAAACTCCACACAAGCTATGAGTGCCCGTGAGGTGACGCCTGGTAAGCGCCCACGCGGTAAAATATATCGTCATCATTACTGATGTCCACATGTGTTGTAGATACTGGCACACTCAGAAATGTGTAAAATGCCGTGATGATATATTTATTTATTTATTTATTTATATAACTGTGTAACTAAGGAATTGTGTGTATATTATCTTTAATACATAGTCTCCGTAATTTATAAAATAGATAATTTTATATATTCATCTATAAAATATATAGAAAAAGTCGCGAAAAAATCTATTTAAAGGTATTTTTCGAAGAAAAACTATTTTGAGCTTTAAGTAAAGTGCCATATCCGGTTACCTGATTTACACTAAAATCTAATGGCTTCATTCCATAGAAATACAAGGTTTCAGACATTTTTTGAATGATACTATTGAGTTAGAGCGTTGACAAAATCCATAGACATACTAACACACACATATAGACACACACACACACATAAACACACATACAAACACACACACACACACACACACACATGTACACATATAGACAGCATCGCGAAAATGTTAAAATCTGATTCAAAAAACCTACCTTAAAACGTGGTCATTTACCAAATTTACCAAGGGTAAAAATATGAATCCGACATAACTGTGTTATTTTAGTGAAATAGAACATTTCTTTATTATTTGACCAAGATCATTACTTACTGAATTTAAGGACCTGATAGATTCATTACATTTTGACTGTGTGCTTCTGGCACAAAAAAGTTAACAATTAAACTCAAGTAACTCAACAGGATTTTTAAGTTTGTTCATTGAAATCCTTCAGGATACATAGTTGACATTCCGTTTGTGAAATACATGCAGATAGGAGTCATAGTTTTTCTATAGGAATATTTAAATTTCTTTTCTGTTTCGGAATTAGAATGACGTATTGATAGTAAAAGGAGATTCATTCTTAAACGATTTTTGGTTTCATTTTGTTAATTGAAATTGATATGAGTCAACTAAATATACAAAATATTTTGGCAACGGATATAATAAAACACAAATCACTGTTAACAACCTAACTATCTTGTCAAATATCTCGTTACAGAAAACTATTCAAGCACTCATTCGTTTGCGCACTCGCTGTTACGCGATAATGTCAAAATTTCAAACTTGTGCTTGAATAGTTTGCCTTTTGCAACTTATATTGTAATACTATCATTAATTCCCTTTCATAATGTCAACTTTATTTTGATCCTACAGCGACAAATGAATAAAGAAGATGAAGATAGTTACTGTTCATAAAAGTTTGTAAAACAGTGATAATCCATCTTAATCGTAAAAAATAATCACTAGATGATTACTCAAAGCTGTCAAAGAGAGTGGGATACATAATTTTAAAGTTGACTCCAGATTAATTCGAACCCACATTGTCCGATAAGAACCTCAACGGATCATATAACTCGACCATGCGACCTTCTAAACGAAACGATATTAGTATAAATATAAAATAAAAATGGCGAGGGGTAATATGCGAAGCACATAAATTTTTTTCATTAGTGGTTGATGAAAAAAAGTTGGTCCGACCTCGTTTAAAACATTTCGAATGCATGAAGTGGAAAGAGAACTCCCAATGTATTTTGATCGGAACTTTCAGAATAACAAATACAAAAAAATAAACATTTGTGTTGTTCGTTAACTTTTAAAACAGATTAAATAAGATCACCAAAGTTTACAACATGTACAAACACGAGGCTTTCAGCCCGCGCTTCACATTAATCAATATTTAAAATCCAAATGGAAACCTGATTTCACTTTCCAAAATTTAATTTAGATGCAACGAATGATACTAAAGCAATGGATGAACTAGAATTAATGCGTAAATAATAATAATAATAATAATAATAATAATAATAATAATAATAATAAATCATCACGGCATATTACCCATTTCTGGGTGTGCCAGTATCTACAACACATGTAGACATCGGTAATGATGACGATATATTTTACTGTGTGGGCGCTTACCAGGCGTCACCTCACAGGCACTCATAGCTGGTGTGGAGAGTGCACCACAGGGGTCACTTTTGTGCCATTTAAAATTGGAAATGGGTATAAATATGTAATACAAACGAGGTCAAAAAGGAGATTGTTAAATGACCGATTGTGTTTGTTACGGTCCGAGTTCGAATCCGATTAACGTCAAATTTGATAATTATTTCCAATTTTTAAATAAAATAAATAAATATATAACGGCTTATTACCTATTTCTGAATTTCTCAACCGACTTCTCTTCGCAGATGTACCGTTGAAAGCGTTTACAGTAAAATAGGAAGAAGTTTTGGAATTAATATTAAGAAGTAGGAGCTTTACAAAATAATACCTTTATTTATACCTTGAGTATTTTTTAACATGAAACATTGGGTTTGTCATATCCATGGTTACGAGTTGACATTTGATTGACAGCAATGTATTTGCCCGTTCCATTTAAAATGAAACATAGGGAACGAATTTGACATTTGATAAGACGTTAATAGAGGTTAATTTTGTTTAAATAATTATACCTGCATTCTAAATTAAAATTATTTGTAGAAAAAATATAGTATGCACCTTGTGCCCGAGTGCTTTTCTGACTCGGCTAAATTTCTTACAATATTTAAATATAATACTTCTGTCAAATTCATTCTCCATGTGTCATTTTAAATGAGACAGGCAAATACATTGCTGTCAATCAAATGTTTAATCATAACTTATAGGAAAATTCAACGGTTATCTGTCATATTGACAGGATGTCATTAGAGGTTAATTTTGTTTAAATAACTATACCTGTTTTCTAAAAATTAAATTTAGATGTAGAAAAAATATTGTGTGCACCTTGTGCCCGAAATATGTTTAGTGCTCTCGAGTGGTTTTCTGACTCCGCTAAATTTCGTTCCCTATGTGTCATTCAGGGTGTCATTTTAAATGGAACGGGCAAATACATTGCTGTCAATCAAATATCAAGTCGTAACCATGGATATGACAAATCCAATGTTTCACGTTAAAAAAATACTTACGGTAGAATAAATTTATTAAAGCTAAATTGTTTTAAAATGAGGACAAGCTAAAATCGTTTGAGAGGTTGATTCAGGGACTGAAAGCTTTTGAAACATGTGAAGTATGATTTTTAAATATTATATTTACTTAACTGGTTCTTTTTCAAAGCAGAAAGAAGTATTTACAATTAAATTAAGAAGTAGAAGCTTTAAAGAATAATATCTTTATTTATAGAATAAATTTATTAAAAGCTAAACCGCTTTAAAATGAGGCCAAGCTAAGATTTCAAACAAATGAAACCGTTTCTTTTATAAAAATGCTTCAAAAACTTTGCATCTTTATTCTGCTTGACATAATTCTGTTCTATAAATGGTAAATACAGCACGATGGCTTAAGAAACACATTCTTATTCAAATGAAATAGCCGAGTTAATATCAATTTAAAACGTTTTAAATGGAGGAATCTTTAATAAAGAAGAAAGTTAGTTTGATATTGTTATATGGAAGATGTTATTAATGTTATAACAGACGTGATTAATGGTTATAGCGAAAGAAAAGAACTTTACAGACTTTTAAAATTATTGAAAGTTTGTCGGGGTCAATTTTCAAGAAGAATCTTTTCTAAAATGTAATTTTAACAAAATTTGAATTACAAAATATTTTAAAGTACACCAAACTTTATTATGATGAAATTTTATACCCAAAAGTTTCTGAAAATGATTTGTGCACACAAGATTCATACTTTGTAAAATTAAATCAAATATGGTAACATAATAAAAAGAATTAACATATATTACACAACAAGATGATTGAAAATTCTCGATTATACGAAACAGGATATTTGGATTGTCGAGATATATATTTGTTTCAGTATGTCAAAATTGTTATTAAAATATTATGTTTATTATTATTTTATAATTTTATATTTAAACTTATTTGAAGTTATTTACTAATAGTTATTTAAGTAACAAGGAATGTAAGTACATCTTTATATCCGAGGAAGTTGTACTAGACCGAGGCGTACGCCAAGGTCCTAGTAACTTGCGAGGATGTTAAGATGTATATACATTCCGTGTAACTTATTATATTTTTCGTGCTACTAAAAGATTATGCTTAAATATTCAAAAATATAGCCTGTCATCAACATTATTCTTTTTTACCTCTCGCTAAGAGAGGTATTGGATTCATGCTAAAATTCGCATACCCAGATTTTAGTGAATAAGCACGATTTAAGGTCCCTAAAATCCGTTTTTAACATTTTTAAAATGATGTCTGTGTGTGTGTGTGTGGATGTGTGTATGTGTGTATGTGTGTATGTGTGTATGTGTGTATGTGTGTATGTCTGGATGTTGTAGCCACGATTCCTCAAAAACTATAAGACTTAAGAACTGTTTAACTATGGATTCCTCAATCTGACATTCCTGGGAAGAGCTGAAAAGGTTTTGGTAACAATTGAACAACCGGAAGTAGTAGTTTTTAAAAGAAATGCTTCCAAATATTAATTTTTGAAAATTTTTGATATTACTAATTTTGAAGAACAAGATTCTACACCTGATACATTTAAATTTTTTATTATATCTTCTATAAAATTAGAGATAAAGACGCTATAATATATAGAATATCGGGATATAACAAGTCGAGTAGACGAAACTACACTAAGGAAACCAGTTGACAAAGTCAAATGTTTATAATATAATTTGTAAATGACAGATTTCAGTGTCAAAAATCTACAGTTTTAGTGACATTTTGATAGCATTTTCTGGGAAGTACATTTAATCTTTCTTATTGTTTTATTAATTAAATATTTGAAATTACAGGTAATATGCATGTATCCATCAGAAATACCGCCAATCTGGTTAATGAATTGGAAGAATTTGTAACATTTAGAAACTCCCTCATACAATGAAAAATAGATATAATTAGAATTATATGTGTGCAGAAGACATGTTAAATACAATAAAAAAACAATATTTGGGTAAAGTCCTGTAATATTTTGTTATAAAACGACGGTTCGATAGCAAAGTGCAATACAATACTTATATAGTCTAATATGGAAATGGCGAGAGGTCTTGTGCTGGCCACAACAGATTTTTTACTACAATTTTCAATTCAAGTTACCTGTGATTATTTTCCTAGGAATGTAAGTAAATTTAATAAGTTCCGTCGTCAAGGAAAAATTATAAACAAATATAAAAGGTAACTTACATACGTAGTAACTATGGTTGCAATACATACTTACAAGTAGCGCGAAAATGCTATTATCGTAGAATTGAAGATTGTACAATTTTATTCAATTTTTATTAGTAACAGTTGCTGAAAAATTATATTCAATGAATTATTTACAAGAAAACCGTTAAAAGCTTGTGTAAGTGATACTTCCGGTTATCCGATGTACACTAAAAACTAATGAGCTCTTCCTACATACCCACACACTCACACACACACACACACACACACACACACATAACATACTCACAGATATCATTATAAAAATGTTAAAAATCGGATTCTGATGACATCAAAACTTATTTATTCACTAAAATCTCTTATGCTATTTTTAGCACGACCCCTATACCTCCCTTACCTAGAATAGATTTTATTTTTTTCTGTGTGAACCGTAACAGATATCACAAATTACACAGAGAGAGAAAAGTTTACTATTGAATGTATCTTTCTGAAGAAAAAATTAAAAATTTCACGTTTTCGGCATTGCCATTAAAAAGTTACGGCCTAATTAATGTTGGGACACCTAAGTTTCATACACTAGCGGTTCACTAATAATAACAAATATCACCTTAAAAGATGACTTATAACCATATAAACTGTCATACCAAATTTCATCCAAATCGAATAAAGCGTCCGATTATTATAAGCAAAATTAATTTTTTTTTGAAGAACTTTGAAGCAGAATTCTGGCTGAATGGTACACTTTCCGGTAGAAGCAAGTTTGGTTAAATTGTTTTATTTTAGCCTCAGGAATCTGTGGTTAAGCCATGTCCTTCTATTTAAAAGACATCCTGTATACGAGAATCACTACAAACGCACAATTTACTAGAAATCATCTTCGTATGTTAAACAAAAAAAAACTTTATAAATGTTGATATTTTAAATCCAACATTACATTTCCGCCACATGTACCATTTCTGTAATACAGCGAATATTTCCATGTATAAAATTTTAAAACAAATTTAAAATTCAATTAAACACAGCTACGTGGAACGGATTTAATATTATCTCTGTTGGTTCGCTCCCTTTCAAAATATGAAACCGTGTTTTAGGGGATTTCTTTCTCCCGACAATAAAGTTTGGCACTACTCGGTGTTGTATTTCCACTACATTTTCATCTTATTGTGCGCGCTGTTGTCCTTCCTCGTATGTCAGCGTTGTTATGGAAACATTCATCAAATGAAACAGCGAACAAGCAAACAAAACAGAGAATAAGATGTTTAATCTCAAATTCTTGTGACAACAATGTAAATAATGTATGTTTAATATGTAAATTTCCTTGTTTTTGTTTATTTGCTTTTGTTTTCGAGATTTTCATAATTTAAGCGGGGAATTGTTTTACGCTTATATGCCATTCCAAAAATACATTATTGTTTGTTGTTCTAGAAATTTATATACTTATACAGGATGAATACTACCCGAATATTTTTTTATATTAGATTAGATTAAATAAGTCAATATACCCCACATTTAGATAAAAACTTCAAAATTTTCAAAAATCTAATTTTTATGTATATAGATACTTCTCAATGCGCTGATTCCAAATTTTGAAACCGCAGGTCGATATCTCTTTTCGTTCTCGAGATATTTAGATTCAAAGTTTTCCTCAAAACTACCCATTTTTGGGTAATAACCCAAAAATGGGTCGAGATGTGAATTTGGCGACAATACCATTCGATTCTACGGGCAAAATTACATAAGTACACCAATTTTCAGAATTTTTGAACACCGCATACAATTTCTAAAGCAAAATAACTAAAATTGCCCAAAAATCGCAAAAATCGTAAGGGGTACCCCTTAGGATTTTTTCAGATTTTGGCCATTTTCAGGGGTTTTCAAGTTTTTTTAAATAAAAAATGAACCCGTTGGACAAAAATTATGAAAAATGCTATACTTATGTATTTTTGTCTGTAGAATCGAATGGTGTTGTCGCCAAATTCATATCTCGACCCGTTTTTGGGTTATTACCCAAAAATGGGTAGTTTTGAGCAAAACTTTGAATCTAAATATCTCGAGAATGAAAAGAGATATCTACCTGCGGTTTCAAAATTTGGAATCAGCGCAATAAGAAGTATCTAGATACATAAAAATTAGATTTTTGTAAATTTTGAAGTTTTTATCTAAATGTGGGGCATATTGACTTTTGGGGCAATAATTCAAAAATTGATAGAGATATAAACTTGATAGTAATATTATTTGATTGTACACAGCTCCAAAATTTAATAATACAGGACAGGTATATATTCCATACATTGATTTTTTTGTATATATATCTTTAGATTTTATATATTTTGGGCGCCCCAAAAAGCCAGGCGCCCTAAGCCAGTGCCTAAGTGGCTCACGCCTTAAGCCGCCACTGTTACCCACAAGACCCTTAAGATCCAGAACATGTATAATACATTTCATAATTGTAATCAAATTTCTTTTATTCTAATTAAACATATTTTTAACAGTAGATTCGTCTTTCATAGAATAAACGTCATAATTATGCTATAGGTACTTGCATATTAATTTTAGAAAAAATTGTAAATAAAAAATTAGTCTAAAACCAGTCACTTTTCTCCTATTTTACAAAAAAATGCTAAATAAATCGCAATTTATAGCATATTTCAAAATGCCATGGAATTAGTGAGGTTTATTTCTGTTATTACATTTGCCAAACCAAAAATAAATAACAACACTATACGAGTAATTCCATGTAAATTGGGAATTTTATTTAGCGTTTTTTCGTAAAATAAAAAAAGTGTTATAGATTTTAAACTGAATTTGATGTTGTATAGTTTTTAAATTTGGTATTTTTAATTTTTCTCTAAAATTAAAAGATAAGTACATATACAACTACAATGATCGTGTTTACATGTTTATTTATTGTGGGTAATAATTACCCTTATTCTGTAACTCAGTCGATAATATTTATCGATCGATAATAATTTTTGACAAATAGAAACAAATGTATCATCTGTCAGTTTTTATTCTGTGTCTGCCGTAATTATTGGCTACAATTTATTATTGATCGATAAAAGTTATCGATTGTGTTACAGAATTGTAAACCAAATTAAGATGCGTATCATTGTTTTATTTAAACAAAATAAATTTTACAAAATTTCAGCATCCGAATGAACCTCTCAGTCTTATTGTACTTTGTTTTTCAATAGCGGTCAGTGCTTTTCGCGATTATTCGACAGATGGCTCTGCCTGTAGTTAGTTACCTCTTAAGGCTTCTATCTTGTATGAGATGTATATCACTCGCCGTGCCCAGCTGGTGAATTGTCTCTGCAAAGAGACGGCAGTTACACCACACTGATGAGCCCCAACAAGGGCGAAACGCGTCTGTGGTTACTAGCTGGGCACGGCCAGCATCTGATGATGACTGAGAGGTTGATGCTGAAATCTTGTGAAACATGGCGAGTGTTTTTCTAATTCATATTTTTATTATTTGGAAGAAAGTTGAGTAAATAAAAATTAGAATGACATGAAAATGAAATTATTTATGAGTACAAAGTTAATAATGAAATATATACTTACCCAAGTTTATAATGAAGTAAATAACGAAAAGTTTTTCGTGCAGAGTAGTCCAGTACATGCTGCGAAGATTAATTTATTTTTTCATATATTATTTTTGAAGTCGACATTTCAATGCCATTTTTCATCCAACTTTATATCCGTTTTTATATTACACATAATTTATTTGCGTAAATTTTACATGGTACACGAAGAATTGTCCGCATTATTTTTCACTGAAAATAAAACACTGTGAAAATAAACATGTATTTTATATAATTAAACAAAGGTTAATGTTATGTATTTTTAAATTTATTATAAAAACATTCTGCGATATTTTATTGTTTGTTTTTTAATAATTTATTCGTAAATTATACATCTACGTATTTATCTATATCCATATTTTAAAATAAATAAAAGTTTGATAAATTTAAACATTAAATATTTTATATAAAAAAATAATACTATACAGGGTATTAATGAATACGTGATACAAATTTATAGCGTATGTGAGGAGATGGAGGAGAAAATGGAATGGAGATCAGTACAGATAAAAGTAAAATAAGGATAATAATAATAATTATTATTAATTAACAACAAAGGAAGGGAACATGAAGACAACAGAATAAAAATACGAGGTGTGGCAATTAAATAACGAGATTTTTTTTTTTTGCGGTTTCCCTGTAAATTTGGCAACATTGCAGGCTATGTCATATTAATTTGTCATCTTCCCTATATCCACTGTTACAATTTCAAGATAATTAGGCAAACCGTTCGGCAGTAGCCTTTGATTGAAGTTAACTACTTTCTAGTACTCCGTCGGAATTATGTTAGTGTCAATATGAAATTCTGTGTGAAATTTAAAAAATCCGCTGGAGAAATGTACGAATTATTGAAGAATGTTTGTGGTGATGAGGATTTATCTAGTACTCAAGTTTTCGAGCAGTTTCAAATATTTGAAGAAGGAAGAAACAAGATCAGAGACGATTAAGGCATCGGCCATGCACTGACATTGTTTTTTTCGAAATGCGAGTGATTGTTCACATGGATTAGGTGCCTGAGGGGCATTTCGTTAACCAAGCATATTTTGATAACCCTTCATGCACGGGTAAGAAGAAAAAGGGCTGAAATGTGATGGATTCTCCATGAGGACAATGCGCCGAACCAAAACGCCCTGTCCGGCAAGACATTTTTGACGAAATAAAAAATCACCAACAGTACTCACTTGACCTAGTGCCATGTGACTTGCTTTTATTCCCAAAGTGTAATTCTGCGTTAAAAGGCACCAAATTCGGGGCCCAGATGTAGTTATAGAAAAGCGGCAGAGCTTATGAACAACCTAACAGAAAAAGGCCTGCAGGCATTGCTTCCAACAAGGGAATATTCTCAATGGGCGGTGTAGGGTTCGGGGAGGAGAGTACATTGAAGGTGGCAATATTTGTTTTGTATATTTTTATAAGAACTAGTAATTAAAAGTATTCCATTTAGCGAGGAAAAAGTTGTTATAAAACGCTAGTATAAAATAGTATATTATGTGGCAAGTGTGTGAAGCTCAAATTTTTACATGAGGGTGTACCATCCGAAGGTAAAATAGGCTTCACACACGTGTTACATACTATACTTTTTCTACGACCTTGCAATAAAATATATTTTTTCTTCACATTGTCATTCTTTTAACTTAAAGCCTCTGTATTATCGACTTGTGTAACCATGGTTACTAGTGTTTCACAAGAGTCTTGCATTTTTCTTGTTCTTGTCTTGTTCTTGCATAAAATGCAAGACAAGAACAAGACAAGAGTTATATAGTTCGTTGCAAGACAAGACAAGAATTTGCTTTGCAAGAAAAGTGCAAGAATAGCAAGGTTTTACCTCTAGCTAAGCTGATATTAATCAGAAAAGCTAAAAAGGTTCTGGTAATAATTGACAACCGGAAGTAGTAGATTCTTAAAAAATCTTCTAAATATTATGTTTTGAAAATTTATAGTACAAAAAATAATAAAGAGCATTAAGTACTCAATCTGATTTAAATTTTCTTATTATATCTTGTATAGATTTAGAGATAAAAAATCTGATATGGCCAGCACATGACCTCCCGCTAATTCGATGTTTAAAATTGCAATGAGCTTGGAGTTAAATATCACTTTATCGTTTGTAAACAAAATCTAATTTGTTGTTCCAATAAATAGAAAAGTCTTTAATAAGAAATTTTGTATTATATTTTATCAAGTTTTTTTTTTTGAAAATCTGGAAGGAAATCAGTTCAGAGCTTCAAGTAAATTACCACTTTAGGTTTACTAATATTAACAAGAATCTAATATGTCGGTCTCATTAATATAAAAGTGTTAAATAAAAGATTTGAAAAGTTTTCAATTATAGCATAATACATTTTTTCACGAAAATCTCTTCACAGCTTCAAGTAAAATATCACTTCCGATTTAAATATGTTGTTCCTATTGATATGAAATTGCAAGACAAGAAATATGCAAGAGTCTTGCAAGCAAGACAAGATTTTTGCTTGCAAGAGTAACACAAGACAAGAGTTATTTAAATTTCTTTTCTTGTTTTGCAAAACAAGACAAGAAATAGCCTAGCAAGACAAGAAATCTTGTCTTGTGAAACACTAATGGTTACCAACGTTATGGGTGTTTAACAGCTTTGTTTTTTATTAAAATACAATTCAGTTTGTAATATTTAAAATAATGAACGGTGCGTGAAATCAAACTTCACACATAAAAATTGATACGTGAAGTACTCACTTCACGCACGGGAGTAGAAGAAATATTTTTACGCATTGCGCTTAGTTATTAATTATAGTTGTATGGTTCATCTTGCTTGTCAAAAATTTAACCGTTCTACTGGTGATATTTGTAAGTTTTCGACCCGCTTTTGACATGTACGTAAGCACAGATATATTGAATTTATGTATGTATCCATTAGTGTTGAAGGAAATTTCATTATTTTCTTGAAGTCTTGTCAAAAGTGACATTCAAATTTCCTTAATAAACATTAATCATCTAGGTTAATTAACCACACAAATTCGACTTTCAAATTGATTCCCTACACATCACAAAATTAATTTGACTTTACAAGAGTAACTAAATTTATTTCCAATTTAAAAAGTGATTGAGGCCGAAATTACTCAGTCACAATGAGATCATTTGAATGAAAGCACATTTCGGAGGGTAGTCGTTGCCAGTCAGTCAACAAGCAGAGCTTTCGGTGCTTTTTGAGCTTTCACGCTGAATTTCGTTTCGATACAGACATCGACGAGATATAAAATATTCACTAGCGATTGTTTCACAAACAAAAGAATCAACAAACATACAAATATCATCACCTCATGCATATTTTCGATAAGAAAAATCTGATGTGGCCAACACAAAACCTCCCGCTATTTAATTTTTACATACATATATACGTACATAAAATCACGCGATTCCCATTTAGGGTGTTAGCAAATACCCGGAAACAATAGTAACAATAAGAAAAGGGGTAAGAGTAAGAGCTCAGCTGACTCACTTCACTCTTTAACAACATTCTTCTTTCGCCTTGTCCACAATCATCATAGCATTCATACATAAGAACATATTAAAGTGACCGATTTTCGGTAGCGAATAACCCCATCCGGACCACAATAATAGTTACGCAACAATCTTCCTTCGCCACACTTTCCTATCCATTTTTATTAATTTAAATACATACTTTTGTACCATTGCATAAAACTATTGATTTATTTACTATTTTCTTTTTAAAATGTCACTATTATTAATTTGAAGTGATTAGTTTTTTGACAGTGACATTTACTGTCAGTTACATTCATTTGAAATATGAACTGTCTAATAAAGGAAATGTGTTTATCTTAGGCTTCGGGACTAATAGAAAAAAATATTTTAAAATTTATCTGCAAAATATATAGAAAAAGTATTAATGTATTCCTGTAGAAAATTCAATAATCTTTAATTTTCATAAAACATAAAATGCGAAAATATAGCATTTAATGATATTTTTGAAGAAAAACGATTATGAGCTTCAGGTAAAGTGCCATTTCCGGTTATCCGATTTACACCAAAATCTAATGGCTTCTTTTCATATTAGAATAGGATAGAAATAAAAGGTTTCAGAATTTTCTGAATGATAGTATTTGAGTTAGAGCGAAGACAAAATCCCTATACATACACACACACACACACATACATACATACATACATACACACACACATACACACATACAGACATCATCGTGAAAATGTTAAAATTGGATTCTAGGGACCTTAAAACGTGGTCATTTACTAAAATCTCGATACGTGATTTTTAGCACGATCTCTATACCTCCCTTACCAAGGGTAGCGGGAGGTAAAAATAGGAACGTTTCCCAAATTTATAATCAAAATGCTATTAATTTTAAAATGAAAATTTATTTAGTGAAATCTCTTTACTAAAGTAACACTGTCATAATGAGGATGAATAAAAATCTCAAGCTACTTAAAGTAAACACTTAGAGCTAGCTTATGATTTAATTTATGAATTTACAATTTATAATTTAAATTTTAAAATATAAACTTACTTAAAACGAATGCGATGATTTTTGAACGATTTACAAATTTAATTTGGAATATAACTATTTTTCTATTTCCAAATGTAAATTTCAAATTTCACCAATCACAAGAGAGGTAAGGTATAACTTTGCTTCATCCGTCAGCTGTCTTTTCTTATTGTCAGTTGTTGACATTTTGAAAATGGATTCACATGAACAATTTGATATTTTGTTTTTGTACAACAAAACAAATGAATTGTACAAAAATAAAAACATTTGCGTAATTTCAATGCTACGAGGTATAGCACACTCATACGAATATATTTGAAGAATTGTTCATCTTATTATTTCATTTTCAAAATATCCATGTTAATGGGCTACTTGCGTACCTTTTTTTTATTTAATATTTTTGAAGAGAAGGTAAAAACTTGCTACCCATATTTCTTCTTTTGGCAAAATTTTTATTAATTAGCCAGAAAAAAATAATGAAATTTGATTATTTGAATTCCCGCCATGTATGACGTAGAATTACGCCGCACCAATGAATAGTCGCAAAGCCAAGCGTGGTGCCGTCCCATAGTAATGGTATGTTTGTGCGGGTAATGTAGATCACCTGTTTGACGTTTCAACAATGGTTTGGAGGTTAGTATTTTAGTTTATCTTTTTGGTATCGATATTTTAAATTACAAGTAATTACCTATGTGTTTATTTATAAAGTAATTAATGTATTTGAGAGACCAGAGAGAGGGAGAAAAATGAATTAGTTCATTTTCATGACATTAGTGTCAAATTCAAATTAAAACTTTCTCGCACGCCATGCCATCTATTGATAACATTCTTAAACATGCTTCCCCTCCCCAGTTCAATATAAAGACGTCACAGAAAATTTTCTTTTTAAAATTAGTAAAAAACAAATAATTATTTTAAAATAAAATTTATATTTTTACCTCTCGCTAAGAGAGGTATTGGATTCATGCTAAATTTCGCATATCCAGATTTTATTGAATAAGCACGATTTATGGTCCCTAGAATCCGATTATAACCTTTTTAAAATGTGTGTGTGTGTGGATGTGTGTATGTGTGTGTGTGTATGTGTATGTATGGATGTTGGAGGGACGATTCCTCAAAAACTATAAGACTTAAAAAATATTTAACTGCAGTTTCTTCAATCTTACATTCCTGGGAAGAGCTGAAAAGGTTTTGGTAACAATTGAATAACCGAAAGTAGTAGTTTTTTAAAAAAAATATTCTAAATATAATTTTTTGGGAATTTTTTTCATTAAATATTGAAGAACATAAAATTCTCCATATAACACACTTAAAAATTTTATTATATCTTGTATAGATTTAGAGATAAAGACACTATAATTTATAGAGTAATAATATCAACAGTTTTAGTGACATTCTGATAGCCTTTTCTGGGAAGTATATTTAACTTTTCTTATTGTTTTATTAATTAAATATTTGAAATTATAGGAAAAATTGTGGTAAAATTCATATATCCATCAGAAATACCGCACATCTGGTTAATGAATTGGAAGAATCTGTGACATTTAGAAACTTCCTCATACAATGAAAAGTAGATATAATTAAAATTATATGTGTGCAGAAGACGTTAAATACAATAAAAAACAATATTTGGGTAAAGTTCTGTAATATTTTGTTATAAAACGACAGTTCGATAGCAAAGTGCAATACAATACTTATATAGCCTAATATGGAAATGGCGAGAGGTCTTGTGCTGGCCACAACAGATTTTTGTATATGTTTTCAATATAACATTATGTATATAGTGACAGAAATCGGAATTTCAGTACCACGCAAGTAGCCCATTGTACTCATCAAAGACAAGTTTTTTTAATTTTTCACAATTTTCACTCTGTGATATGTGGTTTTTAACTATTTAGTTATTTATTTATATTTTAAATGTCCTTTTTTTATGTTTTATTATCCACGTATGCTTTCTTTTCTCAACTAGACCATTATAGCCCTGATGAAGACTATTGTATAGCCGAAACGTTGGCGTGAATAAATCTTATTAGTTGACTGCAAGTTCGAAGAATTTTACTTCCTGTAACTCCATCCCAAACACAGTCGAAAATTGGTTTTTAACTCCAATGCTACAATAATCATTGTGAATAAAATATTCAACATTTTTATTTAAAAATTTTTCTTATTTATTGATACGAAATTTAGAAAAAAAAAAAACAATAGATTTAAATCAGTTTTTCGTCATTATCAAGTACCTAGCATTTGAAAATTTTTCATCAAACAAAAGCATATGAGATGAAATTCCACAAAAAAGGATTAAAATTTTTGCATTTATTTGAAAATAAAACAAATTGATTTTTTCATTGTTCTGAAAACAATTCTTCGCTTTTCCGCTAAAATTGTTTCCCTTTCTTCCTCTCCCGTGCAGGTGCGCCTATACAGGGTGTATCACAACCCCAGCTAATAAAAAAAGATCAAAGGGGATGGAAACCCCACCGCCCCACCCCATCCGTGACACTGGAATCTTATTGAAAATTTCGCCCCGTCTGTGCGTAAGAAATGTGAAACAGTTTTTTAAACGTCACCCCAAACGAAGATTTGATTTTTTGCTCCGATGGGCAAATGTTACCTGACTAGGAATTCATCAGAGACGGCCGTGACGTTTTTATTGCAAAGTTTTTTTAGAATCCTTTTTAATTTGAAATGGAATTTTCTGCTGAGCTACATGGGAAAATACTGTAATGCGTTGAATCTAAATCGTACAATGTAACGCAAAATGGCGTTATAACAATAAGAATCAATGCATAATGGTACTGTACACCATTGTAACAAATTATACATTTTCAACTCCAATTTCAGAAAAAAAAACTTCAATTTCAGAAACGTAAATTCAATTTCGAAAAAAGTAAATTCAATTTCAAAAAAAGTAACTTCAGTTTCAGAAAAAGTAAATTCAATTTCGGGAAAGTAAACTCAATTTCAGGTATAGTAATTTCAATTTCAGAAAAAGTAACTTCAATTTGCAGAAAAAGTAAATTGATATTTTCATTTGATTTTTCTGAAATTGGAGTTACTTTTTATGGTACATATTAAAGTTACTTCTTTTGAAATTGAATTTACTTTTTCTGAAATTGAAGTCGAAAAGGTATAGATCATGGGTCATTTATAATAAAACTAAACTTCAACACTGTATGATAGATAATATTAGTTTTTATTCAATTTTGACGTTTAAACTGTCATTATTAACTCCATAGCAACAACTATAAGTAACACTTTTTTCACATGTGAAGTAAAAAATTTTTAAATCACTCTCACAAAATTTTAACTCACTCTGCAACAAATAATGCATTTAAAATAACATCAGGTACGAAAATAACACTTACCATAATATTTATCAGACATTATCAGCCATTTTCATTATTTTTCACGGCACAAATGATAGACATTAAAGCATTTTAAATACATGACTTGAAGTCTTATCAGTGACGATTGTCATGCTCAGCCTACTAACTGATCAGTTTTTTATTTTGTCAAAATTAAATATTATAATGGTTTTTATTATTATTTCGTCAAAATTGAATAAAATATTGTACAAACCACTTGAGCTAAGAATGTTTATTCACTCGAAGAAATTAACTCACCTGCCCTTACGGGTTCGTGAGCTAAACTTTCTTCTCATGAATAAACATTACCTTAGCTCACTTGGTGTGTAAATATCTATTAAAAAGTTATTAGTTTTAAAATATTTGACTTTTTATGTTAGTTATAGTAGTGACAGCGATTTTCTACTGTCATATTCATAAAACATGACATGTTTTACATACGATTCAGTTAGCAATTCGTACTTTTATTTTTCAATTTTTGATGTCCAAATATTATAAATTATATATTCCATTTAAATTCTTTCGCATATATGATTCAGAATATTTTTATTCTACCTTAAAAATAATAATATCTAATTATTTATCCATCCTCATCATTAAAGTTAAGTATCTAGATATCAATAATTAAACATTTGAATATCACTATTTCAAAGAAAATAAGAACCTCGTAAATATGTACAAACTAGAATTTTGTATTATTTTCATATTCAAAAGTTGGTTGTAAAAATAAAAATTTGCAAAAATTGACATGTTTGCTTTGGTTGTGGCATTTTATTGCAAAAAACACATGATTAAAATAGTTTACTAATGTGGCAAATTTTATCTAATTTAACCAATATTGTATTTCGAGATCCCAATAATAAAAAATTATACTGAATGGGTAATATGCCGTGATGATATATTTATTTATTTAATTTTCACTTATATTATGGTATCGATGCGATATTTTTCTCTTATTCAATGAATAAGCTATTCAAAGATTTATTTGATGTTGGTGAATACGGGCATTAGATATTTAAATTTTTGTATTTAAGTCTTATGAAACGAAGTATTTAGTTCTTTGTATAAACGTAAAAATTAATTATAGTTACAGTTACAGTATAGTTTTAGTGTAGGCAGCAGTGGAATTATGACAAGAAATAAACAAATGCATTGTATTTGAATTAAACCGTTGACAAAATCCGTGCACACACACACACACACACACACACACACACACACACACACACACACACACACACACACACACACACACACACACACACACACACACACACAGAGAGAGAGAGAGAGAGAGAGAGAGAGAGAGAGAGACATCATCGTGAAAATGTTAAAATATTCTAGGGACCTTAAACCCAAAATTTCGATATGCTATTTTTAACACGATCCCTGTACCTTACATACCAAGGGTAGCGGAAGGCAAAAATAGGGAAGAAAAATAGTAGAATTCGGAAATAAAAGAGGTCAAATATTGGAAGAAATGAAAAATATGACAAAGGGCATGAAGAAGTATATAGAAGGAATGGACTAAAAATTAATCTTACGAAAAGGAAATCAGAAATATGAAGAAGATAAAGAAGAAGTTTTATCTTTCATTTCATATTAATTTTGAGTTTGTTTGCGATATGATTTTGATATAAAGAAAGCATACTTTGCGAGATGAACAATTTTCAGTTTAATTTTAACAATAAACTAGGAAAAAAAATACAAAATACTATGCGTAACTTTGTTAAGAATCGCAAGCACTATCTGATTTAAAAAAAAAATGTACCTACAATGTATAGTAAGTGAGAAAATCTTGCCAAAAAACTGCGATTTTTCGTGTTTTGTTCAGAATAGCTACATTACAGCCTTAAGTAATAATATCAATAATACGTTGTTGGAGTGACGATGATCGACTGGAGATTAATTTGGGAGAAAATAAAATATTCGAAACTGCAGTCTGTAAATCAAGTCAGAAAAAATGATGAAATATTTGTAACAATACGTAGCTGAATTCTTAAGTAACTAGTAACAGTTTTTAAAACACGGAATCCAATCGAACCAAAATGAAAATTTGTTATTGATTTTTAATTTTCAATCCGTATGTATGGCTGTATTCTCTAGTACATTCTCCAGAAAATCTGTAAGTAATAATCTGTGTACGTTAAATGACCCATTATTGTTCTATCTCGGGTTCGAATTCAACTGACGTCAAAAACAAAAATTATTTACAATTTTCAGATAACACAAAAAGTGACTCCTGGGGTGCTTTCTCTACAACAACTCTGATAGCCCGTGAGGTGACGTCTGGCAAGCGCCATTAACGATTCAAGTCTATCGCCAATACTAAAATCTGCGAATAGAAGCAGATTGCCACACCCATAAATGGGTAATAATAAATGGTGATGATTTATTTATTTATATAGGTAATAAAAATATGAAAATAAAACTTGATTGATACACCCAGTAATTGGTACAGAGATCTTAATTAATTTATTTAATATTTAGATAATATATTTTTACCCCTTTAATTAAGGATTTTACTGGGCACCACCAATCGGGTTTTAAAACTACTAATCACAAATAATAAATTGTATTTTTACTATTATTGTTTATTTTCAAATATAACAGTATTAAATATCATTTAATTGCTTTAGTTATAAAGAAATTTTTAATTGTACCTGTATGGTCATTTAATAAATATTTAACTTTTTAAACAATTTAATTGTTTTTGATATATTTTTAGCTTATTATATTTGCCATCAAATAAATATGGACTGGAGATTTCTGCACTGTTGCCAATTCCATTGGTCAAGTTGAAAATGATAGGTTATGAAGAAGCGGCAATGCTGCATGGCAAGGGACAGGGTAGGGAGAAGGGAAAAAATTAAGCATCAGTTAATATTTATTCGACCGAGAGTATAATTGAATATTATGGATTCTAAGGATAAGATACCTCCTAACCCTAAAATTAAGTGAAAATTTGAAAACAAAAACTATATACGTATTTAAATAACAATTTTCAGAGTAAAATTTATGAAATTAGAATGGGGGATTCCACCATTTTTTTTTATAATTTCATCTGAAAATATTAGGAAAACTAAGACTATTGATGAAAATTCGGTGAAAAAATTCCTATTAATAAGCGAGTTATGGTCTCCCGAATTTTGAAAAGATTGACGTGACGTCACATTTATGTGTTTTTATATCAAACTGTTTTCATCATGGTTCTAAATGTTCTTGAAATATATGCTATTTTAAGTTATATTTACATAAAATAAATGAATATTATAACACTGTATAAGTCTACATACTTTATAATTACAGGTGTATTTATTATTAAGTTTAATGCAAGAAATTTATGTTAAAATAAAAACTGTTTGAAAACTGCCGTATAGGAATGTTAGCCCCTCCTTTCGAATTTGAATTTCTTAACTTCCATTGGTAGTAATCCCCACCTCCTAACACGCTATTTGTTATGCATGTATAGGCGGTCTTTCGGTGGCCAATCAAAATATTATATATAGATTTCATATTAGTGTCGAAGCGCTATAATAAAAAACTCCTTATTTCCAAAATATCTCAATTATACCATTTCATTTTTTTATTAATATTTGTTATTCAGCATATACATTCGTATTTTTTTACTATTTTCTTTTAATTCGATTGAGCTGGAATCCCCCATTACTCGACATGACAAGTATGCCAAAAATCGTAACAGCACTTTTTTCTCAGAGTGGTATACATGTTGAGTAATCTTAACCACTATCTGAGAAAAAAGGGTTAGAACTTTTGGCATGGTTGAAATCTTGAACAATCCTAATATCTTTTTATCCTCATAATATCGTTTTGTGTAAATTTTTCTTCTGAAGATGAAAACTATGTTCTGGATATACGTATTTTATTATCATAAAAGCTTATTAAAAATTATTTCTAATTTTGTAATATTTTATTTATTTTTTGTAGTTTTAAATACGAGAAATGGATATTATTATTATTATAT
Source organism: Ophonus ardosiacus (assembly GCA_943142095.1). Classification (NCBI taxonomy): domain Eukaryota; kingdom Metazoa; phylum Arthropoda; class Insecta; order Coleoptera; family Carabidae; genus Ophonus; species Ophonus ardosiacus. Next base: position 5,392,199 of record OW964837.1, read on the forward strand.
TATTATTATTATTATTATTATTATTATTATTAAAAATGTATATGTATATACATTTTTTATATATACATATTATTTATATTAAGTTTTAAAGAATTTTTACAAAATTTATATTATAATTTTTTAACGATTAATACTACAGAGTGATCAAAAAAAAAATGTTGCAGTTGGCAATACAATTCTGGGGATATTTTTATTCCATAGTTTACACAACACTAGGTGAAAGCGGAAATACTATTTGACATGTTATTTTGACAATAAATACAAATAGGTTATGTCAGAGGTGGGGCCTGACAGATAATAGGATTTTGTAACTAAAGAAAAAACCCCTTAACCTTAACAAAAAATTTAAAACTATATACGTATTTCGAGAACTAAGTTCTCATCATCAGTAGAAACTACAAAGTAAAAACAGAGAAGTTAAGATTACTCAGCATGTAAACCATGCCAGAGGTCAAAACAGCTCTGAGGAATAAGGGAGAGAACACGGGTTATATAGGGACAGGAGTCATAGGTGAGTGGATACCTAATTGGGTAACTAAGATTAAACAGAGTAACTGTCTTATATTAACTCATATAATTTAGAATTTGGGATGGGACCTAGATCCGCGTTCATCAATTTATCTTTAAATTTATGTATTATCAAACTCTCATGTGCGTCTAAATATCTATTATTATCAACTTGTTTCAATAATTTTATATTAGAATTATCAATTTTATGATTATTAATAAACATATGTTGTGCTACGCTAGATTTATCAGGATTACCGCTTTTTAAATGATAGATATGTTCTTTAAACCGAGTATCAATTTGTCTTTTAGTTTGCCCGATATAAACTTTATTACAATCTTTACAGTCAATTTTATGTGTTCTCTCCCTTATTCCTCAGAGCTGTTTTGACCTCTGGCATGGTTTACATGCTGAGTAATCTTAACTTCTCTGTTTTTACTTTGTAGTTTCTACTGATGATGAGAACTTAGTTCTCGAAATACGTATATAGTTTTTAAATTTTTTGTTAAGGTTAAGGGGTTTTTTCTTTAGTTATAACTTTACCTTAAGACTCCATTTTAGTTTTATAATAGGATTTTGAGTGATTGAAATGCTTTAGATTATTCGTTATGGGTAATGTAAGAAATAAAAATACGTGGGTAAGGGTAACAACAACCATTTTAATAAAAAAATGTAAATATACCAATTTCAAGTATTTTTCAAATACTACCAACTCAATCAGTTATTTTTGATCACTCTGTAGTTCCTATAATTTTATATATAAAAAAAAAAAACGACATAAATATTCAGCATTCAAAACATTCTAAACAAATTAAAATAAACAATCCCTGTCAAGTTTTACTGTTTCTTTTACCTTTATTTTATATAATATCCCCTTACTTACAACCCATAAACAACCACTGTCACAACGCGCACTTCTGCTTCGTATACCGGAGTTTCCCGGAGTTAGCCGGAGTCCCGGAACCGAACCGGAGCGGAGAAGCGGAGCCGACGCCGCCGTTCATGCGACTGCCCTTTCCAGGGTTGCTTGATTCGTGGTTGCCATGCGCGTGCGCACAACATCCTTAAGGGATGGGTGAGGTTGATACAGGAAAGGAAGAAATAAAAAAGAAGTTTTGGGTTTGAAGGGATGAAGGGTGGTAGTTAGCCCACTTTCAAAAAAATTAACAGAAGAACAAAGAAATAATATAGAATCTCGTCGGCTGACTATTGGAATTGAAAAATTTGCGAAATATATCTAGATAAGGATAACAGATACATTACATGTTAGCTAGATAAAAAATTTAGATAACAGATAAGATACCTGAAAAGTAAGCAACCGTGATTTCTTGCAAAACTTTCTTTAATTGTTTATGCTTGATTGATACGATGTGTGAAAAGAAACAAAAAAAAATCTGTTGTGGCCAGCACAAAACCTTCCGTCAATTCGATGTATTTTGTACATATCCTATACCAAAAGTTCCTTGAAAAATATTCTATATATCCTGTATAATTGTAACAAGAACACACTATTTTTACATATCCATACTGAAAGTTCCTTTGAAAAGATTCTAAAAGCTAATAAAATTTTAATACGAATACGAACGTATATTATGTACTGCACTTAACACTTCCTCCTGCTTCAACTTTTCCCTATTTTATTAGAAGTCGCTGTTTCTTACTCTTCTCTTCTACTCATTCCTGTCCAAAGCACCTTCGTGACACAGTTCTTCCTCTCTCAAATATTCTGCTATACAGTCCTTCCATCTTCTCTTTTGCCTTTCTCGTACTTCTGGCATTATAAGTTCCTATCTTGAGGCGAGGCCACAAATGCAAGTCACTGGCGAGGGACACTCTGTCACTTATATCACTTTATATACTTTCCACTTTGGTTCTGCACTTGCCACTGACATCTGTCAACTAGATTTTTTTGAATATATTTGTTGTTTTCATAATTTTTCAAAGCTGACTGATTTTCGAAAGTTAATCTCTCTTAATCTCTCTATAACTCTATATCTATTGAATATGAAGGAAAATGTATAATCGAACCGTATAGAGAATAAGATATTCTTTCTATTGATAATCACATAAAATGTCGAAAATGATATTTAACTGCGATTTTTCAAGAAAAACTGTTAAGAACTTCAAATAAGGGTACTTCCGGTTGACTAATTATAACCAAAATCTAATCAGCTCTTCATATGGTTGTAAAGAAGAGGAATATGAAAGAATCATAATTTTTAGAATTGTAGTTTTGGAGTTATCGTCGGAGAAAATTTTGTCACACACACACACACACGGACACACAGACACACACACAGACACACACACGGACACACATACACACATACAGACATCATCTTAAAAATAGTACATTCGTATTGTAGGGACCCTAAAACGTGCTTATACATTAAAAACTCACCACCGAATTTTTTGACCAAAAACAATACCTTCCTTTTGACGGAAGGTAATATTCAATGTACATATTTTTTTATAATAGTAAATTATTGTTTTTTAGAAACAGTACTTTCTCAAAATTAGTATCAGGTAGGCGATTGCGTCTTGGTGTGAGAATTTGCCCGCCTACACTGAAAAGCCTTTCAACGGGACGGGATAAACACGGTTTTATATAATTTACCTGCATAAAATTAAGCATATAAATATGCCAGTAAATAAATATTTTCATAAATAATGTTGCTCACTATTGCTCACGAATCACGATCACACGTCACGTCATAAGTAAGTTTACGCAGGCAGACACACCGGCGACGGAGAACACACGACACAGCACTATGCGATGCGGTAGGTTGTGCAGTTGTGCTTGTCCTAACTTGCTAAATAGTATTTTGATTTGAGTATAGATGGAGCTAATATAAATAATGTTTATCATAGCTTTCTTCTGCATGTTATAAAACAGTTATGATAATAGATATTATATAAAAGATGCTAACTAAGTTATCTAGATAAAATTTTAGATAATGTTATCTAGATAAGCACAACACTGGTTCTTATTTCACAATAGCAATACCCATCCCCTGTTAATTTAAATTCTATTTCTAGACTAGAAAAGCGAGAGTAGACTAGTATACGAATATCCAAATAAAAACCCAAGACAGCTGCGCATATTTCACATTTAAAAGAACTTTGAGAAAATTTATTACAATGCATATTTAAATACATAATTTATGACTTTCCGACTAACTGAAAAACAAACCAAGACTGCTTTTGCGCAAACTGCGAACTGTATAATAATTAATAAAGCATACTGGGTTGTAATTCAATTTAAAGTGATCTATAATAAATAGTTAATTTACAATTGCAGCAGCGACCAATGCAGGATTTATCCAACAATAGTTGCTCGGGTTTTGATTATAACAGGTCATGCATAATTTAACAACTCGCGTTCAATGGATTTGCGTGTTATATGAACACCCCGTAGCAAATTACAACTTAGTTTTTAATTATAAGCGTGCAAAGTTTCGGAGATTAAATGACGATAATTTGAATGCTCCGTGTTTTTTACCTCCCGCTACCCTAGGTAAGGGAGGTATAGGGATCGTGCTAAAAATAGCATATAGAGATTTTATATAATAAGCACGTTTTGATGTCCCCAGAATCCGATTTTAACATTTTTACAATTATGCCTGTAGGTATGTATGTGTGTGTGTCTGTGTGTGTGTCTGTGTGTGTGGATCCTGTGGACACGATTACTCAAATACTATCAATCAGAAAAATTTGAAATTTTGTATTCTATTCTATACTAATGTGGGAAGAGCTTATTAGTTTTTAGTGTATATCGGATAACCGGAAGTATCATTTATACAAGCTTTTAACAGTTTTTCTTGTAAAAAAATCATTGAATATAATTTTTTAGCAACATTTACCAATACAAATTGTATATAATGGCACAATCTTCAATTCTACGATAATAGCATTTAGTAAATAACTTGAAATAACTTTATATTATATTATAAAATAATTTATTTTTGTACATCACTTTGCCTCTGCGTCAAACAAAAACAATACTTTAATAACAAATTTGACATATTTAAACTAATGTCACTGGCACGAAGCAATTTTCATTAAAATTAATAATGAAACCGTGTTATAAAGAATTTAGTAGTTTAAATATGATTCTAATGAAATTAAGGTTTGTAAAAATAATACATTTTCCATCATATATAAATATTAGATATACAGGATAATTCGATTTAAGTTTGATGTTTGCAGCATTATATATCAAACAGCTCTCAATAAGAACGTGATTTCAAAGTGTCAAATAATAGTTTGCAACTACACATTTACGAAATGGATAATGTACGGCGAAGAATTTACACAGATTGCGTTTTAGAGCATAAGGAAGTTGGTGATGATTTTGACAATGTGTGTGACGATTTTTCCTTAAAATATATTAATGATCCAAAACTTCGCAAAGTTGGTATTTAATACTCTTATATAATTTGAAACAACATATTAGATTTTGACTATATATGATAAACCGGATGTAGTACTTAATTTGAAGTTCTAACAGATTTTTCAGGAAAAACATAATAAAATATAATCCAAAATTTTGTATTACAAACTTTTCTATTTATTGGAACAACAAAGTAGATTTTGTTTACAAACGATCAATCGGAAGTGAAACTTTACTTAAAGCTCATTGCTATTTTAAACAAGGAATTGGCGGGAGGTCATGTGCTGGCTACATCAGATTTTTTACAAAAGAATTTAGGTTTATTATTACATTCTGTTCTTTTTTATTTGTGGAGTTAATTGATTGGTAAATTCTTCTTCTTCTTCTTCTTCTTTTTCTTCTCCTCCTTCTTCTTCTTTTCCGTATACCCAAGATATGTGTCGGATTTTCAAATAAATTTAGGTTCTTACGTAATCTTTCCATATTATCCAATCCTCTGTCATCTTTTTCATTTCTTCTAGGCCTCTACCCCTCTTGTTCCTCAGCTCTTTTATTCTTGCTTTCCTTGATCTTCCTCGTTTTTTTTTTTCTGTTTCCACGATTTTATATATATTTAGTTCGCCACATAATTTTGCTACATATCTATATCTTTCCAAGAGTTTCACAATAAAACGAAATAGAATTGACAAAAGTTATTGTGTTGGTAATATTTGATTTTTTCTCAAAGAAACATGAGCAACGAATTGGGGTCATTGTAATTTGTTTGTTTATATAAATAAATTAGCCTAATTGTTTTCTTCATTAGAATGACCGGGTCGCATAATTTCCCCAAATGAATTCATGTTTACATTTGTAGGAAACCAGTAACAAACAATGAGATTTATTAAGAGATTATTGAGGTATAACCAACGGAGTAAATTCTGAACCTCAGAGATTAACAGTTAAATCCGTTTAACCCCAACAAAACTACAAATTATGAATAGATGACTGACCAAAATTACACTTGACTTATGCCCGTATTCATAGTCGATGCTCAATCTCGTACTTGAGTATTACTTGGCTAAGCATTATTCCGGTCGTTCTCAACCTCAAGCACATCATATGTTCCTAGTCGAAACTTCGTGAATTCTCGGTTTTCTAGGGAGTATTTTAGAAAATTTGTAACAACTATGTTGCTATATTTGTAACTTTTAATATTTTTCTCTCAAATCGTATATTTGACATCTACATATATGTCACTGGTTACAGATACATGAGTCATATCATGGATATATTTTCTTGAAGCAACCATTTTTCATTGTTATTATTAAGGTGTCTTCTACTCTGTCTATAAATTCTAAAAATTGTTGATTATCTTCATGATTCATTATTTAACTCAGATGTCATATGTGATGGAAAAGACAGTTTAACAGTTTTTTTTTTATATGTTGATCAAGTCTACCTATTTCTTTTACCTTCCGTCACCCTTAGGTAAGGAAGGTATTGTCTTTGGTCAAAAAATTCGGTGGTGAGTTTTTAATGAATAAGCAGGTTTTAAGATCCCTAGAATACGATATTACTAATTTTACATTGATGTCTGTATGTGTGTGTGTGTGTGTGTGTCCGTGTGTGTGTCTGTGTGTGTGACCGTGTGTGTTTTTGTGTGTGTCCGTGTGTCCGCGTGTGTGTGTGACAAATTTTTCTCCGACGATAACTCGCAAACTAAAATTCTAAAAATTTTGATTTTTTCGTATTCCTCTTCTTTACAGCCATATGAAGAGCTGATTAGCTTTTGGTTATAATTGATCAACCGGAAGTACCCTTATTTGAAGTTTTTAACAGTTTTTCTGGGAAAACCGCAGTTAAATATCATTTTTTGACATTTTGTTATCATTAATATGAAAGAAAATCTTATTCTCTATACAATTTGATTATACATTTTCCTTCATATTCAATAGATATAGAGTTATAGAGAGATTAAGAGAGGTTAACTTTCAAAAATTAGTTAGCTTTTAGTTAGATGATGTGTGTGTGTGTGTGTGTGTGTGTGTGTGTATGTATGAGTGTGTGTATGTTTGTGCGTGTGTGTATGTATGTGCGTGTGTGTGTGTGGTGCGTGTGTGTGTGGATGTTGATGACTAACAAAGTAGCTGAAAATGGTATTTTAATAAATTGCCATAATGCATTAAGCCTTATGCACTAATCATTATGCATTAACCATTAAAACATTCGGTGGAAATGAGACATTACACTGCCTAATTCATATTCGAATACAGCTAGCAATACAGTTTTTGAATGAAAAATAACGGTAAGAATGATGTTATAAATTTTATGAACCGATTTGTTACTATTGATTATACATGGATCCATCAATGCACATTGGGAGCAATAAAGTAATCAAAATATTGGAAACAGTAATTTTACAGAACAGAATGGAAAATCAGTTTTTCGACATAAAGGTTACGGTTTCAATATTTCGATTTATACTGAGTAGTTTTTTTTTATTTAATCACTTTATAAATGCTGATACAACATAAAGGGAATACTATAATACCGTTCTGTGAATAGAACTACTATTGTTGTGGCTTTTTTTGTTTGGTCACATATTATTATTACGTATTATTTGTTACAATTATTTCCAATTTTTATGGGGTCCCTTGGCCGCGTGCCTCAGTGTCTGGTCGCGAACCTGGGGGAATCGGGTTCGATCCCGACCGGCGCAAAATATTTCGAATTTTAAATGGCACAAAAGTGACCCCTGTGGTGCACTCTCCACGCCAGCAATGAGTGCCCGTGAGGTGACGCCTGGTAAGCGCCCACACGGTAAAATATATCATCATTACCGATGTCTACATGTGTTGTAGATACTGGCACACCCAGAAATGGGTAATATGCCGTGATGATATATTTATTTATTTCCAATTTTTATATAGCCTAAAGATACCCTTTGGTGTTCTCTTTAAAAGTGCATATCGTTATAACCAAAACCTTCGAATTTGACAAAACTAGAAATGGGTAATAAGCCATAATGATTCTTATATATTTATTAAACTATGAGATAGAAATCTTCTGTAGAAACTAATACTCAGTTTTTTAATTAGATCTCTTCTTTGAACGATCGTTATTTGTTTATCTCTTAGAGCAAGACTGATCTGAAGAAATTAAAAGTTTGACAAGTTAAAACTTGAATCTCTAATCATATTTCCATTTAATATTTCAATATTTTGTTGACAGAATTCCTGAACTTTCGTAGTCACGTAAAGTATAAGAAAAAGTAAAATATGTAGAAAATTAATCTTGAGATTACAAAAGTTTTTATTACAATATTCTAAAGTCGCAATATTAATTTTCATATACGACACGTTTATTACTTTTTTAGTAGACAAAATTGACAAGAATATATGACGAATAATGTTATTTCTATATAAGATTTGAATGATATATTTGAATATATTTTCTCTGTAAGCGCAAAATATATGTATGCAGCTTTAAATCTTGTAAAATAAGTAAAAGGAAGTTTGAAACGTAACAGTATGTGAAGCTGTGAATAGTTCTTGATTTGCTGAATGTCGTTGAACTTAAATTTATGATTCTATTTAAGTAATATATTTTACTTGAGAAATTCACACAGTTCTGATTTATGTTTATCCAGTTGTATGCGCCCGTAGAAAAGAGGATCCAATTATTTTACACATGTTCATTCAAATAGTTTTCACTGTTGTAATATACGTTTGCAAGCAGAGCTGGGCAAGTTACTTTTAAAATGTAACTGGTTACAGTTACAGTTACCTCAAAAAAAAAGTAACTAAGTTATTTAAGTTCCAGTTACTTTGGTGAAAGAACTAAGTTATTTACTAGTTACTCATTAAAAGTAACTTAGTTACCTTGAGTTACTTTCTAACTACTTTTAATGGCGTGAAGTGTACACTTAGACTGTTGACTTAGTTATTGTGTAGTATACATATCAGGGAGTTTTTGCACTAACTACGTTAACCTAAATTTTCACTTTATTGCTTGGCAACACCCAATCAGATTATTATTGTTAATGTTAACGGACCTACAGGGCCTTATTACCGCCTAGGCCCACGAGGCCACGGCCTAGGGCCCGCTTTGACAAGGGGCCATCAGGGCCCGGTTGCTGTGATAAAAAATCTGATAAAAAGTCCCTGCGGATCTACATTATAATATAATATAAAATTAAAAGTAACATTTTATCTTGTGAGAAGGGAATTTGCAAAAATGAGACGAATTCAAGTCTTGCAACCCTTGGAACAACGAACAAAATACACTATTTTTTGTATAACTTGAAAATTGGAATAATTTTGATGATTTAGTGGCAGTTTAATTATAATTTATTAAAACGTATCATTTGTAAACGAGGAAAACATTTCAAAATAATATATTTTATAAGTCAAATTTAACATTTAGTTTGTTTTTAATTCTAGAATTAAAAGTTAAAATATGTTATTTTTAGTTTTTCTGTTTACCGTACAAAAACTCTATTATTAATGAATATAATTACTTATTTTATTATCTATTATGGCTTGAAATCAATCAACAATAATATTGAATTTAATTATGTATTAAAATAAAAGTTACACATTACAGAGGGCATTTGACTAACTTAAGTTACATTCTAATTTGTGAGTTACTTTAAGTAACTTAAGTTACTCAAGTAACTAGTAACTAAAAACCGTAAAGTTACCAACTACTTTTCCGCAGCAAGTTAAGTTACAGTTACAGTTACCATAGTTTAAAAAGTAACTAAGTTCCTAAAGTAACTAGTTACTGCCCAGCTCTGTTTGCAAGGCATTTACGTTAGAAACTGAAAATTACATTTATTTCAATCATAAAGATTATAAAATATTTATTCTTTTTACCTCTCGCTAAGAGAGGTATTGGATTCATGCTAAAAATCGCATATCCAAATTTTATTGAATAAGCACCATTTATGGTTCATAGAAACCGATTTTAACATTTTTACGATGATCTCTCTCTCTCTCTCTCTCTCTCTCTCTCTGTGTGTGTGTGTGTGTGTGTGTGTGTGTGTGTGTGTGTGTGCGTGTGTGTGTGCGGATGTGTGTACGTCTGGATGTTGCATGGACGATTCCTCAAAAACTATAAGAGAACTAGGAATACCTCAATCTGACATTCTTGGGAAGAGATGAAAAGTGTCTGTTAACAATTGGACAACCGAAAATAGTAGTTTCTTTAAAAATTCTTGTAAATATTATTTTTTGAATATTTTATTTATTACGATTATTGAAGAACATAAAATTCTACATCTGAGATATTTTAAATCTTTTATAGATTTAGAGATAAAGACACTGTAATATGTAGAACAATCGGATTTAATAAATCGCACAGGCTAAATTGCACCAAGGAAACCAGTTGACAAATTCAAATATTTGTAACAGTTTATAATGATAGATAAATGTCTGTCAAAAATCAGCAGTTTTGCTGACATTCTTAAAGCTTTTTTGGGGTAGTACATTTAATCTTTCTTATTGTTTTATTAATTAAATATTTAAAATTATAGGTAAAATGCATATATCCATAAAAAATACTGTCAATCTTGTTAATGAATGCAATGAAAAAATAGATATAATTAGAATATTATTTATGCACGACATGTTAAATACAATAAAAAAAAACAATATTTGGATAAAGTTCTGTATTTTTTTGTTGAAGTACAATAATACTTATATAATATAAAAATGGTAATGGCGAGAAGTATTGTGCTGGCCACAACAGATTTTTATATTATAAATTAGATTTACTGCATTTACATTTTTACCTCTACTAAAATAGGTATTGGATTCATGCGAAAAATCACATATCCAGATTTTAGTGAATAAGCACGTTTTAAGGCGTATAGTGTATGTGTGTGTGTCTGGATGTTGGAGGACGATTTCTCAAATTCTATAAGACTAAAAACTAATTTGACTACGCATTCCTCAATTTGGCATTAATGGGAATGGGGTATGTGACCATAATCGAATTTCAATATAAAATATAATAATATAAAAAAAACAAACCTCTACAGCTTCTTATTATAATAATTAAAATTAAAAATTAGTTTGTAATAATATTGTTATTAGCAATTTAATGTTTTAGAGAAGGGATCTGTGACGTCAGTTGGGTAGAATGGTAGAAGAAGACAGTTAGACTGAGATAGATATGTTGTGATAGGTTATGGAATGGCGAACGTGACAGCTGCTGTCACTTTCTCCTACCACAATATATCTATCTCAGTCTAACTGTCTTCTTTTATCATTCTACTCTACTGACGTCACAGATCCCTTCTTCAAAGTTTTAATAATTATTTCCTCGTAAATTACGAATAATTAATCATTTTAAAAAAATACGGGTATTTTATTTTTTGGTCTAGTATCATAAAGTAAAAATCAAAATTTAGTCACATAACCCCACTGGACAACCAGAACTAGTAGTTTCTTAAAGAAATTTTCTAAATATTATTTTTTGGAAATTTATATTTATGTCACAACAAATATTACAGGATATAATCTTTTTTTAAGACATTTATGAGAAGGAAATAATAATTTAGTACAATGATTTTATTAGGGCTGTCAAAAGTATTCGGTTAACCGGTTAACCGGTTAAAAACCGGTTTTTTGACCGGCTAATTTGGACAATTTAATACATATATAAAACTTTTGACATTTATAATAATGAGGAAACTATTTTGACAATGACATAATTACAAACATTTATTACCTTCGTAAATAAATAATTGATGATGGGTTAAATAAATGGTACTCTAATGTAGAATAACTAATGAATAATATCTGTCAAGCGTCATCTACCTCTACGTATGATAGTTTAATATTAGTTATTATTTATGTCAAGCACGGATCACATCGCTTAATTACAATCAGAGAGCACTTTATTGTATGCACAATATTTCATTAATTAACTGTACTTTACTCGCGTTTTATATAAACAGATATTTATTACTAATTTAGGGCGTAGAAATTGATAATTACAAATTGAAATAATTTACAAATTACTGTCAATATTCATGATACATGCATTAAAATTTCACGAAATGATCGTTCATTAAATTTTGATTCTAATTTGCATTTAAATAAATAATTTACTATTTCATCACTTCTTCCGTTCCTCGCTTTCGTCCAAATTTATATAAACAGTTTCATAATTTTATGAAGCGGAATAAAAATTCGGGATTCCTAAACCCTAATCGGATTTATTATGATGATCACACTAGAGTATTTTTAGAATTTTAAACATTTATTTTTTCGCCATTTAAATATTAAATTGCAATAGTTAAGTTATTTAGAACTGTATCAATCAATTTTACAAAGTATCGATGAGCGAAAATGTGAAATTAATCAGAGAACATTTTCTTTATTATTTGGCACAAAAAAATAGTTATTGTTTATCATCTGCGAGAAATTTACATTTAGGTATGAGAGTGTGTGTTTTTTGACGAGACATTAGCCGAGTCAAAAAAATCAATCGAAAAAACTATACCTATTTCGCGTACAAGATGCATACCTTACAATATTTTTTCTCTAACTAAATTTATTATTTAGAAAATAAATATAACTTTTTTAAAAAAAATCTGTTGTTGCCAGTACAAAACCTTCCGTCAAATCGATGTATTTTGTACAAATACCAAAAGTTCCTTGAAAAAGATTATATAAATCCAATAAAATTATAACACGAAAGTAGGTACATTATGTAAATTGCACTTGACACTTCCTCAATCCTATCCAACGCATCTTCTTCACACAGTTCTTCCTCTCTCACATCTTCTGCTACACAGTCCTTCCATTTTATCTTTGGCCTTCCTCGTACTCCCGGAATTGAAACTGCAAGTCACTTGCGAGAGACACTCTGTCACTTAAATTACTTTCTGATTCTATACTTTGCACTTGACACTGACATTTGTCAATTAAAATTTTTTCAAATATCTGCTGTTTCCATAATTTTAGCCAAGCTGACTGAATTTTGAAAGTTAGCCTCTCTTAATCTCTCTATAACTCTATCTATTGAATATGAAGGAAAATGTATAATCAAACCGTATAGAGAATAAGATTTTCTTTCATCACATAAAATGTCGAAAAAAGATATTTAACTGCGTTTTTTCAAGAAATACTGTTAAGAACTTGAAATAAGGGTACTTCCGGATGACCAATTATAACCAAAATGCAATCAGCTCTTCATATGGTTGTAAGGAAGAGGAATACGAAAGAATTATAATTTTTAGTATTGTAGTTTTGGAATTATCGTCGAAGAAAAATTTGTTACACACACACACGGACACACGGACACAGACATAATCGTAAAACTAGTAAAATCGTGTTCTAGGGACCCTAAAACGTGCTTATTCATTAAAAACTTACCAACAAATTTTTTGATCAAAGACAATACCTTCCTTACCTAAAGGTGACGGAAGGTAAAAATAATCTTTGTTGACATCTTGTCAATATGACAGATAATAGTTGAATTTTCCAATAAAGTTTGATACATAATTTCGAATTTTTACGGGGGTTTAATAAATTTTTATTTAAATATACAATTTCAACAATATTAATAATTTTAATAATTTAAAATGCAAATATTTTTTGTTGTAGGTTTTTATGGATATATAGGTAATTACTCAAGTTTCTAGAGATTAAATAATTTTTTATCCATACTCGCTTTTACAGTTAAAGAGTGTAATAGCCACTAAATAATTATTAAACTCCCCGTCAAATGAGTATGGGCTGATTTTCAACTCATTTCTTTTTCCGCATCTTGTCCCTTTCCCTGCAGTGTTGCCGTTTAGCATTTCCAACATTGCCATTGAATTAGCAGCAATGTAGAATCTCTAGTCCATAGTATATTGTAGATGATTATAGCTAAAGTCGTTAGTTTTCCTTTACTTATATTTTATATTCGTTATGGTTTAATATTTTATCCCTTTACGTAGCATTTAATGCTTTAATACGTTGATGTGAATGTAATCAATAAATAATTATAATTTCATTAATGACAATTTTATGAAATGGGCAGAGATGTATTTATTGGAAGCTGTTGTCATGGTAACTTGTGATCCTCTTGCAACTTGGTCATTTTGCATGAAATTTATAATTAATAATAATGTTAATAATAATAATAGCATTACTGTGCAATATAAATTTTGAAATACCTGCGATTTATGATTGTTATTTGCTTATTGCATTTAATTCGAAGTTTAATTGAATTTTATAATGTTTGTCAATATTTATTTTCCTACTGAATCTGAAATAAAATTAATTAAAAAATGAAACAAATAAATATAAATAAATATATCATCACGGCATATTACCCATTAATGGGTGTGCCATTATCTACAATACATGTAGACATCGGAAATGATGATATATTTTTACTGTGTGGGCGTTTACCAGGCATCACCACACGGGCACTTCTTCTGAAGGCAACAAGCAAGTGATGGTGATGGACAGCCTAATGGTAGCAGAAATCCAAGGGTCGCAACCAATACGCTTCTGGAGTGGGATCACGTAAAAATGAAAACGATATTGCGATTTTCGAGAAGTGAAAACGACATTCGTTTCCTTAGCGATCACGTAAAATTAGTCACTCACTACGTTTTCAACTTCGGTTATTTCCGTAAAGTGACTACGTTTTGTGAAAACGATATCGTTTACAGACTAATGTTTTTGTATTAAATAGTAGTTTTGACAGATAATTTATATGAATGTCATTAAAATTTTTAATCTAATGTCAAAAAGTATTATTCTCGCCCCATGCGCCCTTCGTTTTTATTTCGTTCATAATAGCAATGCTGTAAAAATTGAAGAAGGATACAAGTTAAATTATCAATTAGTTACAGATGCCATGTATCATCTAATTTTGTTCCTTTTGATATTCCAGAAGAAAAATTTATGAAGTAAACAAAAATATTTCTAAATATATAATTAAAACTACAAGAGACCTTTTAAGACCGCAAGTATACAAGATTGTTATTTTAAAGTAATCTAGTTTTTATTAAGTTTTGTATTTCAAGTAAATAAAGTATGGGCCACATTTAAATAACAGCGCACAACGTTCGACGGGCTGCAGAAAATGATCAATTCACAAATTTTAATTTTATGTAAAAACTACATAATATTAATCACAAAACACAAGCTAGAATCGTTATATTTGATGCTTCGCAGAATACAATATTATTAAAATATTAATAAAAATTTTTTTCTTGGATTTATTCTTGCAATCAATCAAAATATGCTTTGTTGTAATCAACACTTTTACAATTATTAGAATATCAATATTGCCCGAAAATATTTCTTTTGGGTAGTGTTCTTTCACTAAATTTTAACAGTAAATCAGGGAAATTTCAGTATAGAAACAAGAAAATATCTAATCACCAAGATTTCAATTTTCTATCATAGATTTCAAAAGAGTAAAAATATATAGTAAATCATAAGCATTTGGTTCTTCGCAACATGCTTATTAAAATATTCATGAATTTTATTCTTAGATTCATTCTTGTAATCAATTTTCATTTTATAATTATCGTATTTTATCACAATTATTTCATTTTCGCCTTACTAAATAAAATAATAAAAAATACCTTTCAAATTTAAAATATTAATTTATTTTTAAATCATTTATAATGACCATTCTTTCATTCTTTCCAAAACGTCAAATTCAACTTACTGCTCACTACATTCTTTTACCTACGTGCAAGTAAATAAGAAAAGGATATACCTATACCCAAATGTATAAAATAAAAAGAGACGTAAGAAACGACTATCGTTTTCACATGCTTTGAGAGTGTCGACTAGAATTCACATTTTTTTCAGTCTAAAACGATATCGTTTTCGGTTTTCATTATTTACGTGATCACATTTTCACTTGTCGACAGTCGCAATATCGTTTTCACAGTTACGTGATCCCACTCCTGCTGAGACCCGGGGGGGGGATTATATATTGTAAATATACTACCAAACAAATATTACATGTGTAGAAATAATTGTATTTAATAAAATATTTAAAAATAAAAATACTGTGGTTGAATCATCTACATATTTCTGAGCGCAGCTATTGCCTCATCGCTGTAGGATCCCCTTAACCGTGCTTTTATTTACCGATTGTATCGCGCAACACTTTAACCAACATCAGCCCATCTTATCCGTCTTTCTGCTGGAATTTTGGCGTGTTTGAAACAAGGCGATTTGGAAACATTCGATGGGTTGAAAAATGAAAAAGACTCGGCCCCGTTGTTCGATGCAGTAACATTGTAACGCGAGCAGAGGTCCCTGAACTGTGAAGCGAGATAAGAGGCTTACGTATAACCGGCGCTAGGATCCGATGCCGCCTGATAACCAGCCCACCTAAACTCGGATCAAGCCATGTTAGTGGAGAAGAACAACTGACTTTATATCAAGCGTTTAAACATTTCATGTATTCTCTTTTCAACTGCAGTTTAGTCTTTAAGTTGCAGGAATAAATTATAAATTTTCATGCTAAGTTCATAATATGTTGTTAATTGGCTGTCACGTTACGTATTTATGTAAGTGTACAACGCTTAACCCCCATGGATAGTTATTCTGGCAACAATTTTTGTTTAACATGCTTTCTACAAGAACTAGAGGCCTTTAAAACTGACCAATCACTGTCACAAATACAAATAACATATAAATTCGTTGACGTCTATTTGGAAATAACTCTCTGTACCTTTTTTGTAATGTCTCGCCATAAACCATATGCATGTCTGCATACTCTTGATTGGTGAAGGTAAATGGCATTTTTATAATATCAAAAAATCTGTTTTGGCCAGCACTAGACCTTCCGTTAATTTGATGTATTTTGTACAAATCTCATACCAAAAGTTCTTTGGAAAAGATTGTATATATCCAGTAAAATTGTAACACGAACATAATACAATGTTTTACAAATTCCATACAGAAAGTTTCTTGGAAAAGATTCTATAAATCCAATAAAATTATCACATGAATATACATTATGTACACTCATATATAAATACTATTACTACCAAGTTTATATCTCTACCCATTTTTGAATTATTGCCCCAAAAGTCAATATACCCCACATTTAGATAAAAACTTCAAAATTTTCAAAAATCTAATTTTTATGTATCTAGATACTTCTCAATGCGCATTTTGCAAATTTTGAAACTGCAGATCGATATCTCTTTTCGTTCTCGAGATATTTAGATTCAAAGTTTTACTCAAAACTGCCCATTTTTGAGTAATAACCCAAAAATGGGTCGAGATATGTATTTGACGACAACACCATTCGATTCTACGGGCAAAATTACATAAGTACACCAATTTTCAGAATTTTTGAACACCGCATACAATCTCTAAAGCAAAATAACTGAAAATGCCCAAAAATCGCAAAAATCGTAAGGGGTACCCCTTACGATTTTTTCAGATTTTGGTCATTTTCAGGGGTTTTCAAACTTTTATTCATAAAAAATCAACCGGTTGGACAAAAAATATGAAAATTGGTATACTTATGTATTTTTGTCCGTAGAATCGAATGGTGATGTCACCAAATTCACATCTCGACCCATTTTTGGGTTTTAACCCAAAAATGGGCAGTTTTGAAAAAAACTTTAAATCTAAATATCTCGAGAACGAAACGAGATATCGACCTGCGGTTTCAAAATTTGGAATCAGCGCATTGATAAGTATCTAGATACATAAAAATTAGATTTTTGAAAATTTTGAAGTTTTTATTTAAATGTGGGGTATATTGACTTTTGGGCAATAAACGTACGCATTTTTAGAGTATTTGAACAACTGTGTGAATTTTTAGAAATAAAATATTAAAATAAAAATGGATAAATGCTATAAAATATTTCACGAACTTCCATACCAAAAGTTCCTTTGAAAAGATTCTATAAATCCAATGAAATTTTGTTTCTTTTCGTGTTAGGCATAATTATTTTACTTTATCAGCCGTTTGACGTTACATGATTTTTAATCGACATTTTGGGTATATTCAATAATACAAAATTTTGATGAAAAATCGTGTAAAGAAAGATTATTTATTTCATGCTGAATATAGACTTTTATCGTCTGTTATTTTATGTTGAACCGTGTATGAGTGGTGTATGAAAATATGAGAAATAAACTGAATTATTTAGTTCATTTCTCATATTTTCATGCACCATCAAATTAAAAAAAAGCTTCAAAAATATATCTCTCATTTTCAAACTATGCTGTTGTCAAATACAAATATGCGAATACCATTTAAACTTTAAAGTTTTGTGCAGCAGCAAAACTGCTCCTCTAGTCTCCATTTCCAATCTTATTTGAAATCACACGAAGAGTGTCATCTGTACAGCATAAATATCCCATACATGAACCTCGAACATTGTAGGTCAAAACTATGAAATATACTCGGGTTCAGCTCTGTGCTTTGTGCCAATTTACAATAATAGATTGCTTTGCTGTACGCACACAGCAGCCTGTGGAAATATTGTAACGTGCGAAACAATGTGCAATCGATTCGAATTTCTATTTTTTGTTTTTTGTTGCCATGTCAACGTGATGTACAAAATGTAGAATAATAAATGAAATAATAATTGTAGTGTAAATTAAAAATTTATTGTTGTAACAAACGTGGTGTGAATTTGTTACATCGCCCGAATATTTATGATTGTATTTTATTTCTGTAAACCACACAGGAATGATATATAAATATAGTATCCTGTCAGGATCAAATTTGGACTCTTTTCTGTTTTGTTATTTTTTTATAAACGAAATGTGTGCGTTTATCAACTCTTTTAATGTTGATGTTTAAAATAATTCGCGTTATTATTGTTTAAGAGCTGTGAAAAAGCAACAAGCTAGTAATTTAATAGGTTCAAGATTCTTCCAATAGACACTTACAAAATTACAATTTGCACGAGCGCCTCTAACGGCAAAGCATAGAAATCAAGGTTGCTATGGTTACCCCGTTCAAACAAAGACCTATCGTCAGCCTTAGACTCTACACTCTAGCCATCGTTTTAGTGGAATAATCGAATGATCTTCAATATTATCAAACAAAAAAGTTGCCCCAGACACATCTTCTGGTTTTAAACTCAACGAGGGGAGGTTTGTTTGGATGCATGATCTTCTATCTCTCTCTTACAGTGACGTCAATTTTGTAAGTGTTTATTCATTGGCGAAATGGGCGGTATTTCTGAAGGGTATACCGTGAAACATTGAGTTTGTCATGTCCATGGTTACAACTTGACATTTGATTGACAGCAATGTATTTGCCTGTCCCATTTAAAATGAAACATAGGGAACGAATTTGACATTTGGCAAGGCGTAAATAGAGGTAATTTTGTGTAAATATTATACCAGCTTTCTAAATTAATTTTAGTTGTAGAAAAAATATTGTGTGCACCTTTTGCCCTAGTGATTTTCTGATTCGGCTAAATTTCTTACAATATTTAAATATAATACTTTTGTAAAATTCATTCTCTATGTTTCATTTTAAATGAAACAGACAAATACATTGCTGTCAATCAAATGTTGTAACCATAGACATGAAAACCCAATGTTTCACAATTAAAAATACTCACGGTATGATGAAAAATATGTATAGTAAGAGCGTGTTTAGTTGACACTGATACTGTACATACTTTGGCTTTTAGTTCTTGAGGAATCGTCCTTCCAACATCCACACACACACACACACACACACACACACCACACACACACACACACATACATACACACACACATACACACACACACACACACACACACAGAGAGAGAGAGAGAGAGAGAGAGAGAGAGAGAAAGAGAGATCTCATCGTAAAAATATTAAAATCGGATTGTAGGGACCTTAAATCGTGCTTATTCACTAAAATCTGGATATGCGATTTTTAGCATGAATCCAATATCTCTCTTAGCGAGAAAAAAAACATATTTTTTTTTATTTGGTTGATTAATATAAAATTATACAGAAAAGTGACAGCTTTCGTTGCGATATTGTTCACAAATATTTAAGTTTTACTGCCATTTATGTTAGAAAAAAAAAATGTACAAAATTCCAACGTTTACGTGCAATATTCTTAACAATGTTTGAATTGAAAAAAGAATATTTTTATTTTCTGATGATTATTTTTTGTTGTTGTCAGTCCGAAATATTATGTGCAACATATCATGAAAACTGAAGGAATAATTTTCTCCTTTTATAATTACTTACGTCCGGTTTTAAATTGAGTTGTATTTTGCATTTCAGTATATTGCATTTCAAGTAGATATTGCTCATTTCATATCTGACAGACAGTAAAACACATAATATAATAACATGACAGCAAATTTTTATTCTTTTTTTCTTCTATGTTCTAAAAATATAGTACTCATTTACTTGAAACTTGTATTACAGGATTATTAGCTGTAGTTAAATTTGAATTCTCGGTAATACAATTTTACATTTCTGTAAAGTTTTTAGCACTTTGAGTTGTTAATTAAAACAAAGTTCTCGTAGTAAACTATTTAATTAATAATTACTATTACTACAGCTGAACTATAACACTAAAAATATGCATATACGTCATTATTTTCAATGGTAACATGTGTCGATTAGGTTAGCTATTTTTTGTCGAAATGTAACCCTATCGATTCTTATAGATTCGCTTTTAATCTAAAACTCTTTAGAACTACGGACTTCACTATCTGATTATTACGACACTACGATATCAAAATTTCAATTTCGATAGCATAAAATACCAATGGGCAATATATCGTTGTATCGATATATCATTCACATTTACTACATAAATTTAGCTTTTTATATTACGAACACGAAGAGAAATAAGAAGTATTTAATGCACTCCCCAGAAAAGGTTTCAGTAATGTTAGTAAAACTGTTGATTTTTTACACTGACATTTATCTGTCAATTACAAACATTTGTAGGATTTTTTGCAATAGATTATTCTAAATGATATATTTCTCTTTATCTCTAAATCTGTGCAAGATATAATCAAGTTTTTAAGTGTATTAGATAGAGAATTTTATGCTCTTCAATATTTGTCATAACTAGAATTTTCAAAAAATAATATTTATTTTTTTTAAGAAACTACTACTTCTGCTTGTCCAATTGTTATAAAAACCTTTTTAATTCTTCCCATTAATGTCAATACATCCAGACACACACAAACACACACACACACACACACACACACACACACACACACACACACACAGAGTGAGAGAGAGAGAGGTCATCGTAAAAATATTATATTCGGTCTAGGGATCTTAAAAAGTGATAATTTACTAAAATTTGGAGGTAAAAACACTCGCCATATTTACTCACGTAGATCTTTTTACCTTCCGTCACCTTTAGGTAAGGAAGGTATTGTCTTTGGTCAAAAAATTCGGTGATGAGTTTTTAATGAATAAGCACGTTTTAGGATCCCTACAATACGAATTTACTATTTTTAAGATGATCTATGTATGTATGTAGGTATGTATTTATGTATGTATGTATTTTTCTCCGACGATAACTTCAATACTACAATTCTAAAAATTGTAATTCTTTCGTATTCCTCTTCTGTACATCCCTATCAAGTGTTGATTAGATGTTGGTTATAATTGATCCACCGGAAGTACCCTTATTTGAAGTTTTTAACAGTTTTTCTTAAAAAACCGAAGTTAAATATTATTTTTTGACATTTTGTTATTATATTTATTAAAGAAAATACTCTTCTCTATATGGTTTGATTATACATTTTCCTTCATATTCAATAGATGTAGAGTTAAAGCATTATAAAGAAATTAATTTTCAAAAATTAGTCAGCTTTGCTATTTATCATGGAAACAGCTGCTCATTCAAAAAATTCTAATTGACAGATGTCTGTTGCAAGTGCAAAACCAAATATGGAAAGCATGGGATCAAAAATTAGTATGTCATAGTGTTCCTCTCAAGTGACAAGCAATGAAAGGCTAAAGAGAAGATGGAAAAACTGTATCGCAGAAGACTTGAGAAAGGAAGGACTTTGTGAAGAAGATGCGTTGGACAGGAATGAGTAGAAGAGAAGAGGAAACAGCGACCCCTAATAAAATAGGGGAAAGCTGAAGCAGAAAGAAATGTGTCAAGTGCATTTTACGTAGTGTTTGTTTATATCATAATTTTATTGGATTTATAGAACCTTTTCAAATGAACTTTTGGTATGGAATTTGTAAAAAATAGTATGTGTTCGTGTTCGATTTTTCATGATATTATATAGAAACTGTTCCACGGTACTTTTGGTGTGGGATTTGTACAAAATACATTGAATTGACGGAAGGTCTTGTGCTGGCCACAGCAGATTTTTTTGGTCTTGATCTTAAAAAAAATATGAAGAAGAAATAATGCAATTCTTGATTATTTTAGGTGCATTTCAAAAGAAATTTGGTTGTGAGTTTTAAGAAGTGGAAAGAATGATGAAATATTGCGGGGAGTTACTTAACATAAATTTCTAAAATATATGATCCGTATATGTTTTATGCTCAATAATTGTAACGTGGCTCTCGTATATACACAATTTCCTTATCCTGTATCGTATTATGCTTTTTGACTGATATTATTATGGTCTTGTCATCAAATAAAGCCATTTATTTACATAATAAACTAAATGTAATACACTATAAACTATTATATTAAAATTGTCAATACTCAATACACTATCAATAACCATTTACGCTTTTATTTCTCATCCCTTTATGTGCCGTATTGCTGTGTCGTATTAAAAAGTAGAATATTGTACAATATTTATTGTCCCTAATATATAGAACAAATTTATTTCTCAACATAATCAGCGGGTACATAAAGACACTTATTTTACCTATGTTCTAACATAGTTACACTTTTTAAAAAAATCTGTTGTGGCCAGCACAAACCCTTCCGTCATTTCGATGTATTTTGTACAAATCCCATACCAAAAGGTCCTTGGAACAGATTCTATATAATATCATGTAAAATCAAACACGAACACATACTATTTCTATTCGATAAATACAATAAAATTATAACATAAACATACACTAAGTAAAATGCACTTGACACTTCTTCTTATTCTTCAGCTTCCCCTATTTTATTAGAGGTAGCTGTTTCCTCTTTTCTTCCACTCATTCCTCTCCAACACATCTTCTTGACACAGGCATTTCTTTCAGTCTTCTGCGATACAGTCCTTCCATCTTCTCTTTGGCCTTTCTCTGCGTGTCACTTGCGAGGAGCACTATGACATACCAATTTTGTGATCCTACACTTTCCATATTTGGTTTTGCACTTGCAACTGACATCTGTCAATTAGAATTTTTATAATATATCAGCATCACCTGTTTCCATGATAAATAGCAAAGCTGACTAATTTTTGAAAATTAATTTCTTTATAATGCTTAAATCTACATCTATTGAATATGAAGGAAAATGTATAATCAAACTGTATAGAGAAGAATATTTTCTTTAATATGTATAATAACAAAATGTCAAAAACAATATTTAACTGCGTTCTTTTTTAAGAAAAACTGTTAAAAACTTCAAATAAGTGTACTTCTGGTGGATCAATTAAAATCAATCTTCATATGGATGTACAGAAGAGGAATACGAAAGAATTATAATTTTTAGAATTGTAGTATTGGAGTTATCGTCGGAGAAAAATTTGCCACACACGGACACACACACATACAGACATCATCTTAAAAATAGTAAATTCGTATTGTAGGGACCCTAAAACGTGCTTATTCATTAAAAACTCACCACCGAATTTTTTGACCAAAGACAATAAATCTTGTTATCCTATATGTTTTTTATAAGAACCAGGACTATTTAATTCATGAGTTTCACTCATTTTCTTTTCAGAATTCTAAAAATAATGCAATTTATAGGATTGGGAAAAGCGCACGCAAGTACTAACGAAAATGTTACATTGACAGATTACAGATATTTGTACAGTTATTCACTTAAAAAAATTGCCAACAGCGTAGAAATCTCCAGTTCATAATTTGACAGATAAACAATAAACAATTGCTGTTGTTATGAAGAATATTTCAAAGCCTAGTATGTTAAGGACAATAAATTTAGTACAGCCCTCGTATTTCATATCGGTTAGTAGTTCATTCCTGTTTGCATCCATTGGGATTAATATTCGAATTAACACATAATCTAATTAAGTCGGTGGGAGTCCATGTTCCCAAACCACTTTTACGAGGAAGCGAGACACCAAAATTGTGTTACATTAAATTTTAAGCTGGCGGAACTGCAGCAGCTTGAAGACCCTGTAAATAACATCGGCGGTTTAACTATCCATCTAAATACGACCCAAGACGTCATAACCAACGAGTATTCAACCACAGTGGAATATATTGGAGCCAGAGTAGGGAAACAATGCCCGTAAGCCAGAGCCGGCTTCTGAATTTTGAAAGGCCTTTATCCCTTGTGAGGTTATTATGGTTTATGGAATATGTACTGGAACACCGGGGACAAGATCGACAAGTCAGAATTGCGACATGTCGAAAGATTGAAACTTTTATAGAAATCTGTGTTTAAGATGGAGGAAAATCATTACCAATAAATTCGTTAAGGGTTAGGGAATAGTACAAAGTTTGATCAAAACATTTCAAAGAATAATAATTTGTTCATAATTCCTTTACTTGCGTCAGCTCCTACGTCGTACAACGTATAATTCATTTTTACCTCTCGCTAAGAGAGGTATTGGAATCATGCTAAAATTTGCATATCCAGATTTTAATGGATAAGAAAGTTTTAAGGTCCCTATACTCCGATTATAACATTTTTACGATGATGTCCGTGTGTGTGTGTGTGTGTGTGTGTGTGTGTGTGTGTGTGTGTGTGTGTGTGTGTGTGTGTGTGTGTATGTATGTATGTGTATGTGTGTGTGGATGTGTGGATGTTGGAACCACGGTTTCTCAAATAGTATAAGACTTAAAATCTGACAATCCTGGGAAGAGCTGATTAGATTTTGGTAACAATTGGACAACCGGAAGTAGTAGTTTCTTTAAAAAAATCTTCTAAATATTATTTTTTGAAAATTTCTGTTAATACTATTATTGTTGAAATTAAATTCTACATCTGATACATTTAAAATTTTTATTATATGTTGTATAGATTTAGAGATAAAGGTACTGTAATATATAGAATAATATAATCGCAGAGGCCAAGGCACTAAAGAGACCAGTTGACAAATTAAAATGTTTCTAACATAGTTTGTAAATGAAAATTTTAGGTAAAATGCATATATCCATCAGAAATACCACCAATCTTGTTAATGAATTGGAAGAATCTCTGACATTTAAGAACTTCCTCATACAATGAAAAATAGATATAATTAGAATTGTATGTGTGCAGAAGATATGTTAAATACATTAAAAACAATATTTGGGTAAAGTTCTGTAATGTTTTTGTTATAAGACAACGGTTTGATAGCGAAGTACAATACAATACTTATATAACAAAATGGAAATGGCGAGAGGTATTGTGCTGGCCACAACAGATTTTTAAGCATAGAAATACAGAGTTTTTAGTTTCACAAATATATTTTATTAGATAACTAATTTCCCTATAACATTAGCATCATCAGATTTAACAAAACTTAATAGAAGAAAGTAAACATTAAAAACATCGTCTACAAAATAAATTGTACAAAAGTGACAAAATATACATAGGAGAAACAGCCAAACCTTAAAAAAACGTTGTTATCAACATCTTTATATTTGCAAAAAAGAAAAATG
Source organism: Ophonus ardosiacus (assembly GCA_943142095.1). NCBI lineage: Eukaryota > Metazoa > Arthropoda > Insecta > Coleoptera > Carabidae > Ophonus > Ophonus ardosiacus. The sequence goes on from OW964837.1 coordinate 5,417,818, forward strand.
CAACTCATAGTGCAATGGTAAAACATTATTACAATACAGGTCTCACTTTAACACAGAATTGTTGACAAAATAAAAATAAAAGACTGCTAAAAGAAACAATACATATCAACTTACAAAAACACATGACTGTCAACCATCAAACAGATTTCAAAAATAACCTCAATCATGCAAAACACTTTCTAGGGAATTTCAAATAGTTCTTTCTAACAATATCTTGCTTCTTCCAAAACAACCTTAATCCCTAAGGACCGGTTTTCAATCTCTGGTTAAAATTCTAACTTCTAGTTAAGTAAACAATATTGGAAATTTGTTTATTTAACTCTTTGATAAAATTTTAACCAGATATTGGAAAACCGGCCTGAAATGATAGTTGTAACTGATTCGCAGATTTGGTGGTATCTAATCCACCTCTGTCTCTTTATTTAATTTGGAGAGCAAAATAAACTTTACAAATTTATGCTTTACATCCAAACTCTATTATATTTGGACCGCAATTGAAGAGTTAAATTGTCTAACTTGTGGTATTTTGGTGATCCTACTTTTCGATGTTATAATTTGTCGGTACAGCATCCTGTTCCAGAAAATGCAGACCCGGATTTTGAATTTTAACAGGACTTCGTCCCCTTCTTCGCTATTATAGCAGGGATTGAATTTAAACTGTTATTGTGTAGTGTTTTACTTTCCATGCCGTTTTAAATAACTTTTATTACATCTGGGAAGGTTGTTCTATTTTATTATATTTTGGATGTAATGTGTGTTTTATTTTCAAAGTAATCACGTTTCATATCATTTGGGTTTTATGGCGGTAGTAACGGAAATTGTTCAGGTAATTAAAGCGGAAATTAATATACTAAATAATTTAAATTAATGGAGACAATTACGAATAAGTTTAATTATAAATTTTCGAAATGATTCATTTAATTTGTAATACCTATATAATTTACTAATAGAGAGTTAATAAAATTTATATTAAACACACAAAGAAATTCAAATTATACCCCTTTACTGATATTTAATTATTACATTTGTCATTTTACATCAAGTAAATAAATAAAATATTGTTTTTTATTGTATTTAACATGTCTTCTGCACACATATAATTCTAATTATTTCTATTTTTCATTGTATGAGGAAGTTTCTAAATGTCACAGATGCTTCCAATTCATTAACCAGATTGGCGGTATTTCTGATGGATATATGCATATTACCTATAATTTCAAATATTTAATTAATAAAACAATAAGAAAGATTGAATGTACTTCCCAGAATAAGCTATCAAAATATCACTAAAATTGTTGATTTTTGACACTGAAATCTGTCATTTACAAATTTTACAAATTATGTTATAAACATTTGAATTTGTCAACTGGTTTCCTTAGTGTAGTTTCACCTACTCGACTTGATATATCTTGATATTTTATATGTTATAGCGTCTTTATCTCTAAATTTATAGAATATGTAATTAAAAATTTAAATGTAACGGGTGTAGAATTTTGTTTTTCAAAATTAGTAATATCAAAAATTTTCAAAAATTAATATTTGGAAGAATTTGTTTTAAAAACTGTTTCTTTTGGTTGTTCAATTGTTACCAAAACCTTTTCAGCTCTTTCCAGGAATGTCAGATTTAGGAATTTATAGTTAAACAAGTGTTATGTCTTATAGTTTTTGAGGAATCGTCCGTCCAACATCTAGCCATACACACACACATACACACATCCACACACACACACACACACACACACACAGACATCATTGTAAAAATGTTAAAATCGGATTCTAGTGACCTTGAAACGTGCTTATTAATTAAAATCTGGATATGTGATTTTTAGCATGATTCCAATACCTCTCTTAGTGAGAGGTAAAAATATCATTTACATAAGGATTTTTTATCTAACTTTGTTTCTGTTCAAAAATAAGGCAAGAAATCATTATGGTAGGAACAAAAATCAATTTTATTTAAGTATACAAGTAGTAACAATAGTAATAATAACAACATAATAATAATAACCTTAAATTCTTGAAGTAAAATACCATTTTTCTTTATTAAGATGTGAAGTATGATGTTATTAAAACATTTTGATACTTTTTTCATTAAAATATTAAGGAAACAGTGCATTTGATTCAAGTATAAGATTTTTCTTGCCGACCCGAAAAGCTCGAATCCGGGTCCGGGCCAAAATCAAAAGTCCGACTCGCCTCAACTTTTGCAAATGATTAGCTCGATTCGGCCCGGTAAAAATATCTTCGGCCCGGTTCGATGATAACTACCTAACATTAAATTTATCCATCAGATAAACTCCATGGTAATGAAAATGCGTTTTTCAATACGAATTTATCTATTCGGTAACAGTCGGATTTGGTTGTCAACTTTAAGGTTGGCAATAATTATAATCTGATATTTGCTATGTTCGTAAGGAATCACATGTCATTTTGAACATATTCCCATACATTTCGTTTCGAATGTGATTGACAGTTGACAGTACTGAATCTGTCATGTTCAAGCAAATTTAAAGTTTGCTTTAGTTTGTAGCAATATGTGATAAGAATACATGAACTGAAGATTGAAAAAACTATTTTACTACTGACTGTTTATATCATTATGGATTTTATTTTATTACATATATGTATCTTTCGGGCTTCAAGCATCAAGCAGTTGTAAATTTGTACTGGGATTTTGCCTACAAATGTACACATATGTTCTGTTTCTTAAAAAATATACTGTCTCATTGGTCATTAATTAGAAAAGGTAGCGAATTTCAGTATTTTATAAGAACAGGTTTGGTTCATGTCTTCTTGGCAATTCTCAATTTCGCGTGATCAGTACAATATTGCGTTATACATTCTATTTTTACACTACACAATATATTTTATATAATTTATTAGGATTAAACAATAATTTTGCTGTATATTGACGCAACATTGTTGTTATCAACGTTTTGCTTGTTATTAATTCTTCTCATTCTTGTAATCAAAATAAATTATTATAAAGTGGAAATCATTTTCATTGTATTATGTATTATAATTTAATGAAATTTATACATTTTTTAATAAGCCGTAAAAGTACTCTGCCACATTCAATGGTATACAAGACATTTTTAGAACAAATGTTTATACCATTGCAAATATCAATATTCTCTTAATACACAGCAGTATTTTTTTGCTAAATTTGAACCTTTTAAAATATTTATCGTCAATAGAAGTCAACAAGATTTAGTCGACGTCTTTCAATATGTAGTTTTCGATTCACTACCATTATATTAACAAACGAAATCTTCCAATTTTTCCTTGTCCTTGTCTTTATTATCAAAAAACACATTAACATACGTCTATTTTATACATATTTCTACAATTTTCTACGAATATTATTTAACTGTCAATGTCAATATGTCAGAACAGCTGAATTTATCCTACTGGTAAAATTTTATCGGTAGGTCAAAGTTTCTGTTACGTTATCCTCTTGTTTACCTAGGATTTATCCTGTTGGTAACGCTAACATGACATTGAAAAACTGAAATAGGTGTTTACCATGAGGATAAACTTTACAGAGACTTAACAGACACTTGCCAGGACATTGAAAAACCGGCCCTTACTTACATAACAGCCTGTATATAACATATTTCCCTACACCCTCCTTTATTCTCATCCACAATCCATCCCCGTTCTGATTTACCATCAAACATCTCTACATCTCATCCCAGTATCAATCGTCCGGAGCTCATCCATAGCGTAGCAGTAGAGCAGCATCCACGTCGAGGTGATGAAATAAGAGACCTAAGGGAGATTAATGAAGCCCGGTTCATAACGGCTCCCGGATGGCAATAATCGTAAAGCCAGCCTCTCCGGCCTCGGTATAGTCTCTGCTTCGCCCGGGTTCCGAGCCGGGGGCACCCGGACTTGCCCGGAGTCTACAACGGAACATGGAACTCTCGGTGGGTGGAGGGTGGTAGATAGTAACGAAGAAAAATGTGGTAATTATGGGATTATAGCTGTGTCCTACTAGCTTTTGTAATATTGTTACATCCCGAAAATATGTAAACATTTAGGTTAGGTTTACATTACTGATTTATTTATTTATTTATAATAAATCATTCTTTCAGGATAGTAATATCCCAATTACAGGAAGATTATATAAAGAAAATACAAAAATATATATGCGTAAACATTAGGTAAATAACAATAAGAAACAATATACATAATTACCTATATTACAAAGATGAATTATTTAATGAGTGATATTTCGAAACGATATAAAAGTTTTAAATTTAAACAATAAGTCTGCAAATATGTCAATATCTGATCTGAAACTGTTAAAAATTGAACATAGTTGCCGTAAAGGTGATTTTAACTCATAATTAGTTCTGGCAGTTTTACAGCTAAATATTAATTTATAACGAGAAGATAGTCGAGGAACATTAATTGAAATACGCTTCAAAATATTTGGATCATCAAAGATACAATTCATTAGTTTATAGAGAAACAAGCATGACATCAGTTTTCTTCTTTGTTCAAGAGATGTAACATTAAACTCAAGAAGAATATTGATATAGTCATAATCATAACTAGGGTATTGTCTGTGGACTTTGAAATAGCAATATTTAATAAATCTTTTTTGGACAGATGCTATGGTCCTCACGTATTTAGTATAGATAGGATTCCAAATTTGTAAACAATACTCAAGTTTTGACCTAAAAAAAGCATAGTAGAGACATTTTAAGGTAGACATTATTTTGCAAAATTAAAAAATAGTTTAGAGGATAAAGACCAAGCTAATAAGTTATCAATATCATTCTGAAAATTGATAGCATCTTGAACAGAGTTAATGGTTTTAAATATTTTCATGTCATTGGCATATAGTAAAATTTCAGAATATTTAACAGATTCAACAACGTCATTTATAAACATATTAAATAATAAAGGTCCGCGATTTGATACAATTATTATGAAACGAAAATGATATGATATTGTTTACGTCATTTTTACCTCTCGCTAAGTGAGGTATTGGATTCTTGCTAAGAAGTACATATCCAGATTTTAGAAAATAAGCACGATTTAAGGTCCCTACAAACCAAATTTAAATTGTTTACAGTGATGTGTGTGTGTGTGTGTGTGTGTGTGTGTGTGTACGTGTGTATGTTGGAAGGACGATTCCTCAAAAACTATAAGCCTGTTTAACTATGAAATCTTCAACCTGACATTCCTGGGAAGAGCTGAATTTTATTTTTTTTGAAATTTGTGTTATTACAAATCATCATAGGATTCTCTATCCAATACATTGAACATTTAGATAGAGACTCATAAATATATGAAATAATTCGTTACAATCAAATAATGTTAGTACCAAGTGTATATCTCTACCTACTTGTGAATTATTGCCCCAAAACTCAATATACCCCATATTTAGATAAAAACTTCAAAATTTTCAAAAATCTAATTTTTATGTATCTAGATACTTCTCAATGCGCTGATTTCAAATTTTGAAACCGTAGGTCGATATCTTTTTTCGTTCTCGAGATATTTAGATTGAAAGTTTTGCTCAAAACTGCCCATTTTTGGGCAATAACCCAAAAATGGGTCGAGATATGAATTTGCCGATAACACCATTCGATTCTACGGGCAAAATTACATAAGTATACCAATTTTCAGAATTTTTGAACACCGCATACAATCTCTAAAGCAAAATAACTGAAAATGCCTAAAAATCGCAAAAATCGTAAGGGGTACCCCTTACGATTTTTTCAGATTTTGACCATTTTCGGGGGTTTTCAAACTTTTATTCATAAAAAATGAATCGGTCGGACAAAAATTATGAAAATTGGTACACTTATGTATTTTTGTCCGTAGAATCTAATGGTCGTGTCGCCAAATTAATATCTCGACCCATTTTTGGGTAACTACCCAAAAATGGGCAGTTTTGAGCAAAATTTTAAATCTAAATATCTCGAGAACGAAAAGAGATATCGACCTGCGGTTGCAAAATTTGGAATCAGAGCTTTAAGAAGTATCTAGATACATAAAAATTAGATTTTTGAAAATTTTAAAGTTTTTATCTAAATATGGGGTATATTGACTTTTGGGGCAATATTTCAAAAATGGGTAGATATATAAACTTGTTAGTAATATTATTTGCTTGTAAAGATAATGCTACGTAAGTGTACGTATTTTTAGAGTAATGTATCTGGTAGCCCAAATAACTCCATGGAAACCAGTTGAAAAATTATAATGTTTGTGACAGTTTGTGAATTGTCAGTGTCAAAAATCCATTTATCTACATTACTGAAAAATTTTTTGGAAAGTACATGTAATATTTCTTATTTTATTATTGATTAAATATTTAAAATTATAGGTACATATATACATACATATATACACATCATAAATACTGCCAAACTCGTCAATAAATTTGAAGAGTAGAAGGAAACTTATTACAGAATGAAATAAAAATATATTAATAATTTGAATTTTTGTGTATGTACCAGAAATGTTAAACACAATATGTACTTATACTTTATACAGCCTAATATGGAAATGGCGAGAAGTCTTGTGTTAGCCACAACAGACTTTTTTCTCTTGAGGTCATTTTACATGAGATTTTTTAAAGAATGCGACTTAACAAAAAACATGACTTGGTGATTTTAGCCTGTTATGTTGGTAGGGTATTTTAATAGTATGTGAAAAACCATACAAGCTGTTTGACCTGTGATTTTTACCTCTCGCTAAGAGAGGTATTGGATTCATGCTAAAATTCGCATATCCAGATTTTATTGAATAAGCACGATTTAAGGTCCCTACAATCCGATTATAACATTTTTAAAATGATGTCTGTGTGTGTGTGTGTCGATGTGTGTATGTGTGTGTGTGTGTGTGTGTGTGTGTGTGTATGTATGTATGTCTGGATGTTGTGGTCACGATTCCTCAAAAACTATAAGACTTAAAAAATATTTAACTGCAGTTTCCTCAATCTGACATTCCTGGGAAGAGCTGAAAAGGTTTTGGTAACAATTGAACAACCGAAAGTATAGTTTTTTAGAAAAAAATCTTCTAAATATAATTTTTTGGGAGTTTTTTTTTTATTAAATATTGAAGAACATAAAATTCTCCATCTAATACACTTAAAAATTTTATTATATCTTGTATAGATTTAGAGATAAAGACTCTATAATTTATAGAGTAAACTAATCGCAGAGGCCAAGGCACTAAGGAAACCAGTTGACAAATTCCAATGTTTATAACATGACACATGTCATTGTCAAATATCAACAGTTTTAGTAACATTCTGATAGCTTTTTCTGGGAAGTATATTTAACTTTTCTTATTGTTTTATTAATTAAATATTTGAAATTATAGGTAAAATAGTGGTAAAATGCATAAATCCATCAGAAATACCGCCAATCTGGTTAATGAATTGGAACAATCTTTGACATTTAGAAATTTCCTCATACAATGAAAAATAGATATAATTATAATTATATGTGTGCAGAAGACATGTTAAATATAATAAAAAACAATATTTGGGTAATGTTCTGTAAGATTTTGTTATAAAACGACGGTTCGAAAGCGAAGTGCAATACAATACTTATATAGCCTAATATGGAAATGGCGAGAGGTCTTGTGCTGGCCACAACAGATTTTGTTTTCATGAGAAACAGAAAAAAAGGGTTTTTACCATTATTTATAAGTAATAAATATTCATAATTTTTTTTTGAATGTGAATACTATTTAACATTTTAAAATTTAAATTAAATTGCACCATCCTCAAATCCACACTTATCCCATATTACAAAGTATTAAAACATCTTCTAAATCATCCGTAGCATTCAATTCAAAGTTTGTAGCTTCAGGATGACAAATCCCCGCAGTGATAAATTAACATCAGGAGCTATAAATCTCTAGATCCCAAACTATTCCTTCTGACTCCGATTGTGTTCCAGTGACTTGTGTGACAGTCCAGCAATGACGGATGTCAGGGTCAAATGATCCACGAAATGTGACGTAAATAAACCATCATACTTCCTCCATTACCACCGGGACCGGGAATTACAGGATACGAACGATGTATCTGTATCGTAGTATGCCTAGCAAAGATGGATTTTATTCTGTTTTTCTACCAGGAGATGGAAGTTTTTTTTAGTACGAAAGGACTAATGACTTGAAAGACTTTTTCTGAGTTTTCTTTTTTGCTTTTTATAAGGATATATTGGCTAAATTAGGTATTACTTAATAAATGAGGAAATACTTTTTTGTAAAATGTTTATAGTTTTATAATTAATTTATCGCTCTTTTTGTAATAATTTTCAGTATGGTTATTTAATAATTGTTAATTATTAAATGGGGTCCGTCCAGAGGCGCACCAACACATTTTTTTAGGAGGGGGTTTTAAAATGACTTCCATGTTGCGAATGCAATTATAAAAGGCTCTAATATACAAAATCATACTTTATAAAACCAAATTAATGCAATTTTTATATTCATTGTTGTAATCAGTAATTTGATTATTGTAATTAAACTTGTCATTGTTGTAATCAATTATTTTCAGTGAATAAATAGTTATTTTTTATACAACACTATTGTAACCCGAGGGCGAAGACCGAGGGATATAAGGCGCCTGGTCAATAATGATCTTCTCAACCGTGGTTTGTATACTATTTTTTTCACTACTAGCACATAAATCCTCTTTGAATTTTTTTTTTTTTATTGATAATAGCAATAATTTTGACATGAATAATAACGTTACTTATTTGTTAATATTCACAAAAACAAAATAGGCTGCATTTGTTTTTATCTGACGTTTTGCTCATTTCGCTGGGTTGATAACCTCACTTATGGGCCTTGATTTGTATTTGATTTAATTATTTAATAAAAACACTTTGTGCTGTTACAGTCAGCAGCCTTACTAGTTTATTATTATTTTTAAATAAATCTATTGAAATGTATTTACCTACAAATACAAAAAAAATAGTGATTTGTTCAGTCCTATATCTACAAATATTTCACATTTTCACCAAAACAGCATAGTGGCCAGGCGAGGCGGCAGCGTAGGTCAATTTAAAATTATAGTGGCAAATTTAAATTATATAATTAACACCTTTCTTGAGTTTAATGAGATAAATAATATTTAGATTTGGAGGCTTGAGTTTGATTGAAAAGTGACAGTTTTCATTATAGACCAAGGTTAATAATAAATTATTATTGACCTAGGTTACCATGGTTACAAGCAAGCGGTAGTGAAAAACAATTTCTCATATTAAATAAACGTAAATAATAGTGGGTTCATAGGCTAGTAGTGAAAAAATTAAATTATTTAAGAACAATTTTTAAAAATGTCAGTAGCGTGGTAGTCATAGAATTTGTTTGAAAACAACATTGAAGTTATATATAATATGAATCACCAAAATGTATATTATGTTTTTATTTAAATAAAAATTAAAGTTCTTTATCTACCCCTAAGTATATTTTATCTGCCCTTGCGGTTAAAATATCAGTTAGTCAACTATTTCGAGTTGAACAAACAACAAAGCACACTTTAAAATCTGCTATAGAAAAAAATAATATTTATTATATTCCCCATTAATTTGTTGAACCAAAAATATTGATTTTTTGGTGTAGACGTAATTGGGATATAAATTACTTGCTCTTTGCTAGGCCCTAGGGGAGAGAAAGATTATGTGCTATCAATAACAGAATTTTATTTAATTTGTAAACTATATATTTTTTAATCTAACCTACAAATTTTGAACTCTATGCCACATGTTGTAAAATTTCAAATATTTATGTATAAATTTCACTAGAGCTAGCATTATTTACGGCGAGTGATCTATTAAAGGGGATGTTTCCTTTGACGCCGCTCCATAAAATTATTTTCATTGCAAGATAAGAAGATTACATAATTGGTTAATTAGAATAGCAATTAGTTGAAGAAAGGACGATGTTGCCGTAAATTGTAAGCCTTTTTTGTTTCGTTTAAATCCTATCTTTTATTTCCCATGTAGAATACATCTTTGTGTAGCATTGCTAGTAACTAAAAGACGTTAAAAGGTTTATTTCAAATTTATTACCTTATACTGGAGTTCAATAAATTTTTATTGCACGAATAAATACGAACGTAAAATTGTTGCAGTGTCATAATCTTTCTTTTAATTAAATATTTAGAATATCAGAACGATTTTTCCATCAAAGTAAATCATACCGATTCTATATAAATTGATATTATTTGTTTCTTACATAACACCTATAAATCTTCTTCTTCTTTGCGTTTATTCCTGAGTCGCTACAATGGTCCGCATATTTGCATGTCCGTAGTTGTATTTGTTATATTTTTTACGCATAAAAGCATCAAAATTGTTTATTTACTTCTTAGTTACCAGGGCGGAAAGTTGAACAATACGCTCGCCGGGCTTTTTGCCAGTTTTACCGCCCGATGGGCTGTAAAAAAGCCAAAACGCCCAGTAATGATACTAACCTTTATTTAATTATATGAATTTTAGTCGTATTTCTTTAATTATTTATAATATAGCGACAAAATAAGGTTAACTTGGCCACGCAATATTTTTATATAGTAATAAGCTTAACAAAATGGAGTAATTGTTGTTTATCATTTAATATTAGAACAAACAAATATGTGAAAATGTGATTTAAGGTATCTAACATTCTGTAAATAAGTAGTGGATTGTTTAAAATATTTCGTTTTGTTAAATAATTAAATAATCGTAAAGCTTTAGTACTGAAATGCTTCCTGGAAGTTTATAACTATTAAACTATGGGCTATCCAGCGAATCAAGCGGTTTACGTCATCGTTTAGGGATTTTTGAAATTTTCTTTATATTTTTAAATATATTTTATTGACGGTATTTTATTGTTTTTTTTTATTATTATTATGTATTTGACACCTTTAATAGAAATAATTATATTTGGATATATTATTATTAATTAAAATTTTGTAAATTTTTGCAAAATGAAGTTTGTTTATATTTTTTTAATATTGGTAATTCTGAACATGTATATTACTAAATATTATATGTCTACATTATACTTTTCAACCTGTATTGTGATTTTACTTTGTTTTTGGTTTCGTTGTTCATTGACAAAATGTCAAATGCTCTGTCATGTCAAATTCAAGAGCTTGTAATTTATTGACTTATTTTGAAAATGAAAAATAGATTGGTAGGCTCTTACTTTTACTGAATTGTAGTATTGAGGTAATATTTTGTTCTATTTGTTAATAATAATTTGAAAATTAAATCTATATGTACAGCGTGTGGCAAACGCTATACGCAATGTACAGAAACAGTGAGAAATTGTATGGTATGCAGTATTCTGTATTTTTTTAAGGATCTCACATAATACTAGATAGTTTGTTGCATTTACTACAAGAATGAAGTATTTATAACTGCGTAAGCAGTATCGTTCAGAATATTTTAAATAAAATTGGATTTCGTTGGAAAAAAATGATACCAGACGTGTTACCTTTTTAAGAAAGATTTGGATTTATGAAAACAACCCACATATTATATTTTAATCCGTTTTACATGCTCATGTAAACTTTTTAACATATGACGTCATTGTTTCTAGTGATATTATATTTATGACGTAAACCGCTTGATTTGCTGAATGGCCTTATATTTGTTGTTTGTTAATTACAGATTTGGCAACGCTGAACAACATAAATGACTTCGAACGAACAACGTTAAATGCTGCCCAGGGACCTTGATATCCAATATCTGTACTTTACTTTCATTGAATCAATTGGTGAGTTTATTTATTTACATTACTATTGCAAGCACATATTTGCGAGAGAAAACGCGGTCAATACTTTAATCTTCAACTTAAATAACATTATATTTTGGTGATATAACCCATGAGAAATTCTGAATATGTCGTTTTGGGTCACTTTTATTTTTAATTAGATGTTGTAAATACCTGGCCAGTATTTTAATAAATATACATACTTTAATTAATGTCTAAAGCCATTTCGTTTCGTTCATCCCAGTTCTCTGTTGCAAATTCTTAATATTTTTAAATTTCGTTACGTTTTTTGATTACACAAAACAACAAAATCTTCTGATTAAATTTTTAAATACCAACATACAATTCAGATTAAAACCAACCAACTGTTTCATGTAACTTAATATATGGAAGAATTAAAATAATTAATTTAATTAATGTGCAAAAATTTCATTTGTGGTTAAAATTATTTCGAATCAATTAACTCGCATAAAATTTTAATTTACAAATTACAAATACATGTTAACAAAAGAGGTAATTCCACGAAAATACAAAAATATCCAAATATTAATTTCTTGTTTCAAACATGATTTAATAATTTCAAAAATCCGTTGATTCTATTAATTTAACCGGACAGCTGAACTGAGTGATTTATTTCAGTTTTAATTAGAGAATTCATGGAATTGTTTATTTGTAAATATTCTAGTTTTGAATGAATGGATTTACCGGTTTTATATTTAATTTAAAAAGGGTCATCAACACTGTTTTTCACTTTCTGCGTTCCTTAGTTAGTAGATAATGAAATTATAGAAATCATGCTAAAAATTGCTTATGCATAGATAGATTTTTGTGAATAAGCATGTTTTAAAAATCCTAAAATCACATTTTAATATTTTTACAATGATGGCAGTGTAAATTTCCGGGAAAACTGGGCACGTTTTCAATTTGGTACTTTATATCCAATAATTCTAAAATTTTCAATTTCGGTTTAAATCAATATTACAGGTAATTTAATATATCCCTCGGGTTACTTATATCCGTTCAGATGTTTCCTAAGTAAGAGTTTTGATTACAACAAAGAAATTCTTGATTATAATAATGAAAATGACTAATCACATAAAAATTGATTATAATAATTGTTAATATCTTTGAAATTCTTTAACTCTATTGAAAATGAAGGAAAACGTGTAATTAAACCATACAGACAGTCAAATGTTCTTTCATATTTATAAAAACATAAAATTTCAAAAAATGATATTTAACTGCGTTTTTTCAATAAAAACTGTTAAGAACTTCAATAAAGTTTTTACACACACAAAGACACACACACACACAGACACACACACACACACACACACACACACACACACACACACACACACACACACACACACACAGACTTTCTAACCCCATACTTTCAACTTTGGTTTTGCATTTGACACTGACATCTGTCAATTAAATTTTCCTGAATATATCTGTTGTTTCCATAATTTTAACAAAGCTGACTAATTTTTGAAAGTTAATCTCTCTTAATGTCTCTATAACTCTATATCTATTGAATATGAACGAAACTGTATAATCAAACCGTATAGAGTATAAGATATTCCTTCATATTGATAATAACAAAATGTCGAAAAATTGTATTTAACTGCGTTTTTTCAAGAAAAACTGTTAAAAACTTCAAATACGGGTACTTCCGGTGGATCAATTATAACCAAAATCTAATCAGATCTTCATATGGATGCAAAGAAGAAGAATACGAAAGAATTATAATTTTTAGAATTGTAGTATTGGAGTTATCGTCGGAGAAAAATTTGTCACACAGGGACACACACACGGACACACACACGGACACACACATACACACACACACACACACACACACACACATACAGACATCATCGTAAAATTAGTAAAATCTTATTCCATGGACACTGAAACGTGCTTATTCATTAAAACACACCACCGAATTTTTTGACCATAAAATACCTTCCTTACCTAAAGGTGACGGCAGGTAAGAAAACTACATTCATTAGCAAAATATATATCTATATCTAGTTTGTAAATGTTGTATTCAAAAAGGAAAAACAGATTTCCCAAGATACTTCGTTCATGTTCTACTCAAAATAGTTTAAGTTTAGATATAAATTAAAATATTAACAGACAGTTCATGTATGAAATATGCACAAAACTGCAAATGGAATCCACAGTAGCATACCACGTTCCTGTTCCCAGCACGTATCTACGTAGCACGAAATAAAATAACGATATGTTTATGTACACAACATATTAGCAATTCCATCCTCCAAGTTTGAAAACTGCTAGGTCATAATATCCCTGATGTGAGTTCACCCTAGACAGCACTTAATTAAATGATCCCTCAAACCTCATCTAGAGTACACCTGGCAATCTACAACAATATAACTCTAGTTATTATACCCCGTCCGGCAGTTTGTGTATCCAGGAGCAACTCAGCGCCTCCTAATGCATACTGCTGTGTTTATTAGCTGTAGCAAAAACGAAAAGTCTGCTCTACACGACTTACGAATGGTGGATAACATGGAAATTAGTTGGTAGTTATAAACACAGATAATAAACAATGTGAGAGAAATTTTAATTAAATAAGGGTTGTTTTATAAAAGTTTGCTTGATGGTGTGCAACAAATGGGAGTTTATTTTGAAAAGTAGGTATCTCTGCAATAGTTGTTTACATTATGCGTGCGGTAGGTATTATTTTACAACCCGAGGTTTTATATTGAAGCACGACGCGCAGCGGAGTGCTGCAATAAAACTGATTGTTGTACAAATACCTAGCACTGTCATATATTAAATTTTTTGGCCGAGATATCTATTAAAATATGTATTTTCTATAAATTTCGGTTGTTAACCTCAAACCATTGTTGTCATCAAGCTAGCTGCATTAAGATTCACACAATTAAATACATTGTTCAATTAATTAACGATTTTAATTCATGTACAGAGTTAAATATTCATGCGTTTTTGAGAGGTTGGGACATAGACCAAGAATTTGATTATTTAAGAATGTCTATACTGGAAGAAAATTAAGGTTAGGTAGGTTAGTTTCTACATATATCTAATTCTAGTTCCTAAACAGGCTACATGAATTATTCTAATGTTACGTACCCTTTTCGGCATTCTTTATTAAAATAAATTTCATGCATTTGAAATAAAATAAATAAACAATTCTCATCAATCATTCAACAAAGTTTATTATTTAAAAAATTTGAAACATTGACATTGCCGACTGAGAATTATTATTTGCTAATGCTAACAGAGCGCGAAGGTAAATTTAATTAAAAGAATTTCAGTTTTATTTATTTATTATTAACTTAAAAACAAATTATATATGTATATATAAAAATCTGATGAGGGTAGCACATTACCTTTCGTCAATTCTATGTAATTTGTACAAATCCCATACCAAAATTCCTTGGTAAAACTGTATCACAAACATATACTATTTTGTACAAATTCCATACAGAAAGTTTCTTGGAAAAAAATGTATACATCCAATAAAATTATAACAGGAACATACACTATGTAAATTGCACTTGACATATCTATATCTACTGAATATGAAGGAAAATTTATAATCAAACCGTATAGACAATAAGATATTATTTCATATTGATAATCACATAAAATGTCGAAATATGATATTTAACTGCGTTTTTTCAAGAAAAACTGTTAAGAACATCAAATAAGGGAACTACCGGTTGACCAATTATAACCATAATCTAATCAGCTCTTCATATGAACGTAAAGAAGAGGAATACGAAAGAATTATAATTTTTAGAATTGTAGTGAATTATCGTCGGAGATATTTTTGTCACACTCACACACATACACGCACACACAGAAACACACACACTCTTTTACAGGCGGACCCACACAGGCACACATAAATATATCATCACGGCATATTACCCATTTCTGGGTGTGCCAGTATCTACAATACATGTAGACATCGGTAATGATGACAGACACACAAATACAGACATTATTGAATAGTCTGACGAGAAGAATGCGTTCTATCAATAATTTTTCGCATATAGGGGCCCAAGATTTCTATTTACTCCACTGCATACACATGTACATATTTTATATAATTTTAATTACAAAGGCATGAAAATTAGTTACTAGTGCAGATGGAAACCCACAATAAACAATACGTTTGAAATTTTAATTAAATAAGGGTTGCTATACGAGGGTTTTAGTAAAGGTGACAACTCTGTAGAAATTAATTATAATTACGTGAAGTATTTTTTGTTGTGAGAATTAATTATTTCATATACCTACATAAACCGCCAGACATTTTTAATAAATACATATTCGAGTACATAATTATTTCGTCTGGGTTTCGGACGAGACTCTTTTGATATATGTTTGGGTATATGTATGTATTTAACAAATATTTCATACTGTAATTATGTAAAAAGAAAACAGGGGCAAATATTTACAGTAATTAGTTATAATAGTGTTTTATCTTGTCTTTTGTACAATATTTGTGAGCGTAGGTCACGAACCTATACGCCTAGGTATAGGTTCGTTTGTGACGAATTTACTATTACTTCAATTTTACAAATTACATAGTTATTCGTATATATATATATATATATATATATATATATATATATATATATATATATATTCATCACGGCATATTACCCATTTCTGGGTGTGCCAATCTGCTTTATCGCAGATATCGGTAATGATGATGACATATTTGTACCGTGCGGGCGCTTACCAGGCGTCACCTCACGGGCACTCATAGCTGGCGTGGAGAGTGCACCACAGGGGTCACTTTTGTGCCATTAAAAATTCGAAATATTTGGCGCCGGTCGGGATCGAACCCGGTTCCCCCAGGTTCGCGACCAGACACTCAGGCACGCGGCCACGGTACCCTATAATTGGTATTAGATATGTCTAAATCATAAATATATATGTCGTAAATAATGTCATTATCTAGGATATTAGGAATTAGATTTTAGGGTTTTGCTATGGGTGTCATTAGTGTGGCATTCGGAGTTATATTTATGTGAAGGAGACCTAAGTCCTCAATACTTAATGCCAAAATGCGACATTGGACAGAGCCTTGCGTCTTCCGTCATCAACAATGTATTTAACAAATCAAAATACATATGAATAAGAATAAGAACTTGAAATGGAGCATAAAATTGTGTTTTGATCCTAAAAAATTTTAAGTGCAAGCTAATACCGGTGTAAGAATTACGAATTCAAAAAGTCAAATATAAAGTGCATAAGGCTTGACTAATAACTACCTACTTATCCAAAATTTTTCTGGTTATTAATCACGGAGATTTAGGGGCGAAAATAAAAAGTCCAATTTGAAATAATAACATAAGTCGTATGTCAAACAGATCATTTGTTCCGTCAGAAAAATGTTTCTCCGTAAGCGAAGTGTTAAAAACGGGCTTTTTCATTATGTGTAAGTCAGGCAGGCAGAAATATTACATTAATCAAGTCACTCATCTCCGTAAATACAACGTTTCTTTAATATATTCTGAAAGTTCGCGTTGAGAGCCCTCTATCATACGTTTTAATCCGCGTCAAAATTCCTTCGCGCTGAAATGATAATTGCCTGAAAGATTCGCTCCTTCGCCGTCTTTTTTCATCTGCGAGCATTTTGTTTTTGTGCAGCTTCTTATGAAAGACGGGATTAATTTTCCCCCGTAATTTCCTAGCCTAGTATATGTGGCAAATGAAAAGTATATATTGCACTCCCCAAGTGGGAAATTTCAGACAAGCTTTATGTCTTTTTATCCAAGCCTTTTTAAATCGGATTTCTCAAAGTGTGAGCTATTTATATATTTCTAGAGATGGAGCAAATCCTTATGTTTTATGTTTTAACGACTCTCTGTAAAGTCTTTATCTTACTTACTTTCAAAGAGATGCTGAATAAGGATCCTTTATTTGTATATGGTAGTAGATTATAAATATAAGTTTTTGACCAAAATATTTATGTTAATACAACATAGTCATAATTCTAAAAAATCTGATGTGGCCAACACAAAACCTCCCGCTATTTAATTTTTGTTAATTTAAATACATACCTACCTACGTATTTACTAACGCTGCAAACTGTTTCATTGCAGTACGGACATACACTACAGAAATTGCACTCGACACTGTCAATTAGAATTATTTAAATATATCAGCTGTTTCCATGATCTTAGCAAAGTTGTCTGATTTATGAAAGTTAATCTCTATATAATTCATTAACCCTATATCTATTGAATATGAAGAAAAATGTATAATCAAACCGTTTAGACAATAAGATATTCTTTCATATTGATAATCACAAAAATGTCAAAAAGTGATATTTAACTGCATTTTTTTAAGAACTTCAAATAAGGGATCTTCCGGTTGACCAATTATAACCAAAATCTAATCAGCTGTTCATATGAATGTAAAGAAAAGGAATACGAAAGAATTATAATTTTTAGATTTGTAGTATTGGAGTATCGTTGGAGATATTTTGTCACACAAACTAGTAAAATCGCATTCTAGGGACCTTAAAACGTGTTTGTTCATTATAAACCCACCATAGAATTTTTTGGCTAAAGACAATACCTTCCTTAGCTAAAGGAGACGGAAGGTAAAAAATTGATTACAATAACGAAAATGATTAATCATAGAAAATTTTGATTACAATAATTTATATGTAACAAAGTTACAGATAATTTAATGAACATCGCTGTGATTATATTCTTTCAGACAAAAAAAAATTGATTACAACAAAGAAATACTTATTTATGGAAAATATCATAACAGTAATGAAAATGACTAACCTACTCTTACTAAAAGTGCAAATAAAAAAATCTGATATGGCCAACACAAAACCTCCCGCTATTTAATTTTTATTAATTTAAATACATACCTACCTACGTATTTACTAACGCTGCAAACTGTTCCATTGCAGAAAACTATTGCTTTATTTACTATTTTCTTTTTAAAATGTCACTATTATTAATTTGAATTTGATAAGTTTTCTGACAGTGACATTTACTGTCAGTTACATTCATTTGAAAAATGAACTGTGTAACAAAAGAATTGTGTTTATCTTAGGCTTCGCGACTGATAAAAAAAACAATTTTTAAATTTATCTGTAAAATATATAGAAAAAGTATTAATGTATTCCTGTAGAAATTTCAATAATTTTTAATTTTCATAAGACATAACATTCGAAAAAATGGCATTTAATGGTATTTTTTGAAGAAAAACCATTATGAGCTTCAAGTAAAGTACCATTTTCGTTTATCAGATTTACACCAAAATCTAATGGCTTCTATTCCTATTAGAATAGGGTAGAAATACAAGGTTTTATAATTTTCTGAATGATAGTATTTGAGTTAGAGTGCAAACAATATTCGTACACATACACACATACACACATACACACACACACACACACACACACACACACACACACACACACACACACATACACACATACACACATACACACATACACACATACACACAAAAATGGATTCTTGGGACCTTAAAACGTGGTCATTTACTAAAATCTAGATATGAAATTTTTAGCACGATCCCTATACCTCCCTTACCAAGGGTAGCGGGAGGTAAAAATTGGATGATTCAATATTTAAATTCAAATAACATTTATGTCATTATAATCATATGTTTCCAGCTAATATTTTTCATTTAATTTTCAAAATGCGTATACTACCGGCAATTTACTGTATACATTTTATTGTTTGTATAATTATTTATTATTATTTTCATTGTGTGTAATACATATAACAAGATGAAATATTGCATTTCTGTTTGTACATAGTTTATCAAAGGAAATGCCTACTATTCATCATTCTGTCAGTATTAAATAATAAAATAACAAATAAATCTATGTAATTGCAGTGTTGACAGTAATAGGATTGATATCATATGACAGCAATAAAATATTGACCGAATTATACATTATCTGATTATTATAATTTCTTTATTTTGTTTTGTTTTGTTTTATGTTCGAATCGATTAGATAAAAGCGTAGTATTTGGGAAATAAATTTGTAGTTATTACAAGTTTTTACCTCTCGCTAAGAGAGGTATTGGATTCATGCTAAAATTCGCATATCCAGATTTTATTAAATAAGCACGATTTAAGGTCCCTAGAATCCGATTATAACATTTTTAAAATGATGTCTGTGTGTGTGTGGATGTGTGTATGTGTGTGTCTGGAGGTTGTAGACACGATTCCTCAAAAACTATAAGACTTAAAAAATATTTAACTGCAGTTTCCTCAATCTGACATTCCTGGGAAGAGCTGAAAAGGTTTTGGTAACAATAGAACAACCGGAAGTAGTAGTTTCTTAGAAATATTATTCTAAATATAATTTTTTGGCAGTTTTTTTTATTAAATATTGAAGAACATAAAATTCTCCATCTAATACACTTAAAATTTTTATTATATCTTGCATAAATTTAGAGATAAAGACACTATAATTTATAGAGTACACTAATCGCAGAGGCTAAGGCACTAAGGAAACCAGTTGACAAATTCCAATGTTTATAACATGACACATGTCGTTGTTAAATATCAACAGTTTTAGTGACATTCTGATAGCTTTTTCTGGGAAGTATATTTAATTTTTCTTATTGTTTCATTAATTAAATATTTGAAATTATAGGTAAAATTGTGGTAAAATGCATATATCCATCAGAAATACCGCCAATCTGGTTAATGAATTGGAACAATCTCTGACATTTAGAAACTTCCTCATACAATGAAAAATATATATAATTAGAATTATATGTGTGCAGAAGATATGTTAAATACAATAAAAAACAATATTTGGGTAAAGTTCTGTAATATTTTGTTATAAAACGACGGTTCGAAAGCGAAGTGCAGTACAATACTTATATAGCCTGGCGAGAGGTCTTGTGCTGGCCACAACAGATTTTTTCTTTATGTGTAAGTGTAATTCATTTTCGATATGTCATTGTCATCTATCTACATATATAGCCACGTTCAATCAATAATTGTTCTAAAATTTGGTAACGATATTGATATTATGGTTAGGCTAGGTTACTTAACTTCTAGGACTAGTTTAAAAAAGTTTCCATACCTACTTTTGTCCAAAATTTAAGTTATTTAAATTGTAATAACTTATATTTGGAAAAATGTGATTTTGTCAATTATCCTTTAATCTTTTGATCTTTAAAATACATTTTTAAATTAGCAGAAGCTTGCGGTATTTTCATTA